>CM062816.1:1888869553-1890191206 GCA_031772625.1 Pinus tabuliformis
TTGAAATTGGATGATTTTTCAAAGAGGTAAACCAAAAAACTCAATGGTATTGAAATGATTAATCTCTACTTGCACACATAATTTATGAGTGTTTATTTTAATAACCAAACTACATCCCTCTTAACTCCGGATCTATCAAGCATTGAGAGGGATAATATCTCTTTAGGTGCAAAGCTCTTTTATAAGTGGAAAACTTGAAGAAAGATTTATACCTTACGATATTTGATCCCTTATTTGACAATGTTTGTTTTAGTAAGCAACCTAGATCCATATTAACTCCGGATCTACGAAGCATTGAGAGGGATCATATATCTTTAGTTGAAAACCTATTTTGTGAGTGGAAAACTTGAAGAAAGGTTTGCACCTTGCAATATTTGATCCCTCTATGAGCTTGATAGATCCAACATTAATGATGGATCTAGGTTGATTTATTTTAATTATTAATTTTAAGTTTTAATTTTAATTTTAATTTTTATCTAATTTCACTAAGTCAAAGTGTTTTAATTAATAATTTTATTTTTTGTTTTCATTTTTCTTATTATGTAATTTGACCAAGTCCAAATGTTTAGATAACATAATATAACATGAAACTACAACATCTCTTCCATACTTGGATTTTGAGTTTCTCTAAGCCTAGTTACCCACCATTTTGTGGGTGATATCGCTAGGATGGTTTTTTTTCTCCAGGATGGTCGTTAGCCAGTAGCCCCTTGTAGCCACCAACTAGTGCATTGCACCATTTCTTTACCACCTGAGTTAAGAATGGGGTCCTTCTCCCATATACCATGATCGTATGTTTGAAGGTGATCCTCCCAAACCTAAAGGTATGCTTTGTCATTTGGTAATTGAGTATTGTAGTTTTCTTATCATCGACACTTTTGGGCATGTATTAGTGTGGGTATTTGGTGGAAATAATTGTGTAGGTTTGTGCTCCTGTCCCCTATGCCTTTTGGATATTAAGCTTGGATTCTAGTCCAGTGGGGTCTCTTTTAATCCCCATTTGGATTTAGGGATGGTATTCCATGGGAAACCTTGATTTTGGTTGTGTGGTCCTACTCCCTTATCCTTTTATATTACCCCTTTTCCAATCATTATCACCCTATTCATAATTTCTCCCACCTAGGTCCACATTCCATTCACTCCACTTAGGGTTGGATCATCCCTTCCCCTTTCCCCCATCCTGGGTCAGGCTTGTAATGATGCCCTGGAGGTTGATGAAGCAAAAAGGAAAGATAAAAGCATATTTGGCCTCATTTAATAGTTATATGTACCACAAAATGAAAAATGTGGATGGGAAAAATACATTTAGCATGTGGGAAAAATAGAATAAATGAGCTCTATCCCATCACCATGGTCATCCCCCTGCTTCCTATAGTTTCTATGAGCCTCCTTCAACATATAGGAGCCCTTGATTGTCCAACCCCTTGGTGCGTAATGAACTGCCTTACCATAAAAAGGGGGTATTCACTATTATATCTTATGCATCATTTTCTTACCCCTTGAACCCAGAGAAGTTAATAAAATAAAATCATAAAAGGGAAAAAGGCAAATAAGGAAATGTGGAAAATCAAAGCTCGGGCACCTCATGCACCATGATTTCTCTCCTTCTATACATTATAAACTTGAGAGTGGACATCCCCTTTATTAACTACCGTTGTACCCCATGATGTGGCCTAAGGTTTCGCCTTCTCATCCCCTACTTTATTAACCTATCTTTCATATGGTACCACCTTTTGAAGGTTGTACACTGAAGACATTCTCCCCTTTAGAAGTAGAAACCACCCAATAGGATACTTGGTTAACCCCATTGAGAGTTTAGGAGACATTGGCACGTCCTGAATCCCATTATGCAAGGGTAGGCCGTTATGAAGTTCACACTTGTGTTTCATGGTTGGTAAGCTCATTTACTTTATTTATCTAATGACTTGTTATACAAGAAGGCTAGGAGATGCATTGGATCTTATGCAAGATTACAGACGATGTTCATGTTGGGTTTGGAAACCCTTTACGGGGTCCCAATCCTCTATAGGGCTACATTGGCACATGAAGGGTATGTGTAGTGAGACATTTGCATCCACAATAGTAGAAAAAATTCCATGGATCCTCGAGGCTCATTAGAGATGCTCTAGATACTCCCGTTGGATGAGGAAGATGCACCTAATTCACCATTGTCCAGTTGACCCCACAGATGTACCATTCACTTGGAAGCTGAACCAAGAATTTAGGATGATGCGGCAGCCACTGCGCCATCATCAGAGCCCTTGCAAATGATCTACAGGAATATTTGACCCATTTGGATACCCATGAGGTTATTATTGTGTTCCGACACCCATTGGGATCACCACAAGTCTATTGTTTAGAGAACAAGGGGCTAACCCCTTGTCCATCACTTTTGAGTGTCCTACTCTTCATTATGGCACCCATTGACCTTATCAGGCCTCTTTGAAGGCCCTACGACACATATTATTCATCATTTGACCCCTCAAGAGGTTTATTCTTTCATTTGTGAGCTCGTTTGATGGTCTTGTCACCAAAAGTTAGATTATTAAGAATCTATTTTATTTTTGGGGCTTATGTAGTCCAAGGAGACTAATTAGAACTCCTGATTAGTTTATAAATACAATTGATATGCTTTCAATTTTCTCATCACCATGTTGGATGAGATCTCTTCTCTTTCTTGAGAATTTCATACTTTTTCTTGGAGGATGAATGAGAAATCTATGGATGAATTTTGATGTGTGGATTTGGTTTATCTTATCTTAGAGATTCTCTATTGCCAAATTTTGGATGTTTGGATATATTTTATTACATGTAAGTGCATGATTTAAATTTTATTCTTGTTTTAATTCCTCATATACATTGGATTGAGATTTTTGTTATTTTTAGGGCTAATTACTCCATGCATTTATTGTTTAAATTTTTGAATTTTGTCTCTATATAATGTCTCTTAATGTATGGGCTGTGTAATTTGAATGAAGCCTCCTAGGGTTAATTATATCAATTATTTCATATTGACAAGCCATCATCGTATGCACATCGAAGTATAAAAGTTACAAGATTGCTTCCCTTTGATCTAGAAAGCTACCGAAATAGTGTTGAGGCCTCCTTGACTAAGAATGAAATGTACTCATTCATATTTATCATAGACTCCATACTCCCAAGACAAAGGCAGTGATCTACCAAGAGTTGGTCACCTAAAATCAATTACTTTTCACCCTTTTTTAGGTCTAGCCATGTTGGGTCACCTAGGGCATCAATTTTCCGACAAGATAGACCTCCAACAATTATGATCTCATAGCCTCTATTGCAATGGTGTCTTCTCAAGGCCTTCTCCAATTTTGAAGCCATTGCGGCGGTGGAGTTATGAGAAAATCTAAGCCCTAGCTTTGAGATCAAACTTTTCCATTGTATCGCCAAGGCTAGTGCCTCAAAGGATCAAGTCTACATGTTTGAGTCAAAATTATTTATTTGATCATTTCACCCTCCTCTTCTTGGTTAACAACATCATTGGTTTCTAAATTCTTACGTCCTAACCTAGGTGGGGTCTACTTGGTCCCGTGTGGTCTCATATTTTTGGAAAGAAAATTCTGGAAGAGCCATCTCGGATACCAATTTCAATAAGGATTTTAGGGATTTGTAAACTCTTTCACAAGTCATATTTGCTACACCTATCGCTAAAATCATCCCATCCTTCTCCCAGAGTATGTTGTACCATACTTACAAAGCAAACTAGGTCCATTCTTAACCCTCTTCTGGAAAGTGATTGTTTGGGTCACTTTATGTCCATTTCTTTATTTAAAATTCATTTGTGACTCAATATATACCATATCATCTCCCGTCAGTGAAATTTTGTGAATAGTAGGGAGCCTTAGCTGAGGTGACAGTGGGATAAGTCTCCATCTTTTGCCCTTGGTCTAGCATTTGACACTTTACAAATACCCTTTAGGTCCCCTGTTAGGTTGACTGGTAACATTTTGGTGTCATTGGTGATGACAAGAAATGTGCGTCTTGCTCCCCATATGACATATGGAAATATCATTATTGGTGACTCCATTGGAAGAACGAAGCCCTAATTCTTAATTGAAATTTAAGGTCAATGCTTGTAGGGTGAAGCAATAATTTTTCTAGGCATCTTTAATTTCACCCTGGCGAATCCTACATATTATTCATGTATACCTGAAATAGGTTGTCATTGTTTGATAAATTTCCTACTTTGGACATTGCTAGCATCCTTGGTCATCCTAGTCATGTCCCGAGAAGGATTGTACATGGGGTGCCCATGTTTGATGGTGATCCACTCTTCGTAATTGACCAAGTAGAAATATTTAATGCTCGTGCTTCAAGAGACAAGGTTGTCCACCAAGATTTCCTTATGTTATTGTTCATGGGATATCTCGGTGGTCATAACTCATTGTTGCATGATCATGAATCTAAGATAATTTCATCCATAGAAGAGTTCATTCATGGCTTTGTTAGACATTTTCAAGTACACCCTACATTAAGAATCCAATAGCAAACCTTCATCGAGCATAATCAACACAGAACAATTTAGGTAATGAGCAAGAAGATCCATCCTCCTTGGGTCCAAATAATGAAAATTATGATTTTAAGGACATGCTCTTGGAAGGATGAATTTATGAAAAGTGAAATTGAGACCAACCCTAGATTTCTTAAGGATATTACTACTGACGAATCGTCTTTTGAAAATCTTGACAGAGATGCTTCAATTATCCCCTTGGAAGATGAAATTGAAGATTATTTCCACATTGAAAAGGATAAACATGAATGTTTTGGTCTTAAATTTGATTTTGCTCCCATTTATGACACTGACAAGGAGAATGAGGATGAGATTTGTCTTCCATTCCCCTCAGGCACTATTTATGATTGCATACCAATTAATACCCTTGGTAAGGAGAATCTTCATTTCCCATTGCTTAAAGAGGGGTAGTTGGAAGTGATCAATTTTCCTTTTAGGAGATACCCAATATTTGATACTAAAAGAATTGATAAGGCTCCCACTTCTCCTAAGTATAATTCTATGTTCAGATCACTTGAGCCTTAAGATTTTGATGTTGGGGAAGCATAACTTGTTGAATGCAATATTTATTTCTCCCTTTTTCCTATTGGTCATCATCTTGACTCTTCATCAAGTGATTCCCTCACCCCTAGTCATATGATCTCAAGTAACTATGAGCCCTTCCCCCCTCCCAAGTATAGTATCAAGGAGAACCCCTTCATTGATTATAATTTCCCTCCTTCGATGCACCTTGAGGGCTTTGGTCACTCCATAGTCTCCCCTATCTAGTGTAATCATGATGTCAAACCTAAAAATGTTTCTCCATATTTTCGACATCCCTTTCCTATTAATCATAACTGAATGAAGGCCATAATCCATGGCATAAATAATAATGAAAATAGTGGAATTGATATGCCATAAGTTTCCATCCATCAAAAGTTTATGAGCTTCATTATTTATATCTATATATTTTGGTTGCAAGAGAAGATATCAGGGAATAGATTACATCCTTTTCTTACCTCTTCTTACATACTCATCCATGTGTGGGCATGATATTTTTCCACCTCCCACCCACATCATCCTCCATGTGTTTGGGTTTGCGCTCGCTTCGTAATCTGATGCATGATTAATAATATAGCTAGACATATTTATATTGACTTGATAATATGTTGGTTGCATTGGCCTTATGATTACACGTAGTATTAGCCTTAATACAAGCATGTTAGGAGAGGATGAATTACATGCTCAATTTCTCATTAGGAATAACATCATATGATATTTCTCATAGTAGATTAGATGCGCTTAGATTAAATTTTCATTATTTTTAGTTGATTTTATGGCCTAGCATTAAGCATGTGAAATCATGAGACGCTATGAAAGAATGTTGCCTCGCGTTTCTCATCTATTGTACATGTAGGTGGCAGGTGTATGGTAACCAAGATATTTATGAATTTCTAATGACCTCCCATTCGAGTAGCCTTGCCCACTTCTTCGAGAGATCATCTCCAAGTTGGACTGAGATGTTACCCACCATTTTGTGGGTGATATCCCTAGGAGAATTTTGTTTCTCGAAGATGGTCCTCAACTGGAAACCAACACCACCTTGCAGCCACTAGCTAGCGCATTGTGTCATTTCTCTACCACTTGAGCTGACTATGTGGTCCCTTGCCCATCTACCATGATTTTATGTTTAATGTGCCCCCCCCGAACCTAAAGGTATACCTTCTCATTTGGTAATTGAGTATTGTAGTTTTCTTATCATGGACACTTATGGGAATAGATTAATGGGGGAATTCAATAGAAAGAATGGTATAGGTCTTTTATCCTATCCCCTAGACCCCTTTTCGATATTAACCTTGGATTCTAGTCTTTTGGGATCCCTTTTATTGACCAATTGGCTTTAGGGATGGTATTTCATGGGAAACCCTAATTTTGGTTGTGTTTTCCTACTCCCTTATTCGCTTATATTACCCCCTTCCCACTCATTATTACCCCTTTCATCATTTCTCCCACCTGGGTGCACATTCCTCCATTGCGTCCACAGAGGGTTAGCTCACCCCTTCCCCTGGCCCCCACCTTGGGTCATGCCTGGAATGATGCTCTAGAAGTTCATGCATCTAAAAATAAAGATAAATGCATATTTGGACACATTCAACATGAAAATGTACCACAAAATGAAAAATATGGTTCGGAAAAACAGTTTTAGTGTGTGGGAAAAACCCAATACATGAGCTCTGCCCCATCATCATGACAATCACCCTGGTTCCTACAGATTCTATGAGCCTCCTTCATCATATAGGAACACATGATTTTTCCAACCCTTGGTGAGCAATAAGCCACCTTACCTTAAAATGGAGGTATTCACTGCTATGTCCTAAGCATCATGCTCTTGCCCATTGAGCCCTCAACAGTTAATCAATTAAAATAATAAAAATTCAAAGGCCATATAAACAAGGGTGAAAAAATCAAGGTCGATGCACCTCATCAATGATGATTTATCCCTCCTATACGTTATAAACCCAGGTGTGGACCTCCTTCTTATTAGCTACCCTCATACCCTAGCATATGTCAAAGGGCTACCTTTCTCATCTCCTACCTTATTCACCTACCTATTACATGAAACCACCTTTTGAAGGATTTACCTTGAACATATTCTCCCCTTTAGATGTAGAAACCACCCAATGTGATACTTGTTTAATGCCATTGAGAGTTTAGGAGAGATTGGCACATTCCAAAGCCCATTATGGAAGGGCAGGCCATTATGAATTCCCCACATGTGGTACATGGTTGGTAAGTTCATTTACTCACTTTCTCTAATGACTTGAAGTACTAGAAGGCTAGAGGAAACATTTTATCTTATGAAGGATTGCAGATGGTCTTCGTCTTAGGTTTGGTCTCCCTACAGGGGGTTCTAATCCTCCAAAGGGATACATTGGCACATGTAGGGTGTGTTTCGAGAGCCATGGGCCTCCACAATAGTAGAAAACATTCCATGGATCACTCAAGATGGTTAGAGATTCTTGAGATTCTCCCATTCGACAAGGAAGATGCACCTAGTTCACTTTTGCCGAACTAGCCCCACAAATGTAACATGCACTTGGCAGCTGACAGAAGACTTATAGGATGATATGGAATCCCCTACACCATCATCATAGTCATTTCATATGACCTATAGGAATCATTGATCCATTTGGAGACCCAGGAGGTTATTATTGTACCCCCACACCCATTGGGAGCACCATGGGTTTACTATTTGGAGAACAAGGGGCCAACCCCTTGTCCATAACTTTTGAGGGTCCTACTCTTATTATGGCATCCATGGAAATCATAGATACTCTTGGAGGGCCCTATGACATATATTATTCATCATTTGACCTCTTCAGAGGCTTATTCTTTCATTTATGAGATCGTTTGGTGGGCTTGTCACCAAAAGCTAGAGTATTAGCACATTATTTTATTTTTGGGGATTATGTAGGCCAATGACACTAATTCAAAATCCTTATTAGTGTATAAATAAAAGTGATATGACTTCATTTTCTCATCATAACTTTAGATGAGATCTCTTTTCTCTCTTGATAATTTCACACTTTTTCTTAGAGGATGAATTGGAGCTTTATGGATGAATTTTGATGTGTGGATTTGGTTTATCTTATCTTGGAGCTTCTCTATTGTCAAATTCTCAATGTTTGGATATATTCTATTACATGTAAGCACACTCTTTAAATTATATTCTTTTTTTACTTTGTCATATACATTGGAATATGGATTTGGCTATTCAGAGGGCTAATTGTTGTATGCGTTTACAGCTTAAATTGTGGAATTTTGTCTTCGTATAATGTCTCTCAATATATGGAGCATGTAATTTTAATGAAATCTCCTAGGGATAATTCTATTAGTGAACTCATCTTCACAAGCCATCGCCTTTTTCACATCAACGTATAAAAGTTGCAAGATTACTTCTAAGAACCAAATTTCCTCATTCATATTTATCATAGAATTCTTTCTCCCAAGACTAAGGCATTTATCTACCAAGAGATGGTCACATAAAATGAAATGTTTTTCAATTTTTTCTAGGTCTAGCCAAGTTCAGTCACTTAGGGCATCATTTTCCTGACAAGATAGCCCTCCAAAAATTTCTACCTCCTAACCTCTCTTATGATGGTGTCTCATCAAGGACTCCTCTTATTTTGAAGTCATTCCAATAGTGGAGTTGTGAGAAATGACAAGGCCTAGCTCCAAGATCATTCTTTGCCCTCATATCCCCAAGGCTAGTGCCTGATAGGATCAAGTCTACACCTTTCAGTGAAAATTATTTCTTTTCTCCTTTAACCCTACTTTCTTGGGTTAAGAACATCATTTTTTCTAAATTATTACCTGCTAATGCAGGTTGGGTCTACTTGGTCCCGTGTGGTCTCATTTTTTTGGAAACATAATTCTTCAATAATCCTCCAGGATAGTAATTTCAATAAGGGTATTAGGGATTAGGAAACTCTTTCAAAAGTGATATTCCCTTAAAATAACCCTTAAATCCTCCCATCCTTCTCGTAGAAGATGTTGTAGCTTTCTTAGAAGGCAAGCAAGCTCCATTCTTGTCCCTCTTCTAGAAAGGGATAGTTTGGGTCACTTTATGTCCATTTGATGAGCTATCCTTTATTTGTGACTCTATATATATCAGGTCTTCTCTCATCGGTGAAAGTTTGTGAATAGTAGGGAGCCTTACCTGAGTTGATAATGGGATAATTCTACATTTGTTGTCCTTCGTATAACATTTGACCCTTTAGGAATACCCTGATAGTTTAAGCATCAACAAGCCAAAAAATATAAGATTAAATTTACAAAAAAATACATTTGTAAAATATTTTGATTGTAAAATGAGAGATGGTTTTTGGTCATGTGATATTGATAAGCCATGTTTTTATCCCATAGTATGGTATGGACAATAATCTCCATGGTAAAGTAGGTTGACTATCCATGGTTAAAAATCTTGTAACATTGTAAGTATTATTTTGATTGTGAAATCAAAGATGGTTTTTGGGCATGCAGTATTAGCCATGGTATTGGCCCGTAATATGGTATGGTTAATAATATCCATGCTAACGTGGAAGTGAATATTTATGGTTAAAAGTATAGTTATATTTTAGGTCTGAAGTTTTTGTGTGCTTATTAATGAGATTTAAATATGGTTACGAAGCTATTATTTTAATTTATATGGTAAAATGGATCTTAATTTATAGCTAGTATTTATATCTTGTATTTTAATGTGATAAAGGTGCAGATATATCTCAAAAGTAATTATGATCTTTTTTCTTTTAGATTTAACAAGAAAAATGTTATAAAATTAAATTCAAATATATTTATAAAATATTTTCATTTTGAAATAAGAGATGTTTTGTGGCATGTTGTCTTGATGAGTCATGTTATTGTACCATGATATTGTAACAAAACATATTTACAAATATAATAATATATATGACAAAATGCATGTGAATATACATGGTTAAACATATTGTTATATTGCATGTTTATTGTAAGTTTGTAAATTCTTATATTCTTATTAATTAAATTTAAATTTGATTACAAAATAATTATTATATTTTATAATGTGAAACACATCTTAGCTTAATGTTATATATTTTAATGTAATATGTATATTATGATATTTTTATTTAAAAAATTATTGGTAATTTTATTAGTAAAAAAATGTTACAATGTAACAAATTGAGGTTTATTATTTTTGTTACTTTAACTTTTTATGGAATCTACATCCCACCATACTGGACTCTATATTACTTTCAACTGACAAGTAAATGTTTACCAATCCTTTAGCTATTATAAATTATACATATTAATATAATTTCAACATATTAAACTGACATGTAAGAAGGTTGACAAATGTTCTTACATTACACCTACACATCACTCCTATACTAGAGTGTAAAGTGTCTGTTGACCCAATTAATACTTTGAAAATATTAATAATATCTAATATTTTAACTATAAGAGTGGGTCACATGGTGATCCTAAGAAGTTGTAATAAAATTTCATTGCATTAAATGTTGGTTTTTACATCTTACAAATTTATAAGATATTTGTTTTTTTCTCAAAATCTATCTATCTATATATAAACTTGAAATTTTAAATGAGATTATTGTTAAATTATTTTTATATTTAATTAATTTTAATAGTGTTAAAATTTAATATTCTTTTTGTAATTCAATATTCTATTCATTCTGTAAAAAGAGATATACATCCGAAATTTCCAAAAAGTATGTTGTCTCACCCCTACCGGGCTTGTTGACCGTGAGCTGCAAAAAGTGACAAAAATGCAAAGGATCTAGTTCCAATGTCCACAATGAGAGGGTCATAGGCTCCAATAGACAAGAAAGACAAAAGGAAAACCGAAGGGCATACTAGCCATTGGAGGTGACTGAATCAAAGCTATCTAGAGTATTTCGATGAGGAGGCGGAGGACAGAAGGTTCACTACACATGCCCTTCAAGGTGCACCATCCAAGTCTCAAGTTGTTCCACTTTCACTGTTAAATGGATTTTTCCCCTCCATACTACCACCACTTGCTCCGTGACCTGTAATTGTAAATAATGCAAGCGTTCAATAGTAGCCATCAACTCGTCATGATTTTGCCTATTGACTCTTTATGCCGCATCCATCTCGGTCATCAAGGATTGAATTAGATCTTGACAATTAACCACGCAGTAGTGGTCAAGGAGTCCATGGCATCACCATGACCATCATTGGTAGTTGTCTGAGTCTTCTTGTGCCCTCCAATTCTTCAAGGGCCAATCTCTCTCGGGTTTTTTCCAGAGTAGGGTGTCTTCATGCCTCCACCCCACTATGCTAACCCAACTTCCCTTGACTTTGGCCATTACTTCTATCGCTTCAATGTACGCCACCTCATCCTCCATGCATGCCAGAGCCATTACCTCAAGCCTCTTCCACTAGTGGATTCCAATTGTTATCCACCATGGTTGCCAAGGTGAGGGTCTCATCCCTCCCTACCCCTAGCTGCTCCAAACGGTTTCACCGCCTTCATCGAGGAGCCATTCATCACCGATCAATTATATGTAATTCCACCAAAAGAGCTTCATCTCTGCTACAGTTGGAGGTGTCCCTCCAATTCTCCAAATTGAGCTTGAGGCTACGTCGTTGATGTCACGCCCACATGCCCCCTCTCACCAGTCACTCTCATGGACAAAGATAGTGATGAGGAGGACTAAATTTCTCTAGGAGAAACATATTTCCCAAGCGCCGCCCTCTCTAATGTACTTTCGGCTTTTGCAGAGGCAATCCTTGCCCACAATGACCCAAAAATAGCGGTTTCCTTCCCCCCACATATGCCAACCCAATCCAACTATGTCCGGTGCGAGAAAGATCAGGAGTTGGCCATCCCTAGGTTCAACAATCTGTATCTCCCCAAGGAAATTGAAGGAACCACCACTTCTAACACATTTTTGTCTCCTATTTCACCATCGAGCAGGAGGCCAATTGTAAATCCATCACCCCGCCAGCTCATTGAACCGGAGTCCCTACTCCTTCTGCATCTCGCTTCTCAACTCAACAACTCTTACCACCCCAAAGGTGATGTAAATGCTCACACAGCCGAGAGTTGTTACTCATGTACACCATCCCCTCTGTAACATCCTGCAGCTCTACAAGGAGTGCGAGCACATTCGGGCGATGTGCGACCGTTGGCGAGCCACCAGATGGAGGGCGAGCTGCGGTTATGTGATGAACTTGCGACGAAGTATGAGATGATAGCTGCGGTTGTGCGAACTCTTCCAAATATGCAATGACACTTGTGCGCACATATGAGGAGAGCGTTGAGTATATATATGTGCCTTCGATCATGGAGCAAAGTGTTGGAGGCCGACGTGGTTATGGGCGTTCTAAGGGGTGTGCACAAGGCGTTGGGCAAGTCGGTTGGGCACCAGACTTAGCCCCAAGCCTTGGTATATATTGCTGAGCGTATGGAGTCATTCAAACATCGAACAATCACTTGACAACCTCGCACAAGAAGGAAGTGCGCAGTTCTAGTGCGCAGAAGACAAGAAATGAGGGTACACATCTCATGCACCGTTTTTGGGTGAGTCGCAAGGTGAAAGAAGTCACACTTTATGTTGGGCGAAGGTGCGGGCGAAGTTGCGCCCGGTGGTTGGGTAAGGCGTGCACGGTGAACGTGTGGCAGCCGATTTATGCGAAGGCTTGGTGTGGGTGTCTTGGCAACTCGGGTGAGTGCTCGCCCATCGTGCAAGTGTGCACGAAGTCCTGTTGGTGTGTTGGGTTGTGAACGGAAGTGTGTCTCGGTTGGAGGCGCCCATGTGTGGCGACTTGGAGGCACGCCTAAGTTGGGCAAACAACACGATAGTGCGACGAGGTGAACGAGAGGTTGGAGAGTTGTGCGGCGACCATGCAAAGGTGCCAACGAGCTGGGAAACCGAGTTTGCCGAAGTTGTGAAAATTGACTAAGTGTAAATTTGGGGTTTCCCAAGATTTAACTTGTACATTGTAAAAGTAAAGATTGTATAATATATTGATTTGGGCAGACTCATATTGCAGGGAGTTGCCCCTCCCTTTATACTATTATGCATTTCTCTTGTATAATGTTGTTGACAATGAATGTGTATGGGTATTCATTGGTACAAAAGAACACATTAATAATACTTGGTTGCGAAACACAAACTAAGTAGGATAAGTGGAATGTTATGCATAGTCCACGAACATAAGTATTGGTGAAAAGAAAGTGTTCGGTGGTGCCGCACCTCGCTATAAGCTGTTCAAAGACTACCGCAGGTGTAGGGGCGTTACAGTTGGTATCAGAGCTAGTACGTGATGAAGTGCAGGTGTGGATGCACTTAACAGTTGATGACAGTGGAAGCAGGTTTAGCAGAGGTGAAGCTTAGTGCTTGGGCCAAGCTGAACAACAAGGCATGGCAGGTTTCGAAGAATTCAAAGGGAAGCTCTTGCTTACCTTATATAGGTTGAAGTGGATGAAAGAAGAGAATCCCTGGATTCGAAAGGAGCTTGAAGTCTTGGAAACGAATGTTGAAGACGAACTTCTTCAACTTGGTTGGACAATGGAGCAAGATGAAGTTGCAGATTGTGCTATCAATGAAGAGGAAGCTGTGATGATCGAGGATGTTGCAGACATGACCATGATGGAGGATGAACTTGAGACTGATCAAGTTGGACTAGGATCATGTAGTTTGCAGACATGGATGAATGAGGATACTCATTTGGAGGAACCTCGTGATGATGATGAAGAGCAAGGATTGTTGATTGTTGCAGGACTTGTTGGGGTTGTTCGTGACCTTATGGTGAAAGGTGCAAAGTCCTGTGACAAGGGAGGAACATGGTGATTGTTGTGGAGGATTGGGTCATGTTTTAGCTACTTTGGCTAAGTGCCCGGCATGACTCATGAACAGATTGGAGGGCACACACTTGAGGTATGATGATACTTGGGTGGACTTCTCATGGCTGAGACCAAGAAATAGTCTTGGTAGAACCTTTAGTGGGGGGAGCTATGAAGGAAGGGACTCATGATGATGATGATACGGTTGGGTGACCGAGTTCACTAGACTGAAGATTGTAGACTTTGATGCAATATGGGGTGCATACTTTCAAGTACATGCATGGGTATGGCTTGAAAGACTGACTTGATATGGAGCATCGATATGAAACACTTTGGAGTGATGGAGTTACGATGATGATGATGCCTTGGTGGCAACACTTGGGCATGGGTTGAGTCGAGACTCAACCATCTTTTGACATGGGAGCTGATTGATCTATGATCATGGGCAGCACATGGATAGATGAAATAGGTGTATGCTTGTTTCTGTGGCAGACTTGAGAGATGACACATTGCAGATATGATGCAGGTTGCTTCATGGACCTGGATGTGGCAGACCGAAAGTTAGAGATTGATGAGATGATCTCTTCATATGGAGGAGATACACATATGGATGATGTTGGGATAGATGTGGCTGATTTCATGTAGCACATTGACACCAAACATCATGGGCAGCATGTTGCAGATGAGATGAGGATTACTTCATGGACCCGAGCATGGCTTACACTTGTATGAAGATGGATTCTTGATCGGGTTGAGGATGTGATAGGATGTTCTGAGAAACGACTGATGGTGACATGAGGATGTGCATTCTCATGGTTTGAGTGTGACAGATGGAATGATCACCCAACTAGTTCAAAAATGGGGGTTGATAGTGTGCAGAGATGTGTTAGCATTGTGTTGGAGTATCATGGTAGCAGTGCACATGAGGATGACACATGATGAGGTTGACACGATATGTTGCAGTAGGCATGTAGCTTGAGATGGAGGGGCCAACTTTCCACGATGGAGAGTAGCATGTGGAGATTGTGACAGAGTGGTCGATGGTCATGGATTGAGATGATTTCCGATGTATGACATATCGATGAGGTGTATACCTTGGTATGGTGATCTTGGTGACAGATGGTTGCTGGGATGAGACATGGTGGAGACGGTGGTTCTACATATGTAGCAGAGATGTTTGCAATATGTGGAGGAGTTGACATCATGGATATTGATGATCTTGGTGGATGGCTACCAGGATGCTACGTTGTCGAGGACGACAACAACTTCAGGTGGAGGAGGATGTAACATCCTGCAGTTCTACCCGGAGTGCGAGCGCGTTCAGGTGATGTGCAACCGTGGGCGAGCGACCAGTTGGAGGGCGAGCTGCGGTTGTGCGACGAACTTGAGACGAAGTATGCGATGATAGCTGCGGTTGTGCGAGCTCTTCCAAATATGCGATGACACTTGTGTGCACATATGAAGAGAGTGTTGAGTGTATATATGCACCTTGGAGCGTGGAGCAAAGTGTTGGAGGCTGACATCGTTATGGGCATTCTAAGGGGTGTGCATAAGGTGTTAGGCAAGTCCGTTGGGCACTAGACTTAGCCCCAAGCCTTGGTATATATTGCTGAGCGTATGGAGTCATTCAAACATCGAACAATCACTTGACAACTTCGCACAAGAAGGAAGTGCACATTTCTAGTGCATAGAAGACAAGAAGTGAAGGCGCACATCTCATGCGCCATTCTTGGGTGAGTCGCACGGTGAAAGAAGTCGCACTTGGTGTTGGGCGAAGGTGCGGGCGAAGGTGCACCCAGTGGTTGGGTAAGGCATGCACGGTGAACGTGTGGCACCCGATTTGTGCGAAGGCTTGGTGTGGGTGTCTTGGCGACTCGGGTGAGCGCCCGCCCATCGTGCAAGTGTGCACGAAGTCCTGTTGGTGTGTTGGGTTGTGAACAGAAGTGTGTCTCGGTTGGAGGCACCCATGTGTGGCGACTTGGAGGCGTGCCTAAGTTGGGAAAACAACACGATAGTGTGACGAAGTGAACAAGAGGTTGGAGAGTTGTGCAGCGACCGTGCGGAGGTGCTGACGAGCTGGGCAACCGAGTTTGCCGAAGTTGTGAAAATTGACTAAGTATAAATTTGGGGTTTCCCAAGATTTAACTTGTACATTGTAAAAGTGAAGATTGTATAATATATTGATTTGGGCAGACTCATATTGTAGGGAGTTGCCCCTCCCTTTGTACTGTTGTGCATTTCTGTTGTATAATGCTATTGAAAATGAATGTGTATGGGTATTCATTGGTATAGAGAGACACATTAATAATACTTGGTTGCGAAACACAAACTAAGTAGGATAAGTGGAATGTTAGGCGTAGTCCACGAATATAAGTATTTGTGAAAAGACCATAAGTGGTTGAAAGACTACCGCAGGTGTAGGGGCATGACACCCTCCTTCGCACGGTATGATCGGACTTAGAGAAGCAACCCAACTCACCAACCTAGTTGTCAATCTTCATGGGATCCGTCGGCCACACTCACCTCGGTTCTCAGCCCCATCGGGGAGTGCTAAATTTGAATATTATTTTTTCAAAAACCATTAATAATATAACATAGAAATTAATTAAAATGCTCAAAAATAGGTTTTCATATTAAGGGATTCGATCCCACTCACCTTTTGATAGATCCAACAGTAGGATGGATTTAGGATGGTTTAATTTATCCCTTTAAATATGCTATATTCCACATGAGTAACATGGGTTCGAATACCATGGGTCAACACAAAGGCATTTCTTTTTTTATTATTTAATTTTTATAGTTTTTTTTTTTATCAAGTTAAAATGTTTACATTACATTACATTAATCTTTTTATTTAATTTTTAATTTTTATATTTAATTTAATTTTTTAATTTTATATACTTTGAAATATGGAAAATGTTAATAATTACATTATTACATTACAATTAATAAAAATAAAAATATAAAAATAAAATATTAATAAAAATAGAAGTGACCCATTGTATTGAGAACCCATGGTATTGGCCCATGCATAATATAGCTTATTTAAAGGGAAATTAAACCAGCTTATATTCATCTTAATTGTTGATCTACTAAGCGCTGAAAGTGATTATTAATATACCACAACACGTCTTAAAAATTGATCTACCTAGGACTAAAAGTGAGCAAATCTTTTGATATACAAATTTCTTTTTGAATAAAAATATATTTTTTCACTGTAGGCACTTAATGGATGTGGACTAAAAATGAATCTAAGCTAGTAATAGTGCCCAACCATTCCATCATAATAAAGCTGCAACCAAAAAAAATTGGTAACAATAATATAACCTGACCTTTCGAGCAGATGTTGAACTAAATTAATCAAATTAATCATTTTAGTCATTATATTATGAGGTCGAAGAAACCAAGCTTGATTTTCTCCTTTAAACAGAGGGGTTTCAGATCCGAACTAATTAATCAAGAAAAAAAAACACAAATGAAGGGTGGACAACATGCATGATTTGATCTTTCAAACAAAATCGTTCGACGTTTCAAATCCCAACTAATTAAAGTAAAGAAACCGTAAACGAACACTGAAGACAGAGAGAATGCGTGATGCAACTGGCTTTAAAAAAGAGGCAGCTCCTCCAACCGTGGCGGCCGCTCCAAATATTGGCATAATGCTACTCTTCAATCTGATGGTCGTCACCGCCCCATGGGATGGTGGCAAAGCGACGTCGGCTCGTGCAGCCGGGCCAAATGGTTTAATGTGAATGTTGGGTAATGAGGTTGAGCCTGGCGTCTGAGAAACTTGAGAAGTGGTGGAGGCCAGTGGAGCTGCTTCGGGAGATTCAGTCGACAACTACTTAGGTGCTGCGACGATGGGAGCCTTGGGAGCCTTTTCCATAGAGGATGACATGCCAAGAAGAGACGTGCATTGAATCAACCCATCTTGTCTGTACGTTCTTGTTGTTGAAGTAAAAGCAACAATATGAGAGAAATTTCCTCTATTCGCCCAATCTGAATGTTCATCAACGACAGCATCACGAGAAAATAAGTGGAGTTGTGGCGTAATGATATATATAGTGTTCATAATTGGTGAGACATATAGAATCTAGGATACGTTTTGTCCATTGAGACGGACCCGCCAACCCTCTTCTTGGCACCCCTTAGAGATTAATTATGTATTTGGGCCAGATTAGGGGTATACTCCATTGTTGATTCCAAAAGGTAATAGCCAGGTTTTTGAGCCACAAAGAGAAACTCAGGGTGCTTCGTTGGAAGCTTGTTATTTTTAGTGTTTTGGGGTGGGGTTTCGTTATTTCTTTAATATTTTTTACCCGTTTACTCGAGGGTAGGTTGAATGTTTTATTGAAGTGTTATTTTTTTAGTGAGCATCGAAATTAATATTTTTTTTTTCTAAAATGTGACTAAATTGTTATAACTTTATCTTAACTTTAAATTTGGTAAGAGAGGAATCAAATCTATTGTAACTAAAGAAATTTTCGAATCAAGATATTGGATTTCTCTCGACACTTGGTAGATAAGATGGATTTATTGTGATTTAATATCCTTTTAAATAGGCTATATTCCACATGAATACTATGGGTCAATACTATCGTTCAATATTGTGGACCATTTTAAATTTTTATATTATTTTATTTTTTAGTTTATTTTTATTTCCTTATTTTTATATATTGTGAATGTTTTTTTGCATGAGATGTTAAAAAGGACAATCATTACTAGCTGTTTGAGAATGTTTATTTATTTTTTCATTTAAAATGATAGCCACTTTAATTTAAAAATTTGTGATTTTGGTAAAGATGCTTGTGTAAGATTCCAATTGAGGTAAATTGGAAAAACTCAAAATCATACAACCTCTTGCTTACTTTTTCGTGTTTAGATGTTTTATCATTTAGACTTTTTGGCCATTTCAAATAAAGCCAAATAGAATTCCATTACGGGAAAATCATCTTCGATTTGAGGTAAATTGAGGTTGATAAAGGCGGATAAGCTTATATCAAGCACATATATCAATTATAAATAATATTAAGAATTAATGTTATTATCATTAATATTAACATAAATATAAGAATCATATTAGTAATAATTAATATTGTGTTATTATTATTATATTAAATAATAATAATAATAATAAATAAATAAATAAAGGTAATAACCATAATTATATTAGTAATCATTTAATAATTAATAATGAAGTATTTATGACATAAAAATTTAATAAAAATTAAACAACAATTTAAATGTGGTTGATAAAAAAACTAACTTTAAGCACTCCACTAGAACATAGTTATTTAATGTTGGCCTCTTCATAAACACATTGAGATCGATGATTAAAGATGCCCTAATTCAAATCAATAGGATAATGATCACAACCATTCATGATTTTGAGCCACTCCCTTCTCACATTATCTTGCATTTTTTCATAATGTTGAAAAGAAAAAGGCAATGAAATATGCAAACCATCCATTTATTTCACCCTTCATATAGATGTAAATGTCACTCTACCTCTATGTCTCCAATATGTACAGTGGCTCGTTGCAAGGGAATAATATTAATCCCAAGGGATAAATATTATAAACCCAAGGTATAAAAACCTAAGAAAAATATTATAAACCCTAAAATAAACATGGTTGACAATGATTTACCATCATTGATTTTGATACTTAGACAATATTTGTCACAATGTGACATTGGACCATAGTTGACCATGATTTACTTTCATATTGAGACAATCTTTGACACATTGTGACATTGGACCATCGTTGACCACGGGTGACCATGATTTTAAACACAAGAGCTTTATATTAAACCCTATGAATAATATTATCCCCTAGAAATATGAAGTAAATAAACCCAAGGGATTGATATTATAAACCGGATGGAATAATAAACCCAAAGGATTAATTCTAAAACCCAAAGGTATTATGAATCCAATGGATTAATATTATAAATGCAATATATATAAACCCTAAATGGATTGACATTATAAACCCGAAGGCATAATAAACTCAACGGATTAATACTAAAAACCCAACAGATTGATAATATAAACCCAAGGGAATAATATTAAACCCAAGGGATTAATATTATAAACCCAAGGCATATAAACCTTATTATTAATATTATAAACCCAAGTTAATAATAAACCCAAGGGATTATAAACCCAAGGGAATAATATTAAACTAAAGGGATCAATATTATAAATTCAAGGAATATAAACCCTAAGATAAATATTTATCACAATGCGACATTGGAATATACTTGACCATGATTGATTTTCATATTGAGACCATCTTTTTCACAATGTGACATCGGATAATGGCTGATCATCGTTGACCATGGTCAATCCCCATATTTAGAAAATCTTTTTCACAACGCGACGATGGACCATGGCTGACCATGGATTCACATGGTTGTGACAATGTGACGTCGGACCAAGAGATAGTCTCTGTCGCATTGTGACCATGGTTGACCATGGTCAACACAACCTTTGTCACAATGAGATATTGAAGCATGGTTGACAATAGTTGATTTTCATATTCAGATAATCCTTGTCACAATGTCACATTGGTTGATTTTCGTATTGAGAAAATATTTATCGCAATATGATGTTCGACCATGGTTGACCATGATTATAAACCCAATGGAATTATATTAAACCCAAATATTAATATATTATAAACTCAACGAATAATATTTAACCCTAGTAATTTGAAATAACAGATTAATAAACCCAACACATTGATATTACAAACCCAATGGAATAATATTAAACCCACGGGGTAAATATTATAAACCCAAGGTAAAGAACATAAACCCTAAAATAAACATGGTTGTCCATGGTGTACCATCATTGATTTTCACATAGAGATGATCTTTGTCACAATGCGACGTTTGACCATGGTTGACCATGGTTGATTTTCATATCAAAACAATCTTTGGCACATTGTGACATTGGACCATCATTGACCATGGATGATCATAATTGTAAACCTAAGGGATTTATATTAAACCCTTTGTGTCATTTTATAAACCTTATGAATAATATTATACCCTAAGAATATGCACCCTTAGATTAATGAACCCAATGGATTGATATTATAAACCCAAGGGATTAATTCTAAAACCCTTGCATTTATAATATCATGCCTTGGGTTTATTAAGTTTTAGAGGAAACATTGTGTTGGGTCAGGAAAAAGGTATGATTTCTCTTCATAAATTGTTTTATTTAACCTTCATCCTTATACGATTATCTCTATTTATAGAATAAAATAAGGAAAATATTGGCTAAAGTTCGATGAAAGCATTTGGTGACAAAATAGGCAAAAATAGCACAAGAAACTGATTTTTTCCTATCTTCGTGTGCAAAAGATGCAGACTGGGCAAAATATGTTCAGTTGACAGAACAACATGAGGCCATAAAAGGGAAAACTACAGTGTATTTGGCAGACAAGGTAGCAGAAGATCATATTGAAAAAAGCTATTTAATCACATGATCAAGTTATGTATTGCGAAATCGTGAGGATCAGGATTTTCCTTTATCTAGTTACTCTTTTATGTTATATATAGGCCTGAAAGGAAATTAAAGACAATTCAGACTTTGATAATCTATAATTATTATTTTTGAAAACATATACAGTGTTATTTCAGTGACAATGCCATCTGTTACTTTCATTAATCAAATAAGGTTGCGTTTGATACATATTCATATTCTGAGTTCTTATTAAGAAGAGGCTTCTAGCGACTCTGGGCGCAGTCACGAAACCTTCTACTGCTTCCTTGCGTTATAGTATTTATATTTAGTCTTTGCTATTTGATTAATGTTCAATCATTGGTTATCATAAAAAAAAATTATATTGATTCATATTGTTTTTCAATTAGATGTAAAGTGAAACCATGTGACATACATAAGTAATGCTTTGATTGGAACGAGTGAATTAGTGTTAATAGCAGATTGTTGTTCATTTTGAGTGATGTTACCATAGATCTTAGAGATAATTCTAATTGATTTACATGGATTGCAATATAGATCACTTGCTATTTAGAAATCCTTTATTGTTGTATATGGTCTTTCTATTCAATTGTTGTTTGTTGTTCAATTACCGATTGTTGTTCAATTAATATTTGTTGTTCAATTACCGATTGTTGTTCAATTACTATTTTCCGTTCAATTGAGATTGTTGGTTAATTAACAATGTTGTTCAATGGTTATAGTTTCTTTCCTTGATTGAATAAGTTAGCCTTAATTCTATTTGAACAATTCCAAGTGTGATTCTTATTTTCATTCAGTTTCAATTGATTTCCAAACAAGTTGCATAGAATTGCAGAGTGTGTTAAGAGTATTTCTTCCATAGATAGTTCTTTCGAGAATTGTGGGAATTGAATTGAAGAATTAGTCATCAATGATTGCAACGATTCATCATTAGATAACCTCTAGATTAACCACATATATTGTTCTGACACTCTTTAGATAAAAAGACTTACCTCAGGTTGGCAAGGAATGTAGGGATTGAGATTTCCTGTAAAAAGGCATCTTAGTGAGACAACATTTTTACGTCATTACCGGGGAGAGTGTTTCAAGTGATTTTTTTTATTTTTGCTGAGAAGGAATTGGGTTTTAAAAACAGAAGGTAAGAACCTGCATACCTAGCAAGTAAAGTGTTTGCTTACCTGCCTACTTTTCATCAAAATCTTAATAAGTTATATAGGAATTTGTTTTTATGAATGAATAGGAATAGAAAAATAGAAAATGAGCAGAATCCTTCACCAAAACCCACAAAAGCCAAAGGATCGGTGAACCTTTGGAAAATTACCTTTATAGACAAAATCGTAAGAAGAGCAGAGTCTCAAGCGTTAGTAGGATTCGAGGCTATACCTAAAAAATTTCTATTGTTATCCCTCAAGTAGTAGGCTCACCATTTGTAGCTTATGCTAAGATTCAAAGCCATGTAGGAGGGTTGGAACAAAGTCTTCAAGCTACAATATGTTTACATTTGGATCCTCTACAAAAGGGAAAATATTCTAACATAAGAGAAGGAAAGGAAGAAACTAGTGGGGCCACTAAGGCAGAACCACATCTATCTGAACAAGGATCTCATGAGATCTAAGACCTAGGCAGTGCAGCAAAGCCAACTTGGGTTGCTAACTTTCTGCTTACTCTAGAAGCACCCCTTGAAGTCCCTGAATATTAGTGGCACATCTTTGACCAAATGGCAGATCAGCCACCCCAAGGTCAAACCTCGACATTATAGTACCCCATAGTCGACCAAGTGGTCAATGCTCCCATGAAGGCTATTCCTCTATAGAGCATCCCAGCTTTCCATGGGATAATCACAGAGGATCTTGATGCTTTCCTGTTTCAGTTTGACATCCTGTATAGAGGGTATGACTATACCACCGACCACCAAAATCTAAAACTATTCCCTTAAATTTTGAAATGAGCAACTTTAGGATGGTTTATGGGTCTAGGTGGGCGAACTATCAATTCTTCGAATGAAATGACAACCTCCTTCCTGAAACGATATGAGGACTTTTGTATAAGTAGGGAACTAAAAGATGAGATTTTTAAGATGACTACAAAAAATAATGAAACACTAGAAAAATATGTAGCACGATCTAATTATAATTTGCATAGGTCTCCACACACTACCCTACCAAAAGAAGTCGTAAGAGCTATCTTAATTAAGCGAATGAAAGAGGAATGGGTAGAAACTCTAAACTTGATAGGAAAAGTAGATATTTCTCATGAAGATTATGAAGAAATTATCTGTTTGTGTATCACGTGATCACGAGGATGCACATGCATAGGAGCAGGAAGCTGAGATCCCATGGGAAGAGGAAGTAAACCACATAGTGGAAGCGTAACATGGATGGAGATCGAAAACCTCCTGGAAGATTTTAATATTGACATCCTCGGCACTCCTACAACATAGCTAGACATCCTATAGGCTAAACAAGAACAGGCCTTAGCAGAACAAAATTTGGCCATCTTCTACCCATGTTGTCGAAAGAAGCACAACCAATGGGAATTCCCATTAGAGATGGTTCAGACGTGCGCTATATGTACTAAATATCATGACACTAAGTAATGTCCATCATTACCAAGGCTGAAAACAGTATTCAAAGAAACAGAGGAAGAAACATAACTAGTATATCTAATGAAGCAGCGTCGACAGTGGCAAGCTAAACCTAGTGGTATGTCACAAGATGCACACCAATTATTTCCTTCCTTGTAATTTAATAAACAATAGAACCTTGGGATAGCCTGGCAAGGGAAGTCATCCTACCCAAATTGGCAAAGCCTGCCATTGCCTATGACATCTTGGCAAATACAACATTTTCTGGGAAATGGCTGGCTAAATTCTCCTTTTACTCCTATTTGGCAAGGCAATTCTTATCAATCCTAGTGGCCTGCCTCCACCTCTCAAAATCCAAACTGTTCTACAAATTGGTAGCGACATATAGGGATGTTTAATGTACCTATGGGACAGGCCCTCGGCCCCAACCCGCACTGTCAGCTCCATATACATTACAACAGAATTCTCAATGTCTTCAGCACCCATAGTTACCAGCTCAACCGAACCCAAATCCTATTAACAGACCAGTCCAGTTGGTAAAGATTATTGAAAACCAAAGTATGAGATTGAACAGAAAGAATGTAATGAGCTTAGATTGAGGTCAGGACATGTCATCACCGCTGAGGAAAATAGGGACCAACCTTCAATTGAAAGTGTCACTCCACCTATACATATTCCACCACTTGTAAATAATATTGAACCAAAGTAAGGGGAAGGGATAGATCGGCATGATGACCCTGAAAAAACTATAGTCACTTCTCCTTCCTTCCACGAAATACTAACGATACCTAAACTAATCACCTACCCTGATTTCAATCTTGTAGAGGAACTAAAAAAATTTGTGTATTAAAATCCCTCTCCAGCAGGCCATTCAAGACATTCCCATCTATGCCAAAACAATCAAAGAAATGTGTGTAAGGAAGCCTACAAGGAAGGTAAAAACCTCACCCACTATCCATGTTGTAGGAACCTTATCCAATTTACTCTTGTTAGAGAAAACTCCAATAAAGTACAAAGATTCTGGAAACCCCATAATAAGAGTTCAGATATATGGTCACTCTTTTCCAAATACACTAGCTGATCTAGGAGCCGCCATTAACATCTTAACAACAGAAACTTGTTAAGCACTTGGTATTACAACCCTGGAACCAACCAGAACTTTATTAGATCTTGCTGACCAATCAGTGGAAAGACCAGAAGGAACTTTACAAGATATCATAGTTTATGTTGAATCATGGGAATATCCAGTAGATTTTCTGGTTATAAACCCTAGGAGTTGGTTGGATGGACATTCTCTCATTCTGGGCTGATCTTGGCTGGCAACAATAGATGCATATATTGGCTGCTAAGAAGGAAACATGACTATTACAAAGGGGGATGCTCTAAAAGATATTGTGTTATATCCTCCTGCCAGGCCAAGTTTTCCCATTGTAAAAATATGTAAGAAACCACTAGTGTACCTGGAAGAGAGCATCTATTCACTACTCATAGTAGCGGAGGCATTGGAATTTAAAGATCAGACTGAGGATGACGTTATCAATAATTTTATAAATTAGCTAGCTAATGTGAGTAATGTATAATGTCAAATGTTGAAAGAGATCCTTGGTAACAAAGCCATGGAAGATGCCCTGAAGGATACAGACGACCATCATATTCAGATGACTATTGTTCATAATAGCAAACCCATTGAGGTCGAGCCAGGTAAAGTTCTAAATATCAATGAAAATCTAGATAATGAACAACATCAGAAGCTGATACAGGTCTTACAGAAAAATAAAGGGCCTTTTTCCTATTATTATCCTGATATGAAAGGGATAGACCTACAACTATGTACACACCACATCTATACAGAGAAGGATGCTTGACCCATCCGACAGCCTCAATGGAGGTTGAACCCACACCTCAAGGACATCATGAAAGAGGAATTGCAGATGCTGCTAGATGTAAACTTTATTTATCCTATCTCAGACAGTAAATGGGTCTCTCCATTGTTGGTCATCCCTGAGAAAAGTGGGAAGTGGCGTATTTCCGTTCACCCTCCCATTCATTGATTAGGTCCTCGATACATTGGTAGGGAAGTAGTTCTTCTCCTTTTTAGACAGTTTCAGTTGCTACAATCAGATTCAGATTGCTTGTGAAGACCAGGATAAAACAACCTTCATCTGTCCCTAGGGCACATTCGCATACAGGGTGTTTCTATTTGGCTTCTATAATGCCCCAGCCACATTCCAGAGAGCTATACTCAACATCTTTGCTAATCTAATAAATGAAGGACTTGAGGTATATATGGATGGCTTTACTCCATATGGGGATGACTTCGATCAAGCGTTGCAAACAGTAGAAAAGGTCTTAGAATGATGCATTGCTATGAGGTTATGTTTAAGCAATGTGAAGTGTCACATGATGATGGCCGAAGGCATGATACTAGGACATTATATCTCTGCAGCAGGAATACAGATAGATCCAACAAAATTACAGGTAAGTATTTTACTGCCTACCCCTTGCACTCAAACAGAGGTACGTAGCTTCTTGGGATATGCAAGTTATTATCGTAGGTTTATTAAAAAAATCATAGATTGCCGCACCCTTATATGCTCTAGCTAGAAATGTTTATTTCAGTTGGTCTGACAAGTGTGACACAACTTTTGTAGGTTTAAAGAAACTAGTCTCAATAACACCAGTATTACGTGGACCAAACTAGGAGATACCTTTCCAGATATCCACAGACGCATCAGATGTAGCTATAGGCATTGTCCTCGGCTTGGATGAGGACAAGAAACCTTATGCTATATATTATATTAGCAAAAATCTCACTTCTGTAGAACTTAACTATACAGTGACAAAAAATAATTCTTAGCTGTCATTTATGCAATAAACAAATTCAGACACTATATAACCGGCTAACAAGCCTTTTTGTATGTTGATCACTCTACCATTTGGTATTTAGCTAATAAACCTATCACAACTGGTCGAGTAACACGGTGGCTATTTCTTTTATAGGAGTTCGACATTACCATTAAAGATTGTTTGGGGAAGGAAAACTCAGTGGCTGATTTTCTATCTTGAATCCCGAAGGTGAACGATCCACTAGTGGTAGATGACCAATTTTTGAATGAACACCTATTTGTCATGGTAGTCAAGGGGCCATGGTACGAAGATGTGGAAACTTATCTGGCAGTAGGGAAGCTACCTAAAAATTTGACAATAAGAGAAAGAAAACTGATCGTTTAGCACAATGCTCGGTTCTCTTGGATAGGTGGATATCTTTTTCATACAGGGACTGATATGTGTATACACAGATGTATCTATGAGGATGAGATCCATGACATTCTGAAGGCTTTCCATGACGAGCCCTACGGGGGACATTTCACAGATCAAAGGAGAGGACATAAGGTATTACAAATGGATTATTATTGGCCCACTATTTTTAAGGATGCTAAGAAATATGCCCAGGCCTGCGATAGTTGCCAAAAGATGGGATGACCTGGCCAATTTGATGAAATGCCTCTGTAGCTCTAATTAGTCATAGAGCACTTTGAGCGTTGGATATTGGACTTCATGGACCCATTCCATCCGCCATCCAATCAGAAGGCCTACATACTAGTAGCCATGGATTATGTGACAAAATGGGTGGAAACAATAGATTTATGAAGAGGCATAGAGGAAGCAGTGATTAACTTCCTTTTCTAGCTATTTGTGTCATATGGATTACCATGAGAAGTGATCACAGATGGGGGAAAGAAATTCAAATGGCACAAGATTACTGCCACTCTCAGAAACCACCATATTACACACAGGATCACTTCTCCATATCACCCGCAGGCAAAAGGGAAAGTCAAAAGAACCAATAACGTTATAGAAGCAATTCTGGCTAGGATAGTCTCAACACACTGGTGAAATTGGGCTTCTAGACTTCCAGAGGTCTTGTGGGCCTATTGTACAACTTGGAGGAATACTACTGGATACTCTCCATACCAGCTTGTGTTCAGTAAAGAACAAATTTTTCCAATCGAGTTCAAAATAAAGACTCGAAAAATGGCCGAGGAAGTGGGGATGGATTTCACAGAAGCCCAAACCAAGCGTCTTTAGCAGATCAATGAACTAGATGAGGCTCAACTATTTTCTTTGCAATGAACTACAATAATTCAGCAGGAAAGGGCAAAATGGCATGACAGCCTTATCAAGAAGAAAATGTTTAAAAAGGGGGATTAGGTACTTCTACATGATTCCAGATTCCAGGACTTCTCGGGCAAGTTTCAAACAAGATGGCTCGGCGTTTATGAGATTCAAGAAGCACGTAATAATGGTACTCTTACCTTAACTACCATCGAGAGATCCGACCATTCCTTTAAGTTCAATGAGCATCGAGTGCGCCTCTATTATCAACTGCTTACCAATGAGTCTTTTTGCAAGTAGGTGCATGAGAACCCCTCCATGCAGATTCTAGCTACAGGGAATGAGGATCCAACACATTTTCCTCTTTTTTTTTCGTTGTTCAAACAATCGTATGTCGTTCAACTAATTGAACAATGCAATTTCTTTTTATTTCATTTTGTTGTTCAAACAATTGAACATATGTCATTCAATTGATTGAACAACACAATTTGCTTTTATTTTTTTTCATTGTTTAAACAATTAAATGACTACCATTCAATTGATTGAAGATCACATTTTCATTTTCTTTTTGTTTTTGTTGTTAAAAAAATTGAATAATTGTTGTTCAATTTATTGAACAACACATTTTCATTCGTTTTGATTTCACTGTTCAAACAATTGAACGACTATTGTTCAATTGATTTAACAATACATTTTATTTTTTGTTTTCGTCGTTCAAAAAATTGAATGACTTCCATTCAATTGATTGAACAACACATTTTTTTTTTTTTTTGGTTCAAACAATTCATGGATTTCCGTTCAATTGATTGAGCAACACATTTTCCTCTTTTTGTTTTTCATTGTTCAAACAATTGAAGAACTGTTGTTCAATTGATTGAACAACACAATTTGTTTTCATTTGTTTTTGTTGTTCAAACAAGTGAATGACTGTCATTTAGTTGATTGAACAAAAAAATTGTTTTCATTTGATTTCGTTGTTCAATTGATTAAACAACACATTTGATTTTTATTTGATTTCATTGTTCGAATAATTAAACAATTGTCGTTCAATTGATTAAACATCACAATTCATTTTTGTTGATTTCACTGGTCAAACAATTAAACAACTGTCGTTCAATTGATTGAACAACACTTCTTGTTTTTTGATTGATTTCGCTGTCCAAACAATTGAACGACTGTCGTTCACTTGATTGAACAACACTTTTTGTTTCTCTTCATTTTTCCATGCAAATGATTAAACGATTGTCATTCAATCGATTGAACAACACTTTTCATTTTCTATTTGATTTTTCCATTCAAATGATTGAATAATTTCCGTTCAATCGATTGAACAACACCTTTTAATAAGATAAATTGTGATTTTTTCTCATTTTTTTCATTATGACATTCTCTCTTCTTCTTTTTTATTGTTAATAAACACCATTTTAATTGATTTGTGCCTCTTCTACGGAAAACCGGTAATAATAATATCATTATGAATTCTAAATCCTTTTGATGGTTATCCTTATTCATAAGCTAATACGGTGTATCTTTAGAATGACTTCCTGAACATATTTTCTTTTGGATGCATCATGAAATGATTCATTATTCTTAATCAATGTTGGCTTATGTTTATACTCCCAAATGGATGAAACTCATTAATATAATGATAAGGGGATAAGGGTATAACACTTTTCTTGGCATATTTTTACTTCTTACACCATGCCTGACTCTTAAGGAGCAAATGAACCTCCTTCTTTTTACAATAAGAATTGCAAAAGAAAAATGGAAATGGTAAAATATGAAAAAAAAAATTGTCTTAAAGAGGATAGGGGGTCTCATTTCTAGCTAGCCTAGCATGATCATAAGGATGTAACATGTGACATTCCAATTTGGCCACCAAACCAAGGTAATGACCTTCTTGATAATTATATATGTTAGAGGAAAAGGGGGTCGCATCACGAGCCAGCTTGATCACTTTATTACACCCTGGTGAATGGCACTATGGTTATCTGGTCACGATGCCAGCATAATAGTTTCTTTATGACAAAGAAGAGAAGAATTAACTGTAAGGAGGACTCTAGCTCATTTGGGGGAGTTAAAAAGCAACATCGTCGACGCTATGAATGCCTATTGGCAGCAGTGGCTCTGCTTGTGGTATTGGAGTATCACCTTATATTGCCATAAGTCCTTTAGCTCTTATCACCTATGGATTTGTTTCTAAAGAGTTTTTCCATTTAAGAAGCACTCTTACAAGCTGAATAGCATGGTGACTTTAATATATATTCACTATATTCCATATGTCTAATAATTAAATGACAGTCATTAAACACATACCACCAATTATGTTGATGTGACTAATATCGCTCACGGTGAAAATACTTGACATATTGAATTAAGAATTGATGTTTTTATTTGATTTGGCCAATTCACATCCGACGACTAATATTTCTTTAATTGCTTTACTGATTTGTGTGCTATGTTTTTTTGGAGATTGGTTGCCGGCATTTATTTCACATCAATGAATTTGCTTGCTTTTCATGTGTTGAAAGGAAGTGGAAGCCCTTTTTTCATAAGAGGGCGGATGGCCTGCATATGCACAACACCTGTTATAGTTATGGATAACTTTGTGACAATCATTTGGATTACCTCCGGAGTGCGAACTGCATCATGAGTATGAACGTGTAATAATTATCAGGAATTTCCAATTGGATGAAGAAAGGAAACCATTATGGTGGGCATGCGAACTTATGATCCTGGGTAAAGTATGGATGACAGGATGAATGACTTAACTAAAATTGATAATAATCGTCCAAACAATGTCATTTCCCTGTTAATTGATGTAACATACATTGTTATTGTTCTGAATTACTGAGGTAAAACACAATTGCATACAGATGAACCAGCCACATGTGCAGCAACCATGGGCGGAAGAGCTATCCAGAGTAAACCTCCAGTGATGATGGTATCAAATCAAGCTCATCCAATCCTCGAACGTGTTGGCTGGCTGCAATATTTAAATAGATTCTAGGCATTTCATGAGGAGCTAACATTGGAATTTCTGCAGAATCTGCAGAACGGTAGCACAGTAGTAAAAGGCATAAGCATGATGGTTTCTGAAGAGGTGCTAGCCAAAGTAACTGGAATTCCAGTAGAGCGGGGGAAATGCACATATTAATACGTCCTTTTATACAGCACAATTTAAGTATTCCAGGATCCGAGTGAGTAGCTGGTACGAACAGGGAAAGGAATTCATCCTTCGGAGTTACAACAATCGTGGCAAGAACTGGCGGTTATCTTCCAAAGATACATTACCTGCAATGGTCAACACGATGTGGTAAAGCCCTAACAACTGAAACTTATAGCCATTTTAAAGCAAATAATTTCAGTTAATTTACAGTTTTATCTTAATTCCATGTTACATGATGTCGCCCGATGAGTAAGGTCATCTAAATACCCACATAGTGTAGTTAGCCATCATGAGTTGATTAAGTTAATTATCACAAATAGATTGGCCCAATAGAAATTTAACATGGGACAGTATCATAAATCCTACCTTGGCTCCACCCTTGGAAAATGTTGTAACAAAGCAACAAGGGCAAAGAACAGCAGGCCCGAGAAGAACACTAAAGAGAAATAATTCCTCTATACCCTTAGAATGAGCAAAGCATAGGTGCTCTATGCAAGTGAAAGCCTAGCGACACATCCTAATTCAAGTAGAGGAAGACAGACTGTCCCACACACCACCTCCTAGTCCAAAAAATCCCCCTTCGCAAGACTATGAGGAGGAAGTGGCCAGGGCGTTGGAAAACATGGGAATGTTTGTCGAGGATAAAGAACAACCAGGGAGAATTGAAGAAAAGAATTGTACCCTTGACTGGTCTACCCCTACTAAGAGCCCTAGTCGTGAGAAAACCCAACCATTTACTAATGCCATGGAGGAATAGAGGGAATCAATTCCTTCTATGGAAAGACCCCTCGAAGCCGAGGTACATGAAGGGGAATCTGTCATAGAAGAAACTCAGACAATAGGCACTGGTCTAGTGGACCCCCCAGTAGAAGGAAACCTTGAAGATGAAAACGTGGGAGATGCTAATCAACTAGGTGATACTCCATTTTTGAAGTCCCCTAAGGACGAGGCCTACCCAAGAGAAGACCTGGAGAATGATAATTGTTCAGGAGATACCATTGCAATGGGATCTCCTGAAAAAGAAATACATAATAACGATGAGCTAGAAGACACAGTTCTAATTGGAACCATTCCTAATTCTGACATAGTATAGCCTATATAGGAACTAGAGGATAATGCAGCTAACCCATCATCAGATGGAGGTCCTAGAGTAAAGAAGTCCTATAGAGATAGGCTTAGAAAGATGCTTAGAGAGTATACAAAATAGAAGCAAGTAATCAGGCAGCTGAAACATTGGTTAAAGGAGGAAACCAAAACCAAGAAATTAAAAGTGGAAATGGAAACTGCATGAACACAAACATAACAATGTTCCTGGAAGGATGTTGAGACTAAAACAAAGTTTCTTGTGGTCTATCCAAAAGAAACCCATACCGATCCATGTATGATATAAGACACTGCAGTGCAAACTGAGGACCCCTATGTCATTTTGCGAGAAACCCAAATGGACTATCCCACTATGGATATTTCTGTCCAAACATATGTTGAAGAAGACGTTCGAGTTGGTTGCATAATTCAAGAAGCAATTGAAGATGCTGTGCAAACTGATCCTACAAAGACCTTGGATGGAAAAGCCCAGATAGATGACACCCACTTACAATCCCTTGGTAAGAGAGGCCGTCATCAGAAAGTTACACAATGAGCTACTAACGGTTCTACAGGAATAAGCTCAGCACTAAGAAAAGGTGGTCTCTCTACATGAACATCGAGGGTTTAGGATGAAGTTTGAAGCACCTACCCTAACTGAAGATGAGACCTTTGCTTAGTATAAGGATGACAAAAAGAAGGTTGAAATATTAAAGGGTAAATTGCAAAAGGCTAGAGACAAAATGGACATTGTCTACTCTCTTTATTTAGACACCCTATCATGTCGAGCCCGTACAACAAATAATTCCTTATTTCTCATCGAAAGATACCTCCTGCTAAAATTCAAGGCCGCTGAGGCTGGCAAGATGGTAGAGATCAAAACCACCCCAGAATTTATCAAATGCTTTAGAGAGCACGATGAGAAGGTTCAATGCCTCCTCTTTGAACTCTATATGCATAATTTCTTTTTAGAAGATGATAGGGACAACCACCCTGGCCCTTTTATAGGAGATGTCCAATTTCAGGCATTCCTCTCATTTGCTACCAACCAACTCAAGTGGGCCAAGGTTCACAACACTTTCAGGAAATGTACGGCATTGACTTATGGGTTAGAGGGGAGCCTACATAGGCATTACTCCTATCTATCAGGCATAACCAATTTATGAAGTGAGCCAGTGTTGTAGGAAAATTGGGTCCACTCCATATCGTTATCATTGAGGCTGGAAAGGAGTATTTCTAGGATGTTAAGGAAGAATCCTTGTGTGTGTCAAGATATAGGTGGGAAGTCTCCAGCAACACTGTGAGGAACTGAGAGACATTTGGGTATCAAAAATTCAAAGACACCTCTTCTCATTTCTATAAATATAGTAATATGATTTTAATGATGGGGCCTGATTGGATAGGATGTCATTACAAACCCCTAATCATATGGTATCCTCTTGATCAATATCATAGTGACTATAACATGAAGGATCAAGAGGTAACCCAGGCTTTAGATATCCTTAAGCAGAAACATGGTTTTAAGAATTACAAGGAGGAGGTATATCTTGCTTATTCACTAACTCAGTTGCATCTAAATTGCTCACTTGCATGTGGACATGCAATAAGGTAAGATGGGGAGTGTGTTGGGTCAGGAAAAGCATATGATTTCTCTTCGTAAATTTCTTTATTTAACCTTCACCCTTATATGATTATCTTTGTTTATAGAATAACATAACTAAAATATCAACTAAAGTTCGATGAAAGTATTTGGTGACAAAAAAGGAAAATCTAGCACAAGAAACTTATTTTTTTCTATCTTTGTGTGCAGAAGATGTGGACTGGGCAAAAGTCGTTCATTTTACAGAACAAAATGGGCCATAAAAGGGAAAACTACAGCGTCTTTGGCAGAAAAGGCAGCGAGAGATCAGCTTGAACAAAGACTTTTTATCACATGATCAGATTATGTAATATGAAATCCTGAGGATCCCTTAATCCTAAGGATTATCTTTTATGTAGTTACTCTTTTACGTTACATATAGGGCCGAAAGGAAATTAGAGACATTTAAAACTTTGATAATCTATAATTATTCTTTTTGAAAACATATACATTGTTATTTCAGTGACTTTGGCATCTGTTACTTGCATTAATGAAAGAAGGTTGCATTTGATACATATTCATATTCTAATTTCTTATCAAGCAGAGGCTTCTGGCGACTTTGGACACAGTCATGAGAAGGTCTAATAATTCCTTGTGTTATAGTCTTTATATTTAGTCTTTTCTATTTGATTAATGTTTAGTCATTGGTTATTTGATTTATCGTAAATATTTGTGATAGTGATTCATACTGATGTTCAATTAGATTCAGAGTGAAGCCGTGTGAGATACTTAAGTAATGCTTCAATTGGAACGAGTGAATGAGCATTAATAGAAGATTGTTGTTCATTTCAAGTGATGTTATCATAGATCCTAGAGATAATTCTAATTGATTTCCATATATTGTAATATAGACCATTTGCTATTTAGAAATTCTTTATTGTTATATGTGTTCTTGCTATTCAATTGATGTTTGGTGCTCAATTACCAATTGGTGTTGAATTAGTATTTGTTGTTCAGTTATTGATTTCCATTCAATAACTATTTGATGTTCAATTGAGATTGCTAGTTAATTAACAATGTTGTTCAATAGTTATAGTTTATTTCCTTGATTGAGTAAGTTAGCCTTAACTCTATTTGAACAATTCCAAATGTTATTGTTATTTGCATTCAGTTTTAATTGATTTCAGAACAAGTTGCATAGAATAGAAAAGTGTGTTAAGAGTATTTCTTCCATAGATAGTTCTTTCTAGAATTGTGTGAATTGAATTGAAGAATTAGTCATTAGTGATTGCAACGATTCTTCATTTTTAACCCCTAGACTCACCACATATACTGTGCTGACACACTTGAGATAAAAAGGCTTACCTTGGGTTGACAACTAATGTAGGGATTGAGATTGCATGTAAAAAGGCATCTTAGTGAGCCCACACATTGAATAAAATGCAATGCAATTTAACATTGTGACAATGAGTATTAGATAAATTATCATGTTGCAACAATGCTTTTCATAATGCGACGTTGGACTGATTTTTGCACAACCACATGCCACTAAAAAATTCATAGTCAAATCCCTTTCAAATTACTTCATCACAAATCTCACACACATCATGAATAATAACATTTAGGCAAAGGAATGAATTAAATTGTTTATAATTTATTATTTTAAATTTAGACGAATTATAAAATATTATTTTATAGTATTCTTTTAATGAAAAAGAAATCAAAATATAGTGCAAAATCTTAAAAACAAATGAATAATAGATAATGGTTTTTTCAAAAATAAATTCATATAAAATAAAATGAAACGAAAAAAATATTTGTAAATTCATAAATTCATTTTCTATAATCTCATTTGAATATATTAAATATTTAAAAAGATAACGTGTGAAACATTATTGGTGACATTTTAAATCTATAAGACAATGGAAGGAACTAAATTGTTTATAAATTATTATTTAAAATTCAAATGGTTTATAAATAATTATTTTATGGTTTTTTTTAATGAAATAAATCAAAATATAGTGCAAAATCTTTAAAAAAATGGCTAATAGATAATTAATTTTTCAAAAATAAATTCATATAAAATAAAATGAAACAAAATAGGCATTTGTACTTTAATAAATTTATTTACTGTAATATCATTTGAATATATTAAATTTATAAAATATATAACATATTAAACATTATCGATGGAATTTTAAATCTATGAATTTACAATTTTTTAATGTATGGTATATTTCAAAAATTGATAATTAAAAAAAAAACCCAATTTTATATTTTTACTTCATCTGTTTTACATATAATCAAATTACAATATAATACATTTCAAATTTTAAAATTAAAAATACATTTCAAAATGTCAACCATAATTGCTAAATTTCATATTTGATTAATCATGAATGAACTTATCATGGAACTTACTAATATAAACAATGTACTTCATAAGTTAAATATTTCAATACCATATTAAGTAAAACATTTCAATGTCAACTAATATATACAATGTAAAGAAATAAAATTTCATGGTTAAAACATTTTTTCAGCATTTCAAGTAATATTATTATTTTCTACTCAAGCTATATTTTTCTGTGAATTTTATTTTTGAGATGCAAACATTTTTTCCAAATTTTTCATTTTAAAAAATTTACACAAGAAGAAATTAGATCACTCGAAACACTTCTTATATTTGTGATTAAAATAGATCAATACTGATATTTAAAGAAGAAACTAATAAGATCACCTTGCAATTTGAAATTTATTTGTTAAATTATTGCTAATTCTTTTTATAGCACAAATTCACTCATGCTACTTTACCTAATTCTACACTAATCCTAGAATGAAAACCTAGGACAACCCAAATTTATTATTGAGCTACTTTTACACATTTGTATTTGAAAAGTAAAGAAATCTTCCATAGAGCACTCCTTCAAATCATTAACATCTAAACCACACAAATTTACTAAATTTATAGCAGACACATAATTGATCTCATGGATATTCGTGGTATAAGCTGGTCAAATCTTGTACTCCTTATTTGGGTAGAGACACATATTCCTCTCAAGAGTCAAGGGCTCGTAAGTCAGCCTCATGATCCAATATCAAATGCCCAAACTTCTCATAGATGATGTCCACATTAAATTTTCCACTATCAGTCCACTGTGGTAGCATACAAATATAGGTACATTCCGATACTGATAAGGAAGATAGGGAAGTAAGTTGCTGCCATGATTATAGGAAAATACCTTGTTATATATGGTATTGATCCAAGAATGGATCATGGATAAACCTCCAAGTCTAAGAGACTTCATATAAGAGGTAAAAGGTGCCAAATGGCACAAATCCCTTGTAAATCAGATGAAAATGAAAATCGTAGGTTGCTCTTGGAAATAATCTCATTGCAGAGATCTCCTCATTTTGAATCCAACAGAACTTGAATGGGTGAAAATGGACTTCAGATGAAGGAGTTATCATAAAACGAAGTTCCCCTTTGTTCTTTGGGAAAGAGGCAAAAATATGAAGAAATGGTGGAAATGAGGCCTATTAGAGGCTTGAACAGTGAGTAAACAAGAGCCGTTGGATCTGGCCAATCAACGGTCCAAATCCGATTGGAAATCACAATCAGAAGTGGCTATCAGAGGATATCGGAGTGCAAGCTATGGTTATTGCGATCACGACATCGCAGTCGGTGATTGCAACGGAGCGATATTGAAATCAGCGACCATAACAAAGTGCTACACTAGCCCGGCGCTTGTGTAATTTATGATTGCGACTTGTCGCATCACAATATTGCGTCAGAAAATTGTGAGGAGTGGGATATGTTATATGTTATATGCGATGGCCGGACGAGACGACAATATGAATTGGGTTTAATATATATTGAAATCCGCTGAAAGGCATTTTTTATGCATTTTCGTATATTTTGCTGTTAAACGAAATACAAAGGGGAAGTGCGATGCGATGAAGTGTGGACCCTAAGGGGTTTTGGAATGAAGATAGATAATATTTCAAATCTGCCATAAGCCATTTTTTCGATATTTGTATTTTTTTAATGTAATTTTAAAATACAAAGGGAAACCTTGGAGCCGGCCTTTGCGACATGTAATGGCGACTAACAAGTGGACCTAATAATGTTATAAAGTGCAGTTATGAAAATTTGATGTCTGAAATAGTGTCTTATGTGGATTTTCCCATGTTTTACAGCGTTCTCTGTGTAAATAGGGAACGACTATTTTTAAAGGATTTCAAACGTCGATGCACTATTCCGTTATAGCACAGGTGGCCGCCATCCCTGAGGGCATTTAGCAACGATTGCTAACACTCATAGAAGTGATTTGAGCAGACAAAGGCTGGAAGACAGAGAGCCTGAAAGGGAAAATGAACCAACAACACCGATTTGGCTTAAAAGCGACAAAACAATAGAGAACAAGGGGATTTTGTTGATTGTTGGTTACTGTTGTTGATTATTGAGGGTTTGCTACTAAAGGTGAAGCCAAAGCAGGAAGCTTAGGTAAAGGGCGCAGCGCAGAAGTAAAAATGCAGCCAAGGGAGTCACTTGGAGTTCAAGTGAAAAGGTTAGAGAGCTATAAACTGATAGAGGCTAAAAATAAGCCAGAGCTGAAAATCCAAAGAGCCGGAGCAGGAGCCAAAGAGCCAAAGTCAAAGCCAAGAACCAGAACCAAGAGCCAAAGAGCCAAAGTCATAGCCAAGAGCTAGAACTAAGAGCCAAGAGCCAGAGCCAAGAGCTAGAGCTTCAAGAGCCAAGGGATAACGTGCTGCCTGAACCCATTTTTTCTATGTAAAACAACAGGAGTTGAGCCAAGAGGTTGTAAAAAGGACTTATACCATAATCTTATAGAGCCCAGTTGAATTAGCTAGAGCTCACGGAGATGTAACTCAAGAATTGTGGATGAACTACAAATTAATATTGATGTTCATGTGTCTGCTTTATTGTTGCATTTCCTGTGCTATTTTATTTATTGTTATGTATATTTGTATATCAGTTTGAGCACATCAACTTACAACATAACAACAGAATTTAAGGCATAATCAGGAAAAAACAAATACAAGCACACACCTATATTTTCAAGAACATATTTAATTTCGCATTGGTTAATCATTAAAACTTGGGAATGTTTAAATATTTGGGAGTGGGAAAAGTACTTGTAAGTTAGACAAGAAGCCAAAGAACCCCATTTTCAGATCAGGTTGTATCGAAGCTTAAGATTGATGAACCCCACATTCAAGGAAGGTTATATCAGAATGCTTGATTGACAAAGCAAAGACTGCTTGTCTGAAAGGTGTTTGAACAACAAGAGGCTGATTGTATGCTTGCATTTTAGATTGAATATTGTTTGAGTTTGCATAGGTAAAGGGAAAGTTGTTGATAGATCAGTGTAGGAATGGCAAGAAGGAAAGAGAGCCGAAGCCACTCTCCTTATCACAAAGGACCTCAAGGCAATCCAAAGCACAAGAGGTTTGTTGCAAGAGGTTGCTTAAATAAGCTCTTTATTTATCATGTTGAAGTTTTTTTTTGCTCATTGGCATAATGACAATTTCTACAAGTGGGTCCTCAAATTCTGCTCTTTTCACATGATTCTTTGATAAAGACATGAAGAAAGAATTGTCCACCATGATGGATATGGTGAGAGAAATGTATGAGGATGGAAGGAAGACAATCATGCTTAGAAAGCAGTTGAATTCCATGAACGAAGAGAAGTAGTTGCTTACTAAAAATTGCAGGAAATGGAGAGGAAACTTCATATGGCAAATATGAACCTGAAGAGGATGCATGAGTTGGAAACACAGCTCTTTGTTCCCAAGAGGCCTTAGTCAAGTATCAACTTAAAGAAGAGGTAAAACATTCCAGTTTGTCTTCAAATTCCTCTAAGAATGGTTATATTGGTTCTTTTGAAAAACATACTAGAGGCATAGGTTCCAAGCTAATATCTAAGATGGGCTATGAAGGAAAGGGCTTGGGAAAGCATGCACAAGGTATTGTTGAAACAATAATGGTTGAGGAAATGCCTAAGTATTTGGGTCTTGGCTATGGACAGTGTAATGGAGAGAATTCCAAAGCTACCATGAATGCCATTGAAACAGTCCCTAGAAGGAGTTTTAGTTCATTTCCTCTACCTAAACAGTGTGAAGGTTATATTCAAGAGGAATGCAATGGCTTGAATCATCAATTGCAAGATGCAGGTGTTCAGAAGCACACAGTTGAACCAGAGAGTTTGGGAAACTCTGATGACCTTGAAGAAACTAATTGTGTTCCAAAGGGAGCTACTTCTTCAATCAATTCGCCTCCTCATGAAGGCAATAAAGGTGAAAGAGAAAGGTATAAATCTAGTTCTAAACATATTCCTTTTGATTTTGCAAAGCATGATAAATTACCACATAAGTATGGGGAAAGAGTTGCATGTTCATTTTGTGGTTTGGATAACCATAATGTTTCTAGATGTTGGAGGAGAATGGCCACATAGATGAAGCGGAAGAAGGAAAAGAAGCAAGAAGCCAAAGGTCCATTGGACAAGGCAAATCATGCTAGCAAGAGGATGCACATGCAGTGCACTTAGTACCATAAGCAAGGACATCTTGCTGCAAAATGTTGGACACTGAATCCATCAATGCTTCTACCAAAGCTGAAGAAAGTGGAAAGAGAAGATGACAAAAATGGAAGTGAAGATTCCATGAATGATGTGTCTCAGAATGATTCACATGATGATGCTAATGTGTAGAAAAATGTAGTACCTTTGAAAGGGATTGGTAAGGAACGATTAGAGCTCTTATCGAATTGAAATTGCATGTCTATTGATGCATCTACATTGAATTTCATTTCAGCTTTGAAAGTACAGTGTGCTTAAGTGAAAGTTGAAGGATGAAATGCATGCATGAGTGTGAGATGCATGAACATAGGGATGTTTTAAGATTTCCTTGTTTTTGAACTTTTAAGTGTAATTAACTTGTAGGGTTGATTGCTTTGACATGCATGTGATGGCATGTTGACTTGGGAGAAGTTAACTTGGTCTCCAAATGGAGATAATGATGAAGTGTTTCATCTTTTGAAAAAAAGTCCTAATGGTCCTTTTCTACGTGCTTGGCTTGAAGGGTCATTTATTGAAAGGCATCTTTTCTGGGCTTGTTACCTAGTCCATCATTTTTATGCAGATGTAAGACATGGATGTGTTCACAAGATGTGAAATATGTTTCTTTGTTGAAGCAGGAATTTAGTCCATCCAGTTGCTATCTGTATTTTTGTTGTTGTTAACAGTTGTTGTTGGCAGCTTGTTTAACAGATATAAATGAATTTTTTGTGGATTAGATGTACTTCACATTTTTTGAGCCACCTTGGATCAATGATCAAGGCAAAGAAGCTCAAAAATACCTTCTATAACCATTTCAGCAGGAGTGTTGCAGGAAGGCAAGGAGGAAGACAACTCTTCCTGGGAAGACCAGCCCATCCAAGAGAGGAAGTGGTCAGAAATCTGTGTTCAGAGGCACTATGCAAAGGCAAGTGTAGGTTGGCTAAAAGAAGAGGGTGAGTCACTCTCATTTACTACTCAGATCAGTATATCAGTCTTTTGGAGACTAAAAGTTCTCTTAGTGGGAAGCCGTGATCCAAAAATGGATCCTAGATAAACCGCTAAGTCTAAAAGACCTCATATAAGGGGTGAAAGGTGTCAAATGGCACAAATCCTTTTTGAAATAAGAGGAAAATGAAAATCGCAGGCTACTCTCGGAAATAGTCTCATTACAGAGATCTCCTCATTCTGAATCCAACGCAACTTGAATGGGTGAAAATGGATTTCAGATGAAGGAGTTATCATAAAAAGAAGTTCCCGATTATTCTTTGGGAAAGAGCCAAAAATATGAAGAAATGGTAGAAATGAGACATACCAGAGGCTTCAACCGTGAGTAAATAGGAGCCATTGTATCTGGCTGACCAATGGTCTAGATACGATTGGAAATCGCAATCGACAGTGGCTATCAGAGGATATCGGAGCACAACCTATGGTTAGTGCGATCGCGACATCGCAGTTGGTGATTGCAATAGAGCGATATCATAATTGATGACCATAATAGAGTGCTACACTAGCTCGAGACTTGTGCAATTTTCAATTGTGACTTGTCGCATCGCAATATCGTGTTGGTACATTTCAAGGAGCGAGATATGTTATATGTTATATGCGATGGTCGAAGCCGACAACAATATTAACCAAGTTTAATATATATTGAAATACGCTGAAAGGCATTTTTTTATGCATTTTTGTATATTTCACTGTTAAATGAAATGCAAAGGGGAAGCGTGATGTGATGAAGTTGGGACCCAAAGGGGTTTTGGAATGAAAACAGATAATATTTCAAATCCGCCACAAGCCATTTTTGCGATATTTGCACTGTTTTAATGTTATTTTAAAATACAAAGGGAAACCTTGGAGCAGGCCCTTACGACATGTGATGGTGACTCACAGGTGGAACCAATAATGTTGTAAAGCACAATTATGAAAATTTTGATGTCTGGAACAGTGTCTTTTGTGGATTTTCCCATGTTTTACAATGTTCTCTGTGTAAACAGGGAACGGCTGTTTCTAAAGGATTTCAAGAATTGATGCACTCTTCTGTTATAGCACAGTTGGCCACCATCGCTAAGCGCATTTAGCAATGATTGCTAACACTCAGAGAAGGGATTTGAGCAAACAAAGGTTGGAAGACAGAGAACCCGAAAGGGAAAATGAACCAACAACACCGAATTGGCTTAAACGCCACAAAGCGACAAAGAACAAGGGGATTTTGTTGATTTTTGGTTGTTGTTGTTGATTATTGAGGGTTTTCTACTAAAGGTGAAGCCAAAGAAGGAAGCTTAGGAAAAGGAGGCAGCGCAGAAGCAAAAACCAGCCAAGGGAGTCACTTGGAGTTCAAGTGAAAGGCCCAGAGAGCTATAAACTAATAGAGGGCAGAAAGAAGCTAGAGCCAAAGAGCCAAAGCCAAAGAGCCAAAGTCAGAGCCAAGAGCTAGAACCAAGAGCCAAAGAGCCAGAGTCAGAGCCAAGAGCCAGAACCAAAAGCCAAGAGCTAGAGCCACGAGCCAGAGCCAAGAGCCAAAGCCTCAAGAGCAAGGGGATAACATGGTGCCTGAACCCACCGTTTCTATGTAAAACAGCAAGAGTTGAGCCAAGAGCTTGTAGAAAGGACTTATACCATAATCCCAGAGAGCCTAGCTGAATTAGCTAGAGCTTACGTAGATGTAGCCTAAGAGTTGTGGGTGAACTGCAAATTAATATTGTTGTTCATGTGTTTGCTTTATTACTGCATTGCCTCTTGTGTTTTATTTACTGTTATCTATATTTGTATATCAGTTTGACTAGATCAACTTACAACACAACAACAAAATTTAAGGCATAATCAGTCAAAAACAAATACAAGCATACACCTATATTTTCAAGCACATATTTAATTCGGCATTTGTTAATCATTAAGACTTGGGAATCTTTAAAGCTTTGGAAGTGAGAGAGGTTCTTGTAAGTTAGACAAGAAGCCTAAGAGCCCCATTTTCAGATCAGGGATCGAATTTTATTTTATTAATTGAAGAAGACATAGCATTAACAACTTGTAGCCCACATTCTTCGAGCATGAGCAGAATGTTCGAGTACACAATGAGATCTTTGAACATGCTGAGGGAGATCTTAACACTGAAATGGATGGAATTTATTTGGAACATAGTGAAGGCATAGGAAAATTCCTTGTTATATATTTTCTTATATATAAATTGATTTTATTAATAATAAAGAGGAACTTAGCATGAAGGAACTTATTAAAATTGGAATAATCTCAACTCACTAGGAAATTGATGGGTGGAGAGACACATGGCAGAAATATGATTTTTTAAATTTATTAAAAGTAATGGACTGTTTGCCTAAATAAAAGTTTCTTTTTTATAAATGAATGTTATAAATAATAATGAGGAACTTATCATGGATGAATCTTTTGTATTGAGGCTTCTGTGATCCATAATGAATTAAGCAAAGTCTTTCGGTAGAAATCACATAAGTGAAAGTTTTGGCCAACGTGTTTCAAACCAACATGTGTGGTTCATAATCAGGACAAGATGAAGAGGCAAACCATGGCAAATGCTTAAATAGAGAGCAATGTAGAGACATAATTTCAAGTAACGGCTATATTTCAACAATAAACTTTAAATCGCGATAATAATTTATTAATATATTAAAAACAAATGTTATTAGGTAATGGCTATATTAAACGGCTAGTTTTGAAAAATAAAAATTTAAATATTCATATTAGTTTATTGATTTATCAAAAATATTAATAGGTAACAGCTATATTAAACTATTAGTTTAAAAAAAATAATATTTAAACTAATTTATTAAAAAAAAGTTCAAAGTCAAACTCTAAAAGAGGGAAGTAAAAAACTATAAAAAGGAGTCAACACCCTAATCGAGAAAATATTATTTAATACATAAAATAATTAATGGAAAAATAAATAAAATAAAACAAAAATAATATATATCTATATATATATATATATATATATATATATATATATATATATAGATAGATAGATAAAGAGGAATCTCTCAGATTACGTAGCAGAGCTATTTGGCTGAAAGCAGGGGATGAAAACTCGAGATTTTTCCACAACTATGCTAAAGGAAGGAAAGTGGCCAACACTATTTGGAATCTTCCCCTACCAGAAGGGGGCCTTGCAGACACTTTCAATAAACTCTCCCAGCTGGGCACTTCACACTTTCGAAGCCTGTACAGATGCCCTCCTGGTACAAACTTGGCAGAGATCATTGATGTGGCCTCACATTTTCCAAGATTTGTAAACGAGGAGGACTCGGCTGGACTCTCGGCCCCGGTAACAATGGAGGAGCTGGAAAGCACACTCAAGTGGTTCAAGAGGGACAAGAGCCCCGGACCTGACGGTTGGTCCATCGAATTTTACCTTGCCTTCTATGACCTGCTGGGACAGGACCTGATAAGTGTGATAGAGGAAAGCAGATCATCTGGGTGTTTATATCACGCTATAAACTCTACATTCATTGCCCTCATCCCCAAGTCTGACTCCCCATCTTCATTTGATGACTTCCGCCCCATCTCTCTCTGTAATGTACTCTACAAGATTATATCTAAGATTATAGCTAACCGGCTCAAACCTATCCTATCAACTCACATTGCTCCCCAGCAATTTGCTTTCCTTGAGGATAGGCAGATTCATGAAGCTATTGGGTCCGCCCAGGAAGCCCTGCACTCCATCTGGTCTAAACATCTCAAGTGCACTCTCTTGAAAATCGATCTTTCTAAAGCATTCGACCGAGTCAGCTGGCTTTACATTAAGATGCTCCTTATACATCTGGGCTTCCCTCTCCCTTTCATAAACTGGATCATGGCCTGTATCACCACTCCTACATTCAGCATCCTGATCAATGGATCAGCCTCTCATTTCTTTCACTCTGAAAGGGGACTTCGGCAGGGCTGCCCCCTATCACCTCTTCTATTTCTTTTGGTCATGGAAGGTCTGAGTCGCTTAATCATCTCTGCTACAAGGGAAGGGTCTCTAAAAGGCCTCAAGATCACGGAAGAATGCTACCTCACACACCTGTTGTTCGTGGACGATGTACTCATTCTTTTGGATGGTAGCATTAGAGACTCACTGTCATTTTCCCGCATACTTCAGCTCTTCTCTCAGGCCACAGGGATGCAGGTAAACAGAGAGAAATCTACCATATCACTGGCCCGTACCACTGTCAATGAAGCACAATTTGCTCTGCAGGCCTTCCCTTATATCATACATCCATTGGACAGGGGTCTAAAATATCTAGGTTTCTGGTTAAAACCCACTTGCCAGAAGATTGCAGATTGGACTTGGCTGGTATCCAAATTAGAAAAAAGGCTCTCCTGTTGGAGCCATAGATACCTCTCCAGAGCAGGCCGATTAATCCTCATCAAATCTGTGCTGGAAGCAACCCCGGTTTTCTGGATGGCTCTAGCATGGATTCCTAGACACACTCTGGCACGCCTCCAGCAAATCTGCAACAGATATCTCTGGGCGGGAAGTCAAGACAAACGCATTTTTGCGTGGATAGGCTGGCAGAAGATCGCACTCCCAAAGAAGTGGGGAGGATGGGGCCTAAAAGACCTTCCACTGTTCGCACAAGCATTGGCAGCAAAGATGAGCTGGGCATTGATAAATTGCCAGAACTTATGGACCCGCCTCTCTTACCACAAATATATATGGCCCCTTGGCACAGTGGATTGGATCAGGCTCCCAAATTGGAACAGAACAGGGGTATCTTCAATTTGGAAAGCCCTACTACACTCAATGCCTATGATCAGAGACAACTTGGCCTGGAAGATTAGAGACGAGACCCTGGCTAGGATTGGCATCGACCCATGGGCTGGTAGTGGGGGTAGGCACATTCTGCCTCGAGACTTGGTTGATTACCTACTTGCTCGCAATATCAAAGTGTTTGCCCAGATTGCCGACAGGGAATCCTCTGATATATTTCATCAGGCCTGGAGGACAGCACATCAATTAAACCTCCCTCCTAGATGGCATCAGGCATGGCAGACTTTCAGGGAGGCCCTGATGGAATCACACATCAGAATCATTGAGGGGCCGGACGAACTAATTTGGAGCCAGTCTGAAAGCGGTTTTTACACTCCAAAGGCTGGTTACACCCTTCTTATTAGTCACAAAAAGCCAGAGGTTATATCAAATTGGTGGCACAGCATCTGGAAGCTCACCGCATCCCCGAGATCCAAGCTCTTCTTCTGGTGTGTTCTTAGGAACAAGGTGCCCACAGGAGAAAATCTATTGCACAGAGCTTATCACGGACCTACCTGGTGTGCGATCTGCAAAGAAGCATCCGAAACCACAGAACATCTGTTCATGCAATGCAGGATGATACAGGATCTGTGGTCAGCCATCAAAAACACCATTTCCTACTCTGGAATCTGGGCGGGCACAAATCTAACTGAGGCTTGGACAGACTGGGCGTCGAGGCACAAGGGAACAAAGACTGTTAACCTTCCTATTATCGTAAATTGGCACATTTGGAAAGCACGAAACCGAATCATATTCCATGACCAACCTGTTATCTGGCAATTGGTGGAGGCTGGCATTATCGCTGCTTATGGTGAACTGCCAGAGCCCCCGCCCCCGCATGTGCGTCAACCTCACCCACCTCCCCGAATAGATCAAGACACCTCGTGGGCATATTTTGATGGGGCCGCAAACCAGCAGAGCTGTGGGGGTGGTTTCATCATTTACAAATCCGAACAGCATTATTACAGAATAAAAGTAGGCCTGGGAATGGGAAAAAACAATTTTGCAGAGCTCATTACCCTCCATCATTTACTTCATTTTGCTTTGATTCATCATATCTCATGCATTAACATCTACGGGGATTCAAAAACCATCATAAATTGGTTCAACAACATATCAAATTGTCACATTCACACACTCAACATTATATTGAATGAAATTCTTGAATTCAAAGCAGCTTTTAACAACATCACATGTTCACACATCTACAGGGAACATAATGAGAGTGCTGACAAACTATCCAAGGAGGCCACGATGATGGACAGAGGAGTATGGGAGATCACAGAGGTTCAAGGCCAACAGGAGTACAAATACTACCATCGCCCATACATTGATCCGAGATATCAGCATGCACCGGAGCAATAAATCATCTGATAAATTTTTGTACATATCTGAAACAGTTTTTGTTAATATTTAAACATGTATTAGAACAGCTAGGCAAGCCGAAAGGCATTTTTTGTAAACAGACATAGTATAGAATATTGAAAGATGACCCTGCGAGGTACATCTGATCTGATATATATGAACAGAAACCTATTTGTATCTAACAGGCACACTGTGTACAGTGACCTCAGGCATATGCGCATAGCATTTTCAATATGTAATTTTCTACATAATGAAAGTTACGGATTTTTCCAGTGGAAAAAAATATATATATATATATATATATATATATATATATATATAATATATATATATATATATATATACACAAAGAAAAGTAATCAATAATTAAAATAGGGTCAACAATAAAATATGGGGCTAAGGCCGATTAATCAAATGACAAAAACACTAAAAGGAGTTAAGAATGAATAGGATGATAAAATACATAAAAAACGTGCAGGATAAACAAAACAAACTCTAATGAAGAATAAATCAACAAAAAATACTATAAAAAGGACACCAATACCTACATAGATAGACAAACAAAATAAATCCCAAAAAGAACCCTAAAAAAATACGAGGACGGGACAGGGACCCAGCTTCTACTAATATTCCAACCATCATCTCTATTCAAATTATTGGCTTTTTTTTTTTTTTAATTTTAGGGCCTCCCTCATTTTACATTGATGGAAATGGCTAACTTCAATAATGACTTAGGCCTGCTCAATGCAGATGTGATGCTTAGATTTATCTGCATGCTCCGCCAAAGTAGAGGAGCAGATCCAACCATGCTTGATATCAGCAGCATGCTCATGATTCCTTTGATTAATCGAGTGATGAGTCTTTAGAATCGGAATAATGTGAAATCCCTTGTAAATTGTTGGGAAGGTGGCATGAACATAATTTTTTATTTTTCTTAAAATTCAATGCAACCTAACAAACTCTATAATACACTACAACCATTTCTACGAATTAATACTAAGCTTATGCTAAGCATATTCTCTTGAAAATTAATCTAGCCCCGCAATTGAAAAAAAAAATTCAACAAACCTCCTTCCATCCAAAGTTCATATATATATTCTTATTGGCGAAAAATGTTAACTGGGGTGAAAGTATATAAATTAAATGTTAACGATGCATGATTTTTCTAACCAAGATTATTTGAGGATTTTGTTTTATTTTACAATTAAAATTAACAATTTCATCAAATATAAGATTTTAGTTTAATTTAGGATTAGGGGGATAATATTCACATTGGAGTTAATTTTTCATGCAAAGCCGCAAGGGTTAGCTCAATTGGTCAAGTTCTCATTTCTAATTACCTCTTCATTTGGTGGGTCATGGCGTCAAATCTCCTCGATGCCCTTGGGGTTAGGATTTACTTGTTTGGGCGACAGGTGATCTGCTTGGATTTTCTAGTGGATGTAGCAGCCACCCAATGTTCATGAACCACCATTTTTATGTGATAAAGTTATTTTATCTTAAAAACCTGCAATATTGTATAGAGACTATATAAAATCATTAGATATCAGAGGATTTAAAAAAAAATATCCAAATATTTACATGATAAAGATAATTTATCTTAAAAACCGTCAATATTGTATAGAGACTATATAAAATAATTAGATATCGGAGTATTTAAAAAAAAATATCCAAATATTTACATGATAAAGTTATTTTATATTAAAAACCTTCAATATTGTATAGAGACTATATAAAATCATTAGATATTTGAGTATTTAAAAAGAAAATATCCAAATATTTTATAGCTTACGTATGGATTTTCTCGTGGATGTAGCAGCCATCCAATGTTCATGAACCACCCTTTTTACATGATAAAGTTATTTTTTGTAAAATCATTCAATATTGTATAGATACTATATAAAATAATTAGATATTTGAGTATTTAAAAAAAAAAATCCAAATATTTTGTAGTTTACGTATTAGGGAATAATAATATTAGACAAGGTTTCTAAATTTTAAGATAAATTTCCATCCTTAAATTTCTTCTTGATTTAGTCATATTTGGACAAGACGATAAATGGAAAAGGATTAAAAACACAACCATATTTTTAAGTTATATTGTAGTTTGTACATTTTATGATTTGGCTTGCAAAGTAATGGGAAGAAAAGCTAACATTTTTTATTGCAAATCTTATAGTCGCATCTTCTAAATAGATGGAATTGGACATTTCACATAATATGATTGCACAGCTTAGCTGCACTAAGGTTAGCCTAGATCCATATTTACTTAGTATTTACCAAGAGCTGAGAGGGATCATATATTTTAAGGTGAAACCCACTTTTAGAGTGAAAAAAAAATCCATTCGGAGTTGAGATGGATCTAGGCTAGTATAATTATGAATTATTTTTTATTTATTTTCATATAATTTAATGGAGTAATATTTTTTTTTTTTGTAAGCTACTATAGGATCTTATCTATTATATACAATCAAAAAGAATATGTACATTCATTGATGACCTCAACCCGCCCCGAGGGGAAACTAGGTCTGAAGGTCACCATATGTCTGCGAGTGTCAACTTAGAACGTATGCAAATACATAACTAGGTTTAAACATTAAACTTAACCCTACTAACATACTATTGCTATATTCCTATCAGCTATTACAGTTCCATAACACGTCCACAAAACTGATTCTCATAGACCTAACAGAAAGTTCATTTGAAAACAAAACAGAACACATCAATCTACCATGAAATCCGACATGATCTCCTCCTCCCGTTGCTTGGTAGTTGTCTTTTTCAGCAGCATTTGAATTTCCTCTAGCCTGCTATCTTGCATCAAGAGCATGAGTTGGAGGTTTTTCATCTACCTTTTTAAGTTCGGGATTCCTTAAGCTATTTCCATCATCTCCTCAATGACCTATTCCATGGATTTTGCTAAAAGACGCTTCACAACCCAATAGATATGCAGAACCTATTTATATAGAGATAGATGCCCCCTTGTGTTCCCTGGGTTCGGAAGAAGAAAGCCTCATTCCTCCATTTTTGGATCCGAGGCCTCCTACAGAACATTATTCTCCATCTCTTCGATAGTTCTTCTTATCTCTGCTTTGGTCCCTTCATTGTACGCTCTTTCTACTTCCTAAGCTATCTTCTCCATAGCGCGTCGACCTCTGTTTTAACGATTTGGGGGTGGCGTCTCAGCTTCATAGCAGTTTTCTTGCCAAATTCTCCCACGACCCCCGCGCCTTCTGCCCTTACCTCTTCTGGAGGGTCTTCCCCTGATGTTACCTCGACTACCTTGGCCAGCCTCGAAAGTCCCCTGCACCATGCACTCTTCCTTGCCATTCTCCATCTCTCCTTCCCCGCGAATTCCTTCTTTTTCCATCTGCTCCTTCTCCATCCTGTTATACCTTACCCCTCTTTCTTTGGATAGCTGGTGTTTTTTGGTCTCCTGTAGGCTTTCCTTCTCCTCTGCCCTTTGCTTAACATTCTTTCTTACGTTCTGGACTTCCTGCTGATCCTTTTCCTGGCCCATCCGTCTGCCTTCCTCTTGAGTGTTTTCCCCTGCCTTCTTTCCTCTCTCCACCATTGCCCCTTGCCCTCTTCGAAGACGATTACTAGGGTTTCTTTGCCAGATATCCTCTACCTTCACCACCTTTCTAATCCTCATTTTATCTGATGTAATACCTTCCCTGCTCCTGGTAATTTATCACCACCTATCCTGCACTCCACTGAATGAACGCCTCCATCCTTCTCCCTTGCCTTCTCCATTATTCTTTCACTTCCTTGTCTCGGGTTTTGGCCGCACCTGCATACCATCTTTGCATTCCTTGATATGGTTGTCTTAAGATGTGGCTTATACTGCCACGCACTGACCTCCATCATTTCTTCATGCATGTCCCTTTTCTCCACCCCGATCGGGTTCTGGATGTAGCCTTGATCGTAACTGTGTCGTGTCATTAATATCCTGCTTGGTGATTAGATTTAAGTTCTCCCATCGTGGTCCTGCCAGCTGAGTTTGCCATATGTTGTCCACTTTCCTGTCTGATTCGCTACAGTCCCAATTAGCTAAGTAATCTGCAGCTCTATTACCTTCTCTCCTAACATGGTGGATAATCTTATACTCTATATGCTCCATGCTCTCTGCCAAGTCCTGGATTAGACCAACCGTCCTCCAGCTCTTTGCCACCTGTTCCCATTTCTTCCCGTTACTCAATTTTCTGATTGTCTCAATTACTAAATTTGAATCGCCTTCTATTTCTAATTTCATGTATCCGTTTCTTATTACAATTCTAATTCCTTGATAGGCAGCCATAAAGTCTACTTCATTATTACTCATTATACCTCCTCTGTCTACATAAATCCACCTGGTTTGACATTGGCTGTCTTTGAATATCCCTCCATACCCAGCTAGCCCCGGGTTCCCTTTTGAAGCTCCGTCAAAATTAAGTTTGATGAAGCCTTCCTGGGGACGAATGAACACAGCTAGGCTTTGGATCTGTATACTCTGAGTTTTTTGTTGTTGTGGATGTACCATACATTGTTCTAGATTTAACCTCCTTAAAATTCGATTTTCTTCCACATTAGTTTTCCAATCCTCTTGGTCCCAAGCTTCTGATAGGATTGTTTCTCTTATGAGACTTTGAGTTCTTTCCCATAACACATTCGGCGAATTGATCTTACCTTGAAAAACCCTTCTATTTATCTCTTTCCATATAATCCATATGTTGAATCCCACTACCAGGCTCCATGCTCTCCTCACTACTGGGCTTAGAAATTGGCCTTTCCCCCATTGGAGGATGGTTTGAACTACGTCCTGAGGATTTTGGTTTGTCTTTCCGAACAGGCTTCTGGTCTCTTCCCACTATTGCTGAGCTATTTGTTACTGGGAAAAGTGTCTATTTAGAACTGCTCTATCCCACTAAGGTGTGACAGCTGCCTTAGAAACAAATAGAGAAAAACTACTTCTGTATTTCCTTTATGAACTATAGATAGAGAGGAATAGGAAGAACCAACTTGTGTCTTGCGCTAATCCTTTGATCCAATCTCTCTCTTCTTTGACAGCTTCCAGCTACTTGCTCCCTTACTTGCCCAGCTTCACCAAGTACCTATAAGACCAAAGAAGAAGAACACTATACAAAGACATGGATCTATATTCATAAACAACTTAGGATCAGATTTAAGTTAACCATACAAATGTAACAAGCATCAATGATACAAAAGCATGGAGGAAAAACTCAAATAGTTTTTATTGATAAAGAAGAAAAGATCCAGGAGGAGTTACAACCGATGATTCCTGACCCAGCATCAACCTCCCAGCAAAGAGGCTCCTCTTCACCTCCAAAAAAGCATAGATCACCCAATACTCTGATGTTTGTCTCAAAACCAACAACAATTCCTTACAATGTGCAAAATTCCAGCCTCTGGATCTCTTGGATGAGGGATCCATATATAGATGTATGCAAGGAGGAAGAGTCAGCTTGTGATTTGATTAGTGTCTTCTCTCTGTCAGTTCTTGCTTCCACTTGGAGACTGAAGGCCTCTTACTCATCCTTGGTCGAATTCAGTGAGGCAAGTGTCATAGGAGAAGATTCTGGAAGCTTCCATTGTCTCTCCACCTCGCGGAATGACACTGCCATTTGTCATTTCTCACCCAACGCACCCTCATAGTGCATTTAGGTGCGTTGTAACGCACCTAGCCAGTGGAGCAGCTGAAATGATCTTGTTTTGACTTATTCTGAGCAATTTCTGGTGGAGAACTTCTGGGAGAAGCTATAATTTGTTGACCTTGTTCCTTTAGGGGGTAAAACAACACTTTTAGGGACTTAGGAGCCCTTGGTTTATGGACATTTCATGCTTGGAGTTGCAAGGCACAAAAATGTCTATAACAGTTGCCCCCTAAAGTATGAGGCCGTTAATCAGGTGAAATGCTTTATTATGAGGATCCGAAGTTCTTTTAATGCTGGGAGGAGACCTGTAATAAGATACAATACAATACATTATCTTCATACTGTTTTTCATGATCTAGTTGAGGCGGGCATTCCCATGCTCAGCTTTATAAATTCATTTTCATGTACATAGGACAGACAATCGTCTGATTGTAGACTGATGATTCTGATAGAGCCATCATCCTTTTGGTAGGATGATTATCTGTGCTGCAATGCTGTACATTTAATGTCTTTATTTCCCTGAATATATATCGTAGCCTGGATGGATGAAACTAGATCTGGGGTCTTCAATCTCGTCCGATATTCACTCAAAGTACAAGTCGATCCATGTGAGAAATGTTCTGAGGTCGAACATGGAAAGACATCGCTTGATTACCAGTCAATGATGTAAACTGCTAACAAGCGCGAGAGGAATCACCGATAATGATAATGATCCTCAAGGTACTGCAGTACAATTCACGTGGTGTGAATAAAGGACTTGGCGTCGAACACCATGCAAAATCTTTCGGTCGAAGGTCATTTATGTAAACCTGTCACCGGAAGTGAGAAACTTGCCACTGAGGCATGCAATCTTCAAAGTACTGAATGGGGTGTTCCTAGACCAACTTCTTGGATAATGAGCTGATGTTGACAAGAAGTGATCCGTCACAGGAGGGCCTTAATGAATCCCACATCAATGACACAGAACAGAGCAAATGATTTTTATGGAGGTGAAAACGATCTGATGATATACGGTTCAGGGTGGCGGTCATGAAAAAATGGAGTATAATGTATGGTAGTGGGTGGGACACAGGTGGCTTCTCTGGATGACTTCTCTTGAACATGTCGGCGACACTGATGTGATGGATTGGTAGCATTAACCCCAAATGTGGATGGTATGGTGTGACCATGGCGATGTGACCAGTGAATGAAACAACCCAACCCGACTCGGACATGGAGTGGAAGTGTCATGTTCAAGAGCGACTTGCTACCAATAAAGATTCTTTGAGTTTTCTTCCCAATTTTTCCCCAGTCATTGCTAACCAGTACCTCTTTATTTTTGTCAAGCTTGAGGAGGATAATATATGCCTGTTCTATAATTTGCCCTTCGGGCAAACCCATCGCTATGTTTTAACGAGCCTAGCGATAGTGAAACTCGTTCTCGTCTAAAGACAAGTTTGTCCCTATTAATCTTTTTAACGAGTTTAACGACAAAGATAACTTAGTACTTTTCAATTTTAGAGAGTCTGAAAAGGTACGTAAAGGTAACTCCAAAATTCCTTTTTCGTCATCTAATCCCTTAAGTCCAAAAAAGTATAAAACAATATAGAAGGGATGAATTTTCAATAGTTTTAATGAGTCGAACAAAAAAAGTGCTCGATCTTTTTGTTCAATAATCCCTCAGGTCCAAAAAGATTAAAATCTAGAGGAGGGATAGCACTTCCTGTCCCTTTAACGAGCTGGAGAGGCCAATGGCTCGGAAATCTTTTCATATTTTACGAGTCAGTTGAAAAGAGCTTAAAGGAGACTCGTCTTTTGAGGAACGAGTGATAAAATGGGTAGCAGCTGATTCCAGGTAAGGTTTGGAGTTTTCCAATCACGGCAGTGTCACAAGGATGGCTAGTGAAATCACTCTTCACAGCTGTTCCTCAAAATGGGTAAACAATCAAATGGAGGTGAATGATCGGCCAATGAAAAAGTGGAGGTGACGGTGCAAACACGACCAAGGCTTTAATGGCTGAAGTAGTACATTCACGGTGGTTATTTATCGGGGAATAGTTCATTTTTTAACGAGCTTAAACGCGGGTGGAAACATTTGCTCGGTGCAGGTTTATTTTTTAACAAGCTTGAACCTTGCAGTAACACTGCTCGATTAGATGGTCTTGTTTTGATTTTACCATAAATAGCTTTGTCCTTTCAAAGATCGTACTGTATTTTCAACTGCTTCATCAAACTAGTCAGAAATGAACAATATTTGCTCGAAAACGAGTTAAAACGCTAATATTTTACTTTGAACTACGTAAAACTAATTAAAAAGTGTTTTTTACCTCTCATTTTACCATTTCATTTGAACTTGGTTTGTTGGAACTTTGGAGGTGCTTTTCCCCCTCGATTTTCATCAGTTGATTTCAGGAGATTCTGTGGACGATTCTCGGCGTCGTCTGGACTAGGTAGGAGCTAAACCTGAGCTCTTTCATTTCATGGTTTCCATTTTGCATTTTGAGCTTGATTCCTAGCTTTTCTGAGCCCTTGGGGTTTAAGGAACTCATTCTGCCATCAACGCACCCTCAGTGTATCGAAACCTGCATTGAATGTTGGTCTATCTAAAGGCTATCTGACATTCAACGCACCTAGAACACTGCTGCAGGTGCGTTGGGCGCAAAAAGGGGATTTGATGCACAATTTTTGATGGAATTTTTGCCTGTTTCTCACCAAAATTAGGACCTAACTCCTCTCTTGTTTTTTTTTCAGAGATATTTGGAGCAAGATGACAATTACATGGCGAGAACGTGAGCATGAAGAAGAGGACATGCTTGCCCTACATGATCCAGTTACAGTGAACGCGCTGCGGAATTGTGGCTTGCTGAAGTTCCTACGCATTTCTAGCATGAGACAGTAGATCAACTTACTGCAGTATTTGCTCGATGCTTGGGATCCTACCAATCAGGTTTTCCAGATCAAGGGCAAATCTATCCCCTTGACTGCAGTAGACATCTATTTCTTGACTGGCTTGTTGAGGCGGGGTGCCCCCATCTCTTTGTCAGGTTCAGCCCGAGGAGGCAACTCTGTGAGAGATTATGTCCGCCGGTACTGGAGAGAAGGATCTCAGCCAAGTAAAGACGGTAAGATCATCATCCGTGATGTCACTGACAGGTCCCTTAGGACTATTCTGTTTACTTTTGGTAGGATGGCCGGTAGTGCATCTCTTCATGTAGCCAATCGATCTTATATGCAGCATGCCTTGGAATGCCTCCAACCGAAGGTGTTCAACTGGTGCGACACAATACTTCTTGTGATGAAAGAACAATTGACCAAGATAAAGAACGGTAGGTTGAAGAACTTTGGGTATGGTTCTATTTTGACCGCCTTTGCCTTGGAGAAGATACCACTGATGCCGCCGCAGTACATTGCACTCGATTTACCTTCTCCTACTGAACCACGTATGCAGAGATGGGTTGACCATATGTCTAGGCATGCTGGCCAGTCTCAGATTTCATTTTCTGATACCTTCTTCAGGTGGTTTGATCGTCAGGAGATGGTTTATTCTGAGTATCCATACGCTAGCATGGACTTTCGGGGTGATCCAGATTTAGTACTGTCGGATGGCGAGCAGTGGGGCACCATTGGTAAAATATTTGACCATATTGTTGTTTATCGCTTTTTGTTTATAATGTCCTTGTGCTTTATTCGATCAAGACTTTAATCAAACTCATGTGTACATGGAGATGTTGGTCCCGTTCGTCTAGTAGTTCGCCTGAGAGTACCAACTGCTGCCCCAGTAGGAGAGGCCGTCGGAAGGGATATTCTTCGTGACCTCGATGTGGCCGAGACTCTCACAACTTTACAGGAGCAGGTTGAGGGCCTCACTCTCGGTATTCCAGATGTGAGGATCGACGAGCTACCTTTGCGGTTACAGCGGCATACTATTGGTGTGCCCAGACGATGGACTCGTCTCCTATGCACGATCGCACAGGCTGTGACTTGCTATCACGAGCATCATTAGACTAGGGTGCCCCCTAGCATTTTGAGTTTTTGGGTCGTTTGACCGATTTTGTCTTGGTTACAGAACATTATGTGTAAACCATAAACAGTTATATATATTTTTGATTTTCGGAGTTTTATTTTGGTTGAGCCACATGATCCACATGCAAAACATTGATGATGTGTTTCTTTTTATAAATGTTGCAAATGTCTATCTAACACATAGTTTGCTAATGAGTCAGTTAATGTGTTCAAGTTTCTGGAAATATGTTGATATTGAATAACATCAAAATGTCTTTCCAAAATCTTAACCCTTAGGAACATGCGATAAATAGCTGGGTTTCAGATGGAATATATACCATTGAGTTGTAGTATTACGAGTTGTGAGTCTAGCCTGACAATTAGTCGGCGTATACCATGAGTGATGGCATCAGAGAGAAGCTCTATCAACGCGCTATATTCAGCGATGTTATTCATTGATCGACCAATACATACACCTCTGAAACTTACTAACTCGCCGCTTGGATAAAAAATGGCCCAAGCTGCGGAGGACAGGTTCCGCGAACTATGACTCGCTCCGTCGGCATATCCAACACATGGCTCAAATAGGTTTGACATCTGCAATAAATGTAAAAAAGTGGATTACTTGACCAAAACAAACACTTTAGCGAAAACAAAAACATAACAAAAGCATACTGGTTACCATTACGCATAGTAACGCTTGAGGTACAACCCATTACGAGGTTGCGCCAGTGGAATTCCGTCATAATCCATTAACTCGTAGGCTCCTTTTGCTAACACTCATTTAACAATATAGGGACCCATCCATAAAGACTTAAATTTACCTGCTCCCAATTTATCAGATTCTTGGTCGTAAAGCAAGACCAAGTCACCTTCTAAGAAGACATGAGGTTTGACATTTTTGTCGAACTGCGCCTTGACTCGTTTCTTATGGGCTTCGTTAGCCAAAGCGGCGTCACGACGGGTTTCATCCAATCGGATTAATTCCAAGAAACGAGCCTCTTCTTCTGAAGTTCTGGGGAGGAGATCAATTGCGAGTTTGAGAGACAAGATTTCACACTGGATTTGTAAGATTGCTTCCAGGCCATATACCAGTTGGAAGGGTGTGAACCCGGTTGCATTCCTTACCGATGTTTGGTAAGCCCACAAAGCTGAGTATAGGATTAGGTGCCATCTTCTTTTGTGAACTCCAATCATCCTTTGCAGCATGCGTTTCAGGACCTTGTTGATCACTTCAACTTGTTCGTTGGCTTGCGGATAATATGGAGTAGAGCTGTCGTGAGACAACCCTAGTTTGGCAGCTAATTCAACCATCATGTGATTGCGAAAATGCGATCCATGATCTGTGACTATAGCCTGTGGTACGCCGAATCTGGCGACTACATGATTGAAAAGGAAGAGGGCAGCTGTTTCACCAGTATTATCTAATGTAGGCATCGCCTCGGCCCATTTGGTAAAATAGTCAACTACGACTATGATATACCCATGCCCCCCGATCGAGGTGGGGTTACATGTCATGAAATCGATGCCCCATTTGGCGAATGGCCCAACAGCAACTATTGGCTCTCTCTATCATTTAAGTTTTTACTTAAATAATATATAGGATGCTCAATTCCATCGACTTCTTGAACTAAATCCATTGCGATGGTCGTATCTGCTGTAGCTAGATACAGGTTAAAATCTCTTTGATAATCAGGGGCATACATTAGTGATGCTTTCATTAGGGAATCTTTTAAAGCATCAAAGGAAGATTGCGCAACCTGATCCCAGACAAAGGGTACCTCCTTTTTCAAAAGACGTGTATAACCTTTAGCAAGTTCGGCGTAATTTGGAATGAACCTCCTCAGAAAGTTTGCTTTCCCTTGGAGTTTCTGAATCTGAAGCAAATTCGAAGGTGGAGGCAAATTTATGATTGCCTGGACCTTACATGGGTCGAGACGAATCCCATCCTTGGAGACTACAAAGCCAAGTAAACGACCAGAACTGACGCAAAATACACATTTGTGCAGATTTAGTCGTATCTTGTAGTGTCAGCAACGTAGAAATATCGCTCTTAAATGCTGCAAGTGATCAGTCCGCTTTCGTGAATGAGCCGGAAGGTCGTCGAGGTATGGTTGAACAATGTTTTCGATGTCATGGAAGGCATAATTCATTGCCCTCTGAAACGTTGCCCCTGCGTTCTTTAAACCAAAGGGTAATTTTCGATATGCGAATGTGCCCCACGGACAAATAAATGCAGTCTTTGACTGGTCCTGTGGGTGGATATTTATTTTATTATACCCAGAGAATCCATCCATGAATGAAACTATTTCGCATCTGGCGCATTCATCAATTATCTGGTCAATGAAGGGTGTAGGGTAGTTATCTTTCGGACAAGCTTGATTTACATCCCTATAATCGACACACACTCTAATTGTCCCTTGTTTTTCCATAACAGGGACAATATTCGATACCCAATCGGTTAGAGGAACCGGGTAGATGAAACCAGCGTGGAGAAGTTTTTCAACTTCTGCCTTAATGGCAGCGGCTTTCTTGGGGTGCACCTGTCTTAGCCATTGTCGTACTGGTTTGACATCTGGATACATCTTAATTTCGTGTTCAACGATACTTGAGTCAATGCCTGGCATTTCACTGTATGACGAAGCAAATACATCTCTGAATTCGCGAAAAAGAGCGTTATATATTTCCAGTTCTGATGGAGAACAACATTTGCCAACATAAATATTCTCTACAACATCTAATTTGGTCGAGATATTTATGGCTATAGTCTCTTCAATGTTGGACAAGTTTCGCTCGGAATCCACCGTATTTACAGTATTTGACAAAAAATCAAAGACTGAAGGATGACAAAGATCATTTGAGTATCTTCTCCACAATCCGGAAGAAGAGAACGATGGTGGGAATCATTCCATGGTGTTCCTTCAATTACCATTGATTGGACAATTCCTTCGTCGGTGACATGCACTCGCGACCAAGGATCTGAAGGAGTACCATATTCTCTAGACCTATCTATCCAAATGCTTGATGAGCGTTGATTTGGGTTTTCCTCCCATGCTAGGAACATTGATTGCTATAATATTTCCGTTGGTCTTGGGGGAAAAACCATTGCATGATCCATGTCGATATCGTTTTCTGAGATCTTTGTAGAAGATATCATGTTTCAAGTTCCTATCGATGCTACCTCTGCCAAATTGATTGGAGGTGGAAGAGCGAAAGTTCCCATTAGTATAGCATCTTTTAGTAGGCCTACTCCGATATTCTGAAGTGAATGGGGGCTTCCATGGATCATGGGAATGCTTCTAGTAACTTGAGAACCATTGGGGAGGAAGTTTTCTTGATCGACGATTGTAATCCCTCCTTGAAAGGGAAATGCAATCTTTCTAAAATAGGTTGACACAACAGCTGCCATGGCATATATCCACGGTCTTCCTAGTAGGATTTTGTAATCAAGATTCCCATCGATGACTTCAACATCTATTTCTACCGTTTTCCCTCCTCGTTCAACTTTCAAGTTATTTAGGATACCATATGGGGTATATGTCCTTTCGTCGAATGCTTTTAATGTCGTCGAAGATCGCGACAAGGTTGGAGATCCTAAAGTTTTCCAGCAACTCATCGACATAATGCATGTAGATGCCCCCTCATCAATAATTGTTTGATGAACAGTTTTGTTGAGGGCTTTCACTTGAACAAGGAAAGCTAGTTGAGCTGGTAATTGAGGATCGTATCCTTTATGATCAAAGGATACAAGATTGGAATCCTTTGGGTCAATCCCACCAATGGCCGATAATAAAGCCTGCCTTTGGGATGCGCAATTTTGTAGTACTTCAAGAGTCGACATAGTGGATGGCGATTGGGCCAAATCTTCCACTATGTTATAATGTTGTGCCGCTCTAGCGCGGGGATTAAATGTCGACTTGTGTACTACTCCCTTTGGAAGTTTTATCGTTAATTCAGGAATGGTGGGTGGCACAACTTCTATCGAAGTTGTTGTCGAACTACTTGGTTAATCTTTATCCTTGTTGTTCGACAGCTGCGGATTCCCATAATCTTTGTTCCTTGTCGATATCAAAGCATCATTTTGCTGTTTTGAAACCGACAACATTAGCACTTGAGACGGGGAAGCATTTCCACTTTCAACCAGATTTGTTCCTGGATTTGGAAACGGATCAGTTAACACTGCAGAGGTTTTTGAATTCTTGAAGAATTTCTTAAGCTCAACTCTGTGTGGACAATCTGAGGTCCAATGATCCTCATCGCATATAAATCATGTATTTTTTGGTTTCCTATTTCCAGGAGGGTTTGAAGAAGATTTTTCAGGTGATGATCCCTCCTGTTTCTTCTTCTTCCCTTTTCCCTTCTTCTTGCTTCCTGGTTGTTTGGTTTCTTTGCCTTTGTCTATCGACACAGCATTTACTTCCGAAGCAAGAAGCTCATCTTTTGCATTTTGACCTGAAATCTTACGGGCCTTTTTGGATGTAGCCTTTGTCGATTTCGTGTCTGTCGTGCCAATCACGCCATCGCCGGCATGAGAGTCATTGTTTGATTTAGGAGGAGGAGGAATTGATAATTCCGGTCTAGGGGCGTCAGGTATTTTGTCGTAGAGTGTGCCGAACTGAGTGTAAATCAAGTGCAGATATTGTGCACGAGCAATAACTTGCTCTTCTGTTACGACTCCTCCCTTTGCCACATCTTCCGTGATGGAAGGCAGTAATGACTTGATAAACCATTCAGCTAGGAGTTGATCGAGGACGTACATTTTTACCATCCTACGACGATGTCGCCACTCATGTATATGATCAGATATGTGAGTGGCCGTTGTCTGTTTGAAGTTGGTAAGAAGTTTTGTTCCTATTTCATACCTTATTGGTAATTGAAAATGGGTTAAAAAGGTTGTGGCTAAGGCATTGAAGTTGTCGAACGAAGCTCTAGGCAATTCAATGTACCATTTTTCCGCCAGACCCGTTAACGTCCTCTGAAAGAGGCAAAGTCTTATCGAATCATCATTTAGGGTGTTTGATGAACACCATAGATGAAAGGTCATTACGTGATTCGATGGATCTTCACCCAGATTCCCATTAAATTTAGGAATATCTGATGGAAGTTTATGCGGAATCGCTGGCCACCAAGGGGCATAAGCAATTGGATCGTTTGTTAATCGATTTAAATCAGGTAACTCTAAGGTTGCCACAAAGGGTAACTATTGATTCAGGTTAGGTGAAGCATACCCAGGATAAGATGGGATCGCCTGAGCAGTTGGTCTTTGCATACCAGCATAATGCATTTGATGCTGGTATGTTTGGTAAGGTTGGTGGACATGACCATTGTAAAATGGTTGATTTTGACAATTTTGAATGTACGGATGTCCACTGTTCGCAAAGATTTGCTGCTCAGAACCTTGGTATACTTGTCGGAATTGCGGTTGTTGGTATTGCACCAGCCATGGTTGTGAAGCCATGTGATGTTGCGCGATACTAACCGTTTGACCAAGGTGAGGGGTAATTGTACCCGTCTGGACCTGCATCGCTCCACTAGTCAGCGATTGTGGTTGAGTCGCAGGGTTAAGGGGTTGTTGCATTACAACCTGAGAAACTTGAGGTTGGCATACAATAGGCAGTGTTTAAACTTGCGACACCATCACAATAGCTGGCGTAGTCGGGATATTCGACATAGGTACGCATTGTTGCATCGAATACACAACTCTTGGTTGTTGAGGTAGTATAGGTACCCAACCACTTGAGGTAATTCCAGTGTAACCTAAATGTTGTTGTGAACTCCCGTATGGATATCCTCCCGGAGGGGATAATGAAAGGGCATACTGCCCCCCATACAGTGGTAATCCAGAACTCAAGGGGATTGTTTTCCCTTGGGGACCGGACTGCCCAAATTGACCTCCAAATGGATCAATTTGTTGAGACTCAACATAAGAGTTTCCAGATATTATTCCGGATGAACAAACAGGAACAGACCATACTATCGAAATAGCCCCTGAGTGGGCTCCTTCTAGCGGTTGAGAGCTAGTCAGGACAGATGGTATACCGGCGAACATTATCAGAGTGATAGCAGGGAGTTCTGCCGTCGCTGTGTCAGATGACACAGTCCTAGATGTTGACGATTGTTCAGACATTTGTAGTCTATCCAAAAGAGTACCTAGCGATTCTACAGGAGCTTCCGCTAGTGGTAGACTAACTTCTGACGAAGAACGATATAGAGTGATCCCGACTCCAAAGTACGTTGGAGTACTTGTTTGAGGATCTTCTACAATTTCTTCTATTGCAATCAGACCAGGTGGAAGGGGAAGACTGTCAGGTCTGTAAAATATTTTTGGTGCTGAAGAAGGTGTGAAATCGGCAGCGACAGAGGTTTGAAGAGTAAGACTCTCCAAACTGGATGTAGATGGAACTGGTTCGGTAACACAAGTGTTTATTCTCAAACTAGGATCAGTATCACTGTCCTTCTGTGGCTGTTGAACTTCTTCTGTAGAGGCAGGGATTCCAGAAATGTTTGGAGTAACCGGAGTCTCTGATGTCGTTGGAACACTTGTTCTAAATTTGATAGGAGATTTGGAACCGGTTAAACGAGTTCGCTTTGTTCGTACTGGTTTCAATTCCGAAGACAAAGACGGTTGAATCGTAAGCCTCCGCGAACGACGGGGTTTCAATTGACTTTCTTCCACGATTGCGGATTACTCGATCAACTAAAATAAAGGGAAGGTATGTTTCCGAATTAAATGAATTTTAGACACTTTGACACAACTTGTTTTTTCAGTTTTTAAGAGTCGAGAAAAAACAAAAGATGACTCTAGTCTCCTTTGATTTTTAATGAGCCTGAAGTGACAAGTGCTCAGATGGACCTTTTCTGTTAAGGAGTCTGAAAAGGAACAAAAGGGACTGCTCTGGAGGTCTAGGTAGAGGGAGTACCAAACCAATCGCAAAAATGCAGAATACTTTTTACGGTACGGCAGTCAATCGTCTCAAAGTGGAGGAATCACCCAACCATCAGTGAGGACAACAGTTACCAGGCTTTACGACGTTGGAATACGTCTCTAGCCTAGACCTCTAAATGTTGTGCGTTAAGTTCCAAAGCGTTGTTAGATTGATTGAATTTATTTTAAGTTGATCTTGCTTATGAAGTTTGCCTTTCGGGTTCACCATGAGATGTAGATGTAATTCCTAAAATGCAATCTAAAGATGATAAACAAACTTTTATCTCTTTTGTGCAATGAAAATCCTAGCTACTAAGGGAAAAGAAAGACACAATCTTTTCACAAAGAGAAAAGAGCACACTGTAAATGCACTTTCCTAAATCAAGCCAAACAGACTGTCTATATGCAAATGCACATGCATGTATTTGTTTTCGACTTTCTTAGTATTGATGCTAAAAAGAAAGTTGATGTACAAATATGAATTTGCTTTCAAGCGACAAACAAAAACAAGCTTCGTTTCGAAATCAAAAGATAGAAACGATTACGACACTTTACGATTTTGAAATGAATACTCGTTTTTGACACTAGAAAATCACAAATTCAGACCAAAGGCAATAGTAAAAGTATAATCGACCATCAACAGCAATCGACACTTGCGACAGATCTAAATCAAAGGACGACAGTACGACTATTCTACTTTTGCAATGGAAAACTGTAAACGACTCAACAAACACACAAAAACATCTACAGTTTTTTTGTACAAAGGAGGCGAAATAACAGCAAGGAAAAGGGGTTTTAAACAGACATATACTGATCACAGGCTACAAAATTCAGAGACAGAACTGGAAAGAATGAAGCACAAGAACCACAGCTGCACAGGGCTAGTTTGATCAGCGCACCTGTAACACAGAGAAACTGGATTGCAGCGCAGGTTGCCCTTTCGGGAAGTGCGTTGAAATGCAGGATCTCTTAACAGTACCTGCGCTGGGCCAGAAACGAGAATCTATCCGGGTTCTGGGTCACTGTTTGTAGTTCAGTCTTTGGTTTTTGGCCGAGTAAAAGCAATCAGTAATGCACAATCAGGGGTAGATCTAAGGAGGGTCTAAGAGCTATCATAAGGGCAATCAGATAGTTTGTGAATCAGCTGTTCAAATCATAAACAGATCCGTTGAATGGATTGAAGCAGCAGATGTCTACTTTGAATTTGTTATGCCAAATGCAGTTCGAATGCTACTTATAAGTTTATGAAATAAACAACAAAGAGATACACAAACAAACTAATTAGACATTCTCCCCAGTATGGTCGCCATTTTGTTACCGGGAAAAGTGTCTATTTAGAACTGCTCTATCCCACTAAGGTGTGACAGCTGCCTTAGAAACAAACAGAGAAAAACTACTTTTGTATTTCCGTTATGAACTATAGATAGAGAGGAATAGGAAGAACCAACCTGTGTCTTGCGCTAATCCTTTGATCCAATCTCTCTCTTCTTTGACAGCTTCCAGCTACCTGCTCCCTTACTTGCCCAGCTTCACCAAGTACCTGTAAGATCACAGAGGAAGAACACTATACAAAGACATGGATCTATATTCATAAACAACTTAGGATCAGATTTAAGTTAACCATACAAATGTAACAAGCATCAATGATACAAAAGCATGGAGGAAAAACTCAAATAGTTTTTATTGATAAACAAGAAAAGATCCAGGAGGAGTTACAACCGATGATACCTGACCCAGCATCAACCTCCCAGCAAAGAAGCCCCTCTTCACCTCCAACAAAGCATAGATCACCCAATACTCTGATGTTTGTCTCAAAACCAACAGCAATTCCTTACAATGTGCAAAATTCCAGCCTCTGGATCTCTGGGATGAGGGATCCATATATAGATGTATGAAAGGAGGATGAGTCAGCTTGTGATTTGATTAGTGTCTTCTCTCTTTCAGTTCTTGCTTCCACTTGGAGACTGAAGGCCTCTTACTCATCCTTGGTCGAATTCAGTGAGGCAAGTGTCATAGGAGAAGATTCTGGAAGCTTCCATTGTCTCTCCACCTCGCGGAATGACACTGCCATTTGTCATTTCTCGCCCAACGCACCCTCATAGTGCATTTAGGCCAGTGTGTTTAGGTGCTATGCAACGCACCTAGCCAGTGGAGCAGCGAAAATGATCCTGTTTTGACTTTTTCTGAGCAGTTTCTAGTGGAGAACTTCTGGGAGAAGCTGTAATTTGTTGACCTTGTTCCTTTAGGGGTTAAAACAACACTTTTAGGGACTTAGGAGCCCTTGGTTTATGGACATTTCATGCTTGGAGTTGCAAGGCACAAAAATGTCTATAACACTATTGTGAAAGAATTTAAGATATGTTCCTGAGTTTCTATGTCTTGTTTACATAAACTCCATCTGGGTGGTCCTTGGAACCCTCGTTTCTGAATTTGATCCCATGTCAGAATGCGTCTTCTTCCCACTAACCAAGCGAACATGGTGACCTTTGGCCACCATCTATTCTTCCATAATTGTTTCCATTCTTGTGACTATTCTTCCTACGCTTGTTCAGACTTTATGAGGTATGCTTCCTTAACCGTAAAGGTACCCTTCGTAGATCTACCCCATCTGAGAATGTTCGGCCCAGTTCTATTTTTAATCCTTCTTGAAATCATCTATTTTACTATCTTTGCTTTTAGATCTTCATTCATGTTATTGTCCCATTCTTCTGATTCTTTCCATTCCCTCCAAATCTCATTATCTCTTCCTTCCTTCCAGTAATTGCTGACATAATTTAAGCCTTTGGCTTTCGCTTCCCTATATGTCTTTTGCATCTCTTGAATTTCCACCATTCTTCCCCTCTACTACCATGCTTCCTCCCAAAATTTTGCTGTCTTTCCATCTCTTATCTCCCAAAAATCATGCACGTTTATGATATCTCTGTTCTGACATGCCAAATCCCATATCGTAGAGCCTTTTGGCATCACTTCCTTTCTCAAAATTTGTTCAGCTGTAATAGGCATGTTATATTTTTGAGTCCATATTTCTTTCCATAGATCTTTACCCCCATTCATCCAGCACCACCATATTTTCGCCACTAGGACTTGGTTCAAGGTAAGCGGGTCTCTTAGCCCTAGTCCCCCTGCCTCCTTTGCTTTTGTTAGGCTATTCCATAATATTAAGGCCCATTTCTTCTACTGTTTTGGCCCTCCCCATAAGAATTTCCATAAAATCTCAATCATTCTGCTGCATATCACTTTTGAAACAACAATTATCAATAGGGGGTAGATGGGAATTGATTGGAGAGTCGATTTCAATAGCACTAATCTTGCTACTATATTAAGAGACTTGAAGGACCAGTTGGCTAATCTGTTCTTAAGTTTCTCTAAGGTGGGCTGCCAATTAGCTATCCTCAACGGGTTTACAGCAAGCAAGGTGCCCAAGTATTTTGTGGGTAATTCTCCCTTTCTGAACCCCAAGGTTCTTATCAAATGGTTTTTAACCATTTCAGGTGTATTTAAGATAAAGGTGCTAGATTTTTCCTTGTTAGTTTCAGTACCTGAAGCTTCCATGAATAACTCAAGGACCCCTTTTACCCTTTTGAATTCTCTTAGAGAGAGGTTATAGAATAGCATAATATTGTCTACGAACTGTTGGTGGGTAACTAGGAGGTTGTTTCCCCATGGTCTCAACCCTCTTATTTTCCTTTCTCTCATCTCTTTTTTGAGGTATCTTCCCAATCCTTCAGCCACTATTATGAATAGGAATGGAGATAAGGGGTCTCCTTGGCGTAGTCCTCTTGTAGCATTAAAGGTCACGGTTGGAGTACCGTTCAAAAGGATGGAGAAATTACGCATAGAGATCATGCTGAGAATCCATTTCACCCATCTGTTGCAGAACCCATAAGCCTGTAGAATTGACTCTGAATAATTCCAATTTAGGTGATAATAGGCTTTTGAAAGATCAAGTTTAATCATCATTCCTGGTTCTTTTTTTTGTTTCAATGTATGGATTACTTCCTAAGAAACTACCAGAACATCTAAGATTTGTCTCCCTTCCACAAACCCTATTTGTTCTGGGGACATTATACTGGAAAGGATTGGCTTTAGTATTTAGACCATTAAGGTGGCAATGATCTCGTAGATTACATTACAGAGAGCAATCGGGCGAAATCCCTCCGTTGTTTCCGAATGAGCTATTTTAGGAATAAGAGTTAAAAGAGTAGAGTTTAGACCTAGCCATACCTTTTGCTGTTTGCGCACTTACTCCACAACTTCTAAGATTTCCTTTCCTATGAACTGCCAACTTGCTTGGTAGAATTCTGCTGTATATCCGTCTGGTCCTAGGGCTTTATTTCTTTTCAGGCGCTTCACTGTTTCCTTGACTTCCTCCAGGGTTGCTACCCTCATCAAAGCTAGATTTTGGTCCCTAGTTACCATCTTTGGGATTTCATTACTTATCATGCCTATAGCCTCTGATATGTTCCTTTGAGGTTCGATAAGAATATCTTTAAAATTTCCTACTAACTCCTGTTCCATCTCTTTGTGCTGGGTTATACGGTTCCCTCCCTTGTCTTTGATTGATAAAATCCTCTTTCTCTGACGATGTTGGATCATGGCTTGATGGAAGAAATTTGTATTCCTTTCTCCTTCTCTGAGCCACTGCACTCGAGACTTTTGTTTCCCTAAGATCTCCTCCTACTTTCTTCACTCCTCAAGATGCCCTATTACGATGCCCTCTCCTCTGCTTCTCTCCTCATTTCTGCCTTCTGATATAATCACCTGTTGCAGCTCACTCATTTTTTGCTCTAAGCGATGCTATTCTTTGAATATATCCCTGAATTCTTCTTTATTCCACTTTTTTATTTTCCCCCTGAGTTCTTTCAATTTTAATTGGAACGTGTGCATCTTACTTCGCCCACTTTGTCTGCTCGTAGTCCACCATTCTTCTACTTTTGGTAAAAACTGTTGGTTCCTGAGCCAAAATGTTTCAAACCTGAACGGTCTTCTTTTAGGACCTTGCTTAAGGTGAATTTCTAACTTTATTGGCTAATGATATGAGCCTACTACTGGAAGGATCATAGCCTCTATGTATACATCTCTCATCATGATTTGTTCCAAAACTAGAAATCTATCCAATCTCAAAGCTATTTGATTTATTCCACATCTACGATTATTCCATGTATGGGTACCATTTATTGTTTGGATATCCACCATTCTTTGCTATGATATCATGTCTCTAAATGCTTCCATATCTGGATCTATCCTTCTCAATCCTCCTCTCTTTTATGCTAAGGTCGTAATCATATTGAAATCACCACCTATGATCCATGACATCTCTGAGAAGAGTCTTCAGATTGATTTCAAATTCTATAGAAATCCTTTGCATTCGTTTGGTGAGTGCGGTCCATAAACTCCTGAGAGGACTGCCCAATCAGATGACCCTATCACTCTAAAAGTTCCTGAGAGGATCGGAGGAAAGCTTATCCAATTTCTAAATTGTATTTCCTCTGGGTTCCATACGATTGCCAACCCTCCCGCACTGCCTATCGCATCCTGCCCCATTATCTCATACCGAGTATTACCCCTGCTCATTATTTCTTCCATTTTTTGAATGCTAATCTTTGTTTCTTAGACTATCATTATACTTGGTTTGTCTCTTTTCAATCTGTCCTTCAAATATCTTTGTTTACCTCTGCTATTAATACCTCTGATGTTCCAGCTTGTAATTATCATTTTAAAAGTTTTGGGAGTTGTTGGAATACCCCTGATAGAGGTATGACTCTTCCTAAATTCACCAACATCTCTCCCACCTCTTGGATTGTTTCGCTCATCGAACACCTGCCCCTTTTTTTTCCTCCTTTGCCAGAGCTACCCATTCCCGAGTTCTGAGTCCCTTGCATTTCTATCTGTTCCAGTTTGCTTGCTGTTGTTGCCCCTGCCTTCTCCTTATATTTTTGAAATGCTTCTTTATATATTTTCTTCTATTCCTCAGGGATGAATCTTTCATCTAAAAACTTCCATTCCTGTAGCAATTTCCTCAATATTCACTCCTCTTCTCCTCCTTTGTCTTTATGTGGGTCTATCTCCATTTGATTTTGTTCATTTGTCTGTTCCCCTTTCTTTTCTACCTCCCCTTGTTCTGTATCTCCTTGTCCTAATTCTTGTTTTTCTGTCTCTTTTAAAATTTCCATTGGCTTCTCATCGCTGACTTCCTTTTCCATCCCTACTTCCTCCTCCTGGAGGACTTTGAATTTATTTTGCGTTTCGAAGGGTATATTTTCCTTGGGTATTTATCACTGGGGCATAATTTCCCTGATTTCCTTTTGTTCTGTACTTCTTTAAATCCCTCTTCCTCTCGCTCTGGGTCCTCTGCGGGTGCCCTCTCTTCTTCGCTCTTATTCGTTGCTTCCTTTGTTCTATTTAAGGGGAACTGTCTGTAAAGATGTCCATATTCATGACATCATCTACACCGGAATGGTATATGTTCGTAATCCACTGGTTGTTACTAGACCTCATCATGATATTCTAATTCAATGAATTCTGGGAGGGGTTCAGTTATATTCATATACACACAAATCCTGGCATATGAGGTATATCTTCCTCTTTTGGTGGATTCAGCTACTTTCACGAATGATCCTATTGCATTCCCTATCCCTTCCAAAATCTCCGGATCCCAAAACTCCATTGGAAGCCCAAAAAGTCATATCCAGACAGGGGCTGCTAGCATTTTCTCCTTGTCTGGATTGTAGCAATCTTCCCAGTGTCAGATAAATAGGCCAACATTGTTCATAAAGTAGGGGCCTCCCTCGAAAATCCTTTCCTTATCTTCTATGTTTGAGAATATTACTGTGAAAAAACCCTTGGCTCCCAGTTTTAATTCAGCATGACCCTTAGGTTTCCATCTCTGTTGTATCCATTTGGACAGATCTTTCTCCGATGGCCAAAACCCTACAAATTTACGTATTAAGGCATAATATCTCATGTAACTTCTATACTCTTCAAGTTTGTTGTTCGGTATTACAAACCTGGGTTTCTTCGATGCCCTAGGAAGACATTTTTCACTTAATCCCGTCTGCCAGCTGGTTCCCTTTGCTGGGTTTTCTCTATTGTTTGCCCCCGACCCATTCCACGTTCGTTCCCTACTTGTCTCCCCTACTGCCATGCTCTTATAGGAGGGGATCTCTCCCCTCCCCACGCTTACTACCATTAAACCTTCACCGCCTGCTGAGGGAGATCTTAACACTAAAGTGGATGGAATTTATTTGCACCATAGTGAAGACGTAGGAAAATTCCTTGTTATATATTTTCTTATATATAAATTAATTTTATTAATAATAATGAGGAACTTAGCATGAAGGAACTTATTAAAATTGGAATAATCTCAACTCACTAGGAAATTGATGGGTGGAGAGCCACATGGCAGAAATATGATTTTTTAAATTTATTAAAAGTAATGGACCGTTTGGCTAAATAAAAGTTTCTTTTATATAAATGAATGTTATAAATAATAATGAGGAACTTATCATGGATTAATTTTTTGTATTGAGGCTTCTGTGATCCATAATGAATTAAGCAAAGTCTTTCGGTAGAAATCACATAAGTGAACGTTTTGGCCAACGCGTTTCAAACCAACATGTGTGGTTCATCATCAAGACAAGATGAAGAGGCAAACAATGGCAAATGCTTAAATAGAGAGCAATGTAGAGACATAATTTCAAGTAACGGCTATATTTCAACAATAATATTTAAATTGTGATAATAATTTATTAATATATTAAAACCAAATGTTATTAGGTAATGGCTATATTAGACAGCTAGTTTTGCAAAAAAAAAAATTTAATAATGATATTAGTTTATTGATTTATCAAAAATATTAATAGGTAACAAATATATTAAACTATTAGTTTTTAAAAAATAATATTTAAACTAATTTATTAAAAAAAAGTTCAAAGTCAAACTCTAAATGAGGGAAGTAAAAAATTATAAAAAGGAGTCAAGACCCTAATCGAGAAAATATCATTTAATACATAAAATAATTAATGGAAAAATAAATAAAAAATAAAAAATAAAAAATAAAAAATAAAATATATATATATATATATATATACAAAGAAAAGTAATCAATAAATAAAATAGGGTCAATAATAAAATATGGGGCTAAGGCCGATTAAAGAAATGAAAAAAACACTAAAAGGAGTTAAGAATGAATAGGATGATAAAATACATAAAAAAACGCAAAGGATAAAGAAAACAAACTCTAATGAAGAATAAATCAACAAAAAATACTATAAAAAGGATGCCAATACCTACATAGATAGACAAACAAAATAAATCCCAAAAAGAAGCCTATAAAAATACGAGGACAGGATAGGGACCCAGCTTCTACTAATATTCCAACCATCATCTCTATTCAAATTATTGGCTTTTTTTTTTTTTTTTTAGGGCCTCCCTCATTTTATAATGATGGAAATGGCTAACTTCAGTAATGACTTAGGCTTGCTCAATGAAGATGTGATGCTTCGATTTATCTGCATGCTCCGCCAACGTAGAGGAGCAGATCCAACCATGCTTGATATCGGCAGCATGCTCATGATTCCTTTCATTAATCGAGTGATGAGTGTTTAGAATCAGAATAATGTGAAATCCCTTGTAAATTGTTGGGAAGGTGGCATGAACATAATTTTTTAATTTTCTTAAAATTCAATGCAACCTAACAAACTCTATAATACACTACAACCATTGAGCCGAATTAATACTAAGCTTATGCTAAGCATATTCTCTTGAAAATTAATCTAGCCCCGCAATTGAAAAAAAAAAAAAATTCAACAAACCTCCTTCCATCCAAAGTTCATATATATATTCTTATTGGCAAAAAATGTTAACTGGGGTGAAATTATATAAACTAAATGTTAACGATGCATGATTTTTATAACCAAGATTATTTGAGGATTTTGTTTTATTTTACAATTAAAATTAACAATTTCATCAAATATAAGATTTTAGTTTAATTTAGGATTAGGGGGTAATATTCACATTGGAGTTAATTTTTCATGCAAAGCCCCAAGGGTTAGCTCAATTGGTCAAGTTCTGTTGGCATTATGGTTCAAGTGTTGTCCTTGATGGCAACTCACTCAGTGGATGGTACAGGTGCTCAAAGGTTAGTACAGGTGATGGCAACTTAATCAGAAGACAGATCTCAGTACAGCATGGCAAGAAAGCTCATACACGCTGTTTCGTTAAGCCCAAGTCGCGTGTACACGCAAGTTCGATTCATAAAAAGCGCGTGTATGTGGAAAGGTTCCTTTGGTTCATGGTGGTTAGACCTTGGAAGTTGTGCCTATGATTTCGGACCATTATGTCTCGACGGGCGTGTCGATCCCTAGTTTTAAAGTTGATGGTATTGTGTTACTATGGTTTTGGCTCTTGGTATTGAGAAAGGCCTAAGGCTATATAAGGAGAAGAAGATCATTAGGCAAAGATCATCTTTCGACAAGGCATGAATATCTAAGAGAGAAAGAGATCTGATATGCAGGTTCTGAGTTGGTTGATCTGAGCTAAGGAGAGATCTCATCGGTTGATGGAGAACTAGATCTAAGGAGAGATCGGGATCAAATGGTTTGAAATGCACTATCATGTTATGATTGATTATGCGTATTTCTAGATCTGCATATTGTCGCAATGTTACGTTCTGAGTCTAACTAATATCTGGTACAGCTGCAAGTTGAGAAAGTTTATTTTTAGATCTGTACGCAGGTTGGCTTCGGTAAAAGCGCGTGTATACGCGGTTTTTGCTCATTAAAGTAGCGTATATCTTTTGAAGCTTGATTTGGGTTTACAGTGGGATCTGACTATTATTACAGAGTTCTGTAGTCTGCTCTGTGTTCTGGTAACTGGTGATTGACAGGGTTCAGTGGTTCAGTGATTCAAAGTTGGTTGTTTTATGCTTCAATGATCTGTTGTGAAAACTGAATGAATTGTGGTCTTCAGATTGTAATGTTGTGCTTCAGGAATATCCAAGTCTGAAAATGTATGAAAAGTGATACCTGGAAGAAGGAAGATTGTAGGTCAGCACCTACGTACTAGTATCTTGGCTAGTACAAAAGCAAAAAGGGGGTTGGAGCTCCCTTCCAAGGAAGTTTGGAGAACGAGAGAAGGTTGAAGCCTTCTGCAGGTTGTAGCCTGCGTACTGGTATAAGGCTGCACCAGTACAAAAGATTGTAAACTGAAGTTTCATATTAAGAAAGATAGAGACAACTTGCAGCAGGTGGTTTTCACCCACATTGGGTTTCCACCTTATATCTTGGTGTTCATGTGTGTGGCTTTTTATCTGTTCTGTTATACTGCACATGTTTACTGTTAATATGATGAATAATGTCCTGATGCACTTAATTGAAGAATAAGCCAACTAAATTGTGAGTTTTCTGCTTATACGCTGTTTTACTTCGTCACAGTAGCGTGTACACGCTGGTTCACTTAACTGAAGTAGCGTATATGTTTTGGGCATTTGAAAAGTTTGATTAATCTGATAATACTGATTCACCCCCCCTCTCAGTATTATTTCCAACAATTGGTATCAGAGCAGGTCCTTCAGAGAAGCTTGATCGCTTGAAGGAAGATCATTCATCATGAGCAACTACGAGAAAGAAGCATCAATCAGGCCACCGGTTTTTGATGGAACAAATTTCAATTATTGGAAGGTAAGAGTTACTGCATATCTTCAATCTCTTGGTACAGAAGTTTGGGACATTGTAGAAAAAGGCTATGCTTTTCCTTCAGCTACTCCTACAGATCCAGATGAAAAAAAGGCATATGAAACAAATGCAAAAGCAGTCGCTACCCTATTAGGAAGTATATCTCAAACAGAATTCATGAAGGTCATGCACTTCAAATCAACAAAAGAAATATGGGACAAAATGATCACTAGCTATGAAGGAGATGAACAGGTAAAGGAAGCTAAACTTCAAACACTCAGGATTCAATATGAGACTCTCAGGATGTATAATGATGAAAGTGTGGCTAATTATTTTCTCCGGGTAGATGAGATTGTTAATTGTATGAAAAACTTGGGTGAAGAAATAAGAGAAACTATAGTAGTTCAAAAGGTTCTAAGATCTTTATCCCCCAAGTTTGAATCTAAAGTATCTGCAATAGAAGAAAAAGAAAATCTCCGTGTTCTCACTATGTCTCAGCTACATGGAATTCTAACCGCTTATGAAATGAGAAAAGGAGGTCCATCTGACAGAAGGGAAGCTGCTTTTAAGGCATCAGGAAAAGAAGATTACTATGAAGCAAGCCATGTTCCAGAAGAAGAGGAAGAAGAATCAAATTTTGTCAGAAATCTTCAAAGGGGTTCTGGAAGGTTCAGAGGTAAGCTACCTTTCAAATGTTTTGCTTGTGGGAAAGTAGGTCATTATGCTGCAAAATGTCCTTATAAGGATAAAGGAAAAGAACCTGCTAGATGGAACAAGAAACAAAGTGCAAATAGGAAAAGCTACTACACCCATGAAGATAGTGATGGCTTATCAAACAGTGATGAGGATGAACAAGGTAATAAATATAAGCTATTAATGGCATTTGAAGATGATGATTATGAGGATGCTATAGATGTGGATAATCTCTATAATGAAATCACTAGACTCAAGAGAAGCATAGAAGAAAGGAATGTGATTATTGATACTTTGCAATTTCAAATTGATGAAAAGGAAAAACATCTTGAAAAACTAGAAGGTGAAATTGTTGGTCTCAGAAAAGAAATTGAGAAAACAAAAACTATTAATCTTAAATTTGTGAAAGGATCTGAAACCTTGGATGAGATTATTAGTGTGCAGCGGTCTCCTCTAAACAAAACAGGTTTGGGCTATAATGGAGAAACCTCTCAAGCATCCACCTCAAAAAGTTATCTTGATGCAGCAAGAGGAAATGAGCGGAAGAACAATGAAGATAATCAGGTAAAGCAGGGACGAGTTACAAACAGAAACTATCAGGGACAATCCTCCTTAAGGATGAACAAAAGCTACAACCAACCACAGGTAAAATCTTCTCAGTTTGGCTCAAGAATAGATGAAAATAGAAATTACAATCAGTTGGCTAGTAGATTCAATAACCGCAGAAGCTTCTTCAATGGACAATGCTTTTCTTGCCACAACTTTGGTCACAGAGCAGCTCAATGTGTTGCATATAAAACAATCATGACTAGGGAAGCTCAAAAACAAAGAAGTATGACAGGGATTACAAAAAGGACCTATAACAACTTTTCGGTGCTTGAAAATGAAGTTGAATGTTCTATTTGCAATAATTTTGGTCATAAAGACTCTGAATGCAGGAGCAGGTTTCAGGAGAAAAAGGAACAAGCCACAAGCACCAAAACATGGAGAATAAAGGAACCTCAAACAGAAAGATGTGGGATAGCATTTTATGCAGAAGGACAGGAAAATCTATGGTACATTGACAGTGGATGTTCGAAACATATGACAGGTGATAAAGAAAAACTTGAATCTTATTCTACTTTAGAAAAGGGAAAGAAAGTCTCTTTTGGAAATGATACTCCTGCTACTATAAAAGGAAAAGGTATTGCTCCTTTAAAAGAAAAGGTCAAGGCTGGAAATGTTTTGTATGTTGATGGATTGAAACATAATCTTCTAAGTGTCAGCCAGATGTGTGATCAAAAAACAGAGGTTATTTTCAGATCGAATGGATGTCTTGTTCGTGATCTTGATACAGGTAAAACAGTTCTCAAAGGCAAAAGAACTCCAAATAATCTGTACATATTTGAAGAAGAACAACAACAATGCTATCTTAGCAAGGATGAAGAGCACTGGTTATGGCATCGAAGGTTGGGACATCTAAGCTTCTCACAAATAAGGAAAGCATGCAAATATCAGGCAGTTCGCGATCTTCCAGATATCAAAATTCCAGACAACACCATATGCAAATCTTGTCAGTTTGGAAAGCAGACCAGAACTAACTTTCCAGAGAAGGAAGGGTCAGCTAGCTTGCCTCTTGAGCTAGTCCATACAGATGTATGTGGTCCATTTAGGAAAAGGTCACCTCGAGGAGAAGAATATCTTATATTATTCATTGATGATTTCTCAAGGTTTGTTTGGTTAGGGCTTATGAAGCACAAAGATGAAGCATTCGAAAAATTCAAATCCTTCAAAGCATTGGCCGAAAATGAATCAGGACACAAAATCAAGTGCCTCAGATCTGACAGAGGTGGGGAGTTCACATCAAATGAATTTTTTGATTTCTGCGATGAACATGGGATAAGAAGAGAATTCTCTACAGCTAGAACTCCTCAGCAAAATGGGGTTGTGGAAAGAATGAACAGAACTATCCAACAAATGGCTCGTGCTATGCTCGATGAATCAGGTACTCCTGCAACCTTCTGGGGAGAAGCCGCACATGCTGCTGTTATCATTCTTAACAAAACAAATGTCCGAGTAAACAGCACTCAAACACCTCATGAGCTTTGGAGTGGTAAAACTCCTTCCGTGAAGCATTTCAAAATCTTTGGGAGCAAATGTTATATTAAGAACACTGATGAGCAACTTGGCAAACTTGAACCTAGAGCAGATGAGGGCATTCTTCTTGGTTATTCTCCACATAGCAAAGCATACAAGTGCTACAATAAAAGACTTGGCAGAATTGTTGACAGTATTGATATAGTGGTTGATGAGAAGGGATATATTCCTAGGCAAGTTCATCATGAAGAAGATGAAGGTTACTCTCAAAGGCGAAATGATGAAGAAGAAGAACCTCAAGAAGAAGAAGAATCTCAAGAAGAACCAGAGGAGCAGACAAGAATAGAAGAAAAGACTCCATCCAGATATGTCCAAAAGAATCATCCAGAAACTCAGATTGTGGGGCAGAAAGAAGCAGGAGTACAAACAAGAAGGACACTTGCAGAAGCTTCAAGCTACTTGGCTCTACTCTCCTCCATTGAACCACAAAATGTGAAAGAAGCATGCAAAGATGAATGTTGGGTCAAAGCAATGGATGAAGAACTTGAGCAAATCGAAAGGAACAACACTTGGGAATTGGTTCCTAGACCAAAAGATAAGAATGTAATAGGAACAAAATGGGTCTTCAAGAATAAGTTAAATGAAAATGGAGAAGTAATTAGAAACAAGGCCAGACTTGTTTGTAAAGGGTATGCACAGCAAGAAGGAATAGATTTTGAAGAGACCTTTGCTCCTGTGGCAAGACTAGAGGCCATCCGAATGTTCCTTGCTCTCTCAAGCTTTCAAAACTTCAAGGTATTTCAAATGGACGTGAAATCAGCCTTCCTGAATGGAGACTTAGAAGAAGAAGTATATATTGAGCAGCCAGATGGGTTCATTCTTGGGAATGATCCAAACCTTGTAGGCAGATTGAAAAAGGCTCTCTATGGGCTCAAACAAGCCCCAAGGGCTTGGTACTATCGGTTGGACAAATATCTTCACCAACAAGGCTTTTCAAAAGGATCAGCAGATAGCAATCTCTATATAAAAGTTGAAAATAACAAATTGCTAATTCTTGTTGTTTATGTAGATGATATTATTTTTGGCAGCAATGAAGAAACTATGAGTCAAAACTTTGCCTTGGTTATGTAGAAAGAGTTCGAAATGTCACTTCTTGGAGAATTGACATATTTTCTTGGATTGCAAATCCAACAAAATGAAGGAGGTATCTTCTTGTCTCAAACCAAATACCTCAAGCAGATCTTGAAGAAGTATGGCATGGAAGAGTCAAAACCAGTATGTACACCCATGGTTACAGGATGCAGCCTCAGTGCAAATGATGAATCAGCAGCAGTTCACCAACCCACTTATAGATCCATGATTGGGAGTTTGCTTTATTTGGCAGGTACTCGACCAGATATTACTCATGCAGTAGGGATGGTTGGAAGATTTCAAGCCAACCCAAAGGAAACCCATCTTCAGGCAGTCAAAAGAATCTTCAAATATCTTCAAGGGACCCAAAACTATGGCTTATGGTATCCTAGAAATACAGATCTCACTCTTCATGCTTACACAGATGCAGATTGGGCTGGAAGTGTGGATGATAGGAAAAGCACAAGTGGAGGTGCTTTCTTCATGGGTTCCAGATTAGTGTCTTGGTTCAGCAAGAAGCAAAGTTCGATTGCCTTATCTACAGCTGAAGCAGAATATGTGGCTGCAGCATCTTGTTGCACACAACTTCTTTGGATGATGCAGACCTTGCAGGACTTTCAAATCACTTGCACTCCACCTGTCTCTATCTTATGTGATAATACAAGTGCAATCAGCATTTCAAAGAATCCAGTCATGCACTCAAAGACCAAGCACATACCAATCAAGTACCATTTTCTTCGGGAACAAGTGCTTGAGCAGAAGGTCAAATTGGAGTATGTTCCTTCTAAGGAGCAAGTTGCTGATATTCTCACAAAACCACTGCCCAGGGAAACTTTTGAATATCTCAGACAAAAGTTGGGAGTAGTTGATGCTTCATCCTGTTGTTGAAATTTGTTTGTTCTACAGAAAAGTTTGTATACGCAGGTTACGGAAGGGATATGAGCGTATACACGCGGATTTATGTTGAGTAAGTCGCGTGTATGCTGGACGCTTGTTGCAGAAAGAATATCCACGTACATACGCTGCTTTATACAGGATAAAACGCGTATATAAAGTTCTGAACAGCAAAGGAAAACTCTGAAGTTCTGAACAGCAATAGGAATGTCAGAAGTATTCAGGCACAGTTTCAGGGAGTGCAACAGGCACAGGTTCAGGGGGAGCAGCTCAAAAGTCTCATAAAGCATTGTTGGCATTCAGATGTTTTGGTTGATTGGTTTAAGAAGGAGCTCAGAAAGAAATTCTCGTTGCTGATCTAACAAGATGTTTATCAGATGCTGCTGGTGTCTTTCCTAAGTCTTGGTCTAGATCTGTTGTCTCTATGTCATGTATCTCTCTTGTCTCTTTTATGGTGTCAAGGTCATGTAACGGCCTTTGTTGGTTTCCCCACTATGCCTGGGATGAATGATGAAATGTTCATGTATTATCATGGTTAGGTGGATGAGTCAATATTGATGTATCCCCACTTGGTTGGGTGGATGAGTCATTTTTTTTTGTATATCCTCACTTAGTTGAGAAATGGATGTATGTATGAGTCTTTGGTTATAGGAAGGTCTTTTATGATGTATAGAGTCATGTTCTTCTTGAAGAACATCTTTTACAGATCTTGCCTACAGTCAAGGGGAGCATGAACAGCACTTGGTGAGCAGGATGGATAGATTGGTACTCTTTGGCATTCACAAAGGGGGAGCACACTTGGAGATTTCAGCATGTACTCAGGGGGAGTATGGACAGCAGTATGGACAGCAGAAGGATTACCAAGGAAGAGAATATCTTGGTCCTCCCTTTGCCCTTGATGTCAAAGGGGGAGAGTGACTTGGTGTGGTGGTTGCCATCAAGTCCAAAGGGGGAGATTGTTGGCATTATGGTTCAAGTGTTGTCCTTGATGGAAACTCACTCAGTGGATGGTACAGGTGCTCAAAGGTTAGTACAGGTGATGGCAACTTAATCAGAAGACAGATCTCAGTACAGCATGGCAAGAAAGCTCATACACGCTGTTTCGTTAAGCCCAAGTCGCGTGTACACGCAAGTTCGATTCATAAAAAGCGCGTGTATGTGGAAAGGTTCCTTTGGTTCATGGTGGTTAGACCTTGGAAGTTGTGCCTATGATTTCGGACCATTATGTCTCGACGGGCGTGTCGATCCCTAGTTTTAAAGTTGATGGTATTGTGTTACTATGGTTTTGGCTCTTGGTATTGAGAAAGGCCTAAGGCTATATAAGGAGAAGAAGATCATTAGGCAAAGATCATCTTTCGACAAGGCATGAATATCTAAGAGAGAAAGAGATCTGATATGCAGGTTCTGAGTTGGTTGATCTGAGCTAAGGAGAGATCTCATCGGTTGATGGAGAACTAGATCTAAGGAGAGATCGGGATCAAATGGTTTGAAATGCACTATCATGTTATGATTGATTATGCGTATTTCTAGATCTGCATATTGTCGCAATGTTACGTTCTGAGTCTAACTAATATCTGGTACAACTGCAAGTTGAGAAAGTTTATTTTTAGATCTGTACGCAGGTTGGCTTCGGTAAAAGCGCGTGTATACACGGTTTCTGCTCATTAAAGTAGCGTATATCTTTTGAAGCTTGATTTGGGTTTACAGTGGGATCTGACTGTTATTACAGAGTTCTGTAGTCTGCTCTGTGTTCTGGTAACTGGTGATTGACAGGGTTCAGTGGTTCAGTGATTCAAAGTTGGTTGTTTTATGCTTCAATGATCTGTTGTGAAAACTGAATGAATTGTGGTCTTCAGATTGTAATGTTGTGCTTCAGGAATATCCAAGTCTGAAAATGTATGAAAAGTGATACCTGGAAGAAGGAAGATTGTAGGTCAGCACCTACGTACTAGTATCTTGGCTAGTACAAAAGCAAAAAGGGGGTTGGAGCTCCCTTCCAAGGAAGTTTGGAGAACGAGAGAAGGTTGAAGCCTTCTGCAGGTTGTAGCCTGCGTACTGGTATAAGGCTGCACCAGTACAAAAGATTGTAAACTGAAGTTTCATATTAAGAAAGATAGAGACAACTTGCAGCAGGTGGTTTTCACCCACATTGGGTTTCCACCTTATATCTTGGTGTTCATGTGTGTGGCTTTTTATCTGTTCTGTTATACTGCACATGTTTACTGTTAATATGATGAATAATGTCCTGATGCACTTAATTGAAGAATAAGCCAACTAAATTGTGAGTTTTCTGCTTATACGCTGTTTTACTTCGTCACAGTAGCGTGTACACGCTGGTTCACTTAACTGAAGTAGCGTATATGTTTTGGGCATTTGAAAAGTTTGATTAATCTGATAATACTGATTCACCCCCCCTCTCAGTATTATTTCCAACAAGTTCCCGTTTCTAATTACCTCTTCATTTGGTAGGTCATGGCATCAAATCTCCTCAATGCCCTTAGGGTTAGGCTTTACTTGTTTGGGCGATAGGTGATCTGCTTGGATTTTCTAGTGGATGTAGCAGCCACCCAATGTTCATGAACCACCATTTTTATGTGATAAAGTTATTTTATCTTAAAAACCTGCAATATTGGATAGAGACTATATAAAATCATTAGATATCAGAGGATTTAAAAAAAAATATCCAAATATTTACATGATCAAGTTATTTTATCTTTAAAAACTTCAATATTGTATAGAGACTATATAAAATAATTAGATATCGGAGTATTTAAAAAAAATATCCAAATATTTACATGATAAAGTTATTTTATATTAAAAACCTTCAATATTGTATAGAGACTATATAAAATCATTAGATATTTGAGTATTTAAAAAGCAAATATCCAAATATTTTATAGCTTACGTATGGATTTTCTCGTGGATGTAGCAGCCATCCAATGTTCATGAACCACCCTTCTTACACGATAAAGTTATTTTTCTTAAAATCATTCAATATTATATAGATTTATATAAAATAATTAGATATTTGAGTATTTAAAAAAAAATATTCAAATATTTTGTAGTTTACGTATTAGGGAATAATAATATTAGACAAGGTTTCTAAATTTTAAGATAATTTTCCATCCTTAAATTTCTTCTTGACTTAATCATATTTGGACAAGACGATGAATGGAAAAGGATTAAAATCATAACCATATTTTTAAGTTATATTGTAGTTTGTACATTTTATCATTTAGCTTGCAAAGTAATGGGAAGAACTACTAACGTTTTTTACTGCAAATCTTATAGTCGCATTTTCTAAATAGATGGAATTGGACATTTCACATAATATGATTGCATAACTTGGCTGCACTAGGGTTAGCCTAGATCCATCTTAACTTAGTATCTACCAAGAGCTGAGAGGGATCATATATTTTAAGGTGAAAACCACTTTTAGAGTGAAAAAAAAATCCATTCGGAGTTGAGATGGATCTAGGCTAGTATAATTATTAATTATTTTTTATTTATTTTTATATAATTTGATGGAGTAATATTATTTATTAAAAGTTATAATTAATATTTTATTTTATTTTTATTTTTAAGTAATTTGATCGATTCAAAATGTTTAGAGGGTAGACATTACAACATTTCCATACTCGATTGGAGAGCGCCAGAATATTTGAAGGCATTAAACTACTTTTTGTAATAAAAACAATAATTTTATAAATGAAAATTAGAGATTTTGAAAAATTGTGGCCCTCTACAACCTATGTGGTAAATGTCAAGCATAAATATTAAAAATTTAACATTTTTAAAAAAAAAATTATCATGTCAATGTGAGCCCTAATAAAAAATAGATATAATTATTATGTATAAACAAAATATAGACTCAATGTCGGTTTTACAGAAGTGGAATTTATATGTTGGTTCAATAAAAAACTAGTAATATTGGCTTAGAAATAATATCTACCTGAGTATGGAGGAGATGTTTAGTGTAAACATTTAAATCTTATCTCAATAAATAATAAAAAGTCAAAATTAATGAAAATAATAAAATTTAATTTGTGATATTGTAATTATGTTTTGTAAGGCACCTTAAGCTGTCCAACTCGAGTTAGAAATTATGCTATGGGAAAATTTGCATAAATAATTATAAGTTACATTGGTCAATTCTAAATCAATAATGGTTGATAGAAAAGTCATCGTATAGTCTTTCTTAATCAGTAATTACGATGTGAAGTGGATAAGTAAATTGCTTGCTAAAGCCAAATAATTTGCAGATATTTTGGTGGGTAGTAACCACTAGTACTTCTACACACTTAAAATTTTACTCGTACATAAGTGAGAAAAAAACAAAGGATGGTGGGATGTAACACCCGTAAGTATATTTTTAACATCTTATTCCTATCCATTTTTTATGCAAATACTTTTCTTAAATTGTGATGGGAAGTAATTGATGGTGGATAAGTTATTCTCATGTATGTAAAAATGTTATTTAATTGAGTATAAGTTATTTTCAAGTGTTTTATTTTTGAATGGTATTATTGCAAAGCTTATTCATAAAAAAATCGCTACACAAATATCTAAAATTCATGAATGAATATTGCAATCATATACATTAATTATGGCATAAAATAACCATATTTAAATTTAATTAATAAGCACGTAAACCTTAATACTTACAATAAACTTATAATATAACAAGTTTATTAACCATGGATATCTGCCCCAACTTTACCATGGGTATTATTAACTTGTACATAGGTTTTTCTACGATACCATGTGCCAATACCATGGATTATCAATATTGGATGCCAAAAAAACATAACTCATTTCAAAAAAAAAAAAAAAGTAAAATATTTTAGACATTAGATATAGAGTTGAGCACATAGAGTGAAAATTCTCCATCATATAGATTGATGGGGGGACAAAATGGAGAGGAGAGAGAGAGATAAACAGAGAGATAGATGGGGATGAGATATGGAGGTGTAATAGGGAGGGAGAGACATGAATGGAATGAGGGATGAAGGGAGGGAGAGAGATATAGAGAGATGGAGTTGGAGGGAATAATAAATACATGGAGAGATAGAGGTAGAGAGGGAGGAAGTGACAAGGGAGAGATGGAGATAGAGGGATAGAGGATAGGAGGGGAGAGAGAGATGAGGAGTTGAAATAGGGAGAGGGAGACATAGATATGGAGGGGGTGAAATGGGGGGAGAGATAAAGAGAGAGGGTGGGAGATAATGTTAGGGCTAGAGGGTAGAAAGAGAGATATATATGGGGGGATAGATAAAGGGAGGTGGGAGAGAATGGAGGGAGATAAAATAATAGAGAGAGGACTTAAGAGATATAAGGAGAGATGGAGGGACATGGATATGGAATTGAGGGGGAGAGGGAGGTGGGGAGAACAAAGACATAGAAATATAGAGGTCAAGAGAGAGTGGGAGTGATACAGGATAGATGGAATAGAGTGAGTGAGAGAGGACAGGAGGGAAGAGAGAGAGAAGGATACGGAACCGAAAGGGAGAGAAGGGAGACACAAAGATGGAGGGGGGAGATAAAGGGAGAGAGAGGAAGGAAAAGAGAGAGGAATTGATAGAGGTAAGGATAGATAGGAGAATAGATAGATGTAATAGTAGGGGGAGGAAGAGGGAGGGAAGAAGAAATACATAAAGAAAAAAGGGTGGAGATAGAGAGATGGTGACAAGGGACAGATGGAGAGAGAGTGAGGGAGAGAGTAGAGCAAGAGGGAATAGAGAGAGAGAGGAGAGGGAGAGGGAGAGATGGATCTAGCCTAGATATGGTATGTGTGTATATAAAAACTATCCTAGATCCATACTAAACCTGGATCTATCAAGCACAAAGAGGGGCCAAATATATTTTCACTTTAAAAGAGGATTGTACCTCAAGAGATTTGATCCCAATCTATTTTCAATTTAAAAGAGGATTGTATCTCAAGAAATTTGATCCCTCTTGATTCTTGATAGATCAGAGGTTAATATGGATCTATGATTGTCATATTGAATTTTGATGATGGAAAGATGGAAAAGGTCAAAGCGATAAAATGTTTAACATTTTTATTCAATTCTCGCATTCTAAAAATTAGGGCTTCTTACACATGGAATTATCATTTTGGTGTGAAATTCAATGGTTATAATTTTTAATTCATGGAATTGCAAATATTAAATATTAACATTCCATAATTTGGTTGCAACTTTAGGTTTTAAATATATTAAACCCATTTTGTCATTAATAATTGCAATTTCATCCAACTAGAATAAATAGTAATTTCATTAGATATTGCATACTCAATTTTTCCTCATGATAATTACAAATACTCAAAGTTATTAAATGTTTAAAGCCTTACTTAGATCTAAAGTCAAAAGTTTATATATATGTAAAAAGTTTGATGTTTGATTTTTGGACATGTCTCCTATGTAAAAGCCTATTATATTTTGTATTGGTTTTGGACCTAATTCCAAATTTTTTATTTTAATATAAGACCCCTTCCATTCCCAAAAAGAAAAAAATTGTTTAAATCCTTCTTCTTAAATTATGCACTATTCTAAACATTTAAAAAATAGATTTTTTTTTTCAGTGACCCAAAGTAATATAAAGAGAAATTTGTAGATTTGGCTTGAAATCCCAAAACTATTATTTTCTATTGAAGGAATTACATATATCAAATATTAACATTGCATAATATTGTTATATGAGATATTTTTTAGGGTGTTGAATCATTTTGTGAGTTAAAACTAACAATTTCTCGAATATGGAATTGTAATTTTGGTAAATATTTTCTCCATGGAAAATCATAAAAAACAAATTCGTAGAACATGTAACATTTTACTTGAATTTTGATAGAGTCTAAACATTTTGGCTCCTTTCCAACCACGAAAATAGTGAAATGTAAAATTCACATCTTTGATTCAAAATATTACAAATATCATTTTAGGTTAACAGAAAGATAAATCATAACTTTAGTAACTTTATCCTAACCAAATTCTAGTAATAGTAAATTCATAGATATGGAAAAACTAAAATGTTTATAATCCTCCAATTTTCACTAATCATCACTGTCATTGTGGAAAAATTAATAATATTAGAAATATAAAATTTATTCTTCCTATTTAATATCAACTTTGTGCCTAAAATATATAGAGAATTTTAGGCTTTGTGATGATAATAGTGATGATGATAATGATGATGACTAGAATTGGTCTATCAAATCATAAGAAAGGTAAGATATTACTTATAATTGTTTAGTATTTTATTTTGTGCTAAAAAGGCATTAACAAAAGTGTTTGGAGATCATCGTAGTTTTAATGACCCAAGAGGTAAGGAATATTAGTATTGTGACAGATATTTTGAATGAGATATTAATTAAGTAAAGGAAGGGTAATCTACGAGAAAGTGATTTTTATCTTCAACCCTCTTAGTATCATAAAATTAACAAAATATTGACGCTTTCAAAGTGGAAAAAATCAAGGAAGAAACTTGTAGGGTCATTTTAATAGTGAATTCGAGTTTGGAGAATTGGATTTAAAACATTTCCAATCCATTTTCATGCATTAAATGATATGCTCTAGGTTAAAAAATGTCTTCTATGTTCACCCCCTAGTTCTTTTCCACACCTAGAGACCTTTGTAATTATCTAATGTCACTTAAAATGGAGTTTGTATGCAAACTTTGTGGCTATTGCAAGATCACCTACCATGTTGACCATTATGTTACAATGGGACATCCTGTCAACCCTTATTACCCATGCATATGGGACTAGCCATATGTAGACCTTGAACAAGACATTAGAAGGACCAAAATCATAACTCTAATAGATGGTTGAGGTAGTCAAATCTTACCCCTAGTTGAGTATTAGACTATGTTAAGTACTGAGCCACTAGAAGTAGGGGTTACATTTTACACTATCGTATTTTGTTTCATATTTGCATAGAGAATTTGGGATTTAGAAGTTAGAGAGTAGTGATAGAATATAATAGAGTCCATAGCTCTCAAGTAGTGGAGCATCCTCACATTCTAGCTAGGTTTTTTGCGATGAAGGTTTCCTAGCAAAAGAATTATGTGTATTAAGAATGATGTGTTTATTTATTTTTCTTTTATATGTCTTTAATTTCATCAAATTAGTTCATTCAAGCATAAAAAAGGGAAGTAATAAATTTATTATCTAAATGAAATTAACATGCATAGTAAAATTTCAGTGTTTTATCAAATTTGTTATGAAATTAAAGATTAGTATTTTATTAGGTTTGTTCTGACAAGTTATTTTGGTGGAATATGCATGGAAATTTATATATCATATCCATACCAATGTAAGTTTCTTTGGGGTATTTTGGGATATTGCAGAGGATATATAAATTAATTTAAGAAGAAAGTCACATAACCCTAGCTATGGTCAATAAATCCATTCAAAATAACTCTCATGATATTATGGAAGAGATATTTGTCAGGTTTAAAGTGTAATTTTTTGACATCATCCACAATATGAAACTCTTCTTAGTTGTTACAAGAATAAATCTGAAAGGATTTAAAGAATATGAAAGGGCTAAATTGGAGCTCATACTTGAGAGGAAATTGGAAGATCATAAAACCCGAAAAATTAGTCAAGGAAAGAATTGTGAAAGAGTACTTGAGTTCAGGTGCCATTAACCATTCACATTACTTATTCAAGATGGAAGAAAAGGTTAAGATAAAATACATACCAACGTGATATCAATGCTTCAAAACTAAATCATTGGTTGCAATAATTAAAATATTATTTCAATGCTAATCATATAGATGAGAAACATAAGATGTAGTTTTCTAGGCTAGAATTAGAGGGAAATGGTCTAGGCTAGTGGGAAAACCATATGAAAGCACTTAGGAGATAGGGTGATCTACGGAGAAAGAGGTGGGAGAACTTTAAAAGCCTCATTAATTCTGAATTTTACACTATCAATTATGTAGATGACCAATGGTTCCAGTAACACTACCTTAGGTAGAAGCAAGAGAAGAGTTTCTTGTAGTAGATGACCAAGTTCAAAATTATGGTCTTCATGTTAGGTATCTCTCCTAAGAACCCATATTTACACTTTAAGTATCCGAGGGGAACACATATTCATATATGGAATCATGTAATGTTTTCACACTAAGGACATTTGTTGAGGCATGTGTACAAGTACAACATCTAGAAATTGTAGGCCAAAATAGAATTAAACCAGGTGGTTTAAAGCTGAACAAGCACGAGGAAGCTTCTAGGAACAAAAAAAGAAGTGGAAATGGGGACATAATAAAATGAAAAATACTTGACATATTGGTGTAAGGATCCAAGTATCCATTGTAATCATTGCAATATTAATAATCACATTAAGGGAAAGTGTTAGAAGCTATATATAGAAATGAAATAGAAGAATATCAAGAAGGATGCAAAGGAAAATAAAATTTCTAGCTAGATATTCAAGAAATTAGGTTGAAAGTAGCTCTGATCTTGATGAGAATATTATTTTCACATTGGTGATAAATGAGGTTAATTTGATTATCCTACAATATTACGAAGAGAAGCACAATACCAAACTCTTACACGTTATGGTCTAGATGAAGATGACCAAGATATATGGTCTAGTCAACTCACGTTCATAGGATAATATCATAACAATAGTTCTAGTAAAAAAATGTGAAATAGATGTTTATAGTTATCCTAATGCATATTCATTAATATGGGAATACAAGGATGCATAGATCAAGGTAAGAAAATATTGCAAGATAAAAAAAAATGTAGGAGATGATTATATTGATGTACTGAAATTGGATATAGTGCCACTTGATATATGTGGACTTGTGTTTTCCAATTGCTAAATGTATATGAGGGATGAAATCATCATGTAAAGAGACAAATAGTACCACCTCATCCAAAATGGAAAATATTTCATCATCAATGTGCACAATGGAAAGTCAAATGTTTTGTTAGTAAGTGCTAATAAGTCTAGGTAGTTGATTAATTCTAGAAAGAGATATGTTTTACATTTGTTATGATAAAATTAATATAATGATGAGTGAATAAGAGAAAAGGAATCCTTTTAGAGGAGTGTAAAAAGAGAGGAAACACAAACTCAAATATTTGTTATAGGAATATAGAAGAATATTTCACAACACTACAAGGCTCCCACCTTTTGTAGCGCCTACAAACACCCTCCAAACTTTTTCCTTAGCTTTGTTTTATAGCCTCCCTACCAACCATCCTTAGAAACATGTATTACAATGTCAAGCATATAGGGTTCAACTATTTCTCAGTGTCTTGTCACCTTATGCATGTCAGTTTGCTTCACTCCCCTCACAGGCCATCTTTCCAGACTTAGACCATGTGCTGGCCAAGTAGCTCCCCGAGAAAATTATCTAATTCTGGAGGGGAATTAGAGTTCCCTTTAGAAATTGCACAAATCAAATAGCCAGCTTGTTGAGCTCTATAATTATGAAAATTATTCTCTCAAGATCCCCTCAAAAACTTGCATAATTTTAGAGGGGAACCATCATTCCCTCCACAAATTGCACAAATTAGAATGGCAACTTGTTAGGGTCCAGAATTGTGTAGAGTAGTTAGGCAGTCTTCCTCCAAAAAACCGCACAATCTTTCCCAACACTATAGCTCAGCCCAAAAATTGTGAAAATTGGTTCGGAAGATTGTTGACCTCCAAAATTGTGCAGAATAGTTAGACAGACTTCGTTTCAAATACTGCGCAATCTAGCGCAGCACTGCAACTCAGCCCATAAATTACACAATTATGGGCATAAGTCAACTGCTCCTCCTAGAAATTGTGCAATCCCTCTGAGACATCCAGCCCAGTTCCTCTAAGAAATTGCACAAATCCCTCTCTCAGCCAAGCATGATGTTGCATGTTCCTTCAAGTTGAACGTCTCCCTCTAGGATCGAGAAAAATTGATTTGCATGCATGGGTTGCTCTTCCTAAAATAGAAAATGGAAGCATGCAAAAGGAATCCCTAGATCTAGGGATCTATTCTTCGTAGCTGGAGGTTACATGCAAAGCTAATTTTAGAAACCTCTCGCCAAGTGTCGCTTTTTCCTAAGTTTATTGCATGCACGTCCTAACCTCGATCTTATCAAAACTCATGAATCGGATGCTCCAGAGCTCATTCCTCACATCGGCCTTACAAATCTAACATCCCACATCACATCTAGGAGTCTTCGACACTTTCAGCTTAGTTGTTTCAGGGTAATTCTGCTTTTCATCTCTTGCACTTCTTTTCTATCATTTTTTGTGTTTCACTTTGTGTGAGTGTTTTGTTAGCACCTAAATCTTCCTTAGGCTGAAGGAAGGAAAAAATTAGGGTAACCACAAACCACGCTCAGTATGGTAGCTAGCCCTACCAGAGCAGGAGAGGGCTCTCTCTGAGTCACATTCAATGAATGGATAATTGAAAACGGGCTGAGATGAATTATAGTGCAATATTGATCTTAGGCTAGTAAGTGAATATGGATACAAGAAACATTTTTTACGAATGACCGAGCTTCTGGGATGTTATGGGACCGATGCTTAGCAAAGAATAGAGAATTTAATACAAAGGCACAGATTATTCCATGGGGCAAGGTAGGCGGAAAATGTAACAATTTAGTTTAAGGTACCGTGGCATGAATAGATTGCTGAAGAAAGTGAAAAGGGCATGGTGACATGAATCCTTTTCAACAGAAGAATAACACTGAAACATGAAATTTTCCCACAGGTAGAGCAATAAAATTGGATTCTACCTAATCTCACTCAGAAATTTTCACTAGAAATGAGCATGAATTGAATTATGAAACATAACAAAATACATATGAAAACATAAGAGACACATTTGCTACACTCACAACCACAAGAATATCATGAAACAGAGCTACTGCCTTTCATTAATTCTCTGTCAAAAATACACAGTGAAGAAACAATGTTTCTTTCCCACAGTCTCCCAGAAGTTACAAGCCAACCAACCCTTTGCAAATAACTTGCCTACAATATATAGAATGTGTGAGGAAGAGATAGAATGCCCAAGGTTTGGGGAGTTACTCGAATCATTACAAAATGGAGATGGAGAGCCAACCATCACCTACAGGTGCAACACTACAAACATGACATTTGGCTTGGGGTGACCGTTTTCCTTCCTTCGCCACTTGGATAGAAGCCAATCTGGAGAAAAAACTCTTTAAATTCTACCTTTTGTGCCAAAAAACCAAAGTGTATATGAGTGGGCCCACTTGGAGAAGTTGCGAACTGAAATTTCGAGAAACGGAAGTAAATTGGCAATTTTTTCCTATGTGCGCCCCGCCATTTTTTTGTGCATCACACTACTTTGGGGCCTATTTTGGGGCACTTGCAGGTGTCCAAAATGTGCCCAAGTGGGCTTTTTGGAAATCCTGTCCTGTCTACTTCCTAACCCAACTAGAATTTTCAAATTTGGTGCTCATTTTCCCCTCCAAATATCCATTCTCCTAAGACTGCTTTCTATGTGTCAAAAAAGTGGCAGAGAGGCCATTTTTGGGTGTTTTTTTACCTTTAGGAGACTGATATCTTGCCAAAATCTCTTGGCCGAACACCAGTTGTCATAATATTCCATGTTGAATCCAAATCTGCAAGACATTCCTCATTTGGAGCTCTATAATTTTAGCATCGCGCCAGTGGCGCGGCGCACAGGGAGAAAATCCCTGTTTTTTACCCAAAAAATTACCAAGTGACCAAAATTGCCCGAAATTTTTTGAAATTTGGGCTGGAGGATCTCTATGGGGTGTTATGATGGGCCAAGGAAGCCTCAGCCAATATTCAAAGCTGATCTTTCTCTTTTTCCCTTTTTTCTCTTCTTGTTGCGTTCCTCAATTTTGCCTTCAAGTTCCTTATCTGGGCCTATGCACAAATGTTTCACACCCTGTAATGGAAAGCCATATGTCTTAGTAGAGAAAGGTCCTAGTCCACTTTTTCCAGTAGCCTCTCCAAATGCATGCTGACCCTCTCAAGGTTGGCCTCCCGATCCTCATTGATTGCTTGCTCCAAAGATGTGAGCGCAACCCTTCTTCTTTGAGTAGCTTGGCGATGCTCACGAATGTTTTGCAGCTCCATGATCATCTGTTGGTCCTCAAGCTATCTTTTTCTATACTCCAGGTACTTCATGTTCCATTTGGCCCTCTCCAAGTCAAGGGATAAGGACTCAATCTCTGATTTCTGCTCCTGGATGATCTCTGCAAGCTCTGCATTTGTTGGTTTTGCATCTGTCTCATCATCCTGGAGGAGAACAAACTTGGTCTCTCGTTCACTTGATGGCCCTTCCTCCTGCACTAGCTCCTTACCCTTACCCTGCTCCTAAGATGCTGATTTCAGAAGCGAGGCCCCTTCCACCCCGGGTGGAGATAACACTCGCTTTGCTGCTATAAATAAGGGTCTACTGCCTCTCTGATAGGTGATGTATACCGGCATAGTAGCAGTCTCATGTCGCTCATACTGATGAGATGGGCCCCCTATCTCATGCTCTGCCTTTGAAACCACCTGTGGAGCGCCGAAGAAGTCATGGGAGATGAATTCCTCCCAAGCAATACCCTACAATCCCAGCTGATGGTCCACCAAAATCTGGATAAGGGCAAAGTGATACACATTGTTGAGCTGTTGTCGAGGGGTCTTGTGCTGCATGAAATTTCTCATCCTCTCTATGTTCCTGCAGATGAAAAATGGAAGGTTCATCATCCGCACCCTAGTAAAGTGCATGAGCAGCCTAATGTGATAGGCATAAAGGCAAGAAAACCTCCCCTCGCAACTGAAGTACTTCATGATCAATTTCATGAGCGGGGCATACTCATTTTTCAAAAATCTGAATGGAAAAACTCTCGTGAGGTGGCTCAAACAGCTGCCTTTGATGTAAGTCTCATAATGATGCTTCTCTACCTTCTTCTTCTTGTGCCACTACTCTCCAATGTTTGGTATGCCTGTTGCCACTGATATGGTTTCGGGTGTCAATCTGAAAGTGACGCCAGCCAAGATAGATTGTCCTCCATGTAGGTGAAGTGCAAAAAGATGGGCCAACTAATGATGAACTCTGATATTTGCCACCCTCTGACAAAATTAAAAACATGCTAAGTGCTAGAAACAAGACATAGCAAGAGGGCATGCCTGCAACTTGGTGAGGGTGTTTGGCTCATCTCTGAGATGTCTGCCACTCCAGTGATGTCTCCTGTGGGCCCTTTCTCCTTAATTTGTATCACTGTGGATCTCCTCCTCATATTCTGATGAAACTTTGGATGCCATTACTGTTGTTTGTACCCTGAGTTTTATGCTGCCCTTTGATTCCAATGAAGCTGGTAGTTGCTCTGACAATCTGCCACCAAGGGGAAAATAAAACAGGGAGTATTAGGAGGGGAATGATGAAATGGGAATAGGGGTTAAAGGGAGAGATTTGTCAGGGATTTGGGAGTAGTTTGGGTATAGTGTTGATGGGGTAGGGTTTGTGTTGTCTGCAAGGTGGGTTTGGGTTTTTTGAGCAATAGGAAGGGGGGAAAGGGAGTATGATTTTTTGGTAGGGTTAGGGTAGCGATTATAGGGACAATAGCATAGGGGAATGAGAAATGGGGGTAGGGTAGGAATCACCTTGGCAACACTGTCACTGTAGCACAAACCCTAGGATCATGTTTTCTTTGTGTCTTCTTTTGTTGGCTTTATAAAAAATTTTGCATTTGATTTATAATCCTAAAACCATGCTATTCCTTTCAAGTTTGATGCAAGAGTGGAGGTAGGTTGCCTACCTTTCAAATTTGATGAGCATCCACAAAATTTTTAGGCAAATTATTTGGTTTCTAGGCTTTATATCCCTGTGTGCCGCGCACAATTCTGAGTGCGCCTGTCATGCGGAAAGAGTCGATAGTGCAGACACAACCAACCTCCCTAGAAGCTTAAGGCTTTCTAGTGACAAACAAGACAATTAAGAGCAATCCTTCTCTAAATATGCATTTATCATACAAGAAATCAAGTGTTTAGATCCTACCTGTAACCCAACGCTGTTGTAGTAGTCCAGCCTCGTTGATCCGGATGAGCTCCTCCTTCTCTTCGAAACCTGCATTCACTAACAATCAAACGATTAAATAGCACCTGAATATCTCATAAAACAAAACATATTTAACATACAGACCAAGGAGTATATGAAACAACTCATAAATAACAAATTGTTGAGAAGAATGGACTTATTTGTATTAATAGGAAACAAAAGAAACCATTACAACCTGAACCTTGGTGTTGTGCAGGTCCCTCCCAGGGTCCAGCAAGAGTTTTCCTTTACTTTGATAAGCTCACCCACTTCCAAATGAAACAAGAAAGGATGGGAATCTCTCCTCACAAGCTTCTACAAGGAAGTCCTAATTCCAGTAGCATCTACCCTTAGGAATGTTCAGCATTCAACCTCCCCTCCCTTTGGCCCAATGCCTATATTTATAGTGCTCTAGAGGAAGTTATTCAGGTCCACCATCAATGGGATAAGCCCCTCTTTGGATGGGTTAGTTCCCCTCTTGATGGGATAAGTTCCTCTTTGGTAGGGATACATGAACCATCTGGAGGCGCTTCATACACGTCAAACAAGCTTCTAGAATGCTCTAGAAATGACCACAAGTAACTTTTTTGGAGTGAAACTTGCGCCTTTTGACCTTTACAGGAGTACACACCCATTGCTTTACAGACAGAGCGTACAAGTACGCAAGTATTGTGAACTTGGGGTGCGTACACGTAGGTAAGGCTAAGAGAAACTGCGTACCCAGAGATATATAGATTTTTAATGACTTTCTCTCTTTTTTGGAGTTTTACATGGAGAGCAGAGGTATGAGGCCTGCCAAGGAGGATAGTATGACAGTTGATGGAGCCATACTAACTGCAAATAGTCATGGTGACATTTTTTAGTGTAATAGATTGCCCCCTAAAGTGCGAAGCCTGTAGTAGATTAGGGTTTTATATCATCTAGGAAGGGTGAAGTACTTTATCATTTAAAGGATTATCTTGTGGAGAGCCCGGTCAGAACCTGCAAATATTCAACACAAAATACATATATAAGATGTTATCATCGCTGAGGTAGGCATTCCCATACTCAAATTGAAAACTTTAACTAACACTCTAACTACTACTCTGATACATGAATGATTTTGTAGTACATCACAATCATAGACTCATGTAGACACAGTATGGACGCAGCCATCTGTTTATGATTAGTCTATTATATAATGAATACAAAACTCCTCGCAGCCTGGATGGTGGAAACTAGATCCAGGGTCTTCATTTCTACTTCCCGAATTGGTACGATTCTATCCATGCGAATGAATGAGTTGATGTCGAACATGGTAGAAACCACTTGATTACCAGTCAATGATGTAAACTGTTAACAAGCATGAGAGAGACCACTAGTGATGTCAATGGTTCTCAAAGTACCCAGTACAATCCATGAGATGCGAATGAGTGGGTTGATGTCGAACATGTCACGGAATCCTTTGATCAAAAGTCAATGATGTAAACTGTCGTCGAAGGCGAGAAACCTGCCATTGATGCATGCAGACTTCAAGGTACTGATGATTTCTAAGTCATCTTGCTAGATAATGTGCTGACGTCGATAGAAAGCGACCCGTTGCAGCCAAGCCCACAACACAAAATCATAGTTCAAGTTGAAGAAATGTTGCTGTAAGGACTGACTCAGGGATGGTCAAAATGGATGACAAGTATTTTGCATATGAATGGTTTATCTACAGAGACCTCTTGAACACATAACGACACGACAGATGGCTTGGTGACGATTGACCCAAAGTTAATACCCAGAAATGGTTGAAGACTTTCAAAGCGGTTTAATCAACTTTAAGACAAAGGATTTCCCAACCCAGGTGAATGAAAAGTGTCGTGTTCAAGAGTGGTAATAAGGTTTTTCTGTGACAAAGGATAACAAATAGGCTCATTCTTCTCTCTTTTCCCCCACCATTTCTGGCAAGTACCTCTTTATTTTTTACAAGCTTGAGAAGGATAACATATGCTTGATTATAAGCTCATCCTTCAGATGAGTCCAGCTTAGTTTTGATTCGAACCCTAAGAAGGAGTGGTCCATTACTGTTTGTAATCGAACAGGTCCTTTATTGTGAAATTTTAACGAGTCCAGTATAGGAGAAACTCGGCGTTTTTCATTTTTAGAGAGTCTGAAAAAACTAAAGAAGACTCCAAGTTGAACTTTTTCGTAAAGTTGTGTCTCCCAAGCCCGAAAAAGTATAAAATAATACCTGAGAGAACCGCTTGATCTTGCGACCAAGGAGTACTTTCATGATTAGTGCCTTTGACCTGAAAAGTAAAAAGCGATCAAGGACACGTCATTTTATTTCCAGTATCGAGTTTGAAACGACAAAAACTCGGCGATCTTTTCCTGTTTTTTACGGTCAGAAAAGGGCTATAAGGGGACCGTCTTTTAATTCCGTTTTAACGAGTGTAAAAGAAACACTCGGCAATCTTTTCATGTTTTAGGAGTCAGAAAAGGGCTTAAAAGATGACTCTGATGTTTTGGTTCATGAAAAATGATAATTTACCCTAAAGTCCCTTTGTCCTGCACAAAAACAACACATTACTCATACCTGTTTAAGATAGGCAAAAATACATTGAAAAATATCCTTTCACAGTGAAAAATAAACAAACTTAGCATTCATTTATCCAAAAAACCTATAAAAAGACTTTTTACCATGTCATTTTTACCATTTTACTGTTGAGGGAGAGAAAAGGGCTTTTGACAAGAAACTTCCCGTGGACTTTGCAGAGAATCCGACCGTCGGAATCGAGCACCGTCTCTTTCAGGTATTTCACAACATCCTCCTCTTTGTTTTCATCCGTTTAGAATTTCATTTTAAGCCCTAGTTTGATTTTTTGGGGGCTTTGGGGTTTCAAGATGCGCTTTTCGGGGTACGCAGGTGCCCCATGGGTAACCTCCGTACCCCGACATTTTCTCCATTGGGAAAATGGTCGGGGTACGCAGCCCACCTTCAGAACAGCTGCGTATCCACGCTCTGTTTTCTGAATGCGGGGTGCGTACTCTGCGCAAAGCGATTTTCAAAACCCCAAACTCAAAACCTAACCATCAATTCTTGATTTAATGAATTCTAATGAATGTTTTTTGGTGTGTAGATTGCCCACCATGCTTGATTGACACGAAAGAGAACACGAAGATGTCGATTTGGCCGCAATAGATCATCCACCTTCTATTGATGCTTTGAAGGCATGCGGTCTCTACAAATACTGGGCCATACTTGGCATGAGGGCCCAGGTGCGATTCTTAGAATGGCTGGTTGAAAGGTGGAACGTTCAGGATCAATGTTTTTACATTGGAGGGCACCAGCTCGAGATAGAGCCCTCAGACATATATTTTCTCACTGGTTTGCCTAATAGGGGCGAGCAACTGACTCTGTTCGGGACTAGGACGGGTGGCCAATCCCTTGCTAGTCTCCGGCTAGAGTGGTGCAATAATCAGCACCAGGAGAAAGGGATAGAAATAAAATACATATCCCTGCCTGAACTTATGGTACTTGCCTTTACAGTTACCAGACTCTGCGGCGCAGCCGCTTTGCATATTGCCACCGGGTTCTAAATGCGGATGGTGATTGATTGCTACCGAGGCACCATTTTCAACTAGTGCAACACTGTGTTGGCCAATATGAAGGGCCAACTGACTAGGGCAAAGAATGGGCAATTAAAGACCTTTGGGTATGGGCCTCTAGTTGTGAGCTTTGCCCTAGAGAGGGTTTCGATGCTGATCCCACAACATCTCACTGTTGCAGTTGGGCTTCCTCGGGAGCCAAAGTTGATGCGATGGGTTGCGGTGATGGCCCCGCATCCTGATGAGGGAGCGGGAGTTGTCTGATTTCCTGCGGGTTACTTTCATTGGTTGGAGGACCAGGTCTTTGCGATCTAGGATTTTCCTTATTCCAGAGTGGATTTTCGCGGTGATCCGGACATGGTTCTTCCACAGGGAGAACAATGGGACGACAGAGGTACTTCATTTTTCACAAGTTTTTAAATTATCTATATTTTTTGTTTTTTATATCATCTCAAAACTAACAGTGACAATTTTCAAAATGCAGATGTAGGTCCATAGCGTCCGCCCAATCTCCGGCCATTCGAGAGAAGAGTACCAGTTGCACCAGCACCGGCCCCACAGGATGCGGCCGCAGAGACCTTAGCCGAGTTGGAACAGGACCTAGAGCGTCTTACGGCGGACATACCAGAGACGACTATAGACGATATTCCTATCCGACTTCAGCGCTATGTGGTCGCAGTCCCAGGACCTTTCAGGAGGTTCCTATGTAGGGTAGCGCGGGCAGTGGTCTCGTATAGAGAGCACCACCAGTGATTGGCTAGTCACTTTTTGTAGACACATGTGACATTTTGGTTTTTTGTACTTATCATTTTTTCCGATCATAAGGTGTTTTTCAACCTATGATCGAAGACGATGTATATTTTGACACACTCCTATCTATATATATCATTATTACCGGCTTATCTTGTTAAACATATGTGATTAAATGTTTTTAAATTTACATGTATGATTATTGCAAATGTCTGTCTAACATTCGAGAAGCAATTACATCTGCTAATGTATTAAAAGACCTTGGAATATGTTGATATTCGATGTAATCAAATTCACGTTCCAAAAGACGCACTCTCAAAAATAACCTTAATAACACTGGATTTCTAATGGCATATACTCTATTAAGATGTAATACAACAAGTTCAGAATCTAACCTCACTATCAAACTCCGAATCCCAAATGAAATAGATTCAGCTAATAACTCAATCACTGCACTGTATTCTGCAATGTTGTTTGTTGTTTGACCGAGGCTCACCCCATGCATAGAAACTAACTCGTCAGAGGGCGAATAGATAACCCAAGCTGCGGAAGAGATATTCCGTGTACTACGACAAGCACCATCAGCAAATCCAATGTACGTTTGGAGAGGCGTCGACATCTGCAATATCGAAAGTAAAACCAAGATAAGCCAGAATAACGACGAAAACACACTTTCTAAGCTAAGCACACTGTCTAAACTAACAAACACACTAGCTAGAAAGAGAAATTAACCTAACTAACCTAACTAAAATCTCCACACCAATTATTTAAGCATAATACCTCTTTAGGTAAAGTCCATTTCTGGGTTTACCTAAAGAGTCCCCATCAAAGTCAACCAGCTCATAGGTCCCTTTTGCTAGCTTTCGCTTGACAATGTAGGGCCCATGCCACATAGGAACGAATTTTCCAGCACCTAATTTATCGTTAGCTTGATCATATAATAGTACTAGGTCTCCTTCCGAAAAATTACGAGGGGTCGCGTTGCGATCATACTGAGCTTTCATCCATGAGTCTCGATTGCCAGTGCAGCATCATGTCGAGTCTCATCTAATTGAGCTAAGTATAACAAACGCTTCTCCTCTTCGGAAGTGGCTGGAAGTAATTCCACAACCATTTGAAGTGATGGGATTTCACATTCAATAGGCAGCACAGCTTCCAAACCATAAACTAGTTGGAAAGGAGTGAACCATGTTGATGTTTTCACTGAGGTTCGGTACGCCCAAAGCGCTGAAAATAACATGTTGTGCCAATTCGACCGATGAATACCAATGATTCGTCGAATCATGATAACTAGAAATTTGTTGATGGACTCAACCAAACCGTTTTCTTGGGGATAATAAGGAGTAGAACTATCATGACATAAACCAAGATGGCCTGTAAGTTCTGTCATCATAATGTTTCGAAAATGGCACCCATGGTCAGTGATTATCACTTGCGGGACACCAAACCTAGCAATAATGTGATTGAATACGAAAATTGCAGTTGTCTTGCCGTCAGCCTCGAATGTAGGCATCGCCTCGGCCCACTTAGTAAAATAATCAACTGCAAGGATGATATACGCATGCCCCCCGGCCGAGTGAGGGTTACATGTAATAAAGTCGATACCCCATTTGGAAAAAGGACCAACGGAAATTATAGGGTGGAGAGGAGCTGGTGGTGCGTGCATCTTGCGATCAAACACTTGACAGTTGTGGCATTTTCGGACCGCAATGATACAATCTTTAAACATGGATGGCCAGAAGTAGCCAGCACGCAACACCTTCTGGGCTGTGGCATACCCAGACATATGACCGCCACACACTCCAGAATGACAGTCATTCATAACCCTTTCTGCCTCTTCGTGAGTTAAGCAATGACGAAAAACCAAGTCCGCCCCACGATGATAAAGAGTATCTCCAATAATTTTGTACTGTTGGGACTGAAATCGAATTTTCCGACGTTCCAACTTGGAAGCTTCGGGCCGAAAGGATTGGGTTTGGAGATAGATGATTATATCCCCATACCACGGATCTAAAGTACTGATGAGAAACAAAGATTCGTCCGCAATGGGTTCCTCTACCACAGTTTCCGTGTCAGCACGCGGGAAGTCACACATCAACTCTGCAAAAACTAAAGATTTCTTAGACTTAGATTTTTCAAACTCTAAGTCAAACTCTTGCAGGATAACGATCCATTTAGAGTACTTGCCCCCTAGCAATTGTTTAGTCAAAATGTAGATCATAGGGTTGCAATCCGAAATGACTATAGTTTTACGGAGAAGAATGAAATGACGAAAACGTTGGACAGCCTGAACGGCTGCCAGGGCCAATTTCTCCGCATGCGAATATTTTAGCTCGGTGGGATTTAACGTCCTACTAAGATAATATATCACATGTTCCGTTCCAACTTCGTCTTCCTGAACTAACACCATTCCAATAGTGGAATGAGAGGCAGCGAGGTACAAAAAGTAATCTTGGTTGTAGTTGGGAGGATGCAACAACGGTGCATGGGTCAACGCATGTTTAAGTGCATCGAAAGATTGCTGAACTATCTCATCCCAAGAGAATTGAGCATCTGTTTCAACAACCGCGTAAAACCTTTTGTGACCTCGGCGTAGTTAGGAATGAATCGGCGTAAAAAGTTTGCTTTCCCCTGCAAACTTTGGAGTTGGCGAAGAGTCGAAGGAGGAGGCAATTTGATGATAGCTTCTACCTTCGAGGGATCGACGCGAATGTCGGCTTTTGAAGCTACAAATCCCAGCAATTGTCCCACTTCTATACAGAAGACACATTTGTGTGGGTTCAAACGTATATGATAATGCCTACACCTCATGAAGATTGCTCGTAAATGGACAAGGTGATCAGCTCGATGTAAAGAATGAGCAGGCAAATCATCGAGATACGGTTGTACAATGTGTTTGATATCATGAAACCCATAAGACATTGCCCTTTGAAAAGTGGCTCTGGCATTCTTAAGTCCAAAAGGTAGTTTACAATAAGAAAATGTCCCCCATCGACAAAGGAAAGCCATTTTTGGTTGATCGGTAGGTAGAATATTGATTTGATTGTAACCGGAAAAACCGTCCATAAAGGAAAATATTTCACTGCCGGCACAATCATCAATTATTTGATCGATATAGGCCGTGGGATAGTTGTCTTTTGGACAAGCACGATTAATATCCCTATAGTCGATGCATATTCTTATTGTTCCTTGTTTCTTGTTAACCGGAACAATATTTGATACCCAATCCGTTAACGGGATCGGATAAATGAAACCTGCTTTCAACAGCTTCTCAACTTCTGCTTTAATCGCAGCCGCTTTCCGAGGGTGTATCTGACGCAGACGTTGCCGAACGGGTTTAGCGTCCGGGTAAGTCTTGATCTCATGAACAACAATGGAGGGATCAATTCCTGGCATTTCCTCATAGGACCAGGCAAACACGTCACAGAATTCTTGAAATAGGGCCTTGTATGTTTGAATTTCGTCATCTGTACACGAGGCGCCTATATGAATGTTCTCAACAATTCCAGCTTTGACTGAAATGTCAATGGCAATAGTTTGGGAAATGTTTCCCAAATTCAACTCTGAATCAGGATGTTTCATGGGATTCTGAGCGTCCTTGACATATTCAGCCGTAAGGATTGATGAAAAATCATTTTCAAAGTCATCACCCTCAGGTAAAAACGAAGATCTATGATGGAGATCTTCCCATGGTAGATCGTCTACACTTAGTATTTCGCGAAGTTTCTCGTCAGATGACACGACTTCGGGAAACGTTATCCATTCTGAGGTTGATGTGAAAAGTGATTCCTCACCGACCACATTCATTTGGTCGATTTGGGTTGAACGAGGGTCGGTAAAAGACTGCACGGCTTCATAAGCAATTTCATATGGACTCAAAGGCATAGCATCACCGAATGAGTCTATCTCAGATTCAGATGGGACAATCCAAGGATCATCGTAAATAATAGTATCTGACGTAATCATATGAATGAATGCGAATGAAGGGTCTGCGTTGATTGGAGGAAAAGGAAAAGTTCCCAGTAAATCGGAATCTTTAACTAATCCTACGCCAACATCCTTATAAGGGATAGTCGTTTTACCAACATGCTAGATACTCTCTGAAGAGGCTAGGTCGGATGAAAAGAAAGCCAGCTGGTCTATTGTCACGATCTTGCCATTATGTGGAAACTTTATAACTCTGAAGACCGATGAGACGACCACTGTCATAGCGTAAGACTAACTTCGACCCAAGAGAAGGTTGTAGTCTAGAGGGGCATCAACCACCTCCACATTCAGACTAACGGTTTTTCCTTCAACCCCTATAGGCAAATCCTGTAAAATGCCAAACGGATGGAACCCACGGCCATCAAAGGCCTTAAGAATTGTCGGGGATTGGTTCAGTGGAGGAGAACCAAGCGATCTCCAACACTGAATTGACATAATACACGTGGAAGCTCCCTCGTCAATTACAGTCCGATGAATAGGCCTGTTTCTGACTATCACTGGAATCTGGAAAGCCATCTGATGGGGGAGACGTGGTGTACTATTTTCTAGATCAAAGATTATCAGGTTCGGGTCCTGAACATCAACAGCTCCTATAGCCGACAAAAGTAATTTTCGTTGTGCTGGGCATGATTGCAGCACTTCTAAAGCCGACATTACTAAGGGTGAAACAACTAAATCCTCAACAATGTTGTAATTCTGGGCCGCTCTCGCATGTGGATTGAAAGCAAACCTTCGAAGTACACCCTTGGCGGGCGGTTTGATTACTAAGTCAGGGTTAGGTTTCTCGATCTGTAGTGGATCGGAACCGGGAGCTGAGGTTGATGGATTTGATTGAGAAGATTCTACTTCTTTTGATCCATCAACAGGACTTTTACTACCATAATCGTGTGAACGAGTTGCAATCCTTACATGAGACATCATCAATATGGGTTCTTCACTGGCACTCAAGGAAGAACCTATCATCTTACTCTCCTGCTTTGGAAATGGATCTTTCAAAATAGCAGGAGTTGGGGAACCCTTGACGATTCTCACAACCTCGGCCCGATGAGGGAAATCTCTTGTAAAATGATCCTCTTCACAAATAAGACAAGGATATCGAGGTTTGTGCTTTTCGTCATTGGTTTCCGACTTTTCTTTTTTCTCCTTTGGAGCGTTGTCTGCTTTATCCTTCTTCTTTCCTTTCTTTTTCCCACCGTTTTTTGATTTAGCCGTAGATGACTCTACAGCGTGAATATCAGCGGAAATTTCAGGAGAAGATTCTCCTGTCGGGGAGTCTGGTAAAGTTATAATGGGCGAAGAATTCTTTGAAGACTTCTTCTTGCTTTTAGTATTTACCGTACCAATCATGCCATCAGCAGCATGAGACCCCGAAGGAGCAGCAACAATTTGATTTGACTTTGGAAGATCTGGGATCTTTTCGTGTAACGTACCCGACTGAGTATAAACTAAGTCAAGGTACTGCGCTTGAGCAATTACTTGCTCTTCAGTAACTACTCCGGCCTTAGCTACGTCTTCAGTAATCCTCGGTAATAATGATTTAACAAACCATTCAGCTAAGATTTGGTCCAGGATAAAAACTTTAACTAATCGCCTTCGACGTCTCCATTCATGAATATGATCGGAAATATAAGTGGACGTCGACTGTTTTAATGAAGTTAATAACTCAGTGCCATTATCATACCTGACCGGTAACTGAAAATGTGTTAAGAGCGAGGTAGCTAACTGACTAAAATTATAAAAAGAGGCCCGTGGTAACTCAATGTACCACTTGGCCGCGAGACCAATGAGTGTACGCTGAAAAAGACGTAAACGGATTGAATCATCCGAGATAGAATTTGAAGCACACCAGAGGTGGTAAGTCATCACGTGATTTGATGGATCCTCTCTAGACTTAACTTCGAACTTGGGTATGTCACTGGGCAACTTATTTGGCATTGGCGGCTAGAACGGAAGATAATTTATTGGATCGTTCGTTAGGCGCGTCAAGTCTGGTAAATCCAAAGTTGCGATAAACGGCAATTGCCGATTAGGATCCCTAAAACTCTGGGTCACAAGACCAGTCCCAGGAGGAGGATATCTAGGATAACTTGGAACAGGAATCGCATTCGGGATATTGTATCCTCCCGGAAAACCAGGATTAACCGGACCGTACTGGGGTTGCTGTGGTTGTTGATAAGTGTACCCAGGATACGGTTGATACTGGTAAACCGGTTGTTGGACAGCAGGCTCGTATTGGTACTGTCCCTGGTACGGTTGATAAACAAATTGTGGTTGACTAGTGACAACCGTACTTAAACCAGGCTACCCCACAGGCATCTGAACCGTAGTTTGAGTCATGGATCCAGACAATGGTAAAGATGTCTGCGGACTAGTGGCAGAGACAGTAGAAACCAGAGCTGTCGATACTCTAGAAGTAAGTGCGGTGGAAGAAATAGATGTTGCGGTAGTTGCAGCAGTCGTTTGAGATGGAGTACTAGGTGCAATTGGCGACTAAGTAAATACCGAAGGTACAGAAGTTTGAACATTAGACTGGACTGGTTGCTGGGATGGACCAACAACTAAGGGTTGTCCGGCTTGAGATGACAACTGTACACTTGGCTGCAATACCTGTTGAACTTGCGATGGATCCCACACTATGTTCATTCCGGGGTATTGACCCATGACAGGTTGAGGATATTGAGATCCATAACTGGATTGAGGGTAGGATTGATAACTGAAAGGCACAGTTCCCGTAACTTGAACATATGATTGACCTTGAGGTGGTTGATAACCTTGACTCGAGTATTGACCTTGAGGTTGATACCCTTGAGGTAAATACTGATACTGGGGTTGACCTTGACCTTGAGGTTGATACCCTTGAGGTAAATATTGATACTGAGGTTGACCCTGGGGTACATATTGAGGCTGGGGTTGACCTTGAGGAATGTACTGTACCATAGGTACATATTGTCCTCGAGGTTGCCCCCCAGACGCAACTTGTGTACCTTGAGGTTACCCCCCAGGCATTAATTGAGGCTGCCCCCCAGGCGGTAATTGGCCACCTTGAGGTTGAGAACTGGGAACTAAACCTGACATCATATAAATGTCTCCTACACCCAACGGTCTATTACCATTGTTTCCAGCTAATAACCCATGTTCAATGGGTTGAGGAGATGCTCCCGCAAAAGTACCAGAAAGTGACTGGTACCCAGAGGGAACAGAAGGACCGCCATACAAGAAAGATTCAGGAGATTGAGTGAACACGGATGACTGACCAGACATATTTACAGGAGTATAAATACCCCCAGGTGGAAAAGGAGTACGAGGTGGAGAAAAACTTATCCCTGAGTTGTCTAAATAATTGGTTAACGAAAGGTACCAAGTAGTACTTCTAGGAGGACTGTAAAAGATGGATTCACGCTCCCTTAGATCAATAGTAGGTTGATCTTCAAGGGTAGAAACGCCAAATTCTTCCTCTGGAGCAAGTTCTACAATAGCTATCAAACCAGCAGGAAGATTTTCGGTGATAACTCTTTCTACCCTAGGTGAATCAGGTGCACTAGAAGTTGGAGTAACAGGTTCAGATACTTCAGGTTCTTCGCCTATATCACTAGTATATGAAAAACTACCAGCAAGCTCAGAAACTGCAACTGCTTCGGGATTATAACTTGTTTCTAGACCTTGGTAATCTGGATGGACTACCAACGACGATTCTCCTTCTTCAAGTGAACCTACTTTACTGCCACTAGGAGGAGTTACAAGGACTTTCAAACCTTCGTAATGACTCGGGACGTCTTCAGGAGGTTCGCCCTGCAATCTACGAGATTTCCTCAACAAATCGGCCACGATAACAATCTCAGGAGACTTGCCCCGAAGTCTACGGGACTGTCTCGGTAATTCCGCCACAGCTAAAACTTTTAACTACTGCACACGCAAACAAAGTAAAATCTCAAAGCAAACCACCTAAAGTCTCTAAAGAACCAAACAAATTTGAATCATACGCCTAAAGAATCTAGGGCGTCAAACCATACACAAACAGTAGCCTTCCGGACCAAAAACACTAGTTGGTGATGAAGCCCAACATCGCCGAATTCAGTATAGAAGTGGAGGGTGGAATAGTTACCCCGACAACCTGATTAATGAATAGACCGGCACAAGTTCCTCCAATTTAACTGTCTCGAGTGAAGTGAACCCCCCGGAAAATCCAGGTGAGTCTAGCCGACGTCTGCTCCAGGTACAGTGGGATCTTCCCTCCACCGTCACCTCGGGTAGAATCCTAAAGATAATGGTCACTAAGGTTACCAACAATAACAAATACACCTGGGGGAATAGTCTACACTCCGACAGCACGCAAGGGTAGAGTATCAAGCTCAATCCCCTTGCCGGCTCCTTGACAATAATCGAAGGTTTACCGACAAGTGACCCTTGGCTCCTCGATAATGGTTAATCCGAGGTTTACCGTTTGTAATACGTGCGTGTCTGGCGTCGTTCCCAACGAGGGAGGATTGATCCCCTCATTGGTTCGGACACGAGCTCGTGCTTCTCCTTTAAGAGGAGATTTCCCAGAGTATAAATCCAACAGTTGGATTTATCCTACCACAAGATAAACTACTTGTTTGGTTTTGCTGTCTTGGAGAGTTAATTACTCTCCTACTCCAAGACACTAGCCTGATCTATATTGGTGTTTCAGAGCCCTAGTAAATAAAAGTTACTACGTTGATTTTACTTTAAGCGTTAATTTTTATGGCTTTTCTTTAAGACAAAAGGTAGCAGAGATGAAACTGATGGTGTGTAGACTCGACTCAAATCCACTAAAAAGATGCACTTAGGATGACTTATACTAATTTTCTTTTTCAATGAATTCCCTAGCTAAGAGAGTTGGAGAATGCAAAATTTATAAAAGTCAACTTTCTTGGCAAAGACAATCAAAGAAACAATCTCTTTATCTTTTCCAAAACGTACAACACATGACCACTAATTTTTCTACGAAAATTCCTTTTCCTTTCAAAGACTCAAATGCTACCAAAGCAAACTTTCCTTCGAAAGATAATTTTGTATTTTTTCCTAATTAATAAAGCATGTAAAACTTACTTTAAGAAAAATCAAAGTTAAAAAAGCTATGGCAATCAAATCAACTCAATTTCACTCAAAAGCAAATCTAGAGAGATGCACCTAAAAACTAAATCAAACGAGGCAAAATCCTACTAAAGATGATTCCTGGATGTTTTACTCAGTCAAAATGCAACTAAGGACTAGTTAATGCAGAACCAAAAACTAGTCAAAAACAAAAATCAAAATATTTTGTTCTTCTTCTCAAGAATAAAATTCAAAGTTCAATAAACAAACTTTTTCGAGATTCACAAAGAGAAGACACAAAGGTAGGTCTCTCACAAGGATGACTTCTATGACAGGTGAGACTCCTAAGAGGGTTGAACAAAACCAGGGAGATTCAAAGTTTGACAACCTCTAATGCCAAAGTCACTACAGGACCAGTTAAAAATCAAACCCTAAGGCAAAATCTCTATGAATTTCACTAAAACTCTCGACACTGACGAAACAAGCTTAGGTGAAGATTTATGGCAGAAAACCAGTGGATCTGGGCAGAAAAAACAAATTAAAAACAAAATCTAAAAGGCAAAAAGAAGAAAATTGAAATTTTCTTAATTTTGACAGGGTACGCAGGCGACCTGTTTGCACAGGTGCGGGTACGCTCTATGCACAAAGCTACAGTGCGTACAGGTACGCACTGTGCTCAACTCAGAGGCTGCGTACTTCTAGAAAAACAAAGAAAAACTAAAATCTAATTTAACTCTAAGCTAGCCCACCCAAAAACACAGTCAGACAGCCAAAAACCAGAAAACAAATGACTTTTCTCAGATCAAAGTTTCATACAAAGGAAAAATCATTCACATCAATGGAGTTCCCCAGCGGAGTTGCCATTTTGTCATGTGGAAAGAGTCGATAGTGCGGACACAACCAACCTCCCTAGAAGCTTAAGGCTTTCTAGTGACAAACAAGACAATTAAGAGAAATCCTTCTCTAAATATGCATTTATCATACAAGAAATCAAGTGTTTCGATCCTACCTATAACCCAACGCTGTTGTAGTAGTCCAGCCTCGTCGATCCAGATGAGATCCTCCTTCTCTTCGAAACCTTCATTCACTAACAATCAAACGATTAAATAGCACCTGAATATCTCATAAAACAAAACATATTTAACATACAGACGAAGGAGTATATGAAATAACTCATAAATAACAAATTGTTGAGAAGAATGGACTTATTTGTATTAATAGGAAATAAAAGAAACCATTACAACCTGAGCCTTGGTGTTGTGCAGGTCCCTCCCAGGGTCCAGCAAGAGTTTTCCTTTACTTTGATAAGCTCACCCACTTCCAAATGAAACAAGAAAGGATGGGAATCTCTCCTCACAAGCTTCTACAAGGAAGTCCTAATTCCAGCAACATCTACCCTTAGGAATGTTCAGCTTTCAACCTCCCCTCCCTTTGGCCAAATGCCTGTATTTATAGTGCTCTAGAGGAAGTTATTCAGGTCCACCATCAATGGAATAAGCCCCTCTTTGGATGGGTTAGTTCCCCTCTTGATGGGATAAGTTCCTCTTTGGTAGGGATACATGAACCATCTGGAGGCGCTTCATACACGTCAAACAAGCTTCTAGAATTCTCTAGAAATGACCACAAGTAACTTTTTTGGAGTCAAACTTGAGCCTTTTGACCTTTACAGGAGTATGCACCCATTGCTTTACAGACAGAGCGTACAAGTACGCAGGTATTGTGAACTTGGGGTGCGTACACGCAGGTAAGGCTAAGAGAAACTGCGTACCTAGAGATATATAGATTTTTAATGACTTTCTCTCTTTTTTGGAGTTTGACATGGAGAGCAGAGGTATGAGGCTTGCCAAGGAGGATAGTATGACAGTTGATGGAGCCATACTAACTGCAAATAGTCATGGTGACATTTTTTAGTGTAACAGTGCCGTGCCAGTGGCGGATTTACACAGTGGATGGGCTCTGAGTGCGCCGCGCCCAATGAGTGCGTCACGCTCCTTCGTGTGTGCCGCGCGCTCTGAGATTACCCTAAATTGCTCCAAATTGCTTCACTTTTCAACCCTTCGACCTTGCACCTTTCTTACACTGCCTTGCTTGCACAATGAGCTGGTCTTATGGTGATTTTGAGTTGACCAAATAGTGGAGGAATAGGGAGAGGGTTTGGTAGTGATTTAGGGTGGGGTTTTAGGAAAAATGATCAAGGGGAGATGGGAAAAATGATAGGTGAGGGGAAAAGGTGAGTGGAGTGAAACCTTGGCACTAACAACACATTTTAGCAACCCTAGCCATCATTTTCTTGGTGATTTCTTATGGTTGACCTTATGCATTTTGGTGACATTCAAACATCTCCACAAACACCATATCATTGATAAAATTTGATGAACAGGTGATGTCGTAAGGCTTACCTCTCGATTTGATAGCCTTCACCAAAATTTGGAGTGGTTTGGCAATGTTTCTCGGCCCCTGGTCTGTGTGCGCCGTGCGCAATTCCCAGTATGCCGCGCATAGGGTATGCGCCGCGCCTATGTAAAATTTCAACTGCGGGCTGGATACATGTGCGCTGCGCCCGGTGAGTGCACCGCGCTCCTGGGTATGTGCGCCGCGCCCTCTAAAACCTGCTCCCACTCACTCAAATGCTCAAATCTCACACTCACACATTTGCAATGTCTTCTCCAAGTCTTGTAATAGCACAATGCCTTTGATTTGGGTAAAAAATGTATATATAGCCTTGGAAGAGATGGGTTTAATTTTTGCCTCCTTGAAAACCCATTTTTCTAATGTTGTGTTTTGCACTTTTTCACTGACTTTAAAACACACTGATTTTCACTTTCCCTTTGACATTTTGGCTCAAATGATGAAATTTTCGGCACATCTTTGCAAGGACTGTATGATAGAGCATTTGGCCATGGAAACCATGACTGCATTTGAAAAGTCAACTGGCGATTTTTTGGAAATTTTTTTCATAAATGACCTTGTTTGACTTTTCTTCAAAACAGAGTTTTGAAGAAGAGTTGAAGTCTATCCACGTGACGATGAAGCTCTCTGAACCATAGCTGTGTAAGGGCCTCCCTCTGGCCTGCATGGCTTTACTGGACATGTTTCAAAGACCAAATTGATGAATTCCTAGACCCAAACATAGAAAATGACTTTGTCCTGTAAAGGACCAGACCTTGACTGTCATGGACTTTGGTGATTATTGGCAAAAGACCTGAGCCAACAGGAGCCAGACATGAGGGGAAATTATTAGCATGACTTTCTCCGTCAGATCATGGCATGCCCCTAGCGAAATGCAGCTGAGTGAATGGAGCGGGACACCTAAAATTGAAATGCACAAAGAGTTTTGATCTCTGACGGAGGGCTGACCAGACCGACTCTAACATGTTGTTTTCTTTATTTCAATGGACTCTTGCTGTCATTTCAATGTATGTTATCTTGTAGAAGAATCGTTTCAGTTTTTGTTAACATCTCACAGTTGTCAGATGGATGACACTATTTTTCTACCGACGGTCATCGTTGCAGCGACTCGCTTCACACAGATGCATGCTTTCCCGTTTTTGAATCTTGAACTTACTATTTACATGCATGATCATTCACTCTCAGTTACACCCAGTTTCACCATGCATTAAGACTTCTCATGCTTTCAGTCACCTTTCTGTGGGTCTGCGCTTCCTTGGATTGAACCTTGCCTTGCCCGGCTAGCATTGCATATTTCTAGAAGTGAATTCTCTGCCTTCCATCTAGAAATTGTGCAAGTCTATCCAAGCACTGACCTCCAAGCTTGCATTGTGCAATTTTGGGAGGAAGTGCTTTGCTAGCCCCAGAAACTACAAAATGTTGTTTGCTGGTTTGGATGTCACTGATGACTGAAATTGTGCATTGCACAGTTTGAGTCCTCAGCAGGCTAGGCTGGACTATGCATTACACAGTTCTAGTAGTTAGTCAGAATCTTGACTGCACGAACTATTCCTTGCACAACTTTCGTAGTCAGTCTCCCAGAATCCGGGTGAAAATTACGGAATATTCACAGATAGTCACATGGTATGTTGCATGTCAGTCCTCTAATTTCTTTTAATTTTTGACTAATAGATTGCTTATCATGAGTGTTTTCATGCCTCTAGGTACCACGGGTGTTCGCCTGCCTCTCAGCAGCATAGGTACAATGGCTTCTAGAAGAGAAGATTCGATGACACCTTTCAGAACACAACTGGGGAAGCTATTGATAAAGTGTCTATGAACTTTCCTATCTATGAATACGTCGAGTTGTTCATGGACAAGGATATCAAGATGAAATGGGAGCAGCTTCACAGTGAGTATCACCATCAGCAGCAATAGAAGGTAGCACACTTGCATGCGACGAATGTAAGAGGAAGGTTGTTCACAATGCAGAGCTGGAGCGTTGCAAGTTCAAGAAAATCCAATTGTGATGAAAGCCGCTTTGGAGATTGGGGCTATGAGGCGACGACATGACACTAGGATCGCGTGAAGGTAGAGAGAGAAACCGAGAATTATTTGCAAGTGTTGAAGCAACAACTCAATGTAAAATAGGAGTTGCATAGATGAGAGAAGGAGTTCTAGCAGGAATAGATACAGTAGGAGGTGTAACATCCACATACTCATGAAACTATGCCCATACCGACTATAGATCCATTCAGTAGTCAGCATGGAGCAAACAGGGTGAGTAGTGTTGTCGATCACATGCAAGGGTATTCTGGAGCATGGATGTCCTTGTGTGCATACATGTGATCCCACCCATTGGAGCACTTACCGAGGAGAAGACAAGAAGCAAGTCTAACTTGAGATGAACATGTATGTTGACAAGTTGATGCGCATGGTCACCAACACAAACTCGGAGATAAAAAAAACACTATTTGTCAATATGTTGTTGGTGCAGCTACATTTAAGATGATGATGTGAAATTTATCAGATGAGTTGGACGGAGTAGCCATATTAGTGTACCCGGATGCAAGAGAGGCAATAGTTCATGTTCAAAAATATGTCACCGTTAAGCACATGGACACCATCACGGACGCCTAAGCTTGGCGTCAATTTTCAATTGTCAATCATCACAAGAATTTCAAAGGGTTGGTCTCACCACAATTGTTTGAGTGTTAGTGATAGCTTGCATGGCTTCCTCAAGCCTATTTTCTCTCACATGGGTAGATGTGCAAATTGGATGTAACATCTTGTAAAGTGGAAGTTCAAGTGTCGATAGTTGAACGTAACAGTCATAGAATAGTTGAAGAGTCATCAGGGTGGGCGAACAGTCACAAAGGGGAATGTCAAGGGTCACCCCACCCTTTTCTATATATAGTACCTCATAACTCATTGTAGAGGCTTTTGGTCAGCCAATCTTCCAATAGGAGTCTCTTAGAGAAAGATTGGAGAGTATTCTAACAAGCCTTAACTTCTCCAAAGGGAAGAGCTCGTATATCTCTTTGGAGGACCAAGCGGAAGTGACTATAACATTCTACTATCAAGACTAGTTGTTGGTAATGGTGGTACTGTATGATTGGATCTTTCACTTCTTAATATAACAGATCCAATACAGTTCATGCATATGTTTTTATTTTATTTTAGTTATCTTGTTTACTCTAATGATATATTTATATGTTTCCTTATGCATGAATGTATGGAATATTGTTGTATAAGTATGTATGAATATTACTAACATGTGATGTTGGTTTAACCATAACTTTGCATTGCTAGCTCACTTTCTTTCCAGTTTTTGATACATCTGGTCTCATGTGTTCCCTTTCAAGCCGCGTGCTTCAACAACTTTCCAAGGTGCACAATGACCTCACTTTCTATGTGTTAGAACCGTTCATGCACCTTCCTTGGTTTGATGCGCATGTCACACCCTTGATACCAATAGGGACATCTTACTTGCCTTTGCACGCAACCATGGTCAAGGTGATACTGTAGAACCCACTACTGGGACTCCTACACCAAACAGTCTAAGGTCTAGTTGGGACTTCTTACCAAGGACATCCCCTGACATGTTGGTAGGTCCAACACTGTCAACACCACCCAAGAGGGAAGTGGATCATAAAATCTAATTATTTCCAAACTCTCTATTATACACAACTATTATGGACGAAAATTAAGTGAAGAAGTAGTTATAGTATTTTCTAGAATAGGTGATCCAGATTTAAACATGAATGCAATAAATTATAGATATAACCATAAATAAAAATATACAGTAGAAATAACACTTCATTTCATTAATATCAAATACTGAAACATGCTTACAAACATAATCGACATAAGACTAGCTCAGGTGATGGTAACTTATCTTCGAGAAGAGATGTGGTGGCTACATGCCTCTAAACTACGTTATAATTAGGCTCAAGGTACTTTTTATTATTGAACAATAAGATCATGCCCTCAATGACCAAAAACCTAACATGAGGAGATGTAACAACAAGATTTTATGGGCCTTGTTGGGGTTAGTTTGATGGGCAACCGGGGTCGTGAATTGGTCATATTATCTTCGTTTGACACACATGATACCCCATTGGAAATATCTCTCCGAGGAATGCAACAAAAAAGATGATTTTAAGGGAGAACCATTGCTGGTATATTGAAGAAAAACATCGTTTAGGGCCTCAAAATGGCTCTAGAAGTTTAAGACCCAAAAACTCCTAAAAATAGTAAATTGTGCTACAATTAAGGAAACTAAAAAAATGAAAGAAACAATGGTGCCTATCCAAGTGGAATTGGAGGGTGGCCACCACTATCCACCTGGATCATTCCTCCTCCATTAGGGAGCAATGGTCACCATTACATTGAGTTCCTCCATGAGATGAAGAAACTACTGTTGAACTTGGTCCCTGGTGAGCCACTAGCCCTGGTGAAGGAGTTGGCCTACTTTGACAACTCAATATAGTTTGATCTTCTGCTGGCAAGTGTTCTTGATCTATGTGTCTATGATCCAATTAGTTGCAACTTGTTCCATGCAATTTAGGTTTAACTATGTTGGTGTCAATTGTTCTACAATGTAAGACATGTCTAATAATGGTGGAAAGTATGGCCGAAGGCGATCGACATTGAACACTGGGTGCAAGCCATGGAATGGGGGAATACTGAGCTCAAATGCATTGTCTCCCATAGCCTCGATAATTTTGTAAGAACCATATCGAAGTGGTATGCATTTCTGATATGCTCCGATAAGGCGTTCCTTTTGCAAATGCAACCAGACTTTGTTGCTCACCAGAAACCTATGTGGCACCTGATGTTGATCATGTCACTACTTGTACTTGGAATTTGTTTTCTCTAGAATGTTGTGGACCTACTGGCAGATATGTTGGATTTGCTCAATGAAGTTGTTTACCTTATCGGTTCCAGACAAGATATGAACCGAATCTGCCTGAGTAGCTGCAAATGGCATGACCACATCAATGGGACATATTGGCTAGAATCCCAAGCCCAGCTGAAAAGGGCTGTGGCTAGTGGAGTTGTGGATATCTCGGTCATAGTTGTGTTGAACATAGGGGAGGCTCTCATCCCATGTGCGTGGATTCTTTGAGTTGTACATGCACAGAATCTGTATGGTCATCCTATTCATGACCTCTGTCTGCCCATCAGTTTGGGAATGGAAAGCTGTGGACCTAGTGAGTTTGGTGTCCAGCATCGACCAGTGAATGGACCAAAATGTACTGAGGAACTTGTTGTCCCGATCTGAGATGATATACTGTGGGATCTGAAAGTGTACCCACACTCATTCAAAAAAGACTTTAGTAGTGTCTTTTGTTGTGATATTCTTCTTGCAGGCGACCATAATGGCCATCTTCGAGAATCTATCGATGACCACAAAAACAATGTCATTTCCTTGCTTAATAGAAGCAAGGCTCGACATGTAATCCATGAAGATGGATTCCCAAGCTCAAATAGGGGTAGGAAGCAGAGTATAGAGGCATTTCTTCTTGATCGTCAGTTTGGAAATGGTGCAGGCAGTGTAGGATATGATGTACTTCCCCACATCTTGTCAAAGATTCGACCAATAGAAATACTTGTGCAGTACTGCCACCATTTTCTTGATCCCAAAATGCCCATCAGCCCGACTGTAGTGTGCTTCCCAAATAGTCTTGGCACACTCACTTGAAGGAACAAAAAGGTGACCTAGGTGGCATAATAGGGCATCCTAGAGGTGAAAATATAGGACATGCTGACCCTGCAAGAGTGTCTAGTATGTGGCCAAATTTTGGGTCGCTTTTGTAGAGAAGTGGCTAATCATAATTCCTATTTCCATAAGAGTTGAGCATGGTGGTTAATACCATGATCAATGGTCGAGTGAGGCAGTCTGCAACATTATTGGTGTTTCCCTTCTTATACTTGATATTCAAATGAAATTGTTGCAGGTATGTGGACCACTTCTGATGGAAATCATTCTGCAACTTCCCTTGCATTTGTATGAACTACAGGGGCCGGTGGTGTGTGTGGATGACCATTTCCTTTCCCAAAATGTAATTATTCCATTGTCAGCAAGCCTGCACAATGGAATACATCTCTTTTTCATAAGTGGGATACTTCTAGACCGTGTCTCAAAGTGTCTCACTGTTATATCCCACTGGATGCCCGTGTTGAGTCTTGATCTCAAATGGCTATTGAAGTTCAATAATGCAAGCGTTGGTTTTCACTAGAGGTGATGTTTCAACTCTGTGAATGCCTTCCGTTGAGATTTGGACCAAAAGAATTTTTCTTTCACTCGTCCCTTGGTGACTTGACTCAAGGGCCAAGTGATATGAGAGAATCAAAACACAAATCCGTGGTAGAAATTGGCAAGGACCCAAAAGATGTGGAGCTCTGTTAGAGAGGTTGGAGATGGACAATCCTAAAAGACTTGGATCTTGGCTGGATCTATACACACCCCATGACCTTCAATAATGTATCTGAGATACTAAACTTAGGTCATGCCAAAAGTGCACTTCTCAAAATTGGCAGATAGCTTGTGTTGCCGTGGTGTTTGGAGAACCTATTGAATGTGGTGGAGGTGCTATTCCCAACTCTGGTTGAATATTAGGATGTCATCCAGGTATACCGCTGCAAATGAGTTAGTGAATGACCACAAGATGTCGTTTGTCAGCCACATGAATCTTGTAGGAGGATTCATCAACCCGAATGGCATGACCAACCATTAGAAAAATCCCTCCCTGGCTTTGAAGGAATTATTCCACACATCGGAGCATTCTATTGGTACCTAGTGATATCTAAACTTCAAGTTGATCTTGATAAGATATTTTTCCCCCTTCAGTCGGTCTAGAAGATCATCAATCTGTGGGATTGGGTACTTATTCCAGACAATGATTTTGTTCAAAGTCTGATATTCAAGACAAAGTCTCCAAGTCCCATCCTTCTTTTGTATCAACAAAATGGGGCTCCCACAGGGTGATGGACTTAGTCAGGTATGAACTTTCTGTAGTAGCTCCTCAACTTGCCACTTGATTTCTTCATTCTCCAAAACAGAGCGATGATAGATTGGTCCATTGGGAAACGTCACAATTGGGGTCAGATTGATGGAGTGCCTGACCTGACAGTGCAGTGACACCCCTATAGGGGTGGTGAAGATGTCCTCGTACTCCTCCACAACCTTTTCCATCTGTTGTGGCCTTGCAGAGGGGCCTTGTTTGGAGTTCATGGCCACCATATTCTTCTTTCCCTGAGGGTGTAACATTAGGAAAAAAAAATTCTCCATTTTAGAAATGAGATTATTGCATTGTTTTGTAGTAACCAAAGAGATGGCGGTAGGCAATGCTACCTCCAGTATCATGTACAACTCATTTCCCAAAGTAACAATAACAGAATGAGGCCTTGACTCATACACAACATATCGCTTCCATAAGTATGATTGGCCTCATTTCCCAAAGTAACAATAACAGAATGAGGCCTTGACTCATACACAACATATCGCTTCCATAAGTATGATTGGCCTAATAATACATCACAAGCATCAAGGGGAGCAACATCACATAATACCTCATCCATGAAGGGCTTGATGTTGTATAGAAGGTGACAGTGTTAGCTCACGTGAAGATCCCATCCTTGGTGAAGCCACTCGATGTTATATGGTTGTGGATCTATTATGGTGAGTAAGCCCAACCACTTCACGACCTTTTGCCAAAATGAGGTTCTTTTGGCTCCCCCTATCGAGAATGACCTGTAGCGGGGAACCCTTTACCAACATTTGGGAGTGGAAGAGGTGCCTCTCGTCCTCTAGATCTTCGGGTTCCTCCTTCTGGATCTTCAGGGTGACAATAGTGGTGTTGGGCTCTGCATCAATAATCTACATTCCTTTGTCATTCCCCTTGTTGGGTTCTGACTGGGAGTCAGAACACGCATATGATTCTAAAGCCTTTAGCTCAGCCACTAGTGACTACTTGGCCCGACACTCACTTGTGTTGTGAGTGGAGATCTTATGGAACTCACACCACTTTCCCTTGTCCTTCTTCGACTTCAAGGTGTTGTTCTTTGCTTGCAGCTTTGGCAGGTTGTCCTGGACAACCCCACCTTAGCTTTGTCCTTTGTTATGTGGTTTTGGGGCACCTTTACCTTGCTTCAGATTCATAGATCCAAAGTCTCGATTCTTTTGTTTAAAATTCTACTCAATCTTGATAGCATATTGGTATGCCGTGTTGAGCGAGGATATTTCCAAGAACTCCATCTCGTCTTGGATGTACCTATGTAGGCACCCGCAGTATTTGAGTATCAAACACTGCTTAAAATCCTTGATATCCAACTTTGTGTGAAGGATATGAAAAATATTGGTAAACTATGGCACGTCTTGGTCCCTTCCTCGCTGCAGCATGGTCCAATTTATGTGTTTATCCTCATAGCTCCTCACAGGGTAGTACTTCTCCTTGATGGCATGCTAGGATGAGTTCAAAGTGGGTGTGGTTGAAAATAATGAGTTTGTACTTTCATACTTCTACTCACAGTATGTTTACCACTAGTCCTTGACATGGGGGGCTACTTTGAGAAGTGCAAAAGGGATCTTTTCCCGGCTAGAAAATTCATGAATGGGAAAATATCCTTCTAACAGATTTAACCCTAAACACAAAGATGCAATAGAAATAACACTTCATTTCATTAATATTAGATACTGAAATATGCTTACAAACAAAATTGAATTAAGACTAGCTCGGGCAATGGTAGCTTATCTCTGAGAAGAGATGTGGCAGCTACATGCCTCTGAACTATGTTACAATGAGGCTCAATGGCCTTTTCATTATTGAACAATAAGAGAAAACCCTAAACAACCAAAACCCTAACCCAAGGAGATGTAACACTAAGATTTTATGGGCCTCGTTGGGGTTAGTTGGACAACCAACTTCTCGAGGTCATGACTTGGTCATATTGTCTCCATTTGACTTTCATGATACCCCATTGGAAAAGTCTCTCCGAGGACTACGACAAAAGATATGATTGTATTAGAAAATCGCTAGCTGTATATTGCTAAAAAAAAGTCATTTAGGGCCTCAAAATAGTTTCAGAAGATTAGGACCAGAAAAAACTGCTAAAAATAGTAAATTGTGCTACAATTAAGGAAACTAAAAAATTGAAAGAGGCAATGGTGTGGGTTCAAGTGCAATTGATGGGTGGCCACCAATATCCACCTGAATTAGTAAGGTGTGGTTCGACTGGTCACCTCACCTTGTGGGTCACACATTATATTGTACCATTTATGGATGTGAATTAGAAAAGGAAAATTAATAATAAACCATTAAATAATATTACACTTGAGAAACAATACCCCCTTCTTAAGATAATTTGTAGCAAGAAACATACTGCACCAAGATAGATTTAAAATCATTATATTACCATGCTTGAGTTAAAGAATAAGACATCTAGAAGGAAGCATTCAAAACCAAAAAACGTTTTTGTGAATGCTTAGTCATTCCATTTGGTTTATGTAATATGATAGATACATTTATCAGAATAATGAATGACGTATTATACCCATATATTTTTTCATTTATTATATTTTATTTGGATGCTATATTATTTTATAACAATATTTGTGAGGAGCATATCTCACACTTGACTTAGGTGCTAGAGACCTTGAAGGATAAATATATATTGGAAATCCCTAAGAAATATGATTTTTTCCAATAGTCATTGGTGTATTTGGACCATGTGACTGGTGGAGGGGAGCTCAATATATATGTTGTGAAAATGAAGGCCATTGAGTCGAGAAATGTTTATCATGTTACTAACTTGGTTAGTCCATTCAAACTAGGGATGGATGGAAGTTGATATACAATGTGAGTGCTCTTAATGCAATGTGTGAGGTACATTGCATCATTATAAAGTATTTCATGGGAAAATGATGAACTACCTTACCTATGACAAGTAGCTCTATTCCCCGGTACAAGCTATCAAAAGGTGGAAACACTATATAATGGGAAAATTGGCCATCATACATATAGATCATCTACAACTACAATATATGAAAACCTAGAGAAAGTTACATTACACTAGACACCACAAATGGATAAGGTTCTTACAAAAGTTTCATCTAGTCATCAAGTATAATAAACATACCACAAGAAACTTGGAATGAATACTTTTAGTTACACCCACATCAAATGTTATAGCTTCTAGAAATTTATTACACATTAAGATTTCACCCATGATGCATATAGAGACTTTTACATAGTATATTATGACTCTGAGTAGGTATTTTGACAACTACAAAGTCAAATTCATGTATGATATGGTGACATCAAAGTTGACTATCATCTCTACAATTGGTTACTATACAAGATGGGAAAGATATGTGTTCCTTAAGGCAAGCTACTGTAGCTTATTGGATATTCTGACACCTCCAGGGTTTCATGTCATTTTGGTGCTAGGAAGACAATTGTCAACTTATATAGGTACGCATATTAGTCTAGAATGCAAGAAGATATAGCATGTTACATTATAGGAAATTTACTCTATTATATGAACAAGTATAACAATAAGAATTCCTACCTATACCATCCCTTATTATAACCTCCTATCCTTGGTAAATAATTTCCATATATTTTATGGGACGTTCACCCACGTTGATGAAGGGACATAAATACCGATTTGTTGTAATTAATGGGTAAAGAAACATATGAATTCTTATTCTTTGTAAAAAAGTACAATAAAATTAAAAGGAATAGAAAACTTTCTCTTTGAATTGGTATGTGTACACTTTTAGATATCATGGAGCATCATTTCAGATAGTGACACTAGATTTCTTAGTGCATTTTAAACTCAATTGTGGGAGAATATGGATAGAAAGTTGAATAAGTCAAAATAATTCCATCTATAGATAGATGGGTGGAAGAAAGAAGTAAATAGGACTTTAGTGGATGTTTTGATGGGTTATAGTTAGAAGCATCCAAAAACATAGGATGGAAACACAATATATATACAACGCTATTATAAACAAGTAGTCCACATTTCTACTAGTAAGTCACATTTTAAATCTTGCTCTAGCTATTTTCCACCTTCACCCTCAAATGTTATCTCTACGGATATAAAATACTAAGCGACGACCTCAGAAGATATGCAGTAAGAGTATAAAAATATTTTGATAATTTTATATAGAATCATTGGCAAATATAGTGGACAATGAAGAAGCGGCAACAAAAATATGACAGTAGATATGATAAACACTAGGTGGAGAAGCAATTCAAGGACTTGTCATATGGTTTGTCCAAGATATTGTAAGAGTTAAGGGGTAATACATTCAAAATCAATATGAACCCATACATGTCCATTTACTTAGTAGCCAATGTGGATAATCTCAAACTCAATGATCCATCCATGTTGGATCTGTTGTAGCTAAATCCTACAAGGCTTAAATTCTGAGGCTTTCTTCAAACAAGCTCAAACATGAAATCAAAATGGCATAAGAAAAATTATTTTTGGTTCAAGAGTAGCAAGAAAAGGTAGCAGTTTATTATCTTTAATGAATGATGGGATAGATATGACACTTTCAATATGGAGTAAGTGATAAATTTATTGTCCCAAGTTTCTCTTGGGGCTATAGCTCTTGGTCTTATTTCTAGTCTAGCATCATTATCTATGTTCTTCTACAAGTATATTCTATTATAGTCATAGCTGTACTACATACAGGTTTATGGTATTTTGGATATGGTTCGAATTTGAAAGAGTAAAATGTTCTAATATTGTCAATATTGCATGGAGTTGTTGCATGACCTTTATTCTTGATGTTAAATCATTCTAGTGATATTCATCTACTTGTAAAAGAAATTTTTGACAAGTTTTATTGTTGAAAGATTCAATCCTCATTACTAAATGATGGATCATTTCTTCATAGAAGAAAAATATTATCACTTTATTGTGATATATCTAATTTCCAACATAGTTATGTAATGGAAAAATAAGCATATTGTAAATAGAAGTACACCAGGTTTTTATGAAACCTTGATTGTGGATCTCATCTTGATGACTTAATTTTGGGCTCTATACTTTGTTACTACCTTATTAACATAGAGAAGGTTCTTTTGACATCTATTGATTAACAAATGTGGAGGAGAAAGATTTTTCATTACATATATGTGATAAGACGAATTTAGCATCACGAGAAGGTTTCTTAGAGAGGCCCAACCCTATTGTATTTAAGATAATTGTGAATCTTTCCATCCAAACATTGTAATCGTTGGTTATCATCTTAATGTGGAAATTACATCAGAAAATCACATTATTAATGAGTTTTCGCTATTTTAGAGGACCATAAAATTTAAAGAAGGAATGATATGTTAGTATGCTACACCATTACAAATGCAAATGTTTTTGGCTAATGAATAATTTAAATTAACAATTGGTATAATATTCAATGGCTTCTATTGTTAATTGGAATATCAATGAAAAATTCCAATCATGGGACTATATTCCTCTTTTCAAGAGGACCATATTTGACTCTTGAAGCACTGAATTTGGACAAGGGAAAGTGAATTTTTGAATTGAAGCCCACATGTGCAAAAAAAGACAAGTTGACCCTAATAGCAAATTGGACACCATTAGAAGCCTATAAATACAAATGACCACAAGCTCATTTGGAAATCATTATCCATCATATTCTCCTTCTCTCTCTTCATTGTATTGATCTGTATAGGTCTAAAGTTTGTTTCACAAAGTTTGATTTATATAGGTTTGAAATTGCATGGTCTGAAGCTCACACATGTTATTAGGGTTTTTGGTTTTGAGCCGTAGAGTTGACATAGGAATTTTTGGGTTACAACCATAGTCACATAGGGTCATCATTTTGGTTAGAGAATCTCAACCACACACATAACTCTTCCTTCATTTCGTTGGGATCTAGCTTTTGAATTTGGTTGTAGATTTGGAAAGCTAGCTCTAATCAATATTGTTGTTGGGATCATATTTTGAATATTGTTTTCTTGACATTATTGGGTATTTTTTTATGGTCTCATTACACTCTCCGTTGAACATTTTATGACGATCTAATAGAAGAATAATTTTAAAATGGTTTTCCCCCTTGTGGGGTTTTTTCTTGATATTTGACCAAATATTGTGTCTCTTATTGATGTGTTTATTATCTCCTATTTGTAATAGAATTACTTATCTATATTCAGTTACTATTAATTTATGAAAAGTATTAACTTCTATTGAAAGATTTTATAATTTAACAATTGAATTGGGATAAAGTGATTGAAACAACATAGGTCAGTATAAAAATTAACATGGTATTAGAGGTAAGCTAAAGGAAAATACCAAAGGAGGCAAGAGTTTAATAAATCATATTTGGAAAGGTTGAAGGAGCCTATTAAATCAAGCCAAGATGTATTCCTCTTTCTTCAAGTAAAATGAGAAGTTAGGTGACTCATCTAACTTTGTTGCTTCGAAGATCAGTTTGGAAATAATAGCTGAAGAAAATGATGCTTTGGAATACATACAAGGAAAAGTACCTAAGCCTTTGGAGAATGCTTCCAATGCGGCCAAGAAAAAGTAAAATAACTGTGAGTTGAAAGCAAAGAAAATTATAGCTGATGGTTAAATACAAACTCAATTATTTTCATATGTTTGAAATTTGAAGAAGTCTAAGGATATGTATGATAATATAGTTGGAATGTATGAAGTAAAAAATTTGAGTGAATTCATCTCCTTGAAATATCAAATCCAAAATGTGAACATGAATAAAGGACATTCCATGTCATCCTACATTATGAGGATATATCATCTTAGAGATCAATTCTAGATGGTTGGGGAAACCATGCATGACAGTGAATTGGGGATTGTGACCCTTGGAGGTCTCCATCCTATTTGGGAAACCTTCATTACCACTATAGGAAATAACAATGTTCTCTCCTCATTTGATCAATTGGTTGGAAAACTCACTTAAGAAGAACTAAGGATTATTTCTAAAGGGAGGATACAAAAGCATAAAGAAGGAGAGGCCACTGCATTCGTCGCCCATAACAAGAAAAAGAAGGGAAAAGGAGGTCCATCAAATTCAATGAATCCTCCTCCTCAAAATTCAAAGGGAAGGAATGAAAGAGAATAATAACACATTGAATGTTACAATTGCCACAAGCAAGGTCACTTTACTCAATATTTACCTGAGAAGAACAATGGTCCATGCTATTACACTACAAACAATAATAGCAGGCTTAATAATAAAAGAAAAAGAGATGATCTAAGGAATTATCATAATGGAGGAGATGAAAGAACAAAAAGGTATGCTCCAAGTGATCATGAGGAAGAAAACCATCCTCGAAAGAAGTTAGGAAATGCTAGATATGAAAGTAATGTTGCAAATCAATATGAATATATTCTTATTTATTCATTCTCTAGTTCCTCTCCTCTGAATACTTGGGATAGTTGTTTTGTTGATAATGGGGCCTCTTATCATTTCTCTAGGTATAATGAAGTTATCTCTAATTTGGTGGATAGGAATTCAAGTTTTAAAATGATGCCTCAAGACAACTCCACTCATCCTATGAAAGGTTTTTATGTCTGTTAAATTTAATTTTCACTCTGGGGAATTTTTTTTATTCATGATGTGATGTATGTGTCAGGGTTTAAGAAGAATTTTGTATTTATATCTACTTTGGAAGTCAAAGGGATGAGGTTTTCCTTCATCAAGGGAAATTTAGTTACATGGATGGTGGGATCGCCTATGAGAGATGCATTCACATTGTGATATAGATTTGAAAGATTATGTACATTGCTGGGTGTGGAGCCTAATTGTCTCCTTGATTCAGAAGTCTTATTTTAGTTGGTTGCATACCCTAGGAGGACTCTATACCCCTCCAAGGAAGCGGGTACGAGGGGTATCGTCCCCCCAACTAGGGGTCCTAGCCCTAGTAGGGGTTCAGGTGTAGCATCACCGAAGATATAAATAGCTGAGCAAATTACGTTATAAAATATTGTAATTTCATAGCCAATCTGGGCCATTCACAAAGAAGATGATCTATTGGTAGAAGCTATGTTAATTTAAGTCTTTTTTCATTATAAGCAAACCTTCTGTTTAGATGAGGGAATTGTATTGCGGTTGTGTATTACTATTTTTTTGAGTGAGAGAGAGATGAGATTGTGTGAGAGTGAAGAGGAAATTACAATGGATCTATTGTAGGTTGTATCTATTCATTTTTCTAGATAATATAAAAGGAAGGACTAGATTTTTCTCGGTAGACATAGCCAAAATTGGGTGAACCATGTATATCTGCGTCTCTCTTATTTTATGTGTTTTTGTCTTTATGCTTATGCAATATTTTGTGTTCTATTTCTCTCTAATATATAATTTTCTAGCAACTAGTATCAGAGCCGTAGGTTTATTTGGCTGATAAACTCATAGGAGAGAAGGTTCCTGATTCGAGTGGGAGTAATGGCGGAATATGGTAGATTTAGGGTCGATAAATTTAAAGGCCAAAAATACTAGTTGTGGAAGATGCATATGGAATATTATCTGTATCAAAAGGATATTTACCTACCATTGAGTGGAAAATCAAAGAAGTGGATGAATATGATGGACACATAATGGGAGATTCTCGACAAAAAGGCATTGTGAAAAATACGACTATGTCTAGAAGCATCGGTGGCATTCAACATTTCAAAGGAAACACCAACATAAGGTTTAATGATAGAATTGGTCAAACTATATGATAAACCATCGGCCAAAAATAAGGTATTTCTTATGAAGCATTTATTTGTTATGAATCTCTGAGGTGATGGATCTGTTGCTGATCATTTAAATGAGTTTAACATGATTACTGGTCAGTTAAATTCTATAGGGGTAACTTTTGATGATGATGTTAGGGTTCTCTTATTTCTGTGCCCATTTCCAGAATACTGGAATGGCCTTATTATGGATATTAGTAACCTTTTTTTTGGATCTAGTACTTAAAAGTTTGGTGATGTTGTTGGTACCATCCTTAGCAAGGAAATGCAACCAAAAATCTATGGTGAGACATCAGGTAATGCTTTGACTGTAGAGACTTGGGGAAGAAAATTGAAAGAGGAAGGAGATTAGGAAATTGCAGTAAGTTAAGAAAAGTTAGATCTAAATCTAGATTAGGGATAGTGTGCTAGAAATGTAGGAAGAAAAGACACCTAAAGAAAGACTTCAAATATTAGAAAGGAAAAAAAGGAGATGGACAATCAGAGAACAATCATGAAGCGAATGTGATAGGTGATGTGTAGAAATATGTTTTGATTCTTTCATTAGAAAATATTATTGATATTTGGGTTGTGGAATCAGGGGCTTCATTCCATGCTACATCTGATATGAAACATTTTCATGACTATGTTCAAGGAGATTTTGGACATGTTCATTCGGGTGATGATAAACCATGTGAAATCATTGGAATGGGTAAGGCATTTATAAAGAAAACAAATGGAAACCAATGGATATTGAAGGAGATAAGGCATGTTCCAGATATGAAGAAAAATATAATTTTAATAGAGAATTTGCAAGGTGGAGGCTTTGTAACTACTTTTATAGACAAAATGTGGAAGGTCACTAAGGGAGCCCTAAAAGGGCTCCAAGAGAAGAGGTTGGTACATTGTATATATGCAATAGTATTTCTATTTTTTTTAATGCTTTAACCTCCAAAGGAGAAGATAAAACACTTTACCAGCATATGCTCAGGCACATGCGTGAGAAGGGGTTGCATATTCTTCACTGAAGAAATTTATTTCCATGTTTGAAGCATGTTGCTTTCTATTACAGTGAAAATTGTGTTCATGGAAAACATAATAGAGTTACATTTATTAGAGTTTGGAAGGAAAAGAAGAGAAAAAAGTTAAAGCTTATGCATATAGATGTATGGGGAAGTTGTCGATATCATTTCTTGGTGGCTCTCACTATTATGTTACTTTTATTGATGATGCAACTAGAAAAACCTAGATTTATTGTATTCAGAATAAATATGATGTATTTGATAATTTCAAGAAATTGAAAGATTTGATTAAGAATGATATAGGAAAGAAGTTTGAGTGTCTCAAACCAAAAAATGGAGGTGAATACTACAACAAAGAATTTGGTAACTATTGTTGAAAGCATGGAATTCGTAGAGAGAAGACAATTCTAGGAACACCACAAGAAAATGGTGTGTCGGAAAGGATGAACAAGACAATCATGGAACGTGCAAAGTACATGAGATTGCATGCAAAATTTCCCTTACATTTTTTGGTAGATGTTGTAGATATTGTTGTTTATGTTATACATAGAGGGCCTTCAAGTTCCTCAGATGGTGGTATTCTAGAATAAACATGGATAGGTAAAAAGGTAAACTACTCATTTTTAAAGATTTTTGGTTATGAAGCCTTTGTCCACATTAATAAAGAAAATAGAAAAAATATTGAGACAAAATCAAAGAAATGTACCTTTAATGGATATGGTGTTAATTATTTTGGTTATTGCTTATATGATTATGAAAATCACAAAACAATTATCAACAAAGATGTCATATTCAATGAAAAGGTCTTGTATAAGGATAAGATGCACAAAAAGATATAGGAAAACGAAAGTAAATAATACACAATGCTTGATAAGATCAAAGAAAAGGTAAAGGCATCTAAAAATCATAATGTTTAGCATCCACAACAACAAAAGAAACCACAATAGTAAGAGGCACCTCAAACACCTAAAAGTGTTATTAGAAGATCTACTCGGATAGGTAGACCCCCTAAACGATACTCTCTTTCATTATATTATGTATTGTTGACTGATTCTGGTGAACTAGAAAGTTATGAAGAAGAAATGAGAGTAGAAACTAGGAAGAAGTGGGAACAAGCCATGGAAGAAGAGATGGACACCTTGATGCATAACGAGACATGAGAGTTAGTCAAGTTTCCTGTAGGTAAAACATCATTGCGAAATAAATGGGTTTATAGGTTGAAGGAAGAAGATAGACTTAAACAAAGATATAAGGATAGCCTTGTGGTGAAGGTTTTTGCACAAAATAAAGGCATAGACTTTGATGAAAATTTTTCTCCTGTTGCTAAAATGACTTCGATCACGACTAGTCTAATGGCATCAGAAGATTTGCATCATAAGTAGTTAGATGTAAAGAGAATGTTTCTCCATGGGGATTTTCAGGGAAGAAATATGCAACATCCATAAGGGTATAATGTCAAAGGAAAGGAGAAATTAGTGTGAAAATTGAATAAGAGCTTATAGAGTTTAAAATAGGCTTGAAGGCAGTGGTATCTAAAATTTGATAGGTTTATGCTTGAACAAGGTTATACTAGATGTCACTTTGACCATTGTGTTTATATTAAAATGAAAAATGATGCCAACAATATTATATTACTCTTGTATGTAGATGGCATGCTTGTTGAAGGGTCTAACATGTAGGAATTAAATGTTCCCAAAGGAATATTGACAAATTTAATTGCAATGAATGATTTCCATGCCAAAAAACAAATCCTTGGTATGAGAATAACAAGACATAGGAAAAATAAAAAATTAACATTGTCTCAGAGTGGGTACATAGAAAAGGTGTTGGAAAGATTTAATATGTAGAATGAAAAACAAATTAGTACACCTTTGGAATTGCATTTAAAACTAAGTAAAGAAATTTGTCCCAAGGCCCAGGAAGAGATGGATTATATGCATAAAGTACCATGTGCATCATTAGTTGGAAGCTTAATGTATGCAATGGTCTGCACAAGGCCTAATATTTCACATGCGATGGGAGTTGTAAGTCTCTATATGAAAATTCTAGGAATAGAACGTTGGATGGCAGTGAATTGGATTCTCAAGTATTATAAAGGTACCTAAAATCAACCATTATGCTTTGGTGGTTCAAAAATTCCTCTACAAGGATGTGTTGATGAAGATATGGCATGTGATAGAGATAAAAAGAGGAGCACCATAGGGTATGTGTTTACTGTAGGTGGAATAATTATCAGTGGGGTTTCAAAATTGCAAAACATTGTTGCACTTTCAACAACAGAAGCAACATATGTTGTTGTTATGGAGGCTAGTAAAAAAATGATCTGGTTACAAAGGTTTATGGATGGATTGGGAAAGAATCATGAGATGGGAATGTTATATAGTGACAACGAGAGTTCCATTCATCCCAAAAAGAACTCAAAATTTCATTCCAAGATTAAACATATACAACTCAAGTAGCATTTCACATGATGCTTGGCTCTTTCTACATGTTCAGCTAAAGTGGAAGACTTGGGTCTTCCACTTTAGCTGAACATGCAGAAAGAACCAAGCATTATGTGTGTATTGAGGAGGCTAGTGTGATTGCTAGAGTTTCACAATTCCATCATCGAAAATTTAGGGAAGCCCTTGAGATTGAAAAAAGGCCGAGAAATCTCAATAGAGAAGATGGTTGGAAGATTATTAGTTGCTGGGTCCCAACACTCTCTTCCTAGTCGTTTTCTTCCCTTCCTCCCCTCCCTCGTTTTTTGGCTTGTTCGTGTTTTCCCGTATCCTTTGGCCTGTCTTTTTTTTTTCAACTTAACCATATGTTAATTTAACAATTAAGATAAATGATTAATTATCTATTTTCTTTCCAACACTTGACTTAGTCTATCAATATATTTTTTTTATACTAACTATATATATATATATATATATATAGATGTATATATATATATATATATATATATATATATATATATATATATAGATATATATATATATATATATATATATATATATATATATATGTATATATATATATGTATATATATATATATATATGTATATGTATATGTATATGTATATGTATATGTATATGTATATATATATATATATATATATATATATATATATCAATTTTATAAAATCGTAAAGACCTTTAGGTAAATTCATATAAACAATTAAATTAGTTAATACCTCTAGGTTATTGTGACAATTAGAGAAACAATTAATTAAATCTGAATATTTAAAAACCTTATTTTTCTAACACTTGACTTATTCTAATATTTTTATTATATATTCTTATAAAATAGTTATTACTTTTTATAACTAACTATCAACTTAATAATCATTTGAAATTAATTTATTATTTATATATATATTTAAAACCCCTAAGAAAATTCAAGTGTACCTTTTACTTTTAATTTAATAATAATATAACTAACTAGCTATGAAATTAACTTATTTTTATGCCCCTGGTCCGTCTAACTGCCCCAAGTCATATTTGGTCATTAGTCAATATAGTCGTTTCCTCGTCAAGGATTATAGCCGTTGGAGGTTCCGTTGGGACTATTTAACATGTAATGCTTGATCTGATTCTTCAACTTGTCCTGACGATGAACCACACTGATTGATTTGAAATGCGTCAACAAACGAAATATCATGTGATTTACGCTGAAAAACCTCTCATAAATTTGATATGGATCATAGAAGCCTCAATTCAACAATTGAATCCCTGCACGGAAAAGTAAAACTAATTTATTACCTGCGGGATAGCAATGGACAATCATGCTAACCTGCAGTGTTTTTATCATAACTTATTTGTTTTTCGTCCAATTTGAGTGACTCAAAATCCAAATGAGAGATACTTGAAAGATATATTACCAATTGAAACAGGTTTTAAAAATTCAATGATATGATATGTCAATTTTACTTAAAACAACCTGCATAACAGTGTCATTTTCGATTACCCATCTTAGACCAACAATGGATATCTTAAGCATAACTTTTTTGTTTGATGATGGATTGAGCTAAATCAAATTGGAAATGAAAGTATATTCATTTATTTATCTCCAATAGAAACATGTTTTGAAAACAAAAGGAATTGATGGGTCAAATACACAAGTGAACAGCTAGAAAAAAAAAGTTTTAAGAGTGTTGATTTACAATAGATATTCAATATTTTGGTCATAACCTTCTCATAGGATATCAAAACTGAGTGATTCAAATTTCCTTGTAAACTAGATTCATAGGGAAATATACTATAGAAACAGGTTTTCAAAATATAGTAATTTAGGCCTCCAAAAACTAACTGTTCCAACTCTATTCCTGGGCTGCCAGCTAGACACATTGTCAATGTTTTGGTTATAACGTTTTCGTTTCAAATCCAAATTAAGTGATTCAAATTGGATTAGAAAATATACATCATGTGATACTTATGATAGAAACATTTTTTAAAAATATAGTAATTTAGGCCTCCAAAACCTGAGTATCCCAACTGTGTTTTCAGAATTTCATCACGCCCGCAAGCCAAAAACTATGATATTCAAGCAATTTTTCCCAATGGGTGATAAAAATGAATATGGGTGTTTGTAGAACTGTTACTTTCAATATAATACATCTACATACACAAATAAATTAAAATATTTTTCACTTATGTTGATTTCCACAGCGTTTTGCAACAAAAACAACTATTTTTACATAAAAACAAAATGTATTTATTTATGTCCTTATTTATTTTATTTTTTTACACTAACCTAATCTAATTTGAAAAATGAATTTAATTAGTAATAAGATTACTTCCAGTGGAGCCATTTTTGAAATAAGGCCTCTAGTATGTACATACACAAATTTGAAAAATGCATGTTAATAAATAGTAGGGTATGAGAAGCCAAATTCCCTTGAAAAGATGGTGCCAAAAATTGTTGAATTATGGAGTGATGCTACAAAAAAATGGAGTGATATAAATATTCAATATATCCCTTACTTTCCTTATTTCCCATAACCGTCATATCATGAAGTTCGTGAGCTTTTAAAATGACTTGTTGATGCAGACTAGAAGAAACCTCATTTTTTTCCATAACTTCTACAATTTTTGGATTTGAAACATTCTGAATCTCATTGTAATTTTTCTTCACTGGCACATGTGAGATAGAATGGTTAGGAAGGGTAGGTAAATTTTTCAGTTCAACACTGTAAGCTTGTTGTACTGGTTTATCATAGTGAGGGTGTGGAATGAGTTGAGCAAGAAATTGTGTAGGGAATAGAGTATTTTGATGATGTAGTTGATTGGGTTGAGTGGATCATTTTGATAGGAAAGCAAGATTTTGTGAAAGATTTGGTGGAGAATATGGAGGATGTGTTTGTGCTACAAGATGAGGGAGAGTAGTCATGCAATCATAAGATGAACAATGCCAAACTTGTAGACAGGATTGGTGGTGGTTATATTGAGATTAACATGGTTGCCCTAACACATGAGTATTCCATAATGGATTATGCAGGTAAGAATATGGAGAGGAAGTGTTTTTAACCATACATGTATGCCACAATTTACATGGTTTTGACCTTATTGCAACTTCCTGATCTCTTTGATATGCTACTTCCATCCTGGATAAGGAAGAACAACTATCTATGGGATGCTATTTTTGGCAATGAGGGAAAAGCACTTGTTCAATTTCTTGATTTTTCTGAACCTACAAAGCATCCAATTTTGAATTTAGAGAGCTAATAAGATCAATTTTTAAATGTTCAAATAAATCATTGATTTCAACTGTTATGTCTCCTGTTCTTGTAGTAGATTTGGAAAAGAAAGAAAAAAATTCTCTAGAATTCTTACCAGCCTTGGAGATTCCTCTTGAATACCTTATGCACAATTCACAAACATCATCATATGATAACTAAAAAACATCACCTTTTCCTATCAGACTTAAGAGTTTTAAAATTCATCTTTGATTCCTTTAAGAAGGAGTGTTTTTTTAAGAGCTCTTTTTTCAAATGCTTATGTTTTGATTTTTGAAGGTTGTAATTAAATCATTCTACATAGTCCTCCAAGCTTTAATCTTCCCCTTCTATAATATTGAAAATATCCTCATCGGCATTGCAATAGTCTTGGTACTTCTTCAAGAATATGTTCTTCATGTCCTCCCATGTTTGGATGCAGTTCCCACCAAGGCTCATGAACCATCGGAGAGCTGCTCCATTTAGAGTGAGAGGAAACACTTTCAACCTTTGATCATTTGTACAATAATAATATCCTCTACAAAGTATTTCAAAATCAAATAATAATGTATCTGGATCTTCATTTGTCAAACCATGAAATTTTGGTAGAGAAGATGGGGGAATTATGCGCATTTTTCTCACTCCTCCTAGATCTTTGATAGAGAATTCAAAAGTAGAAATGTGAGCCATTTCTTACAATAATAGAAGATGTTCTTCATGTGTTTCTTTAAGGCTCATCCTTCAAATGTTCCTGTCAATTGGTTAGTGAAATGGGTGGTGCTTACATCACCACTAGAGAGGAATTATGAGATTTTCTTCAAAAATTCTACCTCTAAAATTCCTACTTCAATTCCTATGCAATTCTACTGAAAAGCAGGCGGAAGAGCAAGCACTTCATTTGCTCATTATGTAGCTTCATGCCTTCAATTTTTAATACCCACTTTTTTCATAGCAGACAAACATCAAACACCTGCTTCAACTTCTATGCAATTGTGCTAAAAAGTGGGTGGAGGAGCAAGCACTTTACTTGCTCGTTACGTAAGTTCTTACCTTCCATTTTTAATACCCAATTATTTCCCAGCAGCAAATATCAAGCATACATCACTCTCTATGAAATGGCAACACTCTCCCCAACAATGACACCAAAATGTTGGGTGCTAAAAGGTGTCTTTTAAAACTCCTAATTTCCTCACTTTAATTATCAACCTGAGTAAGTCCTTTTGCTTCAAGAGTGTACACAATATGTGCAAGATATAAATCTAGAGAGTAATGATTTAAGATAATCTATTAAATTCAATACAAAAGTAAACGGATGCAATCATAAATCTCAAGCCTGTAACTTTAAAGAAAATAATACATCTAAGCATCAGAACTTAATCTCAAGCAAAACCATAATCCAATCTTAAGTAAGCAATTCAAATGGGAATAACATCAACTACGAGCACTGTATCAATGACTAAGCTCTTTCAGCTGGATCTATACTAATCACACTATGTCTTAATTAACGAGAAACAATTCCTTAACTGATAACTAATCCAATCCACGGTATGCATAAGTGAAATCAATTAACAGAGTTGTGAATTACTGAAATGAGTATACAAAATCAAAATTAAGGAAAGTAAACCAACTACAAATCTATAAAGTAGAATAAACTTGCAGGAAATGGAAAAGTATAAAACAAAGAACAATAGTAAGATCCACTAGAGGCTGGGTCATAGCCACTAACAGATATTGCTTAGCTACTTCAGAGTATCCGAATGAACAACAACTCAAGTTATGTATTATTCATCAAATACAAATGTCATTTACAGAATGTTGTGTCCTTCAAAATAACATTTTGTATATTGAAATTACAATTGAAGTCCCAAGCAAATAGTTAAATCTCTCCATTATATCTCCTCGTCCTATCCAATCCTATTATTGCCCATTATCATTCCCATTCTCTCTTTGATCTCTGTTTTCATTTAAATAAACAGAGAGAAAAGAGAAGTTACAACAGAGATTATTACAAAATGATTCCCATTACCAAATTGGATTGTTCCAAACAAATTAATCAGCAATATCATATCTAAAATATCTCTCCATCAAAATTCAATAGGAACAGGTCGAATTTGGTATTACAACTAAAATAATTTGGAAAATGGATGAAATAGAAAATCTGATAAAATCATCTTCAGATAACTTTCTGTTTCTCTTAATACAGACCAAATTTGGGGCAACTGCTCACTATAAAACTAACTCGGTCTGTTCTGGAAAAAACCCATGTTTCGGATTTTCTACATTCTTTTCATTTGCCCGAAACGTTTAATGAAAAATTGTCACTTCTTATTCCAACGAATTTCTAAGCTGGAATATTTAATAATGGGCTGGAGATCAAATTTGCAATCTGGAAAAAATCTTGGAGGCTAAAATGGTGAGTGATATTTCAATAGATTCATTAAACCATCATTGATAAAATCATGTATAATAATCATTAATTTATTAAAAATAAAGGAGAAGAAATAATATTTATCCATAGGAGCATAAATAATTATAAAATGGAATTATATGATAAAGTATGATAAATGACATGATAAAGAATGGTAAAAATGGATGAAATATGTGTTAAAGAGTGATAATAATAATGAAAAACTAGTGGCCCAACATACCCCCAAACTGAATATATTGCATGTCTTCATGCAACCCAATGCCTCTGTATTAACCAAGCAATAATACAAAAATTGTTCATCCCAACTCATGAAATTCATGGAACAAATGACTTCTTCCTCAAATAATGAATATTCAATTTTAGCAATGTTGATGAAGGCGTAACAATTTTTACGTTGGTGTTCAACTATATGTATATGAAGTTGCAGCAAAATATGATATAAGTAACAAAAAATTTCATTAACCATTTTCTCTAAAACTACAAACCAGGTTTTGCTGAAATTTTGCAAGTAGATTTCTACTATATTAATACTTCTCTAATCCAAAAATCAGATCATTTTGATGGAGGGATCATGAGATGTAATCAAAATGGCTGTAGGTGATAATGCATGATATCTGAAATTTGACAAACTAATTTAACTTGAAATTTTCTGAGTTCATGTATTTTAATGATTCCTTTTTGTTATCCAAAAATCACAAGAATTCAATTCATAGTTTTAAATATATACGCAAATCAATTTCTGCATTGTATAAAAATGAAGTTGTATGCCTTAAATGAGAAAGATGTTGGAAATAATACTGAGAGGGGGCGAGGGGGGGGGTGAATCAGTATTATCACATCAATAAAACTTTTTCATTTCCATATTCTGTTTCATATATGCTACTTCCACAACTTCTTATGATTCAGTTAGTTGATCCTTAATGAGTGCATTAGAACATTATCAACCATATTAACAGTAAGCAGGTGCAGTAAAATAGAACAAATCATCACACATAAGCCACACACATGAACACCATGATATAAGGTGGAAACCCAATGTGGGAGAAAACCACCTGCTGCAAGTCATCTCAATCTTCTTCTTAATAAGAAAATCCTTTTACAATATTTATGTACTGGTGCAGTCTTATACCAGTACGCAGGCTTCTACCTGCAGAGAGCTACAACCCCCATAGTTCTTGTACTAGCCGATCCATTTACTAGTATGCAGGTTGCTACCTGCTACAATGCTCCAAAGTTTTCAACTGCTACTGGAAGGGAGCTACCATCCCCGTAGCTCTTGTACTAGCTATGATAATAGTACGTAGGCACCGGCCTACAATCTTCTCTCCTCCGGGTACCACGTTTCATACATTTTCATACTGGACCCATTAATATCATTGAAGCACATAATCAATCAATCTTCTAAATCACCCAAACACTAGATCAATACATATACAAGGATAATATATGTGTTAGCACTGAGATCTAGTCCATCAGATCACATAAATATGAGCCATTATGATCCTGATCCAATATTAGTTCTCATCCATCAATACTGAAGCTAAACACAATCAACCAAATAGGATATGCAGAATACTGACACCTTTAAACTGTCATCAGAACCCATCAACAACCAGAACCACCTGTGACTTCAAATATCATAAATCAAACTGTATACGCTACTACAATGAACCAAACCTGCATACATACGCGCTTACACCAAAGCCAACCCACGTACAGATCTATAAATATTCAAACATGACTTGCAGCGATTTCAAACTCAAGTTATATCCGGTTCAGATCGTTACAAGCGTCAGTATACAGATCTAGAATAAGCATAATCAAATATATAGAGATAGTTCATTTCAAACCATTTGATCCCGATCTATCCTTAGATCTTATTTTCCATCAACTGGTGAGATCCCTCTTTAGCTCAGATCTAGATCTGCACCATAACCCAATCACAGTATTCCAGATCTAGCACTTTATGAGATATTCAATAATTCAGATGATACTTTGCCAAATGATCTCCTTCCTCTTTTATAGCCTTAGTCCTTTCTCAATACCACGGTCCAAAACCATAGGATCAAAAAAACTGTTGGACTAATACCATGAACCAACCATGAAAGTGCGTGAGATCAACACTTTTGGATGTAATACCACGGACCAAAACCATAGGATCAAAAACTGTCGGACTCATACCATGAACCAACCATGAAAGTGCGTGAGATCAACACTTTTGGATGCAATACCACAGCCCAAAACCATAGGATCAAAAACTGTCGAACTAATACCAAGAACCAACCATGAGTGTGCGTGAATTTTTCTCTTGCATGAAGGGAAATTTTCTCTGCATGAAAGTGCGTAAACTTTTCCCTACATGAAATAAACTTTTCTCTGCATAAAAGTGCATGAACATTTCTCTACATGAAATAAACTCTTCTCTGCATAAAAGTGCGTGAACTTTTCTCTACATGAAATAAACTTTTCTCTGCATAAAAGTGCATGAACTTTTCTCTACATGGAATAAAATTTTCTCTACATAAAAGTGCGTGAACTTTTCTCTACATGGAATAAACTTTTCTCTGCATAAAAGTGCGTGAACTTTTCTCTACATGGAATAAACTTTTCTCTACATAAAAGTGCGTGAACATTTCTCTACATGGAATAAACTTTTCTCTGCATAAAAGTGCGTGAACGTTTCTCTACATGAAGGAAACTTTGTTGCACTATAATTTATCAAATAAATTTGCTGCACTATAATTTATCATTTGTGTGATTTGCCATTAAGGACAACACTTGTCTCATAATGCCAACAATCTCCCCCTTTGGACTTTTCATACTGAGAATTGTCATCTGATATCTCTTCCATAGATTCATCTAGATATATATAAGTGAGTTGGTCTTCTATGAGTTGTTTGCCATCAAGTACAACACATGCATCATAATGCCAACAATCTCCCCCTTTGGACTTGATGGCAACAATACCAAATCACTCTCCCCCTTTGACATCAAGGGCAAAGGGCGAACCAAGATATTCTCTTTCCTAGAAAGGCATTCCGTTGTTCATACTCCCCTGAGTACCTGTTGAAATCTCTGAATGAGCTCCCCCTTTGTATATGCCAAGGTGTACCAATCTGTTCATGCTACATGCTGAAAGCTCTGCTCTTTCTGAATTGTGTTGTTCATGCTCCCCCTGACTGTAGGAAAGATCTGCAAAAGATGTTCTTCAAGAAGAACCAAGACTTATACATCATGAAAGACCTTCCTATCACCAAAAGACTCAATACATACATCCATCACCCAACCAAGTGAGGATGCATCAGAAATATGACAACCAAATACATTACATCTTCATCCCAGGCATAGTGGGGAAACCAAACATAGGTCATTACATGACCTTGATATGACTGAAATATTTCATCAAATGACTACAATAGATAGAGACACACTATTACATCATGAGTCTTGATATGACCTTTACATCGAATGATATACATGACATTTATAACAGAGACCAAACACCTAAATAAGATCATGATAAACATCAGCAACGACACTGAATGATCTGCTCCATAGCATCTGTCACCAGCAACTTGCATGAATCATCAAGGTATGTCCGTATCAACTCATCCTTTTGAACAGAATTCTGTATATACAGAATCATTCTATCATATGTGAGAAACACCATAGCCATCCAGATCTGCATGGACCAAGTATCATCAATTGGGAATATCAATCAACATATGTACGAAACAACCTATCATCATATAGGTAAGAACTCATCATCATCAAGTCTCCAACAATGCAACTTTGAATAATCATCCATGTATCTAACCAACAATCCTCATCCATATATGTGCCAAGAACAATAGGAATCCTGCATCATAACTGTAATATATGATCTTTATGCATATGACGACAACAGCATATGAGTGACTCATCATCAAGTAAAGAAGATGTGAATTCAAGCTATGTACTTCTCCTTATCCTTATGAAGATCACCATGTAAGCACCATTAGAGGATCAACCAGAAATCTGATCTAAATATCAACTATGTAACCCCAAGAATCATCTGAACAACTCATAACCATATCATAGCAAGATGAATCATTTATCCATATAAGCATCATCACCAAGGACTATTAACCATAATGCCAACAATGCATTAAGAGCATATGCTCCCCCTAAACCTGTGCCATCTGTCGGATCTGATCATGCATATTAATAAGAAGTATCAAGACATCAACAATATCAAGTTAGAACAAAAATACTTCTAACCATCATATCCACACATCATTAGCAAAATGCAACTGTTATCAATTAGAGCAAAACTGATCCTTTTCTTGAATCTGTCCCTACTGCCTTTCTTCAAACAATTATATACGCGACTATGCAGTAACAAATTCGCGTATATATGCAACTTCCCTTTATCAAGCTTGCGTAGGAGATTGAAGTTTTACACTTCCGGCTCCCTCTGTTATGTCTATATAATGTGTTGTGCTGCCACTTTCTGACTGAACTTCCTTTTTCTTCCATATCTTCAAGTGTGATGATGTTTTCTCATTTTGGTGTGATGTCCATGCTTTGTTCCTGCATTCCTTTGCTATATGTCCAAGCTTGTTACATGCATAACATCTTACATGTTTCATATTCCTTTTGTAGCAATCAGCAACTTTGTGACCAAACATATTGCAAGCAAAGCAATATCCGTTAAAGTACCTTGACTGAGATGATCTGTTTGTTTGATGATCTTGAACCCTTCTTCTTCTACATCTGGCTGAAACATGTCCAAGGTTATGACATACATAACATTCAACATTATTCATAGGAGGAGTAAAAGATTTTCTTTGAAGAATTTCTTTCCTTGGTTGATGATGAGATTGACCTTTCATCTCTCTTATCTCCTTGTTAATCATTTTAGATTTCTCTTTAGAGTTCCTTGCCTCACCTTTTGAACTAGATTCACCTTCAACAGATTCATGAAAGCCAAGACCAATTTTGATAGCAGGAGATCTTTGACTATTAAGAATATCATCCAAGACTTTAGTACTATCTTGAAAACGTAAGAGCTTATCCTTTTCTTCTAATTTACTTTTCAAGATATTTACCTTAACCTGAAGTTCTTCTTCTTTTTCTAGATATTGCTTCTTCATGTCTTCTTCAGCTTTCCTTTCTTCTTCCAACTGATGCTTTAGCTTGAGAATCTCCTTTTCTTGTTCTTCATTCAGATCCTGTTGCATTTGACGAATTCTGAAGGCACATTCTAGCTGAGATTTTAATCTGATAACTTCGTTTCCCTGTTTTTCAATATCTTGGACTAGATCTTTATTCTGCTTCTTTGATTCTTCAAGATCTTCCTTTAGAGAGCGGATCGTGGCTTCAAGACTTTCATAGTAACTGGATATATCTCTGAGTTTCTTGATGGTTGTGTTCTTTTCATTGACTTCATTTCTTAGAGATGTTGCTTCAACCTGCAACTTTTGATATTTCTCCTTGAATAACTCTCGTTGAGCCTTTTGTCTAGTAACAACTTCTTTGAGGGCACCACTCTTTATGTTTAGAAGTCTTTCTTGTTCACTAATTTTGTTTGTCAGCCTGTTAAATTCTGCTTCTATTTGATATCCTTCTTCCTCACCCATAAGAGCACATTCAGTTGTTTCGTTATCACTTCCATCTTTTCCAAATGGATAGATAGTTGGAACATCAGAGGATAGCAAATTCATACCTGATAGTTCATCTTCATTCTGAAATGATTCCGAATCTGAATCTGAATCTAAAAAGATTCTTATACCTAATCCCCAATCGATTCTCCCACTGTCATAGTTCTTCTGAGATGTCTTCTTCTTCTTATGAGCTTTCTTCTTAAGCTTCTTTCCCATTGTTCCACGGATCTCCTTCAAGTGATCAAGCTTCTACCAAAGGACCTGCTCTAATACCAATTGTTGGAAATAATACTGAGAGGGGGGGGGTGAATCAGTATTATCACATCAATAAAACTTTTTCATTTCCATATTCAGATTCATATATGCTACTTCCACAACTTCTTATGATTCAGTTAGTTGATCCTTAATGAGTGCATTAGAACATTATCAACCATATTAACAGTAAACAGGTGCAGTAAAATAGAACAAATCATCACACATAAGCCACACACATGAACACCATGATATAAGGTGGAAACCTAATGTGGGAGAAAACTACCTGCTGCAAGTCATCTCAATCTTCTTCTTAATAAGAAAATCCTTTTACAATATTTCTGTACTGGTGCAGTCTTATACCAGTACGCAGGCTTCTACCTGCAGAGAGCTACAACCCACATAGTTCTTGTACTAGTCGATCCATTTACTAGTACGCAGGCTGCTACTTGCTACAATGCTCCAAAGTTTTCAACTGCTACTGGAAGGGAGCTACCATCCCCGTAGCTCTTTTACTAGCTAAGATACTAGTACGTAGGCGTCGACCTACAATCTTCTCTCCTCCGGGTACCACGTTTCATACATTTTCATACTGGATACTCCTGAAGCACAACACAATCTGAAAGGCCACGTTTCATCCAATTTTCATACTGGACCCATTAATATCATTGAAGCACATAATCAATCAATCTTCTAAATCACCCAAACACTAGATCAATACATATACAAGGATAATATATGTGTTAGCACCCAGATCTAGTCCATCAGATCACATAAATATGAGCCATTATGATCCTGATCCAATATTAGTTCTCATCCATCAATACTGAAGCTAAACACAATCAACCAAACAGGATATACAGAATACTGACACCTTTAAACTATCATCAGAACCCATCAACAACCAGAACCACCTGTGACTTCAAATATCATAGCTCAAATTGTATACGCTACTACAATGAACCAAACGTGGATACATACGCGCTTACACCAAAGCCAACCCACGTACAGATCTATAAATATTCAAACATGACTTGCAGTGATTTCAAACTCAAGTTATACCCAGTTCAGATCATTACAAGCGTCAGTATACAAATCTAGAATAAGCATAATCAAATATATAGAGATAGTTCATTTCAAACCATTTGATCCCGATCTATCCTTAGATCTTGTTTTCCATCAACTGGTGAGATCCCTCTCTAGCTCAGATCTAGATCTGCACCATAACCCAATCACAGTATTCCAGATCTAGCACTTTATGAGATATTCAATAATTCAGATGATAGTTTGCCAAATGATCTCCTTCCTCTTTTATAGCCTTAGTCCTTTCTCAATACCACTGTCCAAAACCATAGGATCAAAAAAACTGTTGGACTAATACCATGAACCAACCATGAAAGTGCGTGAGATCAACACTTTTGGATGCAATACCACGGACCAAAACCATAGGATCAAAAACTGTCGGACTCATACCATGAACCAACCATGAAAGTGCGTGAGATCAACACTTTTGGATGCAATACCACGGGCCAAAACCATATGATCAAAAACTGTCGAACTAATACCATGAACCAACCATGAGTGTGCGTGAACTTTTCTCTTGCATGAAGGGAACTCTTCTCTGCATGAAAGTGCGTAAACTTTTCTCTACATGAAATAAACTTTTCTCTGCATAAAAGTGCATGAACATTTCTCTACATGAAATAAACTCTTCTCTGCATAAAAGTGCATGAACTTTTCTCTACATGGAATAAACTCTTCTCTGCATAAAAGTGCATGAACTTTTCTCTACATGGAATAAACTTTTCTCTGCATAAAAGTGCGTGAACTTTTCTCTACATGGAATAAACTTTTCTCTGCATAAAAGTGCGTGAACTTTTCTCTACATGGAATAAACTTTTCTCTGCATAAAAGTGCGTGAACGTTTCTCTACATGGAATAAACTTTTCTCTGCATAAAAGTGCGTGAACTTTTCTCTACATGAAGGAAACTTTATTGCACTATAATTTATCAAATAAATTTGCTGCACTATAATTTATCATTTGTGTGATTTTCCATCAAGGACAACACTTGTCTCATAATGCCAACAATCTCCCCCTTTGGACTTGTCATACTGAGAATTGTCATCTGATATCTCTTCCGTAGATTCATCTAGATATATATAAGTGAGTTGATCTTCTATGAGTTGTTTTCCATCAAGTACAACACATGCATCATAATGCCAACAAAATAAAGTACAAAACATTCATCTTGTGTAGCAATTCCTCCCCCAAACTGCAGAGTTAGCATGTCCTCATGGAATGCTAGAAAACAAATTGAGGTGGTGGCTATAATCTGTTGAAATCTATGCTTGGTGTAAAACAACATGGAATAAGGGAGGTGTTGAGAATGAATAAAAATACCAATGGATGATAAAGTATATTAATGGCGTGGTCATAATAAATAAATAAATGAAAGGAACAGTCCCCCAAACTGAAAGATTATGTCTTTGAAAAAGAGGAAGTGGTAAAGATGTGGAATGAATGATGATAAATAATGCTCAATGGATTTTGCATGAAATTCTCCTAAATTCTTGATAAACCAGAAAAGTATGCTATTTTACCAAAACAAAAAAATGTCGAATGACATGTATGGACCGACATTTGTTGAAGCTGATGTAGGCTGAGTTGATGTTGAAAGTGATACAAAAGGTGAAATCTGGGGAAGCACATCATGTCTAAACAATTGTTCGCATTCGCAAGTTTCTCAATCCTCTTTTGTTAGTTGCAATAGTGTGGCCTTGGTACAAATAGAGTTCCCCCCATAATTTTTGTTCTCTTGTAAAAAAATCACTATTTTGCATGTAAATTTCTTCAATGCACAATTTTAGTTTGGAACCGCAACATATAAATCTTATGCAAAAATTTCAATCAGAAAAAACTTTTGTATAAATGCAATACTAATATTTTGTCAAATTAGCAAGTTATGGCATAGTGTAGTAATTATATCACATGCTATCCCATAATTTATACCTTCCCCCTTTTGTATAAATGCAATACTAATATTTTGTCAAATCAGCAAGTTATGGCATAGTGTAGTAATTATATCACATGCTATCCCATAATTTATACCTTCCCCCTCCAATTGGAAAAGGGCGTTTTTGACCATAAAGCATAGTAAAAGTGTTGTTCTGATGGCAAGGAAAGGGAATGAACACTACGATAGTAAATGAAGCAGAGTACACATATCAATGATAGGATGGTAAGAGGTATGGTTATAATGAGAGCAGAGTATGTAAAGATAGTTTTGAATAAGAGATAGGATGCTTTGGATTGGTGATAATTTATGCAAAAAAGAAAAAGGACAAAAATATGCCAAAAAGATGCTTTGCTGATGGTATTCTAGCCGAGAATGATACAATTGATCGAAAAAAAAATTCTTATGCGTAAAGGTTCAAAACAGGAAAAATTAGGGAAATAACTTCTCCGATAAAAAGAAAGAATAAAAAGAGAGTATTAAAGTAATAATTGATGATAAGGTATAACTTCAATACCATAAGAAGAGCCTCTACTGCCAGTAGGCATCCATAGCCTTGGTAGGGTTACTTTTTAACCCATATGAGCCATGATTCTCAATTTATAAATGGAGAGTTCTATTGTTGTTCTACAGAAGAGATCAGTGTCTAGGCATGGTAACCAAATAACCACATTTGCATTCGCTAGGATGTAGCAAAAGTGATCAGCTTGGCTCGTGATGAAACCTCCTGTTCTAAGGATATTTTGGCTATCAAATGAATCATAACCCTAGTGTCGTGGCCATAGTGGGAATGTCACTTCGCTACATCCTTATGAACATGGTAGACTATATCTTAATGAGACCCCCTATCCTCTATCTTTAGGTAAAATTTTGTTATTATTACACATTTTTATGATAAATAGAGGGAGGCTCAGTACTCCTTAAGAATAGGGATGGTGGAAGAAGTTGAACATGTCAATAAAAAAAAACATACCCATAATCACATTTATTACAGACAGAGAAGATTTTAACCAGGAAGAGTCGAACCAACATGGTATTAAGATGATCAATCAATATCATGTACAATAGAAAATGATGCAATAAAGTAGTATACAAATAATTGTGTCCCTTTTCTTAAAAAGAATCTCTCATCCAGAAGATGTCCTATTAAACATCATAACATTAAAGGTAATAACTTGCCTCAATAGACTCCATAATTTTTGTCCTCATAAAAGTATTGTACTTCATGCCACGAAAGGGAATCAGAAAAATGGGGCTGAGATGAGCTAGGAATAATCCCACAAGAGGAAGGAAGTGCTATTCATAAAACACAAAACTTCAGAAGAAGCAAAAATGTTGTTTCAACAATGCAACATTAGTTGTTCAAAAGTGGGAACAACAAGACACGCTAAGAGAAAAAGGTGTTGTTTAAAAGTTTGAATAGTAAAGAACAAAAAGTGTTGTTTCAAAGTTGGAACAGTAAACACACAAAAAGTGTTGTTCCAAAGTTGGAACAGAAAAAAAAAAAAAAAAAAAAAAAAAAAAAAGAGTGTTGTTCCCAAAAGGAAACAACAAAAACACACAAAAGTGTTGTTCCCAAAAAGGAATAGCAAAAACACAGAAAAATGTTGTTCTCAAAAGAGAACAACAAAAGCACACAAAAGTGTTGTTTCAAAAAGGGAATAGCAAAAATGCAGAAAAGTGGGAACACCAAAAATGTAAAAAAGTGATGTTCCCAAAAGGGAACAGCAAAAACACACAAAAGTTTTGTTCCCAAAATGGAACAACAAAAATGCAGAAAGGTGTTGTTCCCAAAAGAGAACAGCAAAAACGCAAAAAAATACTATTCCCAAAAGACAACAACAAAAACACACAAAAGTGTTATTCCCAAAATGGAACATTAAAATCACAGAAAAGTGTTGTTCCCAAGAGGAAACAACAAAAACGCAAAAAGTGTTGTTCCAAAGAGGGAACATCAAAAACACAAAAAAAGTGTTGTTTCAATGTGGGAACAAAAAAAACAAAAAAGTGTTGTTCCGAAGTGGGAACGGTAAAAACAAAAAGTGTTGTTCCGAAGTGGGAACAACAAAAACTATAAGTGTTGTTTCAAAGTGGGAACAACAAAACCAAAAGTGTTGTTCAGAAGTGGGAATAACAAAAAGAAAAAATGTTGTTCCGAAGTGGGATCAACAAAAACCAAAAGTGTTATTTCGAAGTGGGAGAAACAAGAACCAAAAGGGTTGTTCCAAAGTGGGAACAACAAAACCCAAAAGTGTTGTTCCGAAGTGGGAGCAATAAAAACAAAAAGTGATGTTCAGAAGTGGGAACAACAAAAACCAAGAGTGTTGTTTCTGAAGAGGGAACAACAAAAACCAAAAGTGTTGTTCCGAAGTGGGAACAACAAAAGCCAATAGTGTTGTTCCGAAGAGGGAACAACAAAAAGAAAAAGTGGTATTTTGAAGTGGGAATAACAAAAACCAAAAGGCATGTTCTGAAGTGGGAACAACAAAAGGAAAAAGTGTTGTTCCGAAGTGGTAACTACAAAAATAAAAAGTGTTGTTTCGAAGTGGGAACAACAAAAGCCAAAAGTGTTGTTTCAAAGTGGGAATAGAAAAAACCAAAAGTGTTGTTTTCAAAGAGAGAACAACAAAAACAAAAAATGTTGTTCTGAAGTGGGAACAACAATAGCCAAAAGTGTTGTTTCGAAAAGGAAACAACAAAAACCAAAAGTATTGTTTCGAAGTGGGAACAAAAAAACCAAACGTGTTGTTCCAAAGTGGGAATAGCAAAACCTAAAAGTGTTGTTCTGAAGTGGAAACATCAAAAAGAAAAAGTTTTTTTCTGAAGTGGGAACAAAAAAAACCAAAAGTGTTGTTTCAAAGAGGGAACAACAAAATCCAAAAGTGTTGTTCCGAAGTGGGAACAAAAAAAAACGAAAGTGTTGTTCGAAAGTGGGAACAACAAAGACCAAAAGGGTTGTTCCGAAGTAGGAACAACAAAAGTCAAAAGTGCTATTTCCAAAGAGGGAACAACAAAAACCAAAAGTGTTGTTCCGAGGTGGGAACAACAAAAGCGAAAAGTGTTGTTTTGAAGAGGGAACAACAAAAACTAAAAGTGATGTTTTGAAGTGGGAACAACAAAAACCAAAAGTGTTGTTCCAAAGTGGGAACAACAAAAAGCAAAAGTGTTGTTATGAAGTGGGAACAATAAAAATCAAAAGTGATGTTCCAAAGTGGGAACAACAAAAAGCAAAAATGTTGTTCTGAATAGGGGACAACAAAAACCAAAAGTGTTGTTCCAAAGAGGGAACAACAAAAACCAAAAGTGTTGTTCCGAAGAGGGAACAACCAAACCAAAAGTGTTGTTCAAAAGTGGGAATAACAAAAACCAAAAGTGTTGTTTCGAAGTGGTAACAACAAAAGCCAAAAGTGTTATTTCGAAGAGGGAACAGCAAAAACCAAAAGTGTTGTTCGAAAGTGGAAACAACAAAAATGAAAAGTGTTGTTCCGAAGTGGGAACAACAAAAATCAAAAGTGTTGTTCCGAAGTGGGAACAACAAAAACCAAAAGTGTTGTGTTGGAGTGGGAACAAAAAAAACCAAAAGTGTTGTTCAGAAGTGGGAATTGAAAAAACAAAAAAAGTGTTGTTCCGAAGGGGTGTTGTTCCAAAGTAGGAACAACAAAAAGAAAAAGTGATGTTCTGAAGTGGGAACAACAATAAGAAAAAGTGTTGTTCCAAAGAGAGAACAACAAAAACAAAAAACACATAAAATCAAATCAACAATCATATTTACAGTTTTTACCAAAAAGAAATAACTTTTTACGATAATGAAGCTGCCGAAGGATTACCTTCTACAACTAAAATTTGCATGGTGGGGTTGTCTTTGTTCAACACCCAATGGGGCAGAAACTACAATTTGAAGGAAGCAACACCTGAAACACAAAAACATAAGAGAAATAAGAAAAGAAGCAACACTTTATTTAAAAACAGTATATAAATAAATAAATTAAGTTACAATAGCTATGATGTTATTTCCTAAGGGAATATCAATCTATTAATGGAAAAAAATGATTTCTTGGAAAATTGTTTTGGCAGCAGTGACATTAATCTTCAAATGGAAATCAATTATCCATTTCTTCTGTTATGAATCCGTTAGGTAATTAATTGGATGAGATGCCCTTGTTTCATTAAAATTTCTTTCAAGAATCACTCGTTCATAAATTGAACTTCTTTATTCTCTTAGGACCTAAAAAAAACAAGTGTCTATCTGCAATAAAACATTAAATCATGAAGAAAGAAAGGTGATTGGGCTCCCCTAATCCAAAAATTGTAAAAAGAAACTAACAAGTATTTACTCTGTAAAACAAATCCATGGAAAAAAAATAAGAAAGTAAAATTAATTTATTACCTGCGGGAACGTAGTGGCCAATCATGCTAACCTACAATGTTTTAATCATAACTTCTTTGTTTTTCATTCAATTTGAGTGTTTAAAAATCCAAATGAGAGCTACTTCAAAGATATATTTCCAATAGAAACATGTTTAAAAATTTCAATAATATGATATGCCAATTTTACTTAGAACAAACTGCATAATGGAGTCATTTTCGATTACCCATCTTAGACCAACAATGGACATATTAAGCATAAGTTTTTACGTTTGTTGATGGATTGAGCTGATTCAAATTGGAAATGAAAGTATATTCATTTATTTATCTCTAATAGAAATAGGTTTTGAAAACAAAAGCAATTGCTGGGTCAAATACACAAGTGAACAGCTAAAAAAACAAAATTTTAAGAGTGCTGATTTATGATAGACAATCAATATATTGGTCATAAATTTCTCATACGCTATCGAAAATGAGTGATTCATATTTCTTTTTAAACTAAATTCATAGGGGAGTATACCATAGAAACATGTTTTCAAAATATAGTCATTTCAGCCTCCAAAAGCTGACTCTTCCAACTCTGTTCCTGAGTTACCTGCTAAACACTCTGCCAATGCTTTGGTTATAACGTTTTCATTTCAAATTCAAATTGAGTGATTCAAATTGGGTTGGAAATGAGACAACAAGGGCTACTTTAGATAGAAATAGGTTTTAAAAATATAGTTATTTAGGCCTCCAAAAACAGATTGTCCCAACTGTGTTTTCACAAATTTCATCAAGCCTAGAAGCCAAAAAAATATGATATTCAAGAAATTTTTCCAAATTGGTGATACAAATGAATATGGGTGTTTGTAGAACTTTTATTTTCAATAAAAATACATCTACATACACAAATAAATTAAAATATTTATCACCAATGTTGATTTCCACAACATGTTGTAACAAAAACAACTATTTTTACATAAAAACAAAATGTATTTATTTATGTCCTTATTTATTTATTTTTACATGAACCTACTCTGATTTGAAAAATCAATATAATTACGTATAAGAGTACTTCCACTGGAGCCATTTTTGAAATAAGGCCTCTAGTATGTACATACCCAAATTTGAAAAATGTGTGTTAATAAATAGTAGGGTATGAGAAGCCAACTTCCCTTGAAAAGATGGTGCCAAAAATTGTTGAAGTATGGAGTGATGCTGCAAACAAATAATGGAGAGAAACCGATCTTCAATATATCTCTTACTTTCTTTATTTCCTATAATCGTCATATCATGAAGTTCTTGAGCTTTTAAAATGACTTGCTGATGAAGACTAGAAGAAACCTCATCTTCTTCCATAACTTCTACAATTTTTGGATTTGAAACGTTTTGAATCCATCGTAAGTTTTCTCCAATGGCTCATGTGAGATAGAATGGGTGGGAATGGTAGGTAAATTTTGTTGTTCAACACTGTAAGCATATTGCACTGGTTTATTATGGTGAGGGTATGGAATGAGTTGAGCAGGAAATTGTGTAGGGAATGGAGCATTTTGATGATGTAGCTAATTGCGGTGAGTGGATGATTTTGATAGGCAAGAAAGATGTTGTGGAAGAGCTAGTGGAGAATATGGAGGATGTGTTTGTGCTACAAGATGAGGTATAGTAGTCATGCAATCATAAGATGAGCCATGACAAACTTGTAGACAATATTGGTGGTGGTTATAATGAGATTGACATGGCTTCCCTAACACATGAGTATTCCGTAATAGATTATACAAGTAAGAAGATGGAGAGGAAGTGTTTTGAACCGTACATGTAGGCAACGATTTCCATGGTTTTGACCTTGTTGCATCTTCCCCATCTCTTTGATATGCCACTTCCATCCTAGATAAGGAAGAACAAATATCTATGGGATGCTCCTTTTGGCAATGAGGGAAAAACACTTCTTCAATTTCTTTATTTTTCTGAACCTGAAGAACATCCAATTTTGAATTTAGAGAGCTAATAAAATCAATTTTTAAATGTTCAAATAAATCATTGATTTCAACTCTTATATCTCCTTTTCTTGTAGTATATTTGGAAAAGAAAGAAGAAAATTCTCTAGAATTCTTACCAGCCTTGGAGATTCCTCTTGAATACCTTATGCACAATTCACAAACATCATCATATGATAACTGAAAAACATCACCTTTTCCTATCAGATTTAAGAGTTATAAAAATTCGTCTTTGATTCCTTTAAGGAGTGTTTTTAAGATCTCTTTTCTCAAATGCTTATGCTTTGATTTTTGAAGGTTGTAATGAAATCGCTCTACATGGTCCTCCAAGCTTTCATCTTCCCCTTGTATCATATTGAAAATATCTTCATTGGCCTTACAATAGTCTTCGTACTTCTTCAAGAATACGTTCTTCATGTCCTCCCATGTTTGGATGCAGTTCCCACCAAGGCTCATGAACAATCGGAGAGCTGCTCCTTTTAGAGGAAGAGGAAACACTTTCAACCTCTAATCATTAGTACAATAATCATATCCTCTACAAAGTATTTCAAACTCAAATAAAAATGTATCTCGATCTTCATTTGTCAAACCATGAAAATTTGGTAGAGAAGATGGGCAAATTATGTGCATTTGTGTCACTTCTCCTAGATCTTTGATAGGGAATTCAAAAGTAGAAATGTGAGCCATTTCTTACCATAATAGAAGATGTTATTCATGTGTTTCTTTGAGGCTCCTCCAAATTTTCCTATCAATTGGTTAGTGCAATCGGTGGTGCTTACATCACCACTCGAGTGGAATTATGAGATTTTTTTCAAAAACTATACCTCTAAAATTCCTACTTCAATTCCTACGCAATTCTACTAAAAAGCGGGTGGAGGAGAAAGCACTTTACTTGCTCATTGCGCAGGTTTTTACCTTCTACTTTTAATACCCAATTTCTTCACAGCAGACAAACATCAAACACCAACTTCAACTTCTATGCAATTGTGCTAAAAGTATGGTGGAGGAGCAAGAACTTTACTTGCTCGTTACGTAGGTTCTCACCTTCCGTTTTTAATACCTAATTCTTTCCTAGTAGTAAATATCAAGCATACATCACTCTCTGTGAAATGGCAACACTCTCCCCGATAACAACGCAAAAATGATGGGTGCTAAAAGGTGTTTTTTAAAACTCCTAGTTGCCATACATTAATTATCAACCTGGGTAAGTCTTTTTGTTTCAAAAGTGTACACAATATGTGCAAGCTATAAATCTACAGAGTAATGATTTAAGGTAATCTATTAAATTCAATACTAGAGTAAACGGATGCAATCATAAATCTCAAGCCTGTAACATTAAAGGAAATAATACATCTAAGCATCAGGACTTAATCTCAAACGAAACCATAATCCAATCTTAAGAAGGAAAGTCAAATGGGAATAACATCAACCGAGAACACTATAGTAGTAACTGAGCTCTTTGAGCTAGATCTATATTAATCACAGACTGTCTTAATTATCAAGAAACAATTCCTTAACTGATAACTAATTCAATCCATGGTATGCATAAATCAAATCAGTTAACACAGTTTTGAATTACTGAAATGAGTATACGAAATCAAAATTAAGGAAAGTAAATGAACAACAAATTTGTAAAGTAGAATAAACTTACAGGAAACAAAAAGGTATAAAACAAGGAACAATAGTAAGATCCACCAGAGGCCTAGCCATATCCACCAGTCGATACTGCTTAGCTACTTCAGAATATCCAAATGAACAATAACGCAACTTATATATTATTCATCAAATCTAAATTTCATTTATAGCATGATGTGTTCTTCAAAATAAAATTTTGTATATTGAAATTACAATTGAGGTCCCAAGTGAACAACTAAATCTCTCCATTATATCTCCTCCTATCCTATCCTATTATACCCCATTATCATCCCCCTTCTCTCTTTGATCTCTGTTTTCATTTAAATACACAGAGAGCAAAGAGAAGTTACAACAAAGATGATTAAAAAATGATTCCCATTACAAAATTTCATTGTTCCAAATAAATTTATCATCAAGATCATATCTGAAATATCTCTCCATCAACATTCAACAGGAACAGGTTGAATTTGGTATTGTAACTGAAATAATTTGAGAAAGGACCGAAACAACAAATCTGAGAAAATCATCTTCGGAAAACCTTTTGTTTCTTTTAATACAGACTAAATTTGGGAAAACTAGTCATCAGAGAACTGACTCGTTCTATTCTGGACAAAACCCATGTTTCGGATTTTCCAGATTCTTCTTCATTTGCTCGAAACGTTCAACGCAAAACTATCACTTCTTATTCCAGTGAATTTCTGAGTTGGAATATTTAATAGTGAGCTGGAGATCAAATTTTCAATATGGAGAAGATCTTGGAGGCTAAAATGGTGAGTGAAGTTTCAAAAAACTCATTAAACCATCATTGGTAAAATGATGCATAATAATCATTAATTTATTAAAAATAAAGGAGAAGAAATAATATTTATCCATAAGAGCATAAATAATTATAAAATGGAATTATATGATAAAGTATGATAAATGACATGATAAAGAATGGTAGAAATGGATGAAATAGGCATTAAAGAGTGATAATAATAATGACAAACTAACGGCCCAACAATAGAGACAATATTGGGGTTGCAGATAATCCCTTTCTTGTTGAGAGGGAGTGTTGAGAAATGGAAACAAGAAATTCCAGCTTAATTTGTCCTTGAATTAATCTGTGAATTAAAATCGAATTCTATTTTCATAAAAACTTGCAAATAGTTAATTAAGTTTAATTAAATTAATCATCTTAGGAATTTCAAAATGGACGTGTTTTTGTAGTCATGTATATGTTCTTCCTAAATTTAGGGGCTGGGAATGATTTTATCTTAGTTGTAATTAGATTAACTCAGTTTACTAAGTTGTGGTTAGTTAAATTAGTTCTAACTGTTTGTGGAACTAATAGAAAGCTAACGGTCAGTTGTTGCACTAACGCATTCACAAGAGTTACTCTAGTTAACTAAAAATTTCCTTATGAGAAACTCATGCATGTTAGTATAGAGAAAGAACGAATTGAGACTAGAGTGCAAGGATAGTGTACTATTAGTTACATGATTCACTGAGTTGTGAATATCATTCATGGAATCAGAGAAGGACCCATGTTTGGATTGTGTATTTTTGGAAGTACTAATTTCCTTTAAATATAGGTTATTCATCCTAGGAATTACGCAAGAGATTAGGGATTGGAAGGAAGTGGTAATTGACTAAGTGTTGTCTAAGAGTTGGCTTGTGAGGTAGAGAATTGAGCATACTTGTGCGAAATTTCTCTTGTGATAACAAGCTTTGTATCTTCACTCATATTTTTTATTTAATGCAATACATATAGGTGAGGTTTTGAGCTATTATTTTCCCTAGGAAAAATTATTGTGTTATGTGCCATTGATTTGTCTTTTTCTCCTTCATATTGTTTTCATCGATCTATTAGCTTCTGTGGGTTGAAAGTAGAAGTAAATTCATGTCTTGTGCTTTAGTAAATTGCATGAGTTTGTGAATATATAAGAAATTCTACATCCTGGTAGTATATGACACACCTTAGACTCACACACTCTGATTCGGGATGTGGAATAATTTAAGAAAAAATTGGGGAGGAAAAACTAAAATAAAAGGATAGGCGAAGAGACATGTTAGGAAGCGAAAAGACCTGATGTTGGCTTATTTGGCCCTGACCCAGGTTCAGAAGAGTTATTAGCCAAACAAATCCTGCAGCTACAGGCCACTTCGGCAATAACTCGTAGAACGCAGGCTAAGGTCTCACCCGAGGTGGCAGGGAAGGGTGCTGGAACCAGGTTTCTGCACCCTTGGGATGTCTTGATGTGGTCTAGAGGGGTGGCGAACTGTTTTGTGGCCTTGCACCACTCTAGATAATTATTGGGCTTCCGTGAAGATCTGCGCAGGTGTACTTGTTTATTAATGAAATTATTACAGATCTGAGCTTTTATTATAGTCTTTAAGCAAAAATTTAATAATAAAACCCAGAGCGCACAATCATAAAGAAAGATATAAACTCATATAACAGATCATGCATAAATTCAGAATATAAGCAACAGACAGATCCGCAAGAAACCACACAATGACTCATAAATTCTTATCTTTATTGATCTTCTCATTATTACAACCAGATTCGCCATGCGCACTCAGTTGCGGGGGTCCATGCACCCAGTTGTAGACTTTACCAGGCCTCTGTGCACACAGTTGCAGAGCTTCTATCTCTCTACCAACACCCTTGACTCGAACATAAAGACACTCCAAGACTTCTTGCTTCATAAACCCATTACATTCCAGATCAAAATAATACTTACCAAAAATTTGACTTCTAACCATAGAGCCTTGCTCTATTTATACATTTTCATGGTCTGTGGACCATGGACAGGCCAACTCATTTTACATTATTTGTGGCAAAACAACCCTTTGACTTGACTCATTACACTTCGCGCTCCATGCATCTTGTGGAGTCTTTACCATACCTTTACCCAAAATTGCGAGCTTTGAGCCTCAAAACCATTACGCGGGGCCTTCACCACCCAACAGTCCCCCAACACAATCATCGTGACTCATCCCAAGTCACATGGCTGGTGCGAAAATCCTCACATGGAGGTCAGTCAATAAATCCTATACTTCGCTTATACTTGCAACAAACTCTTCTGCCATCCTCTGTACCTGTTCTATGCGAGCCGCTGATGCATCAGTTGTAGTAGTCTGTCCGAGATCATATGTTGCCTGCATGTGTGCTAACCCTCCCTCGATGGTGGTGGAGACTATGAATGCTTCATCAAGCCAGGGCTGGATGCGGTCTTTATTCACTACCACTTTTTGCTGAGCGGCATCCACTTGTGCCTTGAGAGCCAGGGCTTCCTTCATTTTAGCCAACCGTTGCATGATAGCGACCGTCTGTGCAGTCCCCCGGACTGTGTCATAAGCCTGCTGCAACTCTCGTGCTTCTATTTCCACTTGCTATATGGTTGGATCTTCCTAGAGATAGGTGAGTGTAAGGAGGGATTGATCTAACAGTCCCGAGAAATCTTGGACCGTGCACTTTTTCATATCCAATCCTGCTTGAATTTCACCACGATGCTATTTTTGAACTTCCAGAGGTGTGGGCCACTGTGCCCTCATTCTTAGCTCTACAATTTGTAAATTTAATTCCCATTGAGCCTTCGCAGCCTCCTCTTGGGCAGTGCGAAATCTTGCGGCCATGTGATGAATCTTGGCAATTGCTGGAAGTTCAGCTGAGATAGCTAGTTCTGGTACCTTGCTGCAAGCTTCCGTCACTGCCTATTCCACTTCCTAGTTGTTTCCAACCAAATCATCGCACTGGAGACTTACTTGCTCCAATTTTGCGTTGTCCTCCATCACAGTTTGGAGGGCGCGGCCTTCTATGGCATGACGCTTAGTGGTTACGCCATCCTGAAGTTGGTATAGGGTTTCTCTAAGAAGAGTGACCAGATTCAAATCCCAACTATGCACATCACCCTTGGCTTCTATTATGACAGCACCTGCTAGCAATGCTAAGGTTTTCATTGTGTGTGTGCACGCCATCTGCTCGGTTGCAGCTGTGTTCTCTACTGGATTTAGGATCACCCCACCGAAGGGTCGCACCTGTAATGCCTACAACTATGCTTTGATCTCCCCCAACATAGTTGTCTATTCTATCATGAGTTCCGCCAATGCACCTATAGGGGTAGTGCTCCCTGCTTTGTTCTTGTTAATAAACCCTCTCTCCAAAGCCTTTGTTGTTTTTGACTTTTTGCGTGTATGTGGCGATTCCTTGTTGCGCAGCCTCTTGACTTGGGTTGATTCTGTAACATGGTCTGTGCATTCTTGTGTCTCCTTTTCCCTTTGCATGTCCTGTTCCGAGGACATTTCCTGATCTTCTGTGATTTCTTCGGCTATCACTTCCTTGGTTGCCTCCTGCTGCGAAGCTGCCTTTTGTCCCTGACGTGTCTTTTCTGCCAATTTAGTGAGTCACAGCTGGATTTCCTTTTTTTGCTGTTGTGCTACCATTCGTTCTAGTATGGCCTTCTCTAGGGCATGCCACTCTGGAGGCCATGCTGCCTATGCCTCATAAATGGCATCATCCATTATAATGAATGGGAGCATGATCCATGCTTGCTTTGAATCCTTCCTCACCCAGATATATAAGTTATGCATGTCCACTTTGAACTCGGTCGTGATTTGCAAATTGTTGTATTTCGTTGGAGACATTTATGGTCTATGTGTGATCTATGTCTGGATACTCCCCTCCATGAAGGTCCAAAAAACCTTGATTTCAGAGACACTCATTGTGTCCTTTGTAGCCCATAGCGAAGTATACCACACTACTTCAGGTAAGTTGTCCTCAATGCTAGGAAACTAGCTACCCTGTGGCAGTTCTCTTGCAACCAGAAGGATTGATAGTAGCAACCATGCATAATGAAATGTCTTACCTATGTCTTGTGCTTCCTTGCAATTTTTCAAAAATTCATCGCATAAAAACTGTGGCTAGTTGAACTGAACCCCTTCCACGCACTGCTTCGCAAGTGCAATGACAGGAGCTAAAACCTCATCTATGTGGCATTTCCTGATTAGTTTGTTGGTTAGCAGCTGAGTGGCGATTCACACCCCTTGATCTTTGATGCTTGCTATTACATATCCCCACTTCTGCTTCTCCAAATTAAATTTAGCCTTCATTGTTCTTGCAAGACCCACATCGCTACTCATTCTGGCTATGTGTGTGGGGCTATTCCCTTTGACATGCAAGTGGGTACTCTAGTGTAATAAATTTGCTGTGATAGGAATTGGCTCCTCCAACCAGAGATACCCATCATGTACTAGACATAGTAATTGCCAGATAACAAAAATGGTGATGGTCGCGCGGTGATAGTGGGGTATCCACCTTAGATTAAGTAATCCTACCTTCTCCACACCTAGTAACCACTTCCATAGTAGCAATTTGTCTTCGATCAATTCGGGGCACTTGTCACTAATCGCAAGGTCCCAATATTCGAACTTGATGCTTGGAACTCATCCCAGTGGTAAACCATCGAACCTTATCTCATTTGGAAGAAGCAAGGTCTAGAGCATATTCTTTGCAGTGTCTAGGTCCTTCAGTATCTTGGCCGTCCCATTCCATGGGGAGATATATGAGCATCATGAAGGGAGTTGGAAAACATCCTCTTCGTCCTCATCTTGTGCTTCAATCTAAGTGATCAAATCTTGCAAATCTTCATCGTCCTCCTTGAGTTCGGTGGTGATTTCTTTCCCCTTTTTAGCGACTGATAACTTACTGAATCTTGGTGATACCCTGACTGGCCCCATCATCTGCTTGTTTTTCCTAGGTTGTGGTGTGCATGGGGATTTTGGAACTTCGGGGGCCACAGCTGCTTCGTCTAGCTCCTCCTGGGTTGAGTATAGCTCTTCCGCGAACCGTGCTCGGGTTCTCGCCATGGTACTCATGGGATGCCTGGTAGCTGAGTGTTTGCTGGTCTTTACTGGTTCAAATCTCGAATAACCCAGTGTTGGCGACAAATTTTTGAATGGATCCCTTCCCTCCACTTTCAGTTCATTAATAGCAGCTAGGCTATAGACCTATTCATCTCTGGCTCGAAACTTCTGTCTTAATGGCCCACCACCCCCTCCCCCCTATTGTAACTTGAATTTCTTATCAAGAATAGTGGTGTTAACAGTCACCTTTTGACCTTTCCATGTGGCAGCACAACGCTTGTGGCAAAGCCACGGTTTTGTGGAGCGAATAACTCTATTCTGAACTTGTTTTCGGCGCTGGCTTCCCAAAGACTTGTTTATAGTCCTGCACCTTCTTTCAACTGATTGGGGCACTGATATTATGCCTTCTATAGCTAGTCAGGTGGTCGCACCCCAGGTGTGATATCTCAGCTTTCCTGCTAGCCCAGGCTATGAGCACCTTTTTCGTGCATATGTAGTCGTTATCCCTTCATGTGCTATTGTGTGGGGTGTATCCTTCTGTAGGTATGGTCACAACCATGATAACAGGGTCGCGGCTCATTCTAGACTCACGTGGTCATCGCTACTTTCTATATTGTTGATTCCCTCCCTTACTAGCGTGCTTTTCTTTCTTAGCCATGCCCATAGTTCGTTGATTTCGCGAGGCTTGCTGCTACCCCACTTATTCTGGGCTCCTTCCTATCTTATTATTGACAATCTCATCTTCGCCTCCCTTCTATTATAGGCCCATCGAACCCGTGGTATCCGCAACTTCCCAGTGGGTCGTTTTATCGGGCGGACGCTGTGCGTGCTTCCCCCTATTCCCCTCCTGACTTTGTCGCAGGCCGCTGGTGAACTGGATTGCTGTGGTGAATTCAGACTTATGATTCTGATTTGGTTGGGTGCCTACACAACATATACCTACAGCCTATGCTGGCGATGGATGCTTACCCCATTTTTCCCTCCAACCCGTACATGCACCTGCCTCCGACATCCACACCACTTTCTCTGAATCTTTGGGCATGTACTCCATTCTTGAGAAATTGTTTCAAATGGTGCCTTTGCGAGGGCATCCTATGACTTTTGTCTCAGATTCATCATTTCGCATTGGTAGACTGGTTCCCCTACCTTCGTGGCATCCTCATCAGTTAGCCGCCTCCTTGCCTCTATTGTTACTCAGTGTAGTGATCTAACCATCATATTACAATTTAGTGTCGTTGCCTCATGCAATCAGTTCTACCATCACTCAATCTCTTAGCCTAAGTCTGATGTGCAGGAACTGTCATGGTCCCATGAGATTCTTCCATCTGCCATTGGATTCACTCGGTCCTAATCTTACGCTATGATCTAGTAGATACAGTCTAGTTCATCGTCACTATCCTCATCGCACACCGGCTCAGTATAGCATGGCCCTTTGGCTAGGTTTAGTGGAACCACTACATGGAGAGATTTTTTTTTCGAATATCATTTTTCGTTTCTTTAGGTTGATGACTTCATTCATATCCGTTGCTTAGTCTATCCATAACAATGCAGGATATGTGTTACTGTCATCCAAAATTTCTCTAACCTCAAAATCGGTTTGTGTGCTTGCACCATTGATGTCTATTGTAACTCCTTGCAATGTACCCATAGTTAATATCTTATGTTGGCTTGCCATCCGCAATTGGATAGGAGACCATTGTAGTGTGGGCCTACCCATGCACTCCCAGGTATTTTTAGGTAGGACATTCGCATTTGACCCCAAGTCCAGAATGACCTAATCCATATCATAGTCCCCAATTTGGGTAGTCAATCACATCTCCTACCCAGCATGCAACGCATGCTTGCCTTTCTTCCGGACCATCCGAGGTTCATCTGATCTTGCGCACCTAGTTATCAACTCTTGCAGTCCCTTCATCGCTTTAGTGTCCTGCAGTAGCTTCATGCATGTCTCTAAGAAGGTAGTTAGCATAGAATTATTGGTGAGCTCCAGTATTGCAGTAATAATTTTGCAACTCCAAGGGCTTCCTTATTTACTTTTATCAACCCAGTAGTTCGTAACAAATTTTGGAGTGATGGTGTTGTATGCACAAATACTAGCTCTTACTGCAGGCTATCACTTGATCAGCTGGCGCAAGTTCGCTAGGAGCTTAAGCCAAATTGTATGAGTTATCAGAAGAAGCCTTAACTGTGATGAAAGGAAGCTAACTCTACAGGGGCTATTCTACTTGTAGAAAGAGAAGAAAAACTGGAATGAAATGCAAACCCTAGAAAACCCTAGTTTACCCACTAACCCTACTTTTGCAAGAAAAGAGATGGAAACTAATGAAGCAAGTTCCATTGACTACTGAAGATGTAAATTGTATTTATTCAAGCTACTTCTGAAGAGAAATGAGAATAAATCATCTTTTTGGACTTTTGAGTATTTTTATGTGGAATTATTATGCTTGTGAATTGACTGGTTGTGACTGTGCAGAGGTTTGGTGGCGAAGGAAGATGGAGTTGGATTTTTCAGAAGGAGAGGAAGGTGTGGAGATGTCCTAAGAAACCCCTAGTACCCTTATGAGGACTTCCATTGTGATCAGACTTCGAAAAATCACTCACAGGAAATTCTATAGGAGGTTGTAGGGGATCTACAGGATGATCTATAGGAGGAGCCTGAAAGTGGTTTTTGGAGGTTTGAAGGTGGAAAGATGATGGGAAAGGGGAAAGGAAGGTTGGATGAAGGTGCTAAGGGGTCTCTAGCTTGTCAAGGACAATCAGGGATGAAGGAGATGGTTGGATTTGTTCAAATGGCAATAAAACAGCTTTATCGAAAAACAACGCAGAAATTAGGGTAGATTGGCGAAATGTGCCGAATGAGTTGGTGGATTTATGAGAAGTGAGCTAGTGCTGGTTGTTTCATGGAGGAATGATGAGCTGGAATTTCCTACAAGAGATCTACATATTTACTTCTCAAAATTGACCAAAGCAAGAACCAAAAAACAGAGTTTGTCTAGCTTAACCTAATTTTAGACCTAAAACCAAAAAATGATAAACAGTGCCTTATGAACAGAAAAGCATGTGAGAGAACTATGGTAAAAGGACATAAAATGATCTAAGCAATTAAATCTGAACCCATATCAACTTTTCCAAATCAAAGTGTCACACTAGCAGTTGCATGAAAGAGAAAAAACTGTGTTTTTGGTGGTAGCAGTAGTGCCTTGACCTCAAATCATAGTCCCAAGGAGGGGGGAAGGAGATCAAGACCTACTGTTAGCCTTTTTTGGATCCTTTTCTGTCACTGTAGCAACTTACTTAAGCAACTTGAAGCAAAAACAACTATTCTAATCATCAAAATCAACCTAACCTAATGAAGTAAAATGAGTATATGCAGCAGAAATTAACTCATGAATGGAAACAAAAACATATAAGTACACAAAGGAGGTGTTGGATAGCTCGGTTTGGGCCCTAACATGAGAAATTTAGCCCTCTAAAAAAGATCAATTCCCGCTCAAAACTTGGTTCATCTTCATTATCAAAAATAGTAGTTACATCACATAAAAAATGTACATTGCTGCACAAAAGTGCGAAAATATACTATGAACTAGCTAACCTACTGAGGCTCGAAGCCTTTTTATTTATACAAGTGGGGACTCCCAACAGTCTTCCTAAAATTAAGGAACTTGGCTTCCTAGAACTGAGGATAACAATAGCCCTACTTAACATGCTCGACTGCCCCTTGGAATCATCAATGTGGGCCTTTGTACTTCAAGTTGCTGATGGAGAATTTGAGGAAGGGGTCATTAATGAAGGAGACACCCCTCCTACAAGTCCTCTTCCCTGTTTCCCTTGATTTTGGCTGCCATTTGCTCATAAACTCCTTGTCTTTGTCCAAAATTGTCCAAAAAAATATGCAATAAACATTCATTAGACTACATGGCAAAGTGACTAACCCAATTCACTCTATTGACGTAAATATATTCAAAAACATGCACAAAACTATTGAGAATGGTGGATTAAATCAAAATAATAGGCAAAATGAGCCCATATAGTTACCCATTTCTGGGGTTCATCTTCACCCCCTGCTAGATGGGTTGCTCATCCTCTGAGCAACTAATCTAGCTTTTCATCTTTAATAGCTTTGATAGATTCTCTGACATCCCAAGCCTCTGATGTGATGTCTTCCTCTCTATCATGGAAACCTGCTTTCCTGTCCACTTCCTCCCATTGTTTATGTTCTTTCTCCTCCTTAACTCCTTCAAATAGTCATAACAATAATGGAGGAATGAACTTAATACGAATCCAGTTGGCTTTTAAGTTTTGCAATGGGTGTTTATATAGGGGCACTCTCCTCATGGCCTCCCTCATTCTGTTTGGGGAGTGATACTCCCTGAGCCTTAAGCTATGTGGCAATGTATTCCACCTTCTCATGTAGGCATGAAGGCAATCATCACCAAACAATCTCTCCATATCTTAAAAATGAGCAATAGCCTGTGCTTGCCTATCAACATAATCAGGGACGACTTGAGGATTGGCTGCAAGGTGTTGGTGGCCATAGATGAGAGCCAATGGTTCTGCTCGTTCTTCCCTTATCATCAGGGACTCACTTAGCTCTTTTTCCATTATTTTTTGAATTTCCACTGCCCTCTTTTCGTCATGGCTCATCCAAGAAGCCATATCCATCCGCTGTGAGTCTCCCAATGCAAAATTTGGATCCCAAAAATTCATGTCAGGAAGTGCCATGTTGTGTAGGTAAAATTTTTCTAGCTTTGCTTTATCCTCAGCTGAACTATGATCACATAAATGCATAAACTGACCATAATCTTGAAATGGGATTGTGCCCCTCTGGGCCAATGTCTTAATCTGGAATTGGAGCCACTGGTATTTGAGATAAAGTGCATAGGATTTTGCTGGTTCTCTACACTGCAATGCCTCCATTGCCCAGTTGGCCATGTAGGCTAACTGGGTTTCCTTTTCCCGCAGCTGCCTTTTCAAAATCAGCACTTTAGTTACTGCCTGAGATTCTCTTTCTTGTTGTTATTTCATCAGTGTTTCACTATCTATTTGTGGTTCTTCTTCTTGTTGTTGTTTCTTTGCTGCCTCACTATCTACCTGGGGTCCCTCTTTTTGTTGTTGTCCTTCCAAGATTGGCAGCTTATTTCCTCCTTGAGGTTCCCTTTCTTGTAGCTGCTTTTTCAACAGTTCATTTTCTTCCTGTAGTTCAGGCCTTCTGATGCTCTCTATGTGCCTTACCATGCTCAACTCCCTGCTCATCTCCCTCAACTTGTTTTCCATGTGCCCTATATGTTCAACTCCTTTAGATTTAGAAATCTGCATCCAGGTGTGGGTCCTCACTCTTTCTTTTTCTAGTTCGAAGAAAAGAGGCACAATGAATTTTTGTGGGATAATCTTCCCACCCTCCAGAAGATTGTAATAGGAGCCTAAGTTGGGATGAGGTCCAGGTTCTGGTATTTCTTTTGCCTTACCTTCCTCTTGCGACTGTTCCTCTACCTTCCTTTCTAGCTTTTCAGTTTCTTTGAGCTTGGCCAGTGTCGCCTGTAGAGAGGTTTGTGCCTCCTGTAGGACTTCTTTAGACTCCATCAATTTGATCCTTTCCTTCCTAGTGGAGTTCTTAGGACTCCCTCTCTTGTAGGTGATGGAGATTTTGAAGGGAGATTTCTCCTTTGTCATAGTAGGTGCATCCTCAATGATAATGGGTTCTTTCAATCGTGGCTCGGGCTTACCCAGCTTGATTCTAGTGCTCATTCGGGCTTTGAAATACATGGATGTCTATCTTTTTCTTCTCCCCTTTTGCTTGGCTAGAGTGCTTAATGCAGCAAGTTTAGCTGCTACTTCCCTTGCTAGTGTCTCAAGGGACACTTCTTCCTACTGTTTCTCTTCCTCACTGTCTCCAGTTTTGCCTGTGTCTGTTGTTTTTGTTTTAATTTCTGTTGTCTCACATGGTGTTTTCTCCTTTCCTTGCTGAGTTTCTGCCTTTCCAGTGGCAATCTTTTTCTGAGCTGTCTTGGTCTTCATCTTCTCAGCTTTTGTCCTCTTCCTCTTCTCTGCTTTTGATGTTGGTTCCTTCTCTACCTTAGGTTCAACTGTGGTTGTGTCATTTTTCTTTCCTTCTCTCTATTTTTCCTCTTTTTCTTCTTCTACTTGAATATTTTGTGCTTCCTCATGGATTTCCTTTTCAATTTCCTCTGTCTGCTCCTCCTCTTCACTATCGGATGGACTAAGGTCCTCTGTGATATTTTTTATGTCATCTTCCTTAGTCATATTCCTGAAAATTTCCCAGGCTATAGGGATGGTGTATGTGTGGACGGCATCCTCTACCAACAATTTAATGAGCCTGTGGTGGGCGAGTTGGTCTAGAACCCCTGCATTTAATTTGGTGCCACACTTTATCAAAGAGTGGAGGAGAAGATATGGTAGACTATGTTTTCTAGCTATAGGTAGGTCCATTCCATATCTCAATTCATGCAATAATCTGAAGTGATAACCATAGACTATATAGTATCTTCCTTCACAAGAGATATATTTCATGATTCGGTAGCTGACCTCACCCCATGGATGAGATATACTTGTCCTTTTGATCCCATTATTATCCTCTACAGGATGTTCATTAGGCTAAAAAAATGTCTTTTTAGCAACCTATCCTAGTGGTTTTTCTTCTTTGCTCCAAGGGAGCCCAAGTTGAAGACCTGTGATTCCGATGATAAATTATGGTGTAAGATCTATGGTTAGACCCCTGAAACTGACTATAGCATGGGTTTTTGAATGGGGTCTTAAGGACATTAAAAATTCCTCGGTCACCTCCTCATCATATCCATGAACTCTCTCAAAGAAATGCATCCAGTTTGCCTTGGTGAAGAGGGCTATCACTTCTGCATGTTCATGCAATTTGTTGGAGTTCAAAGGCTCCTTTCTCATAAAACCTCCTAGCATGGTGTTTAGTTGCTGCTGGAAATCCTTAGGTGAGGAGGAAGGCAACAAACTTTTCAAAACTGGAAACGTAGGAATAGTTGAGGTTTGTCTTTCTCGAACCAAAGAGGGAATTTTTCGTGTTTCTCTCTTTCACAACAGTAATTTTCAATTTTCCCTCCCTTCAAACCCTATTCTCAACCTGAATTTACTTCTCAGTTTTTCTTTTTTTTTAAGGAATCACTATTTTGACAAAATTGAGAGTACATGAAATAATGCCTTTCTTCTTTCTCACAAAATAAACAGGCTTCCAAATGCAAATTCACACTTTTTCACAGGCTTGATCTTCTATGGTTGCACCTCTTTTTTTACAGGAGAATATAGGGGAGGAAAAGATAGACTTTTAGTGTAGAGAAGAAAATGGAGAGACTATATAGAATTCAGAAAAACAGAGGCAGACTTTCGTGCTCACTTTCCTTTCCTTTTCAACCCAATACTTTGCTTCTAATCCCAGCATCTTGTATAGATATATCACATGTAGAGTGGGTTTCTAAGCCTACATCTTTTCAAGCTCGAATTTGGAAAAAAATTTGAATTTTTCCTCTGCAAAGCTGCTCTCTGGCCTTCTTGTAGAAAGCCTCGTGTAGATGGTGTTCCTATTCCTGTAGAGCCTGATAAGCAAGAGGGTTTTGAAAAGTAGCAGAGAACAACTGGTTTGCTATTCTAAAGGTGGTAGGTGAGTTACTGCAGTCGAGAACTCATCGATGAAAATTAAAACAAAAGGTGGTGCAGGCTTCGACCACAGTGTACTTAAGCTGATGGCATGATCTACAGTGACAAGGTGAGGTGCCAGGATGGGTAGGTTATCCCCATCCGAACCATTGGTCCTACTCTAGTGCCATTATGGTATTTCATGTCACCTACCCACCATCACTTCCATTATTCTCGTTATATCCCGCCACCACTACTGGTTCTAAGTTTTTCTTCCTAAGTTGACGGACCACACGTGTTGACTGAGTCTTTTGAACTGCTGTTTGAATTGAACGAAGCTTGTTTGAATTCAATGAGGGTGGTTTATACTGAACAAGGGTGTCCAATTAGCTCGCCATTGATGCCATTTGATCGTGACCATCTCAATGGTTCATGCGGTTCCTAAAATATTCATGCAACAGAGGAATGAGTTTAGCCACTTACCTTTTAGTCGCTACTGTGCTCTACATGCTCAGACTTTGGCACTTTGTTTTTTATTTCTGTTGTTGCTAGTGCTCGTGGCCTTTGAACTGGTGGCTTATGCAGGTGGTTTTTGATCAGGCACTGCTCCTTGTACGTTGCATACATCTTGGTTGCACTGACCCTGCCTCTGGAGCTTGTTTTCTAAAGGGATCAGCTATTATAGGAATCCTACAAGATTCCCTGTAGCTGATTCTCCCTCTAAATTTTCTAGTTGATGCTTGAGTAGGGACTGAAGAGACAATTGCAAAAGGTTATGAAGGAAAGGAGTAATAGCTGGAATACATCAGGTAAGAAACAAGTGAAGAATGTTGTTGTTTTATTCATCATCATATTTTTTTGTTTAAAAACGAAAGAAACAGAATTTATGTGTTTTCTATCCGGGGAAGGAAAAGCGAGTGGGAATGTGGGTGTGCAGGGATGAAATGGGGAATTAGGAGGATGAATGCTGGTAGGGAGGTCCATAGGCCTTCTGGACAAATTTCTAGCCCTCGAATTCTTCTTTGAACTTAATTTTGGGCTCTCTGTAGTTTCTACAAGAGCTTTTTGTAGAATGCACAGAGTTTCTTGTAGGATGCAAAATTTTCAGAACAAATGAGACCAAGGCCTAGGAAAAGACAATGGCGATGGAGGAATGAGCTATCAAGGGTGTATGTAGCCTCGCCATGTCTTTTTTCTCTTGTGTGACCCTCCTGCAATCTGCAATGCATTCAAAAGAAGTTAGTTTTTTCTATTTTTTTCTTCTTTCATCCTTTTTTTTTCTCTTTTTTTTTTTTGTGAGACAGCTGGGGCACCTCCAGGTGCTTTTCACCCTCACTACCTACCCTAGGTAGCTCCAAGAGGTTTTCACCCAGGGATCTTTTATTCTTTTATTCTTTTTTTTGTTTTTTGTTTTTTGTTTTTTGTTTTTTTCGTTTTTAGCTCAAGGTGTGGATGGAGTGGAGGTAGAGACCTGCTCCACTACCAACATTGTTTTACTTAGATTCTCAATGAATTCCTGCTTGGAAAGGGGCTTCTTGTAGATCTTCAACCTATGCCCATTGACAAGCATGGGGATGGCTTCCTCATCGATGGTCCAGATTAGGACTAAACCATTGTCATTGAATTTTTTTACTATGTATGGTCCCAACCATCTTGTCCTTAGTTTGCGCTTGAAATCTTTATATCTTTAGTCATATAGCAGTGCCCAATCTCCTTCTTAGAATTATTTTTCTTTGAGGTGTCTGTCATGACATATTTTTCTTTGAAGTTGGACTACCTCTGAGTGGAGAAGGTCCCGCAATCTCTTTTAATCCAATCCATTTAGCTGAAGTAACCTTTCCTTTTGTGCATGGCTGAGATCTACGTCCAGCTGAGCTGTTATTGTTAATGTGTTATATTCAAATTCTATTGACAGCAAAGCCTTCTTCTCGTAGACTAGCTCATAGGGTGTGAACCCTATGGTGGTTTTCCATGTGGCATTATAGGCCCAGGTGGCCTCAACCAATTGATCTGCCAAACCTTTTCTGCTGCTGCTCACTGCCTTAGTCAAAATCTCCTCCAAAGCTCTATTAGTGACTTCCACCTGTCCATTTGCTTGCAGATGATAAGGGATGGAAGTTCTGTGCTTAATCTTGTGATGTGTGAGTAGGTCTTTAATCAGATTGGAGGTAAACCGACTTCCTTGATTTGTGACTAATTCTCTTGTATAGCCAAACTTGTAAAAGATATTTTCTCTCAAAAACTCAGCTACTTTTCCCTTTTTTGCTGCCTTAATTGCCTTTGTTTCTACCCATTTTTTTAGATAATTAGTACACACAATGATGTAAGTTTTTTGTTTTGAAGGAGGGTTGATGGGACCCACAAATTCCATGCCCCACTTCTCAAATGGCTTGAAAGTTAGTTGAGGTTGCAGGGGCATCTCATCCCTTGGAGTAGGTTTCCCCATCCTTTGACATTGGTCACATTGGCTGATATATCTTCTGGCATCTTGATGAAGATTGGGCCAATAGTAACCTGCTTGTAGAATTTTGAAGGTAGTCATTTTTGCCGCAAAATGGCCCCCACAGGGCCCATTTTGATAGGTTAGGAGAATGTCAAAAACTTCATCCTCTCTGACACAATGCCTCAAAATATGATCTGGGCCAAGTTTAAAAAGATTGCCCCTAATCCGGGTGAATGGGGCACTTTTCCTCATGATCTTGCTCTTCTCTTTTGAGGACAGGTGTGGCAGAAACTGTGTTGAAACCAAGTAATTTGCTATATCAACAAACCATGGAGAGAGTACTGAAATAACAAATAGGTGTTCATCTGGCATTTGATCATCCACCATTCCTTCTTCACCTACAGGCAAATCTAATCTAGACAGAAAATCAGCAACAACATTTTCCTTACTCGGCTTATCAACAATGGTCAAATCAAACTACTGCAATAAAAGTAACCATCTAATGATATGAGCATTTACATCTGGTTTATTCTTCAAATACCTCATTGCACCATGATCGGTGTGTATGAATGTTTGATAGCCAGTGATGTAGTGTCTGAATTTATTCAGGGAATGGACTACAGCTAGGAGCTCCTTTTCGGTTACAGTGTAGTTTAATTTTGCCTTGGATAGCTTCTTACTGACAAAATATATGTCATAAGGCAGCTTCTTATCAACTTGCCCTAAGGCTGCTCCTATTGCTTTGTTTGAGGCATCTGTGTGAATGTGGAAAATTACGGCCTAGTTTGGACCTCTCAAAATTAGGGTAGTTACCAGTTTACCTTTCAAGGTATCCAGAGCTTTTTGACAGTTGTCAGTCCATATGAACTCAACATCTTTTCCCAAAAGACCAAACAATGGAGAAGCTAGCTTACTAAAATCCTTAATGAATCTTCTATAAGACCCTGCTAAGCCTAGGAATCTCTGAACATCTCTTACCTTTTGAGGAGGTGGGACCCTTTGGATGATTGCAACTTTATTGGAATCCACCTGTAATCCTTGCTGAGAAATTGTATGACCTAGCATGGTCCCTTCAGTCATCAGGAATTCTCATTTTTTAGGACTGAGGGACAGGTTCATTTCGATGCAGTTGGCTAAAACTTTTCTCAGGTTAGTCAGAGCTTCCTGGAAGTTAGAACCATAAGGGGTAAAGTCATCCATATATATTTCCACTGAATCATGAACCAATTCAACAAATATGCTCAGTACTGCTCTCTCGAAAGTGGCAGGAGCATTGCACAACCCAAAAGGAAGGACTCGGTATGAAAAAGTACCCTATAAACAAGTGAAAGTGGTCTTATCTTAGTCTTCCGTACTGATGTGGATTTGGTTGTACCTACTAAACCCATCTAGGAAGGAGAAGAACTTCTTCCCTGCTAGGCCATCTAACAATTGATCTATAAAAGGAAAAGGAAAATGGTCCTTCTTGGTGGCCTTGTTCAGTTCTCGATAGTCTACACAGATTCCCCACATCCCAACTTTCTTTGGCACTAGCACCAAAGGAGAGACCCATTCGTTGTTAGGTATGAATCCTGCATCCATTAACTTTTGTAGTTCTTCTTTGACAATGTCCTTAAGGGCTAGGTTCATCCTCCTTTGAGGCATCCTGACTGGTTTAAAATCTTCTTTAATGTAAATGTGATGAGTACAAACTGAAGGGTGGGCTCACTTCATCTGCTTATAGCTCCAAGCAAAAGCATCCAAGTGGTTTTCCAATAAGTTACAAAATTCTTTCTCCTGAGAGGTGGATAGGGATGAGTTGATCCTCAAGGTTCTTTCTGGGCCAAATTCCACATTCTTCACTCGGAGAGAGGTCGGATCAGCCACACAGAGATCAACTACAGGATTGGCTTGGCTTTCTTCCACCAACTCTTCTAATGGAAACACACTGGGTGGTGGATCCTGATTCAAGTTTTCAATAAGGTCATCTTCAGTTTGTGGGCCCCCCATGGTAGCCTCTATTGTACACAAGGGTGCGGAATAGACTTCATCCTCATCTTCCTCTTCCAACCAGAGAGGTAAATCATGTTCTAACATAGGTTGGGCAAGAGGATATAGGACTAGTTGTTTAGACATGTGCCAATTTTTTATTGTCATGTTCCCGGCTCGACAACTGATGTAGGCATTTGCAGTAGCCAACCAAGGTCTTCCTGGGATGAGAGGATAACTAGTGAGCTTTGCCTTTGGTTGGCGAACTAGTAAATTAGTAGGGTACTCCCACGAATCAATAGAGACCATTACATCTTGCACAATCCCCTCAAGGGTCACAGTGGGGCGGTCTACTAACTGCAGGATTGTTATGGTCTTTCTCAGCGAACCTTGAAGGTTGAGTTTGAGCATAGTGTCCCTGGTAATCACATTAATGGTAGCCCCTAAATCAATCAAGTTATGGGGGATTACAGTGCCATTGATGTGGACATCAACTACATGACTCCCAAGGTCTAGATATTTCGAACAGATTACCTGCCCCAACATCAGGTCAGGCAGTTGTCCTATGACATTGATAGTTGGAGCATCTCTCTTGCGTCTGCCTGGGTGCCTGAAGAACTTCTCCTTGATCATCTTGTTGTATATGGGCACATCTTTTATGGCTTGGAGAAGTGGTGTCTTTACACATAACTATTTTAATTCTCCCAGAAGTTCAACTTCCTCTGAGGTCGATTGTGTGGTTCTAGTTAGTCTCTCAAGAAAGGGTGGAATGACTTTTTGTTCACTTTCCTATTTTTCTTCCTCATCCTCCTTAGGAGGGGGTTGGCTATTTGGGAGAATCATCCTAGATCATAGGTTAATCGCCTAAATCTCCACAGCATAGGTCGAACATGATGTTTCTCCACTATATACCTGCTAGGCCTGTCTATTGTTGGGGTTCCAGTTCGGTTCAGCAGGTATTCGGGGTTGTCTTGGTGGAGTGGGAGGTAATGGTTGTGGTTGAGCAGGTGGTGGAGGCAAAAGAGCAGGATGAGAGTTGTACTGGGGCCTCCACCCCTGATGAGGTGCATTCCACTGAGGCTGTGGTTGAGCATAAGAGTGAAACGAATGAGCAACTGGCGGAGCCTGGTATTGAGGAGGATATGACCAAGGAGGGGGTGTGGACTACGAAGGATGAAGAGGGGGACCCCAAGAAGGCATGGAAGTGGCTTCATTGGGGTTGTAATAAGTCTAGGATGTCCCTTGCATTCCCTACTGGTAAGGTCTGGGTCCATGTGGCCTCCTTTTCTTCATGAAATAGAGTCGTTCAGTGGCTCTTTTGGCCGCTAGACATGCAACTTTAATTTCTGGCAAGGAAGGGCACTGATTAGTAGGATGGTATTCTTCACGGACTAAACACACTTCTATAGAGTGCAATGGACATTCATTCCTAAGATGCTTTCTAGTGCACCTGGGACAAAATATGGCTAAAGCCCTCTTACCTTCCTCTTGTTTCCTTTTGATATCAATTTGCAAGGCAAGAGTCTACCTCATCTCACTCTTGAAATCTTCTAGCTAATTCTCAAGTTCATTTCTAAGGGATGAACTGGATGAGGATGTACTAGCTAAAGGATGACTTCTCCTACCTATCTTTCTAGCTGACCTAAAATGGTTTCTAAACATAGTCTTTATGTCATCATAAGGCAGTTGGTAGATGTCTCCCCTAGCCAGCAAGTGGAGGGTATCTAGAAGGTCTTCAGGGACTCCTTTGAGTAGCACCAACTTCAGAGACTCGGGGTCAAGTGTACACTTGGCCCCTTTATAACTAAGTTGAAAACTTTCTTCATAGTCTTCTAAAGATTCATCACTTCCCATGGTCATTCGAACAATTTCTTCCTTGGTATCCTTTGACCTACAGTAGTTCTGGTATTTGTTGTTAAAGGCTTGTTGCATCTGAGCCCAAGTTGTGATACTATTTCTAGGTAACCCCATGAACCAGCGCAATGCTGCATCCTTGAGGGTAGAAGGAAACAATTTCAACTTTTGCTCATCCTCTGCGTAGTCATAGCTTCGACAGAGAACAACAAATTCAAACAAGAAGGTATCAGAATCTTCAGTAGTCAGTCCATGGAAGTGAGGTAAGGCTGAAGGACTTATGTTCTTCATTTTTGTGTCCCCATTGGTCTCTTGGATAGGAAAGGCATCTTCTATTCTTTCCCCATTTCCTCTAACATTTTTGTTTTCAGCCATGGCCTCAGGAGGAATGGTTTCTTTCTCTTCTTCTGTTATAAGATCTTCATATATCTTTGGAGGTTCACCTATAGGTTCTTCTAGATCACTACCACCAAAGAAGAGAGAAGGGTGACTTAGTGATGTGGTGGGGTGTTGGGTAGGAATTTTCCTGAATTGTCTCTGTTCCTACGAGGCATGAAAGGAAATCTGTTTTTGGGTGATTTTTGTTTTTTATCTACTTGTACCTGGAAAACTGAAATGGATTGAATAACAAATTGCAACTGACTAAAATGAACTTGCTGAAATGGAAGTAACGAAATGACTAATCTACTTTGTTGGAATGGAAATTGCATAATTGAAATGAAAGCAAGGAAATGACTAATCTACTCTTGCTGAAATGGAAATTGCAGAATTGAAATGAAAGCAGGAAATGACTAATCTAAGTTTTCTGAAATGGAAATTACAGAATTGAAATGAAAGCAGGAAATGCCTAATCTATTTTTCTGAAATGGAAATCGCAGAATTGAAATGAAACAACTACTCTACTTTTGCTGAAATAAACTACTTATTAGAATATTGCAGTAGAAAATGTAAGAAAAGCAGTAATCACAAAATACTCTGACGCTTCCCCAGCAACGGTGCCAAAACGAGTGGTGAGCTCTAGTATTGTAGCAATAATGTTGGAACTCTTGGGGCTTCCTTGTTTACTTTTATCAACCGGTAGTTTGTAACAAACTTGGAAGCCATGGTGTTGTATGCACAAGTACTAGCTCTTATTGCAGGCTGTCATTTGATCAGCTGGTGCAACTTTGCTAGGAGCTTAAGCCAACTTCTCAGAAGAAGCTTTAACTGTGATGAAAGGAAGGAAGCTAATTCTATACAGGTTATTCTACTTGCAGAAAGAGAAGGAAAACTGGAATGAAACACAAACCCTAGCAAACGCTAGTTTACCCACTAACCCTACTTTTACAAGAAAAGAGATGGAAACTAATGAAGTGAGTACGATTGACTACTAAAAAGGTCAATTACATTTATTCAAGCTACTTCAAGAAATGAGAAGAAATCATCTTTTTTTACTTTCGAGTATTTTTATGTGGAATTATTATGCTTGTGATTTGACTGGTTGTGACTGTGTAGAGGTTTGGTGGTAAAGGAACATGGAGTTGGCTTTTATAGAAGGTGAGGAAGGTGTGGATAGGTCCTAAAAAAACCCTAGTACCCTTTTGAGGACTTCCATTGTGATCAGAATTTGAAAAATCACTCACAGGAAATTCTACAGGAGGTTGTAGGGGATCCACAGGAGGTTCTACATGAAGATCTACAAGAGGAGACCGAAAGTGGTTTTTGGAGGTTTGAAGGTCGAAAGATGATGGGAAAGGGGAAAGGAAGGTTGGATGAAGGTGTTAAGTGGTCTATAGCTTGTCAAGGACGATCAGGGACAAAGGAGATGGCTGGATTTGTTCAAATGGCAAGAAAACAACTTTATGGAAAAACAACGCAGAAATTAGGGCAGATTGGCAAAATGTGGTGAATGAGCTGAGGGATATATGAGAAGTGAGATGGTGATGGCTATTTCATGTAGCAATGATGAGTTGGAATGTCCTACAATAGATCTACACTTTTACTTCTCAAAACTAACCAAAGCAAGAACGAAAAAACAAAGTTTTGTCTAGCTTAACCTAATTTCTGAACTAAAACCAGAAAATGTTGAACAATACCTTATGAATAGAAAATCATGTGAGAGAACTATGGTAAAAGGACATAAAATGATCTAAGAAATTAAATCTGAACCCATATCAACTTTTCCAAATCAAAGTATCACACTAGCAGTTGCATGAAAGAGAAAAAGTTGTGTTTTTGGTGGCAGTAGTAGTGCCTTGACCTCAAATCATAGTTCTAAGGAGGGGGAAAGGAGATCAAGAACTACTGTTAGCTTTTTTTGGATTCGTTTCTGTCATTGTAGCAACTTACTTAAGCAACTTGAAGCAAAAACAACTATTCTAACCATCGAAAGCAACCTAATCTAATGAAGTAAAATGAGTATATGTAGTAGAAATTAACTCATGAATGGAAACAAAAACATATAAGTACACAAAGGAGGTGTTGGGTAGCTTGGGTTGGGCCCTAACCCAAGAGCTTCAGCCCTCTGAAAAATATCAGTGCTAGCTCAAAACTTGGTTCATCTTCATTATCAAAAATAGCAGTTACATCACATAAAAACTATTCTCAAAAAGAGCTCGAAAATGAGCTGAGTACAATGTTGCAAAAAAGTGTGAAAATATACTAAGAACTGGCTAACCTACTGAGGCTCGAAGCCCTTTTATTTATACAAGTGCGGACTCCCAATAATCATCCTAATATTATGGTACTCGACTTTGTAGAACTGAAGATAACAGCAGCCCTACTTGACTTGCTCGGCTGCCCCTTCGAATCATCAATCTGGGCCTTTGTACTCCAAGCTGCTGATGGAAAATTCAAGGAAGGTGTCATTAATGAAGGATACACCCCTCCTACAAGTCCTCTTCTGTGTTTCCCTCAAGTTTGGCTGCCATTTGCTCATAAATTCCTTGTCTTTGTCCAAAATTGTCGAAAAAATTCTGCAATAAACATTCATTAGACTACATGGAAAAGTGACTAACCCAATTCACTCTATTGACATAAATATATTCAAAAACATGTACAAAACTATTGAGAATGGCGGATTAAATTGAAATAATAGGCAGAATGAGCCCATATAGTTACCTATTTTTGGGGCTCATCAAGTATCCCTCTCCGACTTTGTTTGATCTTTGCTACCCGAAGTAGAAGCTTCCGCGAAGCTCTTCTTAGCTCCCATAAATGTTTCCTTCGTACGTTCCAAATCAAATTCAGGTTGTTTTGTGGGGGCCTTATGAACCCATGCATCCTCCTCTAGTTGCTTCCCCTTGTCTTCTCCTGTAGTTGCACCACTTCTGAGCATCATATTCATGTTAGGGTCTTCCACGTGCAATTCAGCCTTCATGATTTGGACGTTCTGAGTGGGAGTAGTTAGAAGCACCCCTTTTTCCCACATATGAGCAATCAGCATGGGGAAATCGACTGCTTCATTATCAAATTGATAGCAATTCAGGAAACAGACTCTGTTGTTTGTGCAGTCACATGCGTAGTGCCCCGGTCCTCCACAATTATAGCAGATTAATTATCCTCGTCCACGTCCAAGTCTCATTCTCCCGTGTCCTTGGAATCCACCTTGCGCTATTGCTGCTGCAAGATCTTGACCACACGTCTCCATCTCCATCTTGTAAGCAAGTGTTCGATCCATCAACAAGTCATAACTTCAGCAATTACTTTCATCGCGGCCCGTTGTCCTACAAAATTTGCAAAATAACTGTTAGGGGGGAGGTTGTCTCAAGTTCTGCAATAGATGACAGTTGTATGTAGCATGCTTTCCTCCCACCTGATAGATCGCGCACTAGAGTGCGGGTGTCATGCTTGGCCCCGCTTGTACCTCTGGTCGCAACGGTATTTCCGCCCCCCCTAGTACGTAGTTTGTGAAGAGTGGACAATGATCCTTATCATGGCCCTAGCCCTTACATTTGATACACCACACCTCTTTGCGCACTTCTGACCAAGGTGCCTATCCTTGTTTCAAACTTCGCATCTTTAAACATAGGTTTTCTATTTGCGCATGGATTTTACTAACTCACAACCCCAGATCATGTATTGGGGTTTCGTGCAACATCATTGGAGTCTCTAATGCTTCGGCCTGGGTTGAGATCTTTTTCTGTGATAGTGCCATCCTTAGATGTGGTGTCAAAGATGCCACAAACCATGCACAGTGCTGTGCATCTGTCAATGTCATGTTAGCCTCACAGAATGTGCTTTTCAATCTTTGAGCTACATCCCATAGGGTTTCACCAGGTAACGTTGCGATCTCCTTGTACCCAATGACCAACTGTGTCTTTGAATTTGGCCAACCAAATTCCTTGTTCAATGCATCCTGGATTGCAGCTATTTTTGCATTCAAGTGATCATTTGAGTACTTTATATACCACATCAACGCACAGTCCTCCAGCTCACTAACCAGAGTAGCCTTCTTGATGTTATCATCTATTATGCCTTGGGCTTCCCATACAACCTTTACCACAAACAAGAACTGACTTGTTTCCTTGTTTTCCTATGCCTTTAAATACCGACAACTTGACCACACTCGCCATCCCAACCTTCAGTGGTGGCAGTGATGGTGTCAACGAAGATGGGTTCGATGTAGGTGAAGTAGGTGATGGCATGGGTGGTGGTGGCATCAGTGGGATGCGCAACTTAATCAACCAAACTACGCTTATCAGAGAGAACCCTACGAGTTCTTCCTCGCTTTCTCGTCAAATAGAAATCAGAGGACGTTCTCTAATCCTTTGGTTCCTCGGAAGCCTCTTCTGCTCTGCGTTACGCCAGACATTAATTAATGTGCATAATCTGTTTTTCACACAACAACATTTTAATCCAAGTATTCAATGATTTGATATATTTACCCTGCGTCCCTTGGAGAAACCACCTTTCTACTTCACTATAACTCACAGTTGTGTCTATCGCAAACTCAGTGATAAACCCTCGTATTATGCGATCCAAACAATGATCTACTGCATGTGTGATTTTGTCTTCAAATGCTTCTAGCCTGCGCATCAATTCTAGAGTCCACACAATGGGTTACTCTAGTTTTCGCCTTCCCACGCTATCAGCTAGCCTCGCGATCCACTCATACAACTCTATCGAGAATGATGCGAAAAAGATCTCGTGGATCTCTATGTATATGTAATGATCAAACCACATTTCTTCCAATAACCATGGATTTCTGTTTTCCTGAACCACAAACTCGTGAAGCTTCTGATCCAACTAATCTTCAAGCTCTTTCTTTGTAGGGTTCCAGTATTTCAACAACAGACATCCCTTAGGCAGATCTTGATCCCAGCAATGGAACCATTTGTTGGCTTATTAGGCCCTGACCCAGGTTCGGAAGAGTTATTAGCCAAACAAATCCTGTAGCTACTGGCCCTTTCAGCAACACCCCGCAGAGTGCGGACTGATGTCTCACCTAAGGTAGCAGGGGAGGGTGCTGGAACTAGGTTTCCACACCCTTGGGATGTCTTGATGTGGTCTAGAGGGGTCACGAACCATTCTGTGGCCTTGCGCCACTCTAGATAATTATCGGGCTTCTGTGAAGATCCGTAAGGGTGTACTTGCTTATTAATGAAATTATGACAGATCTGAGCTTTTATTACAGTCTTTAAGAAAAGATTTAACAATAAAACCCAGAGCGCGCAATCATAAAGAAAGGTATAAACTCATATAATAGGTCATGAATAAATTCAGAATATACACAGCAGACAGATCCGCAAGAAACCACACAATGACTCTGAAATTCTTATCCTTACTGATCTTCTCTTCAGTACAACCAGATCCTTCATGTGCACTCAGCTGCAGGGGTCCACACACCCAGCTACGGACTCTACCAGGCCTCTGTGCACACAACTGCAGAGCCATAATCTCTCTACCAACACCCTTGACTTGGACTTACAGACTCTACCAGGCCTCTGTGAACACATAATTATGTTCCAGCTCAAAATAATACTTACCAAAAAGCTGACTTCTGACCATAGAGCCTTTCTCTATTTATACATTTTCATGGTCCGTGGATCATGGATAGGTCGACTCATTTTACATTATTTTTTGGCGTACAACCCTTTGACTTGACTCATTACACTTTCCGCTCCGTGCATCTCGCGAAGTCTTTACTATACCTTTACCCAAAATTGTGGGCTTTGAGCCTCAAAACCGTTACACGGGGCCTTTGCCACCCAACACCTGATAAAACCACAACTTCATGAATCTCCATATAGGAATCAATAAAAGTTTCAAACAAGAGAAGTGTGAGTAAAAAAAAACCAACAAATGATGATGACAGACAAAGGACGCCAATAAGGAATGCTATTGCAAGCAGTCGTGGAAGCATGAGCTTGAAGTACAAAAATATGGGTGGTGGTAAAGAAAGGACACATAACTATGACAATGGGGGGTCCCAACTAAGTGCCATAGCTAGAGCCAAGGATAGGAATCTTGGGCCAACTAAGGAAGAGGAAAACGGGACTAAGGCGGGAGGTTCAAAGATAGAAAAGAAATGGAAAAAAATTGAAAATTTATGCCTTAGATTTGGCTTTGTACAGACTGGCCTACATAGGTATTTGAACCAAAAAGGAACAAAAATTATAGAGCAATAATTTAATACCATTTTGGAGTTGATGTGAACACACAAGGATTGACACAACTTCTCTTGAAAGAAAAAATTCATCCTTGCAAGCAGAATACTATCTATGGATCCTACAACCCAATTAGGTTGGTTATCCGACCTTCAAGAGTATTCCCTAGGCCCTACACTTTCCAAGCTCATTCATCCTTATGGGGTTCTCTCCACTAGAACCAATTATACTGAAAGGTAAAAGTTGATTGCGACACTTAAAAACATAATGCACATCAATTCCACACATGTGAGACTCTATTTATCACACATACTAGATGCTACACAACCCAACTTCATTACCATGCTCTACTTGGTATAACATGACTTAAAGGCATTCCTCCTATCATAGCCCATTTTCCTTAAATCAGTCTTGGGGGTTTGCTACTGCATCCCCCAGTCCATTGTCCAAGTTGGATAGTGACAATCTACCCCTATTTCCTCCTCATACAACACCCTATATAAGTCTAAGTAGACCATCTACACCCACCTACCATCTAATTTCCTCAAGTACGGAGTCCAAAATAGGATTCCATGTGGATGAAAGAGGTGAAGATGATTATGAACACCCCTAATTTTCTAACAGATCAACTATTCTACGGCTTTTTTGTTCAACTTGCATTGGGATATAGAAAATTAGAGAAGAGGCCTATTCCAAGATACATTCCAATCTCCAGCTCGAGCAACCCTTATGTAGCTAGGTAAAATTTTGAAGTTTCCTTATAATACTTACAACACTTTGGGAATCACCTTCTACTGTATCTTGGTGAGGCCCAATGATTGAGCATACTTTAATCCCATACAGAGAGCCATTAATTCCACTGCATTGTTAGTATTGATTCCCATTTTCCTAAAGTATATAAACATAGTTGGACCAGCTATATCTCTAAAAATACCTGTGTATCCCATAAGACTGAGGTTACCTTTCGATGTACCATCACAATTTAATTTCAGGAAGGAAGGTTGGGGGGGGGATATAATATGAGGGGGACCATGCATGAAATATCCTTTCTTCACTATAAAAAAGAATCCAATCTTGAGGGGACACACTATGAATGAGCATAGATTCCTTAACATGGTTGGTGATAGAATTATAAATGGATTGAAGCGGGATAGATGGACCCTTGAATATTTTTCTATTTCATTCTTTCCATATTCCATAGTCACGAAAAAGAAGATAGGGGGTACATATATGGTTTAGGATTGGATTTGAAAAGGAATGTGAATTTCAGCTAACTTTAGTATTCGAAAAATTAGAGGGATCCCTACCATATTGCATAAAACACTCAGATAATTATCTTTAAGCTTCCTAAGAAAGTACAAATATTAAATGTATTCTATAGATTCTCAAAATGAATAAGGTAAAGTGAACAACTTTAGTGTCCCTAGTAATTATTTTTTTTGAATTTTCTCCTATATTAAGAAATTTTTCTTAGGTAGAAGCCAAAGAAAGATATATATTTTGGCCATACATTATGCTACCAATTATCTACCTAAACTTCTCCATTTATAAACACTAATGTCCTTCTTCTAAATTGTAGGCTTCTCCAGTGGAGAAGGATCCTTTTGATTTATATCCCCAATGTTGTTCATCTTCCTGGTATAATAAGAGGATACATCTATTCTGTATATTTTTCAAGAAAGTTTTACATAGTCCTCCTTTTGGTCTGGGGTACTAGGTCTTTGGAGGGATCCATCACTACCATCAAAAATTGGGGTATTCCTCTTCCCAACAATCCATGATTGATATTCTCCATTGAGTTGTAATATGTTGGACTAATTTCCCTAATTCTATTTGGTCCCCAAATCTAAGTAGTTTCTACTATGAGTTAGCCCAAAACAAGGAAGTGTGCCTTTTTTTAACCTTTAAAAAACAATGCTTTTATAATGGGCTTTTGTCTGTTTTCCATATAAATGAACTAGGGGCCATGGTATTGAGTCAAATTGAAAATTTTTCACAGGTTTGTGGTGCATACATCCATTTGCAAATTATTTTCCACAAATCTAATCCCCTTGTTTGAAGCCATTATTTCTTGATGATGCACCAAGGCCTCCCTTGAGATTTGGTTTGCAAGTTTTGTCCCATGCTACTAAAGACCTTTTCTTCTCCAGGTGTGATTAACTGTGAAATAAACATGTCTGTGTCCTACGTAATTCCTACAGAATGGAAGATGGATCCATCATTGTTGAACAAAGATATATTTGTAGTGCATGGAGCACTACTTTGAGAAGAACCAATCTTCCTAAAATGTAAAGAGTTTAGAATGTCCAACCTGCCAATTTATTGTGAAATTTTGCTAAGAGTTCCTCTCACAAGTTCCATTTAAGAGAGATATATGCCTGGGTCATGCCAAAATACTTTAGTGGGAGTTTACTAATTTGGAAGACCAATATTTAAGCCACATGTTGCTAGATAAATATTAGATTATTTGGAAAAAGGACTTGAGGTTTTTTTTTTTTGTTAATCTTTATATCTAATGTTGCAAATACCATTTCCACAATATGGTTTAAAATGTATGCCTCGCGAATCGTTGGAGTTCCCATTCACAATATTTCATCCACAATTTTTTGGTGGGCGAGTGGGAGATATTATTATAAAATACAAATGCCTTTGAGATTTTTCCTAATATTGTGGCTTTTAACAAATGGCCAAGTCCCTTCATTACTCGATAAAATAGAAAGGTGATAGAGGATCACCTTGTTGAATCCTATGAGTAGAAGAGAATGGTGGGGATGGAAAAACATTAGCCAAGATCAATAAGGGTGTTGAGGAAATGAGATTACGAATACATTATATCCATTCACCTACAAATCCAAAATCACGGAGAACACAATAAAAAATTTGCCAATTTCTTTCGTTATATGCTTTGGAAGATATAGTTTAATAATCATATAAGGATTCTTTGTAATTTCCAATGAATGAATAACTTTGTGAGAAACCATTATGCCATCCAAAATTTGTATGTTGTCAAAAAAGTCTGTTTTCTTTGTGTAAATGATCCTTGGAAGAAATGGATTTGGACTATTAGCTATGATAATGGCAATGATTTTGCAAATTTTATTACATAATATGATACGTATATATCCATTTGGATTTTCCACTTTATCTTTAATAGGAACCAAGTTTCGAAAGGTAGCAACAAAATCCTTAACAAAGGGTTGAGAGTCTTCGGATTCCTTGATGGCTATCGAATTTTTTTTTCCTAATGATGGACCAGCATGCCTGATAAAATTCAATAGTGAAGCCATCTCATCGATGTTATTTATTATTTGATGTTGCTTTAATCATGGATTCTACTTCTTCTAGGGTGATCGTTCAAAGAGAGGCTTTAGTCTATTCAAGCATTATCACTATCATAATATATTTGAGAATATGCTGAATCACCCGCATCCTATCCACTCTTGGCTCAGATAGAATAGTTTTCAAGAAATGAGACAACTCCGTAGAGATCTCCTGGTGTGTCTCCAATTACTATTTCTCTAGATACTTAGAGAAGATATCGTGTTGTGGTGCCTATGTTGGAGCATTGAATTGTAGAATAAATTTATATTCCCCCCTCTCTTTGATACACCTAATTCAAGAGTTCCATTTCCACAATATCTCTTTTGACATCCTCCATTCCTCCAATAAATTTAAGGTTTCTACCTCTTCCTTGATTAAATCCTTAGACTTTCCAAATAATATCACTTTTGATTGGGTTGTTTCTATTTTTTGTTCTAATTTACTTTTTTATTCCAAAGTATTCACAAATGTGTCCTTATCCCTGCCTTTAACTCCATGTTTTATGTGTTGAAGCTTTTATGGAGGATAAACATTTACAATAATATAAAACCTCCTAATTCTCCTCACCATTCCTACATATTCATTTTGAATTCTAGATGTTGCATCCAAAATTTCTTAAAGTGAAATGAATAGTTCCATGGTATTAATTTTAGATCAATGCTGAGAAAAATGGGCCAATGATCTAATCCGTGGTAGAGAGGATTGTAGATTCTAAAAACAAATCCCAACTCATGATGTCATTGGAGATTAGAAAATTATTCAACTTTGGAGCTATCTATTGTTCTCATCCATGTCAATTATTTTACGTATAAATTCTAGTGTTGTATTTATGTCTATGAGCTTTTATGAGATAATCGTCAATTTGAATAGAATAACTACTTCCTCCAACTCTCTAGTTCCAACTCACTTATCATCCAAGTATTTTAGGATGTTGAAGTAAACACCAATAAACAAAGGAGAAGAGGGGAATAATTTAGACACATGGGAAATAGAATCAAGGAACAAGGGTTTATATTTTAGAACACTAGGGCCATAAACATTAGAGAGATAGAAAGAGTCTCCTAAATCAATTAGTTGGAAATGTAAGGTGGAGATATGATATGAAATTAATACATTAATAACATTGATACCTTGTTCATTCCATATGATGACAAGGGATCCTAATTTTCCTTTCTCATCTATCGCAATTGCTTGAAACATTTTACCCCATTTGTTGATTAAATTTTTGAGATCCTCACTAGAAATGTTTCTTTCCTTGATCATCATTATTGAGGGATATTTCGAGTAACATTTATATCTTAGGAGCTTATTATTTCCCTTTTTGTTTAGGCCCCTAACGTTCCATGATATTATTTTCATGGCAGAGATTTATTAGAGCCATGGAAGGATTCTATGATTACCCTTATTCTCATTGAATTCACTAGCATGCTTATGATCCAGGTGGATGTTGGTCGCCACCCACCTATCCAACTTGGATCCCCACAACTGTCTCTTTCAGTTTCTCAATTTCCTTAATTGTAGCACAATTTACCACTTTTAGCATTTTTTTGGGTCCTAAACTTCCGGAGCCATTTTGACGCCCTAAATGATGTTTTTTGGGAAAAATGGGAGTAACATCGGACATTGTCCTATGTTTGACTTCCCAATGTTATATTCCTTGCATAGATCTTTCTAACGAGCTATTGTCCATGTCAAACGGAGATCATATGCCACCGTTACGACCTCGGGAAGTTGATGTATACCAATTTACCCAAACAGGGCCCACAATTTGGTGCTTCATCTCCTAGGGTTAGGTTTTTGGATTTTTAGGGTTTTCCATTGTTTCTAAACAATAAATAGTCCTTCAAGCCTCATTGTAACACAGTTTAGAGGCATGTAGCCGCCATATCTCTTCTCAGAGATAAGCTACCATCGCCCTAGCTGGTTTATTTCCATTTCTGTTTGTAAGCATATTTTAGTATTTTACATTAATGAAATGAGGTATTTTTTTCACTACATCTCTATGTTTATGGTTATCTCTGTAATTTTTTGTGTTCATGTTTAAATCAGGATCAGTGGTATCAAAGTGGTCTGCTTTTTCTCTATTTTTCTTTGCATGTCCCCAACAAGGTTGGGATATAAGGAGTTAGCGCTTGAACTAGTTGAACCTTTGCAAGACCAGCCTCACAAATCTCGATGGCCTCCCATGGTGGATGAAAAGGAAAATGAGGGGGCAGGATATCCTATCACAATCTTGCTCGAAGAAGCCCTCGAGCGACAAAGGAATGTGATGATTGACAACTTTGCCCAGACTCTTCAGCAGCTACCCAGAGGCAATGCATCGGCTTCCAACAACTACTCTAGAAAGGCCCACACCCTTTAATGTACAACTTAACATTGAAATCCCCATATTCAAGGGCCAGATAGATGTAGATTCCGTATATAAATGGTTAAATCTGTTAGAAGGGTATTTTTCTATTCATGATTTTTCCAGTCGAGAAAATATTATTTTCACTCTTTTCAAATCAGTCTCCCATGTCAAGGACTGGTGGGAAACCTACTACAAACAGAAGGATGAAATTAAGGGCTCACTATTTTCAGCCACACCCACTTGGACTTCATTTTGGGATGCCATCAAGGAGCAGTACTACCTTGTCAAAAGCTATGAGGAAAAATACATAAAGTGTACCATGCTGTGATAGGGAAGGGACCAAGATGTGCCGAAGTTCACAAAAAAAATTTCATACCCTTCGCACACAGTTGGGTATCAAGGACTCTGAGCCATATTTGGTACTCAAATACCGTGGCTGCCTACACAGATACATCCAGGAAGACATGGAGTTCCTGAAAATCTCCTCGCTTAGCACAACATATTGATACGCTGTCAAAATTGAGGAGAAGTTCAAAAAAAAGAAGTGAGACTTTGGATCTGCAAATCCAAAGCAAGGGAAAGGCTTCCCAAAATCGCAAAACCAAGGACAGAGCCAAGACGAGGCAACCCAAGGCAACCCGTTGAAGCCACAAGAAATAAAAAACACCACGAAGTTGAATAAGGACACAAGAAAGTGATGTGAGTTCCATAAGAGCCCCACTCACAACACAAGTGAGTGTCAGACCAAGCAGTCGCTGGTGGTCGAGTTGAAGGCTTCTGAATCAGATGCATGTTCCAACCATGAGTCAGAACCCGACAAGGGGAATGGTAAAGGGAAGGAGATCATTGATGTGGAACCCAGCACCACTGTTGCCACCACCAAGATCCAGAAGAATGAGCCCGAAGATCCAGAGGAGGGGGGAATGCCTTTTCCACTCACAAATGTGGGTGAAGCGTTCGCCGCTGCAATTCATTGTTGACAGTCGGAATAAAAGGAACCTCATTTCAACATAAGTCGTGAAGTGGCTAGGACTCCCAACCATATCACACCCGCAACCGTACAGTATTAGGTGGCTTCACCAAGGGCAAGATCTCCGAGTTTTCCAGCAGTTCCACCTTCCCTACAGCATCAAGCCCTTCACAAACAAGGTATTGGGTGATGTTGCACCTCTAGATGTTTATGATGTGTTATTAGGCCATCCATACTTGTGTAGGCAACATGCTGTCTATGATTCAAGGCCTCGCATTGTCATTATTTCTTTGTGTAATTCATTATACAGGATACCGGAGGTAGTCCCACCTATGACCACATCTTTGATCACTGCTAAGAAAGGCAACAAACTCATCTCCTTGACTAGGAAATTCATTTTCTGTCTGGTTCGCTCCCGAGGTAAGGTCAAGATCATCGTGACATCCATGACCTCCTCAAAGGGTTTCTCCACGCAGCAACAATAATAGATAGATATGGTCATGAAAGAACATAGGAACATCTTCTCCTCACCCACAGGGACACCATTGAACTATCAAGTACAATGCAAGTTTCAAGTGGGCGACAAATTCTGGTTGCATCTCGAGAAAGAATGCCTTACAAGAGCCCATCACAAGCTCAGACCACTCCGACATGGTCCTTACACCAGTACCAAGGCTATGAGAAACAATGCTTTGGAGCATAACATTCCCCCATTCCTTCATTTGCATTAAATCTTCAATTTGTAGCACCCTCTACCATGCTTCCCACCATTATTGGACACATCGGAGATTTCAGAACAACTCACTAGGGACCAAGTTCAGTGGATGGAGGAACTCAACGCAATGGGGACCATTGCTTCCTAAGGGGGAAGGAATGATCTAGGTGGATGTTCGTGGCACCCACCTATCCCACTTGGACCCCCACAACTGTCTCTTTCATTTTTTCAGTTTCCTTAATTGTAGCACAATTTTATATTTTTAGGAGTTTTTCGGGTCCTGAACTTCTAGAACCGTTGTCAGGCCCTAAATGACATTTTTTGGGAAAAATGGAGAAAAATGGGTCATTTACTGACGTTTCTCTTCCCAAATATATAGTCCTCAGAGATCTTTATAATGAGTTATTTTTCGTGTCAAACGGAGATCGTATGCCACAGTTACGACCCCAAGAAGTTGATGTATACCAATTTACCCAAACGGGGCCCACAGTTTGACGCTTGATCTCCTAGGGTTAGGTTTTTTTATGTTTAGGGTTTTCCATTATTTCTCAATAATAAATAGGCCTTTGAGCCTCATTGTAATAGAGATCAGAGGCATGTAGCTGCCACATATATTCTTAGAGATAAGCTACCATTGCCCTACCTCGTTTATTTCCATTTCTGTTTGTAAGCATATTTTAGTATTTTACATTAATGAAATGAAGTATTATTTCAATTTCATCTCTGTGTTTATGGTTATCTCTATAATTTGTTGCTTTCCTGTTTAAATCCGGATCAGCCTACTAACACACCGAAGAGCTAAACATTACTCTTATGAATGAATCCCTTTTCATCCCAAACATGTTTAAATTTATCTTCATGAATGTGTTTGGACCCCAAGTGGCCTATTACTTGTAGACCTAAATTTAATTTTGAATTTACGTGGTGATATTTAGATAAGATCAACCCAAAAGAACAACTCAAAGTTCTATGAGGGTAAAAGGATACTTTTCTTTCTAGGCTTTGGCTAATTTAGGGAGGTTAAGGGAGTCAAGGTCCGTCTCCCCAAGTTGGTCTTCGATTTCATTGATTCCTTCCAACGTTATAAAGAGGAATACAAGTGGTAGAGGTGGCTAGAATTTGTACTGAAGGATATGACATGGAATAGGAAGGGTTAAAAAGGAAGATGCACTAGAGGACTGATGATGGATGAAGGGGGAATAGATAACAAAGAAGGCCCTTAGTCCTTCATTTCATCTTCTCAAACCCACTTTCCTTGATGAGACTTACAAGGTTCAAGATAGGATAAAAAATCATATCTTTTGACATCAATTTTCTTTTGATCGAGAGAATTCCACTAAGAATGTTGAGACAAAGGGTTATTATGCTTATAGTCTGCCAAAGTGAAACCATCATTACCTTGGCCCGAGTATAGTTTAGGGATTTCTTATGTAGCTAACAAATGATAATTGTCATATAAATGGCCATATTCATGTCACTTTCAACATTTAAATGGAATATTCTCATAATCAAGAGTATGTTTCCATAATTCATCATGGTACTATATATCAATATATTTTGGGAGGGATGCATATATGTTCATATAAAAGAAGATAGGGGCATAGGATATGTACCTTCCCTACTTGGTTAATTTGGACTCTTTCACAAAATGAGATAGGGAATTCTCGATTCCAATTAGGGTTTCCTAGTCCCAAAGCTCCATTGGTAGTGAATACATCTAAATCCATATAGGTTTTGGTATGAAATCCTCCTTGTCTAGTACAAAATGGTCTATCTAGTGTTACACATTATTTTACAACATTCATGGAAATCAATGTCATACCTCTATCATTCATCATTCCAGTAATTATTGCTACTAATATTTAATGAAGATGGAAGAAATATTTTCCCTCAAAGATGAAAATCACGTTCAAATTATTTTAAAAGCCTATTTCAAGATGATGGTGCAAGTCACACATTGATGACACATAAGATAGTTATTGTCACATGTTGTATAATTTTCATGTCCGACACTATCGTAGGTTTCTCATTTGCAAGGTGAAACACAAATTTTACAAAGGAAAAAATAAAAAGAATGAGAAGCTTAAAGAATATAAGCCTCATGGATAGCACCTATCCCAATAAATTTGGATTAAATTACATCCATGATTTGGTTGGATGTTAACCTCCTGTTTTTATCCTCCTCTAAGATTATAAGTACAAAAATATGTGATCATTAAGAGAGGGATCCTAATTGATTTTAGAAAGCCTTTAGCTTTAAGTTTCTCATTGAAACTCTACTAAAGTATCTAACTTATGATCCTAAATCTTTTGAAGGAAAAGTGTTGAGACAAGGAATAGCTACAAGAGATCTCTACAGCATTTCCTCATGATAATACATTTGTTATATATTGGTTTCCTACAATCATTGTATATGTTTGATGATTTTTCATATATATCTCATTGATAATATATATAAGTCTTATCACATTGTATTTGGATTAGATGTACTTTTTATTCTTTTTTTTTGTGTTGTCTACAAATGTTTTCTTTGTGGGCACTAAAGAGAAGGTTGGAATCTATGGCATTTTGACTCAGTAGAAAGGAAAAGCTCTAATAAATAGGGATGAATTACTCATCTCACTTCTTTCATTGGGTTTTTCATCTATGATTTGATTTTAGTAGACTTAGGGAAAACTATATATTTTTGTTTTGATTTGTTCTAGATTTTAGTACTGGACCTAGGGAGATTAGTATGCTATATAAGAATGATTTATCCAATAAAAAAATTTGTCACTCCGCTAAGGAACGATATTTAGGATTTGTTCTCCTAGATTCATTTTGAATTTTGAACCCTTCTATTTTATTTAGTTTTATTCTTTCTAAGGCAGTGGTGATCCAGATATGACTCTTAAACCTTAAATCTACTTACATATTGGAATACTATTTGATTGTTTCTTGATTTTTTGTGTCTGTCTCACCCACCTTTGGGAACGAGTGTGACATTATCACATGTTTCTAGTTTGCAAACTGCAACATAGCCTACTTGTTTCACTATGCTGCAATCTAACCTAGGACACCACTTGGAAAATAATTTTTTCCTAAGGTATTTCCAAACTTATATTATATATATCTCGTGTATGGTTCTTTAAAGTGTTTGTTGATTTTTAACAATTATAGTTTTCATATCATGTCTCCTTTTATGTGCAATTTTGTATTTTTTCGATTTTCATTGAAATTTTCGTTGCTTATTGCTTTGACCTAGTTTTTCTTCACTTTCTTTTGAAAGGATTGTAACTCTTAGGATTTAATTCCTTATTCAAATATCAGAGTGTGTTTATTTTTAACAATTGGTCAATTATTTCAATGATTATTGTTTGAATTATAAGAAAACTTTTGGTAAAAATCACATCATCAGAGTTTTGTCGATGCATTGTGAACCATCCAGTATGGGTTGTCGTCAGGACAATATGAAGAACCAGATACTAGCATCAAGTTAAATAGATGAAGATAAAAAAAATTAATCGTTATAATATAATAGTTAGATTTGAATAAAAAAGTATTATTTATTCATAAATAATATTTTAATAGAAGGAAATAATTGTTAGAATATAGTTATTAATATTGAATTAAGGAAAATAATTCATCAAAAGGAAAATTTTAATGAAATGAATATCTAACATAAAAATAATATTTAGTTCAAACCTAAATAATGAAAACAATAAAACAATCAATAAAATAAAAATAATATATGGGTCAAAATTAAATAATGAAAACAATTAATTCTAAAAACATAAAAATAAATAAAACTAATAAATGGTCAAACTTAAAAAAAAAAATAACAATAAATAACTAAATAAATATATCAATAATGAAGAAAATAAATTAATTAATCATTGTTTATTAGAGTCGAGATCAAGACTACAAATAATAAAAATTAAGAAATTAGAAAAATTTATCAATAAAATAACTCAATAAATAACTATAAATGAAATAAACAAAAACTTTAGAGGAAATGGGAGGGATCCAACAACTGCTAATTTTCCAGTAGATTGCTTGGCCTCCTTTCAATCTTTATAGCCTCCCTAAACTTACGTGATGGAAATGATTTATCCTACCAATGGCCTGAGTGTCTTCGATGCAGATGTGGTGTTTTTTCTTTTCTGCATTTTCTGCTAATGTCGAGGAGTGGGTCCTCCCATGTTTGATGTTTTCTACATGTTCTTGAATCTTATGATTTATTGAGTGGTCAGTTTCACAAACATAGGGTGTCCCGCATGAACAAGGGATTACATAAACACCTTTCATATTCTTAGGGTCCACGGGGTATTTTACAGATGTTAGGTAACCTTGAATGATGTTAAGGAGCCTAAAGGTTGAAGGCACCTCGTGTTTTCTTAAAATCCTTGCAATGTTTTCAGTCTTTCATGTATAAAAGGAAGGTGCACCAGAGAAAGCCGATCATTGGGTTCTTTTTTAATCTTGGAACCCCTACGAGCTTTGAGAAATGTCCTAAGACATTGGAGCTTATTATAACCATTATTTTTCAAAACCTTGATGAGATGCATTTTCTCATCTTCAAGGTGAATTTCATTAGAAAATATAAACGCACTAGTGGCTAAATTGTTGAGAACAACCATCTTTTGAGCAGGAAAGTGATGCAAGTTAGGATGAATATATTTCTTCGTGTGAGTTTTCTTTCGAAACAACTGGTGTGAGAATTATCCATAGTCCTTCTTCAAAATAAGGATGTCAAGAAAAGGAAGGCTCCCATTGATTTCCCATTCCATAGTAAAATTTATGGAGCTAGAATGATTATTAAGATTCTTGAGAAAGAAATCCAACTTATCCTGACCATAAGGCCAGATGACCTAGGTGTCATCGAAAAATCTCTTCCAAATCTTGTGTTTGTATTGAGCTAAGGAAAAATATTTGGAATCAATTTCCTTGATGAATAGATCAACTAGAATGGGGAAAAGGGGGCAGCCCATGGACACACCACATGTTTTGTTCATATAATTCCCCTTCAAAGATGAAGAAAGTAGAGGTAAGACAAATCTCAACCAATTTAGTAGTGGTAGGATTTGCAATATTATTGATGACCTTAATGGCATTATTAATGGGGATGACACCTACATCATCTGGCCTCATGGTAACGATAATTTGGATCTCTTTCTCCCACATCTTAATCATCAGTATAGCTCCATAAATTTTACTATGGAATGTGAAATGAATAGGAACCTACCTTTTCTCGATGTCATTATTTTGAAGAAGGAAAATGGATCATTCTCACGCAAGGTATTTCAGAATAAAACTCACACATAGCGGTATCTTTATGCTAAGTACCATCATTTTCCTACCCAAAAGTTGTGTCTTCTCAACATTGGAGCCACTCGTGCATTTAGCGTTTCTAATGAAAGTCACCTTCAAGATGAGAAAGCCCATCTCGTTAAGGTTTTCAAAAATAATGGTTATAATAATCTCCAATATATTAGGGATTTCCTTAACACTCAAAATGGTTCCGCCTTCCTTCTATGCAAGGGACCACTGACAATATTGCAAGGATCCTAAGAAATCACAAGGTTCCCTCAACTTTTAGGTGCCTTAGCACCATTCAAAGTTCCCTAAAATGTGTAAAAGGCCTGGGGTACCCTAGGAATATAAAATTTGTTTATGTAGACCCTTGTTCATGCGGGACATCCTATGTTTATGAAATTAGCCACTCAATAAATCTGAAGATTGAGGAACATGCGACAAACATCAAACATGGGAGGACCTACTCCTTAGCATTAACAGAACATCCAAAAAGACAAAACACCACATCTGCAATGAAGACACCTGGGTCATTGCTAAAATAGATCATTTCCATCACCATAAGTTTAGGGAGGCTATAGAGATTGAAAGGAGACTAAGAAATCTGAATCGAGATGAGGGCTAGAAACTTAGCGGTTGTTGGATCCCTATCATTTCCTCTTAAGTTTTTATTTATTTCATTCATGTTTATTTATTTATTTTTATTTATTAATTTTTATTACATGTATTTTTTTATCTTGACCCTAATAAATGATTAATTACTTTCATAATTTAGCCTTCTATGATCCATATCTTAGTTGCAAGAAATTTTTTCAGAGAAGATCACATCAAAATTCATTTGTCAACACGTTTCAAACCATCTAGCATGCTTCATCATCAGTACAAGATGGAGAATCAGATCATGGCATTAGATTAAATAGGGATAACGATGTAGAGAATTAATTTTTGAACATTACAATCTAACAAATAGTTTTGACTAGAAACCGTTTCTTATTAATTTTTTAATATAATGAAAGTACTTGTTAGAATATAGCTCTTAATTAAGCATATGAAAATAATTATAATTCCATAATTAAATAAAATATTTAGGATTAAACAGATTAATATTTTAGGTCATACTTAAATAATACATTAACAAATTAATTACTTTATGTTCTTCATTTTTGACTTATTTATTTATTTATTAAGTTCGACCATTTATGATTTTTATTTATTTGTAAGTTATTTTTATCATTATTTAAATTTGATCCAAATAGTATTTTTATTTTGTTAATTGTTTTATTGTTTTATTTTTTTTATTATTTAAGTTAAAACTAAATATTATTTTTATGTTAGATATTCATTTCATTAAAAATTTCCTTTTAATTAATTATTTTCCTTAATTCAATATTAACAACTATATTTTGACAATTATTTCCTTATAATAAAATAATATTTATTTAGTCAAATGTAATTGTTATGTTATAATAGATAAATCTATTTCTCTTCATCTATTTAACTTGATGCTAGCATTAGGTACTTCATCTTGTCCTAATCATGAACTACAATGTATGGTTCAGAACACGTCGAAAAAACTTTGATGATGTGATTCCTACTAAAATTTTTCTGATTTTTCTTGATATGGATCACAAAATCCAAAATTTTATTGTTCGAATTGTTTTGTGAAAAATAGAAAATTGCTTTGCTTTCATTAAATAATTTGGTTTTCAAAAAATAAAAAATAAGTTCATTGACTGATTTTTTGTTTCATGGAGTGAATTTGTTGCATTTATTGTGTGTTTAAATTCCTTCACTCAGAACAAAACTATTCTAAATTATTGAATTTGTAGGAGGGCATACATTTGTTTTTGAAATGAAGCAATTTTAAGTAATGAATTGACATAGAAAGCATTTTAGGATTAAACTATTTTGATTAAATTTGGGACATTTTATTGGTATTATGACACAGATCTGGCACTATGACACAGGTGTTGTCCTTGATGGCATCTCACTTAGATGACAGATCACAATCAGACTAACAGAATGGAGAAAGAGAGGTATACATAGGTTCCCCATTGACCAATTTGCGTGTACACGTGGGTTCGCAGAAAAAAGGAGCGTATAATGTACACAGGCACTTTCACAGAAGGAAAGGGCCGTACATGTTGGAAAACTAAGTTTTGGTCTGTGGTATTTGGTCCGTGGTATTTTGATCCATGGCATTGGTCCAAGTTATCCTGTCCAAAGTGTTGACCCCAGGTATTTGGTCCAAGGTATTGGTTCCAAGTGGTTTTGGTCCATGGTATTGAGTAAGGCCTAAAACTATAAAAGGAGGAGAAGATCATTAGGCAAAAGTACTCAAGTATTGAATATCTAATGAAGAGCAAGATCTAGTTTACATGTTATTTGGCTATGGTATATAGCTGGATCTAAAGCAAGGATGAACCTTGGAACTTGATTAAGGATAAGTTCTAATGACAAGTCAATATCTTAAGGCTTGAAGTGAAGTATCTTTATGTGATTTGATCATTTATCAGAATAACTAGCACATGTTATAGTGTTTAAATATGATGATGTGGGTATAACTAAAGTCTAGAATTGTTGTAAAGTTGAAATCATCATTTACAGATCTGTACACAGGTTCACTTTCGAAAAGGTGCGTATACAATCCAGTTCTGCATATCAAAATACCGTATACATCTTAAATTTGGTTTGTAGATCTCTACTCAGGTTCATCTTGAGAAAAGTGCATATGCACAGAAGTTGAACACAATGAAGTAGCGTATACCTCATAAACTATGCTTTAGCTGCTTCTATTTGCTATTGCAGTGTTCTAGGTTCTAGTTACTTTATTCTGGTTAGAGCATTCTGAAAGATTATATCGAAGAGTTGTCAAAGTGATTGGTTCATTCAGTTGAGGTTGGTGCTAAGGAGATTGATTGAATGATGCTATAGATGGATCCAGTCTAAAAAATTATGAAACTTGGACCCTGGAAGAAAACAGAAGGTTGTAGCCTTCTGTAGGACAACACCTATGTACTAGCAAACATATCAGCTAGTACAAGAGCTAGGGGGTTGTAGCCCCCTTCCAGGACAAGCTGGAGAATGAGAGAAGGTTATAGCCTTCTGCAGGTAGAAGCCTGCATACTGGTATATGATTGCACCAGTACAAAAATTGTAAAAAGAAGTTTCTAAAAAAGAAGAAGATAGAGATGATTGCACTAGGTGGTTTTCACCCACATTGAGTTTCCACCTTATATATTGTGTTCATGTGTGTGACTGCCTATTCTGTTTTTACTGCTCCTAGTTACTATTTATATGGTTCTGATGCATTGATTAAAGATCAACATATGATGAATTAGCTGAATTATAAGTTTGCAGGATATATGCTAGTTTCGTTAAACACAATTGTGTATACATGCGAGTTCCATTAACTGAAGTAGCATATATGAATCAGATTATGGAAATGAAAAATTATTGACTTACTAATATTGATTCACTGCCCCCACCCCCCCAGTATTATTTCCTACAATTGGTATCAGAGCAGGTCCTTCAGAAGAAGCTTGATCGCTTGATGGAAGATTCATCATCATGAGTAACCACGAAAGAGAGGGATCCATCAGACCACCAATCTTTGATGGGAGAAACTTCGCTCATTGGAAGGTAAGAACCACAACCTATCTTCAATCTCTTGGAATATATCTCTCGGAAATCGTAGAAGGAGGATATACATTTCCATTAGCATATCCTACAGATATGGTAGGTAAAAAGCAATATGAAACCAATGCCAAGGTTGTAAATACATTATTAGGGAGTTTGTCACAATCTGAATTTGTCAAAGTTATGCAGCTCAAATCTGCCAAAGAAATATGGGACAAGATCGTTCTAAGGTATGAAGGAGACACTCAAGTAGAACGTGCAAAACTGCAAACCCTCAAAATTCAATATGAAACTCTCAAAATGAGCAATGATGAAAATATAGCTAGTTAGCTCTTATGAGATTGTTAATTTCATGAAGAATTTGGGTGAAGAGATAAAAGAAGTTGCTTTATTTGAAAAGGTTTCAAGATCTTTGTCCACTAAGTTTGAATCAAAAGTATCTGCCATAGAGGAAAGTAGGATCTTCAGACTATTACTACGACACGGCAACATGGAATCTTAACTATTTTCGAAATGATAAAAGGAGGTCCATCAAATATGAGAGAAGCCGAATTTAGAGCTTCAGGAAGATAAGAACTCAATGAATCAGGACATATTTCAAAAGGAGAGGAAGAAGATTCAGAGGTAAACCACCTTTCAAATGTTTTTCTTGTGGAAGATTCGGTCATTATGTTGTCAAATGTCCTCATAAAGATAAGCTTGATAAAGGTAAGGAATCAGCTAAATGGAATAGAAAGCAAAGTGTAGGTAAGGAGAGCTACTATACGCATGAAGATAGCGATGGTTTATCAATTAGTGATGAAGATGAAAATAGTAATCACTATAGAGTTTTGATGGCTTTTGAAGATGATGATTTCTTGGATGATTTAGATGAAGATGACCTTTATGAAGAAATATCTAAACTAAAAATTTTCTTAGAAGAAAAGAATATGATTATAGATGCTTTGACATTCCAACTTGCAGAAAGAGAAAAACACAATGAAAAAATAGAATGTGAAATTGTGGGTCTAAGAAAGGATATTGAGAAAACAAAAGATCTCAATCTTAGATTTACTAAAGGATCAGAAACATTAAATGAAATTATCAAAGTGCAGTGTTCTCCTCTGATAAAGATAGGTCTTGGATATACTAAAGAAGCATCTCAAGCACAGAGGCCATCAACCTCCACTAAAAGCTATCTTGATGGAGCAAAGAGCAGTGAACAGTTTGACAATCGTCAGCAAAGGCATAAAGCAAATCACCAGGTAAATCACGCTCAATTTACTTCAAGGGTAAGCATAAGCTACAGTTGATCTCAGGTAAATCATGCTCAATCTGCTTCAAGAATGAATATCAACTACAATCATCAGGTTAGTAGATTAGATAATCACAGGAACTTCTTTAATGGCCAATGTTTGTCATGTCATAACTCTGGACACAAAGCTACTCAGTGTGTTGCTTATAAGACCATCATGACTAGAGAATCAAGAAATCAAAGGAATGTGACAAGGATCACGAAACAGACCTACAATAACTTTTCTCTTCTTGAAAATGAAATAGAATGCTCTATCTACAACAACTTCGGTCATGAAGAATCTGAATGTAGGAGTAAATTTCGGCAACATCTCAGAAGGAGCAAACTTCACTATGTCCCGAAATATGCAAAAAGAAAGAACCACAAACATAAATATGTGGTATAGCGTTCGATGCAGAAGGACAAGAAAATCAGTGGTACATCGACAGTGGATGCACAAAATACATGACATATGACAAAGAAAAACTTTTGCCATATAATGCCTTAGAAAAGGAAAAGAAGGTCTCACTTGGAAATGACACTCCTGCTATCATAAAAGGTAAAGGTTTTGTTCTCTTAAAAGAAAAAGTTAAAGTTGGGAATGTTATGTATGTTCATGGTCTAAAGCATAACCTATTGAGTGTCAGTCAAATGTTTGATCAAGGAAACAAAGTAGTATTTCGATCAAATGGATGTGTTTTTCATGAGCTTGATACGAGAGAAACTGTGATTAAAGGTATAAGAACTCCAAAAAACTTATACATACTCAAGGGAGGACAACAAAAATGCTATCTAAGAAAAAATGATGAACACTGGCTATGGCACAGAAGATTGGGGCATTTAATCTTCTCTCAAATAAGAAAAGCATGCAGATTCCAGGTTGTTCATGGTCTTCCTCATATTAGCATCCAAGAAAATACAATATGCAGATCATGTGAATTTGGTAAGAAAACCAGAGCGCACTTCCCTAAAAAGGAAGGATCAGCTAGTAAGCCTCTTGAGCTTGTTCATACCGATTTATGTGGACCATCAAGGAAAAAGTCAACTCGTGGAGAAGAATACTTTATATTGTTCATTGATGATTTTTCCAGAATGTGTTGGATAGGGCTTCTAATGCATAAACATGAAGCATTTGAAAAATTCGAAGCCTTCAAAGCCTTGGTTGAAAATGAATCAGATCGCAAAATCAAATGCCTAAGATCTGATTGAGGAGGGGAATTTGCCTCAGACGAATTCTTTGACTTTTATGAAGAACATGGAATAAAAAGGAAATTTTCCACTGCAAGGACTCCTCAATGAAATGGAGCGATAGAAAGGATGAACAGAATTGTTCAACAAATGGCTCTTGCTATGCTAGATGAGTATGGAACTCCTGCAACCTTCTGGGGTGAAGATGCATTAACTGCCATCACTATTCTCAACCAATCAAATGTTTGGGTAAACAACACTCAAACTTGACATGAACTTTGGTATGGTAAGACTCCTATTGTAAAATACTTCAAAGTTTTTGGAATCAAATGGTGCATCAAAAGGACTGATGAAAAACTTGGCAAGTTTGAACCCAGAGCAAATGAAGGCATTCTCCTTGGTTACTCTTCCCGAAGTAAAGGATATAAATGTTATAATAAAAGACTTGGGAAAATTATTGAAAGTATTTATGTTGTGGTTGATGAAGCATGCAAAAATCCAAACCAAGTAAAAAATTAAGATTTTAAAGAAGATGAGGATTATCCTCCCACATCAAATCAGACTAATTTTGAAGAAGAAACCAATGAAGCACTAGAAGAATAGATAACAGCAAAATAAAAGACTCCATCCAAGTATGTTCAAAAAAATCATCCAGAGACTCAAATTTTGGGACAGAAAGAGGTAGGTGTGTAGACAAGAAGAACTATTACAGAAGCTTAAAGCTATCTAGCATTTCTTTCCTCCATTGAACCTCAAAATGTAAATGAAGCATGCAAAAATGAATGTTGGGTCAAGGCCATGAATGAAGAACTTGAAAAAAATGAAAAGAATAATACTTGGGAATTAGTTCCTAGACCTCATGATAAGAATATCATAGGAACTAAATGGATATTCAAAAACAAGCTGAATGAAAATGGAGAGGTTGTTAGAAACAAAGCCAGACTTGTTTGTAAAGGATATGCTCAACAAGAAGGTATAGATTTTGAAGAAAATTTTGCACATGTTGCTAGACATGAAGCCCTAAGAATGTTCCTTGCTCTTTCTAGTTTTCAGAAATTGAAAGTATACCAAATGGATGTAAAATCTACCTCTCTTAATGGAGACGTAGAAGAAGAAGTCTATCTTGAGAAACTAGACAGATTCATTCTTGGAAATGATGCAAAACTTGTATGGAGACTCAGAAAGGCTTTATGTGGTCTAAAACAAGCTCTAAGGGCATGGTATTATCATCTTGACAAATATCTCCATCAAAAACATTTTTCAAAAGGATCAGCTGATAGCAATATATACAAATATTGACAATACTAAATTGACAATACTTGTTGTGTATGTTGATGTTACGATTTTTGGTAGCAATGAAGAAGCCATGAGTAGGAATTTTTCTTTGGTAATGCAGCAAGAATTTAAAATGTCCCTACTTGGTGAGCTTACATATTTTCTTGGTCTACAAGTTCAACAAAATAAAGATGGTATTCTTCTGTCACAAACCAAATATCTCAAACAGATATTGAAAAAATATGGCATGGAAGATTTTAAACTAGTACGTACCCCAATGGTAATAGGATGCAGTCTCAGCTCAAATGATGAATCAACATTAGTACATCAACCAAATTATTGATCCATGATGGTAGACTACTTTATCTAACAGGTACCAAACCAGAAATCATGCATGTAGTAGGAATAGTTGGAAGATTCCAAGCAAATCCAAAGGAATCACACCTTCAGGCAATCAAAAGGATTTTCAAATATCTTCAAGGAACACATAATTTTGGTTTATGGTATCTTAGAGATACAGATCTTACACTTCATGCATATATAGATGCAGATTGGATATGAAGCATTGATGTCAGAAAAAGCGCTAGTGGTGGTGCATTCTATATGGGTTCGAGATTAGTGGCTCGGTTCAGCAAGAAACAAAGTTCAATTGCATTATCTATAGATGAAGTGGAATATGTGGTTGTCGCATCTTGCTAGACACAACTCCTTTGGATGATGAAAACATTGCAAGACATTTAGATCACATGCACTCAACCCATCTCCATTCTATGTGATAATACAAGTGCCATCAGTATTTCAAAGAATCTAGTCATGCATTCCAAGACTAAGCACATACCCATCAAATATCATTTTCTACATGAACAAGTGCTTGAAAAGAAGGTCAAATTGGAGTATGTTCCCTTCAAAGAATAGGTTGCTGATATATTGACCAAGCCACTACCCAAAGAGACATTTGAATATCTCAGACAGAAGCTGGGAGTAGTTGATGCATAATCCTGCTATTAAAACTTATCTGTTTTAGAGAAAAGTGCTTATACGTGAGTTTCATAAAGCGTATCCACGTACATATGCCAGTTTCTGTGGATACAATCGTGTATATGTTCGTTTTAAGAAAAGCAGTGGGCTAGACTCAAGATGAAAGGAGTCTAATATGGGTCTGATAGTGATCATCTGGTACAGGTTCAAGGAGAGCATATACTTCTAATAATGCATTGTTAGCATTATCTTAGGAAATTATTTTACAAATTCACAGTTGTTTTTTGATTCAAGTGGAACAGCCTCATGGGGAAATGATGGTTGCTGGTCTGGATGCTGATTGACAGATGTTGCTGATAATAGTTGATGATAACTATCATAGTCTTGTTTCAGATATTTGGTCTCTATTATATATGTCACGTATATATTTTAATGTCAAGGTCATGAAATGCCCTATTTTGTTACCCCACTATGCATGGGATGGATGATGTAATGTTCTTGTTTTGACATGTATAAACAATTGGTATATCCCCACTTAGTTGGGAGATGGATGTATGTATGAGTCATTGGTGATAGGGAGGTCATTAATGATGTATGTATAGAGTCATGTTATTCTTTTAGAACATCTTTTTGCAAACCTTGCTTATATTCAGGAGGAGCATGGACTCAAGCATGGATCTCATTCAGCACACTTCAACATATCAAAGAATTCAGCATGTACTCAGGGGGATCGTAACCCTTTGCCCTTGATGACAAATGGGGAGAGTGACTTGGGGTTGCCATGAAGTCCAAAGGGGGAGATTGTTGGCATTATGACACAGATTTGGCACTATGACGCAAGCATTGTCCTTGATGGCAACTCACTCAGACGATAGATCATAGTTCAGACTCACAGAATGAAGAAAGAGAGGTATATGTAGGTTCCCCATTGACCAAGCTACATGTACACACGGGTTCGCAGACCAAAAGGAGCGTACAACATACACTCACATTTTCACGGAAGGAAAGGTATTTTGATCCATGGTATTGGTCCAAGGTATCTTGTCCGAAGTGTTGACCCCAGGTATTTGGTCCAAGGTATTGGTTCTAAGTGGTTTTGGTCCATGGTATTGAATAAGGCCTAAGACTATAAAAGGAGGAGAAGATCACTAGCCAAAAGTACTCAAGTATTAAATATCTAATGAAGGCCAAGATCTAGTTTACAGGTTATTGGGTTATGGTGCATAGCTGGATCTGAACCAAGGATGAACCTTGGCTTTTGATTAAGGATAAGTTCTAATGATGGGTCAAGATCTTAAGGCTTGAAGTGAAGTATCTTTATGTGATTTGATCATTTATCCAAATAACTAGCACATGTTGTAGTCTGTAAATATGATGATCTAGGTATAGCTGAAGTTTGGAATTGTTATAAAGTTGAAACCATCATTTATAGATTTGTACGCAGGTTTGTCTTGATAAAAGTGTGTATGCACGCATGTTCGACACATTGAAGTACCTATATCTCATAAAGTATGTGTTAGCTACTTCTATTTGTTGTTGCAGTGTTCTGGGTTCTGGTTACCATATTCTGGTTACAACATTCTGAAAGATTACATTGAAGAGTTGTCGAAGTGATTGGTTGATTCAGTTGACGTTGGTGCAAAGGAGATTGATTGAATGATGTTATTGATGGATCCAGTCTGAAAATTTATGAAATGTAGTCCCTGGAAGAAAAGAGAAGGTTGTAGCCTTCTATAGGCCAGCACCTACGTACTAGTAAACATATCAGCTAGTACAAGAGTTAGGGGGTTGTAGCTCCCTTCCAGGATAAGATAGAGAACGAGAGAAGGTTGTAGCCTTCTGTAGGTAGAAGCCTGTGTACTGGTATAAGGCTACACAAGTACAAAAATTGTAAAAAGAAGTTTCTAATTTAAAAGAAGATAGAGACGATTACAGCAAGCGGTTTTCACCCACATTGGGTTTCCACCTTATATCTTGTGTTCATGTGTGTGACTGTCTATTCTATTTTTACTGCACCTCGTTACAATTTATATGGGTCTAATGCATTGATTAAAGATCAACATATGATGAATTAACTGAATCATAAGTTTGCAGGATATACGCTAGTCGCCTTAAACACAGTTGCGTATACACGTGAGTTCCATTAACTAAAGTAGCGTATACGAATCTAATTATGGAAATGAAAAATTATTGACTTACTAATAGTGATTCATCACCCCGCCCCCCTCTCAGTATTATTTCCTACAATTGGTATTAGAGCAGGTCCTTTAGAAGAAGCTTGATCACTTGAAGGAAGATCCATCATCATGAGTAACCATGAAAGAAAGGGATCCATCAGACCACCAATATTTGATGGGAGCAACTTTGTTTATTGGAAGGTAAGAACCACAACCTATCTTCAATCTCTTGGAACAGATTTCTAGGAAATCATAGAAGAAGGATATACATTTCCATCACCAATTCCTACAGATACTGCAGGTTAAAAACAATATGAAACCAATGCCATGGCTGTCAATACATTATTTGGGAGTCTGTCACAATCTGAATTTTTCAAAGTTATGCAGTGCAAATCCACCAAGGAAATATGGGACAAGATCATTGTAAGCTGTGAAGGAGACACTCAGGTCAAATGTGCAAAACTGCAAACCCTCAGAATTCAATATGAAACTCTCAAAATGCACAATGATGAAAATATAACTAGTTACTTCTTACGTATAGATGAGATTGTTAATTGCATGAAGAATTTGGGTGAAGAGTTAAAATAAGTTACTTTAGTTGAAAAGGTTTTAAGATCTTTGTCTACTAAGTTTGAGTCAAAAGTATCTACCATAGAAGAAAAGTGGGATATTCGGACTGTTACTATGACACAACTACACGAAATCTTAACTACTTTCGAAATGAGAAAAAAAGGTCCATCAGATATTAGAGAAGCCGCATTTAAAGCTTCAAGAAGAGAAGAGCTCAATGAGTTAGGACATGTTTCAGAAGGATAGGAAGAAGCAAACTTTGTCAAGAACCTCCAACGGGGTTCCAGAAGATTCAGAGGTAAACTACATTTCAAATGTTTTTCTTGTGGAAGAGTCTATCATTATGCTGCCAAATGTCCTCATACAGATAAGCTTGATAAAAGTAAGGAATTAGAAAAATGGAATAGAAAACAAAGTGTAATTAAGAAGAGCTACTATACACATGAAGATAGTGATGGTTTATCAATTAGTGATGAAGATGAAAATAGTAATGACTATAGACTTTAGATGGCTTTTGAAGATGATGATTTTTTGGATGCTTTAGTTGAAGACGACCTTTATGAAGAAATATCTAAACTAAAAAATTTTTTAGAAGAAAAGAATATGATTATAGATACTTTAACATCCCAACTTACAAAAAGAGAAAAACACAATGAAAAACTAGAATATGAAATTGTGGGTCTAAGAAAGGATATTGAGAAAACAAAAGCTCTCAATCTTAGATTTACTAAAGGATCAGAAACATTAAATGAAATTTTCAAAGTGCAGTGTTCTCCTCTAATAAATATAGGTCTTGGATATACTGAAGAAGAATCTCAAGCACAGAAGCCATCAATGACCACTAAAATCTATCTTGATGCAACAAAGACCAGTGAATAGTTTAACAATTGTCAGCAAATCCATAAAGCAGATCACCAGGTAAATCAGGCTCAATTTACATCAAGGATGAATATAAGTTACAACCAATCTCATGTAAATCATACTCAATCTGCTTCAAGAATGAATATCAACTACAATCGTTAGGTCAGTAGATTCGATAATCGCAGGAACTTCTTTAATGGCCAACATTTTTCATGTCATAACTTTGGACACAAAGCTACTCAATGTGTTTCTTATAAGACCATCATGACTAGAGAAGCACGAAATCAAAGGAATGTGACAGTGATCTTGAAACGGACCTACAATAACTTTTCTCTTCTCGAAAATGAAATAGGATGCTCTATCTGCAACAACTTCAATCATGAAGAATCTGAATGCAGGAGTAAATTTTGGTAAACATCTCAGAAGGAGAAAACTTCACTAAGTCCCACAATATGGAGAAAGAAAGAATCACAAACAAAAAGATGTGGTATAGCCTTCTATGTAGAAGGACAAGAAAAACAGTGGTACATCGACAGTGGATGCTCAAAACACATGACAGGTGACAAAAAAAAACTTCAGCCATATAATGCCTTAGAAAAGAAAAAGGAAGGTCTCAATTTGGAAATGACACTCCTGCTATTATAAAAGGTAAAGGTTATGTTCTCTAAAAGAAAAAGTTAAAGTTGGGAATGTTATGTATGTTCATGGTCTAAAGCATAACCTGTTGAGTGTCAGTCAAATGTGTGATCAAGGAAAGGACATCGTATTTTGATCAAATGGATGTGTTGTTCGTGAGCTTGATAAGGAGAAACCATGATCAAAGGTATAAGAACTCCATACAACTTATACATACTCAAGGGAGGACAACAACAGTGCTATCTAACCAAAAATGATGAACACTGGCTATAGCATAGAAGATTGGGGCATATAATCTTCTCTCAAATAAGAAAAGCATGCAGATTTTAGGTTGTTCGTGATCTTCTTGATATCAGCATCCAAGACAATACAGTATGCAAAATGTGTCAATTTCGTAAACAAACCAGAGTGCACTTCCCTAAAAAGGAAGGATCAACTATTAACCCTCTTGAACTTGTTCATACTGATTTATGTGGACCATCAAGGAAAAAGTCAACTCGTGGACAAGAATACTTTATATTGTTCATTGATGACATTTCCAGAATGTGTTGGGTATGGCTTCTATAGCATAAAGATGAAGCATTTGAAAAAATCGAAGCCTTCAAAGCCTTAGTTGAAAACGAATCAGATCGCAAAATCAAATACCTCAGATCTAATCGAGGAGGGGAATTTACCTCAAACAAATTCTTTGACCTTTGTGAAGAACATGCAATAAAAGGGAGATTTTCCACTGCAAGGACTCCTCAGCAAAATGGAGTGGGAGAAAGGATGAACATAATTGTTCAACAAATGGCTCGTGCAACGCTAGATGAGTCTGGAACTCCTGCAACCTTCTGGGGTGAAGTTGCATTTGCTGTCGTCACTATTCTCAACCAAGGAAATGTTAAGGTAAACCGCACTCAAACTCAACATGAGCTTTGGTATGGTAAGACTCCTACTGTAAAATACTTCAAAGTTTTTGGAAGCAAATAATATATCAAAAGGACTGATGAAAAGCTTGGCAAGTTTGAACCCAGAGTAGATGAAGGCATTCTCCTTGGCTACTCTTCGCGAAGTAAAGGATATAAATGTTATAATAAAAGACTTGGGAAAATTATTGAAAGTATTTATGTTGTGGTTGATGAGGCATGAAAAAATCCAAACCAAGTAAAAACCGAAAATTGTGAAGAAGATGAGGATTATCCTCCCACATCAAATCAGACTAATTCTGAAGAAGAAACCAATGAAGCACCAGAAGAGCAGATAACGACAGAAGAAAAGACACCATCCAAGTATGTTCATAAAAATCATCCAGAGACACAAATTTTTGGATAGAAAGAGGTAGGTGTGCAGACAAGAAGAACTATTATAGAAGCTTCAAGCTATCTAACATTTCTTTCCTCCATCGAACATCAAAATGTCAATGAAGCATGCAAAGATGAATGTTGGGTCAAGGCCATGAATGAAGAACATGAGCAAATTGAAAATAATAATACTTGAGAATTAGTTGGTAGACCTCATGATAAGAATATCATAGGAACTAAATGGATATTTAAAAGCAAGCTAAATGAAAATGGAGAAGTTATTAGAAACAAGGCCAGACTTGTTTATAAAGGATATGCTCAACAAGAAGGTATAGATTTTGAAGAAACTTTTGCACCTGTGGCTAGACTTGAAGCCATAAGAACATTCGTTGCTCTTTCTAGTTTTCAGAAATTCAAAGTATACCAAATGGATGTAAAATCTGCCTTTCTTAATGGAGACTTACAAGAAGAAGTCTATATTGAGCAACTAGACAGATTCATTCTTCGAAATCATGCAAAACTTGTATTGCAGACTCAGAAAGGCTCTCTATGGTCTAAAACAAGCTCCAAAGGCCTGGTATTACCGTCTTGACAAATATCTCCATCAACAAGGTTTTTCAAAAGGATCCGTTGATAGCAATCTATATACAAAGATTGACAATAATAAATTGCTAATACTTGTTGTGTATGTTGATGATATCATTTTCGGTAGCAATGAATAAGACATGAGTTGGAATTTTGCTTCGATAATGCAACAAGAATTTGAAATATCCATGCTTGGTGAGCTTACATATTTTCTTGGTCTACAAGTTCAATAAAACAAAGATGGTATTTTTCTGTCACAAACGAAATATCTCTAACAGGTCTTGAAAAAATACAGCATGGAAGATTCTAAACCAGTATGTACCCCAATGGTAATAGGATGCAGTCTCAGCTCAAATGATGAATCATTAGCAGTACATCAACCAACTTACAAATCCATGATTGGCAGTCTACTTTATCTAGCTAGTACCTGACCAGACATCATCCATGTAGTAGGAATAGTTGGAAGATTCCAAACAAATCCAAAGAAATCACACCTTTAGGCAATCAAAAGGATTTTCAAATATCTTCAAGGAACAAAGAATTTTGGTTTATGGTATCCTAGAGATACAGATCTTACACTTCATGCATATACACATGCAGATTGGGTAGGAAGCGTTGATGACAGAGAAAGCACTAGTGGTGGTGCATTCTATATGGGTTCTAGATTAGTGGCTTGGTTCAGCAAAAAAAAAAGTTCAATTGCATTATCTACAGCTAAAGCAAAATATGTGGCTACCTCATCTTGCTGCACACAACTCCTTTGGATGATGCAAACATTGCAAGACATTCAAATCACATGTAGTCCACCCATCTCCATTCTATGTGATAATACAAGTGCCATCAGTATTTCAAAGAATCTAGTCATGCATTCCAAGACTAAGCGCATACCCATAAAATATCATTTTCTACGTGAACAAGTGCTTGAACAAAAGGTCAAATTGGAGTATGTTTGCTCCAAAGAATAGGTTGCTGATATATTCACCAAACCATTGCCTAGAGAGACATTTGAATATCTCAGATAGAAGCTGAGAGTAGTTGATGCATCATCCTGCTGTTAAAACTTATCTGTTTCAGAGAAACGTGGTTATACCCAAGTTTCGTAAAGCATATCCGCGTACATACACCAGTTTCTGTGGATACAATCGCGTATATGTTGGTTTGAAGAAAAGAAATGTGCCAGACTCAGGATGAAAGGAATCTGATATGGGTCTGATAGCAATCATCTAGCACAGGTACAGGGGGAGTATATACTTCTAATAATGCATTGTTGGCATTATCTTAGAAGATATTGGTACAAATTCATAGTTGTTTTTTTATTCAGGTGGAATAGCCTTAGGGGGAGATGATGGTTGCTGGTCTTGATGTTGATTGACAGATGATGCTGGTAATAGTTGCTGATGACTATCATAGTCTTGTTTCAAATATTTGGTCTATGTTATATATTTCATGTATATATTTTAATGTCAAGGTCATTAAACGACCTATTTCGTTACCCCACTATGCATGGGATGGATGATGTAATGTTCTTGTTTTGACATGTATAAACAATTGGTATATCCCCACTTGGTCGGGTGGATGAGTCAAACCTGGTATATTCCCACTTAGTTGGGAGATGGATTTATGTATGAGTCATTAGTGATAGGAAGGTCATTTATGATGTATGTATAGAGTCATGTTCTTCTTTTAGTACATCTTCTTTCAGACCTTGCTTATACTCAGGAGGAGCATGGACTCGAGGAATGGAGCTCATTCAACACAGTTCAGCATATGAGAGAATTCAACATGTACTTAGGGGGAGTGTAACCATTTTCCCTTGATGACAAAGGGTGAGAGTGACTTGGGGTTGCCATCAAGTCTAAAGGGGGAGATTGTTGGCATTATGACAAAGATTTGGCACTATGACACAGGTGTTATCCTTGATGGCAACTCACTTAGATGACAGATCATAGCTCAGACTCACAGAATGAAGAAAGAGATGTATACGCAGGTTCCCCATTGACCAAGCCGTGTTTAGACACGGGTTCGCAGACCAAAAGGAGTGTATAATGCACACACACACTTTCACTGAAGGAAAGGCACAGACATGTTGGAAAACTAAGTTTTGGTCCATGGTATTTGGTCCATCATATTTTAATCCATGGTATTGGTCCAAGGTATCTTGTCCGAAGTGTTGACCACAGGTATTTGGTCCAAGGTATTGGTTATAAGTGGTTTTGGTCAATGGTATTGAGTAGGGCCTAAGACTATAAAAGGAGGAGAAGATCATTAGGCAAAAGTACTCAAGCATTGAATATCTAACAAAGAGAAAGATCTAGTTTACAGCTTATTGGGTTATGGTGCATAGCTAGATGTGAACGAAGGATGAACCTTGGCGCTTGATTAACGATAAGATCTAATGATGGGTCAAGATCTTAAGGCTTGAAGTGAAGTATCTCTATGTGATTTGATCATTTATCTGAATAACTAGCGCATGTTGTAGTCTACAAATATGATGATCTGGGTATAACTGAAATCTAGAATTGTTGTAAAGTTGAAATCATCATTTACTGATCTGTAAGCAGGTTCACTTTAGAAAAGGCATTTATACATGCCAGTTCTGCATATCAAAACAGCGTATACATCTTAAATTTGGTTTGCAAATCTATACGCAGGTTCGTCTTGAAAAAAGTACGTATCCACACAAGTGTGACACATTGAAGTGGTGTATACCTGATAAAATATGCATTAGCTGCTTTTGTTTGTTATTGCAGTGTTCTGGGTTCTAGTTACTGTATTCTCGTTACAGCATTCTGAAAGATCAGATTGAAGAGTTGTCGAAGTGATTGGTTGATTCAGTTGAGGTTGGGGCAAAGGACATTGATTGAATGATGCTATTGTTGGATCCAGTCTGAAAATTTATGAAACGTGGTCCCTAGAAGAAAAGAGAAGGTTGTAGCGTTATGTAGGTCGGCACCTACATACGAGTAAACATATCAACTAGTACAAGAGCTAGGGGGTCGTAGCTCCCTTCCAGGAGAAGCTGGAGAATGAGAGAAGGTTGTATCCTTCTACAAGTAGAAGCTTGCGTATTGGTATAAGGCTGCACTAGTACAAAAATTGTAAAAATAAGTTTCTAATTTAAATGAAGATAGATACGATTGCAGCAGGTGGTTTTCACCCACATTGGGTTTCCACCTTATATCTTGTGTTCATGTGTGTGACTGTCTGTTCTATTTTTACTGCACCTGGTTATAGTTTATATGGTTCTGATGCATTGATTAGAGATCAACATGTGATGAATTAACTGAATCATAAGTTTGTAGGATATACGCTAGTCGCCTTAAACATAGTTGTGTATACACGCAAGTTCCATTAATTTAAGTAGTGTATATGAATCTAATTATGGATATGAAAAATTATTCACTTACTAATACTGATTCACCCCCCCCCCCCCCCACCAGTATTATTTCCTACAATTGGTATCAGAGTAGGTCCTTCAGAAGAAGCTTGATCACTTGAAGGAAGATCCATCATCACGAGTAACCACAAAAGAGAGGGATTCATTAGACCACCAATATTTGATGGGAGCAACTTTGTTTATTGGAAGGTAAGAACCACAACCTATCTTCAATCTCTTGGAATAGATGTCTGGGAAATCGTAGAAGGACGATATGCATTTCCATCGGCAATTCCTACAAATATGGCAGGTAAAAAGAAATATGAAACCAATGCCAAGGCTGTCAATACATTATTGGGGAGTCTATCACAATTAGAATTTGTCAAAATTATGTAGCTCAAATCCACCAAAGAAATATGGGAAAAGATTGTTCTAAGCTATGAAAGAGGCAATCAGGTAAAACGTGAAAAACTGCAAACCCTCGGAATTCAATATGAAACTCTCAAAACGCACAATGTTGAAAATATAGCTAGTTACTTCTTACATATAGATGATACTGTTAATTTCATGAATAATTTGGGTGAAGAGATAAAATAAGTTGCTTTAGTTGAAAAGGTTTTAAGATCTTTTTCTACTGAGTTTGAATCAAAATTATCTACCATAGAAGAAAAGTAGGATCTTCACACTATTACTATGACACAGCTGCACAGAATCTTAGCTGCTTTTGAAATGAGAAAATGAGGTCTATGAGATATGAGATTAGCCGCATTTAAAGCTTTAGGAATAGAAGAACTCAATGAATCAGGACATATTTCAGAAGGAGAGGAAGAAGCAAACTTTGTCAAGAGCCTCTAATGAGGTTCTGGAAGATTAAGAGGTAAACTACCTTTCAAATGTTTTTCTTGTAGAAGAGTCGGTCATTATGCTGCCAAATGTCCTCATAAAGATAAGCTTGATAAAGGTAAGGAATGAACTAAATGGAATAGAAAACAAAGTGTAAGTAAGAAGAGCTACTATATGCATGAAGATAGCGATGGTTTATCAATTACTGATGAAGGTGAAAATAGTAATGACTATAGACTTTTGATGGATTTTGAAGATAATGATTTCTTAGATGCGTTAGAAGAAGATGACCTTTATGAAGAAATCTCTAAACTCAAAATCTATTTAGAAGAAAAGAATATGATTATAGATACTTTGACATTCCAACTTGCAGAAAGAGAAAAACATAATGAAAAACTAGAATGTGAAATTGTGCGTCTAAGAAAGGATATTGAGAAAACAGAAGCTCTCAATCTTAGATTTACTAAAGGATCAAAAACATTAAATGAAATTATGAAAGTGTAGCGTTCTCCTCGAATAAAGGCAGGTCTTGGATATATTGAAGAAGTATCTCAAGCACAGAAGCCATCAACCTCCACTAAAAGCTATCTTGATGTAGCAAAGAGCAGTGAAGTGTTTGACAATCATCAGCAAACGCATAAAGCAGATCACCAGGTAAGTCGGGCTCAATTTACTTCAAGGATGAACAGAAGCTACAACTGAACTCAAGTAAATCATACTCAATCTACTTCAAGAATGAATATCAACTACAATCATTAGGTGAGTAGATTCGATAATCGTGGGAACTTCTTTAATGGCCAATGTTTTTCATGTCATAACTTTGGACACAAAGCTCCTAAATGTGTTCCTTATAAGACCATCATGACTAGAGAATCACGAAATCAAAGGAATGTGAGAGGGATCATGAAATGGACCTACAATAACTTTTCTCTTCTTGAAAATGAAATAGAATGCTCTATTTGCAACAACTTCGGTCATGAATAATCTGAATGCACGAGTAGATTTCGGCAAACATCTTAGAAGGAGCAAACTTCACTATGTCCCAAAATATGGAGAAAGAAAGAACTGCAAATAGAAGGATGTGGTATAGCCTTGTATGCAGAAGGACAAGAAAATCAGTGGTACATTGACAGTGGATGCTCAAAACACATGATAGGTGACAAAGGAAAACATCATTCATATAATGCCTTAGTAAAGGAAAAGATGGTCTCATTTGGAAATGACACTCCTGCTATCATAAAAGGTAAAGGTTTAGTTCTCTTAAAAGAAAAAGTTAAAGCTAGGAATTTTTTGTATGTTCATGGTCTAAAACATAATCTGTTGAGTGTCAGTCAAAGGTGTGATCAAGGAAACAAAGTAGTATTTCAATCAAATGGATGTGTTGTTCGTGAGCTTGATACATAACAACCGTGATCAAAGGTATAAGAACTCCAAAAAACTTCTACATACTCAAGGGAGGACAGCAATATTGTTATCTAAGAAAAAATGATGAACACTGGCTATGGCACAGAACATTGGGGCATCTAATCTTCTCTCAAATAATAAAAGCATGCAGATTCCAGGATGTTCATGATCTTCCTGATATCAACATCCCAAAAAATACAATATGCAAATCAAGTCAATTTGGTAAGCAAACTAGAGCGCACTTCCCTGAAAAGGAAAGATCAGCTAGTAAGCCTCTTGAACTTGTTCATACTGCTTTATGTGGACCATCAAGGAAAAAGTCACCTCGTGGAGAAGAATACTTTATATTGTTCATTTATTATTTTTCCAGAATGTGTTGGATAGGGCTTCTAAAGCATAAAGATGAAGTATTTGAAAACTTCAAAGCCTTCAAAGCCTTGGTTGAAAAGGAATCAGATTGCAAAATCAAATGCCTCGGATCTAATCGAGGAGAGGAATTCAGCTAGAACGAATTCTTTGACTTTTGTGAAGAACATGGAATAAAAGGGCAATTCTCCACTGTAAGGACTCCTCGGAAAAATGGAGTGGTAGAAAGGAAGAAAAAAACTATTCAACAAATGGCTCATGCTATGCTAGATGAGTATGGAACTACTGCGACCTTCTGGGGTGAAGCTGCATTTGTTGCCATCACTATTCTCAACCAAGAAAGTGTTTGGGTAACAGCACTCAAACTCCACATGAACTTTGGTATGGTAAGACTCCTACTATAAAATACTTCAAAGTTTTTGGAAGCAAATGGTACATCAAAAGGATTGATGAAAAACTTGGCAAGTTTGAACCCAGAGCGGATGATCACATTCTCCTTGGTTACTCTTCCCGAACTAAAGGATATAAATGTTATAATAAAACACTTGGGAAAATTATTGAAAGTATTTATGTTGTGGTTGATGAAGCATGCAAAAATCCAAACCAAGTAAAAACTGAAGATTGTGAAGAAGATGAGGATTATCCTCCCACATAAAATCAGACTAATTCTGAAGAAAAAAACCAATGAAGCACCAGAAGAATAGATAACGACAGAAGAAAAGACTCCATCTATGTATGTTTAGAAAAATCAACCAAAGACTCAAATTTTGGGATAGAAAGAGGTAGGTGTGCAGACAAGAAGAACTATTACAGAAGCTTCAAGCTATCTAGCATTGCTTTCCTCCATCGAACCTCAAAATGTAAATGAAGCATGAAAATATGAATTTTGGGTCAAGGCCATGAATGAAGAACTTGAGCAAATTCAAAAGAATAATACTTGGCAATTAGTTGCTAGACCTCATGATAACAATATCATAGGAACTAAATGGATATTCAAAAACAAGATGAATGAAAATGGAGAAGTTATTAGAAACAAGGACAGACTTGTTTTTAAAGGATATGCTCAACAAGAAGGTATAGATTTTGAAGAAACTTTTGCACCTGTTGCTAGACTTGAAGCCATAAGAATGCTCCTTTCTCTTTCTATTTCTTAGAAATTCAAAGTATACCAAATGGATGTAAAATCCACCTTTGTTAATGAAGACTTAGAAGAAGAAGTCTATATCGAGCAACTAGACAGATTCATTCTTGGAAATGACGCAAAAGTTGTATGCAGACTCAGAAAGTCTCTCTATGGTCTAAAACATGCTCCAAGGGCTTGGTATTACCGTCTTGACAAATATCTCCATCAACAAGGTTCTTCAAAAGGATCAGCTGATAGAAATCTATATACAAAGATTAACAATAATAAATTGCTAATACTTGTTGTGTATGTTGATGATATCATTTTTGGTAGCAATGTGGAAGCCATGAGTCAAAATTTTGCTTTGGTAATGCAGCAAGAATTTAAAATGTCCATACTTGGTGATCTTACATATTTTCTTGGTCTACAAGTTCAACAAAATAAAGATGGCATTTTTTTGTCACAAATGAAATATCTCAAATATATCTTGAACAAATATGGTATGGAATATTCTAAACCAGTATGTACCCCAATGGTAATAGGATGCAGTCTCATCTCAAATGATGAATCAATAGCAGTACATCAACCAACTTACAAATCCATGATTGGCAGTCTGCTTTATCTAACAAGTACCCAAGCAGACATCATGCATGCAGTAGGAATAGTTGGAAGATTCCAAGCAAATCCAAAGGAATCACACCTTCAAGCGGTTAAAAGGATTTTTAAATATCTTCAAGGAACACATAATTTTGGTTTATGGTATCTTAGAGATGCAGATCTTACATTTCATGCATATACAGATGCAGATTCGGCAGGAACCATTGATGACATAAAAAGCACTAGTGGTGGTGCACTCTATATGGGTTCTAGATTAGTGGCTTGGTTCAGCAAGAAACAAAGTTCAATTCCATTATCTAGAGCTGAAGTAGAATATGTGGCTGCTGGATCTTACTGCACACAAATCCTTTGGATGATGCAAACATTGCAAGACATTCAGATCACATGTACTCCACCCATCTCCATTGTATGTGATAATAAAAGTGCCATCAGTATTTTAAAGAATCCAGTCATGCATTCCAAGACTAAGTTCATACCCATCAAATATCATTTTCTATGTGAACAAGTGCTTGAACAAAGGGCCAAATTAGAGTATGTCCCCTCCAAAGAACAGGTTACAGATATATTCACCAAACCACTACCCAGAGAGACATTTGAATATCTCAGACAAAAGCTGGGAGTATTTGATGCATCATCCTACTGTTAAAACTTATCTATTTCAGAGAAAAGTTGTTATACGCGAGTTTCATAAAGCGTGTATGCGTACATAAGCCGATTTCTATGGATACAGTCGCGTATATGTTGGTTTGAAAAAAAGTAGCAGGCACAGGTTCAGGGGGAGCATATACTTATAATAATGCATTTTTGGCATTATCTTAGAAGATCTTGGTACAAATTCATAGTTTTTTTTTTATTCAGGTGGAACAGGCTCAGGGGTAGATCATGGTTGCTAGTCTAGATGTTTATTGACAGATGCTGCTGATAATAGTTGTTGATGGCTATCATAGTCTTGTTTCAGATTTTTGGTCTCTATAAATATATCATGTATATCTTTTAATGTCAAGGTCATGAAACGACCTATTTTGTTACCCCACTATGCATGGGATGGATGATGTAATGTTCTTGTTTTGACATGTATAAACAATTGGTATACCCCCACTTGGTTGGGTGGATGAGTCAAACTTGGTATATCCCCACTTAGTTGGGAGATGGATGTATGTATGAGTCATTGGTGATAGGAAGGTCATTTATGATGTATGTATAGATTCATGTTCTTCTTTTAGAACATCTTTTTGCAGACCTTGTTTATATTCAGGAGGAGCATGGACTCGAGCATGGAGCTCATTCAGCACACTTCAGCATATGAGAGAATTTAGCATGTACTCAGGGGGAGCGTAACCCTTTTCCATTGGTGACAAAGGTGGAGAGTAACTTGGGGTTGCCATTTAGTCCAAAGGAGGATATTGTTGGCATTATGACATAGATTTGGCACTATTACACAGGTGTTGTCCTTAATGGCAACTCACTCAGATGATAGATCATAGCTTAGACTCATAGAATGAAGAACGAGAGGTATACGTAGGTTCCTCATTGACCAAGCCATGTGTACACGCGGTTTCGCAGACCAAAAGGAGCGTATAATGTACACACGCACTTTCATGGAATGAAAGGCATGTACATGTTGGAAAACTAAGTTTTGGTCTGTGGTATCTGGTCCATAGTATTTTGATCCATGGTATTGGTCCAAGGTATCCTGTCCGAAGTGTTGACCCCAGGTATTTGGTCCAAGGTATTGATTCTAAGTGGTTTTGGTCCATGGTATTGAGTAAGGCCTAAGACTATAAAAGGAGGAGAAGATCATTAGCCAAAAGTACTCAAGTATTGAATATCTAATGAAGAGCAAGATCTAGTTTACATGTTATTGCATTATGGTGCATAACTAGATCTAAACCAAGAATGAACCTTGGCACTTGATTAAGGGTAAGATCTAATGATGGGTCAAGATCCTAAGGCTTGAAGTGAAGTATCTTTATGTCCTTTGATCATTTATCATAATAACTAGTGCATGTTGTAGTCTATAAATATGATGATCTAGGTATAACTGATGTCTGGAATTGTTGTAAAGCTGAAATCATCATTTACAGATCTGTACACAGGTTGACATTAGCCGGTTGTACATATAAAAACATCGTATACATCTTAAATTTGGTTTGCAGATCAATACACAGGTTCATCTTGAGAAAAGTGTGTATGCACGAAGGTTCGACTCATTGAAGTAGCTTATGCCTCATAAAATATGCGTTAGCTGCTTTTGTTTGCTATTACAGTCTTCTGGGTTCTAGTTGTTGTATTCTATTTATTGCATTCTGAAAGATTAGATTGAAGAGTTGTCGAACTGATTGGTTGACTCAATTGAGGTTGGTGCAAAGGAGATTGATTGAATGATGCTATTGATGGATCCAGTCTGAAAATTTATGAAACATGGTCCCTGGAAGGAAAGATAAGGTGTAGCCTTTTGTAGGATGACACCTACATACTAGCAAACATTTCAGCTAGTTCAAGAGCTACAGGGTTGTAGCTCCCTTCCAGGAGAAGCTGGAGAATGAGAAAAGGTTGTAGCCTTCTGTAGGTAGAAGCTTATGTACTAGTATAAGGCTACACCAGTACAAAAATTGTAAAAGGAAGTTTCTAATTTAAAACAAGATAGAGATGATTGCATCGGGTGGCTTTCACCCACATTAGGTTTCCAACTTTTATCTTGTGTTCATGTGTGTGACTTTCTATTCTGTATTTACTGCACCGTGTTACTGTTCATATGGTTCTGATGCATTGATTGAAGATCAACATATGATGAATTCACTAAATCATAAGTTTGCAAGATATACGCTATTTGCCTTAAACACAGTTGCGTATACACGCGAGTTCCATTAAATGAAGTAGCATATATGAATTCACCACCCCTCAGCTCTCAACATTGTTTCCTACAATTGTTATCAGAGCAGGTCCTTTAGAAGAAGCTTGATCGCTTGAAGGAAGATCCATCATCATGAGTAACCACGAAATAGAGGGATCCATCAGACCACCAATCTTTGATGGGACCAACTTCATTTATTGGAAGGTAAGAACCACAGACTATCTTCAATCTCTTGGAACAGATGTCTGGGAAATCGTAGAAGGAGGATATACATTTCCATCAGCAATTCCTACAGATACGGTAGCTAAAAATCAATATGAAACCAATGCCAAGGTTGTCAATACATTATTGGGAGTCTATCACAATCAGAAATTTTCAAAGTTATGCAGCTCAAATCCACCAAAGAAATACGGGACAAGATCCTTCTAAGCTATGAAGGAGACACTCAAGTAAAACGTGCAAAACTGCAAACCCTGAGAATTCAATATGAAACTCTCAAAATGCAACATGATGAAAATATAGCTAGTTACTTCTTATGTATAGATGAGATTGTTAATTGCATGAAGAATTTGGGTGAAGAGATAAAATAAGTTGGTTTAGTTGAAAAGGTTTTAAGATCTTTGTCTACTAAGTTTGAATCAAAAGTATCTGCCATAGAAGAAAAGCAGGATCTTCAGAATATTACTATGACATAGCTGCACGGAATCTTAACTACTTTTGAAATGAGAAAAGGAGGTCCATTAGATATGAGAGAAGCCGCATTTAAAGCTTCAGGAAGAGAAGAACTCAATGAATCAGAACATATTTTAGAACGAGAGGAAGAAGAAAACTTTGTCAGGAACCTTCAATGGGGTTCCAGAAGATTCAGAGATAAAATACCTTTCAAACGTTTTGTTTGTGGAAGAGTCGGTCATTATGCTGCCAAATGTCCTCATAAAGATAAGCTTGGTAAAGGTAAGGAATCATCTAAATGGAATAGAAAACAAAGTGTAAGTAAGAAGAGCTACTATACACATGAAGATAGGGATGGTTTATCAATTAGTGATGAAGATGAAAATAGTAATGACTATAGAATTTTGATGGCTTTCGAAGATGATGATTTCTTGGATGCTTTAGATGAAGATGACCTTTATGAAGAAATATCTAAACTCAAAATCTATTTAGAAGAAAAGAATATGATTATAGATACTTTGACATTCAAACTCGCAGAAAGAGAAAAACACAATGAAAAAGTAGAATGTGAAATTGTGGGTCTAAGAAAGGATATTGAGAAAACAAAAGATCTCAATCTTAGATTTACTAAAGGATCAGAAAAATTAAATGAAATTATCGAAGTGCAAAATTCTCCTATGATAAGGACAGGTCTTGGATATACTGAATAAGCATGTCAAGCACACAAGCCATCAACCTCCACAAAAGGTTATCTTGATGCAGCAAAGAGTAGTGAACAGTTTGACAATCGTCAGCAAAGGCATAAAGCAAATCAAAAGGTAAATTAGGCTCAATTTACTTCAAGGATGAACTGAAGCTACAACCGATCTCAGGTAATTCATACTCAATCTACTTCAAGAATGAATGTCAACTACAATCATGAGGTTAGTAGATTCGATAATCGCAGGAACTTCTTTAATGGCCAATGTTTTTCATGTCATAACTCTAGACACAAAGTTGTTCAATGTGTTGTTTATAAGACCATAATGACTATAGAAGCAAGAAATCAAAGGAATGTGACAGGGATCATGAAACGTACCTACAATAACTTTTCTCTTCTTGAACACGAAATAGAATGCTCTATCTGCATCAACTTCAGTCATGAAGAATCTAAATGCAAGAGTAAATTTTGGCAAACATCTTAGAAGGAGAAAACTTTACTAAGTCCGAAAATATGGAGAAAGAAAGAACTGCAAAAAAAATATGTGGTATAGCCTTGTATGCAGAAGGACAAGAAAATCAGTGGTACATCGACAGTGGATGCTCAAAACACACGACAGATGACAAAGAAAAAGTTCAGTCATATAATGCCTTAGAAAAGGAATAGAAGGTCTGATTTGGAAATGACACTCCTGTTGTCATAAAAGGTAAAGGTTTTGTTCTCTTAAAAGAAAAAGTTAAAGCATGTTGAGTGTTAGTCAAATGTGTGATCAAGGAAATGAAGTAGTATTTTTATCAAATGCATATGTTGTTCGTGAGCTTGATACTAGAGAAACCATGATCAAAGGTATAAGAACTCCAAACAACTTATACATACTCAAAGGAGGACAAAAACAGTGCTATCTAAGAAAAATGATGAACACTGGCCATGGCACAGAAGTTTGGGGCATCTAAGCTTCTCTCAAATAAGAAAAGCATCCAGATTCCAAGCTGTTCATGATCTTCCTAATATCAGTATCCCAGAAAATACAATATGCAAATCATGTCAATTTGGTAAGAAAACTAGAGCGCACTTCCCTAGAAGGGAAGGATCAGCTAGTAAACCTCTTGAACTTCTTCATACTGATTTATGTGGACCATCAATGAAAATGTCACCTCATGGAGAAGAATGCTTTATATAGTTCATTGATGATTTTTACAGAATGTGTTGGATAGGGCTTCTAAAGCATAAAGATGAAGAATTTGAAAAATTCAAAGCCTTCAAAGCCTTGGTTGAAAATGAATTAGATGGCAAAACAAAATGCCTCAGATATGATCGAGGAGGGGAATTTACCTCAAATGAATTCTTCGAATTTTTTGAAGAACGTGGAATAAAAAGGCAATCCTCCATTGCAAGGACTCCTTAGCAAAATGGAGTGGTAGAAAGGATGAACAAAATTGTTCAACAAATGGCTCTTGCTATGCTAGATGAGTCTGGAACTCCTGCAACCTTCTAGGTTGAAGCTGCATTCACTATCGTCACTATTCTCAACCAAGCAAATGTTTGGGTAAACAACACTCAAACTCCACATGAACTTTGGTATGGTAAGACTCCTACTGTAAAATACTTCAAAGTTTTTGGAAGCATATGGTACATCAAAATGACTGATGAAAAACTTGGCAAGTTTGAACCCAGAGAAGATGAAAGCATTCTCCTTGGTTACTCTTCCCGAAGTAAAGGATATAAATGTTATAATAAAAGATTTGGGAAAATTATTGAAAGTATTGATGTTGTGGTTGATGAAGCATGCAAAAATCCAAAGCAAGTAAAAACCGAAGATTGTGAGGAAGATGACGATTATCCTCCCACATCAAATAACACTAATTCTAAAGAAAAAACCAATGAAGCACCAGAAGAATAGATAACAACAGAAGAAAAGACTCCATCCAGGTATGTTCAGAAAAATCATCTAGAGGCTCAAATTTTGGGACAGAAAGAGGCAGGTGTGCAAACAAGAAGAACTATTACAGAAGCTTTAAGCTAACTCGCATTTCTTTCCTCCATCGAACCTCAAAATGTAAATGAAGCATGCAAAGATGAATGTTTGGTCAAGGCCATGAATGAATAACTTGAGAAAATTGAAAAGAATAATACTTGGGAATTAGTTCCTAGACCTCATGATAAGAATATCATAGGAACTAAATGGATATTTAAAAACAAGCTGAATGAAAATGAAAAAGTTATTAGAAACAAGGCCAGACTTGTTTGTAAAGGATATGCTCAGCAAGAAGGTATAGATTTTGAAGAAACGTTTGCACCTGTTGCTAGACTTGAAGCAATGAGAATGTTCCTTGCTCTTTCTATTTTTCAAAAATTCAAAGTATACCAAATCAATGTAAAATTTGGCTTTCTTAATGGAGACTTGGAAGAAGTCTATATTGAGCAACCAGATGGATTCATTCTTAGAAATGATGCAAAACTTGTACACATACTAAGAAAGGCTTTCTATGGTCTAAAACAATCTCCAAGGGCCTAGTATTACCGTCTTGACAAATATCTCCATCAACAAGGTTTTTCAAAAGGATTAGGTGATAGCAATCTATATACAAAGATTGACAATAATAAATTACTAACACTTGTTGTGTATGCTAATGATATCATTTTTGGTAGCAATAGAGAAGCCATGAGTTGGAATTTTGCTTCGGTAATGCAGTAAAAATTTGAAATGTCCCTGCTTGGTGAGCTTACATATTTTCTTGGTCTACAAGTTCAAAAAAACAAAGATGGTATTTTTATGTCACAAACCAAATATCTCAAAGATATCTTGAAAAAATACTGCATGGAATATTCTAAACCAGTATGTACCCCAATGATAACAGGATGCAGTCTCAACTCAAATGATGAATCAACATCAGTACATCAACCAACTTACAGATCCATGATTGGCAGTCTTCTTCATCTAACAGGTACCCAACCAGACATCATGCATGTAATAGGAATAGTTGGAAGATTCGAAGCAAATCCAAAGGAATCACACCTCCGGGCAGTCAAAAGGATTTTCAAATATCTTCAAGGAACACAGAATTTTGGTTTATGGTATCCTAAAGATATAGATCTTATACTTCATGCATATACAGATGTAGATTGGACAAGAAGCGTTGATGACAGAAAAATCACTAGTAGTGGTGCATTCTATATGGGTTCCAGATTAGTGGCTTGGTTCAGCAAGAAACAAAGTTCAATTGCATTATCTACAACTAAAGCAGAATATGTGGCTGCCACATCTTGCTACACACAACTCCTTTGGATGATGCAAACATTACAAGACATTCAGATCACATGTATTCCACCCATCTCCATTCTATGTGATAATACAAGTGCCATCAGTATTTCAAGGAGTCTAGTCATGCATTCCAAGAATAAGCACATACCCATTAATTATCATTTTCTACATGAACAAGTGCTTGAACAAAAGGTCAAATTAGAGTATGTTCCCTTTGTAGGTTTTAACCCTGTACAGAAATTACGTGCATACGGATTCTAAAACACAGAAAATAAACAATGCGAGAGCATAACATGTAAAACACATATACACAGACATTTTCACCTGGATCCCAAAACCGGGACTACCAGCTTGACTTTTCATTATATTCCTTTCAATGTTACAATACATATTTATACATGCCGAAGCATCCAATACCATGGACCGAAAACCATCGCGTCCAAAACCGTGGACCGAAAACCATAGGTAGGTTTGCCCAACCTAATATAGGGTCCAAAAAAAATTTCCCAGGGCACTGCCCAGGACGGCGTAGAGGGGGGCTACCCACCCCTCTCAAACCCCTCGGACAAGGGGGGCTGTTGTCCCCCCTGTGACCCCCCTGCTGCGCAATCGGCGCAACGAAGGGGGTGCTCCGCCCCCCCTTTAACCCCCTGGTTCACTACGTAGGTTAGTCGTGGAAAGAATATAACACAACCCAACAATTTCCCACTTGTTGTTTTCTTTCCACATGGGGCCACAGGAGAGCTTACTCATTTTTCCAACCCTGAAATGCCCATTGTTTCTCTACACCAAGAGAACTTCTCAAAGCTCACAGATTTTGCCAATGCATCTACAATATTCTTCAAAGTGCCCATCTTTACCAGCAACACCTTTTTGTCTTCTATCATATCCCTCACAAAGTGATACTGAACATCAATGTGCTTTGTCTTTGAATGATAAGAAGGGTTCTTTGCCAAGAAAATTACACTTTGGCTGTCAAAGTCTATTCTTATAGTTCCCTGTACTAACCCCATACTTGAACACAATCTCTACAACCAAACTGCTTCCTTGCTTGCATGAGTGGCTGCCATGTATTCTGCCTCTGTAGTTGATAGTGCCACTACAGATTGTTTCTTACTCATCCAACTAACTACACCTCCAAATAGGTTAAACACATACCCACTTGTAGATCTTCTCTGATCCAGTTCTCCAGCCCAGTCTGCATCAACAAATCCACAAATATCCAACACTCTATCGAATCATGGTCTTCCTTGGTAGCACAAACCATAATCACTAGTGCCACGCAAATACCTGAAAACCCGCTTCATTGCTGTCCAGTGCTCCTTCCCCTGTTTTGACATAAACCTGCTCAATACTCCCACTGCATGTGCAATGTCTGGTCTAGTACAGACCATTGCATACATTAGGCTACCAACTGCACTCGCATATGGAACACAGGACATGTCCTCTTCCTCTTCTTGTGTCTTGGGACACTATTCAGCAGATAACCTCACACCTACAGGAATAGGAACCTTCATCGGTTTACTATCTTGCATATTAAACCTCTGCAATATTGTCTCGATATACTTCCTCTGGTTTAACCAGAGCTTCCTCTTTGCCTGATCTCTTTTAATTTCCATGCCCAAAATATAGTTTGCAACACCAAGATCTTTCATGTCGAATTTGGAGGACAATTGGGTCTTCAAATCCTGGATAATTTCTTTGTCATTTCCAACCACCAACATATCATCCACATACAAGAACAGATAAATAACATGGTCACCAATTAATTTAGAATACGCATAGTGATCTACTTTGCTTCTGGTGAAGCCAAGTCCCAGTATAAATGTATCAAATTTCTGATACCACATCCTTGGTGACTGTTTTAACCCATACAGAGACTTCTTTAACTTGCAGACCAGTCCTTTCTTACCCTTCACTGCAAAGCCTTCAGGTTGCTTCATGTAGATTTCCTCTTCCAAATCCCCGTGAAGAAATGTTGTCTTCACATCCATCTGTTCTATCTCAAAATCAAAAGCAGCAGCAATAGATAAAAGTAACCTAATAGAAGTTACCTTAGCAACAGGAGAAAAAATATCACCAAAATCAATTCCCAGCACCTGGGAATAACCTTTTGCTACCAACCGAGCTTTGTATTTCTCCACCTCCCCTTCTGCATTTGTCTTCTTTTTGAACACCCATTTGCTGCCAATGGGTTTCCTTCCAACTGGCAACTCCACCAGATCCCAAGCCTCATTTTTGTGCAAAGATGCCATTTCATCAACCATGGCCTCTTTCCAGAGTTTTCCATCCTCTGAATCTATTGCTTCCTTCACAATTCTGGGATCATCATCAGTGACAGACAAAGAAAAATTTGAACAGAAAGCAGAAGGACTATACCTTTCTAGCTTCCTTCTTTCTCGAACTGATCTTCTCACAGCCATAGTTTGTGGCTCTTCATCTTCTGATTCCTCCTCTGCTACGGAGTCTGATTCTTCCTCCTTTAGCTCAAACTCTATCTTCTCAGGTTCCTTTGGTTGGACTTCATTTTTAATAACATCTTTTACCTCTCTGAACACCACATCTCAGCTATACACAACCTTCCGTGTGAATAGGTTCCAAAGCTTATAACCCTTTAAACCATCCTTATACCCAATAAAGATGCACTTTTCAAATTTACTATCCAACTTGGTTCGTTTCTCCTTTGGAACATGTACATATGCATCACATCCAAATACCCTCAGATGTGAAAGAGAGGATTTCTTACCAGTCCATACTTCTTGTGGAGTCTTATCCTCCAACGCTGATGAAGGTGACCTGTTGACCAAGTAACATGCAATATCCACCGCCTCTGCCCAGAATTCCTGTCCTAACCCGGCACCACTGAGCATGTTTCTTGCCCTTTCCATGAACGTCTTGTTCATTCTTTCTGCGACTACATTTTGCTGAGGTGTATATGGAGTAGTCTTCTGCCGTGCTATACCACACTTCTTACATAATTCTTCAAATACCTTGCTGCAAAACTCTCCACCATTATCTGTCCTTAGCACCTTTATCTTCTTCTCTGTCTGATTTTCCACCAAAGCCTTAAATTCTTTAAACCTGTCAAAGACTTCATATTTCTTCTTAAGGAAATATATCCATGTATTCCTTGAGAAGTCATCTATAAATGATACATAGTACATAGACTTACCCAGTCATGGAACTTTCACAAGTCCAAACACATCACTATGCACAAGCTCTAATATTTGTTTCGCCCTCTTAGCACCATAGGGGAAACTCACCTGATTCTGCTTCCCATACACACAATTTTCACAGAATTCAAAATCCAAAGAGCTATTACTCATAGCTTCTACCATACCTTTACCATGAAGTATTCTAAGGCCCTTCTCTCCAATATGTCCAAGCCTTTGATGCCACAACATGGTCTTCTCTCCAGAGACCACTAGATTTTCAGCTCCACTTTCAAGAACCACATAACTGTTACACCCATCAACAACAGTGCTACCTTGCAGCTTGTACAGAGTTCCAGTCCGAACTCCCCACATCAATACCAGTGCTCTCCGAACCATCTTGCAGGTACCCTTCTCAAACACTGTTTTTACACGTGCATCATCCAACTTGCTTACAAAAATCAGATTTCTAGCCAATGCAGGAATATGTAGAACACCCGGAAGTGTTCTAACCCTTCCACCTTGCAACTTCAACTTTACTTTTCGGCGACCAATGATTCTAGTCTTCCTATCATCTCCTAGGAAGACATCACCACCATCATATTTCTCGTACTCACAGAACCACTCTCTATGGGGAGTGAAGTGAAAGGATGCACCTGAGTCAATCAACCATGCCTCATGATCTACATGTGTACTTGAAGAAGCCAAGTACACATCCCCACCTTCATTTGAGGTGGTTTTCACCTCTGCAGAAGGAGCATCATCAGATCCCTTTCCTTTATCAGGAGCTTTAGATTTACAGTCCCTTTTGAAGTGCCCTTCCTTTCCACATTTCCAACGCACCACCTTTACACATTTTCCTGGAGATTTAGATCTCCCTCTAGATTTAGATCTCCCACTCGATGACTTATTTTTGTTTCTATTCTGGGACTGTCCTCGTACAGACAACGCATCACCATTTTGGCTCTGCATATTTTTCTGTCTGATCTCCTCCGTCAGCAAGGCTGAGACTATTTCATCAAACTGCAAAGCAGTTGCATTGCTACCTATTGCAATAACCAGACTATCCCACGAATATGGTAGAGAACACAACAAACTGATGCACTTATCTTCATCTGAAATTTTAATATCAACAGATGCTAACTGACTTACCATAGTATTAAATGTGTTCAGATGCTCTGTCACTGAGTCTCCATCTTTCATCCTCAGGCTATACAGCTTTTTCCGCAGGAACAGTTTATTCACCAGAGACATAGATTGGTACAAAGTCCCTAACTTGTCCCACAAAGCCTTCGCCGTAGCTTCCCCTGATACATTCAGCAATACTAAATCTAAGACACACAATCGTATTGTGCTCTTTGCCTTCCGATCCAACTTCTTCCATTCTTCATCGGTCACTCCCATTGGTTTAGTACCTGGATCTACCACGATCCACTGATCTTTATCCACCAACAGATCCTCCATCTTGAGTTTCCACAACTCAAAACTCTGACCATTGAACTTCTCGATCTCTATCTTTCCGCTGCTCACCATCTTCTTTCACAACCAAAATCAATCTCATAGATCTCCCACTGAACAGGGTCTACCACAGGCCCAAGCGAAACCCCTCAGCAACAAATGCATCCCCTTGAAGCCAAAACAACTCTGATAACAAATGTAGGTTTTAACCCTGTACAGAAATGACCTGCATATGAATTCTAAAACACAGAAAATAAACAATGCGAGAGCATAACACATAAAACACATATACACATAGATTTTCCCCTAGATCCCAAAACCGGGACTACCAGCTCGATTCTTCATTATATGCCTTTCAATGTTACAATACATATTTATACATGCCAAACCATCCAATACCATGGACTAAAAACCATCGTGTCCAAAACCATGGGCCGAAAACCATAGGTAGGTTCGCCCAACCTAATATGGGGTCCAAAAAAAATCTTCCCGGGGCACTGCCCCAAACCCCGTAGAGGGGGGCTACCCACCCCCCTCAAACTCCCCTGTGACCCCCCCCCCCCCTCGCTATGCAATTGGCACAATGAAGTGGGGGCTCCTCCCCCCCTCTAACTCCCTGGTTCACTACGTAGGTTAGTCGTGGAAAGAATATAACACAACCCAACACCTGCCAAAAAACAAGTTGCTAATATATTCACTAAACCACTGCCCAGAGAGACATTTGAGTATCTCAAACAAAAGCTGGGAGTAGTTGATGCATCATCCTGCTGTTAAAACTTATCGGTTTTAGAGAAAAGTGGTTATACGCGAGTTTCATAAAGTGTATCTGCATACATACATCGGTTTCTGTGGAAATAGTCGCATATATTTTAGTTTGAAGAAAAGCAATGGGCCAGACTTGGGAAGAAAGGAGTTTGATATGGGTCTGACAGTGATCATCTGGCATAGATTCAAGGGGAGCATATACTTCTAATAATGCATTGTTGGCATTCTCTTAGAAGGTCTTGCTACAAATTCACAGTTGTTTTTCATTCAAGTGGAACAGGCTTAGGGGGAGATCATGGTTGCTCGTGTGGATGTTGATTGACAGATGTTGCTGATAATAGTTGTTGATGACTATCATAGTCTTGTTTCAAATATTTGGTCTCTGTTATATATGTCATGTATATCTTTCAATATCAAGGTCATGAAACGACCTATTTTGTTATCCCACTATGCATGCGATGGATGATGTAATGTTCTTGTTTTGACATGTATAAACAATCGGTATATCCCTACTTAGCTGGGAGATGGATGTATGTATGAGTCATTGGTGATAGGAAGGTCATTTATGATCTATGTATAGATTCATGTTCTTCTTTTAAAACATCTTTTTGTAGAACTAGCTTACATTCAGGGCAAGCATGGACTTGAGCATGGAGCTCATTCGGCACACTTTAGCATATCAAAGAACTCAGCATGTACTCAGGGGGAGCGTAACCCTTTGCCCTTGATGACAAAGGTGGAGAGTGAGTTGGGGTTTCCATGAAGTCCAAAGGCGGAGATTGTTGGCATTATGACACATATTTGGCACTATGACACAGGTGTTTTCCTTGAAGGCAACTCACTCAGATGACAGATCACAATTCATATTCACAGAATGAAGAAAGAGAGGTATCGTAAATTTCCCCATTGACCAAGCCGCATGTACACGTGGGTTCGCAGGCCAAAAGGAGCATATAACATACACACACACTTTCGCAGAAGGAAAGGCACGTACATGTTGGAAAACTAAGTTTTGGTCTGTGCTATTTAGTCCCTGGTTTCTTGATCCATGGTATTGGTCCAAGGTATCTTGTCCGAAGTGTTAACCCCAGGTATTTGGTCTAAGGTATTGGTTCTAAGTGGTTTTGGTCCATGGTATTGATTAATGCCTAAACCTATAAAAGGATGAGAAGATCATTAGGAAAAAGTACTCAAGTATTGAATATCTAATGAAGAGCAAGATCCAGTTTATAGGTTATTGTGTTATGGTTACTGTATTCTGGTTACAGCATTATAAACGATCAGATTGAAGAGTTGTCGAAGTGATTGGTTGATTCAATTGAGGTTGGTGCAAAGGAGATTGATTGAATGATAATATTGATGGATCCAGTCTGAAAATTTATGAAACGTGGTCCCTAGAAGAGAAGAGAAGGTTGTATCCTTCTGTAGGCCGACACCTACGTACTAGTAAACATATCAGCTAGTATAAGAGCTAGGGAGTTGTAGCTCCCTTCCAGGAGAAGCTGGAGAATGAGAGAAGGTTGTAGTATTCTGTAGGTAGAAGCTTTCATACTAATATAAGACTGCACCAGTATAAAAATTGTAGAAAGAAGTTTCTAATTTAAAAGAAGATAGAGACGATTACAGCAGGTGGCTTTCACCCACATTGGGTTTCCACCTTATATCTTCTGTTCATGTTTGTGACATCTGTTCTGTTTTTACTGCACTTGGTTACTGTTTATATGGTTCTAATGCATTGATTAAAGATCAACATATGATGAATTAACAGAATCATAAGTTTGCAAGATATATGCTAGTTGCCTTAAAGACAGTTGCATATACACACGAGTTCCATTAACTAATGTGGCATATATGAATTTTATTATGGAAATGGAAAATTATTGACTTACTAATACTGCTTCACCCGCCCCCCCCCCCCCCCCCACTCTCAGTATTATTTCCTACACATTTTGCATTTAGGAATATTAAAGTCTTTTCTCCTTCTGATAATATAACACTCATTGAAATGAAATCCTACATTTAATTTCACTACATTAATATTTAGAGTCATTCAGAAACATCATCTTGTCCACTTCAAATGCCTACTTGTGTAAAAAACATCCGTAAAAATTAATGCATAATAAAATTAATTTGATATTTTTACATTTATTTGGTACCATGCCTACATTAGCTCAGTGTTAGTGCCTTGGCATAGGTGTTGAGTTTAAACTCTCAAAGGCTACTAAAAAATTTAGAATCTTGTGCTATAGAGTGAAAATCCATTTGTAGCATCAACATTTCTAGGCAACCTTTCTCACACATGGGTTAAGCATGAGATCACATTGGGACCATCAATGTAATTAACCCCACTTCGTTAATCTTAGTGGTGTTGATCTACATGTATTAAGAATGGTGTTATATAACACTTTGCAATCACTTGGGAGGAGTACACCTCTATTTGAGGAATCTCTCATGGGTATTTTAGGTTAGATACCATGCATTTGCATGTATATCTGACTATGAATTATTCCCCTAGCTCGAGTTCTTGTAAGTGGTAAATTTACTAGCTATACTCTTAGGGCTCATATATAAGGTGATATTGAGGGGGAAAGTCAATCTTGTACATAGAATACACATTGGTCAAACTCACTCAGACCTTCCTGGAGGGTTCCCCATAGTTGTGAGGGTATTTGAGCTGGGTTTCAAAGGATTTTAAAGTATATCACCAAAATAATTGTTCCACGCGCTCTCTTATACCTGATTACATTAGATTGTATGATTTTTTCCTTATATTTGATATCATTTTTTATTTGTTTTCCTATTTAGTAGATCATATGACATGTTTTGCTTAGTTATATAAATTCATCATGGAAAAACATCAACCTCATCGACCATGTAGGATTCAAGTTTTACCCCTTGAACTTCCCGATGTTGCATAACATGAAATTACATAACTTGAAACATCAGAAATTGAAGTTGTACAACCTAAAATTATAAAAAATTAAACATTAGAAATTGAAGTTGTAATCCCTAACACTATTGAAACCAAAACATTTCAACTAAAGGTTGTCAAACTTTAAACTTTGGAATTGGAGGTTGTTCATCCTGAAACTTTGGAACCAGAAATTATTAAACCTATATCTTTTGAAAATGACATTCCTCCTTCAATAGGTTTAGTGTCTACTCCTTTACAAATTAGTCATCACAAATCTACCACTTTAGAAGACGAAGTTGTAACTTGTATTGAACCTAGTCTACTGCACATAGAGGTTGTTTCTCAAGAATATATATCTCTAGTTAGTCCTCTGATAACCAGTATAGGAGACATTGCTCTTGCTAAATTACCTATTGCATCCTCATAGTAAGATAATGCTTGCTATTAGTATGTTGTTTCTAGCCCTCTTAATAGTCAACTTCCACCAACAATGTAAACTTTGAAACGGGAACTGATACTGTTACCTGTTTCGTACAGATAGCAAAAAAGTGACCCGATTTTGAAAAGGTGTGATGCAGAACACACATGTTTTTTTAGAGCATAGTTTTTGGCACTTCAAATTTTTTTATGTACATTACATTTTAGAATGGTAGTGATTTTCACGCTGATTTTAAAAAAGTGGTAATTTTGCATCAGGCCCTTTTTTTAAAAGACCTATTTTTTGACTTTAAATTTTCTAATGTATGAAATGTAAATAATCATTTTCTAAATTTAATAATTTTTGAAGTGGTATTCTTCTTCATATTTTCTTGTTTTTATTTTAGTTTTTTTTTTGTAGTGAGGTTTTTTTTGTTTTTCATATTTAAAGAAGAAGGCCGATATTTTGAATTTTTGATATTCTACATATTTATACATCGTTAATAAATATTTCAATCCACATGAAATAATTGTTACTAAAAAACAATAATTTTTAACAATTGACAAACAAATAACCATTTTTAACATAAATATAACTAAAAAACTACACATTTTGATAATTTTTTGTAAGATGACATGTCAAAATCAAAATTTTTATAGGAAAATTTTAACTAAAAATGGTTAAATAATAGTTTCTTTAATGAATTCCATGTCAAAAAATAATAATAATCACTATTTTTTTTAAATAATGATTAACATAAAAATTAATGCGAAAATCACATAATACAAATATTGAACACATAACAACCTTAATTGAGTGCTTATTCTTCTCATAAAATGTCAATGTCAAAACATTACAAGTATAACTAATTAATATTTACAAAAAATGAGCTTGATTTCCAAGAATAACTTAAATTTAATCAACAATGTCATGTAATCCAAACTCTTCGTCCTCTAGAGTTTCATCATTGTCTTCTTCCACAATATTTTCTGCTTCATTTTGCTCATTTTCCTCTTCTAATGGATCTTTGTTGTCTGTGAATCTCCCAATGTATGCCTTTCCAATCATTCCATGTAATGGTGGTTGGGGTTCCTTTGTTTTTTTGGCCACACGTGATTCACTGAAGTCCCCTTTCTTCAACTCAATTTCTTGCATTGCTGTTAGAAAATTATATATTATGGAGCAATGGAACACATAAAATATTGCAGAAATATAAACACAGAAAACGCACAAAACAAGAGAGACACAGATATACGTGGTTCACCCAGTTTGGGCTACGTCCACCCCGAACAGCCAGTCCTTCCTTTCTATTATCCAGCAAAATGAAGAGACACAACCTACAGCAAATCCGTTGTAATATCCTCTATTTTCTCTCACAGTCTCACCTCTCTGTTTCTCGCTCACAGAATACACATATATCACACAGCCTCAAATACAATACCGTCATACAAAGAGAGGGGTTGCCTTCTAGGGCAAAAACCCTAAACTAAACATAAGTTCTACCGTCATATCATCCGCCTAATGAACGGCCCAGATTGACTAGAAATTACTATACTTTTACAAGGCAATTTTACAGCTATTTTTAGCTTCGGGGGCGCTGCCCCCGAAACCCCCCGCCAAGGGGGGGACTCCCGAAGGTCGCAGCCGCGCCCCCCCTGGACCCCCCCCTGCAGCGAATATTTTACGGGCGGCGTTGCCGCCCCCATTTCGAACTGGGGTCCTATGTGGTGATACCTTTGAATATAGAAGATAATCAAGCTCCACACCCAACAATTGCATCTAGAAGAAATTGAAGAGCATTAATGCTTTGCTGAATAAAATTACACTGTATTGGATCTTTTTAAATGGCAATGCAATTTCTTCCTTTTTGAAGGAAACATGCTAGTGTTGTACCTAATTATCAAGAACAGAAGAAATAATGAAGTAAATTAGTAAAATGACATATAAATTAATAAATAACATATTGAAATTCTTCCATATAATAAAACTTACCTGAGCCAGAAAATAAATCCAAAACCCTATCTCCTTCATTTCAACATATGTCTATAAGATAGTTAATAAATAACTATGGTTTTTTATAAATGTTAACTATCTCTCCTTTTTCTTCTTTGTCTTTATATGTTAGTTTTCTCACAACATCATCATAAGTCAGTATTTGGCTATGACTCTTTCCATCTACCCGAATAAAAATCATAGACATATAGCTATCATCTTTTTCCCAACTATCAATATGGATGAACTCATAATCATTTATAAATGGTTGATCTTCATGGTTAATAAGATTTGACTTTTGCCTGTAACATAAAATAGTAAAAGTTCAATTAACTTGTACATAAATGAATTTCTTAACATTAATCAAATATACATTTTAAACGTCTTACCATGTAAGCTGCATCCTTGAATTTGTTTTCCCCTTGAAGCTTGAATATAACATTGCCAACTGTTCATCTGAAGGAAATGTCACAAATCTCCATAATGGTGATGATGTGACTTCTAGAAACCCTGCAACCAATTTACTATTATAGTCAATGTTTGGAATATTGAAACCATGGGGAATATCTGCAATAACTAGGGCATAATTCCTTTTAGGTATGAGTTTGCCAATGTCTTCACAGTCGCCTTGTATTACTTGATATTGAATAGTGTCTATCCCATTCCAAATGAAATGAGTAAGTGTTGGATCAAGTTCAACATTCCTAAGACATTGCTTTTTCTGTCTTTCGATCTTTATTTTTTTCAATAAAGGTTATGAAACTATCAGGTGCTCCATTATCATCCTTCTTCATCTTTTATAAAATAAACAAATATATGTGTAAGCTATAAATTAAAAATAGTATACAGATGAATAAAATTGAATGTATAAATCAACATACCTTTTTAAATGCATGATAAAAAAAATTAAAGTTGATGTAGAACTTGAATTTGGATAGTTGCATACAACATCATCCCAACTATCTTCATTCAATAATTTAACCATTTGTTCTTGAATTTTCATGTAGACTTTGTGACTACATAGATAAAGTAAAAAAAGTTAATATAATGATATGTATAACAAATACTAACAAGAACAATATGTTATATTTAAAAGAAAATTTTAATCTAGAAATAAATAAAAATAATTCAACAAACTTACTTTTGAAATTCCTCATACATTTCCTCCAATGATAATTCCCATAACCTCACACGAGATAATATTTCATTGACAAGTTTCTCATCCTTCACTCCTTGCAATGCTCTCTAAGGTGCGATAGTCATATCTAATGGAAGTTGCTTCATTTCAGGACCTGATTTACTGTTGCTACATATCAATGGCTTAGACTTTTTGACCTTTTGGTTTTTAATACCAATGTTCTCCCACATGCTAAAAATCTCATTAATCAATTCCCATATCTCTCCATTTCTAAATGCCAACTGGGAAATGTTATCAACAACTCTAAGTAAATCATTAAATTTGTTTCCTTTGCTGCCTTTTGAATTGATTTTCTCTTAAATTTGATAGCCTATTTCCATACAACATTCCTTTCGTAAATCTATAATAACATGTATCCTATCCCCACCACATTTTTCTTCAAATTCACTATGAATAAATCTAACCCCTTGGATGAAAGTCATAGACATCCTATATTCATTATCTGAATTATGATCCCATGTCACTAACTTTGATTCTGTATCTAATAAACCAGCACAAATGATACATTTCATTGTTTCAAAATGTGAGTTATTGGTATATTCCTCCATCAATTGTCTTTGAGCTTCTACAGAATGGTTCCCCTCGAAGACATAATAATTGTATTCAAAACATTTTGACTTATCAAATGCTTCTTTGTTGGGAACTTGAATTGGATCAACAAGAAGCACATAATTAACCACATGAGAATATGGATTGTACCTCATCAATGCCTTCAAGTTGTGAATATGCAGATAGTGTGGCTTCCTTATTTGATATTGAAATTGTCCTTCACTTTCCTTATAGATTTTTCTGACATTAAGCTAAAATGTACGACCACCCTCAATTAAGTTTCTCTTTATCAAGTTCTGTCAAATGACATTTTGTTTTGCTTTGATAATGCCATCCTCTAAATTAGCTCCTAGTGTAATGATTTCTCTGCTTTATTTTGAAGTTTCACTAGGTTCTTGACTGTTGGTAATGACTACTTCAAAATGTTCAACTTTACTTTTCTTCTTCATAACATTCTCATCATTAACTGTAATATATTTATTCTTGGGCATTGTTACTTTTGGTTTTTTACAACTCTTCTCAGTTCCAATGTCATCGTCAGTGACAACAACATATTCTTCACTGCCAATTTCAAATTCCTTGTCTTCAAAAGTAACTTGTCTACCCTTTGCTAGATTTATCCACTAGAGGATTTTTTTTATCCCTTGGATATAGTTTTGTAGCATCACGAATTATTATATTTTTCTTGTTTGCCATATATTCTTCTAACACTCAGTAGAAATTGCTGACAACTTTCATAATATCATGCTCTATGAAATGAATGCCTCCCAACCTAATTGAACAACTTTCAACAAAATTCTGCCAAACGAAATATCATATGTCAATAAAAACAAAGTTAAAAAATATAGTGAGACAGTTACAAGAATGGAAAACACAAATATAAATAACAATACTTACAATATTTTGTTTTATGTTATTTATGATTTGTTTACACAACTTTGTAGATATCTCTCTCATGTCATATAATGAATATGATAACTGGTATTTATTCATTTCATGTGAATTTGACGGTTTTGTAAGTATGTAAACAACTTCACTGTCTGATACCGAACACATGTCTATGACTCTTCCCATCACGTCATAAATTCCATTATCATTAGGTATATCAACATATAGATATATCTACACATTTTGGCTTTCTCTTTCTTTCACATACCAGACTTTTGATGGAAGTTTCACTTCTTTTGATTTCTTCCAGTATGAAATCATCTTCTTATCATTTGAGGCACTTGAAAGATTTGTAACCATCAGCTCACGTGGGGTTTTTTCACCAATGTTTTTTGAAGATCCACCTTTAAGAGTATTTGGTCCAAAAAGATTCATAGAAATCTTCTTTGATGCCATTTTCCTGAAGAAAAGACACACATAAATTAGTGAATGACAAAAACATAGTAACTTAAATTAACAACGAAAATGATAAATGATAATTAATTTTATAAACCATAACAATTTCGAAAAAATAAAAAATAAAATTTAAAAAATACATCGCCCTGCCACCGTACCTTGAAAATCGGCTGGCCAACCGAGTCGGCCGTTGGGTCTAGACCCCTAGCCCACCTTGGCGACCGAACCTCGGTGACCTCGCCACCCCACGAACCGTCGGGCCGCCACGGTGGAGCGGAAGGGCTCCCTACTAGCCATCCAATTGTTGAGGTTGCCAACTAACCCATGCCACCCTGATAGCCCACATGCCTGTGAGGTGGCGAGGTGATTCTCAGAATCACCATGCCACCCCACAAGCATGCGAGCCATCGGGGTGGCATAGGAGGAGCTGTCGCAACTCTGCCCGCACCACCCCGATAGCCCGCCCGCCCGGGGTGGCGTGTAGGCAATCAGGATGGCACGGGTGGGAGATGCAGCAACCCCACATCCCTACGCCACCCTGGCAGCTCGCAACCCCGTGGGTGAGCATGCCGCCAAGGTGGCGTGGGGGAGAGGTGTGGCAACACCCCCCGCGCCACCCTAGCAACTCGCCCACCCGCGGGGTGACAGGGCGATTCTCGGAATCACCTCTCCACTAGCTCAACCTGTGCCACCCTAGTGGCTCCCCTACTAGCGAGGTGGCGGGCAATTCTCAGAATCACCCACCACTCCATGGGTGAGTGGGCTGCTGCGATGGCATGCAGGGGAGTTGCGACAGCTCCCCTCCACGACACCCCAGCGACTCGGCGGGTGATTCTCGATGGGGGTAGCTACCGCAGCTCCCCCTGTGACACCCTGTAGGTGGGTGGGCCACTAAGGTGGCACGGGGGGGGAGCTGCAGCAGCTCCCCTCATGCCACCCTAGCAGGCTTTGGGGGAGGGCCGCATAGCCATCCCCATCGCCCCTAACCTACAGGCCCGTTCCGCTGATGTAAGCATTACCAGGCCCATTTGGCCACCATGAGAATTACTGGGCCCACCATGCCCACTGCAAATGTAGTGGGTAAATTTGGTCTACAAAAATTTTTAATTTAAAAAAATAAATTTAATTTCATTAAAATTATTTAATTTTAAAATTTGCAAAGAAAAAAAATTAACTAACCTTTCAAATGCGAGAATTCTTTGTTGAATATGTCGTTGATAGCAATGTAGCTGCTCCACAAATTCACTCCAAGTCTTTTAACAAACCTCGGAAAACCTTGATGTGATGTGAGTAATAGTGATACTGAAATTTATTATAAAAGTGAAATTACAGAGATGTTTTACCGTACAGTTAATGTGGGATTAATTTGTTTAAAAAAAAATTAACATGTTAATTTTTTTATGCCAATATAGGAATATATGATAAAGCGAATATTATGGATTTGTTTTGCAATGTAGTGAATGCAGGGTTAATTTGTTTTGGAAGGTATTATAAAACTTAAAAAAAACATTCAATTGTTCAGTAAATATTATATAGTTTGACTATTAAAATAATTTAGGTAAAAGTTTTAGTTTACAATTTTAAATTTAAAGATTTATTTCGTAAAAAAAATTAGTTATAATTTTTCAATAAATTGTAGAATAAAATAATGAATGGAAATACATGAAATGAAATATTTGGAGGGAAATATTTTGGCTAATCTTTTTGGAGCGAAAATTTCATTCTCTAAGCTATATAATATCTTTAGGAGAGTCTACATTTATATCATTCAACCTCTTCAATTTGAAAGGGATGGATTCTTCTGATAGTGAAGTTTCACTTTGTAAAACATCAACATCATCATCACGTAACAACTCTAATCATATTGATGAATATAACAAAAATTCTTCCACTATGAATAGAAAGTCAATTCTTCCACTTAGTCCTAATCCTAAAGACTATGAGAGCAGCACTGATGAAAGAGGGGATGAAGAATTTCAAATAAATAAAGGGTCACGGGTTCCACTTAGTCCTAATCCTAAGGATTATGAGAGCAACAGTGATGAGGAGCATGATGAAGAATTTCAAAAGAATGGAGTGTCACGATGTCCAATTAGTCCTAATCCTATGGACTACGAGAGCAGCAGTGATGAAGAGCATGACGACGAATTTCAAAAGAATGGAGTGTCATAGTGTCCACTTAGTCCTAATCCTATGGACTATGAGAACAGCAGTGATGACGAATTTCAAAAAAATGGAGTGTCACGATGTGCACTTAGTCCTAATACTAAAGACTATGAGAGCAACAATGATGAAGAGCATGATGAAAATTTTCAAAATAATGGTGTGTCATGGTGTTCTCTTCATCCTAATCCTATGGACTATGAGGGCAACAATGATGAAGAGCATGATGATGAATTTCAAAAGAATGGAGTTTCACGGTGTCCACTTAGTCCTAATCCTAAGGACTATGAGAGCAACAGTGATGAAGAGCATGATGAAAATTTTCAAAAGAATGGAATGTCACAGTGTCCTCTTAGTCCTAATCCTATGGACTATGACAGTAGCAGTGATGAAGAGCATGATGATGAATTTGAAAATAATGGAGTGTCATGGTGTCCTCTTATTCCTAATCCTATGGACTAGGAGAGTAGCAATGATGAAGAGCATGATGACGAAGTTCAAAAGAATGAAGTGTCATGGTGTCCACTTAGTCCCAATCCTATGGACTATGAGAGCAGGAGTGATGGAGAGCATGATGAGAATTTCAAAAGAATGGAGTGTCACAGTGTCCATTTAGTCCTAATCCTAAGGATTATGAGAGTAGTAGTGATGAAGAGCATGATGACAAATTTCAAAAGAATGGAGTGTCAGGATATCCTCTTAGTCCTAATCCTATGGACTATGAGAGCAATAGTGATGAAGAGCATGATGAAGAATTTCAAAAGAATGGAGTGTCACGGTGTCCTCTTAGTCCTAATCCTATGGACTATGAGAGCAGCAGTGATGAAGAGCATGATGATGAATTTCAAAAGAATGGAGTGTCACGGTGTCCTCTTAGTCCTAATCCTATGGACTATGAGAGCAGTAGTGATGAAGAATTTCAATTGAATAGAGTTTCACAATGTCCACTTAGTCATAATCCTATGGACTATGAAAGTAGTAGTGATGAAGAACATGATGAAGAACGTCAAAATAATGAAGTGTCACAGTGTCCACTTATTCCTAATCCTATGGATTATGAGAGCAGCAGTGATGAAGAGCGTGATGACAAATTTCAAAAGAATGGAGTGTCACAGTGTCCTCTTAGTCCTAATCCAATGGACTATGAGAGCAGCAGTGATGAAGAGCATGATGACAAATTTCAAAAGAATGGAGTGCCATGGTGTCCACTTTGATCCGGATTTAAACAGGAACGCAACAAATTACAGAGATAACCATATACACAAAGATGCAGCGGAAATAATACTTCATTTCATTAATGGAAAATACTGAAATATGCTTACAAACAGAAATGGAAATAAACTAGCTAGGGCGATGGTAGCTTATCTCTGAGAAGAGATGTGATGGCTACATGCCTCTGAACTGTGTTACAATGAGGCTCGAAGGCCTATTTATTGTTGAGAAACAATGGAAAAAACCCTTATCATTCCAAAACCTAACCCTAGGAGATGAAACGCCAAACTGTGGGCCCCGTTTGGGGGTAAGTTGGTACATCAACTTCCCGGGGTCGTAACTTTGGCATATGATCTCCGTTTGACGCGTACAATAGCTCATTAGAAAGATCTATCCGAGCACTATCATTGTTGGAACGGGCAACACCAGTCCATTCCATGGACTCGTGTTGCCCCCGGATTCCCCAAAAAACGTCGTTTAGGGCCTCAAAACGGCTCCGGAAGTTCAGGACCCGAAAAACTGCCAAAAATAGTAAGTTGTGCTACAATTAAGAAAACTGAAAATGCTGAGAAAGACAATGGTGGGGGTCCAGGTGGACTTGGCAGGTGGCCACTAATATCCACCTGGATCATTCCTCCCCCCTTAGGAAGCAATGGTCCCCATTGCGTTGAGCTCCTCCATGAGATGAGGAAACTTCTGCTGAACTTGCTCCCTGGTGAGCCACTTGCCCTGCTGAAGGAGTTGGCCCGCTTTGACAACTCGATACAGTTGGATATTCTGTTGGCGAGTGTTCTTGATCTGTGTGTCCATGATCCGATCAGTTGCAGCTTGTTCCATGCAATCTGGATTTAATTCTGTGGGTTTGAGCTGTTCTGCAATGTCGGATGTGTCTAGCAATGGTGGAAAGTATGGCCGAAGGCGGTCCACATTGAATACTGGGTGCAGGCCAAGGAATGGGGGAATGCTGAGCTCAAATGCATTGTCTCCCATAGCCTTAGTAATGGTGTAAGGACCATATCGGAGTGGTCTCAATTTCCGATAGGCTCCAGTAAGGCGTTCCTTTTGCAAATGCAACCAGACTTTGTCGCCCACCTGAAACTTGTGTGGCACCCGATGTTGATCATGTCGCTGCTTGTACTTGGCATTTGATTTCTCAAGAATGTCATAGACCTGCTGGCGAATATGTTGGATGCGCTCAATGAAGCTGGTGGCCTTATCTGTTTCGGACTGGACATGAGCTGAATTCATGTGAGTAGCTGCAAGTGGCATGGCCACATTAATGGGGCATAGTGGCTGGAATCCCAAACCCACCTGAAAAGGGCTATGGCCAGTGGAGCTGTGAAGAGCTCGGTTGTAGCTATGCTGAACGTAGGGGAGGCTCTCGTCCCATGTGCGTGGATGCTTTGAGTTATACATGCGCAGAATGTGCACAATCATCCTATTGACAACCTCTGTCTGGCCATCAGTTTGAGGATGGAAGGCTGTGGACTTCGTGAGTTTGGTGTCCAGCATTGACCAGAGACTGGACCAAAAGGTGCTGAGAAATCAACTGTCCCGATCTGAGATGATAAACTGTGGGATCCCAAAGTGCACCCACACTCGTTCAAAGAAGAGTTTAGCAGTGGCTTCTACTGTGATATTCTTCTTGCAGGCCATCATAATGGCCATCTTTGAGAACCTGTCGACGACCACAAAAACACAGTCATTTCCATGCTTAGTGGAAGGAAGGCCTGACATGTAATCCATGGATATGGATTCCCAAGGTTGACTAGGGGTAGGCAACGGGGTATAGAGGCCTTGCTTCTTAATGGTCGGTTTGGCAATGGCACAGGCAATACATGATCGGATGTACTTCCCAACATCCTGTCGAAGATTCGGCCAATAGAAATAGTTTTGCAGTACTGCCACTGTTTTCTCGACCCCGAAATGCCTAGCAGCCGACTGTAGTGTGCTTCCCAAATCATCTTGGCACGCTCGCTTGAAGGAACACAAAGGTGACCGAGGTGGCATAACAGGGCATCCTGGAGGTGAAAATCTGCAACCTGCCGACCCTCCAAGAGTGTCTGGTATGTGTGGCCAAATTCTGGGTCGCTTTTGTAGAGAAGTGGCCAATCAGAAGTCTCGTGCCCGCAAGAGTTGAGCACGGTGGTTAGCGCCATGATCGGTGGTCGACTGAGGCAATCTGCAACATTATTGGTGCTGCCCTTTTTATACTTGATATTCAAGTGAAACTGTTGCAGGTATGTAGACCACTTCTGATGGCGATCATTCTGCAATTTCCCTTGGGTCTGTATGAACTGCAGAGGTCGGTGGTCTGTGTGGATGACTGTTTCCTTCCCCAAAATGTAATGCTTCCATTGTCGGTAGGCCTGTACAATGGAATACATCTCTTTATCATAAGTGGGGTACTTCCGGACTGTGTCTGAAAGTGTTTCACTGTGATATGCCACTGGATGTCCATGTTGAGTAAGGACTGCCCCAATAGCATAGTCAGAGGCATCTGTCTCGACCTCAAATGGTTGTTGTAAATCTGGTAACGCGAGCACTGGTGTCGTGCAGAGGCGATCCTTCAACTCCCTGAATGCCTTCTGTTGAGATTCAGACCAAAAGAATTTTGCTTTTGCCCCGCCCTTGGTGACTTGACTCAAGGGCCAAGAAATATGAGAAAATCCCAACACAAACCTGCGGTAGAAGTTGGCAAGACCTAGAAAGCTGCGGAGCTCTGTTAGAGTGGTTGGAGAGGGCCAATCCCGAATGACTTGGACCTTGGCTGGATCAACATGCACCCCCTGTTCATCAATGATGTATCCCAGATACTGAACCTCGGTCATGCCAAAAGTGCATTTCTCCAAATTGGCACATAGCTTGTGTTGCCGCAGTGTTTGGAGAACCTGTCGGATGTGGTGGAGGTGCTCTTCCCAACTCTGGCTGAAGATCAGAATGTCATCCAAGTATACTACTACAAAGGAGTTGGTGAAGGGCCGCAAGATGTAATCCATTAGCCTCATAAAGGTTGTAGGAGCATTCGTCAATCCGAAAGGCATGACCAACCATTCGAAGAGGCCCTCCTTGGATTTGAAGGCAGTCTTCCACACATCTGAGGGTTCGATTGGTACCTGGTGATATCCTGACTTCAGATCGATCTTGCTGAAATATTTCGTCCCCTTTAGTTGGTCTAGGAGGTCATCAATCCGCGGGATCGGGTACCTATTACGGACAGTGATCTTGTTCAGCACCCGATAGTCAATACAGAGTCTCCATGTCCCATCCTTCTTCTGTACCAACACTATCGGGCTCCCACAGGGCGAAGAACTCGGACGGATGTGACCTTTCTGCAGGAGCTCCTGAATCTGCCTCTTGATTTCATTGTTCTCCAGAACGGAGCGCCGATAAATTGGTCCATTGGGTAGCGGCGCACCTGGGGTCAAATCGATGGAGTGCTTGACTTGACAGTGCAGAGGAACCCCTGCCGGGGAGGTGAAGATGTCTTCGTACTCCTCCACAATCTTGTCCATCTATAGCTGCCGTGCAGAGGGACCCCGTTTGGAGGCCGCGGCCACTGTCTTCTTCTTCCCTTGAGGGCGTATCATCATGAAAACAAATTTCCTGGTTTTGGAAATGATCTTACTGCATTGTTTTGCAGTAATCAAAGAGATGGCGGCAGGTGGTGCTACCTCTGGTATCCTGAACAACTTATTTCCCAATGTAATAATAACAGCACGGGGCCTTGATTCATACATAGCATGTCGCTTCCACAAGTATGGTTGTCCTAGTAATACATCACAAACTTCAAGGGGAGCAATGTCACACAATACCTCATCCGTGAAGGGCTTGATGTTGTATGGAAGGCGACACTGCTGGCTCACGCGAAGATCTCGCCCTTGGTGAAGCCACCCAATGGTGTATGGTTGTGGATGTGCTGTGGTCGGTAAGCCCAACCACTTCACGACCTCTGCCGAAATGAGGTTCTTTTGACTCCCGCTATCAACAATGAACTGTATCGGGGAGCCCTTTACCCACATCTGGGAGTGGAAGAGACGCTCCTCCTCCTCTGGATCTTCGGGTTCATTTTTTTGGATCTTTGCGGTAGCAACAGTGGCGCTGGGATCCACATCAATGATCTGCTTCCCTTTTTCATACCCCTTATCGGGTTCTGACTCAGAGTCGGAACATGCATCTGATTCTGAAACCTTTAGCTCAGCCACCAATGACTGCTTGGCCCGACACTCACTTGTGTTGTGAGTGGAGCTCTTATGGAACTCGCACCATTTTCCAGTGTCCTTTCTCGGCTTCGCGGCGTTGCTCTTTGCTTGCAGCTTCGGCTGGTTGTCTTGGGATGTCCCGCCTTGGCTTTGTCCTTTGTTCTGTGGTTTAGGGGCACCTTTCGCCTGCTTTGGATTCGCAGATCCAAAGTCTCGCTTCTTTTGTTTAAACTTCTACTCGACCTTGACGACATACCGGTATGCTGCGCCGAGCGAGGGGATGTTTAGGAACTGTATTTCTTCTTGGATGTACTTGTGCAGGCAGCCACGGTATTTGAGTATCAAATGTTGCTCCGAATCCTTGATACCCAACTTTGTGTGAAGGGTATGGAAAAGATTGGTGAACTCCGGCACGTCTTGGTCCCTTCCCTGCCGCAGCGTGGTCCACTTTATGTATTCATCCTCATAGCTTCCGACAGGGTAGTACTGCTCCTTGATGGCATCCCGGAACGAATCCCAGGTGGGTGCGGCTGAAAATAGTGAGCCAGTACTTTCATCCTTCTGCTCGCAGTAGGTTTCCCACCAGTCCTTGACGTGGGGGGCTGCTTTGAGAAGAGCAAAAACAATCTTTTCCCGACTCGAAAATTCATGAACAGAAAAGTAACCCTCTAGCAGATTTAACCATTTATCTACGGCATCGGCGTCTATTTGACCCTCGAATATGGGGATTTCAAAATTAACTTGTACCTTAAAGGGTGTGGCGTTTCCAGAGGAGTAGCTGGAAGCCGATGCGCTGCTTCTGGGTAGCCGCTGAAGGATTTGCGCAAAGTTGTCCATCATCGCGTTCCGTTGTCGCTCGAGCGCTTCTTCGAGCAAGATTTTGATGGGATCTCCTGCCCCCTCGTCTTTCTTCTCGTCCACCATGGGAGGCCGTCGGGATTTGCGAGGCTGGTCTTGCAAAGGTTCAACCAGTTCAAGCCCTAAATCCTTATATCCCGACCTTGTTGGGGACATGCAAAGAAAAACAGAGAAAAAGCAGACCGCTCTGATACCACTGATCCGGATTTAAACAGGAACGCAACAAATTACAGAGATAGCCATATACACAAAGATGCAGCGGAAATAATACTTCATTTCATTAATGGAAAATACTGAAATATGCTTACAAACAGAAATGGAAATAAACTAGCTAGGGTGATGGTAGCTTATCTCTGAGAAGAGATGTGATGGCTACATGCCTCTGAACTATGTTACAATGAGGCTCGAAGGCCTATTTATTGTTGAGAAACAATGGAAAAAACCCTTATCATTCCAAAACCTAACCCTAGGAGATGAAACGCCAAACTGTGGGCCCCGTTTGGGGGTAAGCTGGTACATCAACTTCCCGGGGTCGTAACTTTGGCATATGATCTCCGTTTGACGCGTACAATAGCTCATTAGAAAGATCTATCCGAGCACTATCATTGTTGGAACGGGCAACACCAGTCCATTCCATGGACTCGTGTTGCCCCCGGATTCCCCAAAAAAACGTCGTTTAGGGCCTCAAAACGGCTCCGGAAGTTCAGGACCCGAAAAACTGCTAAAAATAGTAAGTTGTGCTACAATTAAGGAAACTGAAAATGCTGAGAAAGACAATGGTGGGGGTCCAGGTGGACTTGGCAGGTGGCCACCAATATCCACCTGGATCACACTTAGTCCTAATCCTGTGGACTATGAGAGCAATAGTGATGAAGAGCATGATGAAAAATTTCAAAAGAATGGAGTGTCACTGGTGTCCTCTTAGTCCTAATCCTATGGACTAAGAGAGCAGTAGTGATGAAGGACAAGATGAGGAACTTAGTCCTAATCCTAATGACTATAAAGGTAGCAGTGACAAAAGACAGGATGTAGAATTTTCAGAAAGAAAACAGTCACATATTCAACGTAGTCCTAATTCTATGGACTATGAGAGCAACACTGACAATGCACATAAAACATCGAATAATCATCGAGTCAAATTTTCCATTTAGTCCCAATTCTAAGGACTATGACAGTAGCACTGAAGAAGGGGAAGATGAAGAATATCCTCCAAGTCAGTATTTGAACAACACAGTTGATCATTGTGTGGATAACATTCCTCATAATGATGATCCAATGATGGAGATGTTGCCAAGAAATATTGTATCGACGAGTAGGAGCAGACATTTTGGTATCAATTCAAGATATTCTAGTTATACAAGTAGTAGAGTAGAATATCTAACGAGCAGAAGTTCTATCAGCACTCTCATTTCAAGTGAATGTTGTCAAAAGGATTGCATGAAACATATGGATTTCAAATTTGCATTAGAGAAAAGGAACAGATATTTGTCAATGAATAAAAGCATTCAAAATTCATATTTAGTTGGGTGCACACAATCTACATTGTCAGGTTATGATTATCATATTGGGTCTTTATTTATCTGTAGAAATGCTTTCAAAATGTTTCATTCGATGGGGAATTTTTGTCTCTCGAGAATTCAAGAAAATCTAGAAAAGGATCCCACATTTTATTCAGAAGTACGTCATATATAATAATTTGGGCCATTATCAAATACTGCAATGTCATGGATGAAAATTTTCTTTCAAAGCATGGAGAGTGTATGCCAAATAGAGAGACAATACATATTCCAGATAATTTTTCAAGAGGAGAAATCTACAACTTATACAAAGAATATGCAGAAGGTGTTGAGGGACATGGTCAATTTATTACATATCAATATTTTGTGAAGGTATGGAAGAAAGAATTCAATAATGTCCATATTCCTAAGAAGACAATGATGGGGATTTGTAGTACATGTCCTTCTCTTAAATAAAAAAAGGGGCAAGTGTGAAGGGTAAGAAAAAGGTAAGAATTCATAGCTTTAACTTTTAAAATTGTATAGTCATCAACTATGAAAAAATATTTCTTAATGGCCTTCTTTTATGTTGTATATATTCAATTGTCAAAGAACTTCAAGAGCATTGCGCACAACAAACAAGTGAAAGGAAAAAGTTGTTCAAGCATCGAAAAAAGTGTTATGATAATCCGAATAAATATTTGGGTTTGGTAATTGATGGTATGGATCGGAAGAAAACACTTTTACCACATTTTGTTCCCACACCCAAAAATTTACACAAGGAAATTTTTATTTAGTATCACTTGCTTAGTCGTATGGACTTCAATGGGAAAATGTTGCCAAGGGCATACTTCACAGCTCCAAATATTCATAATGATGCAAATCTTACAATAACCATAATTCATGATGTGCTTTCTCATTGGTCTCGTAATCTTCCTAAAGTTTTGTATCTACAATTGGATAACACTTGCCGTGAAAACAAAAATCAGGTTGTTTTTGGATATCTAAACATGCGTGTTGAATTGAGAAATTTTCAGAAGGTAAAGTTTGGTTTCCTTCTTGTTGGGCACACTCATGGCCATATTTATCAGATGTTCAATCATTTTTCAGTCACATTGAGGAGGAAGGAATTTGGGAGCTTTCCATCATTAATTGAATGTATTAAGAAACGATACATGCCAGAGCCTACTTTTGATGTGTTGGAAGAATCTGTTGACATGCAAAGGTTTATTCTGGGATAGCATGGTGAGGAGAAATGCATTGAAAAACTTAATGAAATTAGCTTTGAACATCAATTTTGTATCAAAACAATTGATGGCAAAACACTAATATGGGGCAAGAAGTTTTCAACTACTGCAAAATGGGCACCGTCATCACGTTTGGAATTTTCGAAGTTCATTCTAGATCATCCAATATTTTCATCAAAAATATTGTTATTACAATGAGTTGGTTAAGTTCATAATGCACGCAGATAAAATAGAGAGATAAATTATTCTGATTGCCTAGAAGAAATTAAAAATGTATTAGATATACATATGAGTACTTTGAAATTGCTGATTCAGTTTGGTGGGAGTCATTTTTCAATAATCAAAGTGATATCATTTCAACAACAACAAAATGAATGTATACCTTTGAAAAATCCATTGATTTGGCCACAAAATGTGTCAAATGAACTTGAGGAAATAAACATTGTTGAACAACAAGAATCTCAAGGTATTATTAATTCTTCACAGGCAGAGGAAAGAGAGATGTATATTGGTTCCAGAAGGTATTGTTCACAACGTGGAGGCATGGAAGACCTTTATAGACGTTTAGGATAGGATATTAAGGAGGGTTGCGTGATCGGAGTGCTAGCAAATGGAGATCCCAATGGCTATCCATTCTGGGTTGCTAAGGTTATAAAGGTCTTTACATAAAATGAGGACGTTACAAGTGTTGAAGTACATTGGTATGCCACAAACGCACACCCATTCAATGTTGCGTATAAGAAAGAGATGGTAGTTGACAAAAAAAATGGCAGAAAGAGAAAAAGAAAGGGTACAAATATAAATCGCCGCCGCACAGACATCTTAAAATTGGAGGATGTTGACATACTTGTTTATGAATTCAATTTAACAAAGAGAGGAACTCTTCACTTCAAGACGATAGATATTATTAAAACATTGTTACCAGAAGGAACAATGTTGAGATGGGAGTTTGTTGAAACTAGTCGTAGATCTAGAATAATTTTGAAACTTGAAATGGTGGGCTACATGTGGACTTAGATGGGGCACTAGTTGATGAAAGAGAAGAATATCAAACATTTTCGTCAGAATCCAGTCATTCATCTAAGGATGTGAATTTTGATGGTGTGTAAGAAAATATGAGTAATTTTGAATAATTGTCTAAGACAATTTATATAACTGATGTTTGCATCGTATCTTGAAATAAAAATTTTGATTTCCATATGGTGTTAAATCAGAAGTTATGAGTTACTTTTATGTTGTTGGAGTATATGTCTTAATTATGATAGTTTTTATTGTTTAGAATATCTACAGTGCAACATTAAATTAGAGATATAATGTATGTTTCATTCAATATACAAATAATGAAATTTTGATTCATTTAGTCATGTAATTTGTTCATAATCTGATGGTTTTTTAATTTTATGGTTGAAAAAATTCCAATTTTTTTCTATCTAGCATGTTTTTTTTTTTTGTTTACAAAGTCGACTATTGTTTATATTCACAAAATATAGGGGATACTAAGCTCCATTGTTACAGGCAGTGTAGATGAGAAGCAAAGCAGGGGAGGACAACATTTAGAACAAAATCCCTTTTGCTTTCGTCGTTCTTAACTGTATGAAAAACTGAGCTAGTATAGACTCGAACAAACTGAAAGAACAAAGTACAGTATTTGAAATTCATGTTTAATAAATTCTTATGTGGTGGATTTAACGAGATGTGGATTCTTCAGGGTTGCCTTCAGCATCTCTATTTCTTGCATTTACTGGGCTGGTACTTTGAGCATTTTTTTTTTTAGAATATACTTCGGAATATCCATAGACTCTTTGACATGGTTGCACCTGTTTGAGATGTCATTAAACTGTCCTTGGAGTGAAGACACTATGTGATGGAAGAGATTGAGGTCGGCCTCATGTTTCTCCTTATTAATTTGAGCCTGAGTGTCAATTTCAGTATCCAAGATCTTCTTTTGTGCGCGGATTTGCTCCAGCTCTGCCTGAAGATTAGCACAGTGGAAGCAATCTTCACTTCTTTCCATGCTTTGAGAACAATTTGTTGAACCTGAGTGTAGCGCAAGCTTGTAAAAGCACAACTCCAATGGGAAGAGATCTAGGATAGAGAGGTAGCAGGGGGCTTTGAAAAGCAAAGGGACAAAAGATCGGGATGAAGAATGATGAGGGAGATGTGAATGCATAGAAGGGGAATGCAAGAGCGGAAGATGGAAGAGGGAGGAGTGATTCAGATCGAGGGGGACCATGATTAAATACAAGTGCTTGGCCAGAGAATCGAGGAGGTATGGAAATGCATTCACATGAAAATTGAGAGATAATTCATGGGAATGGTTTGAAGATAGCAAGAGCACTTGTGAGAAAAGATGGAAGCTGAGCATTTGGGTTGAATTTAGAGATTTTACGACATTGATATCTTCTGCAATAGATTCGGAGGAGATTTTAGGTGACCCGTGAGCTAAATTAATCATGAGAATAATACAAATGTCAGTGAGGAGGGATCCGATGGAACTAGACACCTCTATAGATAATATGTGAGGTGATATATTTTTGATTATGGTAGAAAACATTGTGACTCAGAGGCATTACAATGAAGGACGCCAATGGGCTAGAATCAGGCTCTGTTTGCACGCGTATCTGCCTCATTGTTGAGAGTACAGAGTACATGATAGAATCAAGCTTCTTTCATCTCATGGGCAAGATCTTCGCATCTACTGATTGATTGTTGTAGGATCACATTGGAGGCGCTTCGGTTGTGTGCCATTAGCCTAATGATAATATCCGAGTCTCCAATGATCGTTGTTGTGTGTAGGCCAAATTTTTGAAGCTGGAGGAGACCTTGGTAGAGGGAAAGAACTTCGGCCCTGTTATTGGATAGATTGCCTAGTCCCCATTCATAGGTAGTTATGATGTCTCCATTGGCATTAGAAATGATTCCTCTAGCCCAAACCATTCCTTGGCTAGATTTAGAGGCACCATCAAAGAAAAGATAATGGGTGTTGCAGTTTCTTAGCCATAAAGAAAACTCATCATCTTTCATTCTAATTTTCCAACTATAGCTAGAGTTGTTGTTGTTGTTAGTGTTACTCCTGTTGTGGGTGTTGTTGTTTTTGTCCAACAAATACCATATGAAGTTCCTTTCTTCCACATAGAGATTAGTTGTGTCAAGTTTCCCTTGACTTTTAGCAGACATTGCTTCCAATGTGAGACTTCAATGCCTTATTGTATAACTTTCTTATGTTGGTTTCTTTGTCCTTGAAGACCATGTGATTTCGAGCTATCTATATGTTCCACAAGAGAGAGCATGGTAAAGAATTCCATATTCTACGTGCAACTTTATTTTTCTTATGCTGCCAAGGGTAGTTTCTTTTCCATATTTGCAGGGCTTCAACAACAAAGCTATTGGTACCCCAAGGTAGGTTGATGTTCCAGAAAGCTTCTCTCCAAGAGGTTATGGCAAAGGGGCAATCTATGAATAGATGATGAATGGTTTCTTCAGCTTCTTGACAATTTGGACAGTGGGATGGGCCAATTACCCCACGGTTTGTAGATTCTCAGAGGTGAGGAATTTCCCTTTTAGGAGGACCCAAATAAAGAATTTTATTTTTGGGAGGGTCTCCATTTTCTAGGCTATTTTCCACTGCGTCCAAATGGGCATGGGTTGTTCATTACTGTAGATCTATTGGTAAGCGGCTTTGACTGTGTAGTTGGAGCCTTAGGGGTCCCAACGAAAGGCATCGTCACTGTTGCGTTTCGTGGGGGCAATGCCATGAAGATGGGTTTGAGGATTGGTGAAGATTTCTTCCATTTCAATGGGTATATTTGGGAATGTCCATCCTTTCCAAATATGAGACTGGGCATCCCATTGAGATATCTAATTCAAATTATGAATCCCCATGCTGTTAAGAAAGGATAAGATCTGTTGAGTACCAGGTTTGCTGCTAATGGTTTGCTGGCCCATTATCTTGTCTGCTCCAATTCTAATATTACTACCACCCTTGGGAACCTTGGAAATGTTTTGTACAAGGGGTGGGATTGCCTTCTTACACAACCCCCAGATTTTAGAACAAGATCTGCTAGGGATCTCATGATCCAAGTGTTGTTGCCTTGGGGAATTTAGATATTTGGTTTCTAACACTTTCTTCCACCAAGGAGGCTTGCCATTAATGAGCCTCCACACAATCTTTCCACCAAAGGCTAGATTTAGGGGTTTCAGTGATCTAATTCCAAGCCCTCCTTGCTCCTAATATTTAATAACCTATTTCCAGTTTATAAGGTTATATTTCTTTCTTTCATTTTCCCCCCTTACAAAAGAAAGTGACAGAAGATGGCCTCCACTTTGTGATGAAAACTAGCCGGGGCTTGCAGGAGTGAGAATTGATATAAGGGTAAGGAGGAGAGACCTGATTTTAGAAGAATTAGGCGCCCTGTTGGGTTAAGCCAAGAGGTGCCCCATTGCCACACTTTCCTTTTCATTTTGTCAATAATAGTGTCCCAGATTGCAGCTTTCAGATTTCTAGCACTCACTGGCATGCCCAAGTAGGAAACGTGCCCCTAATCCAACTTGCAAGGGACTCCAAAAGTGTTGGCAATGCTATGTAGAGTTTGCGCAGAAGTGTTCCAGCCATAAATGCAGCTCTTGAGGTAGTTCACCAAACCTCCAAAGTAGCTCATATATTTATCTAGGAGGGATTTGAATCGGCGAGCTATGATGTTGGAGGCTCCTCCCATTAACAGTGTATCATCAGCAAATTGGGAATGGTTTATGTTCTTGACTCCATTTCCAAATTTGATCCCAGTAATAAGTCCCATGAAATGATTATAGTCCAAACCCCTGCTAAAGGATTTAGCCATCAAGATGAAAATGTAAGGAGAGAGAGGGCAACCTTGTCTTAGACCTCAAGAAGATTGGAAGGAAGGCCCTGGTCTACCATTAATGAGAGGGGAGATCTAGGGGCTAGTGCATGCTTTGACAAGGTTAATGAAGGGTGTGGCAAATCCCAATTTGTCCAAAACAGAAAATAAAAAGGAGTGCCTAACTCGATCAAAGGCATTAGCTAGGTCAAGTTTTAGGATGAATCCTTTTTCATTTCTAGTTTGGCTGGAATGAATGGCGTCTTGGACTAGGAGGATGGAGTTAGATATGTCTATTGGCTAAGAAACCTTCTTGGTTTTTAGAAATGAGAGAGGGAAGGAGAGGTTTGAGGAGCGAAGCAAGGATTTTGGTCAAGATTTTATAAGAAGAGTTGCACAAAGAAATGGGCCAGAAACGAGAGAAGGATGAGGGTCTATTCTCATTGGGAATAAGGGCAAGATGAGTGGAATTAGTTTATCCTCTGATTTTGCACTTGCACTGAGCCCATCTTATCATTTTGACGAGGTATTTTTTGATAGTTCCCCAATAAGTTCTATAAAAACAAATGGGGAAACCATCTGGCCCAGTGGCTTTGTCTAGCTGGACCGTCCAGATGGCATTTTGAATTTCATCCTCTTCAATTTCTTTCATTAAGTTTGCATTGATTTCCTCATTGATTCCCGTGGGAAAGTGCTGAAGAAGATCTGAGTAGTCTTTTGCTGCTTTTGTCTCAGTTAGGAGGATGCTATAATAGTATGAGGTAGTCTTCTTAATAGCATTTTGAGCAGTTTGGAGATGGCCTTCCTCGTCAGTGATGGAGGTGGCATTATTCCTATTTTTCCTGATTGTGGTCTGCTTGTGGAAGAAGGATGAATTTCTATCCCCTCCTTGCAACCAAAGCTGTCTCAATTTTATTCTCCGTTTTTGTTCTTCATCTCTATTGGCATGATAATGCTGGAAATAGAGATCACCTTCTAATTCTCTGTATTCATGGGAGAGTCCTTGTTCCTCTATTTTGCTGTGGACCCTTTCTAATTTGCTTTTTATTTTAGCTTTGGCCTTCTTTGGTTCTTTGTAATAATTCTTTTCCCAATCATCTAAGGCACATTTAGTCCTCTTCAACTTGCCTTCCCAAATGAATCCCGACAATCCTTCTATGTGTTGACTCCATGTGAGTTTGAAAATTTGATCTGTGGTGGGAATGCTACTACAAAGTGAGCTGAATTTAAACGGAATGGGCCCCAAGGGGCAATGGGCCTCAAGGACTAGGACTGTAGGATAATGATTAGATGCCAAATAGGGAAGGACAGTAGCGTAATCAGTGGAGTAAGTGGAAAGAAGAGATACATTTATCATAATCCTGTCTAGCCACTCCATAATGTTATCTTTACCCAATCTGCGGTTGTTCCAGGTGAATCTGTGGTTTTTTTGAACAACGTCAACTAAATCATGTTCCTGCATGATAATTTCCAGCTTTGTTCTGTGGGGATCATGGGTAAAAATACTTCATCTCTTCTCATTGGACTGGAGTATGAGATTAAGATCTCCACCAAGAATAATATTACTATTATCTTCATCATCTATGTCTGTTTTGAGAGAATCCCAACATTTCTCTTTATCTCTGAAGTGATTTTGTGCATAGATATTGTAGGTGACTATTTGTTTATTATCTGATTGATTCTCCAGAGTGACCTTAATCCAATACTAATTGATTGTATTGGATATGCATGTCCAAGTACTTTCATTCCAGATGGTGGTGATTCTGTTGGAGGTGCCCCTTGATTCACAAATGTAACCTTCATACTGCTTGAGCTAATCAATGATTCCTTTTATTTCTTGATGTCCTTGTTTTGTTTCTTGAAGCATTAAGATTCTTGGTTTCTCATGAGCTATGAGGTCTTCCAAGGCAACAATTTTAGAGGGGTGCCCTAGTCCCCTGCTATTCCAGGATAGGACCTTCATCATTGAGTATGGGGTATATGGAGAGTTCCTAGCCCTCTTTGCTCCTTATGTGCTACTTCTTTGCTATTTTGCCCGAGAATGTAGGTCTCTACGGGGTTTTGTGTACCCATGGCTATGTCTTTTTGGGCATTTTCATCCCTCTGTTGCTTTATGGATTTTCTACCTGGTCATTGTTTTTTATGCGTTTCCAGATTTACACAATGCTCTTTAGAGGACCTCCTAGTTGTGCGAGTAAGGCGAGGGTCATGAGATGAAGAGGGAGAAGTTTGCAAAAGGGGGATGGGGATGGGGGGGTCATTTTCAAGGAGGGAAAGGGCATCAAAGTGGTTAGATGATTCCAAAGGAGTCTCAGAGTGAGGAGTAGTGGCAGGAATGTTATGAAAAGCATCCAGGGAGGAGGTGGAGGGGAGAGCTGAGTGATTAATCTTGGGAGGAGCTATTTCGGGGTATGCCTTAGGAATGGAGGTAGTCTTCTTTCTTTTTTTATAGTTTCCCATTGCTCATCTTGTGTAGCATTCTCAACATCAACTAACTTAGAGCAGTAGTTGGAAAAATGGCCATATTCGTGACATACCTTGCATTTAAACAGGATCTATTTGTAGTCCAGCTACTGGATGTGAGTCCAGCCATCCACTTTGAGCTTGATAGCTTCTGGAAGACCCTTGCTGAGATCAACTTCAACACAAATGCGCACACAAGCTTGCATATTTTCCTTTGGCTCACTGCGATCAATAAACTTCCCAACATCATTACTGATGGCTCAAACAGATTCATCTCCCCAACAATGGAGAGGGAGATGAGGAAGCTGGATCCAAACTGGGATTGCACTAGGGACATCAAGTTCGAGATTGAAGTCTAGAGTCCATTTGTTTAGATACAATCCTTTGGAATCCATGAAATACGGTCTGTTCATGAAGATTAGATCCTTTTCTTCTCTTGATTCAAAGTGGAAGGTGAAGTATCCTTTCCCACATAAGCGAATAGAGATTTTGACGCTTATTTTTTTAGCCCAGTTCCACTCGATCCACCTTTTTACTATCTTTGGGGAGGGCCATAGGCCAGTGAATTGTCTGATGAGGCCTCATTCTACTAGAGAAAGAGTCGCCATACAAGGAAGGGCAGGAGGAAGAACTACTTCTTGCAATTCGTCCAACTTCTTTACAAATTTTGAAATTGCAGGATGAGGATGTTCGGGTGGAAGTGATTTTACTGGGGCAGAGAAGGCCATTTGGCCAATTTCCACCTCCTGGGTTGCATCTAGAGGGCTATGGAAAACAGGAGGGCCGAAGGCTGCTAGCGAAGGACGACGCAGGCTCAGAGTAGAGCAGTGTGACCTAGCGTTTTTAGCTATCTTTGTATCTAGCATGTTATGGTTGAAAACATGTTGCATTTATACTTAGGAAAGAAAAATATTATTCTCCTGAAAACATTAGTGTGTTTTTTTCCTCATAAGAAACTATTTTTTTGCTCATAAAAATTTAATTTTACTAGCATTTTTTAAAAATGTTGAAAATTGACCCTAGAAAAAAATCATCATTCCAGTATCAACACTTTTTTGTTTTCAAGGTATTTTTTGCACGAAATTTTTTTTTTCACTCCCATTTTTAAAACATGTTCAAAATTTACCCTAAAAAAAAACCATCATTCTAGTATACACACTTTTCGTTTTTGGCACTGTTTTTCATGTCTTTTTGGGGTTTTTTGGAAAAAAGTTCTCGTTTTGAGTTTATAGTTCTCGTTTCAAAGTTTACATTGTTTCATCCTAATGTGGGACTATATCCACAAGAACTATTGCTTATAATACAGAATTTGGTACAACAAAAAGCTCTTCATCTGTGGACATAACTACAGGTTGTCTGCACACAAAGATGCAGAGGGTCTGTGCACTAAGTTATAGACCAAGGCCTTCGCGCACTCAGTTGGGGAGCCTTTCCCATTCCTCAAAAGTATAGATCACAAAATTACAACCATAAACATAGATCCAAATCTAATTGATTCATTGATTCCTTTCATATTTATTATTCATCCCTATATATATTATTACATGGAGGTATTATATCACTACATTACCATGGATCCAAGACCATGGTTTCTAAAATATGGGGGACTATGGTCCAAAACCATTCAACTTTTACAATATTATATGCTTTTACAAAAATGGGAGCACTTCACCATGAAGCCCCTCTACTGTGTGGTGAGTTTGATGTGTGGTCCTTCTTGTGCTCTACTTCTCAAATGCACGCTCCACTTCACACTTCATGACATCCTTTCTACTATGCACTCTACCCACAAAATTCAGATTCCTTGCCAAAAATTTGGCCAAGTTGGGTTGCGCCCAATAACCCCCCAAAAATCACATGTGACTCGTCTCAAGTCACTCAGCTTATTTTCCTCTGATATTGTCTACAATGTTATCATATATCTTGTTGAATTGTTGCAGAATCTCTACCAGCTAATTTCCTCGCTATGCACTTCTTCTTATAATGCTTCTAGGACATGTTTTGTAGTCTTCTTTACCAATTTTGTCTCCCTTTGTCAAAGTTGTTGAATCTTCTCATCTAATTCATGTGATAGCTGGAGGAACTCATCTTACCAAGGCTGAGTATTTTCTATCAAACTTTGCTCCTCCTTCTTCAAATATTCAATTTTCTTTTGTAGCTCCCTTAACTCATTAATTTTTGCGAGCCTTTGTGAGATTGGAAAATTTTTCACAGTTGCCTGACTCTCCTCCAATTGATGATTACTTTGGTACATCTCCTACTACCTTTTCTAAACATTTCGATCTTCCTGCAGTGAAGTCCAAATCTGCATGTTCTCATCAAATAATTTTCCATGGTCTACCAATGTTGTAGAGATGTTGGCCATCCCAGTCTAAGTCAATCTCCCTCTTTTCGTGTACTTCTAGTGGTGTCAATGGGTGCAACTTCAATTGTAGCTCACTAATCATTACTTCATATCCAAATGATACATCCATGATTTTCTTCCTTCATTCCTTGGCTACAAGGCCTAGCTTCACGACCTTATCTTCTACTAATTCCTCCTTGTGGACATCCATGTCCAGAACTTCCCTGCAACTGGCTTCAACCACCTCTTCCAATGTTTGTCATTATATCTCTACCTACTCCTTACCCTTGACAGTCTGGTCTTCTTCTATGTGAATATTTAAGTGCGAGGTGCATTTTTCACACCCCTTGAGCTCATTTGTGATGTCTTGGTGAAAGTCAAGTAGGATCGAAGTGGGTAATGCTGCCGTGTTTATATTGACATGGTCCCATCCTATCTGATGCTTCTTAACTTCAATGGAGTTGAACTGTAGAGATCTGGTAGATATCTACATTATCCTCATCACAAATGTTTTTCTATCATTCTTTATAGTTGGATTCCTTGGCCTATCATTGCTGGTTGTATCGATGTTTGCACTAGTATTTTCATCTCCACAATACTCTCCTGCACACCAGTGATAAGCTCACCATAGCAATATTCCACCCTATTCTAGGATTCCATTTTTAACTCTTGAACTTTGTATCTGATTTGATCTAGGTCACCCTCAGTGAGAACCATTTGTGTGATTTCTTTTTTTTATCCGCGTTACGCTTCTTTCTTCTCTTAATGGTAGCTTCATCTTGGATCTTTATTTTATCCATGAAAGTTTTCTTTGTTTTTTCCTTTTCTATCTCCTTAGTTATATCCTTGCCTCCTTGACGGTCTTCCTCAAGGTGTTCTACATTCACAGTTTTCTTCTTCGTGGTGTTCTTCTTCCTCCTATTCTTCCTCTCATTCATGCTCCTTCTCTTTTCCACTGGCTTCACCATGCTACGAAGTGTCCATCTCTTCTTCTTCTTTTGCATTGTCTCCTACTTCCTCTAATGGAGTCATCCATTCTGTTGACCATGTGTGTACTAATTCTACCATATCATCCTCTCTGGCCATATATGGCAATCAATTCCATTTATTCCTCATGTCTTTGTGAACCTGTATGTACAATTTATGAAAATTTGACTTGAACCTCGCCACAGGGTTGTACCATTTGCGCAAAATTGGAGAAAGGCGCAGATGTTGGTTTACTAACATGTGTAGATCCATTTGATATAATATCCAAAATATTTTATTCTCCTGCGCTCATGATGCTTGAGTGATATGCCACAGCGAAGCATACGTTGCGGTCTCACATACATCTAAAGGAATCAAAAGGAAATGTGTGTTCTCCAATTCTTTACACGCTAACATAGAAATTATCAACATTAACCAGGAATGGTGGAAAGATGACTACCTTTCTCCTGGACATTCTGGGAGTTATCCAAGAATTTATTGCATAAGTATCCAACCTAGTTATACTAGACTCCATTTGCGCACTATGCCACTAAAGACACCATCGACGCAGGAACTTCATTTGTGCGATACTTCCTCATAATATTTCAGGCAAAATGTGTGCGGTGAAGTGGACTGCTTGGTCGTTGATCAAGTTTATGTCATAAACCCTTTTTCCTTTGATCACCCTATACTTCTTCTTCATGTTTTCAGCAAAAGTGTGATCCTAATCCTTTCCAATAAACTCCTCCATAGGGTTTCTCCCTTGGTATGGTAATCTTGTGATCCTCCATATCAAAATTTGGTGTATGGGGATCTTATTCCCCATCCATGTGTGTCCATCATGTATTAATACTAACAATTGTCACACACACACTATGTTTGCTGAACTTATGCTAAAGTGGGGCACATTCAACATATTGAGCAATCCTGATTGTGCTAAACCATTTGCCCACATTTTTAGTTCCAATCTCGTCACTCTACTCTTTAGGTAGTGAACCTACTTCAAGTATTGGTTTGGTTCGAACTCAAGGTACTTCTTCTGGTCATTAAAATCATAATATGTAAATTTGAGCTACAGAATTTTCCCTAAAATATCTCCTATAAATGGCAAAGTCTCTGGCAATAATGGTGTAAATGTCCCATACTTCGTATCTTTGGAATCCTTTACTGGTTTGGCACTTTGCTTCCTCGGCAAGATGTATGAGGGAAGAGGTGAGATGAACACTACGACACCATCCTCCGCTTGTATTTCCTCCACTTCTTCTTCACCAATATTGACCTGCTCAAGTTGCTTTTGAGCTTTGACAAGTTTGCTAGGCTTTGTGTCTTGATTTTTCTTAGTTATTTCTTCTTTGGCTTACTTCATCCTTGCTGATTGTCATTTCTTCTATGGTGATTGATCTTAATATAAAATGGAATCAACCCCTGGTATTCATCCAACCATGTTATTCATCCACCCATAGTATTCATTCACCCTTGGAATTTACCTATGGCAATGTAACCGAAAAAGGCTATATGTAACGAGCCGCATTTTGTAAAAGGATAGATTGTCCACCACAATGTAGATTTTACAATTATTCTGTGTTCTAATAAAAGAAATTTTTGTGGTTTTATTTACTATGTGTTCTCTCATTTTACTTTTGGCATTGCAATTTTTTAGATCTTGGGGTTCTCCCCCCAAGATCCGTTTCAGTTTTTTAGATCTTGGGGGTAGGCCCCCAAGATATAAAAAATGAAATGGATCTTGGCGAGAGACCCCCGAGATCTAAAAAATTGCAATGCCAGAAAGAAAATGAGAGAACACATATTAAATAAAACCACAAAGAAACTTTTTATTAAAATAGAGAATAATTGTAAAAACTACATTGTGGTCGACAATTTGTCCTTTTACAAAATGTGAATTTTAACTTATATCCTTTTTCAGTTACAATACCACAGGTAAATTCCATGGGTGAATGAGTACCATGGGTGGATGTCACAATACCATGGGAAAATACCATGGGTGAATTAATACCATGAGTGGATTCCACTTACAATACCATGGGTGGATGCCACTTACAATACCATGATTAAATATCATAGGTGGATGAATAACATTCGTGGATGAATACCATGGGTTGATGCCATTTTCTATTCGCATCATTCCTCGCTCCTTGAGAAGCAATGGTCCCCATTGCGTGAAGTTCCCTCATGTGAAGCCTTTGTTGAATATGAAGAGTCGCCAAAGAGAAGGGTTTTATGTGGTTAACCCATAACCATGATTAACGAAGATTCAAGGATAGAGATACCCTGTAATTCTTGTGACCAGCTATGACACTGATAGTGTGCAGCATAGCAAATGGACTTCTATGAAGTGTGGGTGTGTGGATGACCCATAACCATGATGAACGAAGATCCGAGGATAGAGATACCCTATAGTGCTTGCGACCAACTCTAATACTGACAGTGTGTGTTCTAGGAAATGGATTTTGTTGAAGTGTGGGTTTATGGATGACCCATAACCATGACAAACGAAGATCTGAGGATAGAGATACCCTATAATACTTGTGACTAATTGTGATACTAACAATGTGTAGACCTAGCAAATGAACTTCAATGACAAGGATTTTGTGTGGTTGACCCATAACAGTGATGTTGATTATTGATGAAGTAGCAGGTGTCTACATAGCCAGGTGTGGTAGGGAACATCTCCAAATAACCCAAGCTGGATGCTTCTATGCCGAAACTGATGAATGTGAAGTAGGTGCCTACTAAGGCAGGGTGGAAGGGCACGTATCCAAAGGGAACCCACTTTGAATGTTGCTCTAGATTTAAAATGGACATAACTTGGCCAATATAACTCAAAATATTCATTATAAACTATTTTTGGAATCAAAATGAACATTTTGTATCTTCCCATGTGTTGTAAATCCTTATCTAGATATTCTAGAATCTCATATTCGAGCTACAATTGCTCTGTTCCACATCCGAACTCTGATTGGAAGCAATTTTTTTTTAATTGGGTGATTTTCCAAGTGGAGCTCAGGTATGTAATCATTGTTCTGAAATTTTGCACAAAAACTGCAAAAAATGATAGGAGAGTCCTCGTCCACCAGTTTCCGTCAGCAGAACATTCTACAACATAACTAATTTTAAATCAGTGATATCTCCCTCATGCAGACTCTCATTCAATCAAATATTTTTTTGAATTTTGGTATTTTTCACAAGAAATCCAGATTTGTTAATTTTTTTTTAATTTCCACCAAATGTTTCAAATCTAATCTACTAAATATCCACCCAAAAAAAAAAATTATTGGAAAATAATGAAAAAAGAAAAAATATTCCCACTTCGCCCAAGAAAGTGCTCTGTGGAGGTTGCAACATGCGCCCAAAGTTTCTTAAATATTGATGGAAAAGTTTGAAACCAAAATATGCATTAAAACCTCATTCCCATGGAACCGTAACCTATTATGATACCATTGATCCCGATCTTCGTTTGGGGGGAGGGGGGGGGGGGAAGATTTAAAAAAATGGAATGGATCTTGGGAGGAGGCTGCCAAGGTCTGAAAAATTGCAATGCCAGAAAGAAAATGGGAGGACACATAGAAAATAAAACCACAAAGAAACTTTTTATTAAAACATAGAATAACTATAAAAGATATATTATGGTGGACAAGATGTCCTTTTACAAAATATGACTTGTTACTTATAGCCTTTTTCAGTTACAATATCATGGGTAAATTGCATGGGTGAATGAATACCATGGGTGGATTCCACTTACAATAACATGGTTAAATTTGATAGCTGGATTCCACTTACCATACCATGGGTAAATTCCACAGGTAGATGAATAACATGGGTGTATGAATACCATGGGTTGATGCCATTTCTATTCGGATCAACGATGGTGTTGCAACTGTGGGTTATGCTAGTGCGGGTGTTTTAATTTCTAGCACAAAGATATCAAGGATTTCCATGACTCCAGAAAATCCCTTTTCATGAAAATTCCACACAATATCCTCCCAATATCGGTCAGGCGACATAGTAGTGAAGTCTCCTACAACTTTTTCACACCATTAATCACTCGAGCTCTTGATTCAACAAAGTCCTTAATTTGAGCGGAGGTCAGCTATTTATAATAGTTATGGCCTTCGAACCTCATCATTAGATTTTATTTTCTCCTGATTTTGTTCAGATTTCATCATTAAATGCATATGTATCCTTAAATTCTATCAATCTATCATCTTAAATGAAACCTTGTGTCTGCATTTTTCCCTTTAACAATCATATTTCTAGCTTTCCCAGTGACCTTCAACACATTCACTATTGTAGTGCACCTTTGTCTGACATCATGACTTCCTGCGAAGTTCGACATATTCCTGACTGTAGAGAAGTAATTTCTTTATCGAAGATCTCTCTGTATCGTAGTTTATAGTTCAGTTCCCACTTTTAACTCCATGTGACACTAAGATTTTCCTTGTTTCTTCTTTAGGGTGAAGTTGTAGGTGCAGGGTTTTCTGTGTACAACTTCAACCTACTAACATTTACTTTTCTCCATTTCACTTCGCTAATTGCACTGTGCCTCCATGAGTAATATAATTAATAACATATGAGCCTAACCAGTGTGTTTTTAATTTCCTTGGAAATTTCACAAACTTATTGTCATAGAGGAGAACAAGGTCTCCTACCTGAAAATTCTTTTCCTTAATGTGCCTTTCATGCCACAACTTTTCTCTTGCTTTTTGTACTTGTTGATGAAATCCTTCTATAAACCTATCTTCTTATAGAGTAAGTAAATGTGAGATCCTTTCTTCCATTATGGCGGGGTCTGCCATGTTTGTAAAAGTTGCAATTCTTAGGCTAAGGACAATGTATTCCATGAGCATCACAGCTACTTTTCCATAAACCAACCTAAAGGGTGTCTAACCTATCGAGTTTTTGGATGTAGTCCTTTCAGCCCATAATACTACCAGAATCCTAAGATCCTTGTCATCCATGTTTACATTACATACCCTGGTCAATGCATTTTCCAAAATTTTATCGAATACTTCCACAATTCCATTTTTTTGAGCATGATAAGGAGTGTTCTTTTGGTGGTAAACTTCAAATTCCTCAATTAATGTTTCAATGGTCTTATTCAAGAAATTTCATTGTTGGTCACTTATCAATATCTTTGGAAACCCAAATTTGGATAATATGTATTCAAAGATGAACTTTGCAGCAGTTTCTACACTACAATCCTTCATTGGTTATGCTTTGGCCCACCTTCTCAAATAATCAGTCGCAGTGATTATATACCTCACACCAATCCTTTTCCATGGTGGATTGATAGGCCCAACAAAATTAATAACCCATTTATCAAAATACTACAATTTTACTTATGACACTAGTGGAATTTCATCTCTTCTTGAAGTTTTTCCTATTATTTGGCAAGCATCACAAGCTCAACAATACTCCTTTGCATCTTTGTGTTGTATGTAGATTTCAACCCAGTACATAAATTACCTACATACAAATTATAAAAATAGAAAATAAATAATGGTGAGACCATAAAATATAAAACAGATATACACAGAGATTTCATCTGGATCCCAAAACTGGGACTGCCAGATTGATTTTTCAATATGTTTCTTTCATGGTTACAATACATATATATACATGTCGAAGCATCCATAAACCCCAGTCCATTAACCCTCGATTAGAACATAATCGTAGTTCCCTTGACCATATCTACAAAATAGCATGGATAGAAAACCATCAGGCCCAAAATCATGTGTGAAATCCATGCACAAAACCATAGGTAGGTCTGCCCACTTAATATAGGATCCAAAAAAAATTTCCTGGGGCACTGCCCCGAACCCCGTGTAGGGGGGCTACTAGCCCCCTACATACCCCATGATAGGGGGGGTAGCTGCCCCCCGTGACCCCCCTCTAGCACACGATGGGTGGGGTACTCATCAAAATAATATAACACAACCCAACATAGTGTAGGCCACCATAATCCTACTCTTAAAATTTTCTACACAGTAGCTTTCCATGCATAATGTCCACCAATTGTGCTTCTATGAGTTTATGTTAAAATTATATGTCTTTTGTGCTCAAGAAGATACCTACGTAGTATTTCATCTCATCCCATCTTATACAATTGTCCTACTATTAGTGAAAAATTTGATGCCTTAACCACCAATTATTTCTTCTACTTTGTAGTGTATTCTGAAGGAGCCATCCCTACAGTTAAGAACTGAATAATATCAGCGAAGCGATCTTCTGCTATTCTTATTGCAAACATGCATGCATCAGGAAGACTATCCTCTATATTTGTTGGTGCTTCTCGTGTTTCCAATCTTGGAAAATGATCGGGTCCAACATTTAGTCTTCCAAGCTTAGGAACAACAAAGCCATACCCCTGAAATAATAATAGCCATATGCAAATTTTTCCTCCTAAACTAGGCATATTAACCAAATACTTTAGTGAAGAGTGCTCTGTAAACATCTTGAAATGTGATCCCAACAAATAATGTCTATACTTTTGTAAAGCATAGGCCATAATCAGTCCTTCCCTTTCTGTAGTTGTATAGTTATTCTCTGTTGTAGACAGTTTCCTACTTTCAAAAGCTATAGGGTTATCGATTTCTCCTACACCATGCTGTGCCGATACCACTCCTAAAGTTATTCATGTAGCATCGACATGAACATGAAATTCCTTATTCCAATCTAGGAATACCATTATAGGAGTAGATATCATATCTTCTTTTAGTGTGTCGAGGATCTTTGGACATTCTTCATTCCATAGTAATGTTACATATATCTTCAACAATTTTTCCATAGGCACAGTGATCTATGCATATCCTTTGATAAATTTTCTGTAATATCCTGTATGTCCCAGTGTGGTGTGAAGTTGTCTCACTATCTTTGGTGGGGATAAATTCAGAATAATAGAAATGTTCCCACGATCCACCATCAATCCTTTCCTGTGAACAATGTGTCCCAACAATATACCAAAATGTGCACTGAATATTCACTTTTTGATATTCAAGGAATATGAAATTGCATGCATGTGTCGAGCATCAATCTTAAGATTGCAACATTTTTCCTCGATAACCCAAATATTATACAATCATCGAAGTATACTTCTAAACACTTTTGAAAAGATCCTTTGAAAGTTTCAAACACCACTCTTGAAAAAATGGCAAGGACATTCTTTAGTCCAAAAGGCATCATCGTATATTGATATGAACCCCATTCTATAGAAAAGGTGGTATTATGTCGATCCTTTGGTGGAATTCTAATCTGATGGTATCCTAAAAATCAATTTGTAAATCAATAGGCTTCCTAACCTCCTACATTGTCCAATACTTCATCAGTGAAAGGACTAAGGAATGGGTCATGTATACATGCATCATTTAACTTCCTTAAGTCAACACAGATCCTGATTTCTCCTTGTGTTTTTTTTCTTGTACCACCATAGGACTTACCCACTCTTATTATTCCATAGGCTCAATGATTCCAACTACTATCATTTTGTCAAGTTCTCTCTTCACTTTTTCATTGTAATTTGGATTCATTCTATAAGGTATTTTCTTAACTGCCTTTGTATCAAGCTTTTGAGGAATTTTCATAACTCCTAAATCTCCTACTATTCCCTTCGTATCTGAAATCATAGTGGGAAATAACTCCTAGTATTCATGTAGAAGATATGTAACTTTGTTGATTGTTTCTTCATCCCAATAATCTCCTATCATTGTAAACTTCGGCTCCTCTTATGATCCTATATTCACCTTTTTTTTCTTCAATGGCTTTGTTATATCAGGCATTTCAAACTCATGTCCATTCACTTCATGGTAGCCTTCAGAGTCTGCTATGTCAATATTGTGAGGGTCTTCATCTTCTTCTATAGTGATTGTTAGGGGTTTTATTTGTTGTTAAATACCCTAAATTAAATTATCAACCAAGATTCTTAATATTTTAGTTACACTACATTTCGATTCAGGTTCCAAACAATCTAGTGCAGAATGAAGTATGAAATATCCAATCTTTAATTCTTACAATCACAAGATTTTGAAGTGAAGAAACCTATTAATATATAATTAAATCTGTGTCCCTTTCAAAACTTCCAAACACTGTTCTACTTTAACCGTAACGTTTTTAACTTAAAAAATTACTCAAGAATGAGACAGATAACTAACACATCAATGTTTCCAACCCAAGAATATTAATTCAAAATCATGGTAAAAGCTACTTGAAAATCATTGTATAGTATCCAAATATTTGCACAGGCAATACAGATCATTGTTATAAGAAGTACAAATTACTGCATAAAAAATTAAAGTTACTATGCAAGTAAGATAAGTCACTGCACAAGCAATACCAATCATTGTTCATGTAATAGCAATCACTGTTCAAGCAATTCCAATTACTACTCTTCAAGCAATACCAATCACTGTTCAAGCAATACCGAGGATTTATAAACCAAAGAAAAGCTAATGATAACCAAAATTTATTACTCAATCCTACCTAATCCACACATTCAATTTCAGAAGACTTCAAAGGAAACTAAATCAATGCTTCTATGCTACTTGATTCAACACACTCAGATTTGAAAGATTTCAAAAATTTAGAGCTTACATTCTAATTTCAAAATTGATCTAAATAAACTTAGAAAATGCTTCCAATGAAAAGAGTAGTAACATGTGATCTATTTCAATCACAATTATACTACAGTTCTATTGTATCTTGGAGCCATGCTACAATTCCTAAAAGATTAACACATGATTTATATTAATGCACAACCTTCTACCTTTATTATTTCTAGATATTTCATATAAACAACAATGCTACAGGACTGTAGTCTTATTGTTAAGCATACATGATCTCTAATAACAAAGACAAAATCTAGTTTGAATCAACAGATTAGGCTGATAACATGGTTATCATTCCTTTTGAAATCGAACAATGTCATTCTATGTGTTATTAGCTGTGGAAATACAATTATGAGATCATTCATGCATAGGGAATGTTAATTAACATTGTTCCTCAATTCGAAAAGGCTCAAAGAAAATATGTTCTTCCAAGTTCAAGAAAATAAGTGAAAATACTTTAAGTATAGAATGGAAGACAGTAAATCTTAGATCTATTTGGAAAACGACTTTAAATCAAAATACAAATATATGAATTTCAACAAAACACGCCTCCCATAATTTACGATGATTACAGGACTTGGTTCCAGGTTGTGGTGGGCCCTTGCCACTTCTTGGAGAAAGTCTTAAAGTTACTCAATACCTTAAAAATAAAAAATCATAAGACTTACAAGAAAATAAATTTCGAAATCAGAATTATATTAAGTTCAATGAAACATCAATTCAGACATCAATAAGAAGCATGCCACAATCTCCAGTGTTATCTAAGTGTGTAAGTCCTTACAAAAAATTGTTCTTATTGTATTTTCTACTAGCTTAAATACAAAAACATCAGGCTTTATAAAGAGTTCAACCGATGAAGAAATAGTTATAAATAATTGAGTGTGAAAAGTAAACATATAACACCGAAGCTAAGTTTTTTGATATGAAATCTTTTGAATGACTTCGAAAAGATTGTAACTAAGCATATCTTGATCATATCATGATCAATGAAACCAATTTCATGTTGAGAATAAAGAGACCTATTTCAGGGTGTCGAATATTTCACTAGATGTCCGCTGCTGAGTAGAGTACAAAATGAGGTGCAAAATTGGGTGCATAATAGTAAGTCCACGGATGGTTTTCTACTGTGTTGTTAAACAATGTGCTCGACTGTATGCTAGAGTACCTGTTGATCTATCCACATGTATTCAAATGTCTATGAGTCCTTGTAAATATTAGTAAAAAAACTCAAGAGTTACAGGTCCATTATTCCCTACTCAAACTGATTAAACATATATAAAGAATAGCACTAAGTAACACATCTTACCTACACTTGCATACTAGTGTGGTTTGGCTAATATAGAGTGGTATCATCATACAAAAAGGGTAAAAGAGAGTAAACGTCAGTAAAAAAAGGGAATATGATATGAAAAATGGGTGCAAAAGTAGGGACTAACAGTAATATTGTAGCTCTCTAGTATATTCTATAGTTGCACAACCCAATCAGGGGTTCAAGTGAGTGGAATTTCAATCTCAAAAATCTTGTTTTTAACTATATGAAGGGTTGAATCTATATATGTACAATCATATTCAAAGCTAAATTTCCATATAAACCCACCAACCATCTCTATCCAATTCGCAGTACGAGGTCAAAGTTCTGTTTCCAGTTACCAGTTTTGAGGAATTGTCTCCAATGTATGGATGAACCCATGAACCCATTCTTCTTGTGCAATCTCCTTCCATGCTGTCATGCAAAGCTGGATGTGCTTTCTAGGATTAGATTAACCATCATATTTATCTACCAACTCTATTCCTACCCTACCAAACCTTATCCATATCAACCTTCGACATTCTTGCCAAGTTCCTATATTCTTATTATGTGTACCCCACCATCTAGCAGGAGTAGCTCTTAGGGCTATATCTAGAGCTAACAATCTTTTACACTCTGGTACATGTTCTTCATATTCTTAAAGGAAAGTATTTATATCACCCAAACCATCATAAAAAGGTAATTCACATACCTCCACTTTCATACATCGAACTACTTTAGTAACTCCTGCACATCACCTTGTAGACACTTCATGTAACCTATTTTCCCAATTTTCCAATTAATCTTCTGAATATGAAGCACATGAACTGTCATGCTCCCAACTCAACTTGTCTTTAGTTGGGTTGAAATAGTCTTTCTCTTTTCCTGTGATCAAATAGATGTTATCTATATCACCTGTGGTGTACTCATCTTTAACTGGTTCAGTATACCTTGTTCCTTATGATGGATCCAAGGGAACAATCACTCTCATATTGTTGCTTTCAAATATTAGTTTCCTCCTTTAAGTTGATTATATGCATGTTGTAAAATTCCCAAAATAGTCCATGTAATGGAGGATAGGAGTTACTGTCATCCTTAATTTCTATTACTTCAAACTCGGTAGTAGTTGATGAGCCTCGGTATTTTAACAATAATGTTCCAACTCCAAAGGCTACTGAATTTAATTATCAACCCCAGGTTTGTACAAACATAAGAGGTATCAGCACTAGATTTTCAACATACAATGTGTCATTCCTTTGCTGTCATGACGTAATGGAGTGCATGTACTGAAATCAAACCCTAAACTAATTGCAAAAATGAACTGATATGGAAACCCTAACATATTGCAAGAAATAAAGTACAAGGAAAGAAATGCACTCTAATTAAATAAATATCATGAGATAAATGTAAAAGAAACCTAACTTAAGCCTATTTATCACATGTCATGATTTATACTAATGGAGCATGGAATTTTATGTAGAGAGTGCTAACTATTGTCTGCATGATTACATATAAAATAACTTTTTCCTTTTTATCTTTTTGCTCGAAAATTGTAAATGCTAATCTTACTTGGATCATTGGCAGGGGACTCAGGTGTGGAGGAAATGGAGTACAATGGTTCATATGGCTTGGAGGCCAACTAGGGGCCTAATCGTGGCTTCTCATGATGATTTTTCTCAATTCAGGCTCAAAATAGGCCACTACAGGTTTTCCTACAGGATGTCTATATGAAGTACTAGTTCCTACAGGATCCCTTATTTTATTACAAAAAGCAAACTGAAAGCTTAGGAAGTGGTCTAGAAGGTGGAATGGAGCTTGGGAAATGTGGATAATGGAAGAATAAGGCATGGAGGTGGTGGACACTACCCAAAACTCAAGCAATGGCTTCAAGATGGTTAGATTGTCTTAATGGAAATGGAAATTTTTGCTTTGGCAACATGGTTGGATGAGGCTTGGATGAGGCGAATGAGATGAGGTCTCCCTGCAATGTAGAATATCCTAAAAAAACACACATTATTGTCTACATCTATCCACAAATTCATCTATACATGGGAAAGATTTGTTAAATAACAGAAAATTACTTAGTCTAAAAATCAGAAATTCGAGAACTGGTGAGCTAGTAAATCTATCAAATGCCTAACCTAATCAAGTGAAAATGCAATGGGGTAAATTTTGTTATTAGAAAGAATGTTTTTGTGATCTAATTCAACTAGAACCAACTCAATTGAAGCTCGTTAGCATGCTCTGAAAAATAGCAGTAATTTATTGTTCTTTGGAAAAAGGTGTTCCAGAAATCTAAATTTTGGAATAAGAAGACTAATCCAAATAGCTCAACGGTTACTACGACCTTCCAAATATTTTTCAAGGATGAAATGATGCTTGTGATCCTGCAAAAGAACTTACATCAACCATCTAACTCAATCCTACAACAAGAAATCATTAATACTAAATGCAGAAATAGAAAGAAACAAGAACAAGAGATGCATGTGAATAAGAAGTGAAAAGAATAAAAGAAAATGACACAAAAGGGATCTAAGGCTCTTGGGATGGCCAAGCCTAAGGAAACATAGAGACCTATGGAAGAGAACAAGATTTAGAAGCTTAACATGACCAATATTCATTATATTCATCAATACAATTACATCCCTATAAGAAAATACAATGGAGCTGCAAACAAATGTGAGTTCTCTCCACAAGAAGACTAAAAAAAATCCCTCCTAGAGGAAAATTTGACCTAGTACTTATAAAAAACGATTAGGAATCATTACCCATGAAAGGAGGAAGTTTTCCCCACCAAAATCCCTTGATTAGTGGATCTGGTTCCCAATACTAGGAATCTGCATTAAATGGCAAGGAACACATTCCTAAATTACCTCAATCATTGGAGATCCACAATCTATGCCATAATTCCATAATATCTTCTTTATTTAATATTGAACTTCTTGTGGTAAGGAGAAAATCCCTAAATCATCTCCTCCTCCAAATCTTCATAATCTGTCCAATATTCTCATAATATTCCACAAAAATAAATAATATTAGACACAAATATGAAATTATTCATAAACCTTCCTAATGAATATATTAAAGTTGAAAATACATTATCAAATGAAAAAATAGAGGTTTAATATGTTGAAGGATGGTCATAGGCCTTAATTTATGTTTAGTTTAGAGGAATGGGCCTTAATTTATCTCTAATTTAGAGTGCCATCATACCCCCTGCTGAAAGTGTTTCTCATCCTTTGAGCAACTTAGTGACCTCATTATGCCTCATTCATGGCCCTGATGGCATCTCTTGTGCACCCCTCTGTCCCTTCTCTTAAGAATCTTGGTTGTAAGTTCTGCAAGGACAAGGCCAAAAATATATTTTTCCATAAAAAAATCACTATTTCTTGAGACCATTAGCTTACCTTCTTCTTTTCTTTTGTGGCCTAGATGATTTCCTAATGGCCTTGGAGTTTTCTGTTTTGATTAGGTCTTTCTTAGGAACTATCTTTTCTGGTTTCAACACAATTTGTTCCTTTATTCCTTCTTGTAGCAACATTTTGTCTTCCTGTAGCAGTCATTCCTTCTCTTTCAGTGTCTTTTAACTTTATGGTATTGATGATAAATGATGTAGAGGCTGTGGAGGATGATGTTAGGGCTTAGAGGAAGTAGTGTAGGTTTTTGAAAAAGGAGAGGATGCTCTATTTTATTTTTCAAGAAATTTTTAGGGTTAGATGAAATGTAGGGTTTTTTCTTGAAATTATGAGATGGGATGGATGAATGATGGATAGATAGTAAATATGAAGTGGATGGAGGGCTTGGAGTGTTGTGGTGACTTGGAATTTGTAAAAATTTCTTCTTTTAACTGTTGTCCTCATTCCTTGAAATCATCAACCTTTATAATTTGACTTTTCAACATTGCATGAGTGAAGGAGTGAGTTGCAATTAACTAGTTGAAGCTAGCGGCTAAGACTGCTAACCCATCCTCTGCATATAAAACCTCATCCCTCTTGCATTGACAACAAATTTCTAACTATAATATGCTCAAGAGAAGAGGTCAATAATATTCCATACCTGTACCTACCTGTTGGTTGCTAGAGAGACATCCATGCTGCTGCTGAGTTGATGTTGTTGTGCTACTAATGACTCAGGTAAGTCTTCTTGACTGCCTTTTTCCTTTTTGCTGATCTCATTTCAGTGATAGGTTGTCTTCTTTTTGATGTGCAAGTGTTGGGGGATCTATATCGACCTTCCCTAAAGAATACCTGACCTTTCGACCCATTTCTCCTTCATATTACCTCTTCTGCCTTCTTCTTAGTCTTCCTATAGAGATCCTACATTAATTCAGAAATTCCTGTAGAGATCCTGTAGTAATTTAGGACAACTTCCTGTAGTAGACTTCTTTTGTCCATATCTCCCAAACGGTAGAATGGATTGACCTAAAACTTTTTGATCAGGTTTCCATCATCATTATGCAACTCCCCATAAACAAATATTAGCCAATGGATGCACAACTCTCGAGAAAAACTAAAACTAGATGAAGGTGATGGAGGCTGATTTATTGGAAACCCTACACTACAATTTGTTGAAATTGCTTGGGCATGTTACCATCATCGATATGCATCTACCCATGAAACAGATTTCTAAATGGATGCACGAATAGCGAGAAAACCTAGAAATGGTTGTAGGTGATGGAGGTCGATTTCTCGAAAACTATGCAATGGAATTTTCTAAAATTGATGTATCATGTTAGCATCATCCATATGCATCACCCCCTAAAACCAATTTGTAAACAGATACATGGTTTACAAGTTATGGAAAAAATAAATTTCTTCTCTATGTATTTTTGTTTCCTGTAGTAAAACAGAGCATTCCTGTAGTTTTCTAGGAAAACAAGAAAACTAAATTGGAAAAGCTTGAGAATGATGGTTGGATGGAAGAAATAGATGAGGGTGATGGATTGGCATGGCCTTCGCCTTATTGGAGCATTTGAGAAAACGAGGAGAAAGTCAAAATTTGACTTCTTTTGACTAGGCTTGATCAATTTTTTCTTTTGATACCAACTTGTTTTTGTTGCTTCCAAATGTTTAAGAGTACATGCATTCATCAGAGAGACACATTGAGCAAAGATTTATTATTTATTTCTTTTTTTCCTAGGCCTACTAGCCACCTCAAGGATTTTTTCAACTAGTGGGTCTGCCTAAGCACCTCAAAGGAGGTTTTCACCTAGGATATTTTCTTTTTGCTTTTTGTTCTTTTTTCCCAACCCGTTGACTACCTCATGAAGGTTTTCAATCAATGAGCCAATCTAAGGTAGCTCCAAGGAGGTTCTCACCTGATTTTTTTTTATTTTTTCATATTTTTCATTTTTCAATTTTTTTCTACCCTAACCCACTTGGAAAACAAAATCACTTTCAAGTATAAGAATACTTCTAGTGGAGCCGTGTGCACATCAAGATGACAAAAAACAGATGTGTAGGCTTGAAATGTATGCTTTGACATGTACCTGAATTTGAGTGATCAAAAGCTTTGATTTTGATGATATCAAGTACGATTGAAGAAGAGAGTATTGTTGCACCTTGTTTATTTTCTAGAACCAAACCTTAATATAACTTTGATGCCCTTGGTTTTCTTTCTTATATGGATCATTCTTTATGTCTTCTTCTACCATGATTTTCAAATCTTCCTCTTTTTTTTTATTTTTCTCTTGAATACATGGAGGATTTGATGGTAACCATGAGTGAGATTTCTCAATCTCTAATTTTGTTGTCTACTTTTCATCAAATGCAGCCCATGATCCTTTGGTATTTTCAATTTAATCTTCTTCTTCTAAATGTGGTCCTTCAATGATATCAAGAGAATCTCTTTTTTACAATAATCTTCCTGAGATATGGTGAATACCATTTAGCTCAGGAGGAGATGTTTGGAAGTGTTTCACCTAAACAATGTAAGTGGGCTGAGCTACTTCAATGTGTGGGTTTGGAAATGGTGGTATAGGCAGTTGAGTGGGAGTGGATATTTGAGATGGATGTGATTGTGGTTGTGGTTGTGGTGGAGGTGAATTGTAGGGGTAACATGGAGTTGGTTATGGAGGATATTGAGGAAAATATTGAGGATATTGTGGATGGCTCACATAAGTTCCTTTCCAACCGTGCTGCAAGGATTGGTTTTGGGGTTGAGATGGCCAATGTTTCCTAGGAAAGGGTGTGTTCCAATTAGTTTGAGATGGACACGTATAAGCTTGAAATTATGAATTAGGTTCTTGCGACATACTAGGTTTAATAGGATGCCATGGTCCTCTTGGAGCTACATAACATAGTTGCATTGGCAATTGAATTGCTCCATCGGTCCTATTGGTAAACTTCCTTCAACCTTGGTCATTAGGGGAAATATTTAACATCATGTGATTTTTCATGGATGACACAAATATCATCATCTTCTTTTTTCTCATTTTGAATTCTTAACATTTCTAATTGTTCACTTAGATTGCTAAGAATTTTTGTTTTAAGGTTATCAAGAAAATTTCCAAGTTTAGCTTGACTTACCGATCTTGATGTTGATTTACATACTCTTGCTCTTCCTCTTGAAACGTGTTTGCGTGTTTCACAAATTTCCTCAAATGAGAGTTGGTATACACTACCATCACTCATGATATCAAGGAGATCAATCCACTCATCCTTAATTGTTCTATGTAAGAGGGTTTTTAGTGTGTCGGATGCTAAATGATGTAGTTTTTCCCTCTTAACATTATACATAAACCTCTCTATTAGATCCTCTAGACTTGATCTTATTTTTTATTCATTCTAAAGATTTCTTTCTTAAGATTACGATCTTTATAATTTTCTAGAAATATATTTTGCATATCATTCTGTGATCTTATTGAATTAGTCTCGAAACTCATGAACCATTTAAGAGCTCTATCATTCAATGTTGCCAGAAACAATCTTATTTTTTGATATTTTAATAAGTAACCATAATATCTACAAAGAAGTTCAAATTCAAAGAGAAAGGTTTCTAGATCCTCTAACATTATACCATGAAATTTTGGAAGAAAAGATGGACGGATGTTTTTCATGTGTACATTGATATCAGTCTATTGAATGGGAAATCCAAGAGGATCTTCCTCATTGTCATCATCTCCATCCATTTATTCTACATTCTTTTCCATATTCTTCTTATACATGCAAAAATGAATGGTGATGTGGCTCTTACTACACCACGTGATCAAATAGGGGGTGGTTTGGTTTTGGAGATTTTTTTGTTTTTATGATTGAATGGAAACACTAATGCAATGCGCTTTTCTATTTTTCAAATGAAATATGAATATTTTTTATTTTTTTCAGAAAATAAAACGAAATTAATCAAATAGGGAAGAAAACAATTAATACTTTTAAACCTTCCTGGCAACGGCCCCAAAAAGTGATGAGCCTCGCTATTGCAACAAGAATGTTGCAACTCCCAAGGCTACCAACTTTAATTATCAACCTAGGTTCATACAAACTTAAGAAGTATCAACATTATAAGTGTAGCATACAATGTGTCCTTCCTTTGTTCTCATGATGTAATGGAGTGCATGTACTGAAATCAAACCCTAAACTAATTGTAGAAAATGAACTGAAATGGAAACCCTAACCTATTGCAAGAAATAAAGTGCAAGGAAGCAAACACATTCTAATTACATAAAGATCATGAACTAAATGTAAAAGAAACCTAAATTAACCCTATTTATCACCTTTGATGATTTAAACTAACTGAGCATGGAATCTGATGTAGATAGTTCTAATTGTTGTCGCATGAATAAATATAAAATAACTCTTTCCTTTTTATCTTTTTGCTTGAAAAATGTAAATGCTAATGTTGCTTGGTTCTTTGGTAGAGGAGACATGTGTGGAGGAAAAGGAGTACAATGGCTCAGATCTCTTGGAGGGCAAGTAGGGGCCTAAACCTGGCTTCTAGTGATGATTTATTTCAATTTGGGCTCAAAAAATGCCACTACAAGTTTTCCTACAAGATGTTTACAAGAAGTACTAGTTCTTGCATGATCTCTACAAGATCCCTTGTTTTATTACAAAAAGCAGGCCGACCACTTAGGAAGTGGTATAGAAAGTGGAATGGAGCTTGGAAAAGGTGGATAATGGAAGAATAAGCCATGGAGGTAGTGGACACTACCCAAAACTCAAGCAAGGGCTTCAAGATGTGTCGCTTTGCTCAATGGAAATGAAAGTTTTTTCTTTGGCGACATGGGTGGATGAGGCTTGGATGAGTTGAACAAGATGAGGTCTCCCTACAATATAGAATCTCCTGCAACAACACACATTATTGTCTGCATCTATGCACAAATTAATCTCTACATGGGAAATATTTATTAAATAACGGAAAATTATTTAGTTTAAAAATCAGAAATTCGAGAACTAGTGAGCTAGTAAGTGTATCAAATGGCTAGCCTAATAAAGTGAAAATGAAATGGGGTAAATTTTGTTATTAAAATTAATGTTTTTGTGATCTAATGAAAGTGCAACTAACTCAATTGAAGCTTGTTATCATGCACTAAAAAATAGCAGCAATTTATTGATCGTTGCTAAAAAGGAGTTCCTAAAATCTAGATTTGGGAATAAGAAGACTAATCCAAGTAGCTCAATGATTACTATGACCTTCCAAATATTTTCCAAGGATGAAATGATGCTTTTGATCCTTGAAAAGAACTTACATCAACCATTTAACCCAATCCTACAACAAGAAATCATTAATACTAAATGCAAAAACAGAAAGAAACAAGAACAAGAGATACATGTGAATAAGAAGTGAAAAGAATAAAAAAATGATATAAAAGGGCTCTGAGGCTCATGGGATGGCCAAGCCCAAGGAAACTCAGATACCTATGGAGGATAACAATATTAATAAGTTGAACATAACACCAATATTCATTATTTTCATCAATATAATTACATCCCTGCAAGAAAATATAATGGAGCTGCAAAACAATATGAGTTCTCTCCACAAGAGGACTAATAAAAGTCTCTCCTAGGGTAAAATTCAACTTGGTACTTATACAAAATGATTAGGAATCATTCCCCATGAAAGGAGGAAGATTTCCCCACAAAAATTCCTTGATTAGTCGATCTGGTTCCCAATACTAAGAATTTGCATTAAATGGAAGGGAACATGTTCCTAGATTTTCTCAATCATTGGAGTTCCACAATCTATGCCATAATTCCATAAAATCTTGTTTATTTATTATTTGATATTGATCCTCGTATAGTAGGGAGCAAGTCCCTAAATTATCTCGTCCTCCAAATCTTCATAATTTTCCCAATATTCTCATAATATTCCACAAAAATAAATAATATTAGGTACAAATGTGCAATTATTCATAAAACTTCCTAATGAATACATTAAAGTTTAAAAAATATTATCTAATAGGAAAAGAGAGGTTTAATGTGCCAAAAGGATGGACATAGGCCTTAATTTATGCCTAATTTAGAGGCCCATCAATAATGCACACCCCTTCAATGTCCACTATAATGCCTGATAATATTCCTAGAGGAACATTCTTTTGTTGATTAACCATTCTTAGCTAAATAGGTGACCATTACAACTTGGGTTCACCCATTAACTCACATGTTTTCTTTTTGAGGATATTAGCTTCATATCGCAGATCTAAAATAACTTGGTCCATCTCATTCTCTTATTTGTGCACTAAGCCTCATTTCCTTTCCAGTTCTCTTATGTCTATGTAAATTGTTAACTTTGCACATCTCACTCCACAATACTTTTTTAGATGCCAAGGAATTTATCAATTCCTGAAGTCCTTCTACAGCTCTTTCATCTCAAAAAAAATTCATACAAGTTTGAAGAAAAGATTTTAAAGTATCTACCTTATATGTTGCTTCTTATTCCTGTATTGTGAGATTCTAGCCTTGTGTCAAAGATGATACAACACAACTATTCTTCTAATTCTGTTGTGCACTAGATGTCAAAGATCCTGCATTCATAAATATTCACTTCACTTGCATAAGTAACTATTTTTCCTTTTGAATATCAAACATAGGTGTTTTTTTAGTAGTCTTTCTAACCCATGTAGCTTCAGCTTCCTTCTTTCCATCTGCTTTAACATTTCCAGCCATAGCTCCACTCCTTGTTACAATATTAATGTGAGCTTCATCGATCCTTGGTTCTCCAATCATGATCTAAATGTTCTGTGTTGACTGTTTATTTTTCTTTTCTTGCATTTTTTCCATAAGTATCGGACAATCCACAATTACATGATCAAATGATTTGCAATACTTACATGTCATTGTAGGATTCTAACAATCTCTTGCAAAGTGACATCCCTGTCCACAGTTGTAGCAGATAATTTATCCACGACCTCGACCAGCTCCGCCACGTTGACCTCTTCCTTGATATCTACCTCGACTACTGCATTTTCCACTTCCTTCATTTCCATGTTGTTCAGATTTCATTCCATGTGCATTGACACTTCATTCCATCGTCAATTCATAAGTTCAATAGTTGTTTTCATCATGTCCCACTAAATTGCAGAACTTGTAGTACAGGTTCTTGGGGATCTGCACATATTTTTGTAACAAATAACAATATTCTCCTCAATGTTCACCTCTAGTTTTACATATCACACACCAAAGCCGAATTCAGGATTCAAAGTATTCGGTGCTCCACTAGCCATGTAGTTTATGAAGAGAGGGCATTGTTCTTTAGAATGATGTTCTTCTTTACAAGTTGTACACCACACTTCTTCTATGACTTCCTTACTTTTCTATGTATCATGTATCTGCATAGTCAAATTTTCGGGTTGCCACTTGATCTACTGCATACCTACACTTATATCCCATATAGGTGAAGCTTCTAATTTCATCGTAAGTTCTAAAACTTCGACTTGAGTTTCTATCTTCTATTGCGACAAAGGAAATATTATATGTGGAAGTAATGAAACTATAAACCATTGTTTATGTTGATGCAGAGTTATTTCAAAACTCACCTGATCTAATAATATCTTCAATATTTGATCAAATTCCCAAGCAGACCCAGTAGGCCTCTATTTGACTTCTTTTAACTCTGTGATACACTGTGACTCACACTTCAGTTTCTTAAATTATTTTACAAGCACTATTTTAATGTCTGCAAATGATCTAATTTTTGTGCTTGAATACTTCATGTATCATGCTAACGCTCTATATCGGAATGTCATGACAAGCTACACTTTCTTCATATTTTTATCATGGACATGCTTCGCTGTCCATTCTGCTTCACATAAGAACCATAACTGCTTTAGATCCTCTAATCTAGTTCCTTTAAAGATAGGTAGCATAATATCATCGGTCATAGTTCTTCTCGAAGGGGAAGAAGGAGCGGGTGGGGGAGGGGGATTCGTAAGTGGAGGGGGGTGGGTGATAGGGGATACGAGGATGGGAAAACCAAAAAACACCATGATAACTACTTGATTATAGCTTCAAATAACTTTCAGGATGGAAGGGTCAATACTACAGAGTTACTTTAGGGTTCTCATGGTGGTTTTCTTCACCTTTAGACTCACTTAACAAAGGGCTATAGTCAATTTCTATAAAATTATTTTGATCTTGGCCACCAAATCCCTTCCTAGAGTCTATTCTATATATTTTTCCACTTCGTGTTTTTCTAGTTTTGTACAAAAGTATCTTAATCCAAATTTTTATAGATCTCAAGAACTTACCTCAGTGTCCTTTGAAAAATTTCCATTCTGCTTCACTATAGGACACAATCTAGTATACCATGAACTCTGTAATGAATCATCCCAAGATGCTATCAATCTAGAAATCAACAGCTCTTAAGATCCTATTGTTGGTGTTCTTAAGTGGATGTATCAATTCAGTAGTCCACTCCTTACATTCGTGTCCTTTAAAAAAAAAAAATCTTTAGGTAAACCTTGATATCCACTCAAGTAACTCCACATGGAATGAACTAAAGAATATTTTGCATTGATATTCGAAAACATACTTCTCCAACCACCTTCCATCTAGCAAACGAGGGTCTCTATTTTCTTTTTCTGCAAATTCTCATTCTTTCTATTCTACCCACTCGTAAATTTCCTTCTTCGACAGATGCCACATAAACATATGCCTCAAACAAATTGCCGTCCTGGCAAAAAAACCATTTGTTGGCTTAGGTTGGGATAACACAGCTTTGATTATTTATTGTGCACCAACATAACCCTCAATCACTAGCCTTTTTTGAAACAACATGCAAGCAAGTTGCAATCTCACCTGAGGTGACTATGGGAGGTTGCATAACTAGGATTTTACACCCTTAATGGATACCACTGTTGAGCAATAAACAGGGTCTTTTTAACCTCTATTTATCCTACAGTAATTATCAATCCAGGTACAAATTTTTATCTCAAGAGTGTACTCAGTCTGAGGAAGTCACTTGTTCAAGAGTAATGCTTGTAGTATATTGCTTTACAAAACTAAATAAATGCTGGAACAAACTCTAATTATAATGGCACAAAACTTAAATGCTTTGTAACTAAGTCATTCACTCAAGAAACTACAACAATCATCAGTCAAGGATGCAGTAATGATAACTCTTTCCCCTGCAAACTGATGTAAATGAAAATCAATCAAAGGCAAGATCTCCGATCTAAGAACTTAGACAGCAGTAGTCAATCTTCATTACAGTTGTAGATATTTCTATTCACACCAAAGAAAATACTGGAAATAAAAATTCAATTAGCAGAAAAGGAATAGTAACTAATCTATTAAAGAGATCGAACAATAAAGTTTAATCTACAAGAATGAATTGAGCAGCAATCTTAACCAAAAGAATTTGAATAGCAATCTTTAACTAATAGAGGAATTGGATAGCAATCTGAGAAAGGAACAGGAACCCTAAGTAAGTCTATGGAAATTGAACAGAAAACTTAATCAAGTGTAAACACACGACGACTATAGAATCAGTAATCTTACTCTAGCATAATGGGCATTAACCGCAGCTATAAAGGAACGACAATTATAGTTATAATAGAATAGTAATCGAATGAAAAACAATCGCAATTGTAAGTAAACCGTAGCTAAATGAAGAGAAATACCAATCAGTAAATGAACGACAATATCAATCTGTAAATGAATAGCAATATCAATTTGTAAATGAACAGTAATCTCTAAATTAGATAATGCCATATTATTTTAGAATGAACAACATAACATTTTCAGTTGCAAATAATAATCTTGCTATCCAATTACTAATTCGATATAACAAAGAAATTCAACTAAATGTTCAGAAACAGAAGATTATTGAATAAAGCAAGTTAATGAAATGCAAAGGAAATCAAACCACACACGACTGTAATCAGAAAATAATGATACAAGAAGCAAGTGACCCGCTAGGGCCGGGCCCTGAGCCACCAAGGAAACATTGTCGTGATTACTACAGGATTAGAGAATGGAACATCGATGGAGTTATATATTAATCATACAAACAAAGTTACAACTATCGCTCTTTAAAGAGAGTCGATGATCAAAGTTCAGAGTACAACAACAAATTCTACAAATCAACAATAATATCCGCCCCCTGGGCTAGTAGCACTGTCCCTCTTTATAATGGCCAGGCGGAAGTATCAAAAATATACAGATAAGTATTGAGGTAGCGATCCCTCAGGATCAAAGGATCCTAAGGGATTCACCATATCTTTAATATTCAACTATCATTTTGTCCTCTTGCACTGATACCGCGTTTCTTCTTCATTTTCCTAGTCCATGCGCTCTGATCTTGATTTCCTCTTCTAGATGCGGTTTCTTGTCAAAGGGACAACAGTTGGTTTTGCTTTGTCTTTTCCTTCGTAATGGTGATTTTCCATTTTCTTCGCTTTCTGCATATAAAAATACAATAATTAATCATTTTACATCAATCACAAATCTCCTTAATTCTATCATAATCTTTTAACATATTACCATCTTAGAATGTAAAGAAGTTATGATTTCGAGGAAAAGATAGAGAAATAGATGGTAAATAAATACATACCTTTTCCAATGCTCAACACACCCCCCTACTTAACCTTTTTCATGCCCTCATGAAACCATTGTAATTGACATGCAAGGTAGTTAGGGAATAGGCTAGAGAAGGATTTTTATGCAGTGGTCTAAAACCATGATTTCTTGTTAAGACTTCATAAATATGCCCTGTATGACCTTCACGCAATTCATATAGGGCTCTAGGCCGTGGTGCAGGATACCAGATGATTGGAATTCGAAACCTACAACCTAACCAAGATGGGCCTTCTCTCAAGATGAGGTCACCATAGGTAACCAGGCAATCAACAGTTAGCTTAAAATTTTCATAATTTAAAGGCTCTATGTCTTGGAAATTCCGATTGGAAGTCTTGTATCGGAATTTGGCTACTACTATGGCAAGGCATTTGATGGCTAGGAAGTATTCTACCCCTTGCTGGATGACTGCTATGTGAATGGGTCCCAATGTCTGGATCACACCCTACTTTCTCATTAGGCTTCCATGCTTATTCCACAGTTGCAATGGGTTTCTAGGTTCACCCCTTACCCACAGATCTAACCCGTTCTCCTGTCTCTGCAAGGTATTGTGGGCTTTAAGCCACTTTGTCTGGTTAACAACAAAAGGGATGAATGCCTGAAGCTGGATATCACCAACAAAAGGGCTAGGGTTCTCTTTAGTTTCACCATCCAATAGAAGATTATGCAAAGAAAACTCACATAGCAATCGATGGAATTTCACCCCATAATGCTTACAGTAGTTTATGAAATCATCAATAAGTTTTAGCTCTATAGGCACCCCTGCCTTGACAGACTTAATTTTCAATTGTAAATACCTTTCCATAAAAAACAAATCATAGTTTTTGGCAGGTTCCCTACATGCTAGAACATCAACATACAGAGAACATAAGGTATCCATTTGACTCATAACTGTGTCTAGTCTATTGGTTAACCTTTTAACTTTCTCCTCTGCCCTTTGCCATCTATCGAAGGCCTCGCTCTCCGATGCATTGATGTTCTTTACCTGCTGCTATAACTTCTGATATTTCTCCTGAGGAACAATTTCCTCTGTGAGCTTTTCTATCATTTGTTGGGCCTATGCCAAATCCTTTTGAAGTTTCACTATCCTCGGATCATTGTCCATCATAACATTTTTGGGTTGGAGATCTACCTGGATCTCCTTATTGCAACATCTGGTTCTTATAGTCTGTGTTTCCTTCTTATGAACTATCCGGTTGATTGTGATGCTAGAGGACAATGCCTCTATCTGGACATCCTTATTACAAACTGGTGTGGTTTCTGTTTGGGCTTCTGCATTTGTAACAACCACTTGTTGTTCCTTGCAGTCCTAAATAATAATGGGCTTTACTTGAGTCCTTTTGGTCTCCATTTGATGGGTTTCGCCTGGCTAGTTGCATGCTTTGATCCAAAGGTTCCTTTTGAGACTTTCCCCATTTTTAGGACCCTTATTTGTTGTCTGAGTTATTTAATTACATTTAGCAGTCTCTGTTGTTCCTTTCGCAGCTTTTTGACTTCATTAGTTTTCTTCGAAGGAACAATTGTTTCTTTTCTTGGGCTTTGGTTTTGTTCTTCAGGGATTGTTCCCTCGCCCTGGCTTATTTCCATGTTTTATGTTTGGAACACTTCTTTAGTTTTCTCGTCCTCCTGATTAGGTTTTTTAGGGGAGGAAACCCTAGTTTGATCTACTTTTTCCTGGGTGATTTTTGCTTCTACTTCTTCTTCGTCATTCATTTCTTCGGATACACTCTTATTGTGAGTAGAGTGTTCCTGAGATTGTCCTTCTTCTTCCTCCTCATCACTCATCTCCCTAGATGCACTCTTACCGTGAGCAGAGTGTTCCTGTGATTGTCCTTCTTCTTCTTCCTCATCACACATCTCCTCAAATGCACTCTTACTATGAGCAGAGCATTCCTGTGATTGTCCTTCTTCGATATCGGGGTTTAGTTTGATGTGCGGCTAGACATACTCACCCATATTGGCCAAAATTTGGGCCAATTCATCTTCTTGCAGAGGGTTTTGTAATGGGCTTTCGCTGGGTGGTTCTGCTTCCTCCCCTTCTTCCTGGCTGGAGTGCTCAGTTTCCTCTTCCGGTTCCTCTTCTTCATTTTCCCCTCCTTCAAGTTGTGGGGGTTTCTCATCCTCTAAGTCATGTATTTCTACTTCCTAGCTACTATTTTCTTCGGGATTTCCCAACATTCCTCTACTTCTCACCAATCTGGCAGACTATCTTCTTTTATGCAGTCTAATTTATGTGCTAGCAGTGCATTTTCATTTTGGGGCTGGCAAGGCGAATCCCCCATCTATTGAGAAAACCAATTCTTCCCAACTACTCTGTTGTTGGACGAGACTCTAACTGACTATTAGCCGAATTAACCCGCGATGACTTACTACTGATTCTACATTATGAGATTTTCTTATGCTTTGGGTAGCATCATGCAATAAAAAATTTAAGTATGTGGGCAAATTCATAGCACATTTTTTTTAATACAGCTAGAAGTTTGAGATGGCGTTGTCTTACCACATCTTTGCTACCATCACAACTGATGTAGCTTTGCACAATTATAGCCAATTCTACCCAAGGTTCTCCCAGGGTTGCAAGCAGGAATCCTTTTCCTTTGATAATAAGGCTCTTTCCTTCATCCCGGAAGACGGCTATAGCATCTTGAAGTCTCATTTTTTCAGGGTCCATATTGGTCCAACGCTGGCAGTCCCAAAACTTTAGCAATTATCGCATCTGTTACTGTTATTTTCCTCCCCCTCACCATGGAATGATTTTCTTGCAAATTCTGCAGAAATTCAATGGCCACCATCTCGTTAGACTGCTGTAGTTGGTTAAGGTAGACAATCCATCCTGCTCTTGTTAAAATTTCATGTGCAGCGTCTGAGAAGATTAATACCTACGGTTCACTGCGTATTGATCTACCTCCCATTTTGTTCAAGCTTAGCACACTATTAAAAAAACATAGACATGATGATGGAACAGCAAGCTATTCAAGCTTTAGCTCACTGTTAATATTCATGAGTTTTGATGGAGTCATAATACCTCCAAATAAGGAGTTGACACGTATGCCAGTGCATTATGGAGGTCACCCACACCCCTGAAATGTGATAGGCCATCCTCAGCCAGCAAATAAAGGAGCAGCATGTTGGATTGTAGTCGTACAATAAAATAAAGGAATGATGTATAGATCCATGACATGTTTACAAAAATTGGCAGATAACTGAAACCGAGGCTTATGATGGAGATCACGAATAAATATGGAAATGCCATGAAATGATGCGAAAAATAGAGGATATGACAGCTTGACATAAGTAATAGTTCTTATGTGGTCATTATTCACTTTAACCATTATGATTTATTCATAAATGATTTTCATGTATAAAAGGTTTGAAAGGGTTACATAACATAACCTCATTTGAAATCAATATAAAGATATAAGAAGAAGGGTTTATAATTACTATTGGTGTATGAAAAGTGTGACTTCAATACCATCAGTAGAGCTCTGTTGCCCACAGGTGTCCATAACCTTGACAGAGTTGCTTGTTTCACCCTTGGAACCATAATCCTTTGTGTATGCTTAGGAAAGTGTTGTGTGATGTCGGAATGGAGGCCATTGTGCTGGCTTGGTAACCAGATGAATCACAATTCCAATCACCAGGAAGGAGTGAAAGGTGGGCAGGCCAGCTTGTGATGGACCTCTTGTTCCAAGGACTTTTTATTTTTCTGATATGCCTCTTGGATCATATCCCTGGTGTGGTGGCCATAGTGGGAATGCCACTTCAATTTCTTCTGATCATGGTAGGTTGGCTCTTGATGAGATCCCCTATCCTTCATCTGACAAATCATGTTAGTAATCATATAGATATGTATTTTTCTTTTTTCCCTTCCTTTATATAGCACTTTCCTATTTATATACAGAGAATGGCTCAACACTCCTTAAGAGTAGGGATGGTAGAAGAAGTCTGAACATCTCACTAGAAGAAAATATGCCCTTATTCTTATTTAATAATAATGATCAAAGAGAATTATGAAGATTTAGAAAGAACCAACATGATAAAAATAATCAATCAAATTGGTTTTACTGAAAATAAAGACACCAAAGTGATATCAATAGTTGTGTCATTTCCTCTTTTCTCTTATCGATTCAAAGCAATTTCTCTAAAGATAACGATTTTGCTTTGGTTCGTTGATTTCAATATCCTCTAGTTTTTGTATTCTTGCATAAATGTATAGTTGTGCCTTAAATGAACCATCATTCAAAAAAATCCTCTAAATGATGAAACACAAAAACACACAAAAAGTGTTGTTTCTTAGATGAAACAATTGCTGTTACTTAAGAGAGATAGCAAAAGAACATTTGCACGCAAAAACCATGGTTCCTTTAAGAGGAATAGAAAGAAAAAGAAAAAAACATACTCGAAACTGTTGTTCCTTAAGAGGAATAGCAGTTGTTCCTTAATCAGAACAACAAATAAAGCAAGCGCGAAATAAAATACCACTCCTTTAGCGAAACAGCCTAAGATCATCTGAAATCGAAACTGCTTTTCCTTCAGAAAGGAATGGAAGAAATGTGGAAATGATGTTCCTTTGGAAAGGAATGGCAAAATGCAAAAACGCTATTCCGTCAAAAAGGAACAGAAAAAACAAAAGTATTGTTCCTTCAGGAAGGAACAACAAAAATGTGGAGATGTTGTTCCTTCAGAAAGGAATAGCAAAAAAATGAAAGTGTTGTTCTTTTGGAAAGGAATAGCAAAAATGCGAAAGTGCTATGCCTTCGGAAAGGAACAGCAAAACATGAAAGTGTTGTTCCTTCAGAAAGGAACAGCAAAATGCAAAAGTGTTGTTCCTTCAGAAAGGAATAGTGAAAAAAGAAAGTGTTGTTCCTTCGGAAAGGAACAACAAAAATGTGGAAATGTTGTTCTTTTGGAAACGAACAACAAAACATGAAAGTTTTGTTCCTTTGGAAAGGAATAGCAAAATGAAGAAGTGTTGTTCCTTTGGAAAGGAACAACAAAAAGGCGGAAATGTTGTTCCTTCGGAAAGGAACAGCAAAATGCAAAAGTGTTGTTCCTTCGGAAAGGAACAACAAAAAGGAAAAATTGTTGTCCCTTTGGAAAGGAACAACAAAAAGGAAAAAATTTTGTCCCTTTGGAAAGGAACATCAAAATGAAAAATTGTTGTTCCCTTGGAAAGGAACAGCAAAAAGGCGGAAATTTTGTTCCTTTGGAAAGGAACAACAAAATGCAAAAATGTTGTTCCTTCAGAAAGGAACAGAAAAAAGACGGAACTGTTGTTCCTTCGGAAAGGAACAACAAAATGCAAAAGTGTTGTTCCTTTGGAAAGGAATAGCAAAAAGGTGGAAATGTTGTTCCTTCAAAAAGGAGCAGCAAAATGCAAAAGTGTTGTTCCATCAGAAAGGAACAACAAAAAGATGGAAATGTTGTTCCTTCGGAAAAGAACAACGAAATGCAAAAAAATGTAGAAATACCGAAAATCTATATAGAAAGTAATTTATACAGATAGAAAAGAAAAACTTATGTACAAAATTTAGGAATAATGAAATTACTTAGTGAACCTATGCTAAGGAAGAATTATCTTCCTCAGCAAGAATCTGTATATCAGAATCTTCCTGGAGCTACTAGTAGAAGGATTCCTGAGTAAGCAGTTTATGGTACAATCGCACTCGGTGGCCATTTTCTTTAAAGGTATGTCCAGATCTGTCAATAGTAGTCAAAGTAATGGTGCCATTGTTATGCACTTTCTGGATTTCATATGGTACAAGCTAGTGAGTCTGAAGGTTTCCCTAAAAATCCTGAAACCTGGAGTCATATAGGAGTGCCTAATCTCCTTCGTGGAAGATTTTCTTTTTTATTAGGGCATCATGCCATTTTTCTCTCTGCTACTGAATTAATGTAGCGTGTTCAAGATTCGAGAGCCTAATTTCATCTAGCTCATTAATTTGTTGTAATCTCTTAGTCCGGGCCTCATTTAATGTTTGTATTTTAAACTCTATTGGAAAGATGGGTTTCTTTCCAAATACTAGATGATATGGTGAATAACGGGTGGTGTTTCTCCACATTGTTCGGTATGCCCACAAGGCTTCTTGTAATCTTGAAGCCCAATCACGCCTGTGTGATGCAATGACTTTTTTCAATATTGCCTCTATCACCTTATTCGTGCTCTCTACTTGGCCATTTACCTGTGGGTGATACAGAGTGGTAATTTGTGCTAAATGTGATAATTTATTAATGTTTCTGTGATTTTATTACCTACAAATTGTAGTCCTCCGTCTGTGATTATGTCCATTGGGAGGCCATATTGCACAAATATTTGGAACAAGAAATGAATCACAGAGTCCTCTGTAGCTCTTGGAAGTGCCTCTGCTTCAACCCATTTGGTAACATACTCTGTTGCTACTAGAATATATGTCTTCTGATTTGATGATGGGTTGATCGGACCAACAAAATCGAGTTCCCAACGCTGAAATGGTTCGATTACTAACTATGGGTTTAAAGGCATTTTGTCAGACTATCCAAGGTGTCCTGCTCTTTGGCAACTGTCATAGGCCTGAACAAATTTCTTAGCGTCTTTAAAGATTGTGGGAAAGTAATAACCTTTTTGGAAAATTTTGTGACCAGTTCTTTGATCTACGAAATGTCCACCACACAATTCATCATGACAGGCTTTCAGAATGTCAAATATTTAATATTTCGTCTTCAAGGATGCATCTTCTAATGTGCATAGATGCCCCTGTATGAAATAGGTAGCCCCCAATCCAAGAAAATCATGTACTACATTGCACAATTTGGTTTTGTTCATTAGGGGTCAGATGCTTTGGTAATTTGCCTACTTCTAAATAATTTGTAACATTAGCATACCGGGGTATCTTGACAGTAACAACAAATAAATGTTCATCTGGGAATTGATCTTCGACTACTGCTACATCTGCTGGCTTCGACATTCGTGAGAGGAAATCAGCTACAAGATTCTCTTTCCCTGGTCGATCTTTTATTGTGATCTCAAATTCCTACAATAAGATCAACCATCTTGTTACTCTACCATTTGTAATAATTTTATTTGCTAAGTATTTTATGACAGAGTGATCTGTATATAAAACAACAGGATATGCAGTGATATAATGCCTAAATTTATTTACAGCATGTATTACAGCTAAAAGCTCTTTTTTAGTAACAGTATAGTTTAGCTCAGCAGGAGACAAATTCTTTCTAATATAATAGATTACATATGGTTTTCGTTCTTCTTCCTACCCAAGGACTACTCCAATAGCTGTGTATGAAGCATCTGATGAAATTTGAAATGGCAGGTCCCAATTTGGGCCTCTGAGCACTGGGGCTATTGACACAAGCTTTTTTAGATCCTCAAAAACATGGTCACATTTATCTGTCTAAACAAGATCAACATTCCTTGTCAGTGCGTATAGAGGTGTAGCTATTTGAGAAAAATGTTTTACGAATCTCCTATAATAACCAAAAAATCCTAGAAAACTACGTACATTGTTTATGTGGTAGGAGTAGGTATTAACATATTTGAATTTTGACTGGATCTACCTGTATACCAGCTTCTGAGATCGGGGAAAATTTTAAGAACCCCCCCTAAATTTACATGTATAATAAATGGGCGAATCTCCATGGTATATAGGAAAAATGGAAGGCGATTTTATCAATAATATGATAAGTATATATAATTTTTTGGCGAATCTCTCACTAGGCATGGCGAATATTTTGCTCAATTATAAAATCTTGTGTTTATTGAATACACAAATGAAATCATTACATTTCTTTAAAATATCTTTTGAAATAAAAATTACCGAAATTACATATCGATAACCTAGTGGGTGTAGGATAAAATTCACCCGTTCCATTCACAGAAAGCATGAGAAAAAACCTAATACTATATATAAAACCAAGAAAAATTCAAATTTGTGACTTCTAGGGACCTCGTAACCACCCTGCCAATACACAAGTATGTTCCTGTTTGCAATTAGAAAAATTACCCAAATTATAATCTGTTTACTCCAGCATATGTTGGAAAGTTATAGAAGGATGACTAGTGTAATCAATCCATTCCTTTTAGCCCTGGATTTGTTTCAGTTTAAAACAGAAGTATACAAATATACTTGTCCAATGTCTATGCTTTAACCATTCACCTTAAGATGTTTTTACAATATAATTTCCTAAGTCTATTTAATATCTTCATTATCATAAAAACCAACCTATATCCATCTTAACTCCACATCTACGACTCTTAGGGGGATGAAATCTATTTATCCCTCTGAGCACTTGGTACACCCAGAACTAAGATGGATCTAAGATGATAGAATTTCCCCTTTAAATAGTCTATGCTCTCACGAATACCATGGGTCAATACCATGGGTTATCATAAACTTGGAGCTTAGAAATTACTATTAGTAATTTATAAAAATTAATAAAATTAATAGTTGATTTTTATTTTAACCAAGCTAAAATGTTTAACATACATTAAATTACAACATCCATTTTTACTCTTGATCGGATCAAATATTTTTTCACTCTATGCTAGTTTGCATATCGCGATATTTGATACCTCTCGGGGGTTAGTAGATCCAGAGTAAAGATGGATCTATGCTGGTTTAATTCCCCCATTTAAATAGGCTACATTCCAGGTGAATACCATGGGTCAATACCATGTGCCATTTTGGTGAATACCATGGGTCAATACCATGTGCCATTTTTATTTTTATTAATACTAATATTAGGGTTAATAACGTTTTTTTTCAAGGTATTAATAACAATCTAGTCCATGGTATTTGTCCCATAGTATTTTGCCCATAGGTTTCACCAAAATATAATGCATTTTTTGAGTGTTCGTAAATATAAGGTGACTTATGGAGTAAATATAAAAAAATGTTTTATTTGTTTACCATACCTCTCATTTATTTACATTTTTATTAATTTACCATACCTCTTTTACAAATATGGTATTTGGCCATAGGATTCACTTAAATAAAACCTCTTTCTTGAGCCTTCATAAATAGAACGAGGGTTATGGACTACATATAAAAAGAGGTTTTATTTATTTACCATGCGTCTAGTTTATTTATATCTTTATTTATTTACCATACCTTTTGAGTAAGTATAAAAGACGTTTTATTTATTTACGATATCTCCACTTTACTTATATTTTTATTTGTTTACACCCTTGCATGTATATAAGGTGACTTATGGAGTAAATATAAAAAATGTTTTATTTATTTACCATACCTCTCATTTATTTATATTTTTATTAATTTACCATACCTCTTTTATAAATATGGTATTTGGGCCTTTGGCCCATAGGATTCACTTAAATAGAACATATTCTTGAAAATGGGCGAATGGATTCACTTAAATAAAACCTATCTTGAAAATGGGGGAATGGAAGGTTGTAACTCCTAATTTCAAGGGCTAAATTTATCTCTTTTACCCTCTCCCTTAAAATAAGGTGGGCTATTTGAGGTGATTTATAGAAATGTACTATGATACAAAATATTTTCCCACTAAAAATTTAAAACCCCTTAATTTCACCAAAGGGCGAACATTCACCCCTAAAATTTTCTATGTCTGAGATACAATGACCAAGGATGAGCCCTTCGGTCATCATCATATAGCACTTTTCATGGTTCAAGCAGAGCCTATTGGAAATACATCATTGCAACACCTTTTCCAATGTGTCTAGTGCTGGCTCAAAATCATCTCCGTATGGTGTGAAATCATCCATGTTTACTTCAAGCCCTTAATTTATTAAATCTAAAAAGATGCTAAGGATAGCCCTCTGAAATGTGACATGGGCATTGCATAGGCCAAAGGGTAGGACTCCCTAAGTAAACGTTCCCCAATGATAGGTAAAAGTAGTTTTGTCTTAGTCTTCAAGGGCAATCTGAATCTGATTGTATCCACTGAAGCCATCCAAGAAAGAAAAGAATTTCTTTCCTGCTAATGTGTCTAATACCTGATCAATGAATGGAAGGGGAAAGTGGTCTTTCTAGGTTTCTTTATTTAATTCTCTGTAATCTACACAAATCCTCCACTTTCCATTCTTCTTTGGCACCACTACTAGTGGAGAGACCCACTTGCCATCGCAGATTGGATAAATAGAGTTTACATCCAAAAGTTTTTGTAATTCAGCTTTCACAATATCTTTCAGATGAGGGTTGAGCCTCTGTTTGGGTTGGCAAATGGGTCTATCATCTTTTTCTGTATAAATGTGGTGCGTAGACAGTTGGGGATAAATTCCCTTCATGTCCGAATAATCCCATGCAAAATCTTCCTTATATTTTCTCAGTAGTTGGACCAACTTTTCTTCTTATTTAGGAGTTAGGTTATTGTTAATGTTCAAAGTTTTTCCTGGCTCAATCTCTATAGTTTTGCTGTTTGAAACAGAGGTAGTGGGTATTGATTGGTCATGAGTGTCTTTGAGAGGATCTTCTTCTAGTTCATTTTCAAATGCTGCCTCTATCATGTGACATTGTACATGGGATCTAGATTCTTATTGGTTAATGAAGTTGTTAATAACATCATCCTCTATTAGATCTTTAAAATCGAGGGCATCTTTTATGGTTAATGGGGACCTAATATTTTCTGTGAGGTACAACACAGGTTGTTTGTTAGCTTTTATTATTGTTACACTTGGCTGGGCTAGAGGATATAGAGCTAGATTCTTGATATTGCTCCCTCAAGCTATAGTCACACTGCCTTGTCGGCAGCCAATGTAAGCATCAGCAGTCACAAACCAAGTTCTACCTAAGATTAATGGATCTCCATCGAGTTAGTTTTTGGGGTTGATTATCAGAAAGTCGATAGGATATTCCTAGGAATCAACAGATACCATTACATGGTGAAATGCACCTCCTGGCCTAACTACTGATCAGTCAGCTAGTTCTAATAAGGTGGAGGTTGGTTCTATTGATGTAATGCCCAATTTTTGACAAGTGGTGGTTATTAAAATATTAATTGCAACCCCTAAATCAACTAGGGCATTTGAAAAGGTTTGTCCATTGATTTGCACTGTCACTATAGGATTCCTTGGGTCTTCTACTTGGACCGTTGGGTTAGTTGTTATTCTCCTCGGTTTTTTTATACATAACTCTTTAACGGTTTTTGCATATATTGGGATATCTTGGATAGCTTGGAGGAGTGGGATTTTTATATAAAAATTCTTTAGTTCTCCCAGAATATCAAAGTTAAGATGTTCTATAGGGCGTGGTATGATTAATCGTTCTGGGAATGGGGAAGATGACGTGGTTTCTTGGTCGCGAGTTTGTTGTCTAACCACATCCTCTTCTTGTAGTGGTTATTCTATGGGTAGCTGATTTTCAACTTGAACATTTTTATCTCCCTCAATCTCTATAATGCACCCAGACCTTAATTGAAGGTCGTTGCACTCCCTTAGATCGGTTTCTAGTTCCGGTGTTTTGATTATTTGAATAGATAGAACAGGTCTATTATTTGGGTTTGGGTTGGGTTGGGCTAGGAGTTGCGATCTTAAGCGGGACTGGGGATTTTGTTTTAGTGCATATGGTGCTGGCAATGTAGGTTGAGGGAGTGGAATGGTTCCAGCTGGCTGATTCATTGGTCTCTACCAATTTGACTGCCAGGCTTGACTCTGCGAAGTAGGAGGGGACCATTGTGTTGGATAAGAATTGTTTTGCCAATATGGTGGAGAGTAGGGAAAATTTGGCCAATTAGGTTGGCTTGTTTGATTCAGCCATGGAGATGAAGGGAATGGTTGTTGTGACCAGTTTGAAAAGGGAGGATGATTTTTCCACATTGTATTATATTGCTGAGCATGATATTGCAGACGCTGGAAAGAAGCACATGGATCGGATGACATACCTGGTTGTCATTGCTGCCATTGATGGCACTGATTGAGTAGGTACACTGGCTCTGATTCTTCTTCCACTTCTTTATATACTGCTTACAAACCAGGAAGTGAGGGGTAGTTCTATATGGAGTGATCTTTTGTACAGATAGCGCAGATTTGAACTGCATCTACTGGGCACTCCTTGTGGCTGTGTTTCGTTCTGCATTTAGGGTAGAATATTGCTAGATTTTACTCTACTTATACTTGTTTCTGTTTCACTTGCATAATATCGAGTTGCGTTATCAGAGTCCCCAATATATCAGTTTTGAAATTCTCCAGTAAATTTCTGATTTCTGTGCGGGTTACTCCTTCACCAGAGATCTTGTTGTCCCTTGTGAACCTGTCACATTCTGCTGGTTTTATCCTTGTGGTACCTCATGAACTCTTGATACATAAATCAATAGTGTCAACAAAATTTTCTTGATAAATGTCTCCTTTTCCCATAATATTTAGTGTTTCAACCCATTGTTCCTTCATCCCTTTAATTAATGTCATTTTTAATACATTGTTAGGTAAGGGTAATGACGCCTAAAGAGATCTCTTAATATTATACTGAAAATGTTCAACATATTCTTCTAGTGTCTCATTAGGTCTAGCTACTGTTAGTTCCAGTCTTCGCAACCTGTCACCAGGGATCAAAATGGGCTCTTACTATGTCTGGTTTTCAGAGATGTTTTGCACGTGATCTTTAGTGCAAATCATATCCTAAGTATTTCTATGAGAAGAAGCTCGAAAAAATATTTCCAATGGTATATCACACTCCCATAACCCGTTTCTGGATCAGAAGATATGATCGCAATGAATGAGTGATTCCTGGTCATGCATGTTTTGAGGTCAGTTGCTGCACACAATGATAGTTTTAGTACAAGATAATTTTCTGAAATAATGGTAAGGAATTTTTCAAAAGTGAAAGAGGTTTTTGTCAACCACATACCAAATAATAAAAACCTCCTTTAGTTTATGCACCGGTGCTAATATGTGGGAGATATACAGTGATCTTTGGAGCCTACATTAAAACAAAGCAAAATTTTCATATTTCTTACTGTTTTAGTAATTTTAGTGCGGTGCCATTTTACAACAGATGGAAAGTAATTTTTAACAACCCAAGGAGGTTTTTGTTAACCACGAGCCCTACAACAAAACTATCTTTCATTTTATTCACAGGTTTCGTTAATTTGAATATGTGACTAGATCTTTACGGCTCAATTTGACAGATTTAATTCAAATTTAATGATTCTCTGTTTTAGAGATGATTTTGTGGCACAGATTCTGAGGAACGGGAAATGAATTTCTAGAATTTGAGAGAGGGTTTTATCCAAGAAAACCTTTTCTACAAAAACCTCTTTCCATTTTGTAACAAGTGCTATGGTTTATGAGATACGAGTTCATCATCAACACCTATTTTCATAAATTCGGTCCAAGTTTAATGTAACTGATTCTATTTTGAAGAAGATGGTTGAGCTCAATTCCCTTAATACAGGGATGAGCTAAATGTATAAATTTTATGTATTTCATAGTGTAGAGGTTCGATTTTGGCAGTAGAGAGGGTATCTTAGCTTTGTGTAAAAATTTTCCTGTATATCATTTTAATAAAGCAGTCTTTTGCCCTTTGGATCTAGGATTCATCACGGTGCTAATGTTTAGTATGTTTTTCCTGTAATTAATTTACACATTATGTCTTTTCTTCCTTGTTACAACATTATCTAAGTAATATGTTAAGAATTCATCCGTAATGATGCTCCTTATGTGATGATTTTGTTGTTAGTTGTAATGGTTGTCTTATGCATAATTCATCCTTGGCTAGATGCTCTGTTGAGAAACCTCGTGATTCCCTTTCATCTAAAGTTGCTGTTGTAGATTCATCCTTTTTCTAATGCCTATAGGGAAGCGGGATTTCTCCCTCATACTTCTCACTTTTACAATCTTCACTTGGCTGAACATGGCACTTAATTTGCCCCAGGTTTTCCGGCAGAAATTGACATTGATTCCATAGTCCAATCACCCTTTCTCTTGTTGTTTTCAACCCGAAAAAAATCCAATAAAATCCTCTGAGCTACTATACCTAGCCTAAAATCTACATTAAATTCAGTTATCTCAAGCCCTAATTACCAATATCCTAATTGAGATTGACAAGGAGAGAGCCCTCTCCCGACCTGGTAGCGCTAGCTACCAGGTTAAGCATGGTTTGATGTTACCCTAGACCTGCCTTCCTTCAGCCTGAGGTAAATCCAGGCTCTAACATAGTGGCAACTCCACTAGGGAACGTATTTTTATGTTCCTCAGCAAAATTTATCATGTTTAGATCTGATTGTTGATTATGGATAGCAGTCAGACACATATGAAAGATAAAACATTCACCTAGTGACTCCAACTCAATCCAGAGATTCCAATGCTCACCGATCCGTTCATGCACTAAAATAAAATGGTAGGGTATGTGGCAAACCCTGTGTTTTGTGAAGTTTTAAAAGAAGTTAGAGATCAGTTAGTGGATATTGAAATTGATGAAGTATTTTTCATTATCGTGCTTCAATGTTTGAGATCAACGAAGTTTCCTCCTAAAGCTAAAACTGATTTCTTTGAGTTAGTTGTTGAAAAATTTGAGAAGGAGATTCAATATTTAAATGATCAAATCCAATCATATGAATTTCTAGATCCCAAAAAGTTCTTGGAAACTCTCCTTCCTTCAAAACAAGAAACAATAGGGCTACCCATGGATGCTTGCATTGACAGTTTGCAGTTGGAGGTCTATGTTGAGGAGTTAGGGCAGCAAACAGAGTCTGGTTTCTTTGATCCTATTTTCACATATGTGGAGTATCTTTTCAGTTTGAATGATAAGTCAGATTGTCTTTCACACAGCCAAGTTCAGTTTGTGCATGGATGGTTGTCAACATTTACATTTGTGTCCTGGTTGAAGAACTTTAAAGTAGCATCTTTGTCACAGTTACTTGAATGGTTGATATGGCATTAGAACATCACTTGATCTATTGATTTTGCAGCAAAGTAGGGTAGGTTTGTGTAAATAGATAAGCTGCCAAAGGCAGCATTTCAGTTTGGATTGGTATGAGTTGTTTTGAGTTTGCAGTTGTTTGACCATATTGCCCAATGGATGAGGCACTTTGTCTATGGTGTTCTTGGCACCTCCAAGGATCTGTCATCCCCAATAAGGCCGATGTTAGTTCTAGTCTTCGCAGCCTATCACCAGGGATCAAAAAGGGCTCTTACTATGTCTGGTTTTCAGAGATGTTTTGTACATGATCTTCAATGCAAATTATATCATGAGTTTTTCCATCAGAAGAAGCTCAAAAAATTATTTCCAATGGTATATCACACTCCCATAACTGGTTTCTGGATAAGAAGATATGATCGCAATGAATGAGTGATTCTTGGTTATGCATGTTTTGAGGTTAGTTGTTGCACACAATGACAAGTTTAGTACAAGATCAGTTCCTAAAATAATCGTAAGGATTTTTTGAAAAGTGAAAGAGGTTTTCATCCATCACATACCAAATAACAAAAATCTCCTTCATTTTATGCACAGGTGCTACTATGTGGGAGATATGCTGTGATATTTGGAGCCTACATTAAAACAAAGCAAAGTTTTCATATTTTTTATTGTTTTATTCATTTTAGTACGGTGCCCTGTTACAACAAATGGAAAGTAATTTTGAAAAACCCAAGGAGGTTTTTGTTAACCACAAGCCATATAAAAAAAACCTCTTTCCGTTTATTGACATGTGTCATGAATTTGAATATGTGACTAGATCTTTACATCTATTTTAACATATTTAAGTTTTTAATGAATTTTTGTTTTAGAGATGAATTTGTGGCATAGATTCCGAGAAACTGGAAACAAATTTCCAGAATTTGAGAGATTTGTTTCTCCAACATGACCCTTTATACAAAAATTTCTTTTAGTTTTGTAACGGGTGCTATGCTTTATGAGATACGAGTTCATCTTCAACACCTATTTTCAGAAATCCGGTCCAAGTTTAATGTAACTAATTCTATTTTGAAGAAGATGGTTGAGCTCAATTCCTTTAATACAGGGATGACCCAAATGTATAAATTTTATGAATTTCATAGTGTAGAGGTTATATTTTGGCAGCAAAGAGGCTGTCTTGGCTTTGTGTAAAATTTTTCCTGAATATCATTTTAATAAAGCAGTCTTTTTCCCTTTGGATCTGGGATTCATCACGGTGCTAATGTTTAGTATTTTTTTCCTGTAATTCATTTACACATTATGTTTTTTCTACCTTGTTACAGCACTATCTAAGTAATATGTTAGGAATTCACCCGTAATGATGCTCCTTTTGTGATGATTTTGCTATTAGTTGTAATGGTTGTCTTATGCAGAATTCATCCTTGGCTAGATGCTCTGTTGAGAAACCTTGTGATTCTCTTTCATCTAAAGTTGTTGTTGCAAATTCATCCTTTGTCTGATGCCTGCAGGGTAGCAGGCTTTCTCCCTCATACTTCTCACATTTACAATCTTCACTTGGCTGAACATGGCACTTAATCTGCCCCAGGTCTGCCGGCAGAAATTGACATCGATTCCATAGTCCAATCACCATTTCTCTTGTTGTTTTCTACCTAAAACAAATCCAATCAAATCGTCTAAGCTACTATACCTAGCCTAAAATATACAATAAATACAGTCATCTCAAGCCCTGATTTCCAATATCCTAATTGAGATTAACAAGGAGAGAGCCCTCTCCTGACCTGGCAGGGCTAGCTACCAGGTTAAGCATAGTTTGATGTTACCCTAGACCTGCCTTCCTTCAGCCTGAGGTAGATCTAGGCTCTAACAACTACCATCTGAATATTTCATCCTTTAATTCTTTAGGCCTACAATAATCCTAATAGTTCTTTAGGAAAGCAACTTTCATCTTATCCCGGTCATTTATGACACCTCCACGTAACCCCATAAACCATCATAAAGCAGCCCCTTTTAACGTAGACGGAAATAACTTTAGCTTTTGGGGATCAGTGGTATAGTTGTACCCCCTGCACAATACATCAAATTCAAACAAAAATGCATCTGGATCTTCTGATGTTAGGCCATGGAATGTAGGCATATGCTGGAGAGGAATGGCCTTCATAGGTGCATTAGCTGCAGTATCTACAATGGGATATTGTAGCGTGGATGTTTGAGGTGTTTGCTGGTTCTGGGCCATTTGGTCGAATATGTGCCAATATCCTTCTGGGATTTCTTGGAGGGTATTTCTAGGCTGGCTAGAAGGTGTAGGAATGGCCTTAACAGGAATGGCCTTAACAACACTTCCTTTGTCTTGAATGATGAGAGTTCCTTGCTTAACTAATGTCTAGGGGGATCTTAGCTCTTCAGGTTCTTCAACTTTGTTCTGGATGATTTTGACAGCATTTCCCTTATCTGGGCTACTTAATGGCAGAACTATTCCAAGAGGAGATCTTGGTTCTTCTGTTTCCCCTGTTTCTCCTCTTCCTTTGCAGAGATTACTAAGGTTCCCTTCTTGTAACAATTTTGGGCTAGAATTCTCAACTTCATGAAAATCTTGCTCCTCTGTTTGGTTGTGCACCTCAGCAAAGGCTATAGATGGTGATTTTGTGGCCCGATGGGAACTGGTAGGTTGTCTAGAAGTAGCTTTTATAGGTCCTACTGACGGCTAGGATTCTTCTTTTTTAAGGATTTCATCTGTAAAGGTCGATCAGCCAAGGGTCACCAATCCCTTAGCTTTATCAGGCTTGGGTAGTGGTTTAAGATTCTTTTCAAGCTTTTTCTGCTTAGTCATGCAAACAGATAAAATACTTACTCTCCCCAAAATAACAACAAATATGTAGGAAAGCGGGTGGGGGAGCAGGGTTGTTACATGCTCCGTACACAGGTTCTTACCTTTCATTTTTAAAACCCAACTCTCTCCTAGCAAGTACTTACACTACTCTCTTTTCAAAAGAAACAAATGGCTACACCTCCCCGGCAATGGCACCAAAATGTTGAGTAATAAATAAGATCTTTTTAAGTTCTATTTACCCTACATTAATTATCAATCCAGGTACAATTTTTTGTCTCAAGAGTGTACTCAGTCTGAGGCGGTCACTTGTTCAATTGTAATGCTTGCAATATAGTGCTTTACAAAAGTAAGTAAATGCTTGCAACAAAATCTAATTGTAATGGAAAGAAACTCAAATGCTTTGTAACTAAGTCATTCACCAAAGAAACTACAGTAATCATCAGTCAAGCATGCAGTAATGATAACTCTTTCCACTGTAAACTGATGTAAATGAAAATCAATCAAAGGCAAGATCTCCTATTTGAGAACTTAGACAACAGTAGTCAATGTTCATTATAGTTGTAGATCTTTCTATCCACACCAAAGCAATTACTGGAAATAACAATTCAATTAGCAGGAAAGGAACAACAACTAATCTATTGAAGAGATCGAACAACAAAGCTTAATCTACAGGAATGAATTGAGCAGCAATCTTAACCGAAAGAATTTGAACAACAATCTTTAACTAATAAAGGAATTGAACACCAATCTGAGAAAGGAACAACAAACCTAAGTAAGTCTACGGAAATTGAACAACAAACTTAATCAAGTGTAAACACACAGTGACTATAGAATCAATAGTCTTACTCTAGCATAATGGGCATTAACCATAGTTATAAATGAACGACAATTACAGTTATAATAGAACAGTAATTGAATGAACAACAATTGCAATTGTAAGTAAATCGTAGCTAAATGAACAACAATACCAATCGGTAAATGAATAGCAATATCAATCTGTAAATGAACAACAATATCAATCTGTAAATGAACAGCAATCTCCGAATTAGACAGTGCGATATTATTTCAGAATGAACAACATAACATTTTCAGTTGCAAATAATAATCTTGCTATCCAATTACTAATTCAATATAACAGAGAAATTCAACTAAATGTTCAGAAACAAAATATTACTGAATAAAGCAAGTTAAGGAAATGCAAAGGAAATCAAACCACACATGACTGTAATCAGAAAATAATGATACAAGAAGCAAGTGATCCACTAGGGTCGGGCCCTTAGCCACTAGGGAAACATTGTCGCAGTTACTCCAAGATTAGAGAATGGAATAGCAACAGAGTTATATATTAATCATAAAGATAGAGTTAGAGCTATCGCTCCTTAAAGAGAGTCAATGATCAAAGTTCATAGTACAACAACAAATTCTACAAATCAACAATAATATATGCCCCCTAGGCTAGCAGCGCTATCCCTTTTTATAATGGCTAGACAGAAGTATCAAAATACAAATAAGTCTTGAGGCAGCGATCCCTCAGGATCAAAGGATCCTGAGGGATTCACTATATCTTTAATCTTTAGTTATCATTTTGTCCTCTTGCACTGATACCACATTTCGTTTTCCTTTTCCTGGTTCATGTGCTTCAATATTGATTTCCTTGTCTGGATGTGGTTTCCTGCCAAAGGGACAATAGTTGGTTTTGCTTTGTCTTTTCCTTCGGAATGGTGATTTTCCATTTTCTTTGCTTTCTGCATAGAAAAAGACAATAATTAATCATTTTACATCGATCACAAATATCCTTAATTCTATCATAATCCTTTAACATATTATCATCTTAGAATGTAAAGAAGTTATGATTTCAAGGAAAAGATAGAGAAATAGATGGTAAATACATACCTTTTCCAACGCTCAACAACCACGATGTGGAAATTTTGTATTTTCTTACACTTTAACACTTGTAAACTACTTTGAATTCATAAAATACTTCACACTTATCTATTACTTTGCATAATTACATTTATCACTTAAACGTATCATACAAATCTATAAACTCCACAGTACTGGAATAAAGTGTAGATAATCAACACATGAAGACAGAAATTTTACTGTGGTTCATCCCAATGTGGGACTATGTCCACAAGAACTATTTCTTATAATAAATAATTAGGTACAACAAAAAGTTCTTCACCTGTGCACACAACTATAGGTTGTCTGTGCACTAAGTTGTAGAGAGTCTACACACTAAGCTGTAGACCCATGCATCCCAACACTCACTTGTGGAGCCTTGCCCCTTTCTCCAAAGTATAGATCACAGAATTACAACCATAAACATAGATATGGGTCCAATTGATTCATTTATGTCTTCCTTCTTTATTATTCATCCCTATACATATTATTACATTGAGGGATTACGTTGCTACATTACCATGAACCCAATACCATGGTTTCCAAAATACAAGGGATTATCGTCCAAAACCATTCAAGTTTTACAATATTATATGATTTTACAAAAAGGGAGGGGCTTTGCCGCAAAGACCCTGTACTTCGCAGTGTATTTTTTGTGTGATCCTCACTGTGATCAGCTACTCTGCTACACAGTCCACTTCACCCCCTATGACAACCTTTCTACTATGTGCCCTACCCACGAAATTCAGATTGCTTCCCCAAAATCTAGCCAAGTTGGGCTGCATCAAACAATGACTCTAGACATTGAGTATGTTATCAATTTTTACAATAAACCACATTTAATCATTTTTCTGGTAATTTTTTGATTTTAATCGGAATCCAAGGTACTTGATGCCTTCTTCCAAGTCCATTGATTGAAATGAAAATAAACCCATTGCATATGATATTTTCTCTCTAGGGAAACCCAAAACCGAAATAGTGGATAATAACATTTTAAATAATTTAATAATATGATCCAGAGCAGCATAGCCATGCCTTGTACCATTGACGAAAATCATCACATCGTCTACAAATAACAAGTGTGTAAGATTAATATATCCTATGAGTGGCACTCCTTTCGTAAGTCCCCTACTCCTAGCATCCATGATCAATCTTCTAATACCTTCCATTAAGAGTAGAAATAATAAAGGCGAGAGGGGGAATCCTTGCTGCAATCCCATTTGCATGGAAGAATACAAAAGAGGTAAAGGTCATACAACATGTGGTCCACTTTATCAAATTGTTGTGGAAATTTAGATGCACGAGGATCATTATGTTATATAACCAGTTGGATTTGTCATAAGATTTAGCCAGATCAATATTTAAAATCATGTCTTTCAACTTCTTTTTATTTATACTATGCTTTCCTTCCTATGCAACTCCTATAGATTAATGTATCTGTGGATCCTCCGAAAAAGAAAATTACTCGTTCGAGATGTTCTTGGATTATATCAATTTATTTGTTATAATTTTTGCAGTGATCTTGTAAATACAATTAGATAAAAAGATAATCTAGTACTCATTTAAATATTGTGGGTTGTCTACGTTATGGAGTAAAGAAATGAAAGTAGAATTGAAGGAATCATACATCCTTTCTCATAATTTTCATTATTCAACCTACTTTAGAATTTCATTCCCAATCAACTCATAGAATTAAAAAATAATTCAGTTGGCCATCCATGTGGCCCCAGATTCTTATCCTTTTTAAACCAATGAATAAATTCTTCTACTTCTCCATTTGTTATAGGTGACATCATATCCTCATTTATATATTCATCTACGTACCTGGGAAATAACTGAGCAATTTGAATGATCTCTGGAAGAGTGACCTCTTAAGGGGCCTCAAGTAAAGAGTGAAAATGTATAACCCCTATTCTTGCCAAACCTCTAAAATTTTATGCCATCTCACCAACCTTTTCATCTTTCAACGACCAAATGGTGTTGATTTCCCTTCTGCCTTTTGCATATTGTTGAAAAAGCTTCATATTTTTGTCCCCTGTTTGTAACCATATTGCACAACTTCTTAGTCTCCATTATTCTACCGTTTCCTTCAATAATGTAGATTTCTCTAGTTCCAATTCAGTGAGTCTTATTTTAGAAATAATTATTATCATAACCCCCCTGGCTCATCCACCTGTACAAATTCATCCTCAATACTCTTTAATTTCTACTCATTTCTCTTCTTTCTTTAATACACCCATTCAACAGTCATTTTCTTGATAACCTTTAATTTTTCTGCAAAACACTTGGTCGTAGACCCATGTCCATCTTTTTCAATATTCCTCCATGTATCCCTAACTGATAACCTAAAATATTCTTCCTTCATCCATATGGCATTGATTTTGAAGGGTGGTTTTGGTTTACAGGAATGTGCAACTAGCTCTAAGTATATCAGAAAGTGATCAGATGCACCCACACTCTAATATGATTTAGAATATTAGATTGTTGTGCTAAGATCCTCCTCAGATTAGAAACAAAATGATTTCATTATGCTTAAGGATTCATGAATTTTTTCAAGTGAAAAATGACTTTTTATGTTAATTTTTTGAGCAATTTTAACATAAATAAGAGACTGAAAAATAGCATAAATATATACAGAACATCATGAAAAAAACATCACAATAGGAGCACAATAAAGGAGTTCACCCCTCTTGGGCTATGTCTCCTTGCTATAGCTTCCAATGGCTTGGGCCTCTCTATTATGCTCAAAAGTGTAAAAATATGTCTTTACAATGCTCAAATGCTTCTGACACCTACTCCAATGAGTCCAAAATGTCCAAAAATGGCTACCTAGCCTCTTCTTGCATCCAATTTGGTTGAAAAATAGAGAAGTTATGACCTCTCCTAGTCAGGAAACTAATCGCTGCACAAATTGCTCAAAACCCGACACAGATCCTGCATCCCCCCCCCCAAAAAAAAAGCACTAGATGGCGAAACTTTTGCACACGGCTGGGTGAAATTGTAGGACAGTTAATTTCACCCATAATCCCAACGCAGTCATAAAAAATGCCAAGTGACCTAGTCACATGTGGTGTTAGGAGGTGGCGGTCTTCTGGTCCGTCACAATAGATGCCATAGTTAGGAGGCAAGTGGTCACATGTGCTTGGACCGACAGTCAAGTGGCCGTGACATTTACTTTTTTGGTTTATGGTTTTGCACGTTCACATGGGAGGGCGGTTGGCATTTACACTAGTGGTCTCTCCCCATACTTGACAGTGTTACATGTTAACACAATCCCACACCCTATTGTAGTTAAGAACTATTATGTAGGCGGAGTGGTAAGGCTTGGTGTTGTTTGTTGAGAAGTGGCGGTTTTGAATCCTATGGCCACTAGCTCTGTTGTTGAACCCATTTTTGGTGCCATCTTAGTCTGCCACATGGCGACCTCCGATTGGGCCACGTGGCAACCTGTGGTTGGCCATCAACCCACAAATGAAACACTACCTTCGTACACCAACCATGGAGTGACACTTGTCACCTTCTGATTTGCCACCTACAAGGAATATTCTAAGATATTCCATATAATATTCCAAGGAATATTATTTTTGTTGATTGGGTTGTACGGATACCCAGTCAGCATCCATGTTAGCCCCTGCACCAAATTTGCCTGTTTGGGAAAACAAATAGATCATGTTTCTGGGAGCATAATGTGTCTGTTTCATGTGAAACAAGTTGCGTCGGATTCTAGATGATGAGCATTATGTGGTCGTTTAGGTTCAAGGCCATTTTGACGACTCTTTTTGTTTACCATAATTTTGACCACTTGAACACTCCTCCCCAGTGGAAGCCTTTTGGACCCCAAAATATCACTTTTAGTTGTCCAGCTAGTGAGGGCACAATTCCCTCACCTTCCCAATCTCTATCCATTTGGATTTTGAAAGATTTTTACCCTTCAACCCCACTCGAAGATAATCAACACTTCCCATTTTTGATGTCCATATTCTTCTGTCAAGTATAGTGTCTTGCTGAAGCTCATCAAGGAATTCTGGAGAAAAGTATTCAATAGATGAAATTTGAATATTCTCTCCTTGGTCTTCAATCAAAGGAGGCTCAAACAACCTTAAATTTTCGTAATTAACAACAACATAAATTTTCATATATGAAGGCAAATCCAATGACAAGGCATTGTTTCCAATCTTTTCCAAAATTATGAATGGATCATATCTAATTGGTTTTATATTTACCTTCTCCTTGAAGCCTCTCTTTGCTAATGTGAATCCAAACTTCATCACCGACTGGGAACTTGTGATCTTCACGATGCTTGTCGTCCCTTTCTTAGTACTTTCCGTGGCTTTTTTCAAGTTGTTCTTGAAGCTTTTGGTGCACCAATTGGATTTGTTCAATGAATTTTCTTGCTTTTTTATGTCACTATGACCGTCAATAGCAACATCTTTTCCAAAAATAAAATCTAAAAAATATTTAGGCAAGTATCCAAAACATCCCTCAAATGGCGATGTTTGAGTTGAAGAGTGCTTGGCCTAGTTGTAAGCAGGCTGAATATAGTGAAAATGTTCATCCCACAAGTTAGGATGCTTGATAAAATATCCACAAAGAAGATGTATCACTGTTCTATGCACCACCTTTGTTTGACCATCTTTTTGTGGATGAAAAGTTGTACTCTTTTTCAATTTGGTGTCCATGAATCCCCACAATCTAGACCAAAAATTCCCAATGAAGCGAGAATCTCGATCACTAACAATGGATGTGGGCAATCCTAAATGAACCCAAACATTCTGAAAGAATAACTGAGCAATTTCTTCAGTTCTAACCTACTTTTCACATGGCATCAAAATACACCTTTTTTTAAACCTATCCACAACTGTATACAAATAATCATGACATCTTTTTGACAATGGAAGATTTCCTACAAAATCCATAGAAACACTCTTCCATGGTCGTGAAGGAACTGGAAGTGGTGTGTACAATCCTAACTTCCTATTGATAGGCTTACTAATTGCACATAATGAATATCCCTTAATAAAACAAGATACACTTTCAAGCATAGGAGGCCAATAACAATACCACTGTAGATGTTCCACCGACATACTTACACTGAAATGACCAGCAATAAGAGAAGTATGTGCCTCTCTTATGATGTTAACTCTTTGTCCCTGTGGAATACAAAGCTTTCCAAGATGGTACAACAAGTTATCATGCAAATGATAATCCAATTCCTCTACTTGGTTACCTTGACTCAAGCTTGCATAAAAATATTTAAAGTCATTATCTAATGCATATTGCTCAATATAAATTTCATGTAAAACAAAATTATGCTTGAGTAAAGTAGATGCACTAACAATAGGTGTAGAAATCATATCACCAATTTTATTGTAGATACCTTTCTTATAGCTATTTACCAAGTGGAATTGCTGAAGATAACCCATCCATCAGAAGTGCCTTGATTGTTGTAACGTTGATTAAGATTGCAAGTATTACAATGGTTGATGATCAGTGTGAATGATTGTTTCCTTACGAATCAAGTAGTGTATCCATTTTTTCACACTTTGCACCAATGCATACAATGTAGAATTTTTCTACAAATTAGCTGGCTCTGATACCATATAGAATTTTCTCTACAAATCAGCTAGCTCAATGATATCATGTAGAAATTTCACATGCAGATCAAACTGATATATGCAATGTAATAAAGCATAATACTAGATCTACGTCTACCATAGACATAGTGGAAGCTTAATTGAACATGAGCAACATTAAGCATGAACATATATAAGTGAGAATGAGAAGTAATCAACCATAACACAGAAGATATAACCTGGGGAAAGCACGAGCCTAAAACCCCATCTCTGTATTATCAATCAAGTTGAAATCCTCAACAACATACAAAACTAATCAGCTCAAAATCTATCCTGCTCTCTCTGCACTCTAATAATGTAGATCATAGACTACCTAGGCCTCAATATATAAGCCACAAGTCCTCCAATAACCTATTTCCTTGCACAATTTTGATTGGGATCCAATTACATAACATGTGGGAATTCTCCCCAATCATACCTGCTATCAACCTCAGGTCTAATTACGCAATCCTTGAGGACTCAAGTTCCTCCTGCATGCAAGGAATATTCACAAGGAAGATCTTAGCATCTGATAGTACATTTCCCATCATCTGATCTCAACTGGGTCTCTGTTTCAACTACCATGCATCAGTTATCCATGAGAGAATACTCAGTTATCTGAAAATAATAGTTGTCATGTGCATGCAAGCATCAACAAACTATATCTCATTAATTTAACAACTTGTTAAATTAATCTAACTGAACTTGACTAAGTTAAACTAAGTTAAATTATCCTCTCAATATAGAACTCATCCTTAATTCCTCAATCAGTGGTGTAAATCAAGGAAACATTCCCCAGCCAGTGGAGAAATTATTGCATGTTCTCACAAAGACTTCAAGTTTGATTTTACTTAACTAATTAACTCATGGAGAATTAATTAATTAATATTCAAACTGTTGATAAGACAAAATTCGAATTTTACTTCATATTTTAGACCGAGGATTGCCTAAAAATAGGAATCCAACTTGAACTGCTAAAAATAGAAATTCTATTTTTAGCACTTGCATTTTTCATTCCCTGTTGCCCAATCTGGCACTGATGCCCAAACTGCTATTTTTAGCAATTTCTTGTTGCCAATTTTCAACACTCCCTCTCAATAAGAAAGGCTTCCTCTCGAACCCGATCCTGTACCTCTAGACTGTTTTGCTTGCAACACATCTACCATGTGTGGTTTCTCCAGCAACTCTCAGAACTAAAAACTCCTAATTGACCTCTTTGTTGGGCTAGAAACATACTCTGATGCTGAAGCTCTACTTGCTGCTAACATGTGCTACCTCTCTGACCTTTATGCTACCGCAACATCTCGATGCATCTTGCATCGTTGCACCCTTCTTTGTGCTACCCTGCACTATGCAACACACTTGTGCCTCTCGCATTGCTGCAGCATGCATGCTCTGTGCTATCCTAGGATTCCCTGCACTGTAGCTTTCTCTACCACTCCATCTGCATCTGTCTCTACCCAATCGGTCAGTTCCTGCTACTCCACATCGGGAGCCCATAGCAAGGTCTCATCTAAGATTTTGGGTAGCTCAAGGATCCTGCCCCTCCTCCTTGGGATGATTACTCGGCATCGCCCCACCTCCTACCTGGAGGTATGGCCACATGTGATCCCTCCGCCCACCTGGCTTGAAGTTTTCCCCTACTGGAGGTCTTTGCATGAGTAGATGTCTCTACTTGATCTCCACTCAGCTTCCCCTATTATGGCTGCTCCACAACCTCCTGAGGTTGTTGCACCAATCGTGGCTCTTCCACAATCGTCTGAGACTTCTTTTGGCGCTGCATGTTGAGAGGTAATATACTCTCCCTCTCAACCACCAAGTCTCCAATGGTTGCCTTGCTGATCAAGGCTTTGCATGCATCTTGACCCTCAAGAGCATAAAGGTTCTTAACCCATGAACCAATCTGCTTCACCTGTCTAGTGATGATGTGTCTAAGGAAAACCTTTCCCTTACTGAAGACTACATCTAGTCTCTGTCTTCCAGCATCGCGATCAACACCAAGTCTCTCTTCAGTCCTAGTACATACTTGACATTGGTTAAGGTAAGGCGAGCTCCATGCTCCCTCTGAAAAATAACCGTGCCTACACCTGAGACACTATACATTTCATTATTACCCATCACTATGAGTATCTGGAGATCTTTCTCGTCCAAAGTATTGAACAAACTCTTATCGTCGGTCATGTGGAAAGAAGCTACACCATCCAGAAACCAACCACTTCCCACCATGGATGAAACCAGGCATGCAAAGAGTAATCCAACTCGAACTATGAAGCAAGTGCCTCACCTTCAGATCCTTCCTCGGATAACTTCTTGGATTTCCTCTATGGACAATTTGTAACAAAATGGCCCACCTCACGACAACGAAAGCATCACACTTTCGATTTTTCAACCTTCTTCCCACCATGGGAAGAACTCGATTCAGAAAGAGAAACCTTCTCCTTCCCCTTCTTCACCTTACTCACTAAGGCATAGTTCTCTTCATCCTCCATCGATGAAGAACCATCTTTGGTGCTCTGTTTGATCTCCTCCTGAATCAAATCTGACCATAATCATTCCCAATCTGGCAGTTTCTCTGTTCCATTAACTGAGTCTTAGAAGCTATGCCAGCTCTTAGGAAGTCCGAGGAGTGCAAGACTCACCATGTCATGATCAGCTGTCACAACCGCTACACTTGCAAGCTCATCCCTGCATGTGATGAGCTTGGTCAGACACATAGAGATCATGTCACCCTTTTCACACTTGATCTTTCGAAGTTCATCCTTCAGTGCCAACTTCCTCTGATCATTGTTGTTCTGATAAAGATCTTTCAATGTTTTCCACATCGAAAATGGAGTCTCCTTCTCATGGAGAATCGAGACTGTGTGATCTCAAACTCCCTCCAGGGTGATTCTTCTAGCTCTAGCCACACACTTCTTCCATTCCGCCAGTTGAGTAGCATCAATCGGCTTCTGGACTTCTTGATCAATGAAGTCCTTTAGACCATTATTTTCTAATACTACCTCCATGCAATCCTTCCAGGCTATATAATTTGAACTGTCATCAAGGGCATATTCGAGTCTCATACCATAGAATGCCATCAGAGAAATAGATGTGATAAGAACTCAATTCAATATTCAGAAACCACAAACTTCAACTTCTCCCTACTTGTATATTGTTCTTCCTTGATCACATGTGCCCTGATACCATGTAGAATTTTTCTACAAATCAACTGGCTCTAATACCTTGTAGAATTTTCTCTACAAATTAGCTAGCTCACTGATATCATGTAGAAATTTCACCTGCAGATCAAACTGATATATGCAATGTACTAAAGCATAATACTAGGTCTACATCTACCATAAACTTAGTGGAAGCTTAATTGAACATGAGAAACATTAAGCATGAACAGATATAACTGAAAATGAGAAGTAATCAACCATAACAGAGAAGATATAACCTGGGCAAAGCACCAGCCTAAAACCCCATCTCTGTATTATCAATCAAGTGGAAATCCTCAATAACATACAAAATGAATCACCTCAAAAGCTATCATGCTCTCTCTGTACTCTGGTGATGTATATCTAGACTACCTAGGCCTCAATATATAGGCCACAAGTCCTCCAATCCCCTATTTCCTTGCATAATTTTGATTGGGGTCCAATTACATAACATGTGGGAATTGGCCCCAATCATACCTGCTGTCAACCTCAAGTCCAACTACGCAATCCTTGAGGACTGAAGTTCCTCTTACATGCGAGGAATATTCACAAGGAAGATCCTAGCATCTGATAGTACACTGTCCCTCATTGATCTCAACTCGGTCTCTGTCTGAACTTTCATGCATCAGTTATCCATGAGAGAATACTCAGTTATTTGAAAATAATAGTTGTCACATTCATGCAAGCATCAACAAACTATATCTCATTAATTTAACAATTTGTTAAATTAATCTAACTGAACGTGACTAAGTTAAACTAAGTCAACTAATCCTCTCAATATAGAACTCATCCTTAATTGCTCAATCAGTGGAGCAAATCAAGGACACATTCCCCAATCAATGGAGAAATTATTGCATGTTCTCACAAAGACTTCAAGTTAGATTTTCCTTAACTGATTAACTCATGGAGAATTAATTAATTAATATTCAAACTACTGGTAACACCAAATTCAAAATTTACTTCCTATTTTAGACCAGGTACTGTCTAAAAATAGGAATCCAACTTGAACTGCTAAAAATAGAACTTCTATTTTTAGCACTTCCATTTTTCATTCCGTATTGCCCAATCCAGCACTGATGCCCGAACTACTATTTTTAGCAATTTCTTGTTTCCAATTTTCAACATACAATTCCTTTTCATATGTAGCATAGTCAATCACTACACCATTAAAAGTTTATGAATGAAACCAGATAGGCTTACCATGTTGCATGAGGACTGCACCCATGGCATAGTCACTAGCATCAATCTAGATCTCAAATGATTGTCCCAAGTCTGGAAGTGCAAGTACTGGAGTTGTAATGATGTTCTCCTTCAATGCATCAAAGGCATTTTTTTGTTTGCCTCCCCAGTGAAAAACCTTTTTCACACTTGTCAATGCATGCAAAGGAGCCGCTATAAGAGAAGAATTAGTAATGAATTTCCTCCAATATTAGGCTACTCCCAAAAAACTTCTTACCTCAATAACTGTCTTGGGCCTTGGGCAATTCACAGTGACATCGACCTTGGAGGGATATATTTTCAGCTCACCTTCTCCAACAATATGACCCAAGTATACAAAAGAAGTTTTTCCAAACTCACACTTTGACATCTTAAGATGCAACTATTCTTTTTTAAAGACATCAACTACTTTTCCTACATGCATGACATGTTCATCATGAGATTTATTGTAAATTAAGATGTCACCTAAGTAGACTATAACAAACTCATCAAGAAATGGCCTTAACACATCATTCATCACATGCATGGATGTAGGAGGAGAATTACATAAACCAAAAGGCGTAACTAACCATTCAATAAAACCTTGTTTTGTTTTGAATGTTGTCTTCCAACTATCTCCTTCAGCTATTCTAATTTGATGGTAGCCACTCCTTACGTCCAACTTAGTAAAATACTTTTCATCTTTCAATTGTTCAAATAAATCATCTATTCTAGGCAGTGGGTAATGGTTCTTTATCAGAATTTTTTTCAATGCATGGAAGTCCACACACATGCACCATGTTCCATCCTTCTTTGGGACCAATGAAATAGGTGAACCACATGGCAAGGGATATGGTCTTATGATCCCTTTACTCAACAACTCTTGAATTTTCTTCTTAATTTCTGTACTTTCCATCACTGACATCCTGTACATGCCAATGTTAGGAAGAGGAAAATCTTGTTGCAACTGTATATCATGTTGGATTCCTCTCTTGGGAGGTAACCCTTTGGTTCTTGAAACATCTCATCATATTGGTTAACTACATAAACCAATTCAGATTTCAATTTTGAATCAAAACCTCTAAAAGCTTCATTATCAACATCATTCTTGCATTTTATCATTAGAAGCACAAAATTCTTACTTGAATTCATTAGGCTTTTCATCTGCCCCACATTAACAAGTGAAAGATTTAATTTCTCGCTATGAGCTCTCACAATATACTCTACTCCATCTTTGAATAAATGATATTTGTTTCCATGTCTATGGAGGATAGCTTTTCTATCATAAAGATACAAGCTGCCAGAAACTATGCCACATATATCTAATGGCACAACATCAAGCTCCACTTCATCTATGAAATTTGCAGTAATGGCGAATTTCAGTTTACACTTTCTAGTAACCTATAATTTTGCATTGTGACACACACATCCAAGTGGAAATGGTTTTTGGTGTGGAATGGTTTCCACGTTTAAACTTTTGACAATGTTTTCAGAGATAATATTGTCTTGAGAGCCACTATCGAAAAGCGTATCAATCTTGTTATGTTTTGAGATCACCCATGTGTGAAAAAGTTATATTCTCCCCTTTTCATTTGGAGTTTCATTTTGTGAGTTTGAAGAACTAGTGCTAGAAATGGATTCTTTTCCTTTTAAACCCATGGCTATGACTTTAGTTTCATCACCCGAATTTGATCCCAAATCCTATTGACTGGTTGTAGTTGTCTTCTCTTTTCCCTTGTTGTTGTATCTTTTTGGTTTCATTCCAGGCTGAAGCTACCAACAATGAGATTCATCGCGACCCTCTCTAGAACAATGTTTGCATGTTACTTTTTCTCCTTCTTTTTTTATAGATGCATTTTTCTTTCCCTTCCCTTTGAAACCCTTTTCTTTTCCTTTACCCTTAAATGGATTTTTACCACCTTTTTCTGGAGTTTTTTTCCCTCTTTCCTCAAAACGAGTGGCTTCTACACACACATCATCTAGATTATTGGGATTAAACATTAAGGTAGGATGCCTAAGGTAAGTATGTAAACCTCCTATGTACTTCAGAAATGTGTCCTATGATTGCAAATCTACAACTAACTAACGACCTATTTCTCAATTATTGGGTGTAATATTGCACATTTTTACCTTGATGCTCTCTAAAGTTATGTGAATTTATGATGTCTTTCTGCATATAAGATAGAGGGTAGAATTTTCTTTTGATTACAACAATGAAATCATTCCAAGAAATTAATATAATATTGTATATTTTATCTCCTTTTGGGTCTTTTATTTTCACGATACTAGTGTTGCACCCTCCATTCTCAAGGAAGCTAATTGAATCTTTGTGTCATCATCTTGAACGTTACGAATCCTACAATAGACCTCCAACTAACGAATCTAATTATCAATATTCTCTGCATTCACTTCACCATTATACATGAGCAACACAAATTTAACATCGAGTTTTAAAAAAGGTGATTTATCAGTTCCTTTTGAAGTATGATGATGAGTATGAGTAAGGGTTTTGTTAGTGGAAGAGGGTTAAGATGCTTGTGAAGAAGAAAATGAAGAAGGCGGTGGCGAGGCTGGAGGTTTGTCTCCGTTTCCATTACCTCCTCCTAAAGAACCTTCTCCTTTGGTAGGTTTGGAACTTTCCGCTTGCAACCTGGTATTCCTCTCTTCATAGGGGACCTCCACCACCTCTGTCATATCAAAGAAAGCCTTTATGAAGGTCTTCTCATCTTCTCTCATGTTTGTAGGTTCTCCTTAATGGGACATGATCTATGGAGTCTCAACTGCAACTTCAGGTTGAACTGGTGTTGGAAATTGTGGCAACCTTGCTCTCCTTCCTGTTGACCCAACTTCAGGGCTTCCAACTGGCTTTCCTTCTCCTTTTTTGAGTTTTAACTTTGTAAGCATGACATAAAATTGAAAATAATTAAATCTTTCTTTCACAAAGCAAACCTAGTGCTCTGATACCTAAATGACCTGATTTAGAATATTAGATTTATGTGCTCAAATCCTCCTCATATTCAAAACAAAATGCTTTCTTTGTACTTAAGGATTCATGAATCTTTGCAAGTGAAAAATGAGTTTTTATGTTAATTTTATGAGCAATTTTAACATAAATAAGAGACTAAACAATAGCATAAACATGTGCAAAACATCATCAAAAACACATCAAAACATGAACATGTTAAAGGAGTTCACCCATCCTGGTCTACGTCTCCTTGGAACAACTTCCAATGGCTTAGGCTTCTCTATTATGCTCAAAAGTGTAAAATAATGTGCTTACAATGCTCAAATGCTTCTGAAACCTGCTCCAATGAGTCTAGAATGTCCAAAAATAGCTACCTAGCCTCTTTTTGCATCCAATTTGGTAGCAAACTATTGAAGTTATGACCTCTCCTAGTTATGCCACTATTCGCTCCACAAAGTGCTCAAAACCTGGCACCGATCCTAAACTTTCACCCCAAAAACTGCTAACTGGGCGAAAATTTTGTGCATCGGAGGGTGAAACTTATCTGCACTACTGGGCAAAATTGTAGGATGGTTAATTCCACCCATAATCCCCCCACAGTCATAAAAAATGCCAAGTGACCTGGTCACATGTGTCGATTAGGAGGTGGTAGTCCTCTGGGTGGTCACAACAGATGTTGCAATCAGGAGGTAAGTGGTAACATGCACTTGGACTGAAGGTGAGGTAGCGGTGACATTTTCTACTGTGGTTGGAAGTTTTTTGCATGCACATGGGAGGGTTGTCGGTTGTTACACTGGAGGTCTTCTGTTAGGCCCCTATACTACTAGTGTAACCCCTTATTGTTATTAGTATAACCCACTTATTATATTGATGTACCCATGTAGTGCCCATATTGTTACTATTGTGCCCCATAGAAGCCCACTATTGTTATTATTGTGCCCTTACATTATTATTGTTATGTCGGCTCTGATTATGTTATAACCCCTTAGACTCCTATATATAGAAAGGAGGACTTTTCATTTGTATCATCCAAGAATTGTTCATTTATGTAATGTAAAGGAGGTTTCCCCCTCGAAGAGGCTGAATTCTAAGGCGTTGATCTATCTTTTCTATCTTTTCTTGAGCTGGTTTCATAACATTTGGTATCAAAGCTTTGGATTCTAGGGTTTCGCTGCTCCAAACAGGTCATCGTGGCATTTTCGCTATAACTTTGTTTCTTTAACGTTTCAGAAGTCGCAAAAAAAACCCATTTGAGAAGAAATCACGTTGAACCTTGTGTCCGAATTTTAGAGCTTTTAGCACGATATTTTCGGAGATATGATCTGAGGAAGTTGGTCTTTTTGCAGACTCCTGAATTACATTCCAAACAGGTGACCTAGGAAAAATCATCATAACGTTCTCTCTGGGGATCGGATTGAAATTTCATAAGAAGGTACAGAAAGAGGATGGACTGTAGTTTCTTGTATGCATTTTTCAGATCCAAATATTGAAACAGTGACTCGTGGCACGTCGTACAAGTTCGCTCTACTGAACTAGTCTATAATCAAGTCACTGTGGGAGATTTCGCATAACTCTTCCTTGGAGAATCCAAATTGGGTTAGACTTGTGGCATTGGAAAGAGGACATAGAGGGCTACTACAGATCACAATTTCAGAACGTAAAGATCCAAAAGTACAGAGTTAGAGTCATTTCAAGATCGAGCTCCTAAAATCAAGAAAAAAACAAGATGAGGAAGTTTGATGGCAAGGATACGGTAAATTGGATACTTCAGATGGAGCAATATTTTGATCTACATGGTGTACAACTGTTACAAAAGGTATGTATTGCATCTTCATATTTAGAACTAGATCAATTTTTATGGTATGAAGGGCTTTGTTCTCATAAAAAACTTGTTACGTGGTCAATTTTCACGAAGGAAATGATAGCACATTATGAGGATACAAAGAGCAACACCTTCTTTAGAGCAACACCACAACAATTGGAAAGAGTAAAAGGGCTTTGTAACATATTGGAAAGAAAAATTATGGAAACCGGGAAGCATACCCCTCACAACTATAAAGATGGAAGTGTTGTTTCTCCTAGCCTTCCACAACCTACAAGGGTTACACCACAACAATTGGAAGAAAAAAGAGAAAAAGGGTTTTGTTACAATTGTGATAACAAATGCACTAAAGGTCATAAGTGTGCTGAGAAGAAATAATTTTACATAGAATATGAAGAGGAGGAAGAAAAGGATCAAGAAACATCAAAAGGAGAAGATATATGCCAAGACCCCACCCTAGAGAAAGAAGAAATGAATCAGACCATATCTTGTAAAGCATTGGCAAGAATCACCATTCCTCAAACTCTCAAGATAGAAGGACATATCAAGAAGAAAAAGGTGAAAGAAGTGAACGATCACATCGATAAAGACGAAATGAATCCAACCATATCTTGTAATTCATTGGTCGAAATTACCACTCCTCAAACTATCAAGATAGAAGGACATATCAAGAAGAAAAATGTTCAAGAAGTGAAAGATCACATCGAGCATCAAGAAATGAATCTAACCATATCTTGTAAAGGATTGGAAGGAATTACCACTCCTCAAACTCTAGAGATAGAAGGATATATCAAGAAGAAAAAGGTTCAAGCAGTGAAAGATCACATTGAGCATCAACAACAAGTTCTCCAAATTTTAAAGGATAACACCACTTCGGTGCAAAATCAAATGAAACAACAAGTAGATCAACATCGTAGTGAAAAATGTTTTGATGTAGGTGATTGGGTATTTTTACTGCTACATCTCAAGCAAGCCATTGATGAGAAGGAAATTTTGGCAATACTACATGCACTTAAAAAATGGCAACCTTACCGAATGGGAAGACTCTTCAAGGATGAGGATGTGAAATTACCATATCTTGTAAAGGACTGCAAGAAATTACCACTCCTCAAAAGATAGAAGGACATATCAAGAAGAAAAAGGTTCAAGCAGAGAAATATCACATCGAGCATCAACAGCAAGTTCTCCAACTTTTAAAGGATAACGCCACTTCGGTGCAAAATCAAACAAAACAACAGGTAGATCAACATCGTAGTGAAAAATGTTTTGATGTAGGTGATTGGGTATTTTTACTGGTACATCTCAATCAAGCTATTTATGAGAAGGATATGTTGGCAATACTACATGCACTTAAAAAATGGTGACCTTACCGAATGGGAAGACTCTTCAAGGATGAGGATGTGGAAGCATTGTTTTGTGCTATTTATATTATCCAACCAGATTGGATAAACGAAGCAAGGGATGAATGGAAGAAGGATGAAGAAGTATGGCCACTTATTCAAAAGTTGCAAAAGATCCCAATTCAAGCAATATTGCCAGAAATTGAAGAGGAAGGAAAAATCATATTGGAACCTGGAGCAGTCACAGAAACAAGAACCCGACAGCTACGAAATCGATCAATTTCAAAGTATCTCATCAAGTGGAAGAACTTACCCGCTGAATATTCCACATGGGAGGACAAGAATTTTATACAAAAGCATCAAAAACTACTCAAACATTGAGGACAATGATTTTTGAAGGAGAGGGGCATGTTAGGCCCCTATACTACTAGTGTAACCCCTTATTGTTATTAGTATAACCCACTTATTATATTGATGTACCCATGTAGTGCCCATATTGTTACTATTGTGCCCCATAGAAGCCCACTATTGTTATTACTGTGCCCTTACATTATTATTGTTATGTCGGCTCTGATTGTGTTATAACCCCTTAGACTCCTATATATAGAAAGGAGGACTTTTCATTTGTATCATCCAAGAATTGTTCATTTATGTAATGTAAAGGAGGTTGCCCCCTCGAAGAGGCTGAATTCTAAGGCGTTGATCTATCTTTTCTATCTTTTCTTGAGTTGGTTTCATAACATCTTCCCCCAACCTCGACGGTGTTACATGTTAACACTAAACCAGTGCCCCATTGTGGTTCAGAACTGTTGTGTAGGCGGAGCAGTAAGGCTTGGTGCTTTTTGTTGGGAGGTACTAGTTTCAAATCCTATGGCCTCCAGTTCAGTTTTTGAACCAATTTTTCATGGCCTATTGGGCTGCCACATGGCGGCCTCAAGTTGGGCCACATGGCAAGCTATGGTTGGCCATCAACCCACCAATGAAACACTACCTTCATACACCAATCAAAAAGTGACACTTGTCACCTTCCAATTTGCCACCTACAAGGAATATTCATTTTTCTGACTAGGATGTATGGATTCCCAGTCGGAATCCCTCTCAACTCCTGCACCAAACTTTCATGTTTGCGAAAATGAACAACTTGCATTTCTAGGAACATACGTTGTTTGTTTCACGTGAAACAAGTTACGTTGAATTCAAGATGACGAATAGTACATGGTCATGCAAGTTCCACACCATTTTGACAAATTTTATTTTTTACCATAATTTTGAGCACCTCATCACACTCCCTACCCACTGTTTGAAATTTGAAATATTTTGCAAGAATGAATCACAGATCATAAATCTATCTAACTTCCTATCAAGCATATTCTTACCAACCCTACGATTTTATCATATAGTTATGAGCTTGGAAAAATCAATATCAACTAGATGATTTGGATATATCATAGGAGCAAAGAAATCAGTAAGATGATCAAGTTGAGTGTTTTTTCTCTGTATTTTCGACACTTCCACTGAAAAATTTAGTCCGAACAATAATTAGATTGGTGTTCTACATAGATTATTTAGACATAAGTCTATTCTATAATACCACCCTATCCACACAAGGGGCATATATATTCACCAAATTAATCTCTGAGCTGAGCTCTTCTAAGAAAGATTCTACCACTAATACACCCTTGCATCCCCAAGTGTTAAGTATCTTCATGGATTTCTTGTTAACTCCTGGTGATAAACCACCAGAGTGTCACCGAGCATCTATGGTAAAAAAATCCCAATCATTTAACATTTCATTTAGGGTATGTACAATGCCCAGACTAGTGCCTAAAGTCTACTACAAGAACATGACATCAAACCTCTCTGCCGAGAGTAGATTTCACAATGCTAGTTTCTTGGAGGCACTAAAAAAGCCTCCATAATTGAACAATAGAGACTTCATTTGGATACAAAGGAAGGGACATTATATGCTCTAATGACCCCATCTAAGGAAAACCAATGACCTGCCACAATGTCTTGATTGGCTTAAACAATAGATTTCAAAATATGTGATTGGCGACCTCTCAGGATTCTAGGAATTTTAGATGGTGAAAGGTGACCCATTCCCTCCCATGTATATGATTAGGGAATACCTTTGTCCATAGGTTTGGCACTAGACCTTAGGTTGTACCTAGAATCCTACATTTGGTGGAGGATGAGTTCCTTGATATAGAAAGAGATGGGCATGGGGAGGGACAACAAGTCATAACCAGTTCAATCAAACATGTGATAACCCCTAGACTCAAATTAGGTACCCTTCCCATATGCAACTAAAAATCAAACTTAGATTTATGAATAAACGAAATAGAGATATGGTGATCGGGTAGAGAGATGGGAATGTAATAAATACCTGATATCATAGGAGTTATCCCAGAAGCTTGTCGGCAAGTCGCATATGCCATATATTCCAAATGAACCAGATCCTTGTCAAAGGAGGTGTTATTCATCATAATATGTATCACAAGGGACCTATGAAGTCTTTTATGTTCCATCACCCCTACCTCCTTCTAGCTAATAGAACCTATATCAACCATCAGACCACCTCCCCCTTGACCTTATTTTTCTTTTAGAACCATAGGGAATTCTTTGTATATGTGCCATAATTTGTGACAATGTTGGCAACGAAATTACAACCCCTCTTAGTCCAATCTCTAGCTATGTCAAAACCCTCTATAATGTAGAGTGCTATTTTCAACTAATCCTTCTCTAGTATCTAGGAATACTAGCACTCATGCAAAAAACACATATTTCATTAAATTTGGAAGTATTTTATTACAAGGCCTTCAAAAACATTCATTCTTTTGTAAATCGCCATATTAACTTGATTCAACATTAAAATGATTTGCAAGTAATTTCAAACCAATTAGAGATCATGAATAGGTCAAACATGGGGTTGTTATGTACAATAGTATCAATACACAATACGAGTGTGAAATCAAACTCTTAGAAGAAATTGATTTAAGCTAAATCATATTAGTATGTCAAACATCCAATACATATATTATAGTTATGGATAACATGCTAGATTCCTTAATGTTTAAATTTTATGTCTGGCAACTCTAACCCCCTTTCCCCCAACCTATGGGGGATTTGTTGATTGAATGATGGTGATTTGAGGATCTTATTGTAAACGACAAGGATAGGTGTCCCTTGCATTGCATTGAGACTAGTCTACTAAAACCTTAGTAAAATGTTCTTGTGCTCAATTTCCTACGGTCCCTTTGTGCCTTTATGAAGCACTAATGAGGCAGTCATCATTCATCTTCATAGCATGCAGGCATCCACTATAAAAGTTATACATTGTTGATATAGGTATTTCAAGAAGGTTAGGTACCATTGATCTATCTCCACTCAAATCCAAGTACATCAAATGAGATTTCTTAAATGGGTATTCAAGTCATTCCATTATGATGGAAAGTGTCACAAGTTGAAGTAAACAAGAAACTTTAGTGGTGACTTCTTGTAAGTAGTGGAGGCAAGGGTTTTCAAATATTAGCACAGTTGATGGTAGTGTGGACATTGATCTCTCCTTGTAAACATTGTCAAAACCGATAATAGTCTCGATGTAAATTTAGTGTCAACCAATTGTATGGAAAATCATGTTTGACCATTACTTTCACTAAGAAGAGAAAATGATAAGCATTTTTAATGGGGGAGAAATAAATGTGAAACATAACTCATGTATTTTAGTTGAAATTTATATAGGTCCCCGTGTTCTTTGATTATTAAATACTTAATGTAAATACAAATAAATTATCATTAAGATATTGTTTTTGAAGATTGAATATGTATTAAAAGGCATTCATCTAACCTGAATAAACCACTTAAAGCTGATTATCAATTAATCCTAAATAGTTTTGTATAAGATAAATCTTTACTTGCATTAATAGCTTTAATTCAAAAATAAATTACATTTATAAACTCATATGAATACATATAACTAAATGAAATTCAATAAATAACTTTTGAGTCTTGTTGGATTCTATGAGATTATTTTAAGTACAAATAGTTTATTTAAGAATTCAAATTTATAAAATGTTAATATTGATGGGAAAAACATGTCATATGGTGTAAAAAGTTTAAAGGCATCCATTTATGGCCCATCTCTTGAATGAGCTTAAATAGTCTACTTAATGCTCATGGTGAATTTATTAATCCATGTTTTATTAGAAAATTCATTTTCTTTACATGGTTTTTTATTCTAGAAATAGAAGTTTCACATTTATATATTCATATTAAACCACATGATAGTTAAATAAAAATCAATTAATGTTTTCTTGACTTATTGACTTATATGACATGATTACATATAGGAATAATTGATTTAATAATGCATAGTTAGAAAAAGTTGTCAATTCAAAATAGAATAAACCAGTTAGAACTCATAAATAATTAATTTTAAATTATTAATTTTGTAAAAAATATATTTTTCACTTACATTGAGATTTTTATTTCAAAAATAAATTCCATTTATACACATTCTAAATATAATTTAATACATACTTGTCTTGTTGGTTTCTATGAGATTATTTCAATTACAAATAATTTATTTAAGAATTGAAATTTACCAAAATCAAATGCCATATGTTGCATAAAGTTTAAGTACACTTATTTATGACCCGTACTTTGAAATAACGTTAACAATCTACTTAACATTCATTACCAATTAATTATTCCATGTGTTGTTAGGAAAAGCATTTCATATTACATGGAGTTTTATTTTATTTTTAAGTGCCACATTTACACACTTAGATTAAACTTCATGATATGAAAATAAAAGTCGATAATGGATTTATATAGACCACCTAAAAATCATTATCAATTAATTATAATTTGTTTTGTAAAATATATATATATTTACTTACATTAAGAGTTACATTTAAAAATTGCATCACATTTATGAACTTCTATCAATGCATATAGCCAAATAGAATTCTTCAAGTCCTATTGGATTCTATGAAATTATTTAAACCACAAATAAACTATTTAGAAATTGAAAATGACAAAATGCTAATATGGATTGGAAAATCAATGTCTTATGGTGCAAAAAGTTTAAATACAATCATTTTTTACCCATCTCTTTAATGAGTCTAGATGGTCCACTTAACACATTGTTAATTAATTATTCCATGTTTTATTAAGAAGAGAATTTTGTTTTTCATAGAGTTTTGTTTCAAAACAATACAATATGAGATTAATACAATCTTAATAGATTATGTGATAGACAAATAAAAGTCAATAAATGGGTTCCTTATTAAATTAAATGAGATGAGATGATTGCATATACAAATAGTTGATTCAAGAATATATGAAAAAAATATGGGTTAAAAATTGAATGCCCTACAATTTAACGAGTAGTATTCACTTATGAGTCATCACCCGTTAGCTTAAATAATCCACTTAATACTTATTATCAAGAAATTAAAAGACTTATTTTCGAAAAAATACATCATAGTATATGGCTATTATAAATCACATCTATACACTCATATTAATGGACATAACTAAGTACAAGTCAATAATATAATTATAGCTCAAGTGATATGATTTCAGTTTATTTAAAATACACATTTACAAAAAAACGACTTTAAATAATGAAATTAGATGCCTTATGATTCAAAAAGTTCAATGACATAATTCATCCATGATAGTATGTAATCAAACCTTAATAATCCACTTATCAATCATTATCATCATATATATGTTTTTTTAAGAAATGCAAAATTATTTACAATATATTTTTATCTAAAAAATTACATATCACGTTTATGCATTCATATTAGTGCATTTTATATGTAAACAATGAATAACTGACTTTGTGCCTTGTTGATTTTCAATATGATATGATTGCAGTTACAACCATTAATTGATTTTAGCATATAAATTTATGAAAACTATCGATTGAGAAATCACATATCTTATGCTTCAAAAAAATTGAATCATTTACCTATGACACATTTATCATTAGCCTTAATAATGAATAATGCATTGTGAATAGTGAATAATGCACATAACATTTATCAAGTAAATTATTATAATTTCTTTAGTAAGAATAGCACCTTTGTTTGCAAGGAGTTCTATTTCAAAACTTATATTTCACATTTATATATGATTATTGATACATATAAGTAAACATAAGTCATTAAAAATAGCATGCCTCAATGGTTCATGTAAGATAATTTGAATGGCAAACAATTCATTTAAGAACACACGAGCGCGTGCACACACATCTTAGAAAAAAATCGATACAACAAAGTCATTGCAAAAACATTTATAAATAATAAGAAATATACATATTAATATAACTGACAATTTCCATATATTTCAAAAATTATAAAATCATACAAATTGATTCAACAAAAACTATGTCCAAAATGTATTGAAAAATTGGAATGTACTTTTCAACAAATTTATAAAAGAAATTATCTCCATGAACTACAATGAAGTACATGTTCTATTGAACATTTGAATGTACTCATGTTTTTGTTTGATAAGATGAAGTCTTAAGAAAGGGGAATAAAACTTGCATAAGCCATGTATCTTACTCTTTTCCTGTATATGATTTTATCAAGATGTGGTTTGATCGATATCTGATGAATTGAGAAGTATACTTTTATGTATCTATTAGCAATACATTTGATTCTTCATAATTATCTCCATATTGGGACCACACATCAATCAACTTTTTCTCATAAAATTGTCTTGCTCTCCCTACTTCCAATTTTGTTTGCAAATGACAATGAGACCTGTCCCATGCAAATTTAAAGTCCTCTGTATCAATATTTGATTTTTCAAGTACTTTTCGAATGTACTTGTCAGTGACATTTAATGTCCATATTTCGACATCATAATTTCTTAAGCAATATTTTAATACCTTTTACTGAAAAGGCCTTAAAAAATAGGACTTATCACCAAACTGCCAATCTGGTTCTCTTTGAATATGAAAATTTTGTTCATCTTTGATGTATGATTGGAAGAATACTCTTCCATTTCAAATATCAACAACATCTTTTGACTTGTAGTAATTCCCATATGCATCTGCATTGTAACCACATGTATGATATTAATATATCTCCACTTCAACACTTCATTGCTTAAGGACATAAAAACTTATCATTTTAAAAATGATGTTAATATTTATTATGAACTATTTCCATTTGTATGCAAACATAATTCTACAATGAGTTCAAAGTATCACAAAATACAAATAGAATTGCCCCATTAAAATGAACAAACAAATAATATGTTTACTTTATACATAGAGCCTAATACCTTTATTTAATTTGTATGGAATAAAAGTCTTATAAGGATGCATTGACCCACCATTTAAATCATTGATTTTAAGACTTGTAACGATTTATTTAATTGCAATTGAAAAATATAATTACAAAGGTCTAGTACAAGTAAACAAACTAATTATATATTAATTTTCACATACAATATAATACAATTTTTAAATTTCAAACCTAATTAATTATATGTAAATTTATAGAGTTTCTACCTTAGTTTTTTTTGGTGCTTCTTATAGTACAAATTGTATGTTTATTGTTGGTGCTACATACAACTTAATATAGTTTTTCAACTTATATGGAATAAAAAGGGTTATAAGAATGCAATGGGTCATCCTTCACATTACTAATTTCTAAGAGGTATAACGATAACTTAAACCACATTTAAAGCAAATAATTGTAATGATCTAATTAAAACAAATAGACCTGTTATCTATTAATTTTACATACAATGTAATCCATTGTAATATATATATATATATATATATATATATATATATATATATATATATATATATATATATATATATATATATATATATATATATATAAATTTGATATGAAAACATTAAATGACTATTCATCTCACCAAAAATCAAAATCAAAATCAAAATATTTTATTTTTAGTAATGAAAAACCAAATCAACAATTCTTTTATTAGTGTTGTGAAATAAAAGTAATAATTCATGATGTTATACATATAATAGCATGATATAAACATTTGTAATCTTAAGGTACTTCTAAATGTAATTGAACATCCTTCAAAGTAGCTCGCACATCCGTAGCCTTGTTGAGTTTACGCAATATTCTCCATAGCTCATTGATCAACCAATTATTCCCTTGATTTGCTCCAATGAATGGAGGGGCAAGAATCACATTTTCTTTTGGATTCTCTTTCACTCTCTCAATTAAACAAACAACTATAATAGTATTGGTTGCATCATATTGGATATGCATTTCCCACACTTTTTTCAATGATTTAGTGTGTATAACTTTCATTGGATTGTCAATGACCTTATGTCCCTTTTGTGGCTTACAGTCTAAAGCAATCCACTTAAACACAAGTTTATCTCGTAATGTTTCTGAAACCAACTTTTTTAAAAATCTTGTTGTGCTTTGTTTCAAAGTTGTCATCCAAATTGCAATGTTAAGAGATTCATTTTTGAAACACATTTCAAAAAATAATTTTGCATGTGGATGAATCCAAAATAATTTTTGCTCTATTGTGTAATCAGCATCAGCTCCCATTTTCTCAATATGCCCTTTGTTTGTTGCTTCATGTCCTTTAGTTCAAAAATAACTAGTTTCTTTTCAGTTATTTTGCCTGCAACACAATGGAAAATAATATAGTCAAACCACTTTATTCATGTTACAAAAATTACTAAAAAAATTGTTGAAATGATACACTTACCTTGAGTGGTTTTTGCACTATTTATAGATGAAACAATAATTTCTTTTATCATCTTGATAAGACTTGGAGTAAACATATTAAACCTTCAATCAAATACCAATTGTACTTCTTATTAAACCTTCAATCAAATACCAATACCAAGAAAAACATTAGTAATGCAACCTTTAAAAGGAAACACACACACACACACACACACACACCTTTAACATTACTTTGATTGTTAATTTTATCCTTTTTATTTGTTCCTATAAAAAAAAAATATACAAAGTTATGGTAGTTACAAGCATTTGAGTTTGAATAATAATAAGATAAATAATAAGACAAGTTATAAGTATCTGATATGACATTATCTTCATATTTGTAGCGTTGCACCTCATCATCATCCTAGTTACCTTTATTTGTTTCCAAATTAAACATATAAAATATTTTGAATTGGTGAAAATGAATAGAATCATTAAATAACAAGGAAAACAAGTGGACAAATTATAAGTACTTGATGTTATATTTTTTTCTTGATTAAAGTTTTGTTTAACTTTCACTTGATCAATGTCTTGGTTCTGTTTGCTTGTCACTATAATAAACATAAAAAAATGTTATAAATTGTGACAATGAACAAAATGCATTAAACAACTATACAAAAAAAGAACCATAAATAATCATCCATAATAATATTTTGGTCTTGATTGTAGTTTTGTGGGACAATACCAGGGTCATTATATGCATTCTCTTTATTTCCAACTATAACCAACATATGAAATGATATGAATCACAATAATTTAGAATAATAATAAAATAAAAAAAGATAGAGTTACAATGATTAATACCCATTTCTATCTCCATCGTTCCATGGTCATTGTCTTGATTAATTTCATTCATCTCATAATTCCCTATAATAGTCATCCAAAAATGTTATGAACATGGAAATTAAATAAATTGAAAAATTATCAAGAGAAAAAACCAAACAAATTATGCACCTGGTATGATAACTTCTTCCTCTCCTCCTCCTCCTATTTCCATCTCCATACTTTTCTCAACAACATAAGCACTATGTTGATTAATTTTTTTCTTCCCACTTTCATCATTCTCTATTTTAGAATCTCTGTCGTTAGTCATTTTAGTAAACACTTTAACAATTAAGAAATATGAAAAAAATAGTATCCAAAGTATTATAAGAAAAAAAAAATGAATTGTAGTACCCGAATTTTCCAAGAAGTTAATGGATACTGGAATTTTTTTTTTCTCCGTAAATCTATGCTAATTTATATTACAAAAATCAAAATTTACATCACAGTTACACCAGGGCTGTGGCCCTGCATTTTCAGCGGGATTGTCTTCATGAAAAACCTTCAAAGTAGCATCATTACAAAAATGATTCAACACAGTAGACTTAGAAGCCGCCACAGTGGATATGTGAGCTGACACGGTGGATTGACAAACCGATAAACTGACACGGTGGACTGACATAGTGGATACAAAGTCCGATATGGACGACACATAGACTGAAATACAAAGAGCACAGTAAATCGACATGGAGCAAAAAGAGTTGCTTTCCTGGCAGCATTGAGCGTGATGACAGTGGAGCTAATCCTCATCGGTCGTCTGGGGCTCCTCCTTCGCCAGACCTTTAAGCTTCTGCAAGACCTCCCCATCCTTCACCTGACCTTTAAGCTTTTGTGAGACCCTCATTTCCGCGCTCAACGCTCTCTGAACCGGAATGCTAGGGCCTGCTTCATCCATTTGAGTGGCTGGGGAGCGCGAGTTGAGGGAGGCTCTCGCATATCGACTGCAGGGACCTGCATATCGACCACCGGCGCGCCCAGATTGTCCTGAGGACCTCTGTGGTTATTGCAGTGTTCCACCATAACTGAAACTATCAGAGTATTGTTTTCCAGCGTACAAGGAATTCGATAACGAACAGCTGGGTGCTCCAGATGCCCACATTCCGGAATTTCTCCCCATCCACGCATAGCTCCGCGAACTACAAGTCTGTTTGAGCTTCTAATGTGCTCATATGCAATTTCTGCAGAGGAGGAGGGCGAATTGACAGGACGCTGGGTGGCAGAGCGGCCCCGAGAACCTCCCCTGCAACTACCCAACCTTGGCCTCTCCCGCGGCATCGTCAGGTCAACCTTCGAACCAGAATCCCTCAGAGAATTTGTGCTCAGAATCTCCTCCACTAACCTCTGCGTGGAATGTTTGCAGGTATGAGTCCAGGCAACCGGGGGAGCGTAAATAACGGGCGCCATATGCCTCGAACCAAGCTGCATAATGAATGCGCATCGAACCAGCCATAAACCCAGCATTGAAGCCGAGTATGCGGAGTCTCCCATCGTATTTATGGCTTCTGCTGCAGGGTGCGTCGTCGCATGTCCAGGCATACGACCGCCCACGTGACTTGCCACCGCCGACACCTGGCTATCCCGCCCGATCTCCACCCGCATCCGGGAAATGGATACCAGATTTGATAGTTGAAAAGATTTGTAATTATTTAACATGATTGTTCTTTGTGGCCATGTTTGCACAACACTTGAAATTCTTCTTCCATATGTACAACAAGCCTTGATTAAATTTTTCTCCGCATAAAGAGAAATAACCACTTTTGCATCACTACATTGTTGGTGTTTTTCCACTAAATCCATCCAGAAATCATAATCTCTCTCATTTTTATCAAATGTGTCTTCAAATGTGTGAGAGTATTTTATAGCCTCCAAAAATTTTAATTCTGAATTATAGAAATGTATAATAAGAACTATATCATAACTATAATTGTTTTGTGACTTATATTCATAAATGCCACTAATCATTTTATAGTTGAACTTGGAGTTCTTTATGGAAATTCTCAAAGACTGACGTACATCATTACAAAACCAAAGTTTTACTAAGAGAATTGTAGTAAAGTCATTCAACTCATTTTTTCGATAAGAAATCGAAAAAATTCAATGTAAAATCCCTTGTGGAATTGTTCTTTTTTCAAAGCAAGTGTATCCAAAACAACAAGGTCAGTATGTAAAATTGGTTGCAACTGACATGGAAAAGAGTGCAAAAATGTTGACAAAAGATGAGGGCCCCCAAAATGACAACCAAATTCAAAATTGTTATCAACTTGTTGAACACTTGTTGATGCATTTATCATTTTGTCAAGAACTCCACATGCTTGCTGAGAAAGGGACTCTATCTTTGTATTACGTGTTCCTTTGACATAAGTAGACCCCTCCACCGTGTTGCAGAAATTGGTAAATATGATATCATTAATTTCATAATGCTCAAGAATGTTGAATGTGGTAAGAGTCATCTCATTCAAGTTTTGATCATGACTTTGACAATATGTAACCATTGCATCCAATATTGTTTTGTTGGTTTTCAATTTAGAACAATAATATTTTAATTTTATGGCATTTGATGATGATTAATTGGAATAAAAAACCAAATGGTTCCATCCAATAAATTATATGTTGTTGAAGCAATTTCTTCCATGGTTAATCCCTGAAGGGCCCGAAGAGTAGCTAATCAAGGTTAGAAAAAGGGCACCCCCAAATAATTTATTATGTTCTTTTAATCGTGAATATAAAGCAAATATCTACTAGGTTTCCTTCTAGCACGAGCATAAGAAAATTTCCAAAAGACATTACATTGTGAATAAATAAAAACAATTGTAGAGACTACAACAACATCATATATACACAAAATTTATCTCTTATAGTCATGTATATTCTTAGTTTGCTTTCGAAAAAATAAAAGCAAAACACAATGAAAGAACATTAACTATGGCGATCATTAGATTTTCTTCTAGATATTCGTCTAGCACAAAGACAAACACATAGCAACTTTGCAAGGTGAAAGAAATATAAATTTGATATAACTACTTCTAACACGAACAAAAGCATATTGCCAACAAGAATCTTGCAAAGCAAAAGAAATATTCGCATCCTAGATTTATTTCTATTACAAACGCATGGATATTGTTAAAAAAAAACATTGTAAGGTGAAAGAAATCTAGCATGTGCTAGAATTATTTTTAGTACGAACACATTCATATTTCCAAGAAAAACATTTCAAAACAAAATAAATATAGCACAAGCTAGATTTCCTTCTACCACAAACACAAACACATTGTCATTAAAAATATTGCAAGGCAAAGGAAATGTAACCCATGCTAGACTATATTCTATCGCATACAAGAAGATTGCCAACAACAACATTGTATTGTAAAGCAAATCTAGTGGATGCTAAATTTCCTTCTAGCAAAAACATAAACACAATGTCAATAAAAACATTGCAATAATAATATTTCCTCGGACATTTGACCTTGCCTTTTAGAGACGATGAGGTTTTAGTCCATGCCTACATAGACTATTGTTACAATATAAAAAATGTTAAACCCTGGAATGATTAGAAGGCCCTTCATATGGAATATGTGGTCTAAGAATGGAATAGTGTACAAAGATTTCCTCCTATAAAAAACACAAGAACGTTGCAAATAACAACATTACAAGGTGAAAAAAATATAATGCATACTATATTTCCTTCTAATGGAAACATAATCACATAACATTGTAGGGTGAGAAAAATTTAGTCTGTGTTACATTTACTTATAACACAAACATATAAATATTTCAAATGACAACATTACACAACAACAAAAAATCTAACACAAGCTAGATTTCCTTTTAACCTAAACAAAAACATGTTAGCATTCACAACATTGCAATGTAAAATAAAATCTAACATGTGTTAGATTTTCTTTTAGCGCAAACTTGAGCACATAGAAACATTGTAGAGTGAGAAGTCTATCAAGTGCTAGATTTATGTCTACCACAAATACAAGCACATTGCCAACAACAACATTGTAGAGTATAAGAATTCTAGATTGTGTTAAATTTTCTTCTAACACAAACACAAGAACATAACAACATTGTAGGACTAAATAAGTTTAATGTGTGCTAGATTAACAACATTGCAATTTAAAATAAAATCTAACATGTGTTAGATTTCCTTTTAGTGCAAACTCGAGCACATAGAAACATTTTTAGAGTGAGAAATCTAGCAAGTGTTAGATTTATGTCTACCACAAATACAAACACGTTGCCAACAAAAACATTGTAGAGTATAAGAAATCTAGCTTGTGTTAAATTTTCTACCAACACAAACACAAGCACATTTAAATTTGAAAGAAATCTAACACATGCTATATTTCCTTCTAACACAAACACAAGAATATAACAACATTTTAGGACTAAATAAGTCTAATGTGTGCTAGATTAACAACATTGCAATGTAAAAGAAAATCTAACATGTGTTAGATTTACTTTTAGTGCAAACTCAAGCACATAGAAACATTGTAGAGTGAGAAATCTAACAAGTGCTAGATTTATGTCTACTACAAATACAAGCACCTTGCCAACAACAACATTGTAGAGTATAAGAAATCTGGTTGTGTTAAATTTTATTCCAACACAAACACAAGCAAAATTAAATTTGAAAGAAATATAACACATGTTATATTTCCTTCTAGCACAAACACAAGAACATAACATTTTAGGACTAATTAAGTCTAATGTGTGCTAGATTAACAACATTGCAATGTAAAAAAAAATATAACATGTGTTAGATTTCCTTTTAGCGCAAACTCAAGCACATAGAAACATTTAAGAATGAGAAATCTAGCAACTGCTAGATTTATGTCTACCACCAATACAAGCACGTTGCCAACAACAACATTGTACATTATAAGAATTCTAAATTGTGTTAAATTTTCTTCCAACACAAACACAAGCACATTTTAATTTGAAAAAAATCTAACACATGCTATATTTCCTTCTAGCACAAACACAACAACATAACAACATTGTAGGACTAAATAAGTCTAATGTGTGCTAGATTAACAACACTGCAATGTAAAAGAAAATCTAACACATGTTAGATTTCCTTTTAGCTCAAAGTCAAGCACATAGAAACATTGTAGATTGAGAATTCTAGCAAGTGCTAGATTTATGTCTACCACAAATACAACACGTTGCCAACAACAACATTGTAGAGTATAAGAAATCTAACTTGTGTTAAATTTTCTTCCAACACAAAAACAAGCACATTTAAATTTGATAAAAATCTAACACATACTATATTTCCTTCTAACACAAACACAAGAACATACCAACATTTTAGGACTAAATAAGTCTAATGTGTGCTAGTTTAACAAGATTGCAATGTAAAAGAAAATCTAACATGTGTTAGATTTCCTTTTAGTGCAAAGTCAAGCACATAGAAACATTGTAGATTGAGAAATCTAGCAAGTGCTAGATTTTTGTCTACCACAAATACAAGCACATTGCCAACAACAACATTGTAGAGTATAAGAAATCTAGCTTGTGTTAAATTTTCTCCCAACACAAACTCAAGCAAATTTAAATTTGAAAGAAATTTAACACGTTATATTTCCTTCTAGCACAAACACAAGAACATAACAACATTTTAGGACTAAATAAGTCTAATGTGTGCTATATTAACAACATTGCAATGTAAAAGAAAATCCAATGTGTTAGATTTCCTTTTAGCGCAAACTCGATCACGCAAAAACATTGTAGAGTGAGAAATCTAGTAAGTGCTAGATTTATGTCTACCACAAATACAAACACGTTGCCAACAACATTGTAGAGTATAAGATATCTAGCGTGTGTTAAATTTTCTTCCAACCCAAACACAAGCACATTTAAATTTGAAATAAATCTAACACATGCTATATTTTCTTCGAGCACAAACACAAGAACATAAGAACATTGTAGGACTAAATAGGTCTAATGTGTGCTAGATTAACAACATTACAATGTAAAATAAAATCTAACATGTGTTAGATTTCTTTTTAGCGCAAACTCGAGCACATAGAAACATTGTAGAGTGAGAAATCTAGCAAGTACTAGATTTATGTCTACCACAAATACATGCACGTTGCCAACAACATTGTAGAGTATAAGAAATCTAGCTTGTGTTAAATTTTCTAACACAAACACAAGCATACTTAAATTTGAAAGAAATCTAACACGTGCTATATTTCCTTCTAGCACAAACACAAGAACACAACAACATTTTAGGACTAAATAAGGCTAAGGTGTGCTAGATTAACAACATTTGAATGTCAAAGAAAATCTAACATGTGTTATATTTCCTTTTAGCACAAACTCAAGCACATAAAAACATTGTAGAGTGAGAAACCTAACAAGTTGTGATGGATTTCTCACACAAAACAATCTCATGCTCACCTCCATATCCCTCCACATGCTCCTTCCCATCTAGGAGATGCATATACATGTTTATAAACCAGATCAAGTAAATTGTCTCTCACTCATGTGAAATCCTGGGTCTTTGTAAGATTTCCCAAACTATGCAAATAGAACAAACTCTAACATTATCATCAGGAAAAAAATTCCCTCTATGCTGACTAAATCTAGAGTTGAGATGGATTTAAAAGAAAAGCTTGCACCTTGAGAAATTTGATCCCTTTGTAGGCTATCTAAATCTAGAGTTAAAATGAATCTAAAATGGTTTAATTATTAATAATTATAATTCTTCTTTTATTTTATTTTATTTTATATTTATGTAATTTGACTAAATTAACAAGTTTAAACAACATTACATAACCTTAGAACATCTCATTCACTTTTGGCTAAAGTCTCCCATGTAATCATTCATGTTGGACTAAAGTCTCTCCATGCAATTATTTAAATTTGTAGATATTTATTTTTATCTTAATCAATAATATTTAATATAAAGTAGAAAACATAAACTTGGAAAAGCCCATAAATATTATAAATATCAAGTGAATTACAATGAAATTTGAACCACTTAAAATCATAATTTTATATTTTATTTTGGAAAATTTTCAAACCATAAAATTGATAATAATAAAAAATTTATTAAATATATGGTTATTTTATTTAATTTTATAAATATTATATACAATAATACATGAAAAATGTAATATAATTTCAAAAATTGTAGCTTATAATTTTAAAATCACTAATAAAAAAATATTAACATACCAAATTCTTTATAATTTTAAAATCACTAATAAAAAAATATAAACATACCAAATTCTTTGTTATTATTAAAATTTGTAAATATTTATTTTCATTTTAATGGATAATATTTAATATATGATGGAAAGTATAAATTTGGAAAGGGCTATTCATATTATAAATATTAAGTGCATTATAATGTAATTTGACCCATTTTAATTTATGATTTTATATTTTTAATTTAAAAATAAAATAAAATTAAAACATATAATTAATTAAATTTCTAATTTTACATTTCTAATTAAAAAAAATTCAAAACATAGACTTGAAAACATATTGAAAAGAGGGTCCTATGCATGGAGTTGGTAGAAATGTTCACTGCAAATGAGATAAGGTGTCCTTGAAATCACATTATACACTTGTCTGATTCATCACTACAATGAGCCAAGGTATACGAATTTTAGGGATACCCAAAGAACAACCAGTAGCTAAAATTCTTTATGCCAACACTATGGAACTAGAGGGAATGGATTCAATGGAGATCAAGACCTTGCGTTGTGTTTTGCTAAGTGGAAGAGGTCCCTATAAATTAAAATTTCCCTAGAGATAGGGACAAGCAACTAATAACAAGCAAAAGCACTAACAATGTATCAAGGAGTTAGGTTCCTCAAGGACACTATGCAAAGGGATGTAGTTATTGTTGAGGACTCCAACATAATCACAAAATTTACTAAGGGAAATACCATTGTACTATGAGGAGCATACAAGGGTATGCTTACATATTACTACTATATTCAATGCTAACCCTAAATTTCATGAATGGTATATGTTGAACTAGTCTTATGATTTATTATCTATGTTGTTTATAATCAAGGTAATAATGAGAACCAACACCTTGCACAAAAAGAACAATTATCATGAAGTATATGGAAAGTGAACCAAATGGTAGCTACCCTCCTAGTGGAATTATGTCTTTCATAGTTGAATATTACCTTATAATTGAGTCAAGTGTAATCACTCAATCAAATGTTGTAAACATACCAATGTCATTTTGGAACTAGATTGGTAAGCCTAAGAATAAATGTTATGTTAATTTATAAATAAGATTCAATACTTGTTGAGTAGCAATGACATGGTACACTAATTAAAACCAATTTAGATCCATCTTAATTCTGAATTTATTAAATGCTGAGAGGGATCAAATTTTTTGGCATGCAAACATTTCTTCAAGTTTTGCACTAAAAAAGAGGTTTTCACTTCAAAAGATTTGACCTCTCTCAATAATTGATAAATGATTTAGGCAATGATTTAAATAGCTAAAATTCACATTGTATTAATATAAAAAGTTATTAAATCATTTATAATTCAACTTTATATTTCTTTTAATTTAAAATATATTGATAAATTATACTTGTTAAATAATTTATAATTAAATATAACATTTATATTAAATTTTAAATCTAATTTTTTTAGATCTAATGATAATTTTGTCTAACTAATATTAATTTCATTATTTTTATTAAATATTAAAATTTAATTATTTTTTAAAAAGTTTACTAAAATCACTACTGAAATTTCAAAACTTTAAAGATATTAACATTTATACACAATTCAATTAAAAAACTCAACCTTATATGACTTAGAAGGCTCTCTTATATATAATTTATTCAATTAAAAATCATTTAATTTAAACAATTTGTAAAATTGTCTATCATTAATACCAATCTAGATCCATTTTAACTTTTTATCTACTCAAAAGGAATTAAACCACCATGGACAATACCATGGGTTCTCATAAACTCAAAGCTCAAAAAATGACTTGACCAAGTCAAATTTACCATAACTACCCAATAAAAATTAATTAAAAAAAATAACTTTTTATTTTAATATAGAATTATTTTTATTTTTATTTCAAATTTACCTTAACTACTCAACAAAAATTGATAAAATAAATAATAATTTAAAATTTTTATTTTAATAATGTTATTTTTATTTTAAGTAACCAAAATTATAATATAATATATCAAACATTTCACCCAAAAATAATGAAAAAAAAATGTAATTAAATTACAACTGCGTGTTGTTCCACACTTGCCATTTCTGCAAGTCTCACGGCAGAAAATCGATTCAATCGAAATAAAAATATTCAAAACCCACCTCTGATGTTTTGATCTTTTGGTTCTTGGCGGCAGATTTATCGATTTTGCAATGGAAACAACTCCTTCCTTCGCACAACCTATTTCAACGTAATCAACTCCTTCCTTGGCACAACCTGTAGTGGTGATATACAACTCAATCGTGAGAGTGCGGCACAGTTCAATCGTAGCGGTGATATATACATATTTAAATGGGGGTGGACGGAGCTTTATTTCCAACTCTAGGGTTTTTCTTCATGAGTCGGCTAGCTGGCATTTTTGGAAATTTGAATTGTATTTCCAGTTATATTATTTTCACAATATGGTTGGAAAATTTAATAAAAATTGTATTTTCGTCATATTGCTGGAAAACTGAATAAAAATTGTATTTTCCCAAATTTAATAAAAACGCCATTATAAAAGTAAAAATTTGAACAATTTAATTAAAAAGCATTTAATTTAAACAATTTGTAGTTCAAGGGCTGCCCTCCAAAGTTCGCCATGCCAAAAGGAAGCAGTCGGATAGTTTATGCCCCTTTTGTCATCGTTTAAAATCCTTAAAGCATCTTTTAAGGGATTGTAGATTTTATAGATCATGCTGGAGGTTGGTGTAGGACTGGCATTTTGTTCTGCTTCATGGGCAGCTTGATTCATGCACACAGCTTCATTGGTATGGTCAACCTACAGCATTTCTTTGAGGAGAGACATTGAACATTGCTATCATCCCATTGTATAGAAGTTACGCTGGCATCACCTCTGATCAAGGCTCACTGTAAAAAGAGCTGTCTACATCAGCAATCAATGGATGTGTCACAACTACTAGTGCTAGTTACACATAATTGGTGGTCTTCCCAGCAAGTCTTAGCAGGCTGCCAATCTAGAGGCCACATTACCCCACAACACGACGTACTTTGCACTGATCATAGAGCAGCTTCCAACTACGAAATGATCATGATCCATATCCATAATAGGCAGACCAGGAAGGAACTCTATGGTCATAACCCAATCTCAAGTTTTAACATACAAAGTGAAGTGGGTATGGTTTAAAGGCAAATGCAACACGTTGATGTATTGGCAAGAACCCATAACTAATCTAAATCCCTCACACAATCACAATGTGATTATTCGGGAGCCCCAGCTCCATTACCAATGTTGACTAACTGAACCGTCTCTAGAATCTAACCTACGAGCCTTGTAATTACAGAAGGATTAAATTCCCGCTAGTATGAAGGAACACTGGCATATGCATCCATTGCTGTTTCCTTCCTAGTTCAAATTTGAAAAACATAAAATTAAAATGACTACAATGCAATACTTGCTGTTGCTTGGCAACCTGCTCTATCAATTTGTTTGCCTGCTTTCTCAGAGCATCCATTGTTTTCCTGTTATCAATCATAAAGAGCCCACATTTCAGAAATCTTTATACAAATCCACATCCATATCCAAGAGCAAAAAATCCTTAAAAAATTGGGAATTTGAGGAACAGTGTGCCTCTCAATAATTCAAAAATATTGTGGATTCAGATATTCACAGATCCACTGTCAAACATGATCAGGTGGGTAAACACAACTAAATGCTGGTTTCAAATCAAGACCTTAATATTAGTCAGACCTTCCGGCTGAGATCCCCCAAGAGCCAATAATGCAATGCAAGCAGCGAAGGGGCTCCGTCAATCATTTAAAATAATTAAATGGATAACTAACATTTATGTTTCGATCACAGCAAATCGATCGCAACAAAAGCCTAAAGGCAATTCACAATCTGCAGGGACATCAAATCCGCTCAGTTCTCTCGGAGCCGAGCGAAGGCCAGAAAGGACATGAACGAATAAAAAGTCATGCAGGAAGTAAATCATTCAAACACATAAGGAATTCAAAAGCTTCGATGCTTCTGTTTCATGATTTCATCCCTCGAACTCCCCTGCCACTACGCAAAACTTGGTATGCCCATAAAGAGCAGATAATCAAGAAGGAAACACTTCAATCACAGACTGGAAATCAGGAATGTTGATTATTTTATAACAACCGAATCCACCTTCTAATAAAATCTTCTTCCATTCTTTCTCTGTTCTTTCCTTCCCACCAGAGCAGTGCGCCACCATTACCAGATCAAATCCACCCAAAATAACCCCAATTGACTCATATGTTGTGTTTAGTTAAGGCTTTTGTTTTTCAAATATTAAAACTGAAAGGCCTTATATTTCATCTCATTATGTACTCGTGCCAAGAGCATATAAAGAATGTATTTCCATTCTTTGTACTGAATAGAAATTAAGATTTTTTCCATGGAAAAAGAAAAGTTTCATGTCGAAAAGTTTAACTAATGAAAACAATAAATTATGTATGGCAACTTCCCACTGAGAGTGCAGTGTGCACTACATAGCTGGGTATTAGAGAGAGAGAAACAATCATATGGCCACTGGCAAATCAACTTACAGACCATAGCTGAGGATTTATAGTATCAGAATTTTTTTATTGGAGTAACCTAAACAATCTTGCTCTAGCATCTTGCAAGTTATACTCAAAATATTTAAAGAAAAAAGAAAATATTAACGAAAAAATTAATTGCAATATTCGAAAGGAGGCCATTCTCATGTCACCCAGTAGACACGATGTAAAGGAAGATAAGCATAGTCACCCGACAGTCATCAACGAGGTAGACTCTGCCTATTCAAGATAGATGTCCTCTGGAATTTGAATATAGCTAACGGGCAAAGAAATATTGAAACTGGCAGGTTCTTAGTCAGTGATGTTCATAATACAAGGGAAAGTCTTGGTGAAAGACAAGGGGCAGAATGCCCATTTTTAACTCGATGGCTCCAAAACTCAATATAACTTCAATTTCATCAGGTAAAGAGACCTGTCAGTCCAGTAGTCAATAAAATGACTGGCAAATACTAAATAGAGATCATTGGTGCAAATTACACTGAATCATACATCCCCTGGATGGCATAGACTCTAATACGAATAGCTCTCCATGCACTTGAGCTAGCCACAGTGCCTTTCTTGGTTATTTAGTGTAGTTTTTATAGTAAACTAAAGAGGATACGTAAAGTTCCTTTGCTTCAATTATTATCCTCAAATCCCACATTTCTTTGAGGAGAGACATTGAACATTGCTATCATCCCATTGTATGGAAGTTACGCTGGCATCACCTCTGATCAAGGCTCACTGTAAAAAGAGCTGTCTACATCAGCAATCAATGGATGTGTCACAACTACTAGTGCTAGTTACACATAATTGGTGGTCTTCCCTGCAAGTCTTAGCAGGCTGCCAATCTAGAGGCCACATTACCCCACAACACGATGTACTTTGCACTGATCATAGAGCAGCTGCCAACTACCAAATGATCATGATCCATATCCATAATAGGCAGACCAGGAAGGAACTCTATGGTCATAACTCAATCTCAAGTTTTAACATACAAAGTGAAGTGGGTATGGTTTAAAGGCAAATGCAACACGTTGATGTATTGGCAAGAACCCAAAACTAATCTAAATCCCTCACACAATCACAATGTGATTATCTGGGAGCCCCAGCTCCATTACCTACGAGCCTTATAATTACAAAAGGATTAAATTCCCGCTAGTATGAAGGAACAGTGTCATATGCATCCATTGCTGCTTCCTTCCTAGTTCAAATTTGAAAAACATAAAATTAAAATGACTACAATGCAATACCTGCTGCTGTTTCGCAACCTGTTCTATCAACTTGTTTGCCTGCTTTCTCAGAGCATCCATTGTTTTCCTGTTATCAATCATAAAGAGCCCACATTTCAGAAATCTCTATACAAATCCACATCCATATCCAAGAGCAAACAATCCTTATAAAATTGGGAATTTGAGGAACAGTGTGCCTCTCAATAATTCAAAAATATTGCGGATTCAGATATTCACAGATCCACGAAACTGGAAGTAAGGTATAGCCTTTTTTTGTAAAAAACAAAGATTAAGGTTTTATAATTATAAAAAAAATATTATTAGGTCAAGCAAGCAAAAATAGATTGTAAAGTAGAGAACCTGCATGAACTTACTCGGCAGGGCTGAGGTTTTTGCATATATGTAAAATAGTAAACATAAAATTAAAATGACTACAATGCAATACCTGCTGCTGTTTCGCAACCTGTTCCATCAACTTGTTTGCCTGCTTTCTCAGAGCATCATTGTTTTCCTGTTATCAATCATAAAGAGCCCACATTTCAGAAATCTCTATACAAATCCACATCCATATCCAAGAGCAAACAATCCTTATAAAATTGGGAATTTGAGGAACAGTGTGCCTCTCAATAATTCAAAAATATTGTGGATTCAGATATTCACAGATCCACGAAACTGGAAGTAAGGTATAGCCTTTTTTGTAAAAAACAAAGATTAAGGTTTTATAGTTATAAGAAAAATATTATTAGGTCAAGCAAGCAAAAATAGATTGTAAAGTAGAGAACCTGCATGAACTTACTTGGCAGGGCTGAGGTTTTTGCATATATGTAAAATAGTAAACATAAAATTAAAATGACTACAATGCAATACCTGCTGCTGTTTCGCAACCTGTTCTATCAACTTGTTTGCCTGCTTTCTCAGAGCATCCATTGTTTTCCTGTTATCAATCATAAAGAGCCCACATTTCAGAAATCTCTATACAAATCCACATCCATATCCAAGAGCAAACAATCCTTATAAAATTGGGAATTTGAGGAACAGTGTGCCTCTCAATAATTCAAAAATATTGTGGATTCAGATATTCACAGATCCACGAAACTGGAAGTAAGGTATAGCCTTTTTTTTGTAAAAAACAAAGATTACGGTTTTATAATTATAAGAATGGGCGCGCAGGGGTTGCACCTCGAACTGCTCTCGGTGATATTACGAATGGGGTCGAATCCTGTAAGGCTCCATCCTCTGCGGTTAAACAGAAGAAGGCGCGGGGAAGAATGCGAAAATAGGTTCTAATCCGAGATGTGAACTAACGGAGGAGGAAAAGCAGAAGGCCAACGCTTGGGCTCGAGAAGGAATCGAGAGGGTTCAGTTTAGTGGTAAAGACATGGAGGTGTTGAAGGCAAAGATCGCAGAAGAAGAGGTCAACAGCCGAGTATTTCGCAGCAAAATCTTTCAATTCTTACTACTGCAGTCTTTAGCGCTCGCACATACTGATTATCATTCACCAACCAACAGAAATGGCGGTCAGAAGGCAACCGCTTGCCATCCTCCAGGACGAAAACGCCGAGATCAACAGAGGCAAAAGCACTGTTAAGAAAAATATTATTAGGTCAAGCAAGCAAGCGACCTTCCTCCCTGGAAGGCGAGGGAAATGAACAAATTTTGATATTTGAAAAACCCTGGAACGCGAGGGAAATGAACGAATTTCGATATTTGAAAAACCCTGGAACGCGAGGGAAATGAACAAAGTTTGATATTTGAAAAAACGGGAGGGAAATGAACGAATTTTGATATTTGAAACGCAGAAATGCCGTGAAACCTTGAATGGAACTTAAATGAAATGATTTTGTGTTTTTCAATTGGAATTAAATCCCATTAAATGAAATGTGAAAGTGTTTTCTTGGGCTTAATAAGGAGGTATTGCTCATGGTAAAGAATTATTAATCATATGACGCTTGTTTGTTTGTTTCTGTGTAGGAAAATTTTTTGGAAGGGATTTTGGTTGATTTTTTAATGTAATCCTGTTACATTAAAGGTGAATTATGGTGACATAAAAATAAGTTGTGTGTGGTTAAAAAGTGTAGTGAAGTTGTAATGTTATAAGATTAATGATTATTTTTAATAAAATGTTTGGTTTAGTAAGGTTAATTAATCTATGGAGATGCTCCAATATTATATAAGAAATTGCAGATAGAACAGAAATCAAATGGAAATAAGGATTTGTCTAGAGAAGATCATATGGAAGAATCCAAGAGGAATTTCCATGGCAGTCTAATCCTAGGGTTTTTTCTGGTGTGAAGATGGGTTTTCACCTGCACTTGGGAGCGATAACAGCGTGAGGGAATGGTCACAACACTAGCCAACAAGAGTCAGTGCACCTGGTTTATATTTATCTGCAGCGGTTTGGCAGCTTATGGTCTTGTGGGTTTTCTCGGTCAACTAGTAAGGGGATCGAACGGTGGAGGTGAACCTTTTGTTCAGTTGGGCCAATGTCTCTTAGAGGGTGTCATGCACAACATCACATAGGGATAGTATAACAGGGTACATGTGAACATCATTTTGTATCGACAAGGAACTTGTGGATTATTCTTCTCATTCTATGGAGGCTTCCCAAATTTGGGTTGAGGGGCCACATCAACACCAAACTGGGGTTTCACCGATGATACACCATGAACCAGAAGTCCAGGTCAACACATTTACCTCAGAGATGGATGATGTGAAGGTTTCCCTAAATGCCCTAGGGTTTTCCCACCCGGGCTCGACGATAAATCCGAACTTTCTTCAACTACAGGAGGACGAGGCTCAACCGATCTTGAATATCCCATCACCATCGGAGTTACAGTACTGGGAACTCGAACAACAGGGTCTCGCAACAAATGTACAAGGGGCGTCTTATGTGGCAGTTGGGGGCACGAGCGTTCATGGGACTGATACATATGGCGTCCTAAATACTGGGAATAATGTACCATGCTCATCAGGAGCAGACCCCCAAGGCTAGCGACCTGCTCCTGCGGCTCGCACTTCAGGACGTTTTGATGGCATCACTCGTCAGGAACCTGGTATTGAGGATATTAGAGCATCAGATTTGGATGAGTATGAGTCAGCAGAGGACGAACAACACCCGATAGACCACGCATAGAGAACGGGGGGAAGAAAAAAACAAAATGCACCAAGGTGCATGAGAAGGGGCGTTTGTTGGTATTCGAAGAAGGTATCAGTATGGCCCAAGATGCATTTACTGAGAGTATTGTGCTTGTTGGAAGGGTTCGTGGTCGAAATTATACCCCTGGGCGATTGAAGCATTGGACTGTGGAAATTTGTGGACATTTATTGGACCAGTTGCTGGTGATTATTACCATGACAAGAAGTTGGTTTGCACTCATCTTCACGCAACCAGACCAAGGAGGAACCATTTTGGTGGAACTTGGCCATAAAGGGGACATCTATATTTGCATAGTTTTTTAAGAGAAAATACACCTAGTGGATTATGATTGTAGGCACATCATTTTAGTATCTAGATTGATGTGTAAACACTAACCAAAGGGTATTTAGCTAAACCCACAAAATTATTATAGGTGCTTCTAGAGAAGTATGTGTTCTTGTGCTCTCATTAGTTAGGTATGGACAATGAAGGTAAAGTAAGTGAAGGATTTGGCCACTAGTCTTTCCTATAATTTTGGTCCAATTTTTCAACATCACCATTTTTAAGGTAGTTGTACATTTAGAATTGAGAAGGCCAACGTGAAACTGAGATAAGCTTTGATAGATCCTTTTAGTTGAAAACTACAATTGGGAGGAGATATCAAACATATTTTGGGAAGAGTATCTAGTAATGCGGCTAAGATGAGGGTTATGATTGCCTAAAGTAGCTATGTTGCACGTGTATATATTTCCCCATGGTTATTCTAGAAATAAACTCTTTTGTACTCTCTTTTTTTGTTAAGTGGCTTATGGTTGGTTGATTCTCTATTATAACTTTGAATCTTTTGCAACTACTCTAGTTTCCTATATATACAAGGTTTGTAAGGTACTTAAATAGATTCAATATTAGGGATAATTTGTAAGAGGGTTACATTTTTTATCAATTTTTGGTGTTCACTCTACATTAGAGTTATGTAATACCATGCATGTTATTAGTATAATGAAATACTATTCTACTGATGTGTTTGTATTTGTACTATATTTGGGTGATATATGCATGTTTTTATTCATTTGAATGATGTTAGTTCTAATGGTTTAAATTGGCACCAATAATATCATATGAATGTGATCCCCGCTAAAATATTTGACATTTTGTGCATTACTTAATGGGAATTATTATATGTGCCTCAACTGAGACCTTCTTGCTCCTAGAAGATGGAATATTTTAGGAGATTAGACTATAATAGGCCATGTTTGGAAACATTCCATTAACCTTGAGTGTATCATAGAGCCAACATAAAATAATGGGAAATAATTGTCTAAAACCTTTGAACTATGGTAAATAAGTTAAATTAGGGTTTAGTGATCGAGGGGGTAGGATTAACCTACAAAATGGCTTCAAGTGATTTAAATGATTTTAACCATGGCCCTAAATTTCCCCTATTCTTATTTAGGGATGCTAAATTACTTGGAAATGGGTTGGGAAAGGTAGAAGGTGACATTAGGAAGAGGTGCTTCAAGAAAAAAATCTATTTTGATGGCTTTGGGAAAAAATGGAAAAGAAATATTACTTCTAGGAATTTTTTTGGCTATGTTAGTGTACAATTTTTACCTCGGAAAAGATGATTTTTTCACTAAGCCATGATGGTAATTGGAGTAGTTAAAGACCTCTCAAGTATTGTCTAAGTGGATAGAGGAAGATATGGTGTACTTAGTCATAGTGGGGTACTAAGCTTGGCATTTTATTTTGAGATGAAGGTGGTGTTTTTTTTTTTTTCCAAGGAAAAAATCGATAACTTTTTATTTAAAGAATGAAAAGTTACACTAGCAGATGCATTGAAGCATTTCCGTAAGATGCCCATTGGGCTCAAGTGCTTTCGCACCCCATGCAACGTTACAAAACTAACTTGCATAAGAAGAAGAAAAGGAGAAAAAGAGAAGAAGGGATTTTTTGCATGTACCCACATTAAACAGGATTCAATACCCAAATTTGTTGTTTCAGCTGCATGATGGTGCTTTTTTGCATGTACCCACATTAAACAGGATTCCCCCTCAGGGGTTTTAATAAAAATATGAAAACGAGTTGTTTTTACCTGAGGCCTGAGTTTTGGCAGCGTTCCTGATCTGCCTAATCTGGTGTCGTTGCTGATTTTCGTGTGCTCTGGCTGTAAATAATCGTCCAGATCTGACCTCTTGATGGGTCGTTCTTCCATTTGCATGTCGAGGGCTACATACCTTCTGCTCGATCTATGCACCTTGACTCCGATCTGCTGCCTGGGTTCTGTCTGTTCTCGAATATTGTTCAGATTAGATAGATCCGGCCCAGATTTGCAATGTTTGGCCCAATCCATTCTGTGAGGGGGCAGATCTGCATCATGCAGTCCCCCTTCTCTGGATGCAACGACCAAAACAATATGAAAAACTACAGATCCCAAACCTGCCGCGTCCCAGGTTTCTTCTCTTCTTCCCTTTGTGCCATTGCTCCGCGTGTTCTGGTTCTTTCCATTTTCTTTTCCCTGCCAGAGATCGTATATTTCAACAGAGGCTTCGTCAGGGAGGCCTTGAGGATCAACGAGAAGATGGCTGTTATTGCAGGAGAAATCATGCGGCACGGTGATGTTTGCATGCCAATCGAGAACCTCCGCGGCCTGAGAACAAAACGTCGATTGTTGTCTCTGCTTTTTTTCCGGCGCTCCCTTGCGGATGCGAGTGAACGACGAGGGATCGAATCCTTTGCTGGCCATCGGTAGAGGTTCCAAAGGTCTCGCCAAGCTCTCAGAACTGGTTTAGCCCAGATGAAGGTGGTGTTGTAAGCCAAATACCTTATAATTACAAAAGTATTAGCCTTACTTTGATATTAGAACAATTGATGACATTGTAGTGTAGAGTATGTTACTTGAGTGAATCTTTAGGGAGTTAAAACCCTATGTACTAATTGTAAAAAAATTGTTTCTTGGATTGAGTTGGTCGCTTGGGGTATGGGAGCTACTACAATGTAGTTGTCCAATCTGCCCAGTTACTTCCCAAACCTGCAAGTTCTTTGGTTGCTCGCAAAGTGTTTGAAGAAACACCTGAATGAGCTAAGTGGGGCAACGCTTGGGGCATTTGGGGTATGTTTGTCAAAATGTTTCGCCATGATGAAGAGGGTAGGCATGAATCTGTCCCTCACTTCCCGTGGAAAAAACTAGTAAAGCATGGATCTTCAAATTCATAACCACCCCTTTTCATAATATTTGTAAAACCTCTCTCGCAAGGGACTTCCTGTATCACGATGTTAGTAGCTAACTTGATAGTCACGCTTGCTACCAAACTCCATGAACGTACAAGAATTCCAGTTGTGCTTTCGAGGCTTATGTAGAAAGGCAGGATGCTACAAGAGGGATTCCGTCTAAGCGACTATGGCATTCAAATGAGGCTTTAATCTCCCTCGTTGCAGAGATGAAAGAGGGAACTAAGGGAGAGGAGGCTCCTTCTACCACCAAGTCAGAAAGGCCACAAGCCTGGTCCCAACTCTTTAAATTTTAAGGATTATTCAGGCTTGGTCTTTGTGGTTGAGCACTCTCTAGCCACTCCTAGCCTGGAACTAATAGAGGTTGGCATCAATTTGAGGGCTGCATAGTAACTCAATCAAGTAATCATATGTCGTTAATCCATCCAACTTACACCTCAAGCCTTGAAAATGCTTTTTCTAAATTCAACCAGCTGTTAATCCTTTCAACATTGCCTCAATTATGGTGGATGTTTAAGGGTTTAAAACAGGTCTAGATTGGTGCATTTCTATTCTCAAACCGCTTGATTCATCTTCCAACTTATGCTGAATCCAATGATAATTATTAGCATAAATGATTCCCTCCAACAGAGTCCCATAAAAGCACTTAATGTTGGGCTAGTGCTTTCATTCCCTCAAAAAATTTAACAATTTTAAAAATACTTCGCAATTTTTTAATTTATATATTTTACTAAAAATATTTTTATATTATTAAGATAATTTTTTTAAATATATATAATTAATATATATCGAATCAATAAATTTTGATTAACACATTTAAATTAAACAAAATAAAATAATTAATAAATATTAAATCAATATATCCTAATTAACACATTAAAATTTTGTAATTATTACATAAATAAAAAATCGATGGGGAACTTTTCAAACAATTTGGTGGGAAATTTTCAAAATTTTCAAATTTCAAGCGCTTCGAACAATTTGGTGTTAGAAGCATTTTGGGACACTTTTCAGCACACAGATAAACCGTTCGGGGAGTGTCGTGGAGCATTAACAGGTGTGGTGCTTCTGGCAATAACCCAGGTGTGGTGCTTCTGGCAATAACCCTTCCACACCATAAGACATGTTTACAAGCTATGCAGTTACAGCAATTCCTTCTGCGAGGCCCGATCTTCCATGGATTTTGCAAGGCCCGATCTTCCATGGTTTTTGCCTAAAACAGGTATTTTTTTCTTCATCTCAAAAATTAGCTCTTTGAATAAATTATCATCTCCAGTATGTGAAAACGGAAAACATTTCTCCGGTCTCTCCTTGAGAAGGATTACGCTTTTTCCCTGCAGAAAAGATAGGTGGTAGAACTGCAGGGCATTGCAATCGACAAATTTTCCTTTAAGTTAGATTGAATACACAAGCAATTGCTCCCAGTAATGGGAAATGTAATGCTCGAGACAATAACAAGGGTCAAACTAATTGACCCGAAGTTTAACCTTCAAAACTAGGACACCAGACAACCTGAACTTTAACCCTACTTTCGGAACAGGACACCACGCAGAAGGCACACCGGTCTAGATATGCTCTTTAGTAGTCCATGCCACCCATACCGTCTCTCATACCTGGGATTTCCCTCTTATCCTTCAGAATCACAACAATGATGCACTCTGTTGTGGTTAACAATGAAGGCACACTTGCAGCGTCAACTAAAACAGCTCTGATCACTTTCAGGGGATCAATAATCCCTGCCTTCACCTTATCAATGTCTTCACCTTAGTCAGCATCGTAGCTAAAGTCAAGATTATATTGCTTAGTAATTTCCCAACAACCACTGCACCTTCCACACCAGCATTTGCAACAATCGGTCATGAAAACATCTTCAATCGTATATGCAGTTTGACCTTCCTGAGGCAGAGTTCATCATTTTTTCCTGAGGCAGGATTTGGACCCTTTCCTGAAGTAATTTGGGCCTTCACTTCCTTATTTTTATGTGATGCCAATTCATGCAGATCTGTAGACTGAATTATAACATCCTTGACAATATCTTAGAGATCGTTTTCTTTCAAAAACAATGTTACCTTGGCTTTTGATGACACCTATCTGGAGGCACCATCTAATTTTTCCTCAAATCTGAGACTTGATGCTGCCATCTCTGAGATCTATTTTACAAACTTTTCAAATATGAAAATAAAACAACAAAAACATACCCGCAAGAGTGGTTAGTCCTTCAAGCAACAATAATGAAACCCTCTAACTGTTAGTCTTTGATTCTGGTAGTTGATCTATTGTTGTAAACCCTTGAGGATCTCAATTAGAGATGATCCTCTTATACCATGTAAAATTTTTATTATTCAAGAGGACAACTGTCCTGTGTTTCTTTCTCAAATAACTCAGGTCTTGAATTACTTTAATAACTGAATAAAATTCTAAACATACAACAGTCACACATATAACTGGAAAACCTAAACAGTGGACTCAATAGCCTTTCAAGTACACACATAATTCTGTCCTTCAAATCAGCTTATCATTAATGATCAAAACCTACAAGGACACGTCAAAACTGAGGTTTTTAGCTTCCTGGACACTCAGATCTGCTCTATCTCCTTGCTGGATACTCAAACCCACACTTTACTGAATTGTTGTACAACACTGTTCAATATGGATTCTGATCTGACCTTGGCTACTCTCCTGTGCTTTGAATCTGCTCAGCTGATCTTTCTCTGATCTCTTGTCTTTTTGATGTCCAAAAATGTTTGCATACAACTTCTCTCATCTTGTTCTATTTATGCTTTCAGACTCTAATTGAGAAAATTAATCTCCCCTATCTTAGCAACTAATCTCTTTAATCTGAGCAACCACCTTTTCTCAACAATTATGTGTACAGCTAAGATTAGATCAAATACAAATCACTAATACTAAAAAAATATCTAGAATATTTCATTTAGATTTTGAAGAGTTAGGAGATCTAGTGAAATTGATCTTTCACTTTTATTTACTAAGTGAAATTACAAGATGGTATTATTTCACAGTTTTACTAGGTGGTCACCAAAAGTTGTCTTGAACCACTTCTCACACATTCACACCTTACATGTGTAAGAAGTTCCTACATGAGTTACACTTATCGACATACCCTGTATACCTTGTACCTAGTTCCAAATCAAAGCAAAGGTCTTAGTAGAATGGCATTTCTCACATGCTGCTGGTCACACTGGCTTCTTTAAGACATATAACAACAAGAGTAATTTCTTTTAGAATGGACTCTAATAAGAGGTGAAAAATATTTGTTGCTTCATTTGAGACTTATTAGAGGAATAAAACAGAGACTGTGAGAAGTCCAGGACTAATGTATGCCTTGCCCATTCTGAATAAAAGGTGAGAATCCATTAACATTGTCTTTAGAAGTTTGCCTCAGGCTGGAGGGAAAATCTCCATCTTTGTTATTTCTAGGGTGCTACTGACAACTTCTCACACGTTGTTGAACTATTCATGCCACATGTTTATAGGCTTCATGGATTTAAGAAAAATCAGTTTGGAGTTACAAGAGCCAACTAGGTTTAAAAAGAAATTTAAGGCTGAATGGCAACTTTAGGGTAGCAAAAATTAGTGGTATTAATTTGAAATTTTAACAAAATAAAGTTTATTGTGTAAAATTGGTTATCCCAAATGCAAGAGATAAGTGAGCCTGCCTGAAGGCTTTAGACGAGCTCTTAACCCTGATACAAAAGCATATTTGGGAATGTTTTCATGTGGGTAATATGTGAGAAACAGATTCCTAGGTCAAGTGCAGTGTCCACATTCCTCTTGGACAAGCATGGATTCACATCTAAACCTATCTAGGAAAGCATTTTGGGGTAATGCTTCAAAAAATGTGCCTCGAGTGGCTGCACCATGGAGCAAACTTCCATTGGCGTAAGGTGTGAATTTTGAGGGGTATTTATTGGCGTAAGGTGTGAAATCTGAGGGGTATTTATTCTGTGAACTCTGAGGGGTATTTATTCTGCCAAAATTGCTCAGTACATGCACCATGGAGCAGAGTTTCATTGGCGTAAGGTGTGAACTTGACGGGTATTTATTCTGCCAAAATTGCTCAGGACATACACCCAATCTAATCCCTTCAGATCAAAGTGAGAATGGAACCCTGGTGGACAACAAAACACTTGTTTACCTCACCAGTGAGTCAATCGCCGGGTGGGTTTATGCTCAACATTAGAGGGTGTGATACCCAATCCAAGCGAGCCAGGGATTTCCCGATGGCGGGAACAGAGGTTGTAGGAATGTGAACCCGAAGCAGAAGGGGAAATAGGATTTTGTTGGAGCTCCTGTCCAAGGACAGCCGGGGGGGGTGGTGGAAAAGATAGGCAATGGGTGATCACGTGCATAGGTAATGGGAGAGGTAACCAAACAAGGTGAAGATGCAGATGATGCCAATGAGAAAAAATATTGATTAAAATTCAGTGCAGAGGATAAGGGAGAAGAAACTGTACCCGATGTAGGAGCAGCCTCCCCAGCAGATCAGGATCTAGTCATAGGAGGGGAGATTGGCGGCATCTAGGAAGCACTGGATGGATGAGCAGTGACCCCAGCCACATCCTTTGGACTATCCGGACCTGTGGGCTGCTCATCCACAATTGGGTCTTCTGTCTGGTGATGTTTGGTTCCCTTTGTAGCAGCCAGAGTAGTAGGCATGAGCAGTGGGAATTCTTTGAAAAGATGTCCAACCTTATGGCATCGTCTACACTTGAATGGAACGCCTTCGTAATCAAGATTTTGTCAGCGAGAGAAATGCCTCCAATGTAGGGTAATCTTTTCCTCCAGGCCTTCTATGGTATCCAAATGAACCAGGATGCGAGCCATAGTCATATTCCCTGACGTTTCATAGGACTGATCATGTTCCAAATAGGTACTTAGTGCGTTGCCTATGCGCTTAAAAACGACTGGAGTCCAATATTGCATTGGAAGGCCTAGTAATTGAACCCAAATTGGCCTAGCTCCCATTCGTTCCCTCTCAGGATCCAATAAGGGATCCCATCTTTTCAGCAGAACATGGGCTAATTCGATATGCCAGAATCTAGAGAGTATCCGGTCCATGTACTCTTCCCTGTGGAAATGAAGGGCAAACCATCCTCGCACAAGCACCCGAATGGTGGGTAATTCTTTGAGTAAAGAACCCAAAATATCTGAGGTCTAGAGATGAAGTCTCTCCACAGTATAGTTTCGCCCCCAAACTCGGCCCACCAAGACCTTCTTCGCTGTATCAACAACTTCCCCCATCGAGAGGTCTTCGCCCAAGGATAGGTTGATGTCCCTGTCGACAGCTTTTAGGCACCTTCCTTTCTTTAGCTTGTCAGATCTTCGAGCCGTCGGATAGTCCCAAAGATGTCCCCGTATGCCTTGGTTAACCGTTTGTGGGGTGGATGGGGTTGATTTAGGGTTTGGGACCGGGGAGCTGAAGCATCCAAAACAGATAGGGGTGCTGGGAGATGGGCCACCAAGATTAAGGGTGCTACCGGATAATGCAGGGACAAGGTAGGTAGCAGTCCTAGGAGGGGGGATGCCAGAGGAGGAAGGGTTGTAGGGCGGGGTGGAGATGTAGGGTAGACGGGGCAGTGGCGCATTGAAAGTGGGTGATGGTTGCAGGCAGGTACCGAGGAGATTCAAGGTAGCCGAGGAAAGCGGTGGGTAGTCCAAGCCGGAGGCGTCTTCGATGTTTATAGAGGGCAGAGGATGGGGCACAGATGACCCAAGTTTGTCCAGTGCAGAGCTAGGAGCTGACAGAGGTCGTAGAGATGCAGCAAAAGGACCAGAGCCCGACATAGTGTGATGGCGAGACCAAATGACCTCATGGGGATTGGGGTCCTTCGTATAGTCCACCTCGTCCAGGTCCATTGCAACCGATAGGAAAACGGTCAATGGTGGTTATGGACTACGAGGAAGGCGGGAGGACTATAGGAACAGAAAACGCTAGAGAGCCCGTGGGAAGGAGGTAAGGTTGAACGGATTCTGGCGAGCCGTGGAGGTTAACCCTTACCGTCAGGTGCCTGGCAGCAGTGCCATAGTAATTCCATTATTGATGACCATCAGAGCTCCGCTAGGGTTTCTTTTCCTCTTCGTTTTCCGCCATTTTCAAAACAATTATTTGTTTATGTTCTTGTCTATAATTTTTTTTGGAATAATTTATAAAGATGTAACAGTCAGGTGGTTTTAGATTTTAGATGTTTCATCAAGTATATTCCAGTATAATACTGTATTCCAGCTTTGTTTATCAGACAGTTTTTGTTCAGGAACCTTACATGTCATATTTGGCCATGATATAACTGTTTACTATTTTAGTATTACAGTGAATTGATCAATTGATATAACTGTTTACTATTTTAGTATTACAGTGAATAAGATCTCCAATAAAGAGAGTTACTTTACCTCATTGTTGCTCCAGAATGAAGTCTTTTCTCTTAACCTGTCATTAACTCTGTCAGTATTAACTATTTAACATGTTCTTTAATTTGTTTGAACCATCAACAGATTGTTGTTGTAGTTGGTGCATTTTTAGTGGGAAGATACCATTTTGTTTGAACGCTTTATTTAGTTTATTTTTTACACAAATGTTCTTATGAACAATATTTCTATGGATGTCATGGTTTGTTAAAAGTGAGGACTCATAAATAGTGAGCAGCTTATTCACATCCACCTACTCATTCTTTAAACTTTATATTGAATCACAATGCAGGAAATTCCAGGGATGCTCCTCGCTTTAGTGCTCTGTTCTGATTACCGAAAGAACAGGGATCTTGGCAATGATACAAAATTGCCTGTTATGAGGGGCTGCAGGTATTTTTGGCATGCACTTTCAAGATATACGACTGGTTTGATTGCTGCTCTTGCTGCAGGAATCTTGACACGATTACCACAGCCTGCACTTCTGTATTTGGTATTGATTAGCATCATGCACTTTAAACTGGATAACTTGCAAGCTAAAAATATATTTCTTTGGCATCTTCATTGTGCTCTGGTATTCCTCAGTTACAAACTAGAAAGTTTTCATGTCATTGTCTACTTTGAGAATATGAATGAACTTGCATAGATTCCCTTTGAGAATATCTTATTGGGAACCTGTTTTATTTTTTTTTGTCAGTTCACTCACTTATTTCTTCCATTTTCTTTTTAGTATCCTTAGATGAAATGGCATTTTTTAATTTTTGGAATGGGTTATAGTTGTTAGGAAGTATTGAATATTTAAGAGAATTCCTTCTTTCATGTATGAATGTAGTTGTTTACCTTTGGATACATATTAATAGAAAGTGTATTCTGTCTCCAATTAAGAGATTTTTGGAATTGCTTTGCACTATATTATAATCAGTATTTTGACCTCTAATCAAAATGAACGAGTATGTCTTCCATAATTTTCCAGGGTTCTAACATTAGAAAATACTTTGACTGCATTTGATTTCGTGTATAAAACGTATTTTCCCATTGGATGTTAATAGTATTTCTGATGCCCGCCTCTAGTATTGTTGTTGTCTGGAGTCAATGAGTTTACACCAGATTCTTTGTCTAGAGACTTGAGGTGTTTGGATGTTTCTAATATTGTGTAATTGCAGTGATGAATGGACCGATAAGTTTGACCCAAGTAATAGTACAAAACTTTTGTTTAAGGTCCATTTTTGTCAATTTAACTTCATCCTATTGCCATTGAAAAATTAGAGCCTTCAAGGTCATGCACATTTGATCCACAAGACCAATAATACCCACAAATGGTCCTTTCTCATTCAAAAATTGAACACACAGTGAGGGGAATTAGAAAGATGGAAACTGATTGTTTTATAGTGATCCACTATAAGTAACGTCTTAGAGTCTGTTTATGAAATATAATGCCCAGAAATTGATACAAAGACACAACACTTCATAATGGTGCTTGTATCACCATAAAACCCTAAACCCCATAAGCTGAGTGGTCAGAGCAGCCAGATCTTGTTTATGACTAGGTTGAGAAAATGTCCTCTTGCTGGTTTCAAGATCATTTTGACCTATATCATCGATCATTCCAGGGTGCACCTTTTCCAGGCCCCAAAATTGTCCCTCAGCGTTGACTTCATGTGGATTTGTTAGAGGTTCGTTGTCTACATTTCCTTTTAAAAATCTAGTGCATGAATGATTGTCCACATGTTCATGAAGAAGAGAACATCTTTGCATTTGATGTGGTCCAGAGAGAAATTTTTTATTTGGTCAAGCCTGTATTCTTCATCAATTATTTTCTTGACATTGTTTTCATTCTCGGCACTGTAGTTGTATATGTCATCGAGGGTTTCATTACAGGTTTCATCAATATTTTGGGCTGTCCAACTTTATTATTGTCAACAATAGAGCCATCTAGAGGTGGAAATGGATCTGTATGACTGAAAGCTTCAATAATTGTGTGTTTATAACATACCCTTTGTTCGTCTACCAAGGAATATCCATCACATATGTCAATAACATTTTCTTCCAGATGAGTATTGACAGTAAAAGGAAGAGACTTCCCTATCCCATCAGGCTTGAGGAACAAATTCAGATTGTAGGCATAAAAAATAGCAGGACTGTTGGATTCCATGATATATGATCTTTGAGGATTGAACTATAATATTAATTGTTTCTTCACTCAGATAATAATAATGGTCACATTATTACTTTGTTGGCTTTGAAAAACCTTTTGAGTTTATTGACCTCAAACTGTAGCAAATCATGATTACTTCCATTTATTTCTTACACGATCATGATTAACATCAAAGTGCAACGTGGGGGTTACATTACTCCTCAAACTCACAATGAAATGTTGAGGTGCCAAGTATATTACCATGAAAGTCTACAGCTCCCTTAATTTTAGTATCTATGAAAATAGGATTAGTGTGATTGAACTATATTTCTGTGACCTCAAAAGTGTTTTCAGGATTTAAATTATCAGCAAGGGAAGCGTGATCTTCATCATCCTTTTCATATGGTTGATCTTTTGGGGTAGAAACATGGTTTCTACCTGTCTAGAACTGCATTTGGGTTGTATCATCGGTGGAAATATTAAAAAATTCTTCATTTCCTCTGTTTATCACTTTGTCATGTAGGAAATCATGACTGGCATCCTCACAATGGTGAAAATTATTATCATGCTCCTTGTTTTCATGCAAATCATTCATAGAATCTAGGACAGATACATCAACACATAGCTGTTCTTTGATGAGGATGGGGTTTAATGTGGGGCCACGTTGGTCACAAGTAGCCTAAGTCACAGGGTTCGGCGAACCTGAAGCTTCAGGTTCGAAATTCGCCGAACCTGTAAAAAAAATTGAGGTTCGTTCAGGTTCGGCGAACCTGAAAGCCGAACTTCAAGCCGAACCTCAAGCCGAATTCGAACCTCATCGAACCTGTCGAACCTGATCGAACCGGATCGAACCTGAACGAACCGAATCGCGTACTTGAAAGAATTTTTGAGGTTCGATGGTTTTCTGGACGGTTTTCGAAGAAAAACAGTGGGCCGCATACCGCTTTGTAGCAGTTCTTCCAAGTTCCCGCCAAATAATTCTTTATAAACAATCGCGGGCTATGGTTTTGGCACACACTGTCGGGTTGAAACTGTTGGGCATTGGATAATGCAGCACTCCCCGTGTGTTTCGTGACATGGACTAACCGCCTCTTGAGGATCCGTTAACTCTGGCGATGCGTCCGTTTACTAACACCTGCGGGTTTTGGTGTAACGACAATCGTGATCCCAACAAGTGGTATTAGAGCCAAAGATCTCGAGTTCGAATCACACCTGGCTCGCGCTGGGGGGAGATTGTTGGGCATTGGATAATGCAGCACTCCCCGTGTGTTTCGTGACATGGATTAACCGCCTCTCGAGGATCCGTTAACTCTGACGATGCGTCCGTTTACTAACACCTGCGTGTTTTGGTGTAACGGCAATCGTGATCCCAACAGAAACTTGATTGCTGAGCGTTTGTTTGTAGTGAGACTGAGTCGTTAGTCGTGAGTTTGCAGTCGTGAGTTTGCAGACGTTTGAAGTTGCGGCTTTGAGTCTTGAGCAGTGGCACGACGCTGCAGTGCTGCACGCAGAGTCCAGACCATCGACGCTGCACGCACCGCGGCACCAGTTTGCACGCAGCACCCGAGGGCCGAAGTATCATCAGATTTGGTATGCTCCTGAGTCCTCAGTCTGAAACTGCATACTCTTCCTTGAAAACTAATTCAGTTTGTGCCTGACAAATGCATCTAAATTTTTCTCTTGCGTTGAAAAACAAAGTCACGAGATTTAAGAGATTCCCTCAATCATCTTTTCTGAGGTAGTGAGCCACAATATTGCTTGCATCAGATTCGTTGCTCTGGGCTGGTGCCCCTTCATTGTTCCTTCTTAGAAAAATGTTTGCCATTGTTGTTCCTATACTCAAAGCTGCTTGATTCCTGAAATGGATCTGGTTGTCTGTTATCAGCTTCTATGTTTTCTGACTTTTCTAAGGGTTGGGCATTACAGCTGTTGAGTTCCCCAATTTCTATGCTCTTTTTTCTTGCATCCATGCATAGAACTTATGGCTCTGTTGTTTCATTGGATGCTAGACTTATCTATTTTTTCATGCTTTTGTTCTATCGGTACTGTTTCATACATAGTCCAGGTATTCTCGCTTGTGAGAAGGGCATCTGCAATTTCTTTTATTTCACAATGCTCTGAAACTGCTGCTGATGCTGCAAGATGTTCTTCCAGATTGTGGTATGAGACAGACTGTTGGTAAACATCTGTGTTGTTTTCCTCTGGAGTTTCAACCGTTGTGCTTCTGATCATTCCAGCAGTTACTTCCTCTGTTATTCTATCCATAGCTAGAACTTCTGCCTCTATATTTTTTTGAGCTATGTCAAAATTCTCTGTTGGAGCCCTCATGTCTTCTATCTGTGCATTGTTCCTTGTGCCAGTGGTCTCATCAATTTCCATTGTTGCAAATTTGCAATGGTAGGTTTAGCTGTGTTTGGCTGTCCAGAATTTTTTTCCAGAGCTTGGGATGGGAGTCTTTGTAGTTCATCAGCGATTTCATTTTCTGGTTCAGGGTCAAGACGACATACAAAATAACGTGTGCATTTTTTTATAAGCGACGCTTACGTAGGAATCTAGGATAGCAATACTAAATAGATGTCAGCTAAATGATAAATCTGTGTATGCTTTACAGCATTAAGCCGCTTACCTTGGACAAAAAATTCCTAAAACTGTCATGTGACATGTCCATGGTTGGCTTGGTTTAGGATCAAATACTTTCATTCTGAGTCCTGACCAGAGTATGAAGCTTAATCTGACTCAAGTCAATCAATCTGTCTGGACAATATGCGAATTACTTGATATTCAGTCAAACTTTATGAAATCCAACTGCCCAGTGCCAGGTTCTAACTGGTTTCAGAATTTCCAATAATCTCCTGCCCTAAATGGTTTCCGTTGCCCTCCATTTTGTTTAATGAACTTCAGACAATCAACTTGTACAGCTGCTATACCATTTAGTAACATCTTTGAGAATAAATTACACAAATGATATTATGTTTAAAACAGCAGGACTACTGGATTATAACTTGCTTGGTGAATATGATCCAATATGCCATCGCCCTCCATTTTGTTAAATAAACTTCAGAGAATCAACCTCTATAACTATTTATGCCCATAATGCCTAAAATTTGAGAATAATTTACTCATATGATGCTATGCTCTGCCTCTAAGTAGCAGGTCTGTCGGATCATGATTCATACCTTAAGGCTTACACCAAATGAGTAGAATAAGTAACTCTACAACGTACATGAGTTGAATCAGAATGTAGGCTGGTAGCTTATCAAAACCTTCGAAGATTTTGACAGAACTGAAGAGGTTGATGTTGTGAAAAGCAATCTCAGAATCAAGCCATTTTCTCTGATAACAAAGTGGGTCAAATGAAGAAAAATCATAAACAAATGTTACATAATATTTGTTGTGTCAAACAATTTGAAGACATACAGTTAAGCTGCACATAGTTTGGTTACAACTTACACCTGGTAGTTACAAACTTACAGCCTGATAGTGGAGATTGAGGGACACATATTATGTAGGGAGGGTTCACCATCAGGGCTACTTTGTCGAGTAGCTTGTCCAAGAACTAATCTTGTGAATTTGGAGGGTCTTTTTCAGTGATACTGTTATCATCTTCAAGAGAGGTGGGAGCTTCTTCTTCTTGTACGTCTACCACAAGGTCTTGAAAGGTATTTTCATATCATCGGAAACCAGGGCCCCAATGCTCGAGAAAGCCCTCAATTAGACAAGCAATAGAAGAAATTCTCTTTGGACTACCGGATCTAACCCAAGCCTTTTGTTTTTCCTCAAGATAGTATAGAATTAACCTCATGCATAACGTATATATATTCTTTTGAGAAGAGTATATATATTCTTTTCAATTCATGTCCTTGCCTTGCAGGACCTTGAGAGGGGTATATAGATTCTTCTCAATGGAAAACAGTTTCTGTTTGTATGATTGTTTATGATCTAATCATCTGCAGAATATCATAGTGCAAGGATTGTTAGGGGATCTATATTCAAAAGAAGGCTTGAAGATAATATCCACTATCAAATCAACCAAGGGTAGGCTTAAAAGATGAAATTGAAAAACATTTTACTTCTTAATTCTGCCTACAAAAGAATTTTCAATTGCAAAGACTAAGCACACAGAATATTGTGTGACTAGTCTTTGACCTTGGGTAAGCTAGCTGCTACCCTCTCAAACATGATCAATGATGATGGTAAGTCTTGGGATTAGACAGATTCCAGTGTGAATTCTATAATGCTACCTAGTACTTTGTCAAACCAAACATTTTGTATATGTTTACAAAGAATCCATCACAAGAGCAATCATTGAGAACCAACTTAAACAAAGGTATTATCAAGTTTATACCCAAACCCAATGATTCCAAAGTGACTATGAGCTGGAAGCCTATCACTCGAATGTCGCATGTAATAGTCTTACCAAAGCTCAATGCTCATAATCAAGCATATTCTCATGATTATTATCAAACTTGGGCAGACTTGTTTCATCAAAGGGCGATTCATCATCGCCAATATTATTGCAGTCTGTGAAGGCATGGAATGGCCCAGTCATTATGGCCATAACATCCTTGTCATCAAAACCAGCTTTGAAAAAACTTACGTGATAGCATGGTATCCCTTTATTCTACCTCTTGCATTTGAGCCAATTTCTCTAAAGGCTTTTAAGATATTGTTCACCAAGACCTAACCTTGCCTCTCTCTTAAAGAGTGTAAACCAGAGTTAATCCTTTTCCGATCAAGTTGCCAAACAGAGGCCACTGTATGTCTGATATCTCATAGGGTCAAGCAAGGTGTCATTAAAGTGGATTCATCTGCACAAACCGTATCCAAATAATCTTTTGAATGGGCTAAAACTCATTGTTCTAGATTGGAGTCAATTGATAATGTCTTATAGATTACTTAGGCATTTTCTGCAAGGCCCTTAGCTCTAAACATTCAATGAGTGAAAACCTATTGCTACAGGTAGAGCTCACAAAACATGCCCGATTGACTTAAAGGTAGAGCTCACAGAAGATGCCAGATTTACTTAAAACACAAGGGTGGGTTTGGGTCAAGGCAAGCCAGATTTTTAAATTCCTAGGAATTCCATTTCTTTTCAAGAAACACGTGAGGAAAATGGGATATGCTTATCCAAATGTGGGGAAATAATTTTGGTAAATGGATTTATAAGCCCAAGACCTTAGCAGCATGATTTCAGATCTGTGCTAAGTGTTGGCTTCTATGCATGTTATTCTTTATTGTGGGTGCCCTTGGTTGCTTCTTTGTGCCAATTTTGACAGGGGAATGGGTTTCAACTTTTCATAGATTCAGGAACCTTTAATATAGATGGAGGGAATGGAGTGGCTTTGGTATTCCCAGAACATCTGTAGAACTGTGGTTGTGTGTACCTTTAATGTATTTGATGACCACTGTAAATTTTTGCAAGAAGGCAATCCAATTGAAATGATGTCTTTGGTGCACCTTGGAGTGGATTTGAAGGAATTAGAAAGGCTTATGATATAAAATGATAATTGTCTCTTGTCCCAATATTTTAAGTTATTGATGTTATGCATAACAATTGTTGTTATATTCGATATTCTGCCAACATGCCATGCAGATTTTGTTTCTCAATGTGTATTCATGTATTAATTCAACTGTTTTCAAACTATTTTATGTGATCAATGATATGCAGAGGCACTTTCATGGGTGCTTCAGATCCTAAAAGGCTGAACTTGCATACACAGGAGTTTATATATAAAAGTGAAGATATGACAGGAAATAAATTTTATCATGCTCTAATAACCAACTAGGGTTTTGGTGAACAGCCTTTTGAAAATATAGTCTAATGGTTCTTATGTGTATTTGTATTCCTGTAGCAGGATAGTTCCAACAGGATTTGATTTAGACAACTTAGGACATACTACCTCAAATTATATCCAAGGGTGATCTTCACAAGATGAAAAGCTTAGGACATACTACCTCAAATTATATTCTTCAGATTTGAGCCACAGAGGTATTTCAACTAATAAAATTAGATATTCAAAGATTGACACAATACAAGGGTGTGATCAACTTGAACCCCATATGATGCTTCTGTCATTTATCTTCATCCTCAGGATTGTGCCATTTATATTTATATCATATACCAGCAGCTACAAGGTTTACTGTGCTAAAGACTTAACCTTGTCAATGTTACTTCTATGCGAGGTTCTTGTCAATTTATAACCCAGATCTAAGGAGATATGTCATAGATACTGATTTCAGGGCACTGAGATAATGTCGTATTACAGGAGTAAGCTATCTCTGGCTAGATTATAGTTTAGACAGCTTCAAATAATAATCACAGGTGCAAGCTTGATTAGTACGAAGTTAATGAAATCTGAATTATGTTATACTACAAGGTTACAACAGTACAAATATGTTATTGATGAGAATTGTGGTCATATCATGGGATTTGCAGAGTATCAATTTCCATGTGTCATATCTTATCCATCATATCATGGCCAATATGGAGTTTGAACAGACTATTTTACATATCAAGGTGTTGTGTAGACATAATGAGTCATTTTCATGCGACTTGAGAGATCTGTAGTGATTCTTATGAACACCAGGCAGGCCAGAGTTTATAGAATGCAAATCATAAAATGTGAGTCATAGAAATAATGCAGGTCGAGGATCTTAAAGGGCTGAAACACTTTTGTATTGATGAACTGAGATAATGCCAATAACTGTTACAACCTTATTTCTTTGCTCCTGGACCCCTACCTGAATGTGGCCTTCCTCCAAACACCTCTGTTCCAATTTGTTGATGGTTTGGACTATTAATCAAACAAAAGATAAGAGTCACAGTCTCCCATCCAGAGATCCAAGGCCTGCAGCCTCCTGCCAGCATTTCAACCTCCTGTCCAAGGCTGTCAAGGCCTGCGGCCTACTTGTAACACACAGCTAGAGCTGTGGCCTGCTGTAGGAGAGAAACATCCAACTATGACAAGCCCAAACATCATGCAGAACTCCCTCTCGGATGCATCTTCCTCCTTGCTGCAGTTTGGACCTATGAGAGATTACAAAGCAGTCCCAAACACATGGAAGAGTGCTTGACCTAGCTGCGCTCTAGCCTTGGCATATGTGGCCTAGAGAGAAGGATTTTACACCCTCCAAACTGCTTACCAATAAGTTGTTGTAGCAGCCCTCTTTCCGTGGCTTGTAATAGAGATGCAACACACCAAATGGCACAGAAAAATACCCAATGAGCATACCTCTGACTGCGGCCCTATCCAACAAGAAACTCACTCTCATAATCAAGAGTTAAACTTCCCAGACAATCCTCTAGCCTCCACCCATGGTGCCTCAGACCTGCGACTCTCTCCCAAGGAAACTGCACCCTAAATAGAGATAAACTTGACTCTTGACACCTACGTCCTTGCCTTAGATATCCACCTTTTTCAGAGGTGTGGATGATGCACTTGGATGTGTCGAAATGTGGTGAGAGGACACCTCTATATATACAATTCAATGGGGGCTCATGGGACGTGACCATTAGGCTTGATGAGTCGACATAAGGATGAGGCCGACCTTATAAATTTACTTGAGAGAACATAAATTCGAAAACCCATTTTCCTTATCCAAATTTGGCGATCTTTAGATCGATTTTGGTCTTATCGAAGAGAGGAATTTAATGTTGCAATAATCTTTCCCACATGAGCTGTCCAAAGTGGAATTTGGCCCTATTTGCCAATTTTAACAAACCAACATGATGGAGTCTAGCTAGATTAACCCTCCATTTGTGCAAGGAAATTTTGGGTTGACAGACTTACCTTTTATAGGACCTAGTTCATTCTAACAAACAAGAAATGCTTGAGAATCAGTGCCCCGTGTCATTTTCAAATGCTGCAATGGATTATGAGTTCTCCGACAATGTTCTCGAGGCAACTGTTACAAAAATAACAAAAAATTATCTTTGGTCATTTCACAAAGATTGTTTTCCTTTAGAAACAGAGAGAGATTGTTTTTACAATACCTTCTTTTGTTTGTGGCATGTAAGTAGATCTTGAGAGTAGTATAGAATAGGAAAACCAGTTGCTCAGCTTGTGATAAAGGTGAGTAACTACTTGGATACCAAATTCTAACCCTGCCACATTCTTCTAAGAACACTATATCCAGAAATCTCCAAGGCTTCAACTACACTGATTATGTCATAGAAGTTGGAAGAACCAGAGATGCCATGGATGTGTAACTGTTAACATTTTGAAGATGATAGCACGTGTGTCTTTCAAGGTTCATCACCAATCATAGTGCAAACAACAAATTTTACCACTAATATAGTTCCTCGATCATGGATATCAATCAAGCCTAGTTAGCCTTACTTGCTTGGTAAGGAGATGAGGCTTCATGTTTTCCATCCTGTTTTCCCCAAAGAAAGTTATTTTGCCAGTTTAAATTATTCATTACTTTCCCCTTTTACAAGCAAACACTTGGCAAAAAAAGGATTTCACACCTAGGAGTGTTTTGTAGGATAAAGGGAAAGGTAAGTGGGTATCCTAGTAGTAGTTGCATTGGTCTTATCATCATTACAACACTTTTCATATGGGTCTTCACAACAGAGAATCACCATTACACTTTGTTGATTTATAAGCAATGATTTGGCTGAGTGACTTGGTGCAAAGTCACTACGATATATATTTATAGATCAAGAAATGTCAAAAGATTTGCCTTGTATGGATCATACTAGAATAACTGAATTGTTTCAGAGATATGGGAATGACGACCTTATATTGTTTGACCTGTAAGAGATAGCAGACCAATGCCAAAGAAAGAAATTACACATTATATATGATAAGTGGGATCACCCATGACAATCTTTACTTCAACCTAATCTAGGTTAATTCGAGGGGCCTGCTCTCATAATTACTTTTGAAGAGACTGTGCTAAGTATGGAGGAAATATGCATTCTCCATCTTAATCCTCCATGGAAACTTCGAGGTCAAACCCTTAGCTATGGCTTAGGCTTACTGAGTTGTTACCTGCTATGTGACCTTCCATTGATAGTTTCTGATGGATTTCTTTATTTATTTGATCCTTTGGGTTTGGTCCTTAATACGTCTTTGAACCCTGGTCATTTTGTACCTTCAAGATCACCAAGTGCAAAAATGTATTATTTACGAGGTAAAAATTTGCCTCGGAGGTTTCAAGATCAATTTCTTCCACTTTCTGTTAGCAAAACTCTTTCTTGGGGATCATCTGATTCTACAATTATTTGTATGCCTTTGAAGTCTAACTCTACAAAAGACGATGTTGAAAGTGGTGATCAAAGAATCAAATGATTATTTAACAAATTCAAAGATCATGGTTTTGTTGTATTGTTGGTTTTTATGTTAGTTGAAAAGGTGTTATTGTCAACTCGAGAAACAAGATTATCATTTCCATGCCAGAAATATGCTGTCTCTATGGGTCCCACATTTTCCATTCTAAGGAGTTTATTTCTTGAAAAAAAAGTGGAGAAAATTTCAAATATCAAATCTATTTAGTAGCTCAAGTGTTGCGACAAAATTGCATACTATAGATGTATGCATAGTTGAAGATGGGAGCGAAATTACTAACAAATGGCTTGTTGCCATTACCCTTGGCTCCGGACAGACAAGTGTGGCATTGGACAGGAGGTATATGTCTTACAACTTGGCTCAAATTGCTGGTGTTGCTACAAATGTGTCCCAAAATGGAAAAACTACGAGGGTTTGTTTAGATAATTGCATCTTATCCCCCCTTCCATTGAATTTCTCAGTCAACATGCTAGTGATGATCATTGTATGTTTTCTTATATGCCACAATGCGGGGTGATATCTATTTAAAAATGAAGCCTTCGTAATTGCTTTTAAAAATAAACATGACACACACAATCAAATTATTGCCTCTTGGAATAAGGAATTGATGGCTTTTGGTCACGATTCCTATGTGGAATTAATGTTGGAATTTCAAAGACTTAGAAAGGATCCTTTAACTTCACGTGTGGACTTATTTGTTGCTCAAGTTGTGAGTGGGATCTTGCAGATCTCTACTGATAAAGTTTATTCATTCTGGCCACGGGAAGCCTAAAATACTATCTCCTAATAAACTTCCATCTATCGAAGGTTTTATGAGTACTTCGAAAATTCGAGATGTTGAGTTGCAATGTCTGATAAAGGGAGTTATAAGGCCTTTTTACTCACGTCTTGTTGAACTACTTGTTTGGCAAAAATGTTGTTGTTTGCTTGTGTTTGTGCTATGCGTAAATCTAACAAGTGTTAGATTTTCTTCACCTTGCAATGTTGTTATTGACAACATGCTTCTATTTTGGCTCGAAGAAATCTAGCATGTACTAGATTTTTTTTCACTACAATGTGGTTGTTGGCAATATGCTTTTGTTTGTGCTAGAAGTAAATATTACCATGTGCTAGTTTTCTTTTATCTAGAAATGTTATAATATGTTTGTGTTTGTGCTAGAAGGAAATCTAGCATACATTAGATTCCTTTCACCCTTTTATGAGTTTATTGACAATGTGGTTGTATATGCGTTAGAAGGAAATATAGTGTGCACTAGGTTTCTTTCGCATTGCAATGTTGTTGTTTGCAATTCAATTGTTTGTGCTAGAAGGAAATCTAGTATGCGCCACATTTCCCTCACCTTACAATGATGTTATTGGCAATGTGCTTGTGCTAAAAGGAAATCTAGTATGTGCTAGATTTCTTTTGCCCTAGAATGTTGTTGGTAATATGTTTGTGTTCTTGCTATAACAAAATCTAGCATGCGCTAGATTCTTTAGCCCTACAATGTTATGTGTTTGTGTTTGTGCTAGAAGGAAATCTATCACACCGGATTTCTTTTGTCTTGCAATGGTGTTTTTGGCAATATGCTTGTTTGGGCTAGAAGTAAATCTGATATGCAATATCTTTCTTTCACCCTACAATATTGTTATGTGCTTGTGTTTGCGAGACAAGGAAATCTAGCATGTGTTAGATTTCATTCACCTTGCAATGTTGTTATTGGTGACATGTTTGTGTTTGAGATATAAGTACAAATATCATGTTAGATCTAATTCACCTTGCTATATTGTTATTTGAAATATGCTTATGTTTGTGATAGAAGAAAATATAGCATGAGATAAATTTCTTTTACCCTACAATATTGATGTTGGAAATATGTTTGTGTATGGTGGAAGGAATTCTAACATGCACTAAATTTATTTTTCAATGCACTATTGGTGTTAGAAACGTACTTGTGTTTGTACTAGAATAAAATCTAGAATGCAATAGATTTCTTTCGCAATGCAATATTTTTGTTGGCAATGGGCTTGTATTTGTGCTAGAATGAAATATAACTTGCGTTGGATTTTTTTTTCAATGCAATATTGTTGGAAAGGTACTTGTGTTTGTGCTAGAAGGAATTATATTATGCATTGGATTTCGTTTGCCCTACAATGTTATTGTTGGCAATGTGCTTGTGTTTATGCTAGAAGTAAATCAAGCATATGCTAGATATCTTCCACCTTGCAATGTTGTTTTTGACAATGTGATTGTGTTTGTGCTAGAAGAAACTCTAGAATGTGTAAGATTTCTTTTACTTTACAATGTTTTTGTGAGTAATATGCTTCTATTTATGTTATAAGGAAATTTAGCGTGTGGTGGATTTTGTTCACCTTATAATATTGTTATTGGCAATGTGCTTGTGTTTGTGCTAGAAGGAAATCTAGCATGCGCTAGATTTATTTGACCATGTAATGTTGCTTCTAGCAATATGCTTATGTTTGTAGTAGAAGGAATGATATTGATTGTTAGCTTTCATTTGAGGTGCAATGTTGTTGTTCGAAATGGGCTTCTACTTGTGATAGAAGGAAAGCTAGCACATTATATTTCCTTCATAATGCAATGTTGTTATTAGAAATATGTTTGTCGTTTTGCTAGAAGGAAGGTTAGAATGTGTTAAATTTCCTTCATCTTGCAGTTGAAAATGTGCTTGTGTTTGTGATAGAAGTAAATCTTGCATGTGTTAATTTTTTTTTCGCAATGCAAAATTATTGTTGGAAATGTGCTTGTATTTGTGTTAGAAGGAATTATAGAATGCACTAGATCTTTGTTCTTGTGCCAAAAGGAAATATCAAGATTTCACTCTCACCAAGGTTAGTGCTCTGCTATTATTCTTGGTAGTGCATTTGTGATTATGCAAGAAGGATACCTAGCGATTAGTAACTTTCTTATAGACACCATTACGCTTATGCAACCAATGCTCTAGGAGTGACATTGTTTAAATAATCACAATGGTTAGAGTTATAGCTTTTGATGTGCCTTTTTATTGAATTTGGAACAATTTATGAAGATCAATAATAGTGCAAAAAATCGTATATAAATATATGTTATTGTTGGCACTACATTTGTGCTTGAGTTGGAAGGAAAGATAACGGTATAGCTTTCCTTTTGGCACAAACACAATAATCCAATCATAATTATTTGATCCATGGAGAATAATGTGAGCTTTGTATAATTTTGAAGTTTATGAATAAATGTCTTATTGAGGTATACTGTAATTTTCTTCCAATGCAATTTCTTTGCTTTTAGAATAAAAATGAGAATTACCTAGTATTTACAGTACCAAAACTTTTATTTGGAAGAAAACCTCTAGTTTGGCTTTCGATTATCAAGTTCAAACATCAAACATCTTTACTAAGTGAAATATAAATATAATTTCTCCTTCTCATGGGGATTTTAGACATCTTATGTAGCATCGATCTTGGAATTTCTTATATTTTCCAAAGGACCATGTTTTGGTTCTTCAACTTCTACAAATTTCTTATGATCATTATTCATAAACATGCATCAAGACTACAAGTGTCATTTCTAAAGTTAAATAGGAACTTGGTGGTTTGATACGAGGTTATATTTTTCATTCTATGATACTATCTATATCTCTAATTGCCCGGTCTTCATATATTTTTTTTGGTGTAATTTGTATGTAAAGTAATTTTTGGTAGTAGGCACTAGATGGTGGGAAACAATGTTTTATTACATACAATATGACTACCATACTATTTAAATTATTGCATCTATATTACTCTTTTTGTAAGTTGTGTTTTTGCGAAAATATAAAGTCACACTTTACATGGTTCAACCTTTTAATTACATGTTACGATTTAATTTTTGTTACAGAATTGATACAAGCTACAATGGAAAATATAATTTTGGCAAAAGGGGACTATGTTGATCTCCTTATTAATGATCAGGTCATTGGACTAGGAAGGGTCGAATCTGCAGAGTCTAGAACTTATTATGTCGGAGAAAGGGTTAATGCAGGTTATGTTACAATTTTGATAATTGGTATCACTCAACCACATTTGATTGATGAGGATGTTAATGAAGGGGACATACATCCATGGAAGATAATAGATTTGAGGCACAACATAGGTAAATCAAAATATTGAGGCATGTGTTAAATATTATTGATAGTATAATAAATGTTTTATTGAGTAAATACTAACCTTATTTACATTCGTTTATAGGTGCAAATGTTTCTTCTACATTTTCTATTGGAGACAAGGTAGATCTTTTGCAACATGCATTGAAGTTGGGTGAGGGCTACATATTCAATACAAAGCTTGGGCATAAAGTGCATAGAAATATGGTAAATAAAGGATGCATAGCGGTTCAAATTGAGAAGGTGTTAAAACATGATGTTCCTCTACCACATCCAACAGGATTTGAGCATACATTAGGGGGTGCATTGGAATCTTATGAGATTTGGTGTGAATCAGATTTGGAGCCTCACTGTCATGATCAGGCAATAAATATTCCCCAAGATAGGGTTAGATTCATATGTACAAAGGTTTCTCTTACACATGAATGCATGGGAACATGCATGTGCATTGCGAAAGGAATGCTAGTTAATGTCTGCGAGGAGCACATTGTTGAGGGTGAAACACTAGGTGAAATGGAATTTGGTGTTTTTTTTGGAAGAGATAGATGGAAATTGTGAGATATAAAGAATTGGGGACAAGTCTATATATTGTTTGGTTAGATGGCCAATAAATAAGTTGGTGGACAACAAAGGTGTGATATCAAGGGTTAAGGAAAAGTTCAAGGAGCCACCCAAGGAAATGGTGATATGGGATGTTATAGAGGACACAAATCCCTTAAACAAATGGGAGGGGTATCTTTGTAATGAAATAGATAGAAACTCAATTGATATGCATGTAACAAGGCCATATAAAAGGATTAAACGAGTTATGGCTACAAAAAAGATTGCAAAATGTCAAACAAAAATAGATGAAGTGAAAGCAATTTGACTTTTGGCAGCAGGTGTATGTTGTAGAAAGGATTGTCTTCAACATGTGGATCGGAAGGCCATTGCAAGTGCTAGGAAGGGTATGAGACAAATAAATAAAAATGGTATTAGGGAATTTGTCTTGAATTCACTCATGTCAAACACAGTCATGTGAAAGAGCCATGGCCATGGCCTACCACCTATTGCTAGAAATGTAAAGGACATGATATTTAATGGGAATATTATTTGTAAGAAAGCCTGGTATAAGATACATAAGATTCCTCAAAGCACATTCTATAACTACCAACATTATTTCCAACATGGATAGATCAAATTTATTCATGGGAACACCAACACATGCAAAGCATGAGCTCACACAAAGGCATCCATAGAAATGTTGCACAAAATTGTAATGGATAATTCAGAATTTTCACCAAACCAAACATGTCAAGTTGAAGAAGATGGAACATATTCTCCTTTAAGATTGCTTCCTTCGACTTACGCACAAAATTATTTGTTAAAAGAGATCAATGAGGCTCTTCAAAAGCTCAATTATCCATCAATATCACAATCAACAATGAGCAAGATTTGGGCTACTAAGCTTTGAGATGTGGCATTTTCAAAGAACCCCAACTTCAGTAAATGCAGTGAATGTATTGTGTTGAAAGCACAAATGAAGTCAGAAACTACAAAAGAGTTCGAAGAAAAGGCACGAGGTAGGTTGAACAAACATAACAAGATTGCTATGTGTGGAAGATAATGCTACTATGCCCACATAATTATGTTAGAGCGGTTTCCAAAGGAGTATTTGAGCATTATCCATGATAAAATGGACGAAACAAAGACTTCAATCCCAAGGCAATGTGTCAAATCAAAATCTATTGTAGGAACAAATTTAGGTTTTCCATTGACAGGTATGCTTACACATGGGCATAAGACAAGAGGTTTTGGTCATTTCTCTTTACCATTTGTACATATGGGATTACAATTTACTATTACATCCCTTTCAAAGTGCTTAAGGGACCTTGAAGACTCACAAATGGATATGTATGGTGATCCACTTTATGAAAGTGGAAGTTCAAGAAACCCACTTACAAATGCATTACTTGACACCTCTATTTACTCAAAATGTCAAGTGTACAAGGATGATTTTATATCTCATGGAAGATCAACAAGTCAAAATGTTGATTTTAAACCTCTTCCTCGACATTTGTTGTTACAGTTGGACAATGCAGCAAGTGATAATAAGAATCGTTATCTTTTGTTGTCTCATCACTTTTAACTGCACTTGGTGTCTTCATCACTATTGAGGTTGGGTTCTTGCCTGTGGGGCACACCCATGAATACATAAATGGAACCTACATAAGAATGTCTTCCAACCTCAAAAGTAAAGATATATATTCTTAACCTGAAATGATGGATACATATAGCATAATTGAAGAAAATCAAGTGTTTCCACCTATACTTATTGACAAGGTCTATGATAGAGTTTAGGCTTCTGTGATCCATATCAAGTTAGAGAAAGATTTCGGCGAAAATCACATGGAATGTCATTTGCCGACGCGTTTCGAACCAACCAGTGTGGTTCATCGTCAGGACAAGTTGAGATATGGAGATGATGAAGGTCGACCGATAATTCCCATAGGGAAGACATCTTTCTGAGCTTCCAAACAGAATGATGTCTATTTAAAAGAACTAAACGAAGGGATGACGTCATACATAAAAATGTGGAAAGACACTATCGGGGATGAGGATTCACCAATTGTTATAGAGGAATGGAAAAATAAAGTAGTGTATTGGGAAAGAGTTCTTGATACATTAGATGGAATCTATAATGATCATAGAATAATAGATGGAAGTGATTCATCTTCTGAGGATTTCTGGCCCAAGAGAAGGCAAAGCATTGATGTTGATTGTAATGCACTCCATGTAATCTCAAGTATTATGGATGGAGATTTTGATAATGCGATAAATGAACCAATATATGTTGGATCCAAATAAAACAAGCCAAAGCCAACATTCAATCCGATGATTGATGTTGAGAAAGGAAGGATGTTGCTAGTTAGATCATGAAATGAGGATGCAGAAGAGATGATTTGGATGGCATAATCCATCTCAGATATCTTTAGGTATAATGAAATTGAGAATCTTCATGTAAAGGTTGACTAGTCGAAGCCTATGTAAGGGAAATACAATGGAAATTTTTTAGAGCAATATTGGATACCAAATCCTGATGACATAGAACTTGGTTCTATTCTAATTAATACCATAGTGTGGGCATGGATGCCAAAGAAAGAACATTGCAAGAACAAATATCTTAAGATTAGGTTTATATGATTCATGAATGTAATTTTTTTTTGAAGGATCTATTAATATACATTCAGACACACTTTTCAATATTTGTTGTATATAAAATATTATCTTCATATTATTTTTGGAGTTTTATATTATTTAGTATTTCAATGTAATCATGTGTTGATACAAATTACATGACATTGCCATAAAATATTTAAGTTTTCAAAGCTTTATTTGACCAACATGACTTCTCACCATATCAAATATGCATAATCAAATTCAATAATACACTTAAAAACATCTTCTAAACTTGGTCTATTAAAACAATAGTGGGGTACCTAATTAGTATTCTATTTAATATAAACAATTTAAACACTTAATGAATAGATGCTAGACACTTGTAATAATGTTTGAAGTGAGTTTTCCTTAATATTCCTTATTATAATTGATATAAATCAAATTTGCTATTTTGTTGCACTCTACTTTATAAAAAAAATATTTTGATCATTGAACAACACAACTAGACTTATAAAATATTTCCTCTTATAGATTTTGAAGTGGTGCCAACATTGTACTATTATAATAAATTTGTACTCAACTTAGGAAAAGCAGTTAGTGTCAATTTAAAATGGTCAATAATAGTAAGAAAACAATATTAATATATTGTTAAAAAACTTTATAGGTAAGAATTTTTTTACAAAATCTATTATTCATGAGTCAAATTTAATACATAAATATAAATATTAATGATAATAGAAATAATGTAAGAGATCTAAGTTTTAGATGAATGTTAATATGTTCTTTTCAATACAATATCCTTAAACACTACAGGAACAAAAACTAAACATTTGTAATAAATAGTTTAGTCAATTTTCTCTCTTTCCTCTTGTATTTGAAAATAATCAAATTGTACTACTTTGTTACTATTCTAATTTGTGATTGGTTTTAATCATTAAAATGATTAGTAATTGAGTGGAGAGGCTCATCCTACAACCTAGCATGAGGATATGTGTAAGTTTGTCTGTCCGTTTGTGCCCCTTTAAAATAAAAATTATGTTTTAAATAGAAAAATAAAAAATGAATATGTTGTAAAGTAATTAGAAGAAAAAAAATATTGTGAATTAGATGTTTAAATGTTATACTTTTCAAAAATATTTCAGCAAGAGATACAAATAAACTATTTGAAGATCTATATTAACTAATTTATGTCAATTTCAGCTTCATATATATCTATATATATAAAAAAGAAGTTTTTATGGTTAAAATTTTTATTGGTCTTATGTATACTCTATTTAGCATTCAAAAATACAGTTTCAACAATGAAAAATAACACATTGTATTTTACACTAAAAATGTTTGCACGTGAAGAAATTTGATCCCTACATTTGTACTTAAGATGGATCTATGTTGGTATATATTGGACAGATTACTATGATCATTTGTCATTAAATAATTTTATACTTAATATGTATCTTGCATATTAATCTATTATTCATTAAGTAAGCCTCAATCAACTTAGTTTTTAACACAAAAGTACAAATAACAAATAAAAATAAATTATGCTACTACTCGCATTCAACATTTAATTTGATCCTAAAAAAGCATTTTCTCCTCAACTCTAAGATGGTGCAAATTTCCTACAATAGTATGAAATGATAATGGTGATAATGATGATTATCATCCACTAAGACCAAATATGGTATATAAGAAGGCAAAAAGATATTACCCAAAATTATTTCGAATTTTATTGTTATGCTCAAAAATCACTAAAAGAAGTGTTCAAGCTCATCATAATTTTGTTTAGTTAAAAGATCAAGAAGGTTGGTAGGGTCACAAATATTTTGAAATTTAAATCCAATATCAGTATAAACTCGATGATCTATGAGATTTTTTAAATCTTCAATGATATTACTAGTGTTGCAATGGTGATAGACTTTTAAATTGTGCCAACATTGTCTTAGTAATAATTGTAACTTAACACATGCATGATATTTACTATACCAAATTATAATTAAATGGGTTAATAATGGTAAAATACACATCATTCTTTTCATAAAATAACCTTAACAAACTTATATTTTAATACAAACCATAAAAATATGAAAATAGATAATGTAAGGAATCCAAGATTAAGACGTGAAAGATTTGTTTTTGCAAGTTTATATGAATTTGTTTAATAAAGTTTATCATGATAATTTTTTTCACAAAAAATGATGAATATCTACATTAAAATTAGTGAACTAAGTGAATTTCTAATTCCCCATTTTGAAAAAACTTAATCTAGTTAAAGTTATATATTCTAGATCCATTGAATACTTCCAAATTTAATGAAATATGTGTTAAAACTCTTTTTCCTAGTTTCTAGAAATGATTGATCATAGTCCAAATATTTTCGTAGGTCATCACCAATTCATGAAAGCTGTCTTTTGTCCATAAATGCATAGGAAAACCCGAGAGCCTAAGATCTATGGGCCTGGCCCCCAATTTATCCTTCCTAGGGCTAAATAGAGGAGACCATCACATAAATTATAGAGGTTCTTGTTAAATATTCCAACGACTTGATAAAACCAAACACGTCTACTCAGTGTTGTCAAACTCCAACGCAAACTATCCTTGAGGTAGAGTACACATTTCTTGCATCGACCACAAATCCTTGTTTAGTTCTCATGTATCTAATTTAGGAGTCAAGTAGGTGAGTATCTCTAGCCTCTAACCTGTTAGTGCTCAAATCTGCCTCAGGCTGAGGAAGGCAAAACTCGAGGCAACATCAAACCACGCTCAGCCTCGTAGATAGCCCTACGAGGACAGGAGAGGGCTTTCTCCGGGTCAATCTCGGCAGACAAGTTTTTAAAGGGGCTGAGATGACCGATAAAGAATGCTGATTTTAGGCTAGTAAATTGATAGAAAGGGATTTTTTTTTGATAAATGATTGGTTTTCTGGGCTGCATGGGCAAAAAATAGCTTGAAATAGAGAAATATAATCAAAAACACAGATTATCTCCTGAGGCAAGGTAGGCAAGAAATTTTAACATCAAATTGAGATTAAATGGAACGGCAAGACTGCTGAGGAGTTGACAAGGGCATAGAAGATGAATCCTTGTCAAACAGAAGAAAACATTAAATATGAACAAACTTAAAGGAAGAGCATACAAATTATGAATTCTACCTTAACACTTCATTTGTTCAATTGGAAACGATCATGAAATGAAATGAACACATAACAGGCTCCATATGAAACAAAGGATGACACAAATGTTAAATTTCATACCACAGGAATCTCAGGGGTCAGAGCTGCATTTTTTATTAAAATCTCTGTCAAAACTGTACAATAGAAGCTCTGTTTTTCTCCACCAGCACTCAGAATTCTTCTAACCTTTACAAAAAAATTTTCAATACATTAAATAAAATCTGCTAGGAGAAAACAAATCGACCTCAAGACAAGGGATTTGTTTTATCGTTATTAATAAATAAAACTGAAAAAAACAATTAGCGCTTGAAGATAGAATAGCGCTCCTTCTTCTACTCGAATTTGTTGATAACTGATGAAGAGGTGGCATTTACAGGTGTCAATCCCATTACTGAAGATAAACATAGGCAATCGAATCTTGTTCTCTGCTGTGATGAATATCTACATTCCAATTTAAACTTTGACTTTTTACTTCGCTGTCATTCACCGTTATACTATCCAAGAAATATGGTATTTTGGCTCCATTTGAATAGCGCTGCCAATTATGACATGGCACTCCTTGGACCTCGACATGCCCTGAAAAGACTGTAGTTTTCCCATCGACATCAAATTCACGAACACACCGCTTTCTGAGTTTTTTAAGAGGGCCATAATTGTTTGTAGAAACTTAGCCGACAATGACAATATTCCAGAAAGAAATCCATGCCGGAACTCCCCAGGGATGTCCAATTGCACAAAAAGAGCTTTGCCCAATAGGTAAAGAACAAAAATCAGGCCGATATAGATTGGATTCCTTATAAGTGCCATAAAGTCGTTGAAACCCAGAAGGACCAAAGCAACAAATACCCAAGGTGGCGGTATCCATGACTCGCTTCGTCTATTTGCTTCCTGAGAAGCCAAAGCTTGACCTACAGTGAACTCTGTCCCTGACTTAAACTACCTCCATAGAGACTTGCATTGAACTGGCGTAATTAAAACATCCGAAGGTGAAACCCCTTCCCAAGTGTTTGAAACAAGTGGATTCACTGAAGACGAGGAGCTTCCCTCCAGGAGAGAACCAGTTGTACCAATACCATCTGTTAATGTAGAGGATAGAGTGGCCTCGATGTTATCCGGTTTCTCATCCAAGCGCAATGCAGCCATAACAACAAGCAGCTTCAAAGACGCAGAACGAGCATCCTTTGTAATAGCTCGAATACCTACTTTCCAATTCTAGAGTCTTGGCATCGATTCATTATCATGACTGAAGACAATTGAAAACCTGTCCTTCATGCGAATAAGCACTTTCCCAGCTTCTTCCCTGGCCTTCTTCTCCACAACACTTCTTCCATAATCTTTAATACTTTCAATCATCTCATTGGAAGTCTCATCATCAATCTCAAATCCAGCAATTTCAGATTTAAAATTTAATACTGCTCTCTCTGTCTCATTTTTCAGAAGTTTTGCCATGTTTCAGGAGATGCAGACTCAAGAAAAGATGCAACATAAGCATCAATCTCTTGCTTAATTTTCTCCCGAGATTTGGATGGGTCCCAAGATGCTTGTTTAATTTTTGCATCTAAACAACCCTGATCAAATTTTGCCATGCAACTTTCTGTATAGTGCCTAACAGCAAATGCAAACCCTTCACCATTTTTAACAGCCTCTTCAAGATCCTGCTTGAACCTATTCACAGCTTCTGAGTGGAGATGCTTCACCATAGCTTGGTAAGCATGATACACAAGATTTAATGATTCATTGACCATCTGCTGGCATTTTTTGGTCCTTACACTTTCCTCAAAATAAACCACTTCCATATCATAACTTGAGAAATATGTGTCCAGTATTGCACTCAGCTTCTCGAAAGATGTATCATCCTCTCTTTCTCTCCCATCTGTACCCTTCAAGTCCATAACTACTGTGAAAGGCTTAATACCAACAGCGTTGGAAAGCCAAATACCTTGAGTTGTTTGGCTCCTCCCCTTAAAGGCATTCATCTCCCTAAAATTCGTATGAAAAAGATGATTCAAAAGAGTGCTCTTCCCACTACTCTGAGGACCCATGATGGTGGCTCCTCCCCTTAAAGGCATCCATCTCCGCACAGCTCCACATCCTTCATGAAAATATTAAGCTCAGCTTCCTTGAAGACACCTTGTCCATCAATAAGCTGAACAGAGCAGCATGGTTTCTCAGACATATCTGTTTGCGATTCGCTGGAGTCGATCTGATATGAAACTGGGCGCAAAACAAAAATTTCTGGGCTCTATTGCTATGTGGGTAGCGCACACCTCAAGTGGGTAGCGTGCACCTTCAAAGCCTATCCACGGCTCTACAAAACACATCTTTTAATGCAGTTATAACTTCATTTTTATATTGAGCATCAATAAAGATGAGATGACATGAGCTTACGAATACAAGCAGCAAGCTTGCAAATCAAAATTTCCTTAACCTGCACATCTTGATCAAAAATCACCTTCCAGGAGATTTTTGAATTTTACAAACTTGCAACATACAGGATATATGTCAGAAGAGATCAGCTGTATGCACAAGGTAGAAGCATAAAGGCTTACATCAGAGAACTTCAACATATTGGTGCTTCACGATACAGCGCGGCCATAACAAACAGAAGCAATATATAGATTCGTAGCCCACTTTCCTCTGTACATATAGCAGTCAAGCCAAATACAAAAATGAGATGCATCATCCATACATCCGCAGACAGGAATGCATCAGGCAGGCATCTAAGTTTCATAGCAAATATAGACAAAGGACTTGGCTATACTTTCAATTGCAAAGATAAAATGCAGGTGTACTCCATCAGAAAGCTGTCAGCTAATTCAAGTATCCTCTACAAGTTCATGAGTTACAGAAACAAGGGATTTTCTTCCCAGCTTTTATGACCCTTGTAACCCTCTGTGCGAGCACAAGTTCCTTTCTCAGTTTCCAACCGAAGGTTCGCAGGCAAGGTATTGCCAGATTGAGCTATCTCAGAATATTTGTTTTCATATTTCCCGTGATGCATACATCGACCATAAAATCCTACTCTGTCACCATCATCACCCTCAATCTCACTTTGCAACAAGCCCTTTTGATGTGCACACCAGGGACGAAAAGAGACAGAGCATTTCACAACTCTACACTGGATACACAAACCACCAGGCCGGTTGCATATAGAGCAAACCAGTTTCCTTCTAGGAAGAACAGCTCCAGAGACATCAAATATACCCATGGTACTAACATTTAAGCACCTCATTCCAGGCATCCACAGCCCACAAACCATGTGTACCCATTGAGGTATAGTTGGGTCATGCACGGCAGCAGTGATACTATTCTTTAACTTGAATTCACTATTCAAATATTTTCTAACCTTCCCTACTTGACCAGATTATTTTTCTGTATCATCTTCAAGACAGCTTCTAAAGCACAATTTGTTTCACTCCTCTTTTCCAAGGCAGCAGACTGGCAAGATGGAGTCTAACATTGGCTCCAATGGGGATGGCAGTTACCGCTTTTTGGAGGTGCCAAGAACCGCAGAGCTTTGGGAGAGCAGACAGTGCCTCTATCCATTGGGCAATGGAGTCATTATTGCGAAGAAACGACACGATTAATTTATTCACTGGAAACTAACTGAAATGATTGAAAGACTGACTCGGCAAACTTCAAACTAAATTGTAATGAAACTGGAACAAAATGCTGCCTTTTGGCTGCTTATTTATTTACAAAATCTACCCTACTTGGCTGTAAAAATAATAGATCAGGTAATACTGAAATGCCAGATCAACCATTCAAGTAAACCTGAGAATGATGCCGCTTGAGAATGCTTCAACCAGATCACAGATGTAATTGTTGGCAGCCCTTCATGCACGTAATGAGCCTGGTCACGCAAAAGACAGCCTGATCTATCAATCAAACTGAAAAACGTTTCCATGTATGTTGCCATAGGATCGTGAAAGCCAGACTCTGTTGGCTGCCCCAACTCCGCAATACATACCTCCAGCTACACACTGTCAATGCAAACATCTGTAGGCAATTCTATTATTTCTTGTTTCGAAGGAGGAAGGATTTCCAAGAACTTTTTAGGGTCTTGGAAATCATATGACTGGATCTGCTCATCTAAACATTGAATCTCATTCTCAACTCTTTCAACAACTAATTCACAAACACCGGTTTTGGCTTCAAAAGGGAACTTTGGAGATTTCAAACATTGAAGCAAGGCACTGAAAAATTCTTCATTAATTTCAAAATCTGCTAACTGATTTCTTACTTCTTTTACAACTTCACACAGGGCAGGGTTTGCCACATACCCCACCATTGCATAAATGGATCAGCGAACACTGGACTGTCTGGATCGAGTTGGAGTCGCTAGGTGAATGTTTTAGCCTGTATATGTGTCCGACTGCTGTCCACCATCAGCATCAGATCTGCAACTTGATTTCATGTACTGGAGCAAAACAATCTACAAGTCGAATGTCACATCAACAGAAAACCATCTTTCCCCAGTATGTTCGCCACTATGTTAGCGCTCAAATCTGCCTCAGGCTGAGGAAGGCAAAACTCGAGGCAACATCAAACCACGCTCAGCCTCGTAGCTAGCCCTACGAGAACAGGAGAGGGCTCTCTCCGGGTCAATCTCGGCACACAAGTTTTTAAAGGGGCTGAGATGACCGATAAAGAATGCTGATTTTAGGCTACTAAATTGATAGAAAGGGATTTATTTTTTGATAAATGATTGGTTTTCTGGGCTGCATGGGAAAAAAATAGCTTGAAACAGAGAAATATAATCAAAAACACAGATTATCTCCTGAGGCAAGGTAGGCAAGAAATTTTAACATCAAATTGAGATTAAAAGGGAACGGCAAGACTACTGAGGAGTTGACAAGGGCATAGAAGATGAATCCTTGTCAAACAAAAGAAAACATTAAATATGAACAAACTTAAAGGCAGAGCATACAAATTATGAATTCTACCTTAACACTTCATTTGTTCAATTGGAAACGATCATGAAATGAAATGAACACATAACAGGCTCCATATGAAACAAAGGATGACACAAATGTTAAATTTCATACCACAGGAATCTCAGGGGTCAGAGCTGCATTTTTTATTAAAATCTCTGTCAAAACTGTACAATAGAAGCTCTGTTTTACTCCACCAGCACTCAGAATTCTTCTAACCTTTACAATGTTTTTTCAATACATTAAATAAACTCTGCTAGGGGAAAACGAATCGACCTCAAGACAACGGATTTGTTTTATCGTTATTAATAAATAAAACTAAAAAAAACAATCAGCGCTTCTGAAGATAGAATAGCGCTCCTTCTTCTACTCGAATTTGTTGATAACTGATGAAGAGGTGGCATTTACAGGTGTCAATCCCATTACTGAAGATAAACATAGGCAATCGAATCTTGTTCTCTATTGTGATGAATATCTACGTTCCAATCTAAACTTTGACTTTTTACTTCGCTGCCGTTCACCGTTATACTATCCAAGAAATATGGTATTTTGGCTCCATTTCAATAGCGCTGCCAATTATGACATGGCACTCCTTGGACCTCGACATGCCCTGAAAAGACTGTAGTTTTCCCATCAACATCAAATTCACGAACACACCGCTTTCTGAGTTTTTTAAGAGGGCCATAATTGTTGGTAGAAACTTAGCCGACAATGACAATATTCCAGAAAGAAATCCATGCCGGAACTCCCTAGGGATGTCCAATTGCACAAAAAGAGCTTTGCCCAATAGGTAAAGAACAAAAGTCAGGCCGATATAGATTGGATTCCTTATAAGTGCCATAAAGTCGTTGAAACCCAGAAGGACCAAAGCAACAAATACCCAAGGTGGCGGTATCCATGACTCGCTTCGTCTATTTGCTTCCTGAGCAGCCAAAGCCTGACCTACAGTGAACTCTCTCTCTGACTTAAACTGCCTCCATAGAGACTTGCATTGAACTGGTGTAATTAAAACATCCGAAGGTGAAACCCCTTCCCAAGTGTTTGAAACAAGTGGATTCACTGAAGACGAGGAGCTTCCCTCCAGGAGAGAACCAGTTGTACCAATACCATCTGTTAATGTAGAGGACAGAGTGGCCTCGATGTTATCCGGTTTTTCATCCAAGCGCAATGCAGCCATAACAGCAAGCAGCTTCAAAGACGCAGAAAGAGCATCCTTTGTAATAGCTCGAATACCTAATTTCCCATTCTAGAGTCTTGGCATCGATTCATTATCATGACTGAATACAATTGAAAACCTGTCCTTCATGCGAACAAGCACTTTCCGAGCTTCTTCCCTATCCTTCTTCTCCACAACACTACTTCCATAATCTTTAAGACTTTCAATCATCTCATTGGAAGTCTCATCATCAATCTCAAATCCAACAATTTCAGATTTAAAATTTAATACTGCTCTCTCCGTCTCATTTTTCAGAAGTTTTGCCAAGTGTTAGGAGATGCAGACTCAAGAAAAGATGCCACATAAGCATCAATCTCTTGCTTAAGTTTCTCCCGAGATTTGTATGGGTCCCAAGATGCTTGTTCAATTTTTGCATCTGAACAGCCCTGATCAAATTTTGCCATGCAACTTTCTGTATAGTGCCTAATAGCAAATGCAAACCCTTCACCATTTTTAACAGCCTCTTCAAGTTCCTGCTTGAACCTATTCAGAGCTTCTGAGTGGAGATGCTTCACCATAGCTTGCTAAGCATGATACACAACATTTAATGATTCATTGACCATCTGCTGGCATTTTTTGGTCCTTACACTTTCCTCAAAATAAACCACTTCCATATCATAACTTGAGAAATATGTGTCCAGTATTGCACTCAGCTTCTCGAAAGTTGTACCATCCTCTCTTTCTCTCCCATCTGTACCCTTCAAGTCCATAACTACTGTGAAAGGCTTAATACCAACCGCGTTGGAAAGCCAAATACCTTGAGTTGTTTGGCTCCTCCCCTTAAAGGCATCCATCTCCCTAAAATTCGTATGAAAAAGATGATTCAAAAGAGTACTCTTCCCACTACTCTGAGGACCCATGATGGTGGCTCCTCCCCTTAAAGGCATCCATCTTCGCACAACTCCACATCCTTCATGAAAATATTAAGCTCAGCTTCCTTGAAGACACCTTGTCCATCAATAAGCTGAACAGAGCAGCATGGTTTCTCAGACATATCTGTTTGCGATTCGTTGGAGTAGATCTGATATGAAACTGGGTGCAAAACAAAAATTTCTGGGCTCTGTTGCTATGTCGGTAGCGCACACCTCAAGTGGGTAGCGTGCACCTTCAAAGCCTGTCCACGACTCTGCAAAACACATCTTTTAATGCAGTTATAACTTCATTTTTATATTGAGCATCAATAAAGATGAGATGACATGAGCTTACGAATACAAGCAGCAAGCTTGCAAATCAAAATTTCCTTAACCTGCACATCTTGATCAAAAATCACCTTCCAGGAGATTTTTGAATTTTACAAACTTGCAACATACAGGATATATGTCAGAAGAGATCAGCTATATGCACAAGGTAGAAGCATAAAGGCTTACATCAAAGAACTTCAACATATTGGTGCTTCACGATACAGCGCGACCATAACAAACAGAAGCAATATATAGATTCGTAGCCCACTTTCCTCTGTACATATAGCAGTCAACCAAATACAAAAATGAGATGCATCATCCATACATCCACGGACAGGAATGCATCAGGCAGGCATCTGAGTTTCATAGCAAATATAGACAAAGGACTTGCCTATACTTTCAATTGCAAAGATAAAATGCAGGTGTACTCCATCAGAAAGCTGTCAGCTAATTCAAGTATCATCTACAAGTTCATGAGTTACAGAAACAAGGGATTTTCTTCCCAGCTTTTACGACCCTTGTAACCCTCTGTGCGAGCACAAGTTCCTTTCTCAATTTCCAACCGAAGGTTCGCAGGCAAGGTATTGCCAGATTGAGCTATCTCAGAATATTTGTTTTCATATTTCCCGTGATGCATACATCGACCATAAAATCCTACTTTGTCACCATCATCACCCTCAATCTCACTTTGCAACAAGCCCTTTTGATGTGCACACCAGGGACGAAAAGAGATAGAGCATTTCACAACTCTACACTGGATACACAAACCACCAGGCCGGTTGCATATAGAGCAAACCAGTTTCCTTCTAGGAAGAACAGCTCCAGAGACATCAAATATACCCATGGTACTAACATTTAAGCACCTCGTTCCAGGCATCAACAGCCCACAAACCATGTGTACCCATTGAGGTATAGTTGGGTCATGCACGGCAACAGTGATAGTATTCTTTAACTTGAATTCACTATTCAAATATTTTCTAACCTTCCCTACTTGACCAGATTCTTTTTCGGTATCATCTTCAAGACAGCTTCTAAAGCACATTTTGTTGCACTCCTCTTTTCCAAGGCAGCAGACTGGCAAGACGGAGTCTAACATTGGCTCCAATGGGGATGGTAGCTACCACTTTTTGGAGGTGCCAAGAACCGCAAAGCGTTGGGAGAGCAGACAGTGCCTCTATCCATTGGGCAATGGAGTCATTATTGCGAAGAAATGACACGATTAATTTATTCACTGGAAACTAACTGAAATGATTGAAAGACTGACTCGGCAAACTTCAAACTAAACTGTAATGAAACTGGAACAAAATGCTGCCTTTTGGCTGCTTATTTATTTACAAAATCTACCCTACTTGGCTGTAAAAATAATAGATCAGGTAATACTGAAATGCCAGATCAACCATTCAAGTAAACCTGAGAATGATGCCACTTGAGAATGCTTCAACCAGATCATAGATGTAATTGTTGGCAGCCCTTCATGCACATAATAAGCTTGGTCACGCAAAAGACAGCCTGATCTATCAATCAAACTAAAAAACGTTTCCATGTATGTTTCCATAAGATCGTGAAAGCCAAACTCTGTTGGCTGCCCCAACTCCGCAATACATACCTCCAGCTACACACTGTCAATGCAAACATCTGTAGGCAATTCTATTATTTCTTGTTTCGAAGGAGGAAGGATTTCCAAGAACTTTTTAGGGTCTTGGAAATCATATGACTGGATCTGCTCATCTAAACATTGAATCTCCTTCTCAACTCTTTCAACAACTAATTCACAAACACCGGTTTTGGCTTCAAAAGGGAACTTTGGAGATTTCAAACATTGAAGCAAGGCACTGAAAAATTCTTCATTAATTTCAAAATCTGCTAACTGATTTCTTACTTCTTTTACAGCTTCACACAGGGCAGGGTTTGCCACATACCCCACCATTGCATAAATGGATCAGCGAACACTGGACTGTCTGGATCGAGTTGGAGTCGCTAGGTGAATGTTTCAGCCTGTATATGTGTCCGACTGCTGTCCACCATCAGCATCGGATCTGCAACTTGATTTCATGTACTGGAGCAAGACAATCTACAAGTCGAATGTCACATCAACAACAAACCATCTTTCCCCAGTATGGTCGCCACTATGTTAGCGCTCAAATCTGCCTCAGGCTGAGGAAGGCAAAACTCGAGGCAACATCAAACCACGCTCAGCCTTGTAGCTAGCCCTATGAGGACATGAGAGGGCACTCTCCGGGTCAATCTCGGCAGACAAGTTTTTAAAGGGGCTGAGATGACCGATAAAGAATGCTGATTTTAGGCTAGTAAATTGCTAGAAAGGGATTTTTTTTTTTGATAAATGATTGGTTTTCTGGGCTGCATGGGCAAAAAAAAGCTTGAAACAGAGAAATATAATAAAAAACACAGATTATCTCCTGAGGCAAGGTAGGCAAGAAATTTTAACATCAAATTGAGATTAAATGGAACGGCAAGACTGCTGAGGAGTTGACAAGGGCATAGAGATGAATCCTTGTCAAACAAAAGAAAACATTAAATATGAACAAACTTAAAGGCAGAGCATACAAATTATGAATTCTACCTTAACACTTCATTTGTTCAATTGGAAACGATCATGAAATGAAATGAACACATAACAGGCTACATATGAAACAAAGGATGACACAAATGTTAAATTTCATACCACAGGAATCTCAGGGGTCAGAGCTGCATTTTTTATTAAAATCTCTGTCAAAACTGTACAATAGAAGCTCTGTTTTTCTCCACCAGTGCTCAGAATTCTCTCCCCTCTAACCTTTACAAATGTTTTTTCAATACATTAAATAAACTCTGCTAGGGGAAAACAAATCGACCTCAAGACAAGGGATTTGTTTTATCGTTATTAATAAAGAAAACTAAAAGAAACAATCAGCGCTTCTGAAGATAGAATAACGCTCCTTCTTCTACTTGAATTTGTTGATAACTGATGAAGAGGTGGCATTTACAGGTGTCAATCCCATCACTGAAGATAAACATAGGCAATCGAATCTTGTTCTCTGCTGTGATGAATATCTACGTTCCAATTTAAACTTTGACTTTTTACTTCGCTGCCGTTCACCGTTATACTATCCAAGAAATATGGTATCTTGGCTCCATTTCAATAGCGCTGCCAATTATGACATGGCACTCCTTAGACCTTGACATGTCCTGAAAAGACTGTAGTTTTCCCATCGACATCAAATTCACGAACACACCGCTTTCTGAGTTTTTTAAGAGGGCCATAATTGTTGGTAGAAACTTAGCCGACAATGACAATATTCGAGAACGAAATCCATGCCGGAACTCCCCAGGGATGTCCAATTGCACAAAAAGAGCTTCGCCCAATAGGTAAAGAACAAAAATCAGGTCGATATAGATTGGACTCCTTATAAGTGCCTTAAAGTCGTTGAAACCCAGAAGGACCAAAGCAACAAATACCCAAGATGGCGGTATCCATGACTCGCTTCGTCTATTTGCTTCCTGAGCAGCCAAAGCCTGACCTACAGTGAACTCTGTCTCTGACTTAAACTGCCTCCATAGAGACTTGCATTGAACTAGCGTAATTAAAACATCCGAAGGTGAAACCCCTTCCCAAGTGTTTGAAACAAGTGGATTCACTGAAGATGAGGAGCTTCCCTCCAGGAGAGAACCAGTTGTACCAATACCATCTGTTAATGTAGAGGACAGAGTGGCCTCGATTTTATCCGGTTTTCCATCCAAGCGCAATGCAGCCATAACAGCAAGCAGCTTCAAAGACGTAGAACGAGAATCCTTTGTAATAGCTCGAATACCTACTTTCCCATTCCAGAGTCTTGGCATCGATTCATTATCATGATTGAAGACAATTGTAAACCTGTCCTTCATGCAAATAAGCACTTTCCCAGCTTCTTCCCTGGCCTTCTTCTCCACAACACTTCTTCCATAATCTTTAAGACTTTCAATCATCTCATTGGAAGTCTCATCATCAATCTCAAATCCAGCAATTTCAGATTTAAAATTTAATACTGCTCTCTCTGTCTCATTTTTCAGAAGTTTTGCCAAGTGTCAGGAGATGCAGACTCAAGAAAAGATGCAACATAAGCATTAATCTCATGCTTAAGTTTCTCCCGAGATTTGGATGGGTCCCAAGATGCTTGTTCAATTTTTTCATCTGAACAGCCCTGATCAAATTTTGCCATGCAACTTTCTCTATAGTGCCTAACAGCAAATGCAAACCCTTCACCATTTTTAACAGCCTCTTCAAGTTCCTGCTTGAACCTATTCACAGCTTCTGAGGGGAGATGCTTCACCATAGCTTGGTAAGTAGGATACACAAGCTTTAATGATTCATTGACCATCTGCTGGCATTTTTTAGGTCCTTACACTTTCCTCAAAATAAACCACTTCCATATCATAACTTGAGAAATATGTGTCCAGTATTGCACTCAGCTTCTCGAAAGTTGTATCATCCTCTCTTTCTCTCCCATCTGTACCCTTCAAGTCCATAACTACTGTGAAAGGCTTAATACCAATAGCGTTGGAAAGCCAAATACCTTGAGTTGTTTGGCTCCTCCCCTTAAAGGCATCCATCTCCCTAAAATTCGTATGAAAAATATGATTCAAAAGAGTGCTCTTCCCACTACTTTGAGGACCCATGATGGTGGCTCCTCCCCTTAAAGGCATCCATCTCCGCACAGCTCCACATCCTTCATGAAAATATTAAGCTCAGCTTCCTTGAAGACACCTTGTCCATCAATAAGCTGAACAGAGCAGCATGGTTTCTCAGACATATCTATTTGTGATTCGCTGGAGTCGATCTGATATGAAACTGGGCGCAAAACAAAAATTTCTGGGCTCTGTTGCTATGTGGGTAGCGCACACCTCAAGTGGGTAGCGTGCACCTTCAAAGCCTGTCCACGGCTCTGCAAAACACATCTTTTAATGCAGTTATAACTTCATTTTTATATTGAGCATCAATAAAGATGAGATGACATGAGCTTACGGATACAAGCAGCAAGCTTGCAAATCAAAATTTCCTTAACCTACACATCTTGATCAAAAATCACCTTCTAGGAGATATTTTAATTTTACAAACTTGCAACATATAGGATATATGTCAGAAGAGATCAGCTGTATGCACAAGGTAGAAGCATAAAGGCTTACATCAGAGAACTTCAACATATTGGTGCTTCACGATACTGTGCGGCCATAACAAACAGAAGCAATATATAGATTCGTAGCCCACTTTCCTCTGTACATATAGCAGTCAAGCCAAATACAAAAATGAGATGCATCATCCATACATCCGCAGATAGGAATGCATCAGGCAGGCATCTGAGTTTCATAGCGAATATAGACAAAGGACTTGGCTATACTTTCAATTGCAAAGATAAAATGCAGGTGTACTCCATCAGAAAGCTGTCAGCTAATTCAAGTATCCTCTACAAGTTCATGAGTTACAGAAACAAGGGATTTTCTTCCCAGCTTTTACGACCCTTGTAACCCTCTGTGCGAGCACAAGTTCCTTTCTCAGTTTCCAACCGAAGGTTCGCAGTCAATGTATTGCCAGATTGAGCTATCTCAGAATATTTGTTTTCATATTTCCCGTGATGCATACATCGACCATAAAATCCTACTCTGTCACCATCATCACCCTCAATCTCACTTTGCAACAAGCCCTTTTGATGTGCACACTAGGGACGAAAAGAGACAGAGCATTTCACAAATCTACACTGGATACACAAACCACCAGGCCAGTTGCATATAGAGCAAACAAGTTTCCTTCTAGGAAGAAAAGCTCCAGAGACATCAAATATACCCATGGTACTAACATTTAAGCACCTTGTTCCAGGCATCCACAGCCCACAAACCATGTGTAGCCATTGAGGTATAGTTGGGTCATGCGCGGCAGTAGTGATAGTATTCTTTAACTTGAATTCACTATTCAAATATTTTCTAACCTTCCCTACTTGACCAGATTCTTTTTCTGTATCATCTTCAAGACAAATTCTAAAGCACATTTTGTTGCACTCCTCTTTTCCAAGATAGCAGACTGGCAAGACGGAGTCTAACATTGGCTCCAATGGGGATGGCAGCTACCGCTTTTTGGAGGTGCCAAGAACCGCAGAGCTTTGGGAGAGCAGACAGTGCCTCTATCCATTGGGCAATGGAGTCATTATTGCGAAGAAACGACACGATTAATTTATTCACTGGAAACTGACTGAAATGATTGAAAGACTGACTTGGCAAACTTCAAACTAAACTGTAATGAAACTAGAACAAAATGCTGCCTTTTGGCTGCTTATTTATTTACAAAATCTACCCTACTTGGCTGTAAAAATAATAGATCAGGTAATACTGAAATGCCAGATCAACCATTCAAGTAAACCTAAGAATGATGCCGCTTGAGAATGCTTCAACCAGATCACAGATGTAATTGCTAGTAGCCCTTCATGTACGTAATAAGCCTGGTCACGCAAAAGACAGCCTGATCTATCAATCAAACTGAAAAACGTTTACATGTATGTTGCCATAGGATCGTGAAAGCCAGACTCTGTTGGCTTCCCCAACTCCACAATACATACCTCCAGCTGCACACTGTCAATGCAAACATCTATAGGAAATTCTATTATTTCTTGTTTCGAAGGACGAAGGATTTCCAAGAACTTTTTAGGGTCTTGGAAATCATATGACTGGATCTGCTCATCTAAACATTGAATCTCCTTCTCAACTCTTTCAACAACTAATTCACAAACAAAGCCTTTTTTGATTCCCGCACCCTCCCCCCCTTCCATTTACCAAAACCCTTTCTCTTATTATTGAATTTGTCATATTTCTTTGCCACCCATCCTTTGGAAATTTCTACATTTATTTTCTTTGATTGAAACATAATTTGGCTTTTTTGATGGTCTCGTTCATGGTCTTTGGTTGGTGAAATTCAATTCTTTCATTATTTGAAAAAGGTATGCAGCTAATGAATCTTTGTAATTTTTCCTTCTCCTCTTTTGAATAAGCCACATATCTTAACAGACTCATGAATTTACTAAGAAACTCATCCATGGTAGACCAGCCCAATTTCAGCTCATGAAATTCCTTAGCCTTTTCATCAAAATACTTTTCAGTCAAATATTTCTTCTTAAATTATTTCTTCAACAATTTCCAAGTTAAGTTCTCTCTTCTAATTCTCTTGACACCCTTTTACTCTTCTGACCATAAGGTTTCTTTACTAGTCAACTTGTAAGTTTCCAATCTTTCCTTCAAATTACTTGGATAATTCTATAATTCAAAATATTTGAACATATTGAGGAACCATGCCTATGCTCCTTCTTTAGATTCACCATCAATATTAGGGGCACTAATCTTCATCAAATATCCCTGTAACTATGAGGCAGACCTCCTTTTCCTAAACATAGAAGTACTGCTAGTTGATTTATGTCCTCCCTAGGCAGTAGATCCATTTGTTGGATTTCATTGGAACTTATAAAATTTATTCTACTACTAGATTTTCGTATAGAATTTTTATTGTGATTCTTTTTTTTTACTATCTTCTTCCATTTTTCTTAACAAATAGCCATTAATCTTTTCATCTTCCTCTTTGGATTTGGTCAACATTTATTAGTTTTCCTTAATATAATCTAGGTTTTTTTCGAACTTCTTATTACTTGCAATAATTGATATTATTGTTTTTCTGCATTGTTCCTTCGACAACCAACCTTTCCTAATTCAATATCAGGTTCCTCACCAATCCTTCACGATTCTACACACATTTATCCATTAAATTATTCAATATGTTCACGACCCAAAAGAGGCCCAATGTTATAAACTACAGCTCTCATACCACTTGTAAAGACCCTTACACATACACAATTTTTATTTTTATTTTTTAGCAATAGACAACATTTATTGTCTACTTGATAATGACTTATTCTGTCTGCTAATTTTTGTTTATTAATAGTGAAGAATTGATTAATTGAAAATGTTTATGTTGTGTCACTTCTAGTTCAAATAGTTTCTAACCATCACCAATTTTTATTTTTAATTTTAATTCAAATATACTCTAACCAACACCAATTTCTATCCTTTGTCTAAGTTGTATACATATGTATAAAATATGCATTATTCCCATGGCACCAAGTCACAAACCCAAACTCTTCAATATATAATATATTGCATCGAACATGGAAAACAAAATTTACTAATATATATTTTTTATTTACATTATTTGTCTACATATAAAATATGGAACTTAGTCCATTTTGAAATTGGTGAATGTATATAAATTTAATTATTGTCTATAGTTGTAAACTCATTATATATTTTTATGCTTCACTGTTCTCCATGGGTTAATAGTTCTCACTTGATAAAAATCATGTTTTATTCCAATTATTTCCTTCACTTGTTCTCATGGATTAACGAGACTTTGGTCATATGAATGGCACTTCTCCTCTCGTTATTTTTTGAATGTCGTAAAAATTGGTTACATTTATGTTAATGTCGTGTATTGGATATCATATAATAAATGTGACACCTCTGCATAGTCCTATGCCTATCCATGGGGATTATCCTTGATGCCATGTACGATATGTTCGCCTAACAAATAACCAATTAAGATTGTTTGGAAACTGATCAATGATAAGTATTGTATTAGGGTTTTACTATGATGTTAATCAACTTGTTGAGTCTACCATCCCACATTCATTTCTTTGGTGTCTTCTTCTGGTCATGGTGCTCTGCAACTAGAGTTTTATGCATAGTTTCGATCAGCGTCTCTCACTAGTTGTTTTGTGCTCATTTCTTATCGACGTTTTTCTCTCCACCTATCCTTTAAAACTGTTGACTTATTGTCTGTGGAGTGAAATTACCTTCCACTACAATGATTCTATTCTATTCTAATATAGGTTTAATGGATTTAGGTTTATGAATGCTTCACCATGTATATATGTGTATTGTAACATTGAAAGAAATATAACGAAAAATCAATATGGTAGCCTTAGTTTTGGGATACATGGGAAAATCTCTATGTATATTTGTTTTATGTTCTTTCCATTGTATATTTTTTAGGTTTAAGAATTTGTTTGTAGGTAATTTATGTATAGGGTTAAAACCTACATCTCGTATCAAAGCAGTTTCAACATCAAGGGGATGCCTTAGTTGTTCAGGGGTTTTGATTATTCTTGTGGTAGAAATTTCTTAGTGGGACATCCGTGGGATCGATTCTTGCAGTGAAAGAAGATGGGAAATAGTGGAAATATAGAGATTGATAAATTTAATGATTAGAGTTTTGAGCTATGGAAGCTCAAGATGGAGGATTTGTTGGTAGACCACGTCCAATGGATCATTGTACATTTGGGTATGACACCAACAATAATGTCAGTGGAAGACTGAGTAAAGATAGATCGAAAGGTGAAGAGCACAATTATATTGTGTCTCTCATATTTTCTATTGTTGAATGTATCAAGGGAAGATACGACAAAGGCTTTGTGGGACAATTTAGGGACTTTCTATCAATCTAACTCTCAAGTGAACAAGCTATTTTTGCGGAAAAAGGTATATAACCTGAGGATGAAAGATGGAGACTCATTGATAGAGCATTTGAAATCCTTTAATATTGTGGTAAGCCAATTTTTATCTGTTGATATTAAAATTTCATAAAAAGATAAGTGTATCAGTTTCCTATGTTCTCTACCAGATTCATGGGATATTCTAGCTATTGGAATAGGTAGCAATACAACTACCTTGAATTTTGATGAAATAGTATCATCCTTATTGTCACAAGATATGAGATGGAAAAATATGGAGAGCCATAATTGAGAGACCTTGTCTGTGAGAGGATGGTCCCAAAAGAGAAAAAAAATAAGTCCTCTAGTGGGAGATCTAAATCTCCAGGAAATGTTGTAGAGGTATGGTGGAAAATCACAAAATAAGGGCACTACAAAAAAGGATTGTAGATCTAAAGCTCCTAAGAAATAAATGGGATTTGATGATTCTCCTTCTAGATATGCGAAAACCACCTCTGATGAATGTGGGGATGTGTATTTCGCTTCTTCTTGAAGTAGACATGTAGATAATGAGGAATGGTTGATTGATTCAGGTGCATCCTTTTACTTCACTCCCCATATGGAGTGGTTAACTCAGTATGAGAAATATGATAGTGGTGATATCTTCCTAGGGGATGATAGGAAGGCCATAATCATCAGACCCTAAAACGTCAAGTTGAAGTTGCAAGGTGGAAGGATTAGAACGCTTCCTGTTATTCTGCATATTTATGCATTTAAATCCAGAAATATAATTTTTGTAAGAAAGATGGGTGATGCAGGTGTAGAAATAGTGTTCAAGAAATATATCCACAATATGGTTTGGGGAGCACTGGTAATTATGGGGGATTTCAGATTGAAACTCTACACAAGCTTCTGGGTAGCACTGTTATTGATGGGTGCAACAGTTTTTTAGTTCTGGAAAGTGGAGTAGAAAATGAAGTGGTATCTAGAGAAAACCCCATGGTATGGCATGATAGAAGGGCCTTCAAATGTTGCATGGTAATGGTATGATAGAAGGTATCTCTAATTTCTCTCTAGATTTCAATTTCTGTGAACATTGTGTATGTGGAATGCAGAATCAGGTGATTTGCCATCAGGGGCTACGAGGGTGAAAGGGATATTAGAGCTTGTGCATAGTAATGTGTTTGGACTTGTGTCGATTCCATCATTGGGTAAGTCTATGTACAACATCTCATTTATAGATGACTTATTTAGAAATACATGGATATATTTCCTCAGGAAGAAATATGAAGTATTTGACAGGTTTAAATAATTGAAGGTTCTGGTGGAAAATGGGATAGAGCAAAAGATAAAGGTGTTCAGGACAAATAATGGTGGAGAGTTTTGTAAGAAGGAATTTGAAGATTTATGTAAGAAGTGTGGCATAGAAGGACATAATACTACTTCATGAACACCTCAAAAAAATGGAGTTGTAGAAAAAATGAAGAGGACATTAATGGAAGATGTAAGAATCATGCTTAGTGGTATCGGGTTAGGATAGGAATTCTGGGCAGAGGCTGTAGAGATTTCATGTTATCAATTTAATAGATCAACTTCCTCAATGTTTGAGGATAAGACTCCACATGAGGCATGGATTGGTAAAAAAACCCTCTCTTTCTTATATGAGGGTGTTTGACTACAATGCATATCTACAAATTCCAAAGGAGAAAATAACCAAGTTGGATAGTAAATCTAAATGGCCCATATCTATTAGGTATAAGGATGGTTTAAAATGTTATAAGATTTGGAACCTAGAAAAAAGGAAGGTTGTGTACAATAGAGATGTTGTTTTTGGAGAAGTAAATGATCTTATTAAACATGGAGTCCTACCAAAGGTACTCAAAAAAGTAAAGTTTGAACAAAAATAAGAAGAATCAAACTCTACAATAGAACAGGAATAAGAAGAGGAAGAGCCACAGACCCCAGTTATCAGAAGATTAGTTCGAGAAAGAAGGAAAACAGAGAGGTATAGTCCATCTACGTTTTTTTCAAAATTTTCTTTATTTATTATTGATGATGATCCCATAACTATCAGGGAGGTAGTGGATTTAGAGGATGGAAAACTTTGGAAAGAGGCCATGGAAGATGAAATGGCATATTTGGAAAAAAATGAGGCTTGGGATCCGATGGAGTTGTCAGCTAGAAGGAATCTCACTGATAGTAAATGGGTGTCTAAGAAGGAGATGAATGCACAAGGCAAGGTGAAGATGTAAGAATCTTAGTTGGTAGAAAAAGGTTATTCCCAGGTGCCAGGAATTGATTTTGGTGATAGTTTTTCTCTTATTGCCAAGTTAGCTTCTATTAGATTACTTTTATCTATTTTTGCTACTTTTGATTTTGAGGTAGAACATATGGATGTAATGACAACATTTCCTTATGGGGTTCTGGAAGAAGAAATCTAAATGAAGAAACTTAAAGGATTTACAGTGAAGGGTAAGAAAGCACTGGTATGCAAGTTAAAAAATTCTTTGTATGGGTTAAAACAACCACCAAGGATGAGGTATCAGAAATTTGATACATACATACAGGGACTTAACTTCATAAGGATCAAATTCGATCATTATGTGTATTCTAAATTAATTATTGACCGTGTTATTTATTTGGTCATGTATGTGGATGATATGTTGCTAATTGGAAATGACAAAGAAATTATCTAAGATTTGATCACCCAATTGTTCTCCAAATTTGACACAAAGGATCTTCAAGTTGCGAACTATATTTTGGGCATGGAAATTAAATGGGATCAAGTAAAGAGGAAACTCAGGTGAAATCATGGAAAGTATGTCGAGACAATATTATGGAGGTCTAATATGTAGGATAGTAAACTAGTGAAGTTTCCTATTTCTGTAGGTGTACATTTTTGTGTTGAATAGTGTACCAAGACACAAGAAGAGGAAGATGACATGTCTTGTTTTCCATATGCAAGTGCAATTGATAGCCTGATGTATGAAATGGTTTGTACTAGACCAAACATTGCACATGCAGTGGGAGTATTGACCAGGTTTATGTCAAAGCCAAGGAATGAACATTAGACAATAGTGAAATGGATTTCCAGTTATTTTCCTGGCACTAGTGATTATGGTTTGTGCTACCAAGAAAGACTAGAATTAGACAGAGTTTTGGACATCCATGGATTTGTAAATGCATACTGGGTTGGAGATATGGATCGAAGAATATCTACTAGTGGTTATGTGTTTAACCTATTTGGAGGAGAAGTCAATTGGATGAGTAAGATGCAATTTGTAGTGGCACTTTCAACTACAGAGTTTAATGAATACTTGAAAGCCAATCATGCAAGAAAGGAAGAATTGTGGTTGCAGATATTTTTCTCAAAGATGGAATTCATACAACGAGCTATAAGGATAAAATGTGATAGCCAAAATGAAGTTTTCCTGGAAAATAACCATGCTTATCATTCAAAGATGAAGAACATTGATGTTTAGTATCACTTTGTGAAAGATATGGTTGAAGACAAAAAATTGGTATTGGTAAAGATGGACACTTTGAAGAATGTTGTAGATGTATTAACAAATTTTGTGAGCATTGAAAAATTTTATTGGTGTAGAGAAACAATGGGCATTGCATCCTTGGACCAATGACAAATATCTTGTCTGACCCCCTATGTGGAAAGAAAACAACAAGTGGGAGAATGTTCGGTATGTGTTATGTTATTTCCATGACTAGCTTCACGAGTTGTACATTGTGTGGGGCATAGTGGGGGGGTCCAATGGGGGTGGCAACAACCCCCTCACTATCAGGAGGTTTGCAAAGGGGCTATCGGCCCCCCTGCATGGGATCGGGGGTAATGCCCTAGGATTTTTTTTATGCAGACCCAAGGATGGGGGCAGACCCAAAGATGGACGGTGTACCTACCCATGGTTTTGTGCATGGTGCTTACACATGGTTTTGGGCATGATGCTTTTCTACCCATGGTATTTTGTAGATCTGATCAAGGGAAATATGGTTATTTTTTAATCCGGGGTTAATGGATTAGAATTTATGATTTCTTCAACATGTATATATTTGTGTTGTAACATTGAAATGAATATAATGAAAAATCAATTTGGTAGTTCCGATTTTGAGATCCATGGAAAAATCTTTGTGTATATTTGTTTTATGTTCTCTTTTGGAATCTAGTGGGAAATTGTTTTGTATAATTATTTTTATTTTCTTTCTATTTTATATTTTTATATTTTAAGAATTTATTTGCAGGTAATTGTTGTAAAATGTTAAAAGCTATTATGTCAAATATTTTTGATAAAGATAAGATCCTTTTAAGTTTTTCTCTGGTTACATATGTGCTTTGAATTTATTTATAGCTAAAAAAATTGTGTTTAAAACTATATATAATGACTTCATTCTTATGGTTTGGTAAGCCCACAAAGGGTTTCTCTTTTTGGGTCAATTCCTCAAGGTTTTCCTCCCAATCTTCTTCGCCAACAATTTTTTGACTTGTTTATAAGTTTTGGAGAAAAAGTTTAGGCACACGGTTCTCACTCTTGACACACCTTATAGATCACTAGGTATACTTTCAGTATGTTAAATGGTTCCATAGATATACTTTTTTATTAACATGCTCATAATGATGGCTATGTAGAGTCGCTTAGTATTTTACCATTGTGTAGTGAGATCATTCTTTTTGTTAGTAACAAAGGGTTAACGAAATGTCCACAGTTTCATTGAAATTTTTTCTTTTATATTTTACGTATTTTCCTTCAGATTATTAGCTTCATATTCACATGTTTCCATCGTAATGGAAAACAGGGTTTTAGTCCCCTTCAACATAAAATCTTATTCTTTTTTATTCTTATTTGATTGTGTTTGCGCAAGACATGTTAGGGCTTTGTCTTTCAACATTAAACAAAATATTTTCTAGAGATTCTAGTTTTCTTACTTAGTTATAACTTAAAATTTCATTCTTCGATTTATACATAATAATCCTTTGTTTAGCCTCCATAACTCTTATTAGAGTTGGTCATAACCGTTTTCGTTGGTTATTCTACATCATTATTTCCATTTCTAACTTCACTATATATAACAAGAAATTATAAATACTCTTATGTGCAATCTTCAATCATTAACTATTTTCTCTCGCTATTTTCAAGTTAAATAAAACACATAGCTAGTTTTTGTTCCTTTGTCAAACCAAATAATTACAAAGGTTAGAAATACTCACTTGAAAAATAAAAATCTTGGAAATTAAGAGTCAGGTACTTGGCTCCTCCCAACCTTGGCACAACAACCTCCTAAGCTCCCCCTCCCCCGAGCAAACTAGGCCAACAACTAGTTTTTGTTCTTTTGTCAAACCAAATAATTACAAAGGTTAGAAATACTCACTTGAAAAAGAAAAATCTTGGAAATTAAGAGTCAGGTACTTGGCTCCTCCCAACCTTGGCACAACAACCTCCTAAGCTCCCCCTCCCCCAAGCAAACTAGACCAACAACTCTTCTTTTTCTATTACTTCTTACTTATCTTGAGTCTCTCCAATTATTCTGTAAGAATAATGAGAGAAAAGAAAGTAAAAACAACAAATATTATCCCATATACCACTCTTTTGGTGGTTAATAACTACATGAACCTCACCAACAGGTGGTAGGAACTTATCTTCTCATTAACTCAAACAAATATGCTTCCTCAGGTATTCTCACTCTCATTTTCATTTTTTAAAATAATTGAATATAGTGTTACAAATAAATAGATTAGAGACAGTGTTCTTAAGATACTATGTGCCATCTTAGACACCTTTGGTTGAGATAATTTCTCACAAGACACACACCAATATAGGAGTTACCTAAACTAACTCCTATCTTAGAGGAACAACCCAAGAGTTAGGCACAAATTCCTAACTTGGAATATTTAATTTATTTATTTATTTTTGGATTATTATTGTCTTGTGAGAGAGGCTACATAATGGGCTCTTGTTTCCCACTTTTAAAGATAACTCTCTATCTTCTAGGAAATAATTAATTCGCCAATATCACAATTCCTCAATCAAATATAATCATTCTTATTAGATGTCTGGGACTTCTTCATGGGTAATAGCACTTTCATAATAAATTGCAGCATTTTTCGTTTTCATCCATTTGCACTCAACAATTAATTTCCTAGATTTTTCTTCATTCACAAAATAATAAAATCTAATTGAAACTTTTCCATTAGTTATTATCAACATTAAATTTGCAAATAATTAAAGTTTTCCAATGTCTTTTAGTTTAACTCACTTAACTAGAAATAGACTTATACACATTTAAATACATAGAACATTAAGCCAAGGGATATCACAAGAGGAGGCTTCCTTTTCCTTTTCCATTGAGCATTTGGAGGCAGCCATTTTTTCTTTTCCCATATTTGTTCCCAAGATATGCCTTCCAATTTTTATACTATTATGAAGGAACCCACTTTGATACCAACCCAAAACCTTTTATTCGTATTCAATGCCCTACCAATGCTTGATCAAACCACCATAGTCATTACCATAAATTTGCATTAGAACTCTACCGTGGTGTTGTACTTTTTTCTTCATTTTCATCATCTGAATCTATTTCTACATGATCTGATATTTTGGTGTCTGAACTTTCTTCTCCATATGAGTTCACGTCTCCTTTGGAAATCTTGGTGTTTGGCATTAATGCATCAACAACTATATCAATGCAATCCTCAATTCTCTTTTTTAATTTCTTCTGGAACCTGTGTCCTTTGCTTTGAGCTAAGTACCCAATAAATATACCCTTGTCAACACAAGAATCAAAATTTTCCAAAATACCTTGTGGAGTTTTACTAATGCAGGTCTCCCCTTCCACAACTCATAGGCAGTTTTATCACTATTAAGCTTGAATTGTGTTTTGTTTGATAGGTACACCGTTTATTATGATTCTTCTCCCCAAATGGTGTGAGGTACATTTACTTCATCCATCATAGCTCTAGCAATATTTTAGATTGGTATGTTATTTGTCTCAACTACTCTATTTTTTGTGGAGTTCTGGCCACTAAATATTGCCTCCTTATGTCATATTCTTCATAAAAATATTTAAAGTATCTTGAAGTGTATTCTCCTCCTCTATTTGATCTTAAGAATTTCATATTTAGATCTTTCTCATTTTATACCTTAAACGTATTAAAATGTTTAAGTTCCTCAGATTTCTATTCTAATAGCATGATCCATGTGGCTGTAGTAAAATCATCAAGAAACAACATAAAATACCTCTCCCCTTTGGGGATTCTTTTTTGGTTTAGAAAAAAAGATCTATCTGGATTAGCTCCAGAAGTTTAGATGAAGAGAATTCCTTAGTCTTGAAATGAGTCTTGGTCTACTTACTGTAGAGCTATTTCTAGGGTCTCTCACACCACCAATTATTCCACATTATTAAGTCAATCCGGGATCGTTTTGTTCTTTCAAGGAGTAACTCAATCCGAGGCTATTCTGTCCAAGTAGTGCTCGGTAGTATAGCGTTCTAATGACTTGAAAGGAAACAATCGCTAAGTTATAACTAAACCAATTCAGAAAATGAAATCACACAAGGCAAATGATCAGTCAAGGGTACGGAACCAATAACCCTTCCCTTTAGAAACTGATAAAGAAAGAAAACCAAAGCATGGGCTTATAGGTCAGGGAGCTAGGCAGCGTCTTGCTGGGCTCACGACAGCCTTAGGCCTGCTATCACGCGAAAGCAATAAAGGCAGATTAATGAAAGTAAACTGGAACAACAATTCTTAAAATGGAACAGCAGTAATGAAATGGAACAGCAGTAATGAAATGGAACAGTAGTAATAAAATGGAACAGCAGACTATCATAAACAGGAAACGTCAATCATATAAAATGGAACAGCAAACCCAAATGGAACAGCAAACTCAAATGGAACAGCAAACTCAAATGGAACAGCAAATCCCGAAGTATGTACACGGTCTGTACTACTGTAGCGATCCGAGAGCAATGTATGATGCGACTATGGTTCTGAACAAAGTGATATTATCTTCAAGTCTCACAAGTAATTATTTCATATGAATCCAATAATGATAACATTTATGCCAATAACTTGCTGTAGAAATGGATGTAATTCGAATAGATTCAGTTTGTGTAATACAGAGACGTGAATTACAAAACTTATTCAGATTTAGATATTAATTAAGAAGCATAGTCTATCATATAAGAAATGTATCGGATTACTGTAATGAAAGAAATAAGCAAACCACACAAATCACCGTATGATACAACAGCAAGTGACCGTCGGAGCTGGGCCCTTGGCTACGATGGTACACTGCTTAGAGTTACTTCAAATACAGAAACGAAGTGAACACCAAATCCTTTATATTGATTGCATAACAAAAGTGTACAAAATCAGATCTTACAAAAGCTCAGTGATCAAAATCGTTCTGAGTTTATAATTATAATAACAGTCATCCCCCCACGCTTGATGGCGTGGTACCTTTATATAACATAACTGACGGAGATGTCTAGATACAAAAGATAAGCTTTAAAGCAGCGATCCCTCAGGATCGAATATCCTGAGGGATTCGCTTAATCATTCAGGTCTCTTGCGTTCTCCGTCACGGTATCCTGCGCTCTTTTCCTGGATTATTCGGCTCCAATTTTACTTGATCTTGTCCGCATCCGGTTCCCTGTCGACGGGGCAGCAGTTACTTTCCTTGCGCTTCTCATTTTTACTCGATAATCCCCTATTTCCGCGTCCTTCTGCATAGAAAACATCGATTATTAGTGATTGAGCTTCGTTTGTCCATTTTCACATAATTTACCAAAACCCTTATGTTTTTAGGCTCAATATGCAGAAAAGATTAGAAATAGTATTTGAAAAACCACTAGATTACTTATCAAAAAGCATACCTTCCAGGTGCTCCACACACCCCCCTGCTTACCCTGTTTCATGTCCTCATGAAAACGTTGTAATTGACATGCAGGGCTGTGAGAGAGTAGGCCGGAGAAGGGATCTCTCGAAGAGGCCGACAACCATGATTAGCAACTAGATGGTCAAAGAACTGGTCTAACTGATCTGCAGGCATCTCATATAGAGCCTGATATCCAGGTGCAGGATGCCAAACAATTGGGCTGCGAAACCGATACCCCAACCAAAATGGGCCTGCTCGCAGAATCCGTTCCCCATAGACACTCAATCGACTGGCAGCCAATTCAAAATTCTCAAAGTTAAAGGGTTCTCTGAGCTGGATGTTTGGGTTAGAGGTTCGGTATCGAAACTTTGCAGCATGGAAGGCCTGGTCTTTAATAGTCAGGAAATACTCCAGACCATTTCGGATCAAGTCTTCATGCATGGGACCTAATATCTTCATGACACCTGGGATCCTCATCATACTCCTATGCTCTCTCCATAATGCTGCTGGGTCCCTAGGTTCAGCTCGTACCCAAAGGTCTAAGCTATTTTCTTTCCTCTGGAAGATGTTGTAAGCTTTAAGCCATTTTAACTGATTCACCCCAAATGAGATAAAGGCTTGAAATTGTATATCGCCAACGAAAGGGCCAGGATTCAAATCAGTTTCCTGGTCTAAGACAAGATTGTGCAAGTAGAATTCACATAACAATCTTTGAACTTTAACTCCATAGTGCTTGCAGCAATCTATAAAATCATTAACAGTGTTGATATGGATGGGTGCTCCTGCCCTAATAGCTTTTATTTTTAATCTCAAATAACGTTCAAACAAAAACAAAGCATAATTTTTAGCAGGGGCTCTACAAGTCAAAACATCAGTATACAAGGAACACAAGGTGTCCATCTGCTTAACAACACTATCTAGTCGACGAGTTACCTTAGCAACCTTTTCCTGCTCCTTCTGCCATCCTTCAAAGGCCTGGCTCTCAGACTGACTGATGTTTCGAAGTTGCTGTTGGAGTTCCTCGTATCTTTCCTTGGGGACCGTCTGTTCTCGCAAGCGCTCGGCCTCCTGCTGGGCTTCCTTCATCATTTTATGCAAGGTCCTGGTCTTCGGGTCTTTCTTCCACAGAGCCGTAGAAGCTGGAAGTTTAACTTGGACCTTCCTGTTGCGTTGCTTGGAATTTAGGACCCGAATTACACCCGAGGGGGGTGTTTCCGTTTGAACCTCTTTGCTATCCGTCTCCTTTTTGATGCGAACAAAGGGTTGGTGTGATCTTCCTACCACCGGAGGCTCTTGCTGTTCCATTGGAATGTCCATTCGTTCCTCCGGGCCAAATGGAACAGCAGTTTCCAATGGAACAGCACCCTGTTCCTCATTGACATTCGGAACAGCGAACTGTTCTTCAACAGTAGGTCTCCTGATGGGGTTTCGTCCTTCAAAACGAACCCTAACCCTCGAGGTCCTCGCTGCCGTCGTCCTTTTCTTTTGCCTTGCAGTTTTTTGTATTCTCAGACTGGCTTTCAACATTCTGATTTGTTATCGTGCCCAGCATCCTCTGGTGCTTCTTCTTCAATTTTGCAATTTCCCTAGCCTCGGCAGAGGGTTTGGCCTTTAATTTTACTTCTTCTTCCTCTCCCGGAACATCTTCCGGTGCCCTGGGGACAGATTGTCCCGAATTGATGTCTTCTGCTTCTTTACCGGGCAGGTTTTCTTCCCCTGCTTCTTCTGCATGCCCTTCTTTAGGTAACTCTTCTTCTGCGGGACCGTCAAGGATGCCTCCTGGACTGGAGGCTTGGCCGTATTCTCCCATATTGGCCAGAACTGCTGCCAATTCCTCTTCTCCTGGATGGTCTTGCAACGGGCTACCCATGGATTGTGCATTTTCTTCCTCAATTCCTTCTTCTGGCTGGTTAGTTCCAGCCTCTAATTGCTCAGCATTTCCTTCGGGTAATTCACCTTCCTCTTCCGAAGGCTCGTCCTCAATTTCAATTGGTTGGGTCGCAGTTTTCTGAATCTTTTCCAACCTTCCCCTTATTCGAACCAATCGAGCTGACTTCCTGGGTCTTTCAGGCAGGTTGGGAGTGCCAACAGGTTCTCTAGGTTCCTCTGGTCGTTCCGGCGTATCGGAGGATTGCTTCCGTTTCGACACAGCATGTTTTTCTGCCGCCGACTTCTTATGTTTCTCTGATTGTTCCGGCGTGCTAGAGGACTGCTTTCGTTTTGAAACAGCATGCTTTTCTGCTGCTGGCTCCTTGTGTTCTTCTGAACGTTCCAGTGTGCTGGAGGTTCGAGGTAAAGCCAGTCCCACTTTGACTGTTTCAACCAATTCCTCCCAAGTGTCTTGCTGTTGGGCAAGACTGTGGCTTATTATTAGCCGAATCAGTCCGTGGTGGCTAACAACCGTCTCTGTGTGCTGAGCTTTCTTCAAACTTCGGGCCGCATCATGTAATAATGAATTTAAAAAGGCAGGGAGATTTACAAAGCAATTTCCCTTCAAAACAGCTAGAAGTTTTAAGTGACGAGCCCTTACCACATCTTTTCTCCCCTCGCAGGTGATATAGCTCTGCACTATTTTTGCCACCTCGGTCCAGGGTTCCCCCAGTGTCGTCGGCAGAACTCCTTTCCCTTTGACTGTCAGACTTTGGCCTTCGCTCTGGAAAGTTTCCATTGCTTTCTGCAGTCTTTCCTTCTTCAGCTCCCATCTGGGTCCAACAGCTGGTAATCCTGAGGTTTCTGCAATAATGTCCTCCGTGACTTCTATCCGCTTTCCTCCGACTATAGAGTGGTTTTCTTGCAGATTTTGCAGGAATTCCAATGCTACAGCCTCGTTCGATTCTTGCAGGCGGTTGAAGTAATTCAACCATCCTGCGTTTTCCAGAATTTCGCGGGCAGCATCAGACGCGATCAGCTTGTGCGGTTCACTTCGAATTGTTTTCCCGCCCATAGCTTACTCTCAAGAATGAACTCGGGAATGACACAGCAACTGTCTGCGGTATTTACCGAACAGAGAGGGTACTCGATGCTATTTTTAGGAAGGATTTTCGCAGAGCATGCAGCAAAGAGAAAGACCGTGGGTGGCAGTCCGTAAAATGAAATCATCATACCGTTAAATCGTGTTATTATTTTGCCCGAATGGTGTGCAGCCACGTAACCATTGGAGTAATGAGGTCACCTCCCCCCCCCGCGATCTGATAGGCTGCCCCCAGCCGTCAAAGAGAGGAGCAGCAGCCAGTCGGGAGTCAAATCATAAAGTTCAGCAAGTGGAAATTATGCCATGTTGTAAAAAGACAATGAAGTACCAAAACCGAGGCAGAAAAATGGATCGCTTTTAAGATAAGCCAGTGTGATATAATGAGGAACCGAGGGTTGGACATCTGTCAACTGTACCAAGTCTCCAGTAGTCATTGTCAATTCCGTTGCCATGATTGGTGATAATGCTCATGCGATAATTATATCAGGGTGTGACATATGATACATGCGAAGGAAATAAAAGACAAACAGACTTAATATCATACCTGTTGGTGTAAATATTACGACTCCAATGCCATTAACAGAGCTCTGCTGCGAACAGGTGTTCATAACCTTGGCAAAGTTGTTTATCTCACACTCCAGAACCATTATCCTTTGTGTATCTACTGAAGAGTGCTTTGTCAAAATGCAGGCCATTATGCTGGCTTGGTGACCAGATAACCATAATGCCATTCACAAGGTAGTCACGAAACGTGGTCAGGCCGGCTCGTGATGAGACCTCCTGTTCCAAGGTTTGCTTATTATTTTACCTTTGGACCATATCCCTGGTGTGGTGGCCGTAATGGGTATGCCACTTCGTTTCCATCCTTATGATCATGGTAGGCTGGCTCTGAATGAGACCCCCTATCCTGCATTTGACAATTTCATATCTTGTTTTTACATATATATATATATATATATATATATATTTTTTATTTTTTTTTTGCAGCACACTTCTCTTTTCTTTGTTCGATTACACATAAGGGTGGTTCCGCACTCCTTAAGAGCGGGGAATGGTGGAAGAAGTCTTACAATCCCAACAGACAGATATAAATTGTTTGCTCATATTCCTCAGTAATGATCAAGAAAGTTTTTAGGGAAATCGACATGATAAAAAATTACCAAACCATGGTTCAGGAACAAGATAATGACAGTAAAGATGAAAGTTAATGTCCTTCCTCTTGACTTCTTATATATACTGACTGTTAAAATAATAGCGATTTATGATATGTAGGTTTCGGTATATCATGCTTTTATGTTCATTGCATAATGTCATTGCTACATCTGAAGGATTTAGGAGAGTATAATCGCAAAACATCCAAATAGAAGCAGAAAGGTTCTGATGGTGTCTTCTCTGAGCGAAATATGTGAATGACTCCTCTTGCGGAAAAGAAAAACCAAATTCTGCATCTTGAAAAAAAAGAAATATGCGAGTGCTGTTCCTTTTCGCAAAGGAACAGCAAAGCACAAAGAGTGTTGTTCCTTTCCGCAAAGGAACAGCAAAAATCCACACGGGCTGTTCCTTTTCGCAAAGGAACAGCAAAAATCCACACGGGCTATTCCTTTTCGCAAAGGAACAGCAAAAATCCACACGGGCTGTTCCTTTTCGCAAAGGAACAGCAAAAATCCACACGGGCTGTTCCTTTTCGCAAAGGAACAGCAAAGCCAAAAAGTGCTGTTCCTTTTCGCAAAGGAACAGCAAAACAAAAAGTGTTGTTCCTTTTCGCAAAGGAACAGCAAAACAAAAAGTGCTGTTCCTTTTCGCAAAGGAACAGCAAAACAAAAAGTGCTGTTCCTTTTTCCAAAGGAACAGCAAAAAATGCAAAACGTCAAAGTGCTGTTCCTTTTCGCAAGGGAACAGCAAAAATTCCAAAACACAAACGTGTTGTTCCTTTTCGCAAAGGAACAGCAAAAATTCCAAAACGCAAAAGTGCTGTTCCTTTTCGCAAAGGAACAGCAAAATAAAAAGTGTTGTTCCTTTGTCGAAAAAGAACAGCAAAACAACAAGTGCTGTTCCTTTTTGCAAAGGAACAGCAAAGTACCAAAAGTGCTGTTCCTTTTGAAAAGGAACAGCAGAATCACACGAGTGCTGTTCCTTTTAAAAAAGAACAGCAAAATCAAACGAGTGCTGTGCAAAATAAAGTAACCAGAATACTACAAAACAAAAATGAAAAGAACATATATACAGGATGTTATGTACAAATTATGAAAAACAAATTGATTAAGTTATGGGTGAGGAAGATTTCACTTCCTCTGCTAGGATCTCCAAATCAGTATCTTGCTGAAGCTGTTGACAAAAGGATTCCCGAGTAAGGGGTCTTCGATAGAGACGAACCCGGTGGCCATTTACTTTGAACGTATGTCCAGAACCGTCAATCGTGATCAGAGTGAGGGTCCCATTGTCGTGCACCTTCTGGATCTCATATGGTCCTAGCCAGCGAGTCTGGAGTTTCCCCGGGAAGTCCTGGAATCGAGAATCGTATAACAAAGCCCAGTCTCCTTCATGGAAGACTTTATTCTTTATAAGTGCACCGTGCCACTTAGCTCGCTGCTGTTGAATTAATGCTGTGTTTTGTAATGCAGAGAGCCTAATCTCATCCAATTCGTTGATTTGTCGTAGTCGATTGATCTGTGCCTCATTCAGATCTAGGCCAACCTCTTGTGCAGTTCGTAGTGTTTGGATCTCGAATTCGATAGGAAAGATTGGCTGTTTCCCAAACACCAATTGATAAGGTGAATAGCCTGTCGTACTTCTCCATGTGGTTCTATAAGCCCACAGTGCTTCAGGTAGCCGAGCAGCCCAATCACGCCTGTGTGATGCAATGGTCTTTGTTAAGATTGACTCAATTATCTTGTTACTGTTTTCTACTTGTCCATTTGCCTGCGGATGGTAGGGGGTAGTAATCTTATGTTGGATATGATAATTGTTAAGTGTTGCGGCTAGTTTGTTTCCAACAAATTGTGGTCCACCATCTGTAATCACTTCTCTCGGAAGTCCATAACGTACAAACAAATGGAACAAAAATTGTATTACCGAATCTTCTGTAGCCCTAGCTAATGATTCAGCCTCGACCCATTTAGTAACATAGTCTGTTGCTACCAGGATGTATGTCCTTTGGTTTGATGGTGGATTAATGGGTCCGACGAAATCGAGAGCCCATCGTTCAAATGGCTCAATAACCACTTGTGGTCTTAGAGGCATTTCATCGGCTTGACCAGGCTTTCCTGCTCGCTGGCAGCTATCACAGGCCTGCACAAACTTTTTTGCATCCTTAAAGATTGTAGGCCAATAGTACCCTGCCTGTAGTATTTTATGTGCTGTTCTCTTGTCGGCAAAGTGCCCCCCGCATGGTCCACTATGACAAGCCTTTAAGATGTCTAGGATCTCATCCTCTCGAATACACCTTCTGATTTGCATGTCTGCCCCTGTATGGAATAAATGGTCTCCAATCCACGAAAATCGTGTGCTTTTTTGAACAATTTGTTTTCGTTCCTGAGGGGTTAGGTGTTTTGGTAACTTACCCACTGCAAGGTAATTGGCGACGTCAGCATACCAGGGTGTGCGAACGGCAATGGCAAACAGATGTTCGTCAGGGAATTGATCTTCCACAGCTGCTGCTTCGCTTGATTTGGGTATTCTTGAGAGGAAGTCGGCTACAGGGTTCTCCTTGCCGGGTCGATCCTTAATTGTGATGTCAAACTCCTGCAACAAGATCAACCATCGAGTTACTCTAGCGTTTGTAACAGGTTTGTTTGCTAGATATTTAATAGCAGAATGATCTGTATATAACACAACAGGGTAACCTGTAATATAATGCCTAAATTTATTAACAGCATGGATTACAGTGAGAAATTCCTTTTCAATAACAGTATAATTGAGCTCGGCAGAGGATAAATTTTTGCTAATATAGTAAATAGCGTATGGCTTCTTATCCTCTTCTTGTCCTAGGACTGAACCGATTGCTGTATCCGAGGCATCCGATGAGATCTGGAATGGCAGATTCCAGTTTGGTCCTCGAAGGACTGGAGCTATTGACAGGAGCTTTTTCAATTCTTTAAAAGCTTGGTCGCATTTATCTGTCCACAAAAAATCGACATTACCTGTCAGAGCATATAGAGGTGCTGCAATTCGTGAATAATGTTCTATAAAGCGTCTGTAATATCCAGAAAATCCAAGGAAACTACGTACCTCTGTTTGAGTAGTGGGGGTAGGGATGAGCAAAAGAATCTGAATTTTAGCAGGGTCTACCTGGATACCAGCTGCTGAAATGTAGTGCCCTAGGATGACTCCTTCCGTCATCATCATGTAGCACTTCTCGTGGCTCAGGCAGAGTCTGGTAGCAATGCAGCGTTGTAAAACTTTTTCCAGGGTATCCAGAGCTGGATCAAATTCATCCCCATACGGTGTGAAGTCGTCCATATACACCTCAAGTCCATCGTTCATTAGGTCCGCAAAAATACTGAGAATAGCTCTTTGAAATGTAGCAGGGGCGTTACATAGGCCGAAGGGTAATACACGATAGGCAAACGTTCCCCAAGGGCACGTAAAGGTAGTTTTATCCTGGTCTTCAGGGGCAATTTGGATTTGGTTATATCCACTGAAGCCATCCAAAAAGGAGAAAAATTTCTTCCCTGCTAACGTGTCCAATACTTGATCTATAAATGGGAGGGGAAAGTGATCCTTTTGTGTAGCCTTGTTTAACTCCCTGTAATCGACGCAGATCCTCCATTTTCCGTTTTTCTTTGGTACCACCACAAGGGGAGAGACCCATTTACTGTCAGAGATAGGGTAAATAAAGTTAACATCTAAGAGCTTCTGAAGTTCATCTTTCACTATCTCTTTTAGGTGCGGGTTGAGTCTCCTTTGTGGCTGACGGACATGTCTTGCGTCTTTCTCTATATAGATGTGATGGGTGCATAATTGAGGATCAATCCCCTTCATGTCGGGGTAATCCCACGCAAATGCATATTTGTACTTTTGTAACAGATTAACAAGTTTTATCTCTTGATCTGGTGTAAGATTGGCATTAATATTCAGAGTCTTACCAGGTTCAATTTCCACTACTTTAGTATTAGCAACAGCAGTTACTGGTATTGTCTGATCATGCGGATCTTTTAAGGGATCTTCTTCTAGCTCATTGTCAAATGCTGCCTCTATCATAAGACACTGCATATGTTTTCTAGCTTCAGTTTGACTGATAAAATTGTTAATGGCGTCGTCTTCTGTTTGATCTTTGAAATCTAACGCCTTCTGTATAGTTAATGGAGATCTAATATTGTTAGCAGGATAAGGGTTAGTTTTAATCATTGGCAGGCTTGGCTGAGCTGGAGGGTACAGAATTAAATTTTTAACATCGGGTCCTTTAGCTATAGTCATGTTTCCCTGCCGGCAGCCAATGTAGGCATCGGCAGTAGCAAGCCAGGGTCTGCCTAGGATTAACGGATGTCCATCTAGTCGAGTTTTAGGATTAATTACCAGGAAATCTGTGGGATACTCCCATGAATCTACAGAAACCATGACATCATTCAGAGTACCTTCTGGTCGAACTACAGATCGATCTGCCAATTCTAACAGAGTAGAAGTAGGTTCTACTGACGTAATACCAAGATTTTGGCAGGTGGAGGTTGTCAAAATGTTGATTGCAGCTCCCAGGTCGACTAGAGTGTTAGTCAGGGTTTGGCCATAGATTTGAACGGTCACAATTGGGTTCCCGGGATCTTCATATTTGATAGGTGTCTCCTTTCCTGATAATAGGTCGGATAAAGTACCAACTACTTGGACTCTAGGGTTAGTGTTTGTATTCCTCCTTGATTTTTTGATGCATAATTCTTTTATGGTTTTCGCATATATAGGAATATCTTGTATAGCTTGGAGGAATGGAATCTTTATATACAGATTTTGTAATTCTCCCAGAATGTCAAAGTCTGGAGGTTGTATAGGTCGAGATATGACTAATCGTTCTGGGAAAGGAGGAGAGGATGTGCTTGCTTGCTTATTGTTTTGCTCTTTGTTTTCATCCTCCCGCTGTGGGGGTTGTTCTACAGGTAACTGATTTTCAATATGAGCCATTTTGTCTCCCTCTGTTTCTACTATTCGTCCCGATCTTAACTGAAGATCGTTGCACTCCCTTAGGTCAGACTCAATCTCTGATGTGTCTATGATTTGAATAGATTGGACTGGCCTATTATTAGGGTTGGGATTGGGTTGGGCTGGGAGTTGCGGTCTCAGATTAGGCTGGGGATTTTGTGGTAAAGCTGGCAGAGTTGGTTGAGGGAGTGGTATTGATCCTGCTGGCTGATATGTCGGTTTTGGCCAGCTTGTCTGCCAGGATGAGCTTTGCGAAGTGGAAGGGGTCCACTGTGGAGGATAGGAACTATTCTGCCAATATGATGGAGGATAAGGGCAGTTTGGCCAACCAAATTGGGACATCCAAGGATTTGGAGTAGGAAACATTTGAGGTGACCAATTTGAAAACGGGGGTTGGGACTGATTTTGCCACATGTTCTGTTGCTGAGTACTGAACTGCGGGGGTTGAAAAGAAGAGGATGGGTCTGAAAACATACCTGGTTGCCTAGGCTGCCATTGGCGACGCTGGTTAACAAAATATGCCGGTTCTGACTCCTCTTCTGCTTCTTTGTATACTGCCTTCAAACCAGGCAGTGAAGGGCAGCTTTCGGTCAGGTGGTCCTTGGTACAGATAGCACATATTTGGGCTGTATCCAGTGGGCATTCTTTGTGGCTGTGTTTCTTCCTGCATCGTGGGCAAAAAATGGCTAGATTCTGCTCTACCTCAGCTTGCTTTTGTTTAGCCTGCACAATGTTAAGTTGTGTAGTTAGTGTTCCCAGGATATCAGTTTTACAATTTTCTAGCAAATTTCCAAGTTCTACCCGTGTTACTCCCTCTGTTAATGTTCTATTATCTCTGGGGAAGCGATCGTATTCCGCTGGTTTTATCCTCGTGCTGCCTCTTGAGCTCCTGATACACAGATCAATGATATCAGCAAAATTTTCCTGATAAATGTCTCCTTTCCCCATGATGTTTAACGTTTCGATCCATTGCTCTCTCATACCTCTAATTAATGCAGTTTTCAATACATTATCAGGTAGAGGTAGTGATGCATAAGGGGATCTCTGCAAGTTATATTGGAAACGTTCCACATATTCTTCTAAGGTTTCGTTTGGTCTGGCTGACATTTGAAAGATTTCATCTTTTAATTCCCTCGATCTACAGTAATCTTGGTATTTCTTTAAAAAGGCTTCTTTCATTTGATCCCAATTGTTAATAACCCCACCACCTAAGCCCATAAACCATCTCAACGCAGCCCCTTTTAATGTAGAGGGGAACAATTTCAGTTTCTGGTGGTCGGTGGTGTAATCGTATCCTCTACATAATACATCAAATTCGAACAAAAAGGCGTCCGGATCTTCTGATGTGAGGCCATGAAATGTGGGAATATGCTGGAGAGGGATGGCTTTCATGGGCGCATTTGCTGCAGAATCTACTATCGGATATTGCAATGTGGAGGTCTAGGTGTTTGGCTGGTTCTGCGCCATGGGATCGAATATATGCCAGTAATCTTCAGGAATTTCCAAGAGAGTGTTCCTTGGTTGAGGAGGGATAGTCTTAACAGGGATTGTCTTGACACCACTCCCTTGGTCAGGGATGATAATGGCCCCAACTGTTTGCGGTGAATGAATTCCTTCAACAAGGATTTTTACAGCGCTTCCCTTGTCCGGGCTATTCAAAGGCTGGTTCAATTCAATAGGAGATCTAGGTTCCTCAACCTCCCCTGTTTCTCCTTCTCCTTCGCAAAGGTTACTTTGGGTCCCTTCGTGCAATGGTCCAGGAGTCAAATTTTCAATTTCTTGAAAATCCTGCTCCTCTGTTCGACTGTGCACCTCAGCAAAGGCTTCGGATGGTGATCCCGAGGCCTGAAGGGAACTAGTAGGCTGTTTAGAATTGACTTTCTTATAACCTACTGATGGCTGAGAGTCGGCTTTCTTATAGATTTCGTCTATGAAGGTTTTTCGTCCAAGGGTCACCGGCCCCTTAGCTTTGGATGGAGGCTTTTGATCTTTTTCTAACTTTTTCTGCTTAGTCATGCACTCCAAGTAAACTACTAAATCCTATTTAACCAGCAATTCTACTAAGAGAGCGGACGGTGGAGCAGGGCTTTTACATGCTCCGTACGCAGGTTCTTACCTTCCGTTTTTAAAATCCAACTCCCTCCTAGCAGATTTGCGCACTACTCTATAAAGGACAAATGGCTATTACCCCTTCCCCGGCAACGGCGCCAAAATGTAGAGCTATAACTAGGGTCTCTCACACCACCAATTATTCCACATTATTAAGTCAATCCGGGATCGTTTTGTTCTTTCAAGGAGTAACTCAATCCGAGGCTATTCTATCCAAGTAGTGCTCGGTAGTATAGCGTTCTAATGACTTGAAAGGAAACAATCGCTAAGCTGTAACTAAACCAATTCAGAAAATGAAATCACACAAGGCAAATGATCAGTCAAGGGTACGGAACCAATAACCCTTCCCTTTAGAAACTGATAAAGAAAGAAAACCAAAGCATGGGCTTATAGGTCAGGGAGCTAGGCAGCATCTTGCTGGGCTCACGACAGCCTTAGGCCTGCTATCACACGAAAGCAATAAAGGCAAATTAATGAAAGTAAACTGGAACAACAATTCTTAAAATGGAACAGCAGTAATGAAATGGAACAGCAGTAATAAAATGGAACAGCAGACTATCATAAACAGGAAACGTCAATCATATAAAATGGAACAGCAATCCCAAATGGAACAGCAAACTCAAATGGAACAGCAAACTCAAATGGAACAGCAAATCCCGAAGTATGTACACGGTCTGTACTACTGTAGCGATCCGAGAGCAATGTATGATGCGACTATGGTTCTGAACAAAGTGATATTATCTTCAAGTCTCACAAGTAATTATTTCATATGAATCCAATAATGATAACATTTATGCCAATAACTTGCTGTAGAAATGGATGCAATTCGAATAGATTCAGTTTGTGTAATACAGAGACGTGAATTACAGAACTTATTCAGATTCAGATATTAATTAAGAAGCATAGTCTATCATATAAGAAATGTATCGGATTACTGTAATGAAAGAAATAAGCAAACCACACAAATCACCATATGATACAACAGCAAGTGACCGTCGGAGCTGGGCCCTTGGCTACGATGGTACACTGCTTAGAGTTACTTCAAATACAGAAACGAAGTGAACACCAAATCCTTTATATTGATTGCATAACAAAAGTGTACAAAATCAGATCTTACAAAAGCTCAGTGATCAAAATCGTTCTGAGTTTATAATTATAATAACAGTCATCCCCCCACGCTCGATGGCGTGGTACCTTTATATAACATAACTGACGGAGATGTCTAGATACAAAAGATAAGCTTTAAACTAGCGATCCCTCAGGATCGAATATCCTGAGGGATTCACTTAATCGTTCAGGTCTCTTGCGTTCTCCGTCACGGTATCCTGCGCTCTTTTCCTGGATTATTCGGCTCCAATTTTACTTGATCTTGTCCGCATCCGATTCCCTGTCGATGGGGCAGCAGTTACTTTCCTTGCGCTTCTCGTTTTTACTCGATAATCCCTATTTCAGCGTCCTTCTGCATAGAAAACATCGATTATTAGTGATTGAGCTTCGTTTGTCCATTTTCACATAATTTACCAAAACCCTTATGTTTTTAGGCTCAATATGCAGAAAAGATTAGAAATAGTATTTGAAAAACCACTAGATTACTTATCAAAAAGCATACCTTCCAGGTGCTCCACACTTACCAAATTGACAAGACTTGCATATTGAATTCTCAGGCCTTGACAACCTTGGTAATCCCCCCACAACTCCTATCTTGCTAAATTTTATCAAGTTGTAAAAATTCATATGACCAAGTCTCCTATGCCATAATTGGACTTCACATGGCTTGCTCAAGTAGCAACTTACTCTTGATTTATCAAATACATATACATTATTGTGGGTTTTGACTTCCTTTCCCACAAACGTTCCATTCTTTTCATGTCAGATCTCACATTATTTGGATCAAAAGGTCACATTATAATCATTATCACACATCTGGATCATACTATGTTAGTTATGCTTGAGTCCCTCTACATATAGTACATTTTTAGCTTTAGTCTTTTCATAAAGACTCATTATATCCTTGCCTTTAATTTGTAACACCCCTCCCTTGTGTACTACATTATTGTAAACCTAAGCTAAGTTGAAGCTAGGTGTGATATCCTCCCTTGTGTGTTAAATGTTGTAAACCTAAGCTAAGGAATGCTAGGTTTGATACCTCCTTTGTGGGTTAAACTATTCAAAACCTAAGCTGAGGAAAGCTAGCTGATATGTAATATGAAAAGCAAATGTGTTTTTAAATAAATTAAGAAAATAAATCACTTGGAGGGTGGAGCACCAAGAGAGAGGAGATGCTTGCCAAATCCTTCGAGGAATGGGATAGAGATGAACCTTTCATGATAATATTCTAGATAAGCTTGGATAGATATCCATCGAATGGATGGGAGATAAATATCAATCGAACATAAATCTCTGCGGGACATAAAGGAAAGCTTTTATGTGGAAAAGCGTCATGGGAGATAAAAATGGGCTTTTCCGTACAAGACCTAGGAAAATGGAAAAATCCATAACGTTGGACATTTTTATTGGTAACTAAATCATGAAAGAGGGTACTAAACACCCAGTGCATCAATCAATTAAGGACAGTTGACCCTTGGCAAGATATTCGGCTCGGGGGGAATCAGAGGTGATTCATGGCTGGGTGGTGGTGCTCCTCCCTCCAAGTGAGATTTAGTTGGTGTCATTTGCATGAAATGGTTGTATGTCAGTCTCTTTCCCTTCATGTGATTATTTTATTTGGTTCAATATTAGATATGTTAATAGTCTTGGCTTATGTGTTGGTATGATGCTATTTGTATTTCATTCTTATGCGTATGAATGAGTAGGATACTAAATGAATCTAATGGCAATCTTATTTATGTTAGTGAAGGAACTTTTATTGTTATATAAAGCTTCTGGTTAATATGGAAGATAGTGGTAGATGGTCGCAGATTATCATAATATAATGTAGGTAACATAATAATCTATGATGATCATATTTTCTATTGCATGTATACTCATTAAGGATTGATTTGCATTCTGTCAATTGCTTAAGAGTAATTTTTATGCTAGAAATGATGGATTTAATAATGTGTGAGACTGACATGTGCTCTAATATGCATATCAAACATATTAAGATAAGAAATGGTAGCATGCTTTAGTATTTTGCATGTTTTCATGCATATGGAAAAATTATGGAGGAATGTCTCCCATAGTATTATCAAAAGTTTCACTAGGGTCTATGTCGTGCATACTGAAATTAGATGCTTCTGCATGTGATATAAGGAATTGATGGCATAATATTTTAGTTATGCATATATGGGTCTGTGAGATATCCAGTGAAATTGACTTGAATATCACCAAGTTGTTGATGATACCTAGTATGCCTATAATGAAAAATATCTCTAGTATTGCATCATAACTCGGTAAATAATTGTAATATTTATAATTGTATGAGATAGGTTACTTGTATAATGTCTGATCTAAGATTTGTATCTAATTATGCCAAACCAGTTAGTTATGCATGATAAAAGAAAGACTATAATCATGATGGATGATCATGATAGTAGAGTTTAATTAAGATCATTAATGTAGGCAAGGAAATTATAACCAAGGAAATCTTAATTATAACTAAGGAAATTTTTTTAAATTTGGGGAATTAGGGGTTATTTCCAAGTAAGCCATGGAGGTACGTTACATAATTTTTGTTGGAGCATTGTTAGCGAGCATGACGCTATTTCCTCTGTCCTTTTATTTTAGATATATAAATATACACTTATCCCCAGTCATTAACTTGGAAAACCATTATCCACACACCATTTGTTTTCTTGTTCATGTTCTGACAGAGAGTCCACATTTCATGCTCTTTCTAGACATACGTTTCCAATTCTTCTTATCCTTTTGAAAACCTGGTTTCCAAGCATTTTGGGACTTAAATGAGTACTCAAATATTCTTTTGCATTCACTTTCCTTGTACTTAAAATTATTATATTTGAAGCATTCAACATCATTCATCAGGGGAGAGAAAGAATTTCTATCTCTGGGAGGAGAGTTTCGAGATCTAAAATGTTGATACTTATCGTATCTAAAATTTTCATCTCTTTCAAATTTTACTCTTCTACAATGAATCGCCTTATGTCTAAAGATGCAACATTTATAAAAAATGACCATAAAATATATTAGAGTACCTGATGTTGGAAGGTTCATGAGTTCGTTCATGAAGGTATCTCTATTGTCTTGTTGATTGATTCATTCTCCATTGGTATGGATCTTTTAAGAAGTTGGAATATTGTTCCACTAATGGGTTCATCTCTTTCTTGCTACGCTTTTGTCATATTTGATTCTTCCTCGAAGCAACTTTGCATATATGTGAGGTTCCTCAAATCTTGCACACCTGAAGTTCATATTTCTCATAGAATATTCTTGTGGCCTAGAATATCCCATACCTGTTTTTTGTTATAGAGACCTTTAACTATTTAGAATCTGATTTAGCTTTCATATCCCTTCCACAAACTTCTAATTTACACATTTCGTGGTCTCCAGTGTCTCAAGAGTTTTTCTCAGAGAGAAAACTTCTGCCTCAAGAATTTGATAATTTTCTCCCTATTCATGGATTAAATCATTAAGAACTTCTTCTTTTTATTTAGCTTCTTCTATTTTGACTTTTAGGGATAAGATTTCATTTTTGCATGTATTTGAGACCATCTCCTTCTTTATTTTGAATAACTCCTCCTTTAGATGCTTCTTCTCTTCTTTTATCTTCTCACATGTCTTTTGTTTTTCTTTTAGTTGAAGGGCTAAGTTGTATTTACTTTTAATGATTTCTTCAAATTTTTCTTTTTGATAAACAAATTCCTCATTATATGAGTTACACATACCTCCTTCAACATGATATAATTGTTCTTTTAGCTTTCTATTCTTTCTTTTGAACTTCTTTAACTCATTAATAACACTGATGAGTTCTCCTTCAAAGTCCACTATTCCTACTTCTTGTTATTCTTCTTTAGAGTAGGTAATGTCTTGTTACTTGGAGTCTACTCGAGATGCCATCAATAAACATTCATTTCACTAGTCTTCTGAGGTGTTTTTAGTATCTAATTCAGGAGTTGAGCTATCCTCTTTGGAGTAGAGCCCCTTCTTCTTAGAGAGCCTCTTATTTTGATGTTTTTGATATTTTCCTTTGAACTTCTGATCATTTACCTCTTTTATCCATTATTTTTAAGGGAACTTGTAAGAAAAATGTCTAACTGTTCCACATTCAAGAATTTGAAGGGAAGATTACCTTTACACTTTCCTTAGCCATGCTTTGGTTTCCTAGCAAAATCAGTCAACTCCTAATCAGATTTGCAATTGAAGCGATCCTAGTGATTTTTATATTCCTTAGCCTTCTTGGACACCTTGAAAGTTGCCTCCTTTTGTTGAAACTTCTCCTTTCATACTCTCATCTCATAGCCTGTGAGATTACCAAGTATTTGGTCCAATGTATGACTCTTTAGACCAAACATGTCTTCGATGGAAAATATTTTTGCATTAAATCTCATAGGAAGAGATCGTAAGACTTTCTGAACAATTATATATTCCTTGATGGCTTCACCAAGTCCTATAATAAGTTTGGTTACTTCATAAACTCTAAGAAAGTATTCTTATATACTTTCTTCTTCACTAATTTTCAAGCTTTTCAAACCTCATTCTAAAGGTTTAAAGTTTGACCTGCTTGACTTTATCATCTCCTTCATGGCATTGATTGAGCTTCACCCACACTCTCTTCGTAGACTTACAATGCATAACATGCACAAGATAAGATTGACTAAGTCCAAAGAGTATGATATTCTTAGCTTTAGCATTATTTCCATACACCTTATTACTACCTCCATCTATGAGGGGGATATCAGGAATATCATAATCCATAAAAATAGAGCTCCAGACATCTACCTCTAGAGACATAATATAGGCTTCCATCCTAGCATTCCAAAAAGAATAGTTTGTCCCATCATAGACTAGTACCTTACTAGAGTAAGCATCTTGACTCTCTTGCCTAGAAAAAATTCCATAAAAATCTACCTTCCAATGGTTAAAATATTCCTGAACAAACTTAGCTCGAATAATAATCATTGGAACAAGGAATTATTGGGGGGGTGAATCAATAATTGTATGGTTGTTAATTTTTTATGCTCAATTATTTTATTTCCTTTGGCCTATACTAGTTATTTTTATGAGCATCCAGACTACACTTTAAACGTGCAGTAAAGAAAACCATTCGCATGAGCACATAGTTTATCAATTGAGCAACACACACATATTGATGCACATATTTTTATGTGGAAACCCGAAAGGAAAAAACCACCAATCAATTTGTTATTATTATGTAAATTAAGCACACACTTAATTACATCAAGTTGTTTGTGAGCATCCATTCATAGGAGGATGCAACCCCATTCAGATAGCAAGACACCACTGTCCAAGAGGCATGAACATCTTATGAATGTAGGAAACAACTTTCTTTAGCCACTATTCTTCTTTTTCTTACAATTTTCAAACTGATAATACATGCTAATACATAAATTCATTAATATAAATATGACCTACTATAATACGAGCTCCTTTTCTTTAACTCATAAGTTGTCATTCGAACTATGTTATCTGCTTCTCAACTAGTTTTAGTCTCAACCTTCTGATATATTGTCTCTCAGTGAAAACTTGTCTTAGTCACACACTCACAACTCTGCACTTTGTAACTCACAACAATTCTACATTCCCCACTTTGCTCAAGTGCACTACACTATTTTTTTCTACCACGATGTCGACAATGATGTTGTCTTTGTAGTCTCTAACTCTAATTATGTACTCTAGTAGGGAATGATCTAGAGTTATTCTATGAGGGTGCATTCACTCTACAACCATATTCAATTCTAAAAATGGGCTTAGTTCACTCAACCATCGCAGTTACATTAAATCACTGATTGGTTATTTGGTTGTCCCCCATATTGAGAATGAGCTTCTTTAGTCATCCTGCACACTTCAGCGGGGCTCCCCATACCATTGTAATTTTTGTTCTTAGTCACACTAGTTGTGTTAATGTAGAGAATGAACTTCTTATTGTTTCCCTATACCGAGATTCAATTCTTACTCAAGTCGTCCACTCCAATGAGGCATTCCATTCTTATAGACTGGTCTTAGTGATCAACTTGTACCTCAAGCATGGCTTTCCTGTTTTGTAATTAGCTCTTCTACCCCTAAACATATTTTCCATTTAATTCGTCATAACGTGTAGGACAAATTAGACATGGATTGTTTCTTCTAAGTCAAACCCAGTAAATTAGTTGTGCAAATCATGGTCCTCGTTCCCTTGTCTTCGTTCTTTGCAATCACCATTTAATACTAGCAATAGTTTTGTTGTCTGACAATAGTTAGTGAAGTCACTAATAACAAAGTAATACCATGTGAAGCTAACTCTTGGGAACACCTTTCAATATTTATTGGGAGGTTCGAAGTTTGTCGGTTGGCCCACTCTAGCTATTATGCATTTATGATTAATTGAGACATGACTTTACTATAGCCTGACTCGGGTCCTTCTTCACTATTTTGGCTTGTTCTATTCATTCAAAGATGAAAACAAAATACATAGGAAAAAATTCAAAAAATAATCCCTTGGATCAAACTTTGAGGTTCTTCCTCATTATCATCTTATGTCGTGCTAACATCATCTAGGCCACACAATACCTTCTTCATGGTGACACATGTCACATGGATTTGGCCTATTAGGCCACCAAAAAATATTGAAATTTCATTCCATCTGTGCTCCGTACTACCACATCATCCTAACATCATCTGCCACATTACTATCAACACATCACAGTGATACAATCACACTCGACCAATTCTTTTCTATACCGGGTCCCACATAGGTTGGGGTTAGGGTTCGAGACTTTGTTCTCCTTCCAAATTTTGTTGTGTCGCTCAACCTCTAACTAGATAGCTAGCTCTTGATAGCTCGAGAGGCTAATTTCGAGACTTTGTTTTCCTACCAAATTCTATTGCGCAACATGTCCTTTGACTAGACCCAAATCAACTAAGTCCTGACCTTAGTTCAAAGTTTGCCTAAATCCCAAGAAAATGAGCTTTTATGTTTGCAAACTTCAACTGATCGTAACTCCTGATCCAGCCGGCCTTTTGATCCAAGTGGCCATTTTTTGGGAAAAATGGGAGTAACATGGGTCCATGGACCGATGTTTGTCTTCACAAAGTTGTATTTCTCAGATAGATCTTTTTAACAAGATATTGTGCATGTCAAGCGAAGATCGTATGCCAAAGTTACGACCCCGAGAAGTTAATGTACCAATTTACCCAAATGGGTCCCACATTTTGGTGTTTCATCTTCTAGGGTTAGGTTTTTGGATGTTGAGGGTTTTCCATTGTTTATCAACAATAATAGGCCTTCGAGCCTCATTGTAACATAGTTCAGAGGCATGTAGTTGCCACATCCCTTCTCAGAGATAAGCTACCATCGCCTTAGCTGGTTTATTTCCAATTCTGTTTGTAAGCATATTTCAGTGTTTTACATTAATGAAATGAAGTATTATTTTCGCTACATCTCTGTGTTTATGGTTATCTCTATAATTTTTTGCATTCCTGTTTAAATCCGGAATAGTGGTATCAGAGCGGTCTACTTTTCTCTCTATTTTTCTTTGCATGTCCCCAACGAGGTCGGGATATAAGAAGTTAGGGATTGAATTGGTCGAACCTTTGCAACACTAGCCTCGCAAATTCTGATGCGATCCCATGGTGGATGAAAATAAAGATGAGGGGGCAGGAGATCCTATCAAAATCTTGCTTGAAGAAGCCCTCGAGTGGCAAAGGAACGTGATGATGGATAGATTTGTACAGATCCTTCAACGACTAACTAGAGTTGATGCATCAGCTTCCTAAAACTACTCTGGAAACGCCACACCATTTAAGGTACAAGTTAATTTCTAAATCCGCATCTTCGAGGGTAAAATAGATGCATATGTCATAGATAAATGCTTAAAACTGTTAGATGGGTATTTCTCTATTCATGAATTTTCGAGTCAGGAAAAGATTGTTTTCGCTCTTCTCAAAGAAGCCCACCACATCAAGGACTGGTGGGAAACCTACTGCAAGCAGAAGAATGAAAGTACAAGCTCACTTTTTTCAACCACACCCACTTGAGATTCATTCCAGGATGCCATCAAGGAGCAGTACTACCCTATCAAAAGGTATGAGGACAAATACATCAAATGGACCACACTGCGGTAGGGAAGGGACCATGATGTGCCGGAGTTCACAAACATTTTTCATACCCTTCGCATACAGTTGGGTGTCAAGGATTTTAAGCTACATTTGGTACTCAAATACCATGACTCCCTACACAAATACATCTAGGAAGAAATGGAGTTCCTAAACATCTCCTTGCTTGGCACGACGTACCGATACACTGTCAGAATCGATCAAAAGTTCAAATAGAAGAAGTGAGACTTTGGATCTGCGAATCCGAAGACCAAAGGACAAAGCCAAGGTGGGGTGACCCAAGACAACCCATCGAAGTCAAAAGAAAATAACAACACCACGAAGTCGAAGAAGGACATAGGGAAGTAGTGTGAGTTCCACAAGAGTCCTACTCATAACACAAGTGAGTGTCAGACCAAGCAGTCACTAGTGGCTGAGTTGAAGGCTTTAGAATCAGATACATGTTCCGACCCTAAATCAAAACCCGACAAGGGGAATGGCAAAGGGAAGAAGATCATTGATGCGGAGCCTGGTGTCATTGTTGCCACTACCAAGATCCAGAAGAATGAGCCTGAAGACCCAAGGAGGGGGAGTGTCTTTTCAACTCACAAATGTGAGTGAAGGGTTCACTACTACAATTCATTGTCGACAGTGGTAGCCAAAAGAACCTCATTTTAGTAGAGGTCATGAAGCAGTTGGGCCTCTCAACTACACCACACCCATAGCTGTACAATATCGAGTGGCTTCATGAAGGACGAGATCTCAAAAAACTCCAGCAATGCCACCTTCCCTGCAGCATCAAGCCCTTCAAAGACGAGGTATTGTGTGATGTTACACCTCTAGATGTTTGTGATGTACTATTAAGCCAGCCATACTTGTGGAGGTGACATGTTGTGTATGAGTGAAGGCCTCACGTTGTAATTATTTCTTTGGGTAATTCATTATGCAAGATATCTAAGGTAGCCCCACCTACTGCCACCTCTTTGATTACTTCCAAGAAAGGCAGCAAGCTCATCTCTTAGACTAGGAAATTCATTTTCTGTCTGGTTCGCTCCTAAAGGGGAAGATTGTCACCACATCCATGACCCCCGCAAAGGGTTCCTCCATGCAGCAGCAACAACAAATGGATACGGTCATGATAGAACACAAGAACAACTTCTCCTCACCCATAGGGGTACCACATAAACTTCACATGGGCAACAAACTCTGGTTGCATTTGTAGAAAGAACACCTTACAAGAGCCCATCAGAAGCTCTGACGACGCCGACATGCTCCTTACACCATTACCAAGGCTGTCGGAAATAATGCTTTGGAGCATAGCATTCCTCAATTCCTTTGGCTACACCAAGTGTTCAATGTGTACTACCCTCGACCATGCTTCCCATCATTACTGGACACATCCAGTAATTGTAGAACAGCTCAACGGGGTCCAAGTTCAATAGAAGTTTCCTCATATCATGGAGGAACTCAATGCAATGGGGACCACTACTTCCTAAGGGAGGAGGAATGATCCAGGTGAATATTGGTGGCCACCCACCAAGTCCACTTAGAACCTCACCATTGTTTCTTTTAGATTTTCAGTTTTCTTAATTGTAGCACAGTTAACTATTTTTAGCAGTTTTTTGGGTCCTGAACTTCCAGAGTCATTTTGAGGCCCTAAAAGACATTTTTTGGGAAAAATGGGAGACATGTGGGTCCATGGGCTGATGTTATTCCTCACAAAGTTGTAGTTTTCTAATAGATCTTTCTAACAAGATATTGTGCATGTCAAATGGAGATCGCATGCCAAAGTTACGACCCCGAGAAGTTGATTTACCAAGTTACCCAAACGGGGCCCACAGTTTGGCATTTCATCTTCTAGGGTTAGGTTTTTGGATGTTGAGGGTCTTCCATTATTTCTCAACAATAAATAGGCCTTCGAGCCTCATTGTAACATAGCTCAGAGGCATGTAGCCGCCACATCTCTTCTTAGAGATAAGCTACCATCGCCCTAGCTAGTTTATTTCCAATTCTGTTTGTAAGCATATTTTAGTATTTTACATTAATGAAATGAAGTATTATTTATGATGCATCTCTGTGTTTATGGTTATCTCTATAATTTTTTGTGTTCCTATTTAAATCCGGATCACCTTTTCTAGACTTCAACATACCATTGGAAAGCTCTTCGAGAACACTTTCCAACTGTGCCACTTTTATGAGAAACTAAGTTGATGTCCTGAGACATAATATCCTCCAATGTCTAGGACTCCCCAACCAACATAGCTATTTTTTTATGGCTTCTCCATTAAGGTTAATACTGTGATGATTCTCTACAGAATATGATGTAACCATGGGACTCCCCCTGAATAGCATGCTCTTCACTACCAACATTTACTATTTCTAACCTCAAATATAGTCTAGTTAACATAAATGTGAACATACCAAGTGCCACCAACCATTTAGACAATTCCAACTATCCAACAATCTCCCCATTTGACATTTATGGAGACAACCTATGCTCCCCCTTAAGAAAATCATCAATATTCTTCTCCTTGGAATTACTGGTCTTCTCCCCCATTGTCATCAATGGAAAATGATCTATCAGAAGTCTCCCTCTCAAACTCTACAGTCTACTCTAATCATTCAAGTTTAGTAGTTACAAATACTCACCGTAATTGATTCATTTGGGAGGAGGAGTCACAAGTCCTATCTACTTCCTGAGATATGAAAAGGCCTATTTTGCAAGTGGCATAGTAAATATGTCTCGAAGTTGTTCTTTAGTGGCCACATACTCAAGTCAAGAAACACTAGCACCAACTTGCTTTCTTAAGAAATGAAACTTGATAGGAATGTGCTTGGCCTTTTAATGCATGACATGATTCTTACAATTGTTGATAGCACTAGTGTTGTCACACATCATTGGAATTGTATCAGTTAACTCTACCTTATTGTCCTTCAAGGTCTACTTCATCTAGATAATTTTTTAGTAGAAAGTGGCAGCTGCAATAACTATGCTTTAGTAGTTGATAGGGAAATGGAGTATTGTTTCTTGCTGACCGAGGACACCAAGTAGTCTCCCAAAAATAATGTTAAATCAAAGGTTCTCTTCCTGTCATCAATACTTCCTACCCAATCAACATAAATATAGGTCTTTAAATTAAACTCTCTACTCCTAACATACCATAACGCATAGTCTGATGTGCCTCGCACATCTTTGAATATCGTTTTGACAATAATGACATGAATTTCACATAGGTAGGCTTGAAATGTAGTCACGAGGCCTACTGCTTGCATGATATATCTTCTAGATGTTATGAGATACATTAAGCTTCCTATCATCGATCTATAGACAATCTGATTGACCAACAGTGCCTCATCTTCTTTGCACAACTTACAAGATGTAAGCATGGGGGTGCTAACTAGATTGCAATCTTCCACTCCAAATTTGTTCATAGTTTCTTGCTAGTGTTTGGACAGGGAGATAAATACCCCACCCTTTGATTGAGAAATTTTTAGTCCTAAGAAAAAGGACAGTTCTCCTATCATGGACATCTTAAACTCTATCTACATACTATTTGCAAATTGATGTCCCAACTACTCCAGATCGCTTCCAAAGATTATGTCATCCACATACACTACTACAATTAGTATGTGGTCATCTTCAAACCTTATATACAAATTTATATCTACAGCTCCCCTCTTAAAGACTTGTTGTTGAACTTATATATCCAGTATTTCATACCAGGATTTGGAGGCTTGTTTGAGTCCATATATGGCCCTTTTCAATTTTCACAAAAACACTTCATATCGGATGAGCATTAACCCCTATGGTTGCTCAATATAAACTTATTGTTCCAAATCTCCATTGAGAAAGTTTTAATTCACAACCATCTAATACACCTTTATTTTTTTATGACTAGAAAAGGTAAGAAACATTCTGATAGCTTTCAGTTTTGCCACAACTACAAATATTTCTTCAAAATCTACTCCCTCTATATAGGAATATCCCTTGAAGACTAAGTGAGCCTTGTTCCTAACCACTTGACCTTCCTCGTTGAACTTAGTTTTCAAGACCCATTTGATGCCTATGATGTTTTTCTCTTTGGGTCTTGGAACAAGCTCCCAATTGTCATTCTTCTCGATTTGAGCTAGCTCTTTATTCATTACCTTTATCCAAGACTTATCCTAACTTTCCTGAATGAGACTCTTGGGCTCAATCTCAGATAGTAGAGCTAGGTCTATGTAACTTGGACTACTAAGGAACCTTCTCCTAGTTTTAACCCCAAGTCTTTGATCACCAATAATTTTACTATCTTGATGTTGTTATTGTACATACTTTGAGGGAGTTTTGGGCCTTGTTGTTTTACTTGTTTCTTCATATGCATCCTTTTGCCTTTATTTTTGCTTGATCTAAGGTTCTGGTGGATGAACTTTCTTCTCTGTTTGAGTTGATGTCTCCTTTGGAAATCTTGGATTTTGGCATTATTTCATATATAACTATATCAATGTAGTCCTCAAATCTCTTTGTTCTTTTTTTTAGCATTTGTATCCTTTTCTTCGAGCTAAGTACCCTAGAACTGTATCCTCATCAACATGAGAATCAATTTTTCCATGATTTTTATCATTCCTTTTCATAAAACATTTGCTCCCAAATACCTTGTAGTGTTTATCTGTGTATATCTTTCCTTCCACAACTCGTAGGGAGTTTTATCACTATTAGGTCCAATTTGTGTTTTGATTGATATATTATGTTGCCTTTGTTCCTTCTCCCCAAAATATGTGAGGTACATCTACTTCATCCATCATAGCTCTAGCCATCTCCTAGATTGTTTTATTCTTTCTCTCAACTTCTCTGTTTTGTTGTCCATCTCTTCCCAATAAATATTTCCTCATTATGCCATGCTCTTCACAGAATTATTCGAGTTCTGATGAAGTGTAATCGCCTCCTATGTCTGATCTTAGGAATTCAATATTTAGATATCTCTTATTTTTTACTTGAGATTTAAGTGTCTTAAAATTTTTAAGTGCCTATGATTTCACTTTTAAGAGCATGATCCATGTTGCTCTTGTAAAATCATCGATCAACAAAATAAAATACCTCTCTCTTCTGGGTGCTTCTTTCTCTCGCTGGGTCATAGATATATGTGTGGATTAGTTCCAATGATTTAGATTAAGAGAATTCCTTGTTCTTGAAATGAGTTGTAGTCTTCTTACCAAATTGACAAGACTTGCAGATTAAATTCTCAGACCTTGACAGTCTTGGAAATCCTCTGATAGCTCATACCTTGTTGACTTTCATCAATTTGGAAAAATTTATATGACCAAGTCTTCTATGCCATAAGTAGGCTTCATATCCCTTACTCAAGTAATAACCTACTCTAGAGTCATCAAACACATATACATTATTGTGGAGCTCTGGAAAGGTATGTTTTTGACAAGAAATTTAGTGACTTTTTGGTGGCAATTGTAACCCTTTCTGCATAACGAACTTAAAGAGATAAAGCATTTTTAGTAGAATATGTGAGAACTAGTACGAAAAGCTTAATCACTAATAATTGCTATTTTTCTATGCAGAAAAGGGTGGAAACGAAGAATTACTGTTTAAGAGGAAAAGACAAAGGAAGAGTAACTGCTGTCCCTTTGGAAGGGAACCGGATGCGAACGAGATCAAGCGGATCGAAGCAGAACGACCTGGGAAAGAAAGAAGAGTTATCGAATCAGCGGAGCAGGGGAAGGAAAATCAGGAATTAACGGCTTGGCGAATCCCTCAGGATCTTTGATCCTGAGGGATCGCTGTCTTGCTTATTTTTGCTACCTAGATACCTCCGCCATTTCTCTTATAAAGAGGGGCAGCAGTGTTAAGCTCGAGAGACCTTTTTCATATATGTAAATTATAGTTTCAGTTGAACTTTGATCATCGAGTCTCGTTAAGACTTGTTTTGCTGTACTTTTGTTAATGCATTAATACCAAAGACTTGGTGCTTTATTTCATCTCTGCGTCTGGAGTAATCTAAGGCGGTGTATCCTTGGAAGCTAAGGGCCCGGCTCCGAAGGACACTTGCTTTTGTATCATTATAATTTGGTTTCTGTGTGGATTGTTTATATAGTGTGGTAATCTAATGTATTTATCATATGCTGTTCCATGCTCTGTTACGACTAATTCATCAATGGTTTCATTCGGGAAATTGTGTAAGTGATTCTATATTAACGCATCTTTTCAGAGTTGATTACATGTTCACTGGTTAAGCCAACTGTTCCTGTTACAGAGCCTTCATACTGGATATTGCTGTGTTGGATTCATCTGAACTCTTATTTATGGAAATCCAGAAGTAATATTATTCTATATAGTCATCTTCTCTTGGATCGTCAGATTGCCATAAGTGTGTTGTGTGTATATGATAAATGTTGTTCCATAATTCATTTGTGAATATCGCCTCATAAAGTAAAGATCATTGGAGTTGCTTTTGAAGATTGTTATTTGATTGCGGAATGGGAGTTTAGTTCAATAGAGCCAGTTCAGTTCTAACTCGCGAGTTCTAGTTTACTGAATTGTTGTTCCATTTATTGCCGTTCCATTTACTACTGTTCCATTTTCCGTTTGCTGTTCCATTTTACTTTCTGCTGTTCCATTTCCTTGCATTTACTGTTTTGGTGTGAGAGAAGGCCTAAAGTTGTAGTGAGTCAGCAAGTCGCTGCTTAGCTCCCAGATCTTTGGTCCATACTCTATTTTCCTTCCATCAGTTTCTAGAGGGATGGGTTATCGCTTCCGCACCCTCGACTGATAAATTGCCTGGTGTGATTCCTTTTGAACGCAAATTAGTTTAGCATCCTTCTTGTATTTTCTAGACACTGTACTACGAACATTACTCTGACGAATAGCCTCGGATTGAGCTACTCTTTGCAATAACAAAGCGTTCCCGGATTGACTTATTAATGTAGCATAACCAGAGGTGAAAAAGACCCTTGTTACAGCTCTACATTTTGGCGCCGTTGCCGGGGAAAGAGTACAGCCATTTGTCTTTTACAGAGTAGTGTACGAGTCTGCTAGGGGAGAGTTGGATTTTAGAAACGGAAGGTAAGAACCTGCATACGGAGCATGTAAAAACCCTGCTCCACCGTCCGCTTTCCTAGCAGAGTTGTGGGTTGAGCAGAATTTGGTAATTTATAGAATGCATGACTAAGCAGAAAAAGCCAGAGAAAATTATCAAACCTCCATTCAAACCCAAAAAAGCCAAAGGGCCGGTAACCCTTGGCCGAATGACCTTCATAGATGAAATTTATAAGAAAACTGAATCTCAGCCATCAGTAGGTCTCAGAACAACCAATTCCAAGCAGCCTACTAGTTCCCTTCAGGCCACAGGATCACCATCTGTAGCCTTCGCTGAGGTGCATAGTCAGACTGATGAACAGGACTTTCAAGAAATTGAAAATTCTATTCCAGAACGACTGCAGGAAGGGAATCTAAGCAATCTTTGTGAAGGAGAAGGGGAGACAGGAGAAGTTGAAGAGCCAAGATCTCCTAGGGTAATCCATCCATTAGAAAGCCCAGATAAAGAAAGCAATGTAAAAATCATTGAAGGGATTCAATCTCCTCAAGTAACAGGCGCTCTCATTATTCCAGACAAAGGAAGTGCTATTAAGATAACCAAAACCGCACCTTCTCAGCCTAAGAATACCCTTTTAGAAATCCCGGAAGGGTATTGGCACATATTCGATCCTATGGCGCAGAATCAACCCAATACTCAAACCTCTACATTACAATATCCTATAGTGGATTCCGCAGCAAATGCTCCTATGAAAGCAATTCCCCTTCAACACATTCCGACATTTCATGGACTTACATCAGAAGATCCGGATGCATTCTTATTTGAATTTGATGTATTATGCAGGGGATATGATTACACCACTGACCCCCAAAATCTAAAGTTGTTCCTCTCCACTTTGAAAGGAGCAGCCTTAAGATGGTTTATGGGTTTAGGTGGTGGGGTTATAAACAATTGGGAGCAGATGAAGGAATCTTTTCTAAAGAAATATCAAGACTACTGTAGGTCTAGAGAATTGAAAGATGAAATCTTCCAAATGATAGCTAGACCAAATGAAACATTAGAAGAATATGTAGAACGTTTTCAGTATAATTTACAAAGATCGCCTTATGCATCATTACCATTGCCTGATAATGTGTTAAAAACTGCATTAATCAGAGGCATGAAAGAGCAGTGGATCGAAACGCTAAATATCATGGGAAAAGGGGATATCTATCAAGAAAATTTTGCTGACATCATCGATCTATGCATTAGAAGTTCGGGAGGCAGCACAAGGATAAAACCAGCAGAATATGATCAGTTTGTCAGAAATAACAAAACACCAACAGAAGGAGTAACACGTGTAGAGCTTGGCAATTTATTAGAAAATTTTAAAACTGATATTCTGGGGACATTAACTACACAACTTGATATTGTGCAGGCTAAACAGAAGCAGATTGAGGCAGAATAGAATTTGGCAATCTTCTGCCCCCGATGTAGAAGAAAACATAGCCATAGGGAATGTCCACTGGATGCAGCTCAAGAGTGTGCTATCTGTACAAAGGATCATCTTACTGAAAGTTGCCCCTCACTTCCTGGATTGAAGGCAGTATATAAGGAAGCAGAAGAGGAACCAGAATCAGCATACTTTGTTAACCAGCGTCGCCAATGGCAATCAAGGCAATCAGGTATGTTTTCAGATCCAACCTCTTCTTTTCAGCCTCCACAATATAACGCTCAGCAATATAGCATGTGGAAAAACCAATCCCCATTTCCGAACTGGTCATCACAACCATTTCCTTCTCCAAATCCATGGATGAATCACCCAAGCCAATTTGGTTGGCCGAATTCTCCTTACACTCCACCATATTGGCAGAATAGCTCATACCCTCCGCAATGGACCCCCACTACTTCACAAAGTTCACCCTGGCAGACAAATTGGCCAAGATCGATATATCAGCCGACAGGAACCATTCCACTCCCTCAACCGACTCTGCCAGCTTTGCAACAAAATCCCCAGTCCAATCTAAGGCCGCAACTCCCAGCCCAGCCCAATCCTAATCCTAATAATAGACCGGTCCAAGCCCTTCAAATTATAGAATCAGCAGAAATCGGACCTGAACTAAAGGAGTGCAATGACCTTCAGTTAAGATCTGGGTGTATAATAGAAATAGAGGGAGATAAAACAGTTCACATTGAAGATCAGTTACCAACAGAACATCCCTTACAGCAAGAGGAGGAGCAGACTCATCAAATAAATACACCCTCTCCTCCCTTCCGAGAACGATTAGCCATACCACGACCTGTACAGCATCCAGACTTTGACATTCTGGGGGAGTTACAAAACTTGTACATAATAATTCCGTTCCTCCAAGCCATTCAAGACATTCCTATTTACGCAAAAACTATAAAAGAATTGTGCATAAAGAAATCAAGGAGGAATCCAACCACTTACCCTAGAGTCCAAGTAGTCGGTACTTTATCTGATTTGTTATCAGGAATACCCATTAAGTATGAAGATCCGGGAAACCCAATAGTAACTGTTCAAATCCATGGACAGACTTTGACTAATGCTTTAGTTGACTTAGGAGCTGCAATTAATATTTTGACAACTTCTACGTGCCAAAAGCTTGGGATTACATCGGTAGAACCCACTTCTACTTTGTTAGAATTGGCTGACCGATCTGTAGTACGACCAGAAGGAACTCTATATGACGTCATGGTCTCTGTAGATTCTTGGGAATACCCGACTGACTTCCTGGTAATTAATCCAAAAACCCGACTGGATGGACACCCGCTAATTTTAGGGAGACCTTGGCTGGCCACTGTCGATGCGTACATTGGTTGTCGGCAGGGGAATATGACAATAACCATAGGACCAGATATCAAAAATTTAGTCCTATATCCTCCAGCTCAGCCAAGTCTTATGACGATAAAAACTAACCAGCACCCTGTATCATACCTTACTGACAATATCAGATCACCATTGACCATACAGGAGGCTCTAGACTTTAAAGATCAAACAGAAGATGATGCCATCAATAACTTTGTTAGTCAAACTAAATCTAGACCTCATGCACAGTGTTTCATGATAGAAGCTGCATTCGAGAACGAACTGGAAGAAGACCCCTTGAAAGATACACATGACCAAATGATACCTGTGACTTCTATTGCTAATAGTAAAGTAGTGGAAATTGAACCGGGAAAAACGCTAAACATCAATGCCAATCTTACACCGGACCAAGAAATAAAACTCATCCATCTGTTACGAAAATATCAAGAAGCGTTTGCATGGGACTACCCTGATATGAAAGGGATTGATCCCCAATTGTGCACCCACCATATTTATATAGAAAAAGATGCAAGACCTGTCTGTCAACCGCAAAGAAGACTCAACCCCCATCTAAAAGATGTTGTGAAAGCAGAACTTCAGAAGCTTTTAGATGTTAATTTTATTTATCCTATTTCTGATAGTAAGTGGGTCTCTCCACTTGTGGTTGTACCCAAGAAGAATGGGAAATGGAGGATTTGTGTGGATTATAGAGAGCTAAACAAAGCCACACAAAAAGACCATTTTCCCCTTCCATTTATAGACCAAGTACTGGACACGTTAGCAGGAAAGAAATTCTTTTCTTTCCTAGATGGCTTCAGTGGATACAATCAGATTCAGATTGCCCCGGAAGACCAGGACAAAACTACCTTTACTTGTCCTTGGGGAACGTTTGCCTATAGAGTTCTACCCTTCGGCCTATGTAATGCCCCTGCCACGTTCCAAAGGGCCATTCTTAGCATCTTTGCAGACTTAATAAACGATGGGCTTGAAGTCTACATGGATGACTTTACACCATATGGAGATGATTTTGATCCAGCCCTAGACACTCTAGAAAAAGTCCTACAGCGCTGCATTGCTACCAGGCTCTGCTTAAGCCACGAAAAGTGTTACATGATGATGACAGAAGGCCTCATTCTAGGGCACTATGTCTCAACAGCTGGCATTCAGGTAGATCCGGCTAAAATTCAGATTCTTCTACTTATTCCCACCCCCACTACTCAGACAGAGGTACGCAGCTTTCTTGGATTTTCTGGGTATTACAGACGATTTATAGAACATTATTCACAGATTGCTGCACCTTTATATGCACTAACCGGTAATGTTGATTTCATGTGGACAGAGAAATGTGACCGTGCTTTCCAGGATTTAAAGAAGCTTGTATCAACAGCTCCAGTCCTTCGAGGACCAAACTGGAATTTACCATTCCAAATCTCATCTGATGCCTCAGACATAGCAATCGATGCAGTCCTTGGACAAGAGGAGGATAAAAAACCTTATGCTATTTATTATATCAGCAAAAATTTATCCCTTGCTGAACTAAATTACACTGTCACCGAAAAAGAATTCCTTGTTGTAATACATGCTGTTAATAAATTTAGACATTATATCACAGGCTATCCCGTTGTTTTATATACAGATCATTCTGCTATTAAATATTTAGCAAATAAGCCTGTTACAAATGCGAGAGTAACAAGATGGTTGATCTTATTGCAGGAATTTGATATCACGATCAAAGATAGACCCGGCAAGGAAAACCCTGTAGCAGATTTTCTTTCACGGATACCAAAACCAATTGAAGCAGCCGCAGTAGAGGACCAATTTCCGGATGAACACCTGTTTGCTGTCGCTGCACAAACACCCTGGTATGCTGATGTTGCCAATTACCTTGCAGCAGGTAAACTACCAAAGCACTTAACCCCTAATGAACGTAAGCAGATTGTTCAGAAAAGTACCCGATTTTCGTGGATTGGGGGCTATTTGTTCCACACAGGGGCAGACATGCAAATCAGGAGATGTATTCGAGAGGATGAAATTTTCGACATCTTGAAAGCCTGTCATAACGGACCTTGTGGGGGACACTTTGCAGAAAAAAGAACAGCACATAAAGTACTGCAGACAAGATACTACTGGCCTACAATTTTTAAGGATGCCAAGAAATTCGTTCAAGCCTGTGACAGTTGCCAACGAGCAGGACGACCTGGTCAAGCCGACGAGATGCCTATGAGGCCACAATTGGTCATTGAACCATTTGAATGGTGGGATCTTGACTTCGTTGGACCCATCAACCCATCATCAAATCAGAGAACATATATCTTGGTAGCCACAGAATATGTTACCAAATGGGTTGAAGCCGAAGCATTACCTAGAGCTACAGAAGATTCGGTAGTTCAGTTCCTATTCCATTTGTTTGTACGATATGGCCTTCCAAGAGAAATAATTACAGATGGAGGACCTCAATTTGCCGGAAACAAATTGGCTGCAACACTTAACAACTATCACGTCCAGCACAAAATTACTACACCATATCACCCGCAGGCGAATGGGCGAGTAGAAAGGAGCAATAAGGTAATAGAATCAATTTTAACAAAAACTATTGCTTCACATAGACGTGATTGGGCCGCCCGACTACCTGAAGCACTTTGGGCCTATAGAACCACCTGGAGAAGTACAACTGGTTATTCACCCTATCAACTAGTGTTTGGGAAACAACCTATTTTTCCCATAGAATTCGAAATCCAAACCCTACGAACTGCACAGGAAGTTGGCCTAGATTTAAGAGAAGCACAAATCAATCGACTACAGCAGATTAATGAACTGGATGAAATAAGGCTCTCTGCATTACAGAATACAACACTTATTCAACAACAGAGAGCTAAATGGCATGATGCACTTATCAAGAACAAAGTCTTTCACGAAGGGGACTGGGCTCTGTTATATGACTCTCGGTTTCAGGATTTCCTAGGGAAACTGCAGACTCGATGGCTGGGGCCATATGAGATCCAGAAAGTACATGATAATGGGACTATTACTCTCATTACAATCGATGGCTCTGGATACGCATTCAAGGTAAATGGCCATCGAGTTTGTCCCTATCGCAGGCCACTCACTCGGGAATCCTTCAGTGAGCAGCTACATCAAGATACTGACATGAAAATTTTAGGAGAGGAAGTAAAATCTTCCTCACCTAGAATTTAGTAAGGAACTCATTTCTTTTGACTTGTACATAACCTCTTGTATATAGGTTTTTAATATCTCTTTGATTGCTCTTTACAGTTAGTATGTTTTTGTTGTTCCTTTTCAACAAATAGAATAGCATTTTTGAGTTTCTGCTGTTCCTTTTTCAGAAGAAACAGCAGTGGTTTGTTTTTGCTGTTCCTTTTTCAAAAGGAAAAGCAGTCTGTGTTTTTGCTGTTCCTTTTTCAAAAGGAACAGCAGTTCGAGTTTTTGCTGTTCCTTTTTCAAAAGGAACAGCATTTTGAGTTTTTGCTGTTCCTTTTTCAAAAGGAACAGCAGTGCGTGTTTTTGCTGTTCCTTTTTCAAAAGGAACAGCAGTTCGAGTTTTTGTTGTTCCTTTTTCAAAAGGAACAACATTTTGAGTTTTTGCTGTTCCTTTTTCAAAAGGAACAGCAGTGCGTGTTTTTGCTGTTCCTTTTTCAAAAGGAACAGCAGTTCGAGTTTTTGTTGTTCCTTTTTCAAAAGGAACAACATTTTGAGTTTTTGTTGTTCCTTCTTCAAAAGGAACAGTAGTGCGTGTTTTTGCTGTTCCTTTTTCAAAAGGAACAACAGTTCGAGTTTTTGCTGTTCCTTTTTCAAAAGGAACATCATTTTCGAGTTTTTGTTGTTCCTTTTTCAAAAGGAACAGCATTTTGAGTTTTTGCTGTTCCTTTTTCAAAAGGAACAGCAGTTCGAGTTTTTGCTGTTCCTTTTTCAAAAAAGGAACAGCATTTTGAGTTTCGCTGTTTTGAGTTTTCGCTGTTCCTTTTCAAAGGAACAGCAGTTGTGAGTTTTTGTTGTTCCTTTTCGAAAAGGGACAACATTTGTGACTTTTTGTTGTTCCTTTCCAAAAAGGAACAACAGTTGACCATTTTTAGACAGCACTCATGATCTTAGGAGAACAGCATCCCAACTATTTGCTTGTATGGATTCTTCTCTTTCAAAAAGAACACCATAAGTCATATCTTTGTCTCAGTGATGGTTCATATTGAGGATGCTTTGTCACCCATCATCTTTCCAGTCTTTAAGAAACAACTATACACTTATGCAATGAGCATCAATTACAACACGCCGAAGTCAGCATATCATAAAATCGCTATCTCTAGAGAGCCTAGTATTGATAAGAGGACAAGAGGGGGGACATACTTACTTCTTATCCCCGTGGTCATTGACTTATTCCCATTGCCCCGATTGGTTATCTTTATCAGAGCGATTTCCTTAAAAAAAAATTCTTTGATTATTACATAAGAATAAGAACAAAGGATTTTCCTGTTGGGATGATAAGACTTCTTCCGCCATTCCCACTCTTAAGGAGTGCTAAACCACCCTCATGTGTAAATATATAAGAAAAGTACTGAAAAAAAAAAGAAAAAGAAAAATGATGACGAATGTGAATTATTGTCAAATGCAGGATAGGGGGTCTCATCAAGAGCCAGCCTACCATGATCATCAGGTTGGAAGCGAAGTGGCATTCCCAGCATGGCCACCATACCAGGGATATGGTCCAAAGGTACATTTACTAAGCAAACCTTGGAACAGGGGGTCTCATCACAAGCCGGCCTGCCCACGTTTCACGCCTTCCTGGTGAATGGCATTATGGCTACCTGGTTACCAAGCCAGCATAATGGTTTGTATTTTGACAAAATATTTTTATAAACATGCAGGATCATGGTTCCATGGGTGAAATAAACAACTTTGCCAAGGTTATGGACACCTGTTGGCAGCAGAGCTATGTTAATGGTATCGAAGTCATAAATGGTTACACCAGCAGGAATAATCTTAAAACCTCTTTGTTTCTTCTATCTTATGAATAATGCATATTTTATTCCCCGATTAACATATCGCATGAATACTCATTACTACCAATCATGGCAAAGGAACTAACAATGACCCCTCGGGACTTCGTACGAGTGACAGACGTCCCATCCCCCGACCTCACATCATATTACGAAAGCTCTTATGTAAAACGCGATCCATCTTTTTGCCTCGATTTCGGTATTTAGTTGTCAATCCAAAACATGGCGTAATTCTATATGCTGCTCTTTATGACTGGTAACACGATGGTTGCTGCTCCTCTATTTGACGGCTGGGGCAGCCTATCACATCGTGGGGGGGAAGGTAATCTCATTACTCCACAGGGTACGTGTCACCACACCATTCGGGGTAGATAGTGTACAAAGGAAAGGCATGTTTTAACGGTATGATAAGTCTATTTTACGCAAAGTTGCCATCCGCAGTCTATTTTTGCTGCATGCTCTGTTTTTTTCTTTCGCGACGATCACCTTCTCTGCATTCCAAAACAGCTCAGGCAATTGCTGTTCCATTAAAAATTCTAGTAGAACTATGGGAGGTAAGGCAGTCCGAAGCGAGCCCCAGGAATTGACAGCCTCTGCTGTTGCTCGGGAGATCCTGGAAAAGGCTGGACAGCTAAATTATTTCAATCGCGTGCAAGAACCAGATGAGACAGTAGCGTTGGAATTTCTGCAAAACTTGCAGGAAGACTACTCCACAGTAAGAGGAAGACAGATACTGGTCACCGACGAGGTAATTGCAGAAGTTTCAGGCCTACCAGCCACCGGACCTGTATGGACGCTGAAAAAAGAAAGACTGCAGAAGATTATGGAGATTTTTCAGGACGAAGGCCAAAGCTTGACAGTGAAAGGGAAGGGAGTTATGCTAGCTACGTTAGGAGAACCCTCGACCGAGCTAGCAAAGATAGTACAGAGCTACATTACTTGCGAAGGAAGGAAGGACGTGGTAAGACCTCGCCATCTTAAACTCCTAGCTGTTTTAAAAGAAAAGTGTTCTGTAAATATGCCTGCACTTTTAAATTTGCTATTGCATGATGCGGCCCAAAGCTTGAAAACGGCCCAGCACGTAGACACAGTTGTTAGCCACCATGGATCGATTCGATTGATAGTGAGCCATAGTCTCACTCAACAGCAGAGCAGCTGGGAAGAGCTCATTGCAGTAATTAAGGGGGGATCGATTGCACCACCCCCAAAACCCAAAACTTCCTCCAGCACGCCAGAACAATCAGAGAAACGCAGAAAAGTGGCAGCTGGAAAACGTGTCGCTCCGAAACGAAAGCATTTTTCAGATACACCGGAGCGACCAGAAAAACGCAGAGAAGTGATAGCAGAAAAACTTGTTGCCTGTACACCTGAACAGCCGGAAAAACCAAGGAAATCAGTTCGGCTAGCCCGGATGCGAGGGAGGCTGGAAAAGATTCGGCACACCAGCCAACCAATTGAAATCACAGATGAACTCCCAGAACCAGAAGAAATACCTTCTGATGAAAATGCTGGACAATCTGGGGACGAGGCTGAGCGAACCAGAGAAAGAGGTAAGGAAGGAGAAACGCACTCCGAAGCTGAACACTCCAAGACAGCCACCGAGCAGGATAATCGGGAAGACGAAGTAATACAGCGAGAAAGCAGCCCGCTGCGAGACCCTATGGGCGAAGAAGAATTGGCCGCAATCCTGGCCAGTTTGGGGGAATGTGACCAACTCTCTAGCCCAGCAGGTCCTCCCGATGGACCGCCAGAAGAAGAAATACCCGAGAATTCACATGCAGAGAACCAAGGAGAAGAAAATCCACCCGTTCATGAGGAAGAAATAAGGGAATCCAACCAGGAACGACCTGTTCCCGAAGCACCGGAAGAAATGCCAGATATAGGGGCAGATTTAGAGGCCAGGCCCAAACCCTCTGCCGAGACAAGGGAAATCAAGAAATTGAAGACTAAACAGCAGAAGCTGCTGAACATTATAGCGCGGCTCCGACAGAAAATTCGCATGCTGAAAGCTAGTCTGAGGATACAAAGGACCACACAGAAGAGGAAGAGGACCGCTATAGCAGAATCCTGTCAAGCAAGAAGTCGAGGGACTTACACTCGCACTGTTGGCCGAAACCCGATTAGAAGACCTGCAGCTGTTCCAAATGACGCTGAGGAACAAGCTGCTGTTCCAATGGCCAACGAGGAACAAACTGCTGTTCCAATTGCCGCTGAAGAACAGACTGTCGTTCCATTAGCAGAAGAACCACAGCAACCTTTTTTTCGTGTCAAGAAAGAAAAGGAGCATAAGGAGATCCAAACAAAGGCACCACCCTCAGGGGTGATCCGGGTTCTGAACTCTAAGCAGCATAACAAAAAGGTTCAGGTAAAACTCTCGGCCTCTACGGCCTTATGGAAAAAGGATCCAAAAACAAGAACCCTGCATAAAATGATGAAGGAAGCTCAACAGGAAACTGAACAATTGAAGGAACAAACAGGCCCCCGGGAGAAATACGAAGAGTTGCAACAGCAACTTCAAAATATTAGTCAGTCCGAGAGCCAAGCCTTCGAAGGCTGGCAAAAGGAGCAGGAAAAGGTTGCAAAGGTAACTCATCGATTAGATATTGTTGTTAGGCAGATGGACACTATCTGTTCCTTATATAATGACGTTCTAGCCTGTAGGGCTCCTGCTAAAAACTATGCTTTATTCTTGCTTGAACGATATTTACGATTAAAGATAAAAGCTATCAGGGCAGGTGCCCCTATACAAATCAATACTCTTAATGATTTCATAAATTGTTGCAAGCATTACAGAATTAAGGTCCAAAGATTATTATGTGAATTTTACTTGCATAACCTCGTGCTAGACCAGGAAACTGATCTAAATCCTGGCCCTTTCGTTGGGGACATACAATTCCAAGCCTTTGTTTCCTTCGGGGTTAATCAGCTGAAATGGCTCAGGGCTTATACCACCTTTCAGAGACAGGAAAATAGCCTAAACTTGTGGGTGAGAGCCGAGCCTAGAAACCCAGTACTGTTGTGGAGAGCGCATAGGAACCTTATAAGAACCCCGGGTGTTATGGAGACATTAGGACCCATGCATAAGGACTTAATCAGACAAAATTTGGAATATTTCCTGACTATTAAAGACCTTGCTACCGATGCTGCAAAATTCCGATATCAGATTTCGAACCCAAACATCCAGCTCAGGGAACCATTCAGATATGAAAATTTTGAGCTGGCAGCCAGCCGATTGAGCCTTTATGGCGAGTGTGTGGAGCTCTGGAAAGGTATGTTTTTGACAAGCAATTTAGTGACTTTTTGGTGGCAATTGTAACCCTTTCTGCATAACGAACTTAAAGAGATAAAGCATTTTTAGTAGAATATGTGAGAACTAGTATGAAAAGCTTAATCACTAATAATTGCTACTTTTCTATGCAGAAAAGGGTGGAAACGAAGAATTACTGTTTAAGAGGAAAAGACAAAGGAACATTAACTGCTGTCCCTTTGGAAGGGAACCAGATGCGAACGAGATCAAGCGGATCGAAGCAGAATGACCTGGGAAAGAAAGAAGAGTTATCGAATCAGTGGAGCAGGGGAAGGAAAATCAGGAATTAACGGCTTGGCGAATCCCTCAGGATCTTTGATCCTGAGGGATCGCTGTCTTGCTTATTTTTGCTACCTAGATACCTCCGCCATTTCTCTTATAAAGAGGGGCAGCAGTGTTAAGCTCGAGAGACCTTTTTCATATATGTAAATTACAGTTTCAGTTGAACTTTGATCATCGAGTCTCGTTAAGACTTGTTTTGCTGTACTTTTGTTAATGCATTAATACCAAAGACTTGGTGCTTTATTTCATCTCTGCGTCTGGAGTAATCTAAGGCGGTGTATCCTTGGAAGCTAAGGGCCCGGCTCCGAAGGACACTTGCTTTTGTATCATTATAATTTGGTTTCTGTGTGGATTGTTTATATAGTGTGGTAATCTGATGTATTTATCATATGCTGTTCCATGCTCTGTTATGACTAATTCATCAATGGTTTCATTCGGGAAATTGTGTAAGTGATTCTATATTAACGCATCTTTTCAGAGTTGATTACATGTTCACTGGTTAAGCCAACTGTTCCTGTTACAGAGCCTTCATACTGGATATTGCTGTGTTGGATTCATCTGAACTCTTATTTATGGAAATCCAGAAGTAATATTATTCTATATAGTCATCTTCTCTTAGATCGTCAGATTGCCATAAGTGTGTTGTGTGTATATGATAAATGTTGTTCCATAATTCATTTGTGAATATCGCCTCATAAAGTAAAGATCATTGGAGTTGCTTTTGAAGATTGTTATTTGATTGCGGAATGGGAGTTTAGTTCAATAGAGCCAGTTCAGTTCTAACTCGCGAGTTCTAGTTTATTGAGTTGCTGTTCCATTTATTGCCGTTCCATTTACTGTTGTTCCATTTTCTGTTTGCTGTTCCATTTTACTTTCTGTTGTTCCATTTCCTTGCATTTACTGTTTTGGTGTGAGAGAAGGCCTAAAGCTGTAGTGAGTCAGCAAGTCACTGCTTAGCTCCCAGATCTTTGGTCCATACACTATTTTCCTTCCATTAGTTTCTAGAGGGATGGGTTATCACTTCCGCACCCTCGACTGATAAATTGCCTGGTGTGATTCCTTTTGAACGCAAATTAGTTTAGCATCCTTCTTGTATTTTCTAGACACTGTACTACGAACATTACTCTGACGAATAGCCTCGGATTGAGCTACTCTTTGCAATAACAAAGCGTTCCCGGATTGACTTATTAATGTAGCATAACCAGAGGTGAAAAAGACCCTTGTTACAGCTCTACAATTATTGTGAGTTTTGACTACCTTTGCCACCAACTTTCCATTATTTTCATCTCTAATATCAAAATATTTGGATTGAAAGGTCACATTATACCATTATCACACATTGGGCTCACACTAAGTAAGTTGTGCTCGAGTTCCTATAAATATAGTACATTTTGAGCTTTGGTCTTTTCATCAAGACTGACTATGCCATTCCCTTTAATTTTTGTTGGAGCATTGTTACCAAACATGACATTGTTTCCCCTATCCTTTTTTGTTAGGGACACACATTTAATTTTGTCCCCAATCATATGCTTGGAACAACCATTATCCACATACCATTTGTTTTCTTAATCATGTGCTGACAAAGCAAGTCCTCATTTCATGCTCTTTCTGGACTTACGTTTCCAATTCTTCTTATCCTTTGAAAAGTTGGCTTCCAAGCATTCTTGGACTTAGATGAGTATTCAAATATACTTCTACATTCACTTTCATTGTGCCCAAAATTATTACATTTGAAGCATTCAACATCATTCATCAAGGGAGAGAATGGATTTTTATTTCTTGGAGAGTTTTGATATCTAAAATGTTGATACTTACCATATCTAGAATTTTCATCTCTTTCAACTTTGACTCTTTACAAACAATAGCCTTATGTCGAAATATGTGACATTTATAACAACGACCATAAAATATATTAGAGTGCCTAAACTTTGAAGGTTCATGAGTTCATTCATGAAGGTGCCTCAGTTGTTTTTCTAAGTGATTCATTCTTCATTGGTATGGCTCTTTGAGAAGTTAGAATTCTCATTCCAATGATGGGCTCCTCTCTTGCTTGCTACCATTTTATCTAATTTTATTCTTCCTTCAAACATCTTTGCATATCATCAAGGTTCCTCGAATCTTGTGGACCTCAATTTCATCTTTCTCATAGAAGATTCCTATGGCCTAGAATATCCCAGGCCTGCTTTTTCTTTTGGAGCCCTATTACTGTTCAAATCTAATCTAGATTTCTTCTCCCTTCTCAAAAATTATCATTTACACTTTTTTCAGTCTCCAATCTCTTAATATTTATTCTGATAGAGACAACTTTTGCCTCAAGGCTCTGACATTTTCTTCCCATTCATAGCTTAAATCATAAAGAGCTTCTTCTTTTCGTTTAGCTTCTTCTATTTTGACTTGTAGGGACAAAATTTCATTTTTTCATGTATCTAATATCATCTCCTTCTTTAACGTGAACAATTCCTCCTTTAAATTCTTGTTATCTTCTTCTAGCTTCTCACATGTTTTTTGTTTTTGTTCTAGTCGAAGGGCTAAGTTGTATTTAATTTTAAAGGATTCTTCAAGTTTTTCATTTTGATAGATAAATTCCTCATTTTACGAGTTATACATACCTTCTTCAACACATTGTAGTTTTTATTTTATTTTCATGTTCTTTCTTTTGGCCTCCTTTAACTCATTAAGAGCACTGATCAGTTCTCCTTCAAATTCCACTACTCCTTCTTCTTCTTCTTCTTCTTCTTCTTCTTTAGAGTCTGTAATGTCTTGTTTCATAGAGTTTGCTCCTAATGCCATCAGTAAATATTCATTTGACTCATCCTCCGAGACATTTTCGTTATTTGATTCTGGAGCTAAGCTATCATCTTTGTAGTAGAGCCCCTTCTTCTTAGAGAACCTCTCCTTTTTATGTTTTTGAGCTTTTCCATTGAACTTACAATGATTTCCCTCTTTTGTTTGTTCCTTGTAAGGGAACTTGGATGAAAAATGTCCAACTTTTCCATAGTCAGGGAATTGGAAGGTGAACTTCCCTTTATACTTTCCCAAGAAACACTTTATTTTATTGGAAAAGTGAGCCAACTCTTGATTAGATTTGTCTCTTAAGCAATCCTAATTATTTTTTTGTTCCTTAGCCTTCATGGACACCGTGAAAGATACCTCCTTTGGTTCAAACTTCTCTTTTCCTTTTCTCATATCATAGGTTGTAAGAGTACTAAGCAATTGGTACAATGTGAGACTCTTTAGATCAAACATATCTTCGATCGTAGATATTTTTTCATTAAATATCATAGGTAGAGATCTTAAGACTTTATGATTAATTATATCTTTCTTGATGGCTTCAACAAGTCTTATAATAATATTGGTCACTTCATCAAATTTGAAGAATAATTTTACTATACTTTCTTCCTCGCTCATTTTTAAGCTTTCATACCTCATTATGAAGGTTCAGAGTTTGGTCTTCTTGACTTTGTCATCTCGTTCATGGATATGATTGAGCTTCACCAACACTTCCTTGGTAGACTTACAGTGTATGACCTTTACAAGCTCAGATTGACTAAGGCGAAAGAGAATGTATTTCTCTTTTTTAACATTATTTCCATACACCTTCTTACCATCTATGTATGTGCCAAGGGGAATCACAAACATCGTAATCCATGAACACATAGCTCCAAACACCTACTCCTAGAGACGTAATATAGGATTCCATCATAACTTTTCAAAATACATATTTTGTCCCATCGAAGGCTGGTATCTTACTTGAGTAAGCATCCTAACTCTCTTGCCCAGAAATAATTCCTTATGGATCTACCTTCTAGTGGTTAAACTATTCTTGAAGGAACTAAGCTCTGATACCAATTATTGGAATAAGGAATTAGTTAGAGGGTGCGGGTTAATTACTAATTGTTAGGTTGATAAAATGTTATGCTCAGTTATTATATTTCATTTGGCCTCTGCTAGTTATTTGTATTAGCATCCAGACAACACTTTAAACATACAGTAAAGTAAACCATTCACATGAGCACACAGTTCATCAATTAAGAAACAAACACATATTGAAATAAGTATTTGTACGTGGAAACCAAAAGCAAAAGACACTAATATGTTTGTTATGATGATGTGAATTAAGCACCCACTTAATTACATTAGGTTTTTTGTGTGCACCCACTCACGGGAGGCCCCAAACCCCTTTAGATAAAAAACCAGCACTTTGTAAGAGGTAGCAATCTCTTATGAAGGCAGACCATAACCTGCTCTAGCCATTGTTCTACTTTTCATACAATTTTCAAACTGACAAAAGAGGCTAATATATGAACTCATTAATATAAATTTGATCTATTGTAATAAGACCTCCTTTTCTTTAACTCATCAGTTCTCCTTTGAACTATGATCTTGCTACTCAACTAGTTCTAGTCTCGACCTTCTGATACACTATCTCTTAGTGAATACTTGACTCATTCACACACTCACAACTATGCACTCTATAACTCACAACAATTCTAGATTCCCCACTTTTATCAACTACAGTCCACTATTTTTTTCTACTGCGGTGCTCAGAACAATGGTGCTTTTACAATCTATGACTCTGATATTATACTCTAGTAGGGCATGTTCTGCATTTGTTCTGTCACGGTGCCTGCACTCTACAACCATATTTAATTCTGAAGATGGGCTTAGTTCACTCAACCATCGCAGTCCCATTGAATCATTGACTGGTTATCTGGGTCTCCCCCATACTGAGAATGAGCTATTTTATTCATCTTTCACATTGTAGCAGAGCTCCCCATTTCATTGTAACTTTTGTTCTTATTCAAAATAGTTGAGTTAATGTAGACAATGGACTTCTTAGTGTTAACGTATACTGAGATTTAATTCTTAGTCAAATTGTTTACTCCAATGACTCGTTCCATTCTTATAGACTGATCACGGTGATCAACTTGTACCTAAAGCATGGATTTCTTATTTTGTAATCAACTCTCCTGCCCTCATCCATCTTGTCCATTGAATTCTTCATAGTGTGCAAGACAGATCAGGAATAGCCTGTTTTGTATGAGCCATGCCCAATAGATTAGCTCTGTAAGCCATGGTCCTCACTTCCTTGTCTCCATTCTCTCGAGTTGCAATTTAATACTAACAAAAGTTTTGTTCTGCGGCCATAGTTAGTGAAGTCACCAATAACAAAGGAAAATCATGTGAAACTAACTCCCGGGCACACCTTTCAATGTTGATCAAGAGGTCAAAAGGTCGTGGGTTGGCCCGCTCCAACTATTATGAATCTTTGTTTAATTCAGCCCTAACTTTAATGTAGGCCCGACCCGGGTCGTTTTTCACTATTTTGGCCCATTCTATCATTCAAATATAAAAACCAAATACACAAGAAAAACTTCACAAACCAACCCATTGGTGCAAACTTTGAGGTTCCGCCACATCATCAGTTTATGTCATGCTAACATCATCTAGGCCACATGGCACCTTCTGCATGGTGACATGTGTCACTTGGATTTGGCCCATTAGGCTACCCAAAAATGTTGAAAGTTCCTAACATGTGTCTTGCGTACTGTCACATCATGTTGACTTCATCTTCCAAGTTGTTGCCAACTAATCAAGGTGAGTTAATCACACTCTGCCAAGTGTTTGCTTGTACTGGGTACCATTTCCAACCTTTGACTATATAGCTAGTTCTTCATATGTCGGGAGGTCGGGGTCAAGACTTAATTTTCCTACCAAAATCTGTTGTGTGGCCCATCCTCTCACTAGACCCGAATCACCACAATCGCAACCTTGGTTCAGAATCTACCTAAATCTTGAGCGAATGAGCTTTTCTATCTACAAACTTAAACTCATTGTAACTCCCGATCAAGAAGGCCTTTTCTAGGCTTCAACATACCATTGGAAAGTTCTTCCAAAACACACTCCAACTATGCCACTTTTAGAAGAAGCTAAATTGATCTCTTGAGTCATAGTCTTTTCTAAAGTATGGGACTCCCCATCCATCATAGTCATATTTTTACGGCTTCTCCACTAAGCCCACTACTATGATGATTCTCTACAGTAACCATCAGACTCCACTTGAACAACATGCTCTTCAGTTATATCTGCTGCTTTTAACCTCAAAGATAGTCTAGTTGACATCAATGCCAATATACCAAGTGCCACCAACCATTTAGACAATTTCAACTGTCCAACAATTATGGGGTGATAAATAGTTAGATGGAAAAAGGAAACTCATATATTGTAAGAAGGTTATCAACCCCAATCTTGAAAATGAAAATCATCTCTCTCCATTGACTAGCATGAAGATGAAAATAAACATTGCTAAAATAAGAACAAATTTGCATGTACTTTATAGAGAAATTAGAAATTGGGCAATCTCAAGAACACCATAGGATGAAAGTGTATGTGACCTTCGGGACATTAAGATGGTTGAAGATAAAAATAAGTTTTTCTTAGATTCTTCACCTTATAGTCACATTTAGTTTATATTTCAAACTATTTGTTACATTACCAATCTTATTGATCTTTTATGTCAACAAAACCATAATGATATTCCAATGCTCCTTTAATATTTTAATATAATAGAAATAAAATGATAAAAAAATTCCACTGCCCTTCCTAAAATCCTATAAATTATTTCAGTCTTAATGAATGTTAATTATCATAATAAATATAAATAAATTAAAATTTTATCTCATCAAATTTTCATAATAAACATGGATTTTTTGGTAATAAAAATATCTATATATATAATTAAATTCATAAACATATATTTATTTTAATTTGTAAAACATATCGTATATCTTATTAGATAAGATATTATCTTCCCATCATATTATTTGTACAAATCAAAATATACGCATTGATCTTAACCATTGTAATCATATGTGATAATTTGATATTAAGCTGTATTACACAAAATTGGAGGTTCATTGTGTATTTGATGGTAAGCAGCCTTTCTCTTTCAATCACATTATGTCATTGGTTCGTTGTAATCATATTTCATAATTTGTTATGAAGCTCGATTTGCTTTAAATTGGAGTTTCACCATCCCTAATGATGACTATAACTAGCCTTTCCCCTCTCTTCACATTATTTTATTGGTTAACTCCATTGTTGGGTTTGTTAGGTAGTCAAGTCCTTTTAGTGGGTTAAGTCTCTTTTTAATAATTTAATTGTTTAATATTTTTATTCATACACAATCACAATCGCAACTATTCAATCATTTATCAAAGTATATAAATAACTACATAATAAATTTAAAAATAAAGCAATTAAAAAAGCCCTTTAATATTCTCATCGAAGACTCCTGAGCTTAAGCAAATAAGATCAAGTACATGTTTGGTCAAACTAAACATTAATATTTCTTTGTAAAGTACAAAAGCTTCCCACTCTTCTTACATACAATTTTATATATCCAGTCCCACGGATCGAGATTTGGTAAACCGGCTATTCATCCGACAGTTGCCTGGAAAACATGAACTGAAATAAATTGAGTGGAAAAACTCACTGCGTTATTCATTTTTGGATTACTTTTGTTAAAACTGTTTAAAATCCGATATACCAGAATTATTGTACGTATGGACACTCTGCTCTCCTCGATGAACACAGAAATATAACAAAATTTTTATTTTTATGTTATATTGTTTTAGGTAATTCTGCTGTGGAGAATTTTGGAATGCTAAATTTGTTTTATCTAGGAATCTTCAATACGCTAAATGCCCATGAAATGCTGAATCCATTCGTTCAACAATTTTATAAATAAAGCTGGCACAGTAATATCGCCTCAAGCGGTGACTACATTTGTGCCCTTGTCTGGGAATATATTAACAAATTACCAAGATCAACGTTAGAGAAAAGTTTCAACACAAATTTGGGATTACTTTAAAAATATATTTTCAGGGATTAGTTAAAAATATATTTTATTTTCAGGTTGAGTAGAGAGGTTTCTTGAGTTGAGAGATTCAATCTACAGCTCAGGTTTATTAAGTAAAGACTCATTTTACAGCTCAGTATGATGTGTAAAGATGTACTTCCGTCATCAAAATTTAAAATTTACTAAATCCCCCAAAAATATTAAAAAAATCTACAAATTAAAAAAATGAAATAACTACACAAACTATTTAAATAATACCTAATCATTAAAAAAAATTATACATTAAAAAAATTAAATCACTCGTAAAACTATACTAATTATATTGATTTTCATTAAATAATTACCAAAAACTCTTTTAATACATTGATCATTATTGCCCAAAAGTCCCCTCCCTCCCTCTCTCAAAAAAAATTCCTCCCCTCCCGCTCCCCCTCAAAAAAAATTGCTGAGGATATAAAAGAGAGAAATTAAAAATACTTTTTCTACATAAACATAAGTAGTAAAATTAATACAAGAAGGATTTAACTTTGGATATGGTGGCCGTCCAATCTATGAAACCAAGAGCGAAATAATACAAAAGAATCTGAAATCTAAACTCAAATACAATCCAACTCAAACAAGACCGAGATCTGCAGCAGCTGTACCTCCAATTATAAACCAAAACCAATCGCACCATAATATATCTTTGACGAATCCACCCTCCGTATGTACTTCAGAACCCGAAAGAAAACCACACATAAAACCGTGCAGAGGGTGAGGAGTTAACTACGATGGAGACCATAGTAACGGAGATAGCTTAAAGAAAGAAGGCGGCTCCTCCAACCAGGGCGGCTCCGAAGATAGCCATCTTCTCTAAACTAGAGGTAGAGGTGGCTCCACTATGGACAGTCAGTGATGAAGCGGGAGTCTTAGCGTCGGTGGGGCTGTGCGCTATGTGTGACTTTGGTGAGGAGGCCATTTTAGTAGGGGCGGAGGCTATTTTATTAGGGGCGGAGGCCACTGGAGATTTCGCTTTGGATTTAGCAGGTGCCGGTGCTGGCGCTGCCATGAGGCTGAGCTCAAATATACCAAGGCCAAAACCAAGCAGAGAAGCGCAATGAGTCGGGCCATTTTGTTTCAAAGTTAGGAGAGCAGTACTATAATTTCCTGTGATGGAAACTTTAGAATCTCGATCTCTTCTTTACAAATCAACACAACAGGTATGCTCAAGAAGGGGAAAACGGAGATTGCGTGGAGGCAGAAAGTTGGGAGGTGAGCGCATGATATATAGTGCCACAAGGTGGGAATCAGCTATCAAGGAGCGCACGTGTTCGGTTTTCTGTAGGCGGTTTAGTTTTAGGTTAAAGTTTACCATCTGAACCTGCCCGAGTCTCCATTCAGCAGCATGTCACCATGTGGTATCGTTACAGTGAGCTGGATTGACGCTGGCAAATTTGTAAATAATTGTCAATTCTGTAGTTTATCATTATTTTCGTTGCTATAACATGGGTTAGTATATACAACAGAATCAACGCGATCGTCACTGCTGCTGCCAGGAATATTATTCCCACCGTTACAATCAGAACACGCATATGCAACAAATATATTGAGATATCTGTATTCCAGACCTAAAAAAGCGAGGTTGACATATTTTCTCAACGGTCGAAAGATAGTTAACAGGTAAGTTTCACGTGGGTTAAGATAGGTTACGTGTAAGTAGTTGTGTTAAGGCAGGTTACTATTAAGTTTCTATAAAATTCAATTGTTTGGGAATTGAATTTATTTACAAATTTCAAAATACGTTTCAAGTAAAAAAATTTTGCCTGAAGCAAGAGACTTTCTTTCTATTTCATTAACTCAAAAGTATAGTTACAATAAGTACAAAAGGCCTCAAAAACTTAAGGCCTATGAAACCGATTGAATTCACAAGGATGAAACTCACCAAACCAACTAAAGGACAAGCTAACAATCAAATCATCCCCCCGAAAACATGAGACCCACAGTCAAAATCCGCAATACATCCCGTGATTAACTTGCAAAGAGTGAACCGACACGCTACCCCACAAAGAAGGCCCACGGTCAAAGTTCCCGGTACCTCCCATGAATAACTCGCAAAGAGTGAACAGACGCGCGATCCCACAAACAAGCTCGACGAGATTTGACTGTCGAATGCCCCCACAGAAACGGACGATGCTGAGAGATATCGGAGAGCCAAGATGCAAGGACTTTAAGGTGCAATCAAAGGTGGTATGAAGAGCATGACCCCTGCCACGTGGGGAGAACTGAGTGGAATCGCTCTTAACGGGCCAAAACCACTTACCATTCTTGAGCCTTGCGATCAAAAGAAAACCCGTTCTTGCCTGGTTTTCCGAATAAAAAGAAAAGAAGCGGGGAAAAAATGTTGTGGGTGCAGACTAGCCTTTCATCCTGCTAAAACTGGCAATGAAGCTCGTCACCGAACCATTCTTTAACTCTCAGTAAGATATCCCCATGCAGAGGAAGCCCTATGACAAGGATCCGACCGCTGAATTGAGAAAGAACAGGCATAAAGAGCTTTAATCATGGCCTGCCTCTCGTGCCCAACAATCGAAAATTTCTTTGTCCTCTGCGGCTTGAGCATCACACAGAGCTTTTAGCTTGCTTGGAAGCATCTCCTGCCATTTCATTTCGATTCTGCATTCAGGATTTATCACACCTTGGTTGGCCAATAGATCTGCAAGTTTGTTGGCCTTCCTCCGAACATGATTGAAGCTAACCGTTCTTAGACTCTAGAAATGTTTTTGGATTCTCTGGTACACTTGTATAAGTCTCCATTATTATGAGACTCTTTCAGGCGCTATACCATAGCTAATTTTCTTGACTGCATTTGTAGAAATCTCGGAGTCTTCTTTGATGACAACGTTTGAGCTGTGATTAAGTTTAAGAAGCTCTAGGCATTGTTCCAAAGCCATTAATTCAGCCATGTTGTTGGTGGCTTGGCCTAAATGATAGTGGAAAGTAAAAATTATTTTTCCGTCTTCATCTCTTAACACACCTCCATAACCTATTATCCCCGGGTTGCTTTTTGAGGCCCCATCAATGTTGCATTTCAGATAACCTTTTGGTGGAGGATGCCAAAACTCCTTTTCCTTTTCCAACATTCTTTCTTTTTTGCTCAAACCATTGAGGATGATCTCATGCATACCCAGTTGCTTGAGAGTTCTTAATTTAGGTGCCATGGGAGGATTCAAGGGATACATGTGCACTTTGGTGGAAACGGTCTCCTTTATCTACTTGAAGATCAATTCCATAAGGCAAAAAGGAGTAGTTTTTTCATCCTTGAAAATCCTTTTATTCCTTTCTTTCCAAGCATTCAAGATAATGAAGCTTGGTGTAAAGGTCTAGGCTAAATTAAAGATCTCATACTCTGAAAAGTTTTTTCTTCACTTGTTCAGGGCATTGATGATGTTGCCTTTGTCTCTGCCTGTCTATTGAAAAATTCTATTGAAAGAATCCCACAACCAAGAGGTATAATTGCAGTTATTGAGAATATGCTCCATAGTCTCCTCTTGGGCCTCACATAATTGGCATCTCGAAGGCCCCATCACCCCCCTCTTCTGAATGTTTTACCAGGTTAAAATTTTCTTGTGGTGAACTAACCACACAAATAGTTTGATCTTCATCCATCCTTGGTGGTTCCAAAGCTTTTGCCAGTACTTAGCCAAAAAAAAGGATCTAGGTTAAGAGAAATTACTTTAGCTTCATTAATGTTGAAGATTCCTTCTTTGTTTTGGCCCCATCTTAACTGATCCTGCCCATATGTAACCAAGATCTTCCTCTGTTCTAAAATGTTCATGAGTTCTTCTGATTTTGCTTTCAAGGGGCTGTCCGCTCTGCATTCTGTAGTCCTCCAGCTTCTCCATTTCTCAGTGTCTTGAGGAAGATTCCAGAAGTCCCTAACTTTAATTAGTCCTTGGAAATTAGTTTCTTTCTTGATGCCCATAAAGTCCTCCCTTATCAACATAGGTTCTTGTTGCCATTTATCTTCCCAGAAGAGAGCCTGATCTCCTGCTCTGATTTCCCAAAAGCTGTTGTTTTGTACCAGGCTTCTGTTTTCCCAGGCTTTATTCTAGATGTGAGAGCCTTTTATGTTCCCTGACATTCTAATGAGATCACTCATTTGCCAGGAGTTAGCATATTTCTCTTTCCAGGTTTTAGCCCATTGCGCCCCTGGTTCCTTAACCCATCTCCACCAGAGTTTGGCTCCTAAAACATTACTTAGAATCTCCTGATCATCTAGGCCTAGGCCTCCATGACTTTTGGGTTTGCAGATTTTATCCCAAGAAACAAGGGCCCATTTCTTTCTGGTTTCCTCCTTGCCCCAGAGAAAGTCTCTCTGAATGTTCCTGAATTGCTGTAAGACTCCTTTGGGAGCTGGCAGGGCTGATAAAAAGAAAATAGGGATAGATTGAAGAACTGCCTTCGTTAAGATCAATCTGCCAGCAAGGTTCAACGCTCTGTAAGTCCATCTTTTGATTTTGTCTTGCATCTTGTTGAGCACCGGTTCCCAAATACTTTTGTGCAAAGGTTTATCTGTTAGGGGGATTCCCAAATATTTTGAAGGGAGGACCTCCCTTTGGAAGCCCAAAATTCTGGAGATGTTCCTTTGAATAGCAATGTTAGTGTTTAAGAAAAAAAAAATTGATTTGGAGAGATTGACTTCCATACCTGAAGCCGAGGCAAAGTCATTTAAGATTTTTTTGTACGTTGTAGCTTCTTTGACTGTGGGGATACCCTGCAACATGGTATCATCTACAAATTGTTGATGAGTTAAGGCTTGGCCGTTCTCCGTTAAATGGAGGCCCTTGATCTTTCCCAAGACTTGAGCCTTTTTAATGGTACGGCCCAATCCTTCCATTATGATGATAAAAAGAAAGGGAGAGAGTGGGTCGCCCTGCTTGAGGCCTCTGGAAGGCAAGAAGATCTCAGAGGGCGATCCATTCACCAAAATTGAAAAGCTGGTTGAAGTAACTAAAGCCATAACCCATCTGATCCAGTCATGATCAAAACCAAAAGCAGAAAGGACCTTTTTGAGGTAAGTCCAGTTCACCTTGTCATATGCTTTTGCAATGTCTAATTGCATGATCATACCAGCCTGCCTTTTACTAGTGAGAGAATGAACAACCTCGTGGGCCTGAATAATATTATCTAGGATTTGCCTTCCTTCAACATAACTAGACTGTTCCCCATATATCAAAGAAGGAAGAAGAGGCTTGAGTCTGTTGGCCAAGATCTTGGAAATAATTCTGTAAACAACATTGCATAAAGCAATAGGCATGAACTTGTCAGGGGTCAAGGCTGAGTCCTATTTGGGGATCAGGGAGATGAAGGAGTTGTTGAGGGCTTTCAGAATGGATTTACTTCTTTTGGAGTCCTCAACCACCTCCAAAATGTCCTGTTTGACAACATTCCAGCAGGCTTTGAAAAAGTCAACATTGAAACCATCTGGACTTAGAGCTTTGCCATTCTACATATCTTTAATAACCATACTGACCTCTTCTTCGGTTACTGGTTTGTTCAGATTAAAGTTATCTTCTCTAGACAACATCCTAGGAAAATTCTTTGTAATTTCCTTGATGTATTGGTCTATGTCTGGATTATTTTCATTTGTGATGCCTCTGAAGTATTCAACCGTCACACCTTCAATATTCTTGTGAGAGGTCTAAAGCTCCCCATCTTCATTCAAAATTGAGGAGATTCCATTCTGAATTCTATTGGCTATGGTGGAACGGTGGAAAAAACTAGTGTTTCATTCACCTTCTTTGAGCCATTGGATTCTTGACTTTTGTCTCCAAAAGATTTCCTCTTGTTTGCATAAATTCTCCCAATCAATGTTGAGTTTTTCAGCTTGCTCACTTTTGTTTTTATCAAAACCATCTGTGATCATTGCTTGGTTTAGTTCCTGTAGTTTTATCTCTACTAATTTTTTGTTTACAAAATTGTTGTTAGAATCCTTCTTGTTCCATTATTTGAGTTTGATTTTTATGTGCTTTAGTCGTTTATGGAGGAGGAACATTTTAGAGCCCTGAACCTGAAGATCTTCGGACCACCATTTTTCAATGTTGTTGATGAAATCTAGGTTGGAAAGCCAAATATTCTCAAATCTGATCGGGTCTGTTTCTGGGAGCATCAATTCCCTTGATTTCTAATTGAATCGGACAATGATCAGAGCCTCCAAATGGAAGAACACTTGAAGATATTTTTGTATTTGTGAGCATCAGCTTCTCGGAGATCAAAAATCTGTCTAACTTGGAGGCAACCTGAGCATTGCCGCCTCTTTTGTTGTTCCAAGTAAAACGACCGTTATGCATATCAGAGTCAAGCATTTTCAAGTCTTCTGTGAAAGAATGGAATCCTACTAAATCTCTACCGAGGATTTTGGTGCCTCTTTTTTTCTCCAAAAGAGATTTAATAATGTTAAAGTCTTCGTCAATGACCGAAGGGATTTCTTCATGTCTGCTTCTAAGATCTACCAGGGAGTTCAGAAATCTGAGCTTCTCATCAATTCTCTGAGGACCATAGACATTCGTAACCAGGAAGGTCTCAGACATCCCCATTGGTTGAATGATAGTTGATAAGTAATTTCTCGTCACCTCCGAATCTACAATGCTGACTTTTTGGGCGTTCCAAAGAGTGAGAATGCCTCTTGCTGTGTTCTTTGCTTTGATTTCTAGAAACTCAAATTTGCTGAGCCATTTGATATGGATTTGTTTTATTTTCTGAATGGATCATTTTGTTTCTTGAATGAAGATTATGTCCGACATTGCTAGTTTCATTCTATTACTTAGCATTCTCTGTTTTCTTTTACTACTTAGACCTTTGATATTCCATGAAATGAACTTTATAATTAAACATTTGTAAAGGAGTAGCTGGTTAGATATTTCATCTTACCTGAATCTATCATTAGCTTTTCACACTCCATCAGGAGTTCATTTTGCTTTTTTCTATCTGTCTTCTTACCTGGATTTCTTGTGGCTAATCGTGGGTTTACTTTCATTTTTTTCACTCCTCTGTGCTCATGTTTGTGGATGTTTGTACCTTTCTCATGTCCTCGTTCTCGATTCTTCCTTAAGAACAGCTGATGTATTCTGTTGCATTCTTCTTGAGGCAGAGAATCTATTCCTCCTTTGGTTCCTTGCATCAAGAATCCTTCTAGATCTAAGTTTTCCTTGTCAAGGATTTCTTGTAGTTCACATTCTTCCAGATCTGTTTCGCTTTGGGTCATTTCCTGGTCCATTTCCATTTCTGTTTCACTTCTCATGGCTTCTTTTTGAGAGTCTATGTTTGAAGAATGATTTGTGTCCTCTTTTTTTCCCTTTTCTTTAGCATTTTCTTCCTGATATTGAATCTCTCTTGTGATTTCTTCATGCTCTTCTAGCACTTGAAACATATTCTGACTACCCTTTTGCCCCTTAGTATGATGTTTCTTTGGTTCCTTTTCTCCCCCCCTTCCTCTGCTAGCCACTTTTTGGAAGCTTTCAGTGTCCTTCCTTGCATTCAGTTTATGTTTGTTATCTTCTTTGTTGAGAGGACATTCTCTTAATAAATGCCCATGTTCATGACATCTTTAGCATTTGAAGGGGATATGTTCGTAGTCTACCGTCTACACCCACTCCTCATCAAAAACTTCCAAGATGACTTCGTCTGGAAGTGCTCCTAATAGATCCATTTCCACACATATCCTAGCAAAGGAGGTATATTTTCCCCTTCTTATGGCTTCAGAAGCTTTAATATAGCGTCCTAGTTTATTCCCAATGGTAACCAACGATTCAGTTTGCCAATAGTGAAGAGGTAGAGAGTAGAGCCTTACCCACACAAGAGCTGAATAGAAAGTCTCCCTCTCTGGGACAAAGTTCATTCTCCAAGGTCTCATATAGAGACCTGCTACAACAAAAAAATAGGGTCCTCCCTCGAATATTCTGTCTTTATCTTCGATATTGGAGAACACTACTATGAAGAATCCTTTTGACCCTAGATGTAGGTCAATGCTTCCTTTGGGCTTCCAATGATACTTGATCCACGTCTGTAAAGCCTTTTCAGTGGGCCATAGTCCCATGAATTTACAGATAATGGTGTAGGTTCCCATATGTTCCCTGTGCTCCTGCAGAGCAGGATCATTTAATATTACTTGAGGAGTGATTTCTGCTTTTGGTTTGCAAGGTCCTTTCTATTTTCTATCTCTTGAACCCAGACTTTTGTCTTCTTCCTCTTTTTCCTTTGCGTTGTTGTCTTCTTTTGTTCTGGTCCCATCTGTTTCCTTTTCATTGACCCTGTTTCTGAAGTTCATAACGTCTCTACTAGTTCCAGCTGGTGATTTACTTCTACTGGCCATTGCTCCTTTGTAGGAGGGAGTCGGGCTCCCCCCTGTCATTCTCCATTCGAATCTAACTCTACTCGCACTGGTTACTCTGGTCGTTGTGTGTCTCCCGCGCTTAGTCATTCTCCAACCACCAAACAAGATATATCAAATTGAATACATTTCAAGTAATCATTAATTATTATTATATAATTGAAAATGTGTACTCTACACCATTTAAGTTAAGTGTTTTGGAATTGAATTTATTTATAAATTTTAAAATAATTTTAAACAATTAAATTTTAATATATTAAAAAAATTGTAGGCCAATATTTTTTAAAAGACATTTCAAAATGATATAATAGCTAAATTTCAACTATATAATTTTCCAAATTCAAATATTTTGAGTGTTTCAATTATTATATTAAATTTATTTATATATTTCAAACTATATTTTAAACAATTAAAATTCAACTATATAATTTCCAAATCCAAATATTTTGAGTGTTTCAATTATTATATTAAATTTATATTTGAAACCCTATTTTAAATAATTAAAATTTTGAATGTTATAAAAAAATGGAGGTTGACATTTCTTTTAAATTATGGCAAAATGTTTTACACAAATAAACATGACATGCCAACATGAATTCCATGGCCAATTATATTTTTATATGAATATGCTTAATTAAAATTGGGGATACAATCTACTAAGCATATAAAAACATTGGAGTAGAAATAGTTGTAGAAGCTAAGTGTTTATATTTTAATTCCTAGGAACTGGGTTTTTGAAGTTTGACTTGCTCATTTTCTTTGAACAATGGGTCATCTTTGAGCTAGGGCTTGGACTCCACGGGCATCAACTTGTCCAAAATTTGGTGCACACATATTACCACTAACTATCGGCCAATGTACCAAGCCTCAGTGCCTCCAACCAACAATCTTGTGTCTTCTAGGTGTGTTACTACCCTCACAGTGCTTTTAGGTCCCCTTCCAAGCCTCACAGAGCTAAGCTACCAAGCCCGATAGCCTCCAACCAGCAGGTCCTATGCATGGATTTTTTTTATGATTATTGAATCAAAAGTGTCTTTTTTTCCCATCCATGGAGTCACAACCCCTCATTCATGTTTCTTCCTTAGGTTTGCAACAAATTTATTTTATTGATATGCATGTACTACATAATCACATTATTACACCTTTTAGTCTCAAAATATAATACATGTTTACATGGGCATAGCAACCCCAAACACGAAACATTTAGGCAGATAGGCACAATGACCCCCATAATATATATATACACATCCATCTGGTCACCATAGCCCTCAAAAACCATTATGGGCTCACAAGTATAATTAATCAGTCCAAGCACACTAGCCCACTTCTCCATCTACATGTTATTTAGATTCCAAGGATCAAGCAAGGTTATTATAAGCTTATGTTCACATTTGATTTAATTTCAAAATGTTTGTCACATCACCAACCTTTTTTATCTTTTAAGACAACAAAACTATGGTGATTTTGGAATGCTCCTTTTAATACTTTATTAGAATGAAAATAAAATCCTAAATAATTTTGAGTAAACTCTTGCCTTCTAAGGTCCTATGGACCATTTCAATCTTAATAAATATTAATTGATAGATACAAATTTTCTCTAACTAACCATTAAGAATGAATATTGATTCTTATATAATCACAATCTATATATAATTAAACTCATAAATAAAACAACATTTTAACTTTAGAGGATTATCATATACCCTATTACATATTTTTTTCTCTTCCCATCAGAATAAGAAAATGTACATTAATCATAAGCATTCTAATGATAAGTGATATTTTGAGATTAAGCTTAACTCCTTCAAATTTGTGTTTCATTTGATACAAAGTTGTAATAGACCTCTGTCGGTAACACGTCTCTATAAAAAAAAAATTATAACCTTATGATATAACATATCAACTAGATAAATAATATTCAACATTCACAATTGTTCGTATTGATTATCTTTGTTAATTATCAAGCATAATTAACCTTTTGGACAACAAAAATATTATTATGCTTAGACATATATTAAGAGCTATGTGAGATATACACGATGTCGAATTCGACCCCTCGCTAATCTTTAATATGGAAACATTAATTTTATATTTCCCACTTGTAATACTTAGCTGTCACATTATGGGTAATATTAGGGGACCAATAAATCCCATGCTATCGGGCCATAAATGAACGACGGGTGTATATGCCCACCGTTCAATTTTGCTAAGGCCGAAATCGAATGGTGGGCATATACACCAGCCGTTCATTTATGGCTTGATAGCATGGGAAATATGGCTCACCGTAAAATTATGTCTTTAGAGGGAACCTTCTAGAGTCTATGTGGATTTATGCCACTTGGTGGCTTAATACCTTCCTAGGGATGTGGGAGAGGATCTACGATTGAGGGAGGCTAGGTTTAATCGAATGATGATTTGGGACAATAGTAGTTACTCAGTAACTAATGAATCCTTCCCAGCATTCGACCGTTAATTCTATCCCTATCCTTCTACATGTCCACCCCCTGCAACCTTCGAGGAAAAACACCTTCGGAAACAATCCTTTTAGAGGTTTATTTTGTACTAGGTATGATGTTACAACACTGTCCCCCTCCTTACAGCTTAGAAGTGTTTTATGCAAATTCAATTTTTATTATTTTGTCTGCTTGGTTTAAAAGCTACCCACATGTTGCTACTAATTTATTTTTCCTAAGGTTGGTTAGGCCTTCCTAAATCGCGAGGTATTTGAATCTTCTGCGTGCATGCCACCCCAAGCCTCTAGCAAGATAGTGGTACTCACCCTAAGGGTTTTTGTACTTGAACTCTTCACTGTATTTTGCTTCTTATACTTCGTGTAGGAATATCTAACCTCTATCATTGACATGTTGAAGGTATGGGAAAAAACAATGATTTTTCAGGTAAACTTCCTATCTCCTCTTTTCTTTGTTACTTCTATTTTAGGAATTTCTCTTCCATGAAGAACATGCCTCTGAATTTTAGTTTTCTTTGTTATGGGCATTACAGGTATGGTTTCGCAATCTCCATTTTCAAGTTTTATACTTTAACGTGTGCTTATGAATCAAGGTTTTCTTCTAATAAATTACTTGCTTGTTTTCTTTTCATTCATTTACATGTCCAAAATATTTTTACCCTAAAATGTTTTCTAAGTCATTCTCGGTGGTAGCCTCTATCTTTTTTTCAATTATGGTTAGCAGTTTCTCATGTAATTCTCTTGTAAAGTTTCTATTTCTATAAATTAATCTAAACATCTCTATGACAATTTTCCTTATCTTTTTAAATTCCACATTACTTACAACACACTTCTTTTAATAATAAATATTTAAGAGAATTTGTTTTATTGCACGCTTAACTAATATTGAAGTTCTTTCTTTAAAAAGAAACATGTATTATAGAGGGTTGTATTTAATTAATGAATGACCAATATTGCTTCTAGTTTTAGATTCTTTTAGCTTTTGGTCACAGGGCTACTCCCAACCCGCATTATAAGCTTGCAACATTGTCTTTAATTTTGTTTTGATCAGTTGTCTTGTCTTTTTCTTGGTTCCTCAGTCAGTTGCAATTTATTCAATACACAACTTATTTCCGTTATATTTGAGTTTCTTTAGTTTCTAAGGATTAGGGACTATACCTAGGCTGTCAAATTAGTTGACGTGGCCAGAGGACTAACCCTAAGCCCTTAAAGAAAATATCAAAGAGGGGAAACTCAAAACTTTCTCCAATATCAACAATACATGGAATCAATCACAAACATTAAAACACCTTTTAACAAAGAAAGACATCTAGATTCAGTTTCTTAATCTCACACTTCTCTAATACTTTTACTAATACAAAACGTTAAATAATCAATACAAGAAAGAAAATTAAAGTACTTTTTTCTTTCCTCTGTCTAAGTCTGATTACTTTCCAACCACCAAATCATAAGGAACACAATGCTCCTCCCAACCAATGAGACCAATTTTAACGCTGAATCTTCCCCGAGCCTCCGTCACACCCAGTATAGTTACCAAAACATTGGCCAGTCTTCATTGACTCATTCAATGACCATATAATCCGAACCAAACTCGATCAAGTTTTGAAATCTAATCATTCAAGATTCAATTGGACTTGACTGGTCAACTAGCTCAAAAATCCTAAAGTAACAGCAATTCCTCTCTCCTCCTTCCTGCCTTAGGTTTGAAGATTATTGTTTTGGATTTGTTTTGGAATTTGATTTCCAAGGAGGAACATTAGCAGGTAATTGCCTTCCCATAAATTTTCAACTACCTAGGTGTGAGCCTCTCTATCATTATCTCCCTTATGAGTTCATGGTCATCACATAATCATTACAAAATTAGTAAAATAAAACAACTAAATTTATATTTCCATACCAAAATACTATTTTGGCACTTCCCATGGCCCATAAAGTAAAACAAATTCTTTTAACTGTAGTAAACCAGTATTTATCAGTTTTATGAGGGGGTATTACATCTCCCCCCCCCACCCCCCCTCATGAGTTAACCATCATCTTGGTGTTTTCCAAGCTCTCAGAAGAAACTAGGATATGCTTCCTTCATAAATTTATCATCTTACCAGGTAGCCTCCTTTAGGCTAAAGTGCTTCCACTACACTTTAACCTGGGTGATAACTTTCTTCTATAGCTCATTACTTCTCTTTGGTTCAACCTTTAATCACCATCAATGAGCTCCCATAAGTTTTATACATGAACAAATCCGTAATCGCATATGCATATAACATTTTCCCTATGAATCACTTTACCTCTATATCTTGGCAATCAATAATATGTCTAGGGTCATAAATATACCTTTTCAATAATGACACGTAGAAGATTTATGTATATGTATGTGCCTAGGCAAGGCTCGCTGATAGGCCACTAGCCCAATTCGAGCTTAAATTTGAAATGGGCCACAAAATCGGGGAGTTGGTTTGGCACAACCCACACAAAGCAAAGTACTTATTTTAGGTTCCACCTGTACATACACATGATCCCCAACTTGAAACTCTCGGAATTTTTTTCTTATGAGCATAAGTCTTCTATGTGTCTTATGCAACTTTCACATTCATCCTTACCTTTTTCATCGTACCTTCCATTTTGTTTAACATATCCGGCCCTGACATCAACTTATATTTGGGGTTACTCTAATTAATGGGCGTTCTACATTTACGTCCATATAATACCTCAAATGGACTCATTTTTAAGGAAATATGATAATTGTTATTTTGGGAAAAGTCCATCAAATGAAGATAATCTTCCCACTTATTGGGTTGTTGCATCGCATACATTCTTAATATATCCTCTGGAACTTGGTTCACTTGTTCATTCTTCCCATCTATTTGGGGATGGTAAGCACTACTAAATTATATCTGTGTACCCAGCCTAGTCAATAGAGCTTTCAAAAAGGAAGATCTGAATTTTGCATCCCTATCTGATATTACCACTTTAGGTATAGAGTGCAATCTAAAAATTTCTTCGAAAAAAATGTCAGCAATTTGAATTGTTTTATAGTTAGATTGCACTTATTTAAAATTTGTAGCCTTACTTAATTTATCTACCACTACCATGATAGAATAATTTTGTCTTCTATATTTAGATAGACTAGTAATAAAATCAAGTATGATAATATCCCATTTCCATTCAAGAATGGGCAGTGGGTGAAGCAAGTTGGTTGGGTGCCACTGTTCAGCCTTCACTAATTGACATTCCAAACACTTGGTCAAATATTTCGTTACCTTTTTCTTCGTGCTAGGCTAGAAATAATTTTTCCTCAGTGTGATAACTAATTTTTGATAGCCAAGATGAGTAGTATAAGGGATCCTGTCGCATTCATTCATAAACAACTCACTGATTTGGGACATAAAATATACTTCTACACAATAACACATTGTCTTCACTAATGTCATATCCCAACCATTTTTCCAAAATGTCCTGTAAGTTTTCTTGCTAACATAGAAATTGGTAGTTTGGGTCCCTCAGACCAAAATCTTTAATATATTCCATAAAATAAGTTTTAATTGCCCAGAATGAGATTTGATATAGAAAATCCAATTTCCTCCTTAAGACATCTACTACTTGGTTCTCTTTGACCTCAAGTTGTTTAATGTTGAAATCAAATTCGCTCAAAAAGGCAGCACATCATGCTTGTCTTGCATTTCATGTGGGTTGCTTAAAATAACTAGTTAAGGTGCTATGATCCACCATTGCCATAGATTTCTTTTTGAGTAAGTATTGTGCCATACTTTCAAAGTGTGAACCACCGTCGTCAGGTCCACATCTAAGCTGAACATTTTTGTTCATGTTCTTCTAACCTTCTAGACTCATAGGAAACAACTCTTCCCTTTTGCATCCAGACTCCACTAACAACTTCCCTACTAGCATATGTGCAAACCAACAATTCCTTATCTCGATTAGTGATTCTTAAAATGGGTTATGGTAAGTAAATGTTTTAGCTGTTCAAAGCTATTTTGACATTCATATTTCCATTAAAAACTCCTCCCATTCTTCTATAAAGAAGTAATGGAGCAAGCCACCATTCAAAATCATTCAATTAAACGTTGATAATATCTAAATAATCCCACGAAGGATCTAATATCAACCACATTCGTGGTAACATGCCACTCCATTATAGCCTTGATTTTTTCTGGAACTATTGTTATTCCTTCCTGAGTTATAACATGTCCCATGTATTGAACTTTGTTTCTGTAAATTTCACATTTACTATACTTTACATGTATTTGATGTTCCCTTAGAATTTGCAAAACTATCTGAAAATTCCTCTTATGCTCTTCCAATTTTTTCGAATAGATGAGAATATCATCAATGAAACTCAACACAATTTTTTATTTTTTTTTCTACGTAAAACTATATCTATTATATTAACAGGGTAACAGTGAATTTAGATCATGACCGAAGTCAAGCACTCTGCTCCTGTAGGAGGCAGATCTGTCTAGAACAAACACATTTGAAAATTGTCTAATTTTGTGTCCCACGCAGGGGAACGATCTCTGAAACATAAGACAATTCAAAAACTCAAAATAAACTGATAGATACCAAAGATCCCAGAACCATGTCGCCTTACAACCGTGCCCAGTGGTGAGGGGCATTCTACCAAAAAATGAAGCTTGGGTGGATTTGCTATTCATCAATGGGCTCTTCTATGATTCAACACCAGCCCATATAAGGTAATTCCTCTATCTGAGTCGCATTCTGAGCCACGGGACCCGGATCAACCATCATCACCTCCTGTGCTCTGCCCACTTGTTCATTTGTTTCCTGCTGAGGGGATTTTTCCGCAGCCAGCTAAAATTATGATATTGTGAAACCAACTCAAGAAAAGATAGAAAAGATAGATCAACACCTTAGAATTCAGCCTCTTCGAGGGGGCAACCTCCTTTACATTACATAAATGAATATGATACAAATGACAAAACCTCCTTTCTATATATAGGAGTCTAAGGAGTCACAATATAATCCAGCCGACCTAACAATAATAATATAAAGCCACAAAAAATAACAATAGAGGGATTCTATGGGGCACGGAAATAACAACATGGGGGTAATAGGGGCACAACAATATAAATAAGGGGTATAACTACAATAGTAATGGGGTAATCACTAGTATTATAGGGACCCAACATGCCCCTCTCCTTCAAAAAAGTGTTGTCCTCAACGCTTGAGTAGTTCTGGATACTTTTGCATAAAATTCTCATCCTCCCATGTGGAATCTTCAGCGGATAAGTTCTTCCACTTGATAAGATACTCTGAAATTGATCGATTTCGTAGCTGTCAAGTTCTTGTTTCTGTGACTGCTTCCGGTTCCAATATAATTTTTCCTTCCTCATCAAGTTCTGGCAATATTGTTTGCACTGGGAGCTTGTCGCATATAACCTTCTTTAAACATGAAACATGGAAAACTGGGTGCAATCGAGAAGCTGCAGGAAGCTCCAATTTGTATGCCATAGTACCAATCTTTTGCAACACCTTGTATGGACCATAATACTTTGGTGATAATTTATTATCCTTCTTAGCTTGCTTTAGGGACATTTTCTTATATGGTTGTAGCCGTAGGAATACCCAATCACCTACATCAAAACTTCTTTCACTGCGATGTTGATCTGCCTGTTGTTTCATTCTATTTTGTGCCAACACAAGGTTATCCTTTAAGAGTTGGAGGACTTGTTGTTGATGTTCGATGTGATGTTCCACTGCTTGAACCTTAGAATTTTCTCTTAAATATGATGTGATGGATGGTGGTTGATACCCATAAAGTGCCATAAATGGGGTCATTTTTGTTGTTGTATGGAAGGAAGTGTTATACCACCATTCAGCCAGAGGCAACCATTTGACCCATTGTGTCTGTTTATCAGATACAAAGCAACGAAGATATCCTTCCAAACATTTGTTTACTATCTCAGTTTGCCCATCAGATTGAGGATGATAAGATGAGCTATGAGCTAACTGAGTACCAAGACAAGAAAATAATTCTGTCCAAAAATTTCCAGTGAAAATGGGATCTCTGTCACTTACAATAATCTTTGGGTTTCCATGTAGCTTTTGAATTGTTTCCATAAATGCAGTAGAAACTGTACTGGCTTTAAATGGATGTGATAATGCACAAAAGTGTGCATACTTGGTAAGTCTGTCAACTACCACCATGATGACACTCTTTCCCTCAGACTTGGGTAAACCTGTGATAAAATCCATTGAAACCTCCTCCCAACGTTGGCTTGGAATGGATAAAGGTTGTAATAGACCCGGTGTCTTAATTGTTTCAAATTTATTTTGTTGGCAAACCAAACATTCCGCCACAAACTTTTGAATATCTGATTTAAGGCCATCCCAAAAAAATTCCTTCTTAACCCTGTGGTAAGTTTTTAAAAATCCCAAGTGCCCTCCTAAGGGAGAAGTGTGCAATTCCATAAGAATCTTTTGTTTTAGCTGGGAATTCTTACAGAGGTATAAGCGATCTTTGTACCATAATGAATCATTTTGCCAGCTAAATGTATCAGACATACTGGAATCTTGTTGTAGCTTTCGAATAAGTGCCCACACTTCTTCATCATTCTTCCATTCCTCCCTTGCTTCGTTTATCCAATCTGGTTGGATAATAGAAATGGCGCACAACAATGCTTCCACATCCTCATCCTTTCTTGAGAGTGCATCTGCCACCACATTTTGCTTCCCTTTTTTGTAGATGATTTCAAAGTCATAACCCAACATCTTTGTGACCCACTTTTGTTGCTCTTCAGAGGATAATCTTTGTTCTAAAAAGTATTTAAGGCTATCATGATCTGTTTTTACCTTGAAGTGTCTTCCCATTAGGTAGGGTCGCCATTTCTTAAGTGCATGGAGTATTGCCAACATTTCCTTCTCATAAATAGCTTTTCTTAAAAACTTTCCCTTGATTGGACGACTTTCAAAAGCAATGGGTCTTTCATCTTGCATTAGAACAGCACCAATTCCATTTCCTGAAGCATCACATTCCACAATAAAGGTTTTTGTGAAGTCCGGTGTAGCTAAGACTGATGCTTGGCACATTGCCTCTTTAAGATGTTCAAAGGCCTTTGTTGCTTCCGGAGTCCATGAAAATGCATCTTTCTTCAATAATGTTGTTAGAGGTGCTGCTATTCTCCCATAATTCTTAACAAACTTGCGATAATACCCTGTCAACCCAAGAAATCCTCGCAAATGCTTTATGGATGTGGGGATTTTCCATTCCTTAATGGCTTTAATTTTGCTAGGTTCTACCTTAACTCCTTCATGAGATACAATATGACCCAAATATTCCACCTCCTGGACTCCAAAGAAACATTTGGATCTTTTTGCATATAATTGTTTCTCCTCCAATAGTTGTAGCACCCTGTCAACATGTTCAACATGATCCTTCCAAGACTTGCTGTAGATTAGTATATCATCAAAAAATACTAACACAAATTTTCTAAGGAATGGTTTGAAAATTGAATTCATCAAACCTTGAAATGTTGAAGGTGCATTGGTAAGGCCAAAAGGCATGACCAAAAATTCATAATGACCCTCATGAGTTCTAAATTCCATTTTTGGAATGTCTTCAATCTTCATTCTGATTTGATGATATCCTGAACGAAGATCCAACTTGGTGAAGTAAATTGATCCATGCAATTCATCCAGTAATTCATCAATGACAGGAATGGGGAACTTATCTTTAATAGTGAGCTTGTTGAGCTCCCTATACATGCGCCATGATCCATCCTTCTTGTGCACCAATACTACTGGAGCAGAGAAAGAACTTTGACTTTGTTGAATTATACCAGCCTCTAGCATTTCTGCAACCATACGTTCAATTTCACTTTTTTGGACATAGGGATATCTGTACGGCCTGATGTTTGGAGGAACACTTCCTGGAATCAGATGAATAGCATGATCATGATCACGCATAGGTGGGAGACCTTTGGGAGTCTCAAATACCTTGGAATGATTGTCCAATACTTTTTGGAGATCTGGAGAAATAGATGATTCCGATGTGGAAACATCTAGCGAACATAATTGTGCAATTACACCTCTTTGCTCCTTTTTTAGAAGCTTTGTCATACCATTAGAGCTGATTATCTTTCCTGGTTTCCCTGCAATACCCCTTAATTCAACTTCCTTTCCTTCTGTAGAAAATTTGATGAAAAGTTCTTGAAAATTAAAAGCTATTGTACCCAAGGATTGTAGCCATTGGACTCCTAGTACAACATCAGCACCTCCCATTGGAATGGAAAGCATTAGGCTAGTCAATACATATTCTCCCATGGATAGCTTGATATTATGGCACCTTCCAAAGCAATTTATTGTTCCTCCATTTGCAATCATCACTTGACACTCTAGTGCTGGATATAGGAAGCAATTCAATTCTTTTGCTACCCTACAATGAATAAAATTGTGGGTGCTTCCTGAATCAATCAACACTATTACCTTTTTCTTCTTGATTTGTCCTTCTATCTTGATGGTTTGAGGAGTGGTAATTCCCGCCAATGCATTACAAGATATGGTCGGATTTATTTGTTCGTCATCTAGGCTTTGTTCCTAGAGTATATCTTCTTCTTTTGACCTTTCTTGGTCCTTTTCTTCTTCCTCTTCACAATCTATGTAGAATAATTTCTTCTCAGCACACTTATGACCTTTAGTGTATTTGCTATCACAACTGTAACAAAGCCCTTTTGCTCTTTTTTCTTCCAATTGTTGTGGTGTCAACCTTATAGGTTGTGGAAGACTAGGGGCAACAACACTTCCATCTTTATAGTTATGAGTGGTATGCTTCCTGGTTGCCATAATTTTGCTTTCCATTTTTCTTGCTAACCTGAATGCCTTCTCTAATGAATCAGGTTCCCAAAGGCAAACATCATGTTGGATATTATCCTTTAAAGACCCTATGAACAAATCAATCCTATGCTCCTCTGGAATATATTTTACCCTTATGTTCAATTTTTGGAACTCCTCAATGTGCTCCATTACTGAACCCTTTTGTTTGAGACTTATTAATTGGCTAAAAAAAGTGTTGCTTTTTGTATCTTCATAATGTGCTATCAATTCTTCCGTAAAAATTGCCCAAGTGATAAATTTTTTATGAGAGCAAAGCCATTGATACCATACAAAATGATTTGGTTCCAAATATACAGTTGCCATACGTACCTTTTGTGTGTTTTGCACATTATTGAAATCGAAGAACTGCTCCATTTGTAATATCCATGTGGCGGGATCCTTGCCATCAAACTTCCTCATATCGATTTTTGGAATATGGTGGGACTTTGATACAACATTAGAATCTATGGACTCATGATTAGCATTACTTTTGTTCACATCATGAGTTTCCTTTACAACCTTTTCACCATTAGTAAGTATTTCTTGTAGAAAATTTTTCAAATCTGTCTTCAAATCTGCCATGTCTGTCTTCAAATCTGTCCTAAAATATGTCTTCAAATCATCCATATTAGCTTCCATGCCATTTATCTTAGATTCCACACCATTTATATTAGATTCCATGCCATTTATCTTAGATTCCACGCCACTTATCTGAGCTTCTGTTAGCTTTTATGAGCGTGACATTTGTTGCACTTGTTCTTGTAATTTTGATATACCATGTAGCATTTCTTCCTCTTCTTCATGAGTCATGCTCGAGCTTTTAGGTTCCTTAGTAGGTGTTTTCATTTTCTTTCCTTGGGGCATCAGTTACCAATAATAATGATTTACTATGCCCTTTGAATTCCGTTAAACCAAGCTTACACAAAAATAAAAAATATAAAAAACTACACACCTTTTTTCACTTTATAGAAGCCTGATATTGAATTTGATGTATCTCTGTAATTTTAGATCATCCAGTTTGGAAATTGCAATTTGTAGTAGCCTTCTACATCCTCTTTCGAATGCCACAAGTCTGACTCGAATTGGATTCTCCAAGGAAGAGTTATGTGAAATCTCCCACAGTGACTTGCTTTTAGACTAGTTCAGTAGATCGAACTTGTACGACGTGCCACGAGTCACTCTTTCAACCTTTCAATCTGAAACACATGTACAAGAAACTACAGTCCGTCCTCTATCTGTACCTTCTTACAAAATTTCAATCCGATCCCCAGAGAGAAAGTTATGACGATTTTTCCCAGGTCACCTGTTTTGAATGTAATTCAGGAGTCTGCAAAAAGACCAACTTCCTCAGATCATATCTCCGCAAATATCACGCGAAAAGCTCTGAAATTTGGACCCAAGGTTCAGCGTGATTTCTTCTCAAATGGGTTTTTTTTGCGACTTCTGAAACATCGCATAAAAAAAAAGTTATAGCGAAAATACCACGATGACCTGTTTGGAGCAGTGAAACCCTAGAATCCAAAGCTCTGATACCAAATGTTATGAAACCAGCTCAAGAAAAGATAGAAAAGATAGATCAACGCCTTAGAATTCAGCCTCTTTGAGGGGGCAACCTCCTTTACATTACATAAATGAACAATTATTTTATGATACAAATGACAAAACCTCCTTTCTATATATAGGAGTCTAAGGAGTCACAATATAATCCAGTCGACCTAACAATAATAATATAAATCCACAAAAATAACAATAGAGGGATTCTATGGGGCACAGAAATAACAACATGGGGGTAATAGGGGCACAACAATATAAATAAGGGGTATAACTACAATAGTAATGGAGTAATCACTAGTATTATAGGGACCCAACAGATGAAGAGGGATCCGGGATTGCCCTTGAATTCCCTGCCTGAGTCCTTAAATCATCAACTTGACTTTCTTCCTGAAAAACCACTGTAAAATAGGCAGTGATCCTGGGCCTATTTATAGCACTGTCAAAGGTAAATATGGTTGAGCCAGAGGTAAGGATAGGTCCGGGCTGAGAGCTAGAGGCACGAGATCTTCCTCTTCTGCTGCGAAAAGAAAGCTTGTGCCACCCTGACAAGTCGCTGGAGGACGATTCAGTTGGGGCCCCTCTCGGCTACCCCTTGCGGCTGCCCATTCTTGGTCTCAGTCGAGGCATCCTACAATTGACGATGGCCCAGGTCCGGGATTGAAGCTGCAGAGTAATATCTTGGCAGCGACTTTGCCTACTTGTTGAGCCTCCTTTTCCGAGCTTGGACCCTTCCTTCTGGTGCGCCGAATCCCTGCTCGTGTGCGAAACCAAAGACCATACAAAGAAATCAGTTGCCAAGATATGTGAATGAGAAGACCAGTTTGCAATACCTGAATGATACCCGGGGAGGAGTAAAACCAGCCTTGCAGGGAAGGCCAAGACCATCAACGCCAGGATCCAATTCCCCTCATGCTCCCTGAAATTCTTTGCGGGGTTGCAGGTAAGCGGGAGGAGCGACAGAGCTAGTGAAATGTCCATCCCCCCAGGTCCTTCTCTGGCTTTAACGTTCCTTGCCTTGTCTTGGGAGTCTCTTCCCATAACTGCTACATTGATGGCTCGTGCTCTCTACTGCATGCTGGTGTGTGCGAAGCTAAACTCCTTCACTACAGACCTGGTGTTCGAGCTGAGCCGATGGCCTTGCAAATCTGGTTAACCATTCAAATGATTGTGCCGTGCGCCAAGTTCCCTAACCACTCCATGATATTTGTACTGGTCGGGCAAGTGGCATCCTGCCTTGCCCAGGCCCTGTCCCGTCAACTTAAATCGTACTGCAATCACCCACATCCGGGGGAGCAGCTTCCTTTTGAACTAGAAGTTTGCATTCCTGTGCATAATCGTGGTTTTGGATTATGTCGAGCATCCCTGTGATAAGATTGTGTTTAGAATCCACCCCAGGTTAGCTAGGAGGTCTGCAACCTTGTTTCCTTCCCATTTAACATGAGTGAAGATGATGGCTTGATTATTGTGAAGCCATTGTTCTAAGGCCTCCAATCTAGCTTCAAGTCTCCAGCTTTTGGCAATTTTCTTAGCATGAGTCCCATTGAGGATTTTCTTGGCCATGTTGATGAGGACGAGGGAGTCACCTTCAATTTCTAGGGGGTGAAATTTCTGGAGTCTGGAAAGGAGAAGTCCTTGCTATAGTCCCTCTAATTCTGCTGAATTATTGGTGTCCCATCCTATGTTGCCGTAGTAAATAAGGAGGGGTGAGCCTTCATGGTTTCTGAAGATTCCCCTATATCCAGCATTTCTGGGGTTGCCCTTTGACGCTCCATCAAAGTTGAGCTTGAGAGTGTGCTTGGGAGGGGAAGTCCACGTATCCATATTTTCTTTGCTGCTTTCTGAGGGGGCTTGAGATGGTTTTCCATGTTGGAGAGGCAAATTCCAATTTGCCCAAATGGCCTTCTCATTTTCCAGAGTGGGAAAATCATCTGGCATCCATGTGCGGAGCGCCAATGTCTCCTTGAGGTCCAAACAGAAGTTGCCCCAGATGATCTCTATGGGGGTTGTTTGGTCTTTGAATATGCACTTGTTCCTTTCCTTCCAGATACACAAAGTGAGGAGCCCAGGTATTAATCTCCATAATTGATTGAGAACTTCACTTTTGTATGGATTCTGGTGCCATTAGTGAATTGAGTTGGTGATATCGTCTGATACCCTACATCTTCTTTGGCATCGAAAGCTGGCTTTCTCCCACAATTGTTTAGCCAGCGTACAGGAATCCAGAAGGTGCTGAAGGGTTTCCTCCTGCGATTTACAATTAACACATATTGAGGGACCATGATAATTTCTTTGCCTGAGTCTGTCCCATGTTAGTATTTTCCTATGCCCCACCAGCCATAGGAAGAGAGAGACTTTGGGCCAGTTACCAGCTGACCATATTCTTCCCCATATTGGATCTAGGGTCGAGGTATTTGAACTTATGATCTTGTAAGCTTCTCTGGTGGTGAAAGTTCCTTTTGGCAAGTAGCCCCAACGTAGGATGTCCTTGCCCTTGGAGTATCTCACCCGATGTTTTTGGAGCTCCCCTTCCAGTACCTTTTTGGTCTGGTAATCAACTCTACTGATTATCGCTTCACTTTGCTGCCACTGCCTGTATCCTCGATCTGTTTCCTCAGTCCAATAGTGCCATATCTCTTCTTGATGCTACTCTTCCCCGGAGTGGCCTGGAAGTTGACTAAGAAGGCCGTTGAGCTTTGGCATCTGGTTCCAAGCATCCATCCAAAAACGTGTTGTTCTACCATTTCGGACTTCCCAAACTATGTTGTTGTATCATTAGGAAGTGTTGTTTAGCTGCATTCCAAATGAGTGAGCCTTTTGCATTGGGTGTTAGTCTGATGAGCTCCTCTTGTGGCCTGTGATTGGAATATTTAGCTGTCTAGATGGTCGCCCATGGTTTGTTGGGGGTGGATAGCCATTGCCACCAGATTTTTGCGCACATTATAGCATTGCTGTGACTGGGGTCTCTCAGTCCAATGCCCCCTTGCTCCTTAGGCTTGCATGTAGTGATCCATTTGACCAAAGCCCATTTGTGATTTGTGCCAGTCGCTCCCCAGAGAAAGTTGTGTTGTAAATTCCTTATTCTTTTAATCACCCATTTAGGAGCTGCAAGGATTGAAAAAATATAGAGTGGCATTGCCTGTAGAACAGCCTTGATTAGTACTAGTCTGTTGGCTATATTCAAATATCTATGAGTCCATGAGTTGAGTCGGTGGTCAAGCTTCTCAAGGAGAAAGCGCCAAGAGGTATGCTTGATAGTCGAATCAATGAGGGGGGCTGCAAGGTATTTGGATGGGAGGGAGTCAATGGAAAAACCTAGAATACAAGCAATGGCCCTCTAAACAATAGGAGGAGTGTGGAAGAAAACAATTTGAGATTTGGTTTTATTAATGCTGGTTCCTGAAGCCTCGGTAAAGTCATTCCGCAGGGATTTGTACATTGAAGCTTCTTGAACAAATGGGTACCCGAACAGCATGTTGTCATAGACAAACTGCTGATGGGTTATAGCAGGGGAGTTATGGATGGAAATGCCTTTGATTTGTTGGGAAAGGCGAGCCTGATTAATATGGCGTCCTAAACCTTCCGCCATAAGAACAAAGAGGAAAGGCGAGAGAGGATCGACTTGCCGAATGCCTCTTGAGGGACTAAAGGGATGGGATGGAATGCCATTGACAAGGATGGAGAAGAAAGAAGAAGATATGAGACTTTGAATCCATCGTACCCACATTGGAGAGAAACCAAAAGCTATTAACCTTTTTTGTATGTATATCCAACTTAGCTTATCAAAGGCTTTTGACAAGTCGAGCTTGAGAATCATACTTGCTTGCTTGGTGTGCTTGAGAGAGTGTATGACTTCGTAGAAGAGGATGATGCCATCCAAGATCTATCTTCCTTCCATGTAGCCGGATTGTTTAGGCGAAATGAGCAGGGGCAACAACGGCTTTAATCTATTGGCTATGACCTTTGATATCACCTTGTAGATTACATTGCATAGAGCAATTGGACGGAACTTGTCTGGGGTAATGTTGCATTCTTCCTTTAGAATGAGCGCAATAAATGTAGAACTCAACACAAATTTGTCAAGGTATTGATGAAATATATTATTCATAAGACACATAAACATTCTTAGGGCGTTAGTGAGCATGAGGGCTAAAGGTATGAACTCATAATTGCCATAGGTAGTTTTGAAAGTTTTTTTTTTTTTTTTAATATTCTCTTCATTTATTCTATTTTGATGATATCCAAAGCGTAGGTCAATTTTCAAGAATACGGTTTCACCCTTAACTTCATCGAATAGATCATCAATTCTGGGTAGTGGGTATTTATTTTTAACAATTAGTTTACTTAACTATCTATAATTAATACACTGTCGTAAAGTACCATCCTTCCTCCTAACGAAAAGTACATGGGGGCTCCCCAAGGTGACATGCTTGGGCGAGTATATTCTTTTATCCAATATTTGCTCTTGCAATTGCATTGTTAATTAAGTGAACTCTGGGATACTCATATGATGGTGCCCTAAATACTGGAGTGGCACCTCGAATTATGTTAATAGTAAATTTGGTGTGCCCCACCTACACAACGTAGATTTGACACCCTTTCCCAAGGAACTTAGACAATTTGGAGGCTATAATGGGCCTTAATTTTAATGATCCCTTTATTCCCTGGGCCTCTTATCTAACTCCTTCTTTATTAAGGAAACTAATTATTTTTTCCCTAGAGTTTGTAAGAGACAGTGTTTTTCCAACTATTCCATTCCAATTAAAATACCATATGATCCTAAGGGTAACACATTCAAATTTTATGCTATGGTATGATCTACTAATACAACAGGGTATTTATCCACCCTAGTTGTCATCCTCCTCTTAGCCCCTGTGGCTAATTGCACCAACCACGAACTTTTGAATTTAGTTACCTGTAAATGACTTATTTCTATAATTTTAGGATATATAACTTAGACTAGCTTCAAATCTTGGTTAAAGACCTTACCTTCAAACTCTGGCATAATGGGTTGATATTATGCCTAGTGGCCTTCTAATGTTGTGTTAATATTCAACAAAGTCCTCGCCACCTCCCCCACTATGTTTTCATCTTGAATATGCGCTATCGAGTTTGTCCCTTTCCGATAAGGACAATTTTTTACATAGTTTGGCCCTCCACATCCCCAACACATTAGCGGGCGTTTTTCCACTTGGTCAACATTGGGTTTATTGAGTTTTTCTGTAGGCATTGATTCAATATATAACTTAGACTTCTGCTACAATCTATCTAAATTTATATTTTGTTTAGTTTTTTATAGTTGCTTGAACTTTGTAAACTTTATACCCTTCATGTTCAGTGAATTATTATGTCCTTTATTCTTTGTCCACCTTTTGTTATTGTTGGCCCTCAGTTTTGGTCTATTTTTGCTTAAGGAAACTTACTTAATCCTTATATTTTCCATCCATTTCCATCACATCCATCTCATTTTGATGTATTTTATGCATATTCAGGTATTTAATTTTAATTTTGCAATTTCTAGAATTTTTTTATGAAAATTGAGTTTCAATTGCAATTTTGGACTGAATCAGAAATTCCTGTAATAGCTATGTGCATGAAATATTTACAGGACACTTGTGCTCGAGCTAGATGCATGAATGGAAAGCTTGGGATCTAGGACTAAACTAACTCTGCTTGGTTTGGTCAAAACAAGCTTTATTAGTCCCGGTCAAGGCTGGTCAAACATGACTAGTCACCAGAAAATCCCTAGGAAATAGGGCAATTTTGAGATTTTATGGGATTGACCATATTTCTTGGGATGAATTGGATGAGCTCGACTTAGATAGGTGGATATGAGTAGATATGAGTGTTAGAAATAATATAGATCAGTTTGTTTCACAAAACCTCTATTTAAAGCCAAGACTTTGATGGCTTGAGAATGTAATTTATATGTAACTTTTATATAGTTTTATGCTGAGACACTTTGGAGTTTGAAGCTATTTTTTTTCTAGTTAAGAATAACCTAAGTACCCACGGGGGATTTGAACGAGTGATCTATCGCAAGGAGTGTTTTAACAACGCACCCATTCACCGTCAATCCAAAGCCCTGTTGGCAGTTTGAAGCTAATTTGAAGAACCTATCTCATTTCAATTTTTTGTTCATGCCTGGTTGATTTACTGAAGTCATTGTAGCTGAGATTTCTTCAAGTGTACAAGGCAAGGGTGGAGGGCCCCCACACCAAGCTAAGTGCACTTCTTGGTTCAATTTTCATAGCTTTCATAGATTAGTTCTTGTTTCAAATGTATTTAGTATTTAGATGTGTGATGATTGCTGAATGAATATTGGTTTAATTCTAATCTACATATGAAGGGACACACAGGAATTTAAGTTAAATTCCCCTTCTATTTGAGCTTGAACTAAAACTGAATTTCATTCTCCATTTCTTATTTGAAGTTATTTCTACATTTCTGGTTTGAAGCAATGGTGATTGTGATATAGTGGGATTGTGAAGAAGGACAACCTGGATCTCCTTAGTTAGGAGCCTCTTCTTTTACATCTTCTGCATCATAAACCATTGTTAATTAGTGCTCTTAAATTTATCTTCATGAAAGGAGTATTGTAGGGAAGGACAACATGGTTCTCCTAAGTTAGGAGCCTCTTGCCTCATATATTACATAAATGAATTATAAATTGTTAAAATAGGTTTATATTTGTAATATGTACTTCCTTAATTCTTCAAATTTTATCTTCTAAACTTGATTATATTTGATGTCCATATATAGTGGATTTGCCTCCAAGTTTTACAAACCCGGATTGATAATTAAATACTTTTGTTAATTTATGTTAATAAATTAGCCCAACATTTTGATGCCATTGCCGAGGAGGCAATTATCAACATAGTCAAATAGAAGATAAACAAGAACACTAAAAATTTAGCTAGTATACATTTCTCTTAGTTATGTTTCTTTATGCCTAGAAATAGAGATCCTAAAATTAAGTTTCCAAAACAAAACCCCAAACAAAAACATAAAAATCAAAAAAATAACTACAAAATCCATTTTTAACGACAAGATCTAAAAAAATGATGTTAAAGAATAGGTTACAACACTACTCCATTCTTCAACATTCTTTCTCATCAAATATTTATGATCAAAGAAATTTTCATGTCCAAAAATTCATTAAAGTATATTTTTTAAATTTGGATATGAGTTTACTTATGATCTTGTTACGAAAATGGATGCATTGGAAATTCTCTTATACTTGAGAGAATGAATTATTTTTCTAAAATATAATAGTATATAATAAAATAAATAAACAAGTAGAATGAAATCACAATAAGACTTCCATAATAAATTTGTTTCAAACAATTTCTTCAAATCATTGTTCAATATTCATTTGAAAGGACTACATGGAAAAATGCAGTAAGAACAAGCCTATTTTGGGTAACCATATAGGATAATCTGAAATCATGTTTTTTTTACATATCTCTTGAAATCTAGTTTTGGAATCCATTTTGAAGTTTTCAATTCATATCACAAATAAAAATGTGATCAAATTCAAAACTAGGTCTCAAGTGAAATGTTGAGGACAGAGTTAGTACATCCTATATTTGATGTGTCTAATGGAAACATTTTTATTTGAAATTCATAGAGGAGATAGCCCTTGGAATCTATTTTCCAAATAAATTTGAATCACATCAATCAGGTATCATATGAAAAAGTTATTCTTGAAATACTAACTACTTGTCAAAAAATCTGCATGGTAACAATTCTAGGTCTTGACTGTTCACTGGCATATTTGAAATACCAAATCATCCTATTTTCAAAAGCTATTTATATGGAAGATATATATTTAAGTCTAGTGTAAGACACAATTTGAATCACCCCATTTGGAGCTGAAATGAAAAATTTATGCCACATTTAGTGACTTCATGTCTTCAAAACAGTATAGTAAAACTCTGCCTCCTAGTCCTATTCATCACCAATTTTGTGATATCAAGCCTAAGAACTTTTAAAACCTGTTTCTACTGAACATAAAAAAATTAATATAATTTAATCTCCAAGTGGAATTGCATTGATCTGATCTTTATCGAAGAAGTTACACTTCAAACAATGACTGTTGATTTAGTTACAAATTAACGAGCAGCTTTATCAAACATGTCACTCCTTATAATTTTTACCATATCATTTTAAACCGTTTTGAAAACCTATTTATACAGGAGGTAGCCATATGAATTCACTTCAAATTGGCTTTGGAATCACTCTAATTGGATATAAAACGAATATTTTGTAAACAAAATACTGCTAGGAGGTCTAGGCTGGCCACCATTCCTCAAAGGGGTAAATAAATGCATTATGTTCGTCTATCATATTTGAATTTGTTTTTTAAGCAATGCTTGTAATGATTTACATGTTTATTGGAATAAGAGAGAGTGTACACCTCTCTTCCTCAATCATCTAATTTTGCATTGCAGGCAAGTGCTACGTTTTTGCAAGCCATGGGAAGAATGAAGGAGTGAACCCCATGGATGAAGTAATTTTCAAAGTCAAATTCATATTCTAGAATATGAATACAAATGTTCAAGTCGGAAAATTCACTTGATGTTGAGTTCATGCAATGAAACTCAAACTCTTGAAGATTGCTCTTAGATGCTTACCACCAACATCAACAAACCCTACGACATGATCGAGATCAAGGCAAAAAGACATGAACATAATCATCAGAAGAAGCAGTCAAGTTCAATACCATGTCAAGTCACATCAATCTCCAAAGATTCATTTCATATTGAATTCATATTGTTCATGATTTGATCATCATCATTTGTTCATGATTTGAATTCATATTGTTCATCATCCATACTATATGTTAAGCTCCATGACCATGCATATTGAAGTCCAGACTTACTACTAAATCATGACTTCCACATAACCTATTTCCATAAGCTTTTCATACTTCCCTACTCCATTACACCCCACCTCCATCTAGACAAGGAAAAAATAAAAAATAGAAAAAGGTCAAAAACAACAAAGGAGTTTGGTTGTGAAAATCCATGAAAGTGGCACAATACAAACTCAAATTCATATTGGAAAACCAACTCGTTTGGCCAATATGAATTCTCTATTTTGTTTTACCATTTCTTCAGATTGAGTTTGCAGCAATCATTCTCCAAAATAAACAAGACTTGAGGACAAGTCTTACCATCAGCAAAGGGGGAAGGTTCGCAAAAAAAAACTTAGTTGTGCAGCTGAATTGACGATGGAACTTGTATTGTTGGCAGTTTGGACCTGAAATATTTTTGAAATCAATTGCAGAAGGACATGAAATGTTAGCAAAAACATGTATATATTGCATAAGAATGTACATGACAGAAGGGACCTGAGTTATTATGAACCAATTGTAGAGGGACCTGAACGACATCAACAATCAATGGACTAGAATCAATGAAGAATGTAGAATAGGAAGCATAAATAAGCTCTATGTTTCTATCTATCTATGATATTCGAACAAGACAATTTCATCCAATATTGTTAAAGAACAACAACATTCATCTAATACTATCAGGGAAGTACAAGAATAGTAAGTGCACAATTTTGCTCTTGTAAATTTAAATTTTTGTAGAAATTTGTAGACTTTGTTAAAATTGAGTTAATACCTGAATGCATATTTTATATTCATTACATTTTCCTCATCCTATACCCATTATCGTAGACCGAATCCTATATTCATTTCATATTCATTCCATTTCATAACCCTAAATATCATTCTACATTTACCTATATTTATTTTCTATATTCCATATTCATTTCATAACCCTAACCCTAAGTAGTTTTCCTCAAAGCAAAAGGGATTAAAAAGGATGCAAAAAGTTGAACCTGCACAAACAAAGCAAACATTAGTCCTATGGAGACAATTTTAAACATGACCTAAAAATGGTCATTTTAAAATTAAGGAAATACATTGCAATACATATGGAATAAGTGCAAATCGAAATGATTAACCTTATCATAAGCGCATAAGAAGAAATGCTATTATTTATATATGCATGGTGTAAAGTTATGAAATACGATATGATGGCAAGTATATGGTAATATGACAAAGGGTAAGGTTATTATCATTTCAATAAATATCAAACATGCGCATTATTGAAGCCATTAAATCAAAATGATTTAATGATGAATGCAAACAATCGTAGGTAATGGTGAAAGTGCAAAACAAAACCATGCTTCATGCAACAACGTGGAAATCAAAACAAACAAAATATACAATAGTCAAAGGTATGGCAGTATGGGATATGGCGGCATATATGGTTACGGTGATGAGACAGGCCTGTACACCATGGATCCAGAGAACGTAGCCATAGGGAGGACGTAACCATGGCAGCTACAGGTACGCAGGACAAAAGATGACTTGGAGAGGTAAAAAAAAGAAATGTCAAACTACATTTAAAAAAACTCTGTAATGTTATTTTCCATAACTGAGCCTTTCACCATGTGAAAAGAAGTTGGAGCCATAAAAAATGCAAAGAGAAATGCTACGAGGAAAAAAAAATAGAGCTAAGCAAGGCAGCATGGAAATAAAGGTGGAAATTGTGGAGAAATAAGGCGGTTATACATAAGATCTAATGTTGAGTTGAATCCCATGGATTGCGCAGGAGAATCAGGTAAGGGTTAATTCCGGATTTTGTTGAGTTTTGAATGAATTTAGAGGATAAAAATAGATGAGTCCGTGTAGAGATAAGTAGGTAAATAGCGCCAGTTGGTTGCCCAGAATCTCGGGAAAGTTCAGGTAAAAACGAGATTCGATTTGCTTACAAAGATGAGTCGGGATTACAATCACCAAATTTTTGCTAGAACTACCTGTCATTTAATTGTTAATATGCCTGTTTATGCCACCAGTCAGCACGCTAAGGCGTTGAAACGAAGGTTGAGAAAATATCGGGATTTTTCGCTGAGATATGGACTGTTTGTTATTTATTTAAAAATTTATGCCACCAGTTAGCAAATAAGAATGTTTAACAGTGGAAAATGATATGCAACGCAGGATAATGGGGCCAAGAAACAAGGGAATCACGCCACTTCTTTAACAGCAGTCAGGTATATTTTATAAAATCGCCAAGTTTTCATCTAAAACGCAGTGTTTGCATACTGAAATTGATTGTTTGCATGATGACATGGCTTCAGATTAATTGCACAGTGAGTTTGCTTGCACAAATAATGCACGAGGAACTAGCTTCACGTTAATGAATGGGTTGTTAACTGAGAGATGGAGGAAATCAAAATAAATAATCACTGACAGATCTCGGTTCTCCATGAAATAAAATGTTTATTATAGTTTGACTGTATGCCGAAGTAATGAATGAAATTTTGAGTGAAGTTTTGAAAACATGTAGTTTGCTGAGCCGAAAACTACACCTGTCCATGCATTTTTATCAGACAATGTGATAAAAGACCAAGTTTTAGTTTGATTTCATAATGGAAATGATCAACGAAAACAGTGTACAGGGTTTATAATGTGAAAATCAATTCGTTGATTATAAGCAGTGAAGTGTTGTATATTGGTTACTGCATGTTGATTGTATAAATAATAAGGTACGAGTGCACATACAATGGCTTCAATTCAAAAATTAGGAAATGTCATAGGAATATGTTAAGAAAAATGAAAATTGAAAGGAGGAATTATGGTATGATTTCGTTTTTTTTGTATATTTCTTTTCCAAAACAGAGTTCAATTTCTTTCTTACAGAAGTGTGTATAAACATGGATATTTGGTTTGCATGAACAGAGCAGAGTGTTGACAAATAGCGACAATATTTCTTCAACGACATAGACAAAGGAGTTTTTTTTTAAATTTTGATGAAACGGAGGATAGAATATAAGAAATAGATTAATAAAAACATGTTTATTATGTTTTTATAGCCTTTCTATATCAAAATTTTTTGTTTACAGAAGGAGTAAGTTCATATTTTTGAGGATTGGTTTCATCTCTTTGTCAAGGGCATCAGAAAATAGGTAAGCAGGATACTGGAGAAGCATTTGAAGAGAAAAATTGATTTCAAATTGAATGATCATTCAATCTTAGAAATGCATCTCAATTTTAAGAAGCCACTATTTTTCATTGATTTTTCTGGGAAAATGAAACTGAAATTTGAAAAACGAAAACATGTGTTTTCTTCAAAACAAGCCTAATTAGGCTCCACGCAGACAGTTTTCTCAAATTAATTTCTATTTAGGATATTTTTATGGTTCTTTCAACCCCTATTTTGTAGATTGCGTGGGTAAACTAGTGGCTAAATTGAAAGTGAATGCCTAGACATAAAAAAATTTTCTTCTTTTAGTAAGATGTAAGAGTAGCTGCATATTGGATCCTTTGAGTAAAATTGTTGATATTGCTAATTTCAGAGGGACATGAATCATGTGTCAGACTATATTGCAAAATTCAAGTTTTATTTGTCGTCTTCTCTGAAGCCGCTCATCCAAAATTACTTATTGGTGTTTTATCATCAGAGGAGGAATAGTGTAACATTTTGAATTTGTATGTTGATGGTGAAACCTCATCACACATCGGCGACATTCATGTTCCCATCACTCCAAAATACATAGCCCAAGCCACATTTTTTCCACTGATCGGTAAAGAATGTCATCTACAATAAAAGAGAAGAAGTACATGAAGGCATAGATATCCTTTTACAGGAAGAGAAAGCTTCATCTTCAAGGGTCGGAGCCACAAGTATATCAGCAAGCCAGTAAGCATATGGAAGTAAAAGGTCAAAAGGAAGAAGCAAGCATGAGGACATGCTTGAAGATCAACAAGGGGGAGATGTTGGCCCTTAGTTTTGGTCTATTTTTGCTTAAGGAAACTTACCTAATTCTTATATTTTCCATCTCATTTTGATGTATTTTATGCATATTCAGGTGTTTAATTTTAATTTTGCAATTTCTAGAAATTTTTATGAAAAATGAGTTTCAATTGCAATTTTGGACTAAATCAGAAATTCCTGTAATAGCTATGTGGATGACATATTTGCAGGACACTTGGGCTCGAGCTGGATGCATGAATGGAAAGCTTGGGAAATAGGAGTGAGATAACTCCACTTGGTTCAATCAAAACAAGCTTTATTAGGTCCGGTCAAGGCTGGTCAAACATGACTAGTCACCAGAAAATCCCTAGGAAATAGGGCAGTTTTGAGATTTTATGGGATTGACCATATTTCTTGGGATGAATTGGATGATTTCGACTTAGATAGGTGGATATGAGTAGATATGAGTGTTAGAGATAATATAGATCAGTTTGTTTCACAAACCTGTATTTAAAGCCAAGACTTGATGGCTTGTGAATGTAATTTATATGTAACTTTTATATAGTTTTATGATGAGACAATTTGGAGTTTGAAGCCAATTTGAATAACCTGTCTCATTTCAATTTGTTGTTCATGCTTGGTTGATTTACTGAAGTTGTTGTAGCTGAGATTTCTTCAAGTGTGCAAGGCAAGGGTGGAGGGCCCCCACACCAAGCTAAGTGCACTTCTTGGTTCAAATTTCATAGTTTTCATAGATTAGTTCTTGTTTCAAATGTATTTAGTATTTAGATGTGTGATGATTGCTGAATGAATATTGGTTTAATTATAATCTACATATGAAGGGAAACACAAGAATTTAAGTTAAATTCCCCTTCAATTTGATCTTGAACTAAAACTAAATTTCATTCTCCATTTCTTATTTGAATTTATTTCTACATTTCTGGTTTGAAGTAATGGTGATTGTGATATAGTAAGATTGTGAAGAAGGGAAATCTGGTCCTCCTTAGTTAGGAGCCTCTTATTTTACATCTTCTGCATCATAAACCATTTTTAATTAGTGCTCTTCGATTTATCTTCATGAAAGGAGTATTGTAGGGAAGGACAACCTGGTTCTCCTAAGTTAGGAGCCTCTTCCCTCATATATTACATAAATGAATTAGAAATTGTTAAAATAGGTTTATATTTGTAATATGTACTTCCTTAATTCTTCAAATTTTATCTTCTAAACTTAATTATATCTGATGTCCATATACAATGGATTTTCCTCCAAGTTTTACAAACCCGGATTGATAATTAAATACTCGTGTTAATTTATGTTAATAAATTAGCCCAACAGTTATTATCCCACTTTTGCTTCATTTGTTGGTAGCATATCCAGACCTTCCAAATAGCTTCATCCATAGTTTTGGGGTTATCAAATTATATTCGTTCCTTCATAAATGCATCTAGGTTACCAATCAATCATTATACCTTTGTTGTTTCCTCTCATATATATGGAATGCACCTCATTAAAGATGTAAACTTTGTTATAAACTCATCCACGAAAAGTTTTCCTAGCTTAAGATCATGAAAATCCTTTTCTTTTTTGTCATAAAATCATTTTGTTAGGTATTTGTGTTTGAAATTCCCTTGCAAGTTTTCCCATGTTACTTCCTGTTCATTAATACCTCGTACTGTTTTGACCTCTTCCCACCATAAGGTGTGTTTTCCTTGTAACTGATAAACCTTTAGCTGAGCCTTCAAATTATTATCGTACTCATAAATTTAAAATTATTTGTTTTTTTTAATCAACCGGGCTTCAATGACTTCTTCTACCTCACCATCAAATGCGGGGGGTTGAATTTTCTTAAAGTATCCCTTTAATTCAATTTTTTGTCTTTTATGCCCCTTGTGAGTAAACACATTACCAGATTCTACCTGATTATGATCTTGATCGTATTCAGATTTAGGATTATCATCTCTTGGCTTGTGTTCCCCAGCATCGTTTCGATGATCAGGGCTTGGGATGGGATTTAGATGGTTTTTTCGATCTAGGAGACATTTCATGGTCCTTTCTTGTTCCTACATTAGTCTTTGATTATCTGCTCTTAATCTGTCCATCTCATCTTTCAATTTTTGAACTATATCAAACAATGTAGTGTTTGTATTCCTCCCCTGATTGAACCCACATCTTTGGGTTAGTTTCAGGGAATGGAACTAGACCTTCTCATATCAACGGTATGATGGTTGGTGATATCCAACTCCTCTGCTCTTCGTGTTTCCTCTATGTAAACATAAATAAATTCTATTATTCTCTAGATCACCCAATCAGTTCATAGTATTGGAACTTGGCTCTGATACCACCTATTTGATCTAGGTGGATATTGGTGGCCAGCCACCTACTGCACCTACACCTCCAATCGATTTCTTCTGTTTCCTTGATTATAGTAGCATTTACTATTTTTACCATTTTTCAGGTCATGAACTTTCGGGGCTATTTTGACCCCCTAAATGACATTTTTTGAGGTCCACAGTAGGACTGTAGTCATATATAAGGGCTTGTGGAAAACATTGTAGTAGTCAAAGATATATTTACAATGAGGTATCGTATGTGCCAAATGGAGATGATATGACCAAGTTATGACCCTGGGAAGTTGGCTACCCAACTATCCCCAACAGGGCCCGCAAACTCTTAGTATTTCATCTCCTGGGGTTAGGGTTTTGGCTGTTTAGGGTTTTCCTTTGTTGTTAAATAATAAAAAGGCCCTTGAGCCTCATTGTAACATAGTTCAAAGGCATGTAGCCAGCACATCTCTTCTCATATATAAGCTATCATTGCCCAAGCTAGTTTATTTCCATTCTATATGTAAGAATATTTCATTTCTTTGATATCAATGAAATGAAGTTTTATTTCTACTGTATCTTTGTGTTTTAGTGTATATCTATACTTTTTTGTTCCTACATAAGTATGGATCAATGGTATCAGAGATGTCTTCTCTTTCTCTACTTTCTTTGCATGTCCCCAATGAGGTCAGGGTATAGGGAACTAGGGAACATACTGGTTAAACCTTTGGAAGACCAAACTTGTGAACCCTGTCAGCCTCCCATGGCAAAAGAAAACAAAGATGAGGGGGTAGGAGATCCTTTCAAAATATTTCTCAAGGAAGCCCTCGAGTGACAAAGGAACCCGATGATGAATAACCTTTCCCAAATCCTTTGGTGGCTACCCACAGGTGACACATCTTCATCCAACATCCACTATAGAGGAGCCACTGCTTTTAAGGTACAATTTAACTTTGATGTTCCCATATTTAAAGCCATATAGATGTAGATATACAAATAGATGGTTAAATATGTTGGAAGGATATTTTTCAGTTCATGACTTTTCCAAATCATTTTGCACTCCTCAAAGTTGCCCCACATGTCAAGGACTGGTTGAAAAACTATGGTGAACAAAAGGACGAGAGGGAATCCCCACTAATTTTGAGTCACATCCACTTTGAATTCTTTCCGAGATGCCATTAAGGTAAAATGTTACACTCTCAAGAGCTATGAAAATAAATACATAAAGTGGACCACGTTGTGCCAAGGAAGGGACCAAGATGTGCTAGACTTCACAAATATTTTTCATACCCTTCACACGAAGCTAGGTATGAAGGATTCTGAGCACCATTTGGTACTCAAGTATATCGAATGTCTAAGAAAGTACATACAGGACGAGATGGAGTTTCTAGACATCTCCTTTCTTAGTGCCACCTTTCGATACATTGTTAAGATCAAGCATAAATTTAAATAGAAGAAGTGAGACTTGCATCTGTGAATCCGAAGAAAGCGAAAGGCAAGCCCAAAAAAAAAAGGACAAAGCCAAGGTGGGGTGGCCCAAGACAACCCACCAAAGCCACAAGAAAAAAAAAACAATACGAAGATAAGGAAGGACACAAGGAAATTATGTGAGTTCTATAAGAGCCCCACTCACAACATAAGTGAGTGTTGAGCCATGCAAACACTGGTGGGCAAGCTGAAGGCTTCTGAATTAGATTCATGTTCTGACTCTCAGTCAGGAAACGAAAAGGGAAATGACAAAGTGAAGCAGATTATTAATGCAGAGCCTAGTGCCACCATTTCCCCCACCATGATCTAGAAGGTTGAGCCAAAAGATCCAGGGGAGGGGAAGTGACTTTTCCACTCACAGATGTGGGTGAAGGGTTCTTTTTTGTAGTTCAGTATAGACAGTGGAAGCTAAAAGAACCTCATTTAAGCAAAGGCCATGAAGTGGTTGGGTCTACTAAACACACCACACTCGTACCCATAGACCATCAGGTGGCTTCACCAAGGGCGAGATCTCCACGCGAGCTAATAGTGTCGTCGTCGCTAGAACATCAAGCCCTTCACAGATGATATGATGTTGCTCCTCTTGAAGTTTGTGATGTATTATTAGGCCAACCATACTTGTTGAAGTGTCATGTTGTGTATGAGTCTAGGCCTTACATTGTCATTATTTCTTTGGAATGAAAGTTATACATGATAGTGGAGGTAGCCCTGCTTACCACCATCTCTTTAATCTCTATGAAGAAAGGAAGTAAGATCATTTCCCAAACTGGAAAGGCTTTCCTGTTTAAGATTCAGCCTTAAGGCAAGAAGAATATTGTGGCCACATCCATAGCCTCAAGACAAAGCTCCTCTACTTGGCAGCAGATGGACAAGGTTGTGGAAGAGTATAGGGACATCTTCACCTCACCCATATGGGTACCCGTATACTATCAGGACAAGCACAACATTGATATGACCCTAGGCGCGCCTCTACCCAATAGACCGACCTACCAATGCTTTGTTCTAGAGAATTATGAAATTTAGAGGGAGATTCAAGAGTTGTTGCAAAAAGGGCACATCAGTCCAAATTCATCACCCTCTAGAAGGTCGATCACGTTGGTATAGAAGAAATATGGCACCTGGAGACTTTGTATTAACTATCGAATGCTGAATAAGATCATTTTCTAGAATAGGTATCCAATGCCATGGATTGATGAACTTTTGGACCAACTCAAATACGCCAAATATTTCAGCAATATTGACTTGAAATCCAAGTACCATCGGGTACCAATTGAACCCTTGAATGTGTGAAAGACTACCTTCAAATCCAAGGAGGGCCTTTTAGAATGGTTGGTCATGCCCTTCGGGTTGACAAATGCCCCTGTGGCCTTCATGTGGTTGATGGAAGAAATCTTACAACCCTTTACCAACTCATTTGTGGTAGTGTACCTGGACGACATGTTGATCTTCAGCCAGAATTTGCAAGATCACATAGACCATATCCAACTGGTCCTCTAAGTTACCCTACTATAACACAAATTATGTGCCAATTTGGAGAAATGAAATTTTGGTATGACTCAGGTTCAATATTTGGGGTACATCATTAATGAGAAAGGTGTGCATGTGGACCCAACCAATACACAAGTTATTTGAGATTGGTCAGACCTAACCACTCTAGTAGAGCTCCGAAACTTTCTGGGTCTTACCAATTTCTATCGCAGGTTCATGGTGGGATTCTTTCATATCACTTGGCCTTTGAGTCATGCCACCAAGGGTAGAGCGAAAGAAAAGTTATTTTGAGTGTAATCCCCAAAAAAGGCGTTTGTTGAGTTGAATCCTCACCTCTACTCTTCACTAGTGCTCACATTACCAAACCTGCAACACCCATTTGAAATTAAGATAGACACCTCCGACTATGTTATTGGTTCAGTTCTTACACAGCAGGGGCATCCAATGGCATATCATAGTGAGACACTTTTATATATAGTTCAAAAGTATCCCACTTATGACAAAGATATGTATTATATTGTGCAGGCCTTTCAAAAATGGAAGCATTACATTTTGGGGAAGGAAACAATCATCCAGACAGATCACTGGCCCCTATGGTTCATACAAAAACAAGTAAACGCACAGAATGATCACCATCATATATGGTCCACAAACCTTCAACAATTCCATTTAAACATCAATTACAACAAGGGTAGCACCAATAATGTTGCAGACTATCTCAGTCGACCACTGGTCATGGTGCTGACTGTTATCCTCCACAATATCCCAAGGCTGAGAAGGGAAATCAAAGGAGGTAACCCCAAACCAGTTACGGCTCAGAAGCTAGCCCCGTTAAACCAAAGAGGGACCTCTCTATGAATTCAAAAACAATGATGACTAGAAAGTGAAATTATTTTAGGCTAGATATGTTAGGCTCAGGTAGGTTTTTGAAAGTTATAGGTTTTGATGTTGGATAAAGGATGAAAACTAGGTAGCTATGTCAAATGATCAAAGGCTTACATCAGTAAAGATATAGAGGAGCAAGGTAGCAATTCTTTTATGATGGCTTTAGGTTTTTTGAGTGTATTGCAGTGTTTGGAAAAAGAAAATGTCTTAATGAGCATGTGCATAATGAATTCATTAAGTAAGAAGGAAAATTACACAAAATGATATTCCCATCAAAACATAGATTCATGTAAAGAATTATGTTTATAAGAATTAAGGAAAACTAATGAAGAAAAAAGATATAAAAAGGCGAGATGTATATCGTTCAAATAAAACTAAAATAGATAAAAAACATCATCACAAGCTCACTACACATGAATTCCTAGATAATAGATGTAAACTGCTCCTTTGATTTCCTAAGTAAAATGTCCAAGTACAAGCTACAAGTGTTATCTTCTCTTATATCCAACCCGTTCTAATATTGAGAAATGATACATATAGACCAAAACAACATCTCCCTTCTCTCAAGGATTGATTTTCTGAGTCTAGGAACGAATACATGAGGTGTTGCAACCAAACCCTAATGTCTAGGCAAGTTAAAACAACTCCTTCATTTAAATTTGAATCAAACTACTCTCATTAATGAGACCTAAATTAACATAAAAACAAATTAAAAAGACTATTTACCCATAATTTCATCACATTTACATAAAAATAGAAAAATTACATCATGGTCGGAATCTGCTGAAACAATTTTGAAGAAAGGCTCTCATAAGGATATGCGTAGCCCCTCACTTGCAGGAAGATTTTTTAGGCCTTCCTGTGCTCCAAATTTTGCACTTGGTAGCTCATTGGAAAGCTCTAGATCTATATCTATATTTTGAATGATCAAGAAAGTGATTTTGATAGTCCAGTAGAATAAAAATTGATTTTCCCAAGACTACTCTGATATGCATAGTGCCTGTTACGAAACAGTGGCAAAAAGTAACTTTTTGACACTTTTTTTGACATTTTCTCCCAATTCGTCTAATGAAAAGTTTACAAAAGTGGATAGATGAGATTCTTAGGCCATTTTCTATATAGCAATGGTGATTTTTTGGAAAAAGGAACCCTGAGGAAAAAGCGCAGTGCTTAGGCGTTGCACATATAGTTGTTTCTGAGTCTCAAAACAGGCTAAAAAGTACCAAAAATTCTAAAATGACAAAAAATTCTGAAAATTTCTTCAAAATTTTCCAGTGAAGTCATCCTATGATATGTCATGTCATGATGGAGGCCTTAGAAAGTAGATCAAGCTTTTCTTTATCCCTTTGGCTAGTTAGGGTTTCCTTAAGTTTTTCCTTCGATTGCTTGATTCTGACTTGGGATACCTGTTCTTTGTGTAGTAATGCATGCCTGTGTGTCTTTGCAAGTTATTCTCCCTCCTTGCCTTCTCGAGGAGCTTCTCTAAGTGGCTAATATACTCTAAGTGACCTTTTCCAGCCAATATAATCTGTTTTCATTGATCTGTTTAGTAATTAAGTCATTCACAGTGATTTGACCTCTAGGTGGAGAAACTTATTTTTGCAGCTTAGGGAATATCTTGAGACCTCTTGTTCTTGGTTTCACTGGTGAGCTTTTCTATTATTTATCCTTTAAATCATTCAACTGAACCACTACTTTTCCTTTACATCCTCCTTCTTCAAATTTGTTATGTGATTGTTTTGGAGCATTTGGTTTACTTTTAATTGCATGTGTTATTGCTCTAAGCATGCTATCAAAGAATTAGCCTTTTTCAACCTATCTTCCAACGTTTTGATCTCAGCTTCCTTTTCCATTATGATTTTCTATGCAACTTTGTCTTCATGACCTTTCTCCAAATTTGTCACATTAGTGCCTAAATGAGTGAATTCCTCATGCTGTGGGGATGCTCTCTGTTCACCTGTAATAGGCTTGTCCCTTTCAGCAATCTCTATAGAAAACAAAAGACTTTTGCCTCTAGAATAAGTCTTAGTCACTTATGCCTTAAAAATCCTCTTGGTAGGTCTACTTGAAGAAACTACTTCCTGCTGTGTTGGTGAGTTTAGAGGTGTTGATTCATTACCAGATGTAGCTAGAGAAGCTTCGGGAAAAGATGAATTTGCAAAGCCATCCCAAGACAAATTTACATGTGCCAATTCATGAAAAACTAGAATTTTCACCAAGCGAAGATTAAATAGACTAGTATGATGATTTTCTCCCATATTTTGTACATTCTTCATCATTTTTTTTAGGCTTCTGTAAAGATAGTAAGGCAAGTTGAGTAGCTTCACAGCGGTGAAATGCATCAAAAGCATCATGTGGTACTGATACAATCTTGAATACCTACCCTCACATGTAAAATATTTCATGATCAATCTCAAGAGAGGGGCATATCTGTCCAGCAAATGTCTGAATGGAAAAACATGTTTTGGAGTTGTCTTAAATGGTGATTTCAATTACATTGTGTGACTTTGAAGGTCAATGTCTCTTTTCTTAAACCAAGTTTCTCCAGTGTTGGGAATCCTTGTGGCTATAGAGATGACCTCCCTTGAAATAGTGAACTCAATTCCTTGTATAGTCACCTTATCCCTTATCAACTTGGTGGAAAAAGAAGTGGTTAGTTTGTCATGGAACCTAAGTTGCTCAATTCTCTCGCAAAAGACAAGACAACCTGCATATTCAAATGATTTTATGAGGAGAGGTGATGATATGATCTCTTGGGTTGAGGTAGGCTCACATCTTATGACCTTCCCTCCTTTATTCTTCTTTTTTTCAGATGATTCAAAATCCACCGCAAAACCTAGCTCTATGGGGAGAATTTAGAGTTTTACTTGTAGGAAAACACATAATTGAGATAGCTTGAGAAAATTAAGGGAAATGAAAGGGATAGGAAGCTTGTAAATTCTTGGGAAAATTTGGGATGGTAGTGAGGGATGTTAGCAAGCTAAGGAAGGTGGAATTTCAAAATGTGGGTGAGGGAAAAGGCTTTAAAGAGAGAAAACATAGTTGTAGCCTAGGAAAATGTACTCTAGGCTAGGGTTTATGTAAAAATGATGAAATTTAGGGATGGGTTTGATAGGGGTTGTTTGGGAATCTGTAATTAGGATAGGATAAGGTGTATAAGCATTAGGATACAAGTTTTGATAATAATTCCACCATGGAAATCATGGAATCATTGAAAAATGTCTTTAAAACCCTATGAGAGGGAAATGAAATATAGTAACACAACTAAGAGATTACTTGAGTGAATAAGAGGCCGCCAACTTGGATTGAATGTGAAGGAACCTGAATGTGATGAAATAAACCATTTTGAAGAAGCTTCAAGCTTTTTGATGAAAAACAAAAAAATCCAAAGAAATGTGCAACACAACATTGTTTTTGGGAAAACTAGTGTCTTTTTGATCGACTAGCCCTCTAGGTTTGGCAACTACCCTAGAAACAACAGTTTAAAGCAATTCAACGATTTCTTCTATGTATGATAGACAAGAGAAAGAAAATGGAACCAACCTAGAACTTCTATTTAATCCCTTGCTTGATCTTTCTCCCCCTTGACATAGCTTGCAACTCCTCCCCGTACTTAACCTGCTTGGAGAGTACCTGTAGAAACAAACTAACAAAGAACCGTCAAAGCATCTTGATCTATTATGACATAAACTTTACAGAATCATATATATAATGAACATACAATAGCATTCACAAGTGATAACATTCACAATTGCACAATCATATGGAAGAAAATTTGAAGAACTTTATTAAATAGAAGGGAGAATTACAACCCACTTGTCTGAACCAACATCATCCTCCCAGCATCAAACCCTCTTCACCTCATGAAATAGCAATATCAAACCAACAATACAATACTCCTTCCTAAATTACAAACTATCAACACTTGCAATTCACAATATTCCAGCCTCTAGATCTCTTAGATGAGGGATGCATTTATAGATGTGTGCAAGGGTGTGAGTCATCTCTGGGTTTTGATTAGTGTCATTCCACTTGTTACAATTGGTTCCACTTGGAGATTTCTTGGATCTCTTACTCATCCCTGGGTGAATTCAGAGAGGCAAGTGTCATAGGAGAAGTTTCTAGAAGATTCCATGAGAAACCACCTAGCAAACTGTCTCGGACATTTGTCCATCCTCACCCTTCACACCATATATAAGGCCTAATCAATATGCATCGCACTTGAGCAGTATACCACTCAGTATGCATCACACTTGGCAAGTGTAGAAGTCAATATGGTTCAGTTTAGGCTATTTCTGGATGGTTTCTCAAGTGGAACTTTTGGGGAATGATGTAATCAGATAACCATGTTCTTTTAGGGTATAAAACAACTATTTTAGGGGTTGAAGAGACCTAGTTTATCGACATATAAGTTTGGGGTTGAAGTGCCCAAATATGTCTATAACAGTTGCCCCCTAAAGCATGAAGTCATAAATTTTGATGTCGGGTGAAATGCTTTATCATGAGGATCTGAGGTTTCGAACTGGAAGGTGACCTGCATAAGTTACAATGCAATATATCATCATAATATAATTTTCATGATTTAGCTGAGGTAGGAATTCCCATGCTCATATTTGTAAACTGATTTCATGTACATAGATTAAATAGTCGTCAACAGATGTATATTGGTGATTCTTCAGATGTAGATTCATCATCCTTGGTTCGGATGACTATCTATGTAGCGTCTTTGTACATTTGATGTTTTTATATACCTGAACATATCACAGCCCAGATGGATGAAACTAGATCTAGGGTCTTCAAACTTGTTCAATCTTCACTCGATGTACAAGTCATTCCATGTGAAGAGATGTTCTGAAGTCGAACATGGAAAGATATCGCTTGATTACCAGCCAATAATGTGAGTTGTTAACAGACGTGAGAGGAATCACTGATAATGATAATGACCCTCAAGGTACTATAGTACAACTCACGTGGTGTAAATATATGATCCAATGTCAAATACCACACAAAATCTTTCGGTCGAAGGCCATTGATGTCAATCTGTCGAAGGAAGTGAGAAACTTGCCACTGAGGCATGCAAGCTTCAAAGCACTGAATGAGGTGTTTCTAAGTCAACTTCTTAGATAATGAGCTGATGTCGACAAGAAGTGACTCGTCATAGGAGGACATTAATGTATCCCACATCTATGACATGAAACGAAGTAAATGATTTCTGGAGGTGAAAACGATCTGACGACACAAGGTTCAGGAATGGCGATCATGAAAAAATGAAGGTTGAAGGTATTGCAGCGGATGAGGCATTAACTAGATTGTGGTATCTCAATTAAATGACTTCTCTTGAACATGTCGGTGGCACTGAGATGGATTGGTAGCATTAACCCCAAAAGATGCATGGTGGGGAAGACCAATGGTGAGATGACCGGTGAACAGAATAAGCCAACCCGGCGCAATAATGGTGATGGAGTGAAAGTGTCATGTTCAAGAGCAACCTGCTACCATAAGTTCTTCAAGTTTTTTCCCTTTTTCCCCAGTCATTGCTGACTAGTACCTCTATATTTTTTTCAAGCTTGAGGAGGATAACATATGCTTCTTCTATAATTTTCCCTTCAGGCAAACCTGTCACTATGTTTTAACGATTCTAGCGATAGTGAAACTCAGTCTTGTCTAGAATGGACAAGTTTGTCGCTATTGTTTTAACGAGTTTAATGTCAAGGATAACTCGGTCCTTTTCATGTTTAGAGAGTTTGAAAAAGGGTGAAAAGAAAACTCCAGAAGTTATTTTTCGTAAAATAATCCCTTAGGTCCAAAAAAGGATAAAATAATACAAAAGGGATGACTTTTCTGATCACTTTAACGAGCTGAAAAAGACAAGTGCTCAAAATTTTTCGTGAGATAATCCCTCAGTTCCAAAAAAGATTAAAATATACAGGAGGGATGACATTTTCAAGCATTTTAACGAACTGGAAAGGCCAATTTCTCAACAATCTTTTCATATCTAACGAGTCTGAAAAGCGTTTAAAGGAGACTCGAATTTGAGGAACAAGTGGTGTCTATGGTAGCAATTGGTTCTGGGTAATCTTGGAACTTCTCAAAACATGGTGATTTCTGTGAAGAGGTTCGCTAATAAGACCACTCGTCGCAACTATTCCTCAAAAGGGTAAACAACCAAATGGAAGCGTATGATTAGCCAAAAGAATGGAGGTGATGAGAGGTACACAACCAAGGCTCAAAAGGCTGATAGAATGGCAATCAAAAAGGTTATTTAGGTGGTGGGTTCATTTTTTGACAAGCTTGAACCATGGGGGAACCATGCTTTGGTTTTTTTTTTTTTTTGGTTTTACTTTTACGCAAGCTCGAAATGAGAAAGCTAAAAATTGAAAATGCAAATTGTGACAAACCTAAAAATAGAAAATGAAAATGAAAACGGAAATAAAAAATAGTTTTCATGCCCCTAGCATGATGAAAAGGAGAGTCCCCTATAACCATATGGAAATTACTGTGGCTAGGTAGGATGGTTTCATCCAGAAGACAAAATATTTCCTTGGCTTCATCCAGGATAGACAAAGGTGAATGGTGTGTCAGACCAATCACATAACCTATAGGGAAACTTATCTTTTCAACTAGGTTCATCCATAGAATAGGCAATCATGCATGCCCCCAAGCTTCGTTACATTCACTAGACTACTCATGGCAATCAGGCAGATGGAATGAAGGTTCAAGAGATACCACTGATGTAAAAGGACCATTTAGGGATGATGATTGACTTGGAGCTATGCTTGGACTGAGAAATGAAAGCTGGTCAACAATGACAATTTTGCCTTCATGTGGGAAACACATCACTCGAAAGAGTGTTGAAACAATAGCTTCCATGTTATAAACATAGTGACATCCAAGGAGTAGATTTTAATATAACAGTCCTGGGACTATTATCACATTCAGATGAATGGTTTTCCTTCTCAAAGTGATTGGTAACTTAGGAAGGATCCCTAACGGTCGGCTGCTTCCTTTGTTAAAGCCTAACAGATTCTGTGTAACAGGAATAAGCGATGGCAAACCAAGTCCTTTCCAAGTAGTTGAGGAAAGGATGCTCACTGATGCACCCTCATCTATGATAGTGACACGATCATTTTGTAAACTTGTGCTATGATCCAGAAAGGTACATAAGAAGGAAGGCAGGATCTTGCTAGTTGATTCCAATTAAGGGAAGTGACTAGACTACTTGGAGGGGGAACCGGATAAATGGGTGAATTAACCCCTTGAGTTACGAGAGCTGGAGGGTTTTCCTCTGGTCTAGATGCAACAGGCAGATTGCCCCAAGGTCGTTAGAATCTGACGTAACATAAAGAACTTGAATGGTATCATCTCCACTCTCTTCGAGAAAGGTACAATTTTCTGAAGGTAAACCTGGGTCAACTGTCACCTCGACCTATTGATTTTGGTCGGGTATAGACTCATAAGATTCACTTTCAGAGAGAGTGGTTTCGACTGGCGGTTGATTTAAGTCGGTTGATTTTTCAACTAGCAAAGGATTTGGGGAGAGTTTCCTATAGCCAGATTGAAGTTGCTACAGTGATGCAGGATAATTATCCAACACTCTCCTGGCTTCATCCAAAAAAGGACAAAGGTGAAGGGTATGGCTCCCTTCACATAATTTACATGAAAATCTTATCCTTCTCATCTATCCATGAACTTTACTATCACCATTTGAAGGTGTGTTATCAACATGATCTCTAGAATTTGATGACATAGGATGTCATGAATGGGGATGCCATTCCTTAAAGATCTGAGGAAAGAAAGGACAGTCTCGAGAAAAATGGTCACCCATACAAATTATGCATGGAAATTTGGCTTTGGAAAGTCTAATGTGCAGATTTTCACTCGATGATGCATTTAAAGCAATGGTTGCTTGGTTACCCCCTTGCTAAATTGGCTTCTTCTTCTTCTCCTTCCCTTTCTTCTTCTTCACAGCCACCTGGTTACTAGCATCACTACTTTCACCAAGTGAAGTGGAAGAAGTGGAGGGAGAAACAAAAGAAGAAGAAGGTGAAGGGTCAACTTCAGTATCAACTAGAGGTTGATTCAATTGCAGAGGAACCATGGCATTTTGAACCACGGAGGTTGAAAACTGCCATACTGGCAGGCCAATGGTAATCCTCAGGAGGGACAATGTGGACATATACAGGGCACCAATATTTCCCCAAGAAGAAAAAGGACTAGGATTCCCCTCAAAAGGGATTCCTTGATTGGTGGATCCCAGATTTGTCTCCATATATCTCAACCTAAGATCAACTAAGGAACAGGGATGTGATTCTGAATTCAATTAATTTTAAAGACGATTTGACACAACTTTGCTTTTTTTTTTAGTTTTTAAGAGTCGAGAAAAAGCTAAGGATGGCTCTAGTCTCCTTTTATTTTTAGTGAGCCTGAAGTGACAAGTGCTCAGATGGAACTTTTATTTTAAAGAGTCGAAAAGGAACGAAAGTGACTACTCTAGAAAAATCTAGACTGTGGGATACCAAACCAATCGCAAAACTGCAATATACAACTTGGTGATAAATTAAAGAGAAATTACAAAGGACTTATGTACGGCAGTCAATCTTCCCAAATGCTGCGTTCAGTGCATTGCAATCAATAAGGTGGTAGACTCAGCTTCCTATGGATAAAGGATATAAGCCTATTGTGGTCTCCCAATATATATGCGACGGTACGGGGAGCACAATTCTGTACTAGCACTTGTCGTATCAAGGCGGAGGAATCACCCAACCTTCAATGAAAACGATATTTACTAGTTTTTACGATGCCAGAACACGTCTCTAACCTAGACCTCTAGATGTGTTGCGTTAAGTTCCAAAGCATTGTTAGGTTCATTGAAATTTATTTTAGAGTTGATTAAATTTTTCCTTTCAATGGTTCACCACATGATGTTGATTTGAAATTCCTAAAATGCAATCTACAATGATAAACAATCTTTGTTTATTTTGAGCAATGAAAATCCTAGCTACTAGGAAAAGAAGATTACAATTGTTTCAAACAAAGAGCAAAGAGCACACACTAGTGCATTTTCCTAAATCACATTTCGCACACAAACTAAATGCAAATGTAAATGCATGTATTTGTTTTTCGTTCTCCTTAATGTAAAAAAATGTCAAAAAGGAAAACTAAATGTAGCAAAGATCTAAAATATTTCTTTCAAAATGACATTTTCGACAATTTCTTTTTCAAAAGAAAAAGGAAGACTAAACGACACTTTTCAATTTTGAATAAAAACTTCTTTTGACGCTTCGAATATCAACAAATCAAACCAAATACATGACAAAAAGTTCAATCAACTATTCAGGGAAGGAAGAATCGACGACACTTCTCTTTTGACACGAAACGATGATTATGACACTTTTTGTACGAAAGTGACAGATCGATTTAAGCAACTTTTCGACAAAGGATTGTAAATGATGAACAAATACATAAAACCATTTACTAATCCTAAACTAATGGAGGCTGATCTATGTGATGCAAGGAGGATTCAATAATGAGGCATTGTTCATAACCAACAAAAACAACTAAACAATACTGAAAACAAGGACAAAAACCCCCAATTTCTAGAATGGAAATAGGTTCAGTCAGTCATCACACCTGGGATTCACAGAAACAAGGATGCATCACACATTACACACTTGGGAGGTGTGATGCATACTGGGTTATAGTGACAGGTAGTGCGATGGGCCAGGGAGTGCAACTGAAATGGATTTTGGCTTAGATGTGCAACGGTTTTCAATGAGTTAAGATGAGATTTGATAGATAGTAAAGAGAAAAGTACATAGGAATGTCTTGAGAGGTTATTGAGCTACCAAAAGGGGATCTAGAGTGCTTGTAAGTCAAATGTTTAATTCATAAACTAAACAAAAGATTGACTGAAGCAACATTCATCTACTATGCAATTACAGAGCAAGAGAAATTCGAAGGCTACCTGGCTGACTTCAGGCTCAGTCTATATTTTATGAAACAAAAAATAACAACAAACAAACGTCTATTCTTACCCTGTGGAGTCACTAATTTTTTTCTAGGAAAACTAGTGTCTTTTTGAAAGACTAGCCCTCTAGGTTTGGCAACTACCCTAGAAACAACAGTTTAAAGCAATTCAACGATATCTTCTATGTATAATAGATAAGATAAAGAAAATGGAACCAACCTGGAACTTCCGCTTAATCCCTTGCTTGATCTTTCTCCCCCTTGACAGAGCTTGAAACTCCCCTTCATAACTAACTCGCTTGAAGAGTACCTGTAGAAACAAAGTAACAAAGAACCGTCAAACAATATTGATATATTATGACATAAACATTACAGTATTAGATATATAATGAACATACAATAGCATTCACAAATGATAACATTCACAATTGCACAATCATATGGAAGAGAACTTGAAGAACTTTATTAAATAGAAGGGAGAATTACTACCTAGTTGTCTGATCCAGCATCATCCTCCCAGAATGAAACCCTCTTCACCTCATGAGATAGCAAGATCACACCAACAATACAATTCTCCTTCCTCAATTACAAACTATCAACACTTCCTTGCAATTCATAATATTCCAGCCTTTGGATCTCTTAGATGAGGGATCGATTTATATATGTGTACAAGGGTGTGAGTCTTCTCTTGGTTTTGATTAGTGTCATTCCACTTGTTACAATTGATTCCACTTGGATATTTCTTAGATCTCTTACTCATCCCTGCACGAATTCAGAGAGGTAAGTGTCATAGGAGAAGTTTCTAGAAGATTCCATGAGCAACCACCTAGAAAACTATCTCGGACATTTGTCCATCCTCGCCCATTGCACCCTATAGAAGGCCTAATCAGTGTGCATCGCACCTAAGCAGTTTACCACTCATTATGCATTGCACCTCGGTAGTGTAGTAGTCAGTATGATTCAGCTTAGGCTATTTCTGGATGGTTTCTCAGGTGGAACTTTTGGGGAATGATGTAATCATATGACCATGTTCTTTTAGGGTATAAAACTACTCTTTTAGGGGTTGAAGAGCCCTAGTTTATCGAGATATAAGTTTGGGGTTGAAGTGCCCAAATATGTCTATAAAAAGCATGAGGATAAGTGCAGCGCTGATAGAAACTGAGTTGTGGGTATGCAAGGACTGACCTTTGGTTGCAAAATGTGATTTGTCTTAGCAGAGTAGTATCTTGGAAAATGAAATGAACAAATGGAGAGTGAGTTTGACTCATTTATAGCTTGTGGAAATTAATTCAATACTTGGAGTGGCAAGAGTAGAGAGAGAGGTTGCAGTAGAGAGAGAGATAGACCCACCATCCTTTTTCATAACTTGACTTTGATGTATCTTTATAATACAACTTCATAGCTTTATGAAATTATTACATTATGAATGAGATAAAAGGACATGCTTTAAAACCTTTTATTGACATCTTGACTCTCACTACTCCTTTATAAAATGATTTTAATCGTGATATGACTAATTTTCATGAAATTAACCCTATGACCTAGTGGTCACCCATCATAGACTTATGAGATGAATTATGACCATGATGACCATGACACTCTTTCAAAAAGGAATGACCTGACCATGCCGAGGGTGGTGACTTTTCAAACCAAAGGAGTAGTGATGACCTAGACCAACATTGACCAATGACCAAATTTTATTCTTAAAACCTAATGAAATGATTAAAATTTGACTTGAAATCCCTAAAAAAAAAACCTTCTAAGAGCATATTTGATCACTAGTGATAGGCAGAACTGATTGACATTAACATTGGATCTAGCTGGGGATGGCAGATCCTTAGGAGGTGATGAGAACATTGTAGACCAAGTAGCCTTATCCATTGGGAATGGAGTCAAAAACAAAAAAGAAAACTCAATACTGAAAGTTGACTCACAAATTTACTTTGAAAAAAAACGAATGTTTCAAACTAGCAACTGGTAAAAAAAGCCTTATGGCTTTCTCCTTAGGCTTTAAGCTCCCTTGATAGCCACTTCACACTCTAACAGGAAAGTAAACTAGTATGTAAAATGATAGTGATGATTTCCATAAATTTCTCAAGTAAGTTAGTGCTTGAGAAGCCTACCATTGATTGCTCCTCCTGAATAATCTTGTCCATTAATTTCTTCTAGCAGATAAGCATTCTTACCTCTGAAAAATGAGATTTTGTATAGTCCTTTCCATAGATTTTCAAACTTACCGTGCTTCCCTTTTCTTAATTTCATGCATCCCAATGAAGAACTACATCACCCATGTTGAAATTATCTTCTTTAGTCTTGCAGACATAAATATTCTTTATTCTTTCTTGAATTTTAGAAGTATTCTGCAGCACTTCCTCCCTACTTTTTTGTTCTTGGATCATCTAATTTATTCTTTGATTCACATCATTCAGCTCATTGTCCACTTCCTGCAAAATCTTCATGACCAGGACAACAAGGGATGAAGGAAACACAGTATCAACCCCGTACACCAACTGAAAAGGCAACATGCCTATGGATTTCTTGTTACTTACCCTGTATGCCCATAAAGGACTGATGAGCTTTTTATGCCAGTTATTTTTGTTGTCCTCCAACACCTTCTTTATTATGTTGATCAATGATTTATTGGGAGATTCAAGCAGCCCATTCCCTTGCAGGTAATAAGCAGTTGATTGCCCCAATGTGATATGATAATTCTCACAGAATTCCACCATCTTTTTCAACTTAAAAGAAGGAGCATTATCGGCGATTATCTTCTACGGGTAGCCAAATCTTGACAAGAGATTAGATTGTATAAATTGAATGACAACAGAATCAGTAGTTTGCCAGGTTGGGATCACCTCAATCCAATTCATAAAGTAATATGTAGCTATTAGGATCCAATTATTCTGGGTTGACAATGAAGGATGGATCTCACCAACAATATCAATACCCCATTGTTGGAATCGTGTCACAACTGAAATGGGATGTAATGGAATTTGTTGCAACTCCCTTTTTCCTTGAAAAATATGACATTCATGATAGCTCATCACAGTTTTATACACATCAGCAAAGAGATTTGGTCAATAAAAACCAACCCTAAGAATCTTGTTGGCTATAGTTTTCCAAAAGAGGTGGCCACCGAAATCTCCTTTGTGGAAGTCACTCATCACATCCTTTACTTCAGTTTCAACAAGGCAATTCAGTAACACACCTCTTGGATCTTTCCAAAACAAGACACCATCAAGAATACAATATTTTGAAGCTTTCAATTTTAATGATCTACTCCTACTTCTTGGCACTTCCAGCGGAGGATTTAAATGCTTCAATACATAGAAAATGTCATCATACCAAGGAGATGAAGTAAACATTTCTGATACATGTACCTATAAGCCTTCGACCTCTTCTTCAAAAAGTGAAGCAATCAAATTAATATCTAATGCATGCAAGTTAGATTTGGCCATGAGCTTTTCCAAACCTTGTGCCTTGATCAGCTTTGTCGGTTTTATCTCCAAATCATATTCTAACATTCTTGTGATCCATTTTCCCGACCTTCCTTATGGATCTTTCTGCATAAGAACTTCCTTCACTGTTGTTGTTAGAACATAAGCTAGAATATGTGAATGCAAGATGTAAACCCAAAATTCCTTAAGAGATTTCACCAAGGCTAAAGCTTGCTTCTCAATAATGTTATACTTTAGCACTGCATCTCTTATAATTCAATTAAAAAAGGCTATGGGATGCTCATTCTTCTAGTCCCTCTTTTTCATTAGGACAATAGCTAAAGTATGCTCAGAAGCGAATGAAAATATAATAAAATCTGAAGTATAATCATGACTGATCAAAGTGGGAGCAATAGATAATGAAAATTTAACTGCATTTAATGATTTCTTAGCATCTCCTGACCATCTTACCTCGCTATCTTTCTTCAGCATATTGATCATCTCTCTCAAATGTTCAGCCAGGTTGGGGATGAACCTACTCAAAAAGTTGATTTTTCCATTGAAATATTGAATCTCTCTTTTGTTTCTTGGAAAATATAACTTTTGGATTGCTTCAACTCATGCAGGGTTGATTTGAATACCATCTTTAGATATGATGTGACCCAGTAGTTTGCCCTAGTCTATAGCAAATAAGATCTTCATTGGATTCAATGAAATGTTGAATTTTCTACATCTCTTGAAAACCATTATTATATGATGCGAGTGCTCATCAACAGATTTGGAAAAAATTGTGAGATCATCCAAATAAATAATCATAAATACATCCTTTTCATTGGTGAATGCAATGTCCATTGCTCGCTGAAATGTGGCCCCTGCATTCTTCAATCGAAATGGAATCTTTGCGTACATAAATGTACCCCATGGTGTCATAAAGGTTGTTTTCAATTTATCATATTCATGTCGCAAAATTTTGGTTGTAGCCCAAGTATCCATCAAGAAGTGACATCCTGCAAGTGCCAACTACCCTCCACAAAATATGGTCCATCTTCGGAAGAGGATAATTCATTAGGGGATTTTTGAGGTCTAAAATGGGCATGCTAAGAAAAATTTACAACCAAAATAATATTTGTAAGAACCAGTAGGATTCAAGATGATGATGTCAACCATGGGGGATGACTCACCATTTTTGGAGTAAAAAAGTAAAAATATTAAAAATAATAAAATAACAAAACTACTTTTTCAACTCGTATTTTCAACTTATCTCCCTAAGGTTTTACTCAAATTTCGATCGGGAGCACTCATTGGATGAAAAATTTAATTCCTCATCTAAATATTACCCATGTTGTATACTTTTGATTGACCGAGCTACACAAAAAATGAGAAATACATGAAAAAATGTGATTGCAATCACGTTTTTCATGTACTTCTCATTTTTTGTGTAGCATGGTCCATCAAAAGTATGCAATATGTGTACTCCTTGGATGAGGAATCAAATTAGTAAACCCATAGGGAGATAAGTTGAAAATACGTGTTGAAAAAATAGTTTTTTCTTTTTCCCCTCTAAACTTTGATGGTGTCATCTAATCTTATTTAATTGTTTCCACTATTATTTTACAATTACCTTAGGAGGCCCATTTTAGACCTCATAACTCCCCTAAAGGTCCTTTAGAGACACTTTGTTCAAGTTCCCCAAATCAATACAAAGACGAATCTCCCATGTATTCTTCCTCAATCACACAAGATTTATCATCCATTCAAAAATATGTATTGGAACTATAATACCATATTTGTAAAGTCTATTTACCTCTTTCTCAATGGATGGCAGCAATTTTATATTAATCATCCTCACCTTCTGGGGAATGGCTTCTGATCAGGCTTGACCAATATAGTATGTTGGATCATGTTCTTATCAAACACTTTGAGATATGAACATTCCCAAGAAAATACATCAGAAAATTCTGTCAACAATGTAATGTACTTAACTTTCACCTCGGGGGGTAAATACTTCGACAATTTGACCATCTTGGGCTTTTCAGTTGTACCAATGTTTATACCTTCAACACCTTTTTCTGTGGAGACAATTGTGGGATTTTTGGTGACATCATCACAATCAAATAACTCTTCAAAAGGTACAAGACCTCATGGAATGTTATTGTCTTTCAGGTGCAACATTTCAACTTCAGTAGCATCAATTTCTGGATCATTCTCATCAGATGCATCATCAATATGGAAATTCAGGAATCCATCCTCCATCTCCAAAAAAATATTAATTTGTTTTACATCCCAAAACACCTACCAATACCTCAGATTGTTAGGGACAGTTCAGTAGTGCTTAACATGAATTGAATACTTCTTATTTGAGTGGATAGGAATCTTAAACATACTTTCTGCAGTAGCAAGGGAATCAGCCATAAAATTCTGACTTCTAGGAATCAAATACAACATATATTTTGAAAAAGTCATGAGAATTTCAATGACATCATTTTGACAAGCTCATATCCTTGGATTATTTGCCTCATACTCCCCTTTTACCTGTTTAATCACCAACTCGGAGTCACCATAAACTGAAGTTTTCTTTGCTCCCTACTTTTTGAGAATTGTAAGGCCAACAATTAGTGCTTTGTACACTGCCTCATTATTTGAGTAATCGAAAGCCAACTTATATGAACTCAATCTTACATTGCGAGGACTTTTACATGATTGATTCAAGGGACCATGAATCCACATGTCGATCCCAAATCCTTATTTTCTCAATGCACCATCAAACTCCATGGTCCAAAGACCATCTTCTTCATCTGGAAACATAACTTTGACGGGTTGATCTATCTGATTTTTTGGATGATGACTTGCTATCTCCACAACCTATCTTTATGGCAATGATTCAGCAATTCTTTCAAGTGAATTTTCCGGATGCAAACATTTTGCATCATTTTTCTCTTTTTCTACAATCAAATCTTCCCATACACTACTTATAACATCCAAAACTTTTGAAATCTCAACAATCTGACTGTCATCATCTACTGGACTCATATCATTATACAAAATGAAAGACTCGAAGTCTATATGTACAACATGGATTGTGGTATTATCAGGTTTCTCTTTTCTACTAATCATGAATTTCATATTTTTTTCTCTTGGTAAAATTTTCTAATCTGCCCAAAATACAGGTATAGTAGCATACGAGAAATCAAGTTGTAGGGTGTCTTTCAACTTCTCTCCCGAAGACCGTGAGAGAAAATGGAAAATAGTGGAGGTATATCAACAACGACCACATCCATCAACACATTTTTGGCTGGAATTTGGTCGAGGGACACTACTAAGTCTTTGGTAAGACCGAGGCATTTCACTCTTCCCAAATCAAATGAATAGAAGTCATGGTATGTCCAGGCGATATCTAATCCCAGTTTTTCCATAATGGATTTTGTCGTGAGGTTATGTGAGGCCCCGAAATCTAACATGGAATTATGGAGGATAAACGATGGAGTTTCAAACTAAGGTAGAAAGATGGGACTTCATTATATTCAGGACTTCCCTCTACAGCTGGACCAAATAGAATTGCAGGCTCATCATCGACAACATGAACCATATCTAACATCTGATCTACTTTCAACATCTTAGAAATCTTGGACTTATATTTATCATTCTTCACTAGTTCAGTTACAGGAATCGAAACTTTGAACTTAGAAATTTCATTCTCTAAACTAAACAGGTTGGATTTCTTGTCTACCTGTTTTGCAGTGGTGTCCTTCTTTTCAGGATGTCCTTTGGGATAAGACTCCTTTCTTTGATCTTCACTTTCAGCCTCCTTATCCTTCCTTACATTGCTAGTAGAAGCTTCATTGTTCTTGTCACGACTTAGAATAACGATCTCCTTTTCTTTGTTTTTATCTGTTGGGGCTTCTTATTTGTCTTGTGCATATCCTTTAGCATTTTTCCTTTTCTGATGCAATGTAATAGGCACATTCCTACTCCTCAAATTTTACTTCTTCTGCAAATGGTTGAGAGCATTCTTATATCGCCGTTGGTATTCTTTGGTCTACATCCCATGAATCATCATTTGCAAGGACAGGTTGTTGATCACTTGGTACAAGAGATTCATGAGAAAATTTATCTTACTCAGTCAGGAAAGTAGGTAGTTAATCTTCCTCAAAGAAATGATTTGCTTCAAAAAAGAATTCTTCATCTTCTTTCAGACCTTGAATGTAATTTTCCTAAAATGGAGTTCTAACTTGTCCCTAAGGATCTTTATTTTTCTACTCTTTCTGCTTCTTTTTGAATTTTGACTGTTGGTGTGCCCTGTAATTTGGATTCCTTATTTAAGGCTCCATTTGTCGATCTATAATGGTCATTATGTCCATCATTGTTTCCATGGTCCTTATAAGAGTCTCAAGTTTACCATCATAAGAACTGGAGGACTCCTCCTTAATGGTGAATTTCTTCTCCAGTTTCTCTAGTTTTAATTTGGACTACTTGATGAGTAAATTAGCCTCCACACTCACTATGTTCTTCTAAGCTCATGTCCAGGTCAAAGGCATCAGGATAGTGGAGGAGTGCTAAACCAAGGGGAGGTTTCATGTCATTAGGAATGGAATTGTACACAAGATTAAATCTTGTTGTGAACTCCTACACTATCTTATTCATATTTATCTTGATGGAATTGTATTCAACCAAAATCTAAAATGGATTCTTCTTCTCTTGCCACCAGGCTAAGAACAAATCTATTAGCCATAGAGAGCAGTTGATGGAATTAGTTGCCAAACTATGAAACCACTTCTTATCATCTCCAGAAAATCTCTACGATATAATTCTCATTTTGGCATCTTTGTCATCAACCTCTTCAAGATCTATGAAATCCACCAATTTGTCAACATGAATCTATGCTTTGATTTTTGAATTTCCATCGAAAAAAGGAAGTCTTTGGCTATAGTTTTGAGGTATAGCTCCAAGTTGACCAAGAAAAACTAAACGGGCAAGCCTTTCCATGACTATTGGAGGGAACTGTACAGAACTACAATGTGTTGTGTTGATGGAGATGACGATGTCAAAGGAGGTGGTGGTGGATTAACAATAACAGATGTGGTGTCTGATGTATTTGGAGGTACAGTAGAGGATGTAGCAGTAGACAAAATTTCAAATTGATATTGAATGTAGGCCTTTTCAGTGGTGATCTAAAGTTGGTTAGCTAGGCTTTGGATTTACCAAAGTTAGACCAAATCTTGTGATCAGTTTTAGAAAATAGAGATTTAGCAGAAGGTCTATAAAACAAAGATTTAGGAGGCACGTAAGAATCAAACTTAAAAGGGTCAAATACTACCTCTAAAAGAGAAGTTTCAGACTTAGATCAGAAAAGAGATAACTAAATTTGGATATCAAAAGAAATATATTCAACAGTAAACAATTTATCAAACAAAGAAGTACTTCTTACCAATTTACAAGCTCCACTTTTAGGATGAGGAGATTTGAGTTTTCTCAGCAGTCTCTCTAGATCACCAACAACTAGAGGTGGATCTCGGTCAGGATTTTACCTCGTGTGCCTTTTAGGAGCCAGATTTTTACAACTTGAACTTGTTGTGATTTTTAAATCAGCCTTCTTCTAATACTAGAATTTGTCACCCATAGAACTAGCCTTGTATGCACTTGTAGAACTAATCCCAGGAATAATATATCAGTCGTTTCCTCAATAATGATGCCAAAATGTTATCCTCCACAATATCCCAAGGCTGAGAATGGAAATCGAACGGGGTAACCTCAAATCACTTACGGTTCAGCAGCTAGCCCTGCTAAACCAGAGAGAAGTCTCTCTATGAATTTAGAGTCAATGATGACTCGAAAGGGAAAGGATTTTAGGCTAGATATGTTAGGCTTAGGTAGGGTTTTGAAATGTTTAGGTTTTTATGTTGGATAAGGGGTGGAAACAAGGTTGCTAGGTCAAAGGATGGAAGGGTTACAACAACAAAGATATAAAGGATTAAGGTAGCAATTCTTTCGTGATGGATTTAGGGTTTGATGGTGTAGTGTAGTGTTTGGAAGAATAAAAGGTCTTAATTAGCATGTGCATCATGAATTCATTAACTAAGAAGGAAAATTACACAAAATGATATTCCCATCAAAACAAAGATTTATGCAAAGAATTTTGTTTATAAACTTTAAGGAAAACCACTGAAGAAACAAGATATGAAAAGGAGAGATGTATATCATTCAAATAAAACTAAAATATACAAAATACATTATCACAAACTCATTGCACATGAATTCCTAGATAATAGTTGCAAACTGCTCCTTTGATTTCCTGAGTAAAATGTCTAAGTACAAGCTACAAGTGTTCTCTTCTATGATATCCAACATGTTCTATGACTGAGAAAATTACACATATAGACCAAAAAAGCATCTCCCTTATCTCAGGAGTCAAATCCATGAGTCTAGGAACTGATACATGAGGTGTTGCAGCCAAACCCTAATGTCTAGGGAAGTTAAAACAACTCCTTCATTTAAACTTTGACTCAAACTACTCTCATTAATGAGACATAAATTAAAATAAACACAACTTAACAATACTATTGACCTTTAATTACATCATAGTTACATCAAAATAGAAAAATTATATCATGGTCGAAATATGCTGAAACAATGCTAAAGAAAGGCTCTAAGAGAGATATGCGTAGTGTGTGGCTTGCAAGAGGATTTTTGAGGCCTTCATGTGCTCCAAATTCTAACCTTGATAGCTCATTGGAAATATATAGATGTCTAGTTGTCTTTCAACTCATCAAGTAAGTGATTTTGACACATCAACAGGGAGAAAAAATGATTTTTCCAAGACTACTCTGATATGTGCAACGCCTGTTTCAAAACAATCGCAAGAAGTGACTTTTTGACCCCCTTTTTGACATTTTCTCCCAATCTGTTTGTTGACAAGTCTGAAAAATTGGATATATGAGATTATTAGGTCATTATCTATCCAATGGTGGTGAGTTTTTGGCATAGGAATACATGAGGAAAAAGTGTAGCGTTTAGGCGCTGCACATATAATTGTTTCTGAGTTTCAAAAGGAGCTAAAAACTACCAAAAATTCCAAAATGACAAAAAATTCTCAAATTTTATTCACAATTACCCAGTGAAGTCATCATATGATATTTCATTCCATGAGAGATGCATCATCAAGTAGATAAATATTTTCTTTGTCCTCTTGGCTAATTAGGGTTTCCTTGAAATTTTCCTTCAATTGCTTGATTCTAACTTGGGATACATTGTTCTTTGTGTAGTAATGGATGGCCATGTGTCTTTGGAATTTATTAACCCTCCTTGCCTTCTTGAGGAGATTCTATTTGTGGCCATGGACCTTGTCAAGCCAGTATACTATGTTTGCATTGATCTTTTTAGCAATTAAGTCATCCATAGTGATTTGACCTCTAGGTGGAGAAAATTCTTTTTGCAGCTCAAGGAATCTATTGAGACCTCTCGTTCTTAGTTTCTCTGGTGTGCTTCTCTCTTCTTTATCCCTTTAATCATGCAACTAAACCATTTCCTTTCTGTTTACATCCCCTTCTTCAAATTTTCTATGTGCCTATTTTGGAGCATTTGGTTTACTTTCAATTGCATGTTTTCTTGTTGTAAGCATGCTATCAAAGAATTTACCTATTTCAACCTCTCTTCCAACCTATTGATATCAGCTTCCTTGTCCATTATGATTTTATTTGCAACTTTTTCTTCCTAACCTTTCTCTAAATCTGTCACATTGGTGCCTGAATGAGTGAATTCCTCATGCTGTGGAGATTCTCTTTGTTCACCTGTTGTAGGCTTGGCCCTTTTAACAATCTCTTGAGCAAACACATGCCTTTTTCCTCTAAAATAAGTCTTAGTCACTTATGATAAAAAGCCTCTTGGTAGGTCTGCTTGAAGTTGTTGTGCTAGTGAGTTTAGTGGTGTTGATTCATTACTCAATGTAGCTAGAGAAGCTAGGGGAAAAGCTAAATTTGCAAAGCCATCCCAAGACAAATTTACCTGTGCCAATTGATGAAAAACTAGAATTCTCACCAAGCCATGATGAAATAGACTAGTATGATGATTTTCTCCCATATTCTGTACCTTCTCTGTCATTTCTGTTAGTTTTCTATAAAGATAGTAAGGCAAGTTGAGTAGCTTCACACCAGTGAAATGCATCAAAAGCCTCATGTGGTACTAATACAATCTTGAATACCTGCCCTCACATGTAAAATATTTCATGATCACTATCATGAGAGGGGAATATTTGTCCAGCAAATGTGTGAATGGAAACACATGTTTTTGGGTTGTCTTAAATGGTGGTTTCAAGTACATCTTATAACTTTTAAGGTCAATGTCTCTTTTCTTTTCTTAAACCAAGTTTTTCGAGTGTTTGGAATCCTTGTGGCTATAGAGATGACTTCCTTGTAAAGAGGTAACTCAATTCCTGCTATAGTCACCTTATCCCTCCTCAGCTTGGTGGCAAAATTACTCATTATTTTGTCATGAAACCTAAGTTGCCCAACTCTATGGCAAAAGACAAGACAACCTGCATCTTCAAATAATTTTCTGATGAAAGGTGATGATATGATCTCTTGGCTTGAGGTAGGATCATATATGATGATCTACCCTCCCTTATGCTTCTTTTATTCATACGATTCGTACTTCCTGGAAAAACCTAGCTCCATAGGGAGAAATTAGAGTTTTACCTATAGGAAAACAGGGAATTCAGATAGTTTGAAGAAATTAAGGGAAATGAAAGGGATAGGGATCTTGTAAATTCTTGGGAAACTCTGAGAGGGTAGTGAGGGATGTTACAGAGCTAATGAAGGTGTAATTTAGAAATTTGGGTGAGGTAAAGTTCTTTAAGGAGAGAAAACATAGTCCTAGCGTACGAAAATGTACTCTAGGCTAGGGTTTATGTAAAAATGATGAAATTTAGGGATTGGTTTGATAGGGGGTGTTTGGGAATGTGTAATTAGGGTAGTAGGAGGTGTATAAGAATTAGGATACAAGTTTTTATAAAATTCCACCATGGAAATCATGAAATCATTGAAAACTGTCTTCAAAACCCTAAGAGAGGGAAATGAAATATAGCAACACAACTAAGAGATTACTTGAGAGAATAAGAGACCATCAACCTAGATTGAATGATAACCTAAATGTGATGAAAGAAACCATTTTGAAGAAGCATCAAGCTCTATGATGAAAAACACAACAGTCCAAGGAAATGTGCAACACAACATGAGGATAAGCGCAACGCTGATAGAAACTGAGTTGTGGGTATGCAAGGGCTGACCTTTGGTTGGAAAATGTGATTTGTCTTAGTAAAGTAATGTCCTCGAAAATGGAATGAGCAAATGAAGAGTGAGTTTGACTCCTTTATAGCTTGTGGAAATCGAGTTTTTTCTTACATATGGTAGTGGACCGACCATCCTTTTTCATAACTTGACTTTGATGTATCTTTACTATGCAACTTCATAAATTTATGAAATCATTACATTATGAATGAGATAAAAAACATTCTTTAAAACATTTTATTGACAACTTGACTCTCACTACTCCTTTATAAAATGATTCTAATGGTGATATGACTAATTTTCATGAAATTAACCCTATGACCTAGTGGTGACCTAGCATAGACTTATGAGATGAATTATGACAATGATGACCATGACACTCTTTCGCAAATGAATGACTTGACCATGCCGAGGGTGGTGACTTTAAAACGAAAGGAGTAGTGATGACCTAGACCAAAACTGACCAGTGACCAAATTTTATTCTGAAAACCTAATGAAAAAATTAAAATTTGACTAGAGACCTGTAACAAAACCTTGTAAGAGAATATTTGATCACTAGTGACAGGCAGAACTCACTCATGCTAACACTAACCACTATGTTTGACTCTTGTGGACACGAGACTTCAGGGTAACCACATCTTTACATGAGCGATCTAGGATTCAGAAACACCTACCAAATTCTCCTGTAAGGCAAGTAAGCTCTATATTTTTGACTCTAGCGAACAATGTTATGCCACATGGGACACTTATTTGTTCCTACAAGAAAGTGTGCCAAGATGATTTCAGAGGTGCACTATAGTCTGGTCATTAGACACTTCAAGGTAGAGAAAATAGTGGCATTGCTCTGGAAGTATTTTTATTAATCGAACCTTCGATAGGATGTTGTGAAGTACATCAGTTCTTACATTGCCTATGCATTTACCAAACTAACAATCAAGAAGCAAGGCGTATATACTCCTCTGCCTACTCCTAGTCAACCTTGGGAACCCATGTCCATGGATAACATGTTGAGCATTCCTTCTACTAAGCATGGAAATGACTGTGAGTTCATGATTGTTGAAAGATTCTCTAAGATGATCATTCTAGTGGCCTGGAAGAAGAGTATCACAATAGAAGCCACTACTAAGCTCTTTTTTGTATGAGTGTGGATACATTATTGGATCCCATAGTCGATTATCTTAAATCGAGACGGAAATCCTGAGTACATTTTGGTCAAGCCTTTGGTCCATGTTTGATACCAAGTTCACTAAGTACATGACCTTCCACCCCCAAACTTATGGCAAAACAAAGGTCATCAACAGGATGAGCATGGACATTTTGCACATGTGCAAGTCGAAGCATCAATGCACATGGGGTGAACTCCTCCACTATGTCCAGCGTAGCTACAACAGAGCTCTCCAGAGATCCATTTCCCATAACCCTTTTAAGGTGGGGTTTGGATTCCAACCACTATCTCCCATTGATGTGGACACACCATTTGCAACTACTCAAGTAGACTTGACTCTTGTCTAGTTCGAAGCGGGCTCGGATAAAAAATTCATTGAGTTCATTTATCACGTCTGTGAGAAGCTCCATGCCATATTGGAAAGAAGTAGTGCTAAGTACAAGTAGTGACATGATCAACATCGAGCGCCACATAAGTTCCATGCGGATAACAAAGGTTGGTTACATTTGCAGAAGGAGTGCCTCACTAGGCCTGACTGTAAGCTTCACCTGCTCTGATGTGGGTCCTATACCATCACCAAGGTTGTAGGGGACAATGCCTTCGAGCTCAACATTCCATCATTCCTTTGTTTACACCCAGTATTCAATTTGGACTGATTGCAACCATACTTTCCTCCATTGTTGGACAAATCTGATGCCGTAGAGTAGTTGACACCAATAGAGCTCAATCCAAATTTCATTGAGCCGGCCACAATTGACAGGATCATGGACACAAAAATTAAGAACAATCACCAATAGAGGATCCAACTATATTGAGTTGTCAAAGCAAACCAAATCCTTCATGACGGCTAGTGGTTCACAAGGGACCAAGTTCAATAGAAATTTCCTTACCTCATGGAGGCTCTAGATGCAATGGGGACCATTTCTTCCTAAAGGGGGAGAACGGATCCAAGTGGATATTGGTGTAAACTCATATATTCCACCTAGACCTCCATTTGGTTTCATTTATTTCCTTGATTATAGGATAATTTACTATTTTTAGCAGTTTTTTGGGTCTTGGACTTTTGGAGTTGTTTTGACCCCCTAAACGACATTTTTTTGAGGTCTGCAGTAGGCCCATCATTATAGGTAAGGGCATGCAACAAATCATGTAGTACTCAAATATATCTTTCCAAATAGGTATTTTACGTGCCAAATAGAGATATATGAACAAGTTATGACCTAAGGAAGTTGGTAGCCCGACTAACCCCAATGGGGCCCAAAAACTTTTGGTGTTTCATCTCCAGGGGTTAGGGTTTTGGTTTTTTAGGGTTTTCCCTTGTTGTTCAACAATAAAAAGGCCCTTCAGCCTCATTGTAACACAATTCAAAGGCATGTAGCTATTGAAAATGAAATAAGAAAAATCTTGATTTAATTTTCCCTTGAATTAAATTAGGAATAAAATTGTGATTCCACATCACAAGACAACTTGTACGACTTAAATAAGTTAATTTGACTTAGTTTTCTTAGTTGATTCAATTTGAGGGTATAACTAGAGTCATGTGGAGTGTGTATTAATTGATAGGAGACCTTGTTGAGCTTATTTTGAGTTGTAATTAATTAATTTATTTTAAGAAGAGTGCTTTTAGTAGAAATCACTTAGGAGAAATTTTGTTGACGCGTTTCAAACCAACTAGTGTGGTTCATCATCAGGACCAGATGAAGATGCAGATCATGGCACAGGCTTAAATAGAGGGTGATGTAGAGACCAAAAGATGATATAACTCCTATTTTATGAGTTAAACTAGTTCCAATTGATGGAGGAACTAGTAGGAGGTCTACCAGTGGGGTGTTGCTTCATCTGTTCAACCACTTAACTAATGATTCACTCATAAATAACTCATACATGTTAGATATAAGAGTTACCCAGTTGATATTGGAGTTCAAGCATAGTGTACTATCAATTGTATAATTATCCAAATTGTACAAATGGCGAATGTAATCAGAGGAAGAGCCTAAGGGAACTGCGCAATCCAATGGAGGAAAATTCCTATTAAATAGGAGCCCAATTCTTTATTGAATGATGTAAGGAAGTAGGAGCTTGGAAGGCTAGGAAATTGACTAAGTGTTTTCTAAAGTGAGCCTACAAAGCTATGAGATAGATAGAGATAGTGCAAAGGTTTCTCAAGCTTGAGCAAAGCATTGTAATCTTCTCAATATTTTCTAACTAATGAAATATACAGATAGCATGGCTTTTTAGCTATGGATTTCCCTAGGAAATCATTGTGTAATGTGTTGATTGAATTCTTTATCTTTTATTCTTCATTATTTCACAATCATTTAATTGTTTCCATTGATGAGTAGATTAGATTTAACTCTATTGTTTTAGTAAATTACAATTAGAAATTTGAATCTACTAGGAATTTCTACATGGTATTAGAGTTTGAATCACTATAGAGTAGGATTCACATTAGAACGAGTCCTTGAAGTCCTCATGTAAAGTGATCATTGAATAACTAATGGGTTGTTAGGAGGCAGAGTCACGGAGCCCTAGTTTAGGGAAGATCTAGAAGACCCTATGTGTAGGCTTCTTAATGGAGCTAGAAGCCTTCTAGTGGGAACATCAGTGAGCCAATGCTTGGTGACACAAAAAGGAGTTGTGATCATTGACATTGGTATATTTAGGATCATAGATGTTTCCCACAGGGAGATCAAGACTCTGATGGAGAAACCCTATGGAAGCTAGTACTTCAGGATTTGGGGAGATCAGACTCATTATTGCAGTAGTTACAACAATAGTGTGGAAGAAACAACAGAGAAATAGCAGCGAGAATATGATTATATCATATTTCACCATGCATGTAGCTATACCTCCTGCGGTGAGGTGGGATGATGTACATTACTAGTCCCAGAGTTGTCGAAATTTGGGTAGGGTCCATTCAGGTGTTTTTTGTCTCATGGATCATTACCTTGCTACGGGGGGCCACAACATTTAGTAGCAGGAGGATGAATGTCAGTTAGATACTGAGGAGTGCAGGGAAATGTTGATAGCTGAGCATGAGGCTTAGTGGAATATTCAACAGCAGCAAAGTTGTCCCAATAGGTAGTTGTTGATTGACCTAGTGCTTATTTTTATTTATTTTTTATTCTCAGTTGCTGATGTTGCAATAGAAGAAGCAATAGTGAGAAGTGTTGTATGAAATACCTTCCAAAGGTTTTGGAGCGAGTGTTGAAAATCCAATAGGAAAAATCCTGATTTAATTTTCCCTTGAATTAAATTAGCAACAGAATTGTAATTCCACATCCCAAGACAAGTTATATGAGTTATCTAAGTTAATTTGACTTAGTTAGCTTAGTTAATTCAAGTTGAGGGCCTAGATAGAGTCATGTAGAGTGTCCTCTACTTTATAGAAGCCCTGGTTGAGTTTATAATGAGTTGTAACTAATTAATTTAGTTTAACTGAGTTAAAATCAGTTATACTAGTTCCAACTGATGGAGGAAATAGTAGGAGGTCTAACAATGATGTGGCACTTCATGTGCTCAACCAATTAACTGATAATTAACTCATAAATAACTCATGCATGTCAGATCTTAGAGTTACCCAGTTGATATTGGAGTTCAAGGGAATATTATTATCAATTGTATAATTATTTGAATTGTACATATGGTGCATGTAGTCAGAGGAAGAGCCCAAGGGAAATGAAAAATCTAATGGAGGAAAATTCCTATTAAATAGGGGACTAATTCTTCATCAAACGCGGTAAGGAAGTAGGATCTTGAAAGGCTAAGAAATTGGCTAAGTGTTTGCCAGAGTCGGCCTAGGAAGTTGTGAAACAGAGAGAGATAGTGAAGAGGTTGCTTAGGCTTGAGCAAAGCATTGTAATGTTCACATATTTCTGACTAATGCAATATACAAATAGAAGGTAGTTTTACTTGTGTTTTTCCCCAGCAAATCATTGTGTAATGTGTTGATTGAATTCTTTCAGTTGTCTACTTCATTCTTTCATGATCGTTTAATTGTTTCCATTGATGAGTAGAGTATATTCAAGTCTATTTTTTTAGTAAATTACAATTAACAGTTTGAATCTATAAGGAATTTCTATAGTAGTCACCACATCTCTTCTCACAGATAAGCTACCATCGCCTGACCTAGTTTACTTCCATTTAGTATGTAATCATGTTTTAGTTCTTTGATATTAATGAAATGAAGTTTTATTTCTACTACATCTTTGTGTTTATGTATATATCTGAAATTTTTTTGTGTTCCTGCATAAGTCCGAATCAATACTGTAAAACCTCTCTATCTAAAATAAAATATATATAAAACCTTACAATATAGTATATATACTAGATAAATAATATAAAAAATTGAAAATTATCCTTATTGGTTATCTTTTTCAATTATCGATGTAACACCCTCCTCCCACATATACCCAAGCAACTGGCCAACCAGGGTAAACATGTGATGAGAGGCCACTATGATATGAATCAACCTCCTAAGTCACATTAAGGAAGTGGAACTAATGAAAACACACCATACAGACATTTAACATCAGCTTCAAGACCCTTAGAAACCAATCCAACACTTCAGGCAACTTTCCCTTGGGTCCCACTGAAAGTTTGGACAACTTAAGCCTCAATCGCTCTCATGCTATAGGCATGACAGTGTCCAGAAGCACATAGTCGCTCTCATAGGCTTGCCTACGAGAATCCAAAGACTCATTTAGTTAGTTCTTTTCAAGTGTCCCCAGGATTTCAGCAACTTTTTCAGGCCTAGATCCTAGGTCACTACACAAAATTGAACCATCTCTTTAGAACAGTAAAATAATATGGAAATGATAGTACTAAATAAAATACTTGTTTAATACCTTGACTGGACCCCTATTAGCCATGACAAGAATTTCATTAAGCATATCACAAATATGTAATCTATATGGGAAAATAACATATCTGAGCATAGGGGTCTCATACTTATCTGAGATTCGCCATGAAGCATTGATGCCTCAAAACCTTACCTACCATTCCATCCATTAGGTCATAGATACCTTATTCATTCACTTACAAGTAGAAAGATGATGAGATCCGTCCACAATCGTTGTCATAAAACATATATATAACCAACATAATAGCGACAAAAATACCTATGAAAGTACAACCATATAAACCACATATAATGCAATATAATACTCATAGAAATATAGGGAGATATCACTTTTCATTAATGATGCAAAATCCAAACCCGTGATGCGATTTCCATGTTCCACCAGGAAATAGAATGTATAAGCCCAATATCTCTTCAACCATTCACCCCCATGCCATATTCCAAGCATGAATGTGGGATATCATAGAACACATCAATCAAAACTCATCTAGGGCTCCCAAAGGCCATCCACCTCAACCCATCAAATAGTCATTCCACCTCACAGTCGGACATCAAAAAACCATCATCAGATTGTTCTCCATCCAAGCCTTTTAGGGCTTCGAGAGAATTTTTTTCAACCAAGGCCTCCAAGACTAGTAACTCAACCCATAGCTATCATTGAGCTTCTAGAGCATTTGTCCAACCAAGGCTTCCAGGACTAGTAGCTCAACCCACCAAGGGCTTCCATGGCATTTTTCCAACAAAGGCTTCCACGACTAGTAACTCATCCCAAACTGTTACAAGGCTTCTAGAGCATTTTTCCAACCAAGGCTACATGACTAGTAACTCAACCCAAGCCGCTACAAGGCTTTTAGAGCATTTGTCCAACCGAGGCTCCAGGAACTAATAACTCAACCCAACCTACAGAAACATGGGAACCAACCAAAATAAAACAAGGAAATAAACCCACAATCACCATGTCTATCCAAGAAATGGAAAGGGTAGTCAATCCATTATCAATCCAGGAAAACCTCCATACCAATGACAGATCATGACCAAGAATCCACATGCATATGCTATGTATGCCAAAACTGGTGAAGAAATCGTACATGCAACTCGGTACCTACAAGTGAATCTGATGTAGGTGTTGATCCCAATGCCTTCTTGTGCTTTTTTTCTCTTCCTTTTCATTCTTGCTCTAAGAATCCAAGTATGCCACACCCTCTGACAATGCTCCAAGAAGACTCTAAGTCTCTAAGAGTATGAGAGACAGAGAGAGAATAATGAGAGATATCCAAAATTGAATTGACCAAGTTTGGCCCAAGAGCTTTCCAACTCATCCTCATAAGCCTTATTATTAATGAGGCCTTTATTTTCTTCATTTTCCATTATTTTCCTTCATTTTCCTCCTCACATGCAACCTATGATCTTTCACGTTCCTTTTCTCCTAATTTCCTTTAGTTTCACAATAAATGTGCCAAAATGTGTTTTGCCTTTCCAAAGCCTTAGCCATTTCCTTTGCCACTTTCCTAATCCATAATAAACCGAATCAACACCCATTACGATGTTTCCCACATCATTCAGTTTGGAATACGTGTCCCATCATCTGTGGAATTTATATATTTTTACATCGAAATTTTAACGAGGGTTGTTACAATCAACCATAATTAATATTCCTAACAGCAAAGAGATTATTATTCTTAAACATATATTAAGAACCAAGTGAGATATACATGATGTAAAATCTGGCCCCTGGTTGAAATTTAATATGGAAACATTAATTTTATGTTGCCCACTCGCAATACTTAGCTATCACATTATGGGTAATGTTATGTCTTTGAAGAAAAAATTATGTTGTCTATGTGGATTGAAGGAACTTGGTGGCTTAATCCTTTCCTAGGGATGCGGGAGAAGATCTATGATAGAGGGAAGCTATGGTTAATCGAATAGTGATGGGGTGGTAGCAGTTACCGAGTAATTGACCATCCCTTCCTGCCATTCGATTGTTCATTTAGTCCCTATCCCACCACGTATCCTCCCTCTACAACTGTCAAGGAAAAACACCATTGGAAATAACCTTTTTGGAGGTTTACATCCTGCGAGGCATGATGTTACACCATTGTCCCTATCCTTACTACTCATAAGATTTTTTTGCAATTTTAATTGTTATTATTTTGTCTACTTAGTTTAATAGCTACCCACCTATATTACTCATTTGTTTTTCCTCAGGTTGGGTTGACCTTCCTAAATCGCAAGGTATTTGGAGCTTCTACGTGCATGCAGTGCCAAGCCATTAGAAAATTAGTAGTACTCTCCCAGAGGGTTTTTGTACTTTAACTCTTCACTGTATTTTGGTTCTTATACTCATTTCAAGAATCTCTAACCTTTGTGGCTGATAGATTGAAAGTATTGGGAAACAACACTGGTTTTTCAGGTAAACTTCCTACCTTCATTACTTCTTCTATAGTAATTTATACTCAGTGAAGAATATTCCTCTGAATTTAAGTTTTCTATGTTATGAATTTTGCAGGTAAGGGTTCACGGTCTCCATTTTCAGGGTTTATCCTTCAACATGTGCTTATGGCTCTAGGTTCTCTTCTAACAACTTGCTTGTTTTCTTTCCATTCCTTTATAGGTCCAAAATATTTTTACCCTACGAGGTTTTACAAGTCGTTCTGAGAAATAGCATCTGTCTTGTTTACAATTAGCGTTAGTAGTTTCTCTTGTAATTCTCCATGATGCAAGAACTATTAGGTCCTCAGGAAAGGTTTTCAATCCTTCTTGGAGAGTTAAATTGTATTTATCTTCTCAATATTTACCGTACAATTGAGTTATGAAGACTCTTGTTAAATTATTGAACTATGCCATGTTTGGAACACGGGTATTTCTACCTGTTTTGTGCGACCCCGAACTCTTAAGAGAAAAACATTGTTTGTATTAGACTAGTTTTTATGTATTATTTGAATATACCCTTGGACGTTGTTGTCTCCTACATTAATGTTTCAACTTTAAAATCCAAGAATGAGGTTTGAACTTTAAAATCTCTTATTTCTATTGTATGTATGTGTCTACTATATAACTTATATCATTATGTCTATAGGTTGGTTGTTCTCTAAATGGCCAACGTTCTTCATTATCAAATATTTAGAAGAGTTCTTGCATCCTTATGTGGTCGAGATTGTAATGTCCTTCCTAGCTGTGCAATTCTGGTTTTTACTTTGCTATATTTATTTAATAAGTATGTGATTGATAACAGATGGTTTGCTTTGTAAAGTTTCTATTGCTATAAATCAATCTAAATATCTCTATGATGCTTTTCCTTATCTTGTTAAATTCCAGATTACTTACAACTCTCTGATTTTAATAGTAAATATTTAATAACATGCATTTTATTGTAAGCTTAATTACTATTCAAGATTTTTCTTAAAAAAACATGTATTATAGAAAGATGAGTTTATTTACTAAATGAGAAAGGCCTTCCAGTTTTCGATTCTCTTAACAGACTGTTTTTTTTGTTTTAGCATTCAATCACATGCATACTCCCAACGTGCATTATAAGTCCACAACACTATCTATAATTTTCTTTTGTTGAGTTGTCTTGTCCTTTTCCAGGTTAGTTGTGATTTATTTAACACACACAACTTATTTGAGTTCTATTTGAGTTTCTTTATTTTCTAAGGATTAGGGACTATACCTAGGGATTATAAGGAGAGGGAAAATTTAAACTTACTCCACCATCAACAATACATACAACCAATCAAAAACATTGCAACTCTTTTTAACAAAGAAAGACTTCGAGATTTAGTTTTTTAACCTCAGACTTGTCTCCATTCTTTGCAGTCGTTGTTTAATACTAACAAAAGTTTTGATGCATGACCATAGTTAGTGAAGTCACCAATAACAAAGGAAAATCATGTGAAACTAACTCCCAGGCATGCCTTTCAATGTTGATCAGGAAGTCAAAAGGTCATGGGTTGGCCCTCTCTAGCTATTATGAATCTTTGTTTAATTCAACCCTAACTTTACTATAGGCCCAACTCGGGTCATTTTTCAATATTTTGGCCCGTTCTATCTTTCAAATCTCAAAACCAAATACATGGGAAAAACTTCACAAACCAACCCCTTGGTGAAAACTTCGAGGTTGTGCCACATCATCAGCTTATGTCATGCTAACATCATCTGGGCCACATGGCACCTTCTACATGTTGACATGTGTCACTTGGATTTGGCTCACTAGGCTACCCAAAAATGTCGAAAGTTCCTACCACGTGTCCTGCATATTGCCACATCCTTCTAACTTCATCCCCCAAGTTGTTGCCAACATATCAAGTTGAGCTAATCACACTCTGCCAAGTTTTTGCTTGTAGCCGATACCACATAGGTTGGGGGTCAGGACATTGTTCTCCTACCAAATTATGTTGCATGTCCTGACCTTTGACTATATAGATAGTTCTTCATAGGTCGGGATATCAGAGTCAGGACTTTCTTTTCCTACCAAACTCTGTTGCATGGCCTATCCTCTGACTAGACCCAAATCACCTCAGTGCCGACCTTAGTTCAAAATCTGCCTAAATCTTGAGCAAATGAGCTTTTCTATCTACAAGCTTCAACTGATTGTAACTCCTGATTCAGATGGCCTTATCGAGACTTCAACATACCATTGGAAAGTTCTTCCAAAACACTTTCCAACTACGCCACTTTTAGAAGAAAGTAAATTGATCTCTTGAGACATAATCTCTTTGAATGTATGGGACTCCCCATCCATCATAGTCATCTTTTTATGGCTTCTCCACTAAGCCCGCTACTATGACGATTCTCTACAGTAACCATGAGACTCTGCCTAAAAAACATACTCTTCAGTGCAAACATCTGTTACTTTTGACCTCAAAGCTAGTCTAGTTGACATCAATGCCAACATACCAAGTGCCACCAACCATTTAGACAATGTCAATTGTACAACAATTAAGGGGTGATAAAGAGTTAGACGGAAAAATGAAATTGATATATTGTAAGAAGGTTATAACCCTAATCTTGAAAATAAAATCATCTCTCTACTATGACTACTGTGAAGAAGAAAATAAACATTGCTAAAATAAGAACAAATTTGCATGTACTTTATAGAGAAATTAGAAATTGGGCAATTTCAAGAATGCCATGGGATGAAAGTGTATGCGACCTTTGAGACATTAAGATGGTTAAAGATAAAAATATTCTTTCTTAGATTTTTCATGTTATAGTCACATTTAGTTTATATTTCAAACTATTTGTTACATTACCAATCTTATTGATCTTTTAAGTCAACAAAATCATAATGATGTTGGAATGCTCCTTTAATATTTCAATATAATAAAAATAAAATGATCAAAAAATTCCACTTGCCTTCCTAAAATCCTATTAATTATTTCATTCTTAACGGATGTTAATTATCATAATAATTATAGATAAATAAAAATTTTATCTCATTAACTTTTAATAATAAACATGGGTTTTTTCGTAATAAATATATATATATATATATATATATATATATATATATATATATATATATATATATATATATATATATATATATATCTATATAATTAAATTCATAAACATATATTTATTTTAATTTGGAAAACATATCATATATCTTATTAGATAAGATATTATCTTACCATCATATTATTTGTACAAATCAAAAAATAAGCATTGATCTTAACCATTGTAATCATATGTGATAATTTGATATTAAGCTGTATTCTAATAAGATATTATCTTGTCATCATATTATTTGTACAAATCAAAAAATAAGCATTGATCTTAACCATTGTAATCATATGTGATAATTTGATATTAAGCTGTATTCTAATAAGATATTATCTTACCATCCTATTATTTGTAAAAATCAATTTACAGATACGCATTGATCTTAACCATTGTAATCATACGTGATAATTTGATATTAAATTAAGCTGTATTACACAAAATTGGAGTTTCATTGTGTATATGATGGTAAGCAGCCTTTCCCTTTCAATCACATTATTTCATTGGTTCGTTGTAATCATCTTTCATAATTTGTTAGGAAGCTCGATTGGCTTTAAATTGGAGTTGCATCATCCCTAATGATGACTATAACTAGCCTTCCCCCTTTCTTCACATTATTTTATTGGTTAACTCCATTATTGGGTTTGTTCGGTAGTCAAGTCCTTTTAATGGGTTAACCGTTACATTTTTGTGTTCTGCCATTTTTGCTTTTTATGGGAAGTCTCTTTTTAATAATTTAATTGTTTAATATTTTTATTAATACACAATCACAATCGCAACTATGTAATCATTTATCAAACTACATAATAAATTTGAAAATAAAACAATTAAAAATCCCTTTAATATTCTCACCAAAAACTCCAGACCTTAAACAAATGAGATCAAGGACATGTTTGGTCAAACTAAACATTATTATTGATTGAATTATTGCAGGGAAAGCATAGTTCTGATTTCTTTGTAAAGTACAAAAGCTTCCCACTCTTCTTACACAATTTTATATATGCAGTCCCACGGATCGAGATTTGGTAAACGCGCTATTCATCCGACCGGTGTCTCGAAAACGTTAACTGAAATAAATTAAGGGAGGGAAAAAATTACTGCGTTATTCATTTTTGGATTACTTTTGTTAAGACTGCTTAGAATCTGATATACCAAAATTATTGTACTTATGAACACTCTCTCTGCTCCACGAACAGAGGAATATAACAAATTTTTTATTTTTATCTTATATTGTTTTAGTTAATTTTGCAGTGGAGAATTTTGGAATGGTAAATTTGCTTTATTTATGAATTTTTCGAAACGCTAAATGCCCATGAAATGCTGAATCCATCCGTTCAACAATTTTATAGATAAAGTTAGGCACAGTAATATCGCCTCAAGCAGTGCCTACATTTGTGCCCTTGTCTGGGAATACATTAACAGATTACCAAGGTCAAACGTTAGAGAAAAGTTTTAACACAAATTTGGGATTATTTTAAAAATATCTGTTTTAACACAAATTTGGGATTATTTTAAAAATATCTTTTATTTTTTTGGTTGAGTAGAGGGGTAGGGATTTATTGAGCTGGGAGACTTATTTTACAGCTCAGATTTATTGAGTAGAGACTTATTTTACAGCTCAGTATGATGTGTAAAAATAAAAGTTCAAATTTTTCTATACCCACCATAATAAAAATTTGAAAACATCTAAAAATTAGAAAAATTAAATCACTCTATAAACCATTTAAATAATACCAAATCATTAAAAAAATCGCAAATTAGAAAAATTGCTGAGAGACAAATCAACACTACTTTTTCCACATAAACATCGGTAGTACAATTAATACAACAACGATCTAACTATGAATATGGTGGCCGTCCAATCTCTGAAACCAAGAATGAAATAATACAAAACAATCTGAAATCTAAACTCCAATACAATCCAACTCAAACAAGAGCGAGATCTGCAGCAGCTGTGCCTCCAATTATAAACCAAAAACAATCCCACCATCATATATCTATGAAGAATCCACCCTCCGTATGCTACTTCAGAACCCGAAAGAAAACCGCACATAAAACCATGCAGAGGGTGAGGAGTTAACTAGGATGGAGACCATAGTAACGGAGATAGCTTAAAGAAGGAAGGCGGCTCCTCCAACCAGGGCGCCCCCGAAGATAGCCATCTTCTCTAAACTGGCGATAGAGGTGGCTCCACTTGTGACAGTCGGTGATGAAGCGGGAGACTTAGCGGCGGTGGGGCCGTGCGCTATGTGTGACTTTGGTGACGAGGCCACTTTACTAGGGGCGGAGGCTATTTTAGTAGGGGCGGCGGCCACTGGTGATTTCGCTTTGGATTTAGCAGGTGCCGGTGCTGGCGCTGCCATAGAGGCTGAGCTCAAATATACCAAGGCCAAGACCAAGCACAGAAGCGCAATGAATCGGGCCATTTTGTTCCCAAGTTAGGAGAGTAGTACTATAATTTCCTGTGATGGAAACTTTAGAATCTCGATATCTTTTTCACAAATCAACACAACAGGTATGCTCAAGAACGGGAAAACGGAGAATGTGTGGAGGCAGGAAGTTGGGAGGTGAGGGCATGATATATAGTGGCACAAGGTGGGAATCAGCAATCAAGGAGCGCAGGTGCTCGGTTTTCTGTAGGCGGTTTAGTGTTAGGTTAAAGTTTAGCATCTGAACCTGCCCGAGTCTCCATTCAGCAGCATGTAACCATCTGGCATCCTTACAGTGAGCTGGATTGACGCTGGCAAAATTGTAAATAACTGTCAGTTCTGTAGTTTATCATTCTTTTCGTTGCTATAACATGGGTTAGTACATACAACAGAATCAACGTTATCATCAGTGCGGCTGCCAGGAATATTATTCGCACCGTTACAATCAGAACGAGCATATGCGACAAAATATAATGAGAATTAGAACGAGCATATGCGACAAAATATAATGAGATATATGTATTCCCAACCTAAAAAAGCAAAGTTGACATTTTTTCTGTACGGTCGAAAGATGAGTTAACATGTAAGTTTCACGTGTGTTAAGATAGGTTACCGATAAGTAGTTGTGTTAACATAGGTTACTATAAAATTCAAGTGTTTGGGAATTGAATTTATGTACAAATTTCAAAATGTCTCAAGTAACTAAATTTTTTCAGAAGAAAAAATCAAAATAGATTATATTAAGTTTATCTAATGATCAGTATTACAGGTGTCTCAGTGGAGACATTTTCCAGATAGACAGGAGAATTTTAAAAAACATTTGTGTCCCCATGAGGAGGACCGAGAAAATTGCATAAGAAGGACCCCGGAGGCCGCAGCATGAACCTGGGTCATCATTGATCATATCAGAGTGGTGATACTGCCAGATCGATAAACCATATGTGAGTCCACATGAGTGTAAAGAGTATACTTGGACCCTGAAGGCCGCATAAAAACAGGAACAAAAAGATCATTTTTTAGTATATTAAAAATGTGTAATCTACCAAATTTAAGTGTTCGGGAATTGAATTTATTTATAAATTTTAAAATGAATTTAAAATAAACAAATTTTAATATACTAGTAGGTTGATATTTTTTTTGAAAGCCATCTCAAAATAATTTAATAACTAAATTTCAACTATATAATTTTCCAAATTCAAATGTTTTGAATGTTTCAACTATTATGTAAAATCTATTTATACATTTCACAACAAATTTTAAATAATTAAAATTTAGAATGTTATAAAAATTGCAAGTTGACTTTTTTTAAATTATGGCATACATAACTAAACACATACCAATATGAACTTTAGTGTAGATTATATTTTAATATAGATATGTTTAATTAAAATTGAGGATATAATTTACTAAGCATATAAAAACATTGTAGCATAAATAATTGTAGAACTAAAGTACTTAACTTGGCTTTTGAAGTTCCATTTGTTCATTCTCTTTCAACAATGGGTCACTCTCAATCTAGGGCTTTGACTCCACACGAATTAGCATCAACCTGTCCAAAAGTTGGTACACACATAGTACCAAGAACTATCGCCCAAGGTACCAAGCTTGACCTCCTCCAACCAACAACCTTGTGGTTTCTAGGAGTTCTAGTGCCCTCATAGGGCTTTTAGGTAGTCTTCCAAGCCTCGGAGAGCCAAGCTTCCAATCCCGCTAGCCTCCAACCAATAGTTCCTATGGCTTTGAGGAGTTCCACTACCCTCACAAGCCTTCCAAGTACCCTTCTAGGCCTCACAAAACTAAGGTACAAAACCCAATAGCCTCCAACTAGTAGTCTTGAAGCTCCTAGGAGTTCCAATGCCCTAAGAAGCCTTCGAGGTACCTTCTATGCCTCACACAGGCAAGGTAGCAAGCCTGACAAGCTCCAACCAACATTCATGTGGCTTCTACGAGTTCCACTACCCTCTAGGTCTTCCAAGTATCCTTATATGCTTCCATTTCAACCATGATCTTGAGGATTGCATGGTCATCTATCTAAAATCATGTGCATGAACTATTTCATACACATATCATGACACATAAATCTCTTGTGTAATTCTTCCTTTTCTGCATTCATAATGCCAAACATGCCTCTCTTGTATGCATGCCTATTTTCTACCACCTCACACGCCTTAAGCCCTTAATAAACTTTGGTTATATGCATATGAAATTTTTATGATTATTGAATCATAAGTGTATTTTTTACCCATCCATGGAGTCACAACCTCTCATTCGTGTTTCTTGTTTAGGTCTACAACAAGTTAATTTTATTGATATGCATGTGCTACATAATCACATTATTAGGCCTTTTAGTCTCAAAATATAAAAAATGTTTACAAGGGCATACAAGCCCCAAACATGAAATTTTTAACCACATAGGCACAATGGCCCTTGTGATAGATATACACACATGCATCTTGGCAAGACAACCCTAAAAATAAAAATAAAAAAAAATTTGGGCTTACAAGTGTAATTAATCAATCCAAGCTCACTAACCCACTTCTTCATTTACGTGTTATTTGCATTCCAAGGGTCAAGTAAGGTTATTATAATATTCTACACATATTTAGTTTATTTTCAAAACATGTGTCACATTACCAACCCTTTTTTATCTTTTATGACAATAAGACTATGGTGATTTTGGAATGCTCCTTTTAATACTTTACTAGAATAAAAATTAAATCCTAAATAATTTTGAGTAAACTCTTGCATTTCTAAGGTGATATGGATCATTTCAATCTTAATACGTATTAATTGATAGATACATATTTTCTCTAACTAACCATTAAGAATGAATATTGATTCTTATATAATCACAATCTATATATAATTAGACTCATTAATAAATCAACATTTTATTTTTAAAGGATTATCATATACACTATTAGATAATTTTTTCTCTTCCCGTCACACTATTTGTGCGAAGAAGAAAATGTACATAAATCACAAGCATTGTAATGATAAGTGATCATTTGAGATTAATCTTAACTCCAAATTTGTGTTTCATTTGATACCAATTTGTAACACACCTTTGTCGATAACACGTCTCTATAAAAAAAAGATATTATAACCTTATGATATAGCATATCAACTCGATAAATAATATTCAACATTCATAATTATCCTTAATAATTATCTTTGTTAATTATCAACCATAATTAACCTTTTGGAAAACAAAAATATTATTATGCTTAGAAATATATTAAGAACCATGTGAGATATACACGATGTTGAATTCGGCCCCTCGCTAAACTTTAATATGGAAACATTAATTTTATCTTGCTCACTTGCAATACTTAGTTGTCAAATTATGGGTAATGTTATGTCTTTAGAGGGAACCTTTTGGAGTCTATGTGGATTTATGCCACTTGGTGGCTTAATCCTTTCCCAGGGATGTGGAGAAGATCTACGACGGAGGGAGGCTAGGGTTAATCGAACAGTGATCTGGGACGATAGTAGTTACTCAGTAACTGACAACTCATTCCCAACATTCAACTGTTCATTTTGTCCCTATCCCTCTCCGTGTCTTCTCTATGCAACCTTAGAGGAAAAACACCTTCGAAAACAACCCTTTTAGAGGTTTATGTTCTACTAGGCATAATGTTACACCAATGTCCCTCTCCACCCTCTCCTTACAAATTAGAAGTTTTTTATGCAAATTTAATTGTTATTATTTTGTCTACTTAGTTTAAAATTTACCCACATGTCACCACTCATTTGTTTTTCTTCACATTGGTTAGGCCTTACTAAATCACAAGGTATTTGAAGCTTCTGCATGCATGCAACCCCAAGCCTCTAGCAAGGTAGCGGGACTCACCCAGAGGGTTTCTGTACTTGAACTCTTCACTATACTTTTCTTCTTATACTTAGTTCGGGAACCATTGACCTCTATGGCTGACATGTTGAAGGTATGGGGAAACAACAATGATTTTTCAAGTAAACTTTGTATCATCTCCATCCTCTGTTGCTTATTTTTTAGGAATTTCTCTTCCATGAAGAACATGGCTCTGAATTTTAGTTTTCTTTGTTATGGAATTTGTAGGTATGGGTTCAAGGTCTCCATTTTCAAGGTTTATCCTTCAACATGTTCTTATGGATCCAAGTTCTCTTCTAAAAAATTACTTGATTGCTTTCTTTTCATTAGTTTACAGGTCCAAAGTACTTTTAGCCTAAAAGGGTTTCTAAATCGTTCTCGGCAATAGCCTCTGTCTTTTTTTTAGTTAAGGTTAGCGGTTTATTGTGTAATTCTCTTGTAAAGTTTCTATTGTTATAATGAATCTAAACATCTCTATGACAATTTTCCTTATCTTGTTAAATTCAAGATTACTTACAACGCACTTATTTTAAAAGTAAATATTCAAGAGCATGTCTTTTATTGTAAGATTAATTAATATTCAAGTTATTTCTTTAAAAAGAAACATGTATTATAGAGGGTTACATTTTATTACTAAATGAGCAAGATTGTTTCTAGTTTTATATTCACATAACAACCTATTTTCATTTTTTTTTTTAGCTTTCGACCACAGGGGTACTCCCAACCTACATTATAAGTTCGCAACATTATCTTTAATTTTATTTTGGTTAGTTCTCTTGTCCTTTTCTCGATTCCTCGATGAGTTGAAATTTATTCAATACACAACTTCTTTTGGTTATATTCTAGTTTCTTTATTTTCTAAGGATTGGGGACTATACCCAGGCTGTCAATTTAGTTGACTTGGCCTAAGGACTAACCCTAAGTCCTTAAAAAAATATCGAAGAGGAGAAACTCAAACTTTCTCCACTATCAACAATATATACAATCAATCACAAACATTGCAACTCTTTTTAACAAAGAAAGACTTGTAGATTCAGTTTCTTAATCTCACACTTCTCTAATAATTTTACTAATACAGAACCTTGAATAATCAATACAAGAATGAAAATTAAAGTATTTTTTTGTTTCCTTTGTTTGAGTATGATTATTTTCCAACCACCAAATCACAAAGAACACAATGCTCCTCCAAACCAACGAGGCCAATCTTAACACTGAATCTTCCCGAAGCCCGCACCACACCCAGTGTAGTTACCAATATAGTGTCGAGTCTGCAATAACTCTTTCAATGACCATTTGATCCCAACCAAGCTTGGTCAAGTTTTCAAATCTAAGCATTCAAGCTTCAATTCGACTCAACTTGTCAACCAGCTCAGAAATCCTAAAGTAACATTAATTCCTCTCTCCTCCTTCCTGCCTTAGATTTGAAGATTACTATTTTGGATTTATTTTTGGAATTTTATTTCCGAGGAACTTGGGTAGGTAACTACCTTGCCCATAAATTTTGAACTAACTAGGTGTGAGCCTCTCTAGCATTGTCTCCCTTATAAGTTCATGGTCATCACATAATCATTAGAAAATTAGTCAAATAAGACAGCTAAAATTATATTTCCATGTCAGATACTATTTTGGCCCTTCCCATGGCCCACAAAGCAAAACAAATTCATTTAATTGTAGTAAACCAGTATTTACCAACTTTACCAGGGGGTATTACATCTTCCCCCCCCCCCGAGTGAAACATCGTCTTGGTCTTTGCCAATCTCTCAGAAGAAGTTACAATATGCTTCCTTTATAAATTTCTTGTTCTACCAGGTAGCCTCCTCTAGGCTAAAGTGCTTCCTTCGCACTTTAACCTGGATGATAACTCACTTCTGCAGCTCATTACTTCTCTTTGATTCGACCTTTGATAATATCCAATGAGCTACCGTCAGTTTTATTCATAACAAATCCCTAATCACATATGCATATATACATTTTCCCTATGAATCACTTTACCTCTATATCTTCCAATCAATAACATGTCTAGGGTCATAAATATACCTTTTCATTAAAGACACATGCAAGAAATTATGTACATGTATGTGGCTGGGCAAGGCTAACTAATATGCCACTAGACCAATTTGAGCCTCAATTTTAAATGGGCCACAAAATTGGGGAGACGGTTTGGCACAACCCCCCAAAGAAAAGTACTTCTTTTAGGTTCCACTCATACATACACATGATCCCCAACTTGAAAATCTCGGTAAATTTGTTTCTTATGAGAATAATCCTTCTGTGTGTCTTATGCAGTTTTGACATCCATCCTTACCTTTCTCACCATACCTTCCATTTATTTTAACATATCCAGTCGTAACATCAACTTATCTTTGGGGTTACTCTAATTAATGGGCGTTCTACATTTACGTCCATATCATACCTCAAATGGACTCATTTTTAGGGAAATATGATAACTGTTATTATGGGAAAGGTCCATCAAGTGAAGATAGTCTTCCCATTTATTGGGTTGTTGCATCACTTGCATTCTTAAGATATCCTCCACAACTTGGTTCATCTGTTCAGTCTACCCATCCCTTTGGGGATGGTAAGAACTATTGAATTATATCTGTGTACCCAACCTAATCAAGAAAGCATTCAAAAAGGGAGATGTGAATTTTACATCCCTATCTCATATTACGACTTTATTTATACCATGCAATCTAAAATTTTCTTTCAAAAAAATGTCATTAATTTGAACTATTTTATAATTAGATTGCATTGGTATAAAATGTGTATCCTTACTTAATTTATCTATCACTACCATGATAAAGCCAATTTTTCTTCTATATTTAGATAGAAGAGTAATAAAATCAAGTGTGATAATCTCCCATTTCCATTCAGGAATGGGCAGTGGGAGAAGCAAGTCAGCTGGGTGTTTGGTGTTCAACCTTCACTAATTGACATTCCAAACACTTGCTCAAATATTCTATTACCTCTTTATTCATGTTAGGCTAGAAAAAAAAATCCTAAGTGTGATAACTATTTTTTGATTGACAGGATGAGCAGCGTAAGGGCTCGGGCAACATTCCTCCATAAACAACTTGTTGATTTGGGACATAAAATATAATTCTATACATTAGCAAATTGTCTTCACTAATGTCATATCCCAACCATTTTTCAAAAATGTCTTGTCATTTTTCTTGCTACCATAGAAATTGGTAGTTTGGGTCACTCAGACCAGCATCTTTAATCTATTCCATAAAATAAGTTTTAACTGTCTAGAATGAGATTTCATACAGAAAATTCAATTTCCTCATTAGGACATCTACTACTTGCTTCTCTTCGGCCTTAAGGTGTTTAATGTGGAAATAAAATTCACTCGAAAAGGAAGCCCATCAGGCTTGTCATGCGTTTCATGTGGGTTGCTTAAAATAACTAGTTAAGCTGCTATGGTCCACCATTGACATAAATTTCTTTTTGAGTAAGTAGTGTGCGTACTTTCAAAGTGTGAACCACCGCTGTCAAGTACAAATCATAATTTGAATATTTTTGTTCATGTTATTCTAACTTTCTAGACTCATAGGAAGAAACTCTACCCTCTTGCATCAAGACTCCTCTGACACCTTCCTTACTAGCGGTTGTGCAAACCAACAATTCCTTCTCTAGATTAGTGACTCTTAAAATGGGAGTTGTGGTAAGTAAATGTTTTAGTTGGTAAAAGATATTTTCACATTCATCTTTCCACTAAAAATTCCTCCCCTTATTCTATAGAGAAGTAATGGGGTAAGCCACCTTTGAAAATCCTTCAATAAAACATCAATAATATCTGACTAATCCCATGGAGGATCCAATATCAACCACATTCATGGGAACGTTCCACTCCATTATAATCTTTATCTTTTCTCATTCTACTATTATTCCTTCCTGAGTTATAACATGTACCAAGGATTGAATTTTGTTTTTGTAAAACTCACACTTACTATACCTTGCATATATTTGATGTTCCCTTAGGATTTGCAAAACTATCTGCAAATTCCTTTTATGCTCTTCCAATTTTTTCAAATAGATGAGAATATCATGAATGTAAATCAACACAAATTTGTCAAGGTATTGATGAAATATACTATTCATAAGAAACGTAAACGTTGTTAGAGCATTAGTGAGCATGAGGGTTAAAACTATCAACTTGTAATGCCCATAGGTAGTTCTAAACAAATTCTTCGATATATTCTCTTCCTTTATTCTGATTTATTGATATCTTGAGCATAGGTCAATTTTCAAGAATACTCTAGCACCCTTTACTTCATCAAATAGATCATCAATTCTATGTAGTGGGTATTTATTTTTAACAGTTATTTTATTTACTATCTATAATCAATACATAGTCTTAAAGTACCATCCTTCTTCCTAACGAAAAGTACATGGGGCTCCCCAAGGTGACACACTTGGGCAGATATATTTTTTATCCAATATTAGCTCCTGCAATTGCATTTTTAATTCATTCAACTCTACGATACTCATATGAAAATGCCCTAAATACTAGGACGTCACCTTGAATTAATTCAATAATAAATTATATGTCCTTCTTAGCGTTAATCCAAGTATTTCTTCAGGAAAAACATCAGCAAAGTCATGCATAATAGGTAAGTTTTCCAGTGTCACAATATTTTCTTTAGAATTGGTGTACCCTATCTACACAACATATATTTGATACCCTTTCCTAAGGAACCTAGCCAATTTTGAGGTTATAATGGGCCTTAATTTTAATGATCTCTTTATTCCCTGAGCCTCCTTTCTAACTCCTTGTTTATTAAGCAAACTAATTAATTTGTTTCTACAGTTTATAAGAGACCAGTGCTTTTCCAACAAATCCATTCCAATTAAAATATCATATCATCCTAAGGGTAACACATTCAAATTTGATGCTATGGTATGATCTACCAATACAACAAGGAAGTTATCCACCTTATTTTTCACCCTCCACTTGGCCCCTATGGCTAATTACGTTAGCCACATAATTTTGAATTTAGTTACTTATAACTGACTTGTTTCTATAATTTTAGGACTTATAACTTAGACTAGCTTTGAGGTCAATTAAAATAGACACAACTTGGTTAAAGACCTTACCTTCAAACTCTTCCGTAGTTTGTTGATATTATGCCTGGTGATCTTCAAATGTCGTGTTAATATTCAACAAAATCATCACCACCTCCCCCACTATGGATGCCTCTTGACTATGTGCTACTAATTTTGTTCCTCTCTAATAAGGACAATTTTTGACATAATGGGGCCCTCCACATCCCCAACACAGTAGCGGGGGCTTTTCCACTTTGTCAAAGTTGGGTTTATTGAATTGTTTTATAGGCCTTGATTCAATCTATAACTTAGACTTCTCCTGCAATCTCACTGAATTTATTTTTTGTTTTTTTGTTTTTTTTGTATGGCCCGTTGAAATTTGCAAACTGTATACCCTTCTTGTTCAGTGAATGTGTTTGTCCTCTCTTCTTTTTCCACATTTTGTTATTATCCCACTTCTGCTTAATTTGTTGGTATCATATTCGGGCCTTTCAAATAGCTTCATCTATAGTTTTGGGGTTACCAAATTATAATCGTTCCTTCCTAAATGCAGATAGACTACCAATAAATCATTTTATCTTTGTCATTTCCTCTCATATATATGGAACACACCTCAATAAGGATGTAAACTTTGTTATCAACTCATCCATGGAAAGTTGTCATGGCTTAAGATCATGAAAATCCTTTAATATTTTGTCATAAAATCGTTTTGTTACGTATTTGTCTTTGAAATCCCCTTGGAAGTTTTCACATGTTATTTCATGTTCATTAATACCCCATTCTATTTTAACCTCTTCCCACCATAAGGTGGCTTTTCCTTGTAATTGATAAATCGCTAGCTGAACCTTCAAATTATTATCATACTCATAAATTTGAAATCATTTGTTCATATTAATTAACTACGGTTCAACAACTTCTTCTACCTCACCATCAAATGTAGGTGGTTGAATTTGCTTAAATTATCCCTTTAGATTCCACCTCATTATCTTCTTGATCATCTTCAGATTTAGGATTATCATGTCTTGGCTTGTGTGCCCTAGCCCCATTTCTATGATCAAGGCTTGGGATGGGAATTTGATGGTTTTGTTGATTTGAAAATTTTTTCATGGTCCTTTCTTATTCCTACATAAATCTTTGATTATCAGCTCTTAATCTATCCATCTCATCTTTCAATTGCTAAATTGTTTCAAACAATATAGTGTTTGTATTCCTCCCCTAATTGAACCCACATCTTTGTTTTAGTTTTAGGGAATGGAACTAGACCTTCTCATATCGACAGTCTGATGGTTGATGCATTTCCAACTCCTCTCCTCATCATGCTTCCTCTTTGTAAACATAAACAAATTCTATTATTCTTCGGATCACTTAATCATGCCACAATATTGGAACGTGGCTCTAATACCACCTATAACAAACCTCAATACTTGATCCAGGTGGATATTGGTGGCCACATACCTATTCGACCTATACCTCAAGTTGGTTTCATTTGTTTCCTTGATTATCTCAACATTTACTATTTTTAGCATTTTTTCGGGTCAGGAACTTCCAGAGTTATTTTGACCCCATAAATAGCACTTTTTGGAGGTCCACGGTAGGCCCAAAGGCATAGGTAAGGGCCTACAACAAATAATATAATATTTGGAGAGATCTTTCCAACGATGTATCATACGTGCGAAACAAGGATCATATGACCATGTTACGACCGTTGGAAGTTAGCTACCCAACTAACCTGAACAAGGCCCCCAAACTCTCAATGGTGTTTCATCTCCTAGGGTTATGGTTTTTGTTGTTTAGGTTTTTCCCTTTTTAAATAATAAAATTTCCCTTAAGCCTCAATGTCACACAATTAAAAGGCATGTATCTACCACATATCTTCTCAGATATAAGCTACCATCACCCAAGCTAGTTTATTTCCATTTTGTATGTAAGAATATTTTAGTTCTTTGATATTAATGAAATGAAGTTTTATTTATGTTGCATATCTCTGTTTTTGTGTATATCTGTATTTTTTGTGTTCCTACATAAGTATGGATCAGTGATATCAGAGAGGTCTTCTCTTTCTCTCTTTTCTTTTCATGTCCCCAATGAGGTTAGGGTATAAGGAATTAGGGAATGAACTGGTTGAACCTTTTCAAGACCAACCTTGTGAACCTCGACGACCTCCCACAATAGAAGAAAAGAAAGATGAGGGCGAAGGAGATCCTTTTAAAATAATTCTTAAGGAATCCCTTGAGTGACAGAGGAACGCAATGATGAATAAATTTTCCCAATTCCTTTGGCGCCCACACACAAGTGACACATTTTCATCCAACAGCCACTTTAGAGGGATCACCGCTTTTAAGTTACACATTATCTTTGACGTTCCCATATTTGAAGGCCAAATAGATGTAGATGTCCAGATAGATGGTTAAATTTGTTGGAAGGATATCTTTCAGTCCATGACTTTTCCAAATCATTTTTCACTCCTCAAAGTTGCCCCACGTGTCAAGGATTGGTGGAAAACCTATCATGAATAAAAGGATGAGAGGGAATCCTAACTCTTTCCAATCACATCCATTTGCATTTCTTCCTGAGATGCCACGAAGGGCCAATATTATGCTACCACGAGCTATGAATATAAATATATAAAGTGGACCATGCTATGGTAGGGAAGCGACCAACATGTGGAAGATTTCACAAATATTTTTCATACCTTTCGCACAAAGCTAGGTATCAAGGATTCTGATCGGCATTTGGTACTCAAGTATTGTGATTGTATAAAAAACTACATCCAGGATGAGATGGATTTTATGGACATCTCCTTTCTTAGCACCACTTATCGATACGTTGTAAAGATTGAGCATAAATTAAAATAGAAGAAGCGATAGTTTGGATTTGCAAATCTAAAGCGAGTGAAAGACACTCCCAAAAAAAAGAAGGAAAAAGCCAAGGCGGGGCAACCAAAGACAACCTAACGAAGCCGCAAGAAAATAACAACACCACAAAGACAATAAAGGACATAGGGAAATGATGTGAGTTCCATAAGAGCCCCACTCACAACACAAGTGAGTGTTGAGCCAAGTAGACATCGGTGGTTGAGCTAAAGGCTTTTGAATTAGATGCATGTTCTGACTCTGAGTCAAAAACCAACAAGGGGAATAAAAAAGGGAAATAAATTATTGATGTAGAGTCTAGTGCCACCATTTCCACCACCATGTTCCAGAAGGTTGAGCCCAAAGTTCTAGAGGAGGGGAGTAGCTCTTCCACTCACAGATATGGGTGAAGGGTTCTATGTTGCATTTCATTTTAAACAATGGAAGATAAAAGAACTTCATTTTAGCAATGGTAATGAAGCGGTTGGGCCTACCAATCACACCACACTCGTAGCCATCGACCATTGGGTGGATTCACCAAGGGCAAGATCTCCACGTTACCCAATAGTTTTGCCTTCCTACAACATCATGCACTTCACAGATGAGATATTGTGTGATGTTTCTCCTCTTGAAGTTTGTGATATATTATTAGGATAGCCATACTTGTGGAAGCATCATGTTGTGTATGATTCTAGGCCTCGCACTATAATTATTTCTTTGGAAAATAAGTTATAGAAGATACTGAAGGTAGCACCGTCTATCGCCATCTCTTTGATCTCTACGAAAAAAAATAGTAAGATCATTTCCCAGACCCAGAAATTTGTTTTGCTTATGATTCACCCTCAAGGCAAGGATATGACTGTGGCCACATCCACAACCTCCAGACATGGCTCCTCTACATGGCAAAAACATATGGACAAGGTCATGGAAGAGCATATGGACATCTTCACCTCACCCACAAGGGTACCCCTATACTGTCAAGTCAATCACTCCATTTATTTGATGCAAGGTGTGTTGCTACCCAACATACCAATCTACCAACATTTTTTTCTATAGAGTTCTGAAATTAAGAGGCAAATTCGATAGTTTTTGTAGAAATGACACATCAGGCCAAATTCATCACCCTGTGGAATCACGGTCATGTTGGTATAAAAGAATTATGGCACCTGGAGACTCTCTATTGACTATCAAGAGCTGAATAAGGTCACTGTTTGGAATAGGTATCTAGTCCCACAGATTCATGACCTTCAGGACTAGCTCAAGGGGGCTAAATATTTGAGCAAGATTGACTTTAAATCCAAGTACCACTAGGTACCAATATAACCCTCTTATGAATGGAATAATCCCTTCAAATCGAAGGAGGGCCTTTTCGAATGGTTGGTCATGCCTTTCAGGTTGACGAATGCCCCTACAACCTTCATGTGGCTAATAGATGACATATTACAACCCTTTACCAACTCATTCATGATAGTGTACCTAGACGACATGTTTATTTTCAACTATTGTTTGGAAGATCATATACACCATATCCAATAGGTCCTCCAAATCCTGCGATAACACAAATTGTGTGCAAATATGGAGAAATGCACTTTTGATATGACCCAGGTTCAATATTTGGGGTACATCATTACTGAGTGGGGTGGGCATGTGGACCCAACCAAGATATAAGTTATTCGAGATTGGCTAACCCTAACCACTCTAAGAGAGCTTCACAGCTTTTTGGGTCTTGCCAATTTGTATCGCCAGTTCATGTTGGGATTCTTTCATATCACTTAGCCTTTGAGTCACGTCACCAAGGGTGGAGTGAAGGAAATTTTCTTTCGATATGAATCCAAACAAAAGGTGTTTTTCAAGTTGAAGCATCACCTCTACTTTGCACCACTCCTCACATTATCAGATCTGCATCAACCATTTGAGATTGATACAGACGTCTCTGACTATTTTATTGGTGCAATTATTACCCAACAGGGGCATCCAATGGCATATCATAGTGATACACTTTCAGGTACAATCTCAAAGTATCCCACTTATGACAAAGATATGTATTGTGTTATGCAAGCCTTCCCAAATGTAAGCATTATATTTTGGAGAGGGAACCAATTATCCACATAGATCACCAACCCGTGTAGTTTGTACAAACATAATCAAAGTTGCAGAATGATTTCCATCAGAAATGGTCGACATTTCTACAATAGTTCCATTTGAACATCAAGTACAACAAGGGTAGCACCAACAATGTTTTAGACTGTCTCAGCTGACCACTATACTCGACTCTTATGGACACGAGACTTCGGGGTGGTCGTATTTATAAAAGAGTGATCTAGAATTTAGAAACACCTACCAGATGCTCTTGGAAGGAAAGCAAGCTATAGATTTTGGTCTCTAGGGTACATTGTTATGCCACATGGGACACCTATGTGTTCTTACAAGCAAGCGTGCCAAGATAATTTGGGAGGCACACTACAGTCGGGTCGATGGACATTTCGGGGTAAAGAAAACAATGGCATTGCTACAGAAGTATTTTTATTGGTCAAAACATAAACAAAATGTTAGGAAGTACATCAGATCCTACACTTCTTGTGCCATTATGAAATCAACAATCAATAAGCAAGGCCTGTATACTTCTCTGCCTACTTCTAGTTAGCCTTGGGAACCCATCTCTATGTATAACATGTCAAGCCTTCCTTCTACTAATCATGGCAATGACTATGTGTTTATGGTTGTCAAAAGATTCTCTAAGGTGGCCATTCTAGTGGCTTGCAAGAAGAGTATCACAATAGGAGCCACTACTAATCTCTTCTTTGAATGAGTGTTGGTACATTTTTGGATCCCACAGTCATTATCTCAAATCAAGACAACAGATTCCTGAGTACATTTTGGTCAAGCCTTTGGTCGATGCTAGGTACCAATCTCACTAATTCCACGACCTTCCACCCCCAAACATATGGCCAAATAGAGGTTGTCAACAGGATGATCATAGACATTTTAATTATGTGCAACTCAAAGAATCAACACACATGGGATGAAATTCTCCCCTATGTCCAACACAGATACAACAGAGCTCTCCATAGCTCCATTGGCCACAACCCTTTTCTGGTGGGGTTCGTATTCTATCCACTATGTCCCATTGATGTGGCCATGCCATTTTCATCTACTCAAGTAGATTCGACTCACGTCCAGTTTGAAGTTGAATGGGATAAAAAATTCATTGAGTGCATTTAGCACATCCACCAGAAGGTCGATGACATATTGGAAAGAGGTAATGATAAGTACAAGCAACGTGATCATCAGCATCGAGTGCCACACACGTTCCACATGGGCGACAAATTTTGGTTACATTTGTAGAAAGAGTACCTCACTAAGCCCCACCAAAAGCTTCGCCTTCTCTGATGTGGGTCCTACACCATCACCAAGGTTGTAGGGGATAATTCCTTCGAGCTCAAGATTCCACCATTCCTTGGTCTGCACCCAGTATTCAATTTGTATGGTTGTGATCATACTTTCCTCCATTATTGGACATATCCGACGTCGTGGAGCAGTTGACACCAATAAAGCTCAACCCAAGTTTCATTAAGAAGGAAACAATTGGCATCATCATGGTCATGCAAATTATGAACACTCTCCAGTAGAGGATACAACTACGTTGAGTTGACAAAGTAGGCCAACTCCTTCATGAGGGAAATTGGTTCACTAGGGACTAGGTTCAACAAAAATTTCCTCACCTCATGGAGGCTCTGGATGCAATGGGGACCGTTTCTTCCTAAGGGGGAGGACTGATCTAGGTGGATATTGTAGGAGACCCACATATTCCACCTATACCTCCATTTCGTTTCATTTGTTTCCTTGATTATAGGAGCATTTACTATTTTTTGCATTTTTTCAGGTCCTAAACTTCTGGAGCTGTTTTAACCCCTTAAATGATGTTTTTTTGAGGTTTGCAGCAGGCCCATCATAATATGTAAGGGCATACAAAAAATGTTGTAGTACTTAGATATATCTTTCCAATGCGGCATCATATGTGCTAAACATAAATATATGACCAAGTTACGACCCCAGGAAGTTGGCTGCCCAACTAACCCCAATGACACCCACAAACTCTTGGTGTTTCATCTCCAGGGGTTAGGGTTTTTGTTGTTTAGGGTTTTCCCTTGTTCTTAAATAATAAAAAATCCCTTGAGCCTCATTCCAACACAATTCAAAGGAATTTAGCTATTGAAAATGCAACAAGAAAAATTCTGATTTAAATTTCCCTTGAATTAAATTCGGAATAAAATTGTAATTCCACATCACAAGACAACTTGTGCGACTTAACTAAGTAAATTTGACTTAGTTTTCTGAGTTAATTCGATTTAAGGGTCTAACTAGAGTCATGTGGAGTGTCTACTACTTTATAGGAGCCCTTTTCAAGTTTATTTTGAGTTGTAATTAATTAATTCAATTTAACTAAGTTAAAGTGAGTTAAACTAGTTCCAACTGATGGAGGAACTAGTAGGCGGTCTAATAGTCGGGTGATGCTTCATGTGTTAAACAAGTTAACTAATTATTCACTCATAAATAACTCATGCATGTCAAATATTAGAGCTATCTAGTTGATATTGGAGCTCAAGGGAAATGTACTATTAGTTCTATAATTATCTGAATTGTATAAATGGTGCATGTAGTAAGAGGAAGAGCCTAAAAGAACTATGCAATCCAATAGAGGAAAATTCCTATTAAATAGGGGCCCAATTCTTCATTGAACAACATGAGGAAGTAGGAGCTTGGAAGGCTAAGAAATTGGCTAAGTGTTGACTAGAGTTAGCCTAGGAAGCTATGATACAGATAGAGATAGTGCAAAGGTTGCTCGGGCTTGAGAAAATCATTGTAATCTTCTCATATTTTCTTACTAATGCAATATATAAATAGCATGGGTTTTTAGCTGTGGCTATCCTTAGTAAATCATTATGTAATGTGTTGATTGAATTCTTTCTCATGTATGCTTCATGATTTCATGATCATTTAATTGTTTTCGCTGATAAGTATAGTAGATTCAAGTCTATTGTTTTAGTAAATTACAATTAGACATTTGAATCTACTAGGAATTTCTACATGGTATTAGAGTTGCAATCACTATAGAGAAGGATTCACATTAGAACTAGTCCTTCAAGACCTCATCTAAAGTGATCATTGAAGAACTAATGAGCTATTAGGGGGCAGAGGTATGGAGCCCTAGTTCAGAGTAGATCCAGAAGACCCTATGCGTAGACTTATTAATGGAGATAAAAGGTTTCTAGTGGGAAGATCAATGAGCCAATGTTTGGTGAGAAAAAATGGAGTTGTGATCATTGACATTGGTAGATTGAGGAGTAAACATATTTCCCATAGGGATATCGAGACTCAGAGGAGTCTAGTTTCAGAGGTGGCAACCCTATGGAAGCTAGTACTTCAGGATTTGGGGACACCAGAATCATTATTGTGGTAGTTATAGTAGCAATGTCAAAACAAAAACAGAACAATAGAAGAAACAATATGATTAGATCATATTTTTCCATGCATGTAGCTATACATCTTGCTATAAGGTGGGGTGATTTAGATTATTAGGTCCAGAGTTGCAGAAATTTGGATAGGGTCCATTGAGGTATTTTCTGTCTCATGGATCTTTACCTTGCTAAAGGGGCCCACAGTATTTAGTAGCAGGAGGATCAATGTCAGTGAGATGCTAAGGAGTGCAAAGTAGTGTTGACAGTAGAGCATGAGTCTTAGTAGCAGATTCAGCAGTAGGACAGTTTTCTTTTATTCTTAGTTGCAAATGTTGCAGTAGAAAAACGAATAGTCAGAAGTGTTGAATGCAATGCATTCCAAAGGTGCTAGATTATGGTAGATGTGAATCCCTTTCTTGTTGAGAAGGAGTGTTGAAATTCCAACAGGAAAAATCTCGATTTAATTTTCCCTTAAATCAAATTGCGAATAAAATTGTAATTCCACATGAGAAGATAACATTTACAAGTTAACTAAGTTAATTTGACTTAGTTGGACTAGTTAATTCAAGTTGAGGGTTTATCTAGAGTCATGTAGAGTGTTTCATACTTTATAGGAGCCCTAGTTGAGTTTATTTTGAGTTATAACTAATTAATTTATTTTAACTAAGTTAAAGTCAGTTATAGTAGTTCCAACTAATGGAGGAACTAGAAGGAGGTCTAACAATGAGGTGTTGCTTCATGTGTTCAACCAGATAACTGATGATTCACTCATAAATAACTCATGCATGTCAGATCTGAGAGTTATCCAATTTAGATTAGAGTTCAAGGGAAGTGTTCTATAAGTTGTATAATTATCTGAATTGTAAAGATGGTGCATGCAGTCAAAGGAAGAGCCTAAAGGAATCATGCAATCTAATGGAGGAAAATTCATATTAAATAGGGGTCTAATTCTTCACTGAACAATGCAAAGAAGTAGGAGCTTTGAAGGCTAGGAAATTGGTTAATTGTCTACCAAAGTCAGCCTAGGAAGCTATGAGACAAAGACAGATAGTGCAGTGATTGCTCAGGCTTGAGCAAAGAATTATAATCTTTTCATATTTTCTGACTAATGCAATATACAAATAGTAAGGGGTTTTAGCTGTGGCTTTCCAAGGAAATGATTGTGTGATGTGTTGATTGAATTCTTCCTCTTGTCTACTTCATGATTTCACGATCGTTTAATTGTTTCCACTAATGAGTAGAGTATATTCAAGTCTACTTTTTTAGTAAATTACAATTAGCAGTTTGAAACTACAAGGAGTTTCTACAGTAGGCACGACATCTCTTCTCAAAGATAATCTACCATCACTCGAACTATTTTATTTCCATTTTTTATGTTAGCATATTTCTGTTCTTTGATATTAATGAAATGAAGTTTTATTTATGTTTCACCTCTATGTTTATGTGTATATCTGAATTTAGTTGTGTTCCTACATAAGTCTGGATGAATATTATAACATGTCTCTATCTAAAAGAATATATATATATAACCTTATGATATAGTATATCTACTATATAAATAATATTCAAAATTCAAAATTATCCTCATTGATTATCATGTTAATTATCAATGTAACACCCTCCTCCCATATATACCAAGCAACCAACCAGTCAGGGTAAACATGCGAAACGAGGCCACTATGATATGATTTTACCTTCTAAGTCACATTAAGGAAGTGGAATCGACAGAAACACACCATACAAACATTTAACATCACCTTCAGGACCCTCAAAAACCAATCCAACACTTCAGGCAATTGCCCTTGGGTCCCACTCAACTTCTAGAAAACTTAAGCCTTAGTCGCTCTCATGCTATAGGCATGACAACATTCACACACCTAGAGTCACTCTGACAGGCTTGCCTTCCAATGTCAAGATACTCATTTAGTCAGTGCTATGCCAGCATCCTTGGGATTTGAGCCACTTTTTTAGGACCAGAGCCCAGGTCACTTCCCAGAACTGAATAATCTCTTCAGAACATTAAAATAACATGGAAAAGACACTACTAAATAAAATACTTGTTAAATACCTTGACTGGACCCCTACTAGTCATGACAAACATTTCGTCAAACATATCACAAATATGTAATCTACAGGGGTAAAAAACAAATCTAAGCATAGAGTCTCATACTTATATGAGATTCACCATGAAGCATTGATTCCTAAAAAACTTTACTACCATTCCATCCATTAGGTCATAGATACCTTATTCATTCACTTACAAGCAGAAACATGATGAGAGTCATACATAGTTGTTGTCATAAAACATATACGTAACCAACATAATAGGGACAAAAATACCCATGAAAGTACAACCATATAAACCACATACAATTGAGTATAATACTCATAGAAATACAAGGAGATATCACCTTTCATTAATGATGCAAATTCCAAACCGGGGATGAGACTTCCTTGTTCCACTCGACCATAGAATGGTTGAGCCAAATCTCTCTTCAATCATTCACTCTTGTGCCATATTCCAAACTTGAATGTTGTATCTCATAGAACACATAAATCAAAACTCATCTACGGCTTCCAGAGGCAATCCACCTCAATCCATCAAATAGTGATTCCACCTCACAATCAGACATCGCAAAACCATCATCATATTGGTCTCCATCCAAGCCTTCACGGGCTTCCAGAGAGATTTTTCCAACCAAGGCTTCCAAAATTTGTAACTTAATCCACCAACTACTTCCAAGACTAGTAACTCAATCCAAGCTATTACAGGTCTTCCAGAACATTTGTCCAACCAAGGCTATGGGACTAGTAACTCAACCCAAGTAGTTATAAGGCTTCTATAGAATTTTTCCAATCAAAGCTCTAGGAACTAATAACTCAACCCAACCTAAGTAAATATGACAACCACCAAAAAAAAAAACAAGGAAATAAACCCACAATCACCATGGCTATCAAGGAAATTACAAGGCCAGGAAATCCATTGTCAATCCAGGAAAACCACCATGTGAATGAGAGATCATGACCAAGAATCCACATGCATATGCCATGCATGCCAAAATTGGTTAAGAAATCGTACATGTAACTGCATACCTGTTGGGTCCCTATAATACTAGTGATTACCCCATTACTATTGTAGTTATACCCCTTATTTATATTGTTGTGCCCCTATTACCCCCATATTGTTATTTCTGTGCCCCATAGAATCCCTCTATTGTTATTTCTGTGGCTTTATATTATTATTGTTAGGTCGGCTGGATTATATTGTGACTCCCTAGACTCCTATATATAGAAAGGAGGTTTTGTCATTTGTATCATCCAAGAATTGTTCATTTATGTAATGTAAAGGAGGTTGCCCCCTCAAAGAGGCTGAATTCTAAGGCGTTGATCTATCTTTTCTATCTTTTTTGAGCTGGTTTCATAACATTTGGTATCAGAGCTTTGGATTCTAGGGTTTCGCTGCTCCAAACAGGTCATCGTGGAATTTTCGCTATAACTTTTTTTCTGTGACGTTTCAGAAGTTACAAAAAAAACCCATTTGAGAATAAATCACGCTGAACCTTGGGTCCGAATTTCATAGCTTTGCGCGCGATATTTGCGGAGATATGATCTGAGGAAGTTGGTCTTTTTGCAGACTCCTGAATTACATTCAAAACAGGTGACCTGGGGAAAATCATCATAACTTTCTCTCTAGGGATCGGATTGAAATTTCGTAAGAAGGTACAGAAAGAGGACGGAATTTAGTTTCGTTTTTGTGTGTTTCAGATTCAAAGGTTGAAAAAGTGACTCGTGGCATGTCGTACAAGTTCGCTCTACTGAACCAGTCTAAAAACAGGTCACTGTGGGAGATTTCACATAACTCTTCCTTGGAGAATCCAATTTGGCTCAGACTTGTGGCATTGGAAAGAGGACGTAGAAGGCTACTACAGGTAGAAATTTCAAAATTGGATGATCCGAAATTACAGAGATACATCAGATTCAATATCAGGCTTCTATAAAGTGAAAAAAGGGGTGTAGTTTTTTTTTAATTTTTGTGTAAGCTTGGTTTAACGAAATTCAAAGGGCATAGTAAATCATTATTATCGGTAACTGATGCCCCGAGGAAAGAAAATGCAAACACCTAGTAAGGAACCTGAAAGCTCTAGCATGACCCATGAAGAAGAGGAAGAAATGCTACATGATATATCAAAATTACAAGAACAAGTGCAACAAATGTCACGCTCACAAAAGCTAACAGAAGCCAAGATAAGTGGCGTGGAATCTAAGATAAATGCCATGGAATCTAAGATAAATGGCATGGAATCTAAGATAAAGGGCATGGAAGCTAAGATGGATGATTCGAAGACAGATTTGAAGGGAGACATGGCAGATTTGAAGATAGATATGAAGACAGACATGGAAGAATTGAAGAAGTTGCTACAAGAAAGGGTCACTAATGGTGAAAAGGTAGTAAAGGAAACTCATGATGAGAACAAAAGAAATGTTAATCATGATTCCATAGACGCTAATGTTGGATCGAAGAATCACCATATTCCAAAAATCGATATGAGGAAGTTTGATGGCAAGGATCCCGCCACATGGATATTACAGATGGAGCAATTCTTCGATCTCAATAATGTGCAAAACGCACAAAAGGTACGTATGGCAACTGTATATTTGGAACCAAATCAGTTTGTATGGTATCAATGGCTTTGCTCTCGTAAACAATTTATCACTTGGGCAATTTTTACGGAAGAATTGATAGCACATTATGAAGATACAAAAAGCAACACTTTTTTTAGCCAATTGATAAGTCTCAAACAAAAGGGTTCAGTAATGGAGCACATTGAGGAGTTCCAAAAATTGAACATAAGGGTAAAAGATATTCCAGAGGAGCATAGGATTGATGTGTTCATAGGGTCTTTAAAGGATAATATCCAACATGATGTTCGCCTTTGGGAACCTGATTCATTAGAGAAGGCATTCAGGTTAGCAAGAAAAATGGAAAGCAAAATTATGGCAACCAGGAAGCATACCACTCACAACTATAAAGACGGAAGTGTTGTTGCCCCTAGTCTTCCACAACCTATAAGGTTGACACCACAACAATTGGAAGAAAAAAGAGCAAAAGGGCTTTGTTACAGTTGTGATAGCAAATACACTAAAGGTCATAAGTGTGCTGAGAAGAAATTATTCTACATAGATTGTGAAGAGGAAGAAGAAAAGGAGCAAGAAAGGTCAAAAGAAGAAGATATACTTCAGGAACAAAGCCTAGATGAAGAACAAATAAATCCGACCATATCTTGTAATGCATTGGCGGGAATTACCACTCCTCAAACCATCAAGATAGAAGGACAAATCAAGAAGAAAAAGGTAATAGTGTTGATTGATTCAAGAAGCACCCACAATTTTATTCATTGTAGGGTAGCAAAAGAATTGAATTGCTTCCTATATCCAGCACCAGAGTGTCAAGTGATGATTGAAAATGGAGGAACAATAAATTTCTCTGGAAAGTGCCATAATATCAAGCTATCCATGGGAGAATATGTATTGACTAGCCCAATGCTTTCCATTCCAATGGGAGGTCAGGATGTTGTACTAGGAGTCCAATGGCTACAATCCTTGGGTACAATTGCTTTTAATTTTCAAGAACTTTTCATCAAATTTTCTACAGAAGGAAAGGAAGTTGAATTAAGGGGTATTGCAGGGAAACCAGGAAAGATAATCAGCTCTCATGGTATGACAAAGCTTCTAAAAAAGGAGCAAAGAGGTGTAATTGCACAATTATGCTCACTAGATGTTTCCACATTGGAATCATCTATTTCTCCAGATCTCCAAAAAGTCTTGGACAATCATTCCAAGGTATTTGAGACTCCCAAGGGTCTCCCACCTATGCGTGATCATGATCATGCTATTCATCTCATTCCAGGAAGTGTTCCTCCAAACATCAGGCCGTACAGATATCCCTATGTCCAAAAAAGTGAAATTGAACGTATGGTTGCAAAAATGCTAGAGGCTGGTATAATTCAACCGAGTCAAAGTTCTTTCTCAGCTCCAGTAGTATTGGTGCACAAGAAGGATGGATCATGGCGCATGTGTCCGGATTATAGGGAGCTCAACAAGCTCACTATTAAAGATAAGTTCCCCATTCCTGTTATTGATGAATTACTCGATGAATTGCATGGATCAATTTACTTCACCAAGTTGGATCTTCGTTCGGGATATCATCAAATCAGAATGAAGGTTGAAGACATTCCGAAAACGGCATTTAGAACTCATGAGGGTCATTATGAATTTTTGGTCATGCCTTTTGGCCTTACCAATGCACCTTCAACATTTCAAGGTTTGATGAATTCAATTTTCAAACCATTCCTTAGAAAATTTGTGTTAGTATTTTTTGATGATATACTAATCTACAGCAAGTCTTGGAAGGATCATGTTGAACATGTTGACAGGGTGCTACAACTATTGGAGGAGAAACAATTATATGCAAAAAGATCCAAATGTTTCTTTGGAGTCCAAGAGGTGGAATATTTGGGTCATATTGTATCTCATGAAGGAGTTAAGGTAGACCCTAGCAAAATTAAAGCCATTAAGGAATGGAAAATCCCCACATCCATAAAGCATCTGCGAGGATTTCTTGGGTTGACAGGGTATTATCGCAAGTTTGTTAAGAATTATGGGAGAATAGCAGCACCTCTAACAACATTATTGAAGAAAGATTCATTTTCATGGACTCCGGAAGCAACAAAGGCCTTTGAACATCTTAAAGAGGCAATGTGCCAAGCACCGGTCTTAGCTACACCGGACTTCACAAAAACCTTTATTGTGGAATGTGATGCTTCAGGAAATGGAATTGGTGTTGTTCTAATGCAAGATGAAAGACCCATTGCTTTTGAAAGTCGTCCAATCAAGGGAAAGTTTTTAAGCAAAGCTATTTATGAGAAGGAAATGTTGGCAATACTCCATGCACTTAAGAAATGGTGACCCTACCTAATGGGAAGACACTTCAAGGTAAAAACGGATCATGATAGCCTTAAATACTTTTTAGAACAAAGATTATCCTCTGAAGAGCAACAAAAGTGGGTCACAAAGATGTTGGGTTATGACTTTGAAATCATCTACAAAAAAGGGAAGCAAAATGTGGTGGCAGATGCACTCTCAAGAAAGGATGAGGATGTGGAAGCATTGTTGTGTGCCATTTCTATTATCCAACCAGATTGGATAAACGAAGCAAGGGAGGAATGGAAGAATGACGAAGAAGTGTGGGCACTTATTCGAAAGCTACAACAAGATTCCAGTACTTCTGATACATTTAGCTAGCAAAATGATTCGTTATGGTACAAAGATCGCTTATACCTCTGTAAGAATTCCCAGCTAAAACAAAAGATTCTTATGGAATTGCACACTTCTCCCTTAGGAGGGCACTCAGGATTTTTAAAAACTTACCACAGGGTTAAGAAGGAATTTTTTTGGGATGGCCTTAAATCAGATATTCAAAAGTTTGTGGCGGAATGTTTGGTTTGCCAGCAAAATAAAGTTGAAACAATTAAGACACCGGGTCTATTACAACCATTATCCATTCCAAGCCAACGTTGGGAGGAGGTTTCAATGGATTTTATCACAGGTTTACCCAAGTCTGAGGGAAAGAGTGTCATCATGGTGGTAGTTGACAGACTTACCAAGTATGCACACTTTTGTGCATTATCACATCCATTTAAAGCCAGTACATTTCTACTGCATTTATGGAAACAGTTCAAAAGCTACATGGAAACCCAAAGATTATTGTAAGTGACAGAGATCCCATTTTCACTGGAAATTTTTGGACAGAATTATTTTCTTGTCTTGGTACTCAGTTAGCTCATAGCTCATCTTATCATCCTCAATCTGATGGGCAAACTGAGATAGTAAACAAATGTTTGGAAGGATATCTTCGTTGCTTTGTATCTGATAAACAGACACAATGGGTCAAATGGTTGCCTCTGGCTGAATGGTGGTATAACACTTCCTTCCATACAGCAACAAAAATGACCCCATTTATGGCACTTTATGGGTATCAACCACCATCCATCACATCATATTTAAGAGAAAATTCTAAGGTTCAGGCAGTGGAACATCACATCGAACATCAACAACAAGTCCTCCAACTCTTAAAGGATAACCTCGTGTTGGCACAAAATAGAATGAAACAACAGGCAGATCAACATCGCAGTGAAAGAAGTTTTGATGTAGGTGATTGGGTATTCCTACGGCTACAACCATATAAGCAAATGTCCCTAAAGCAAGCTAAGAAGGATAATAAATTATCACCAAAGTATTATGGTCCGTACAAGGTGTTGCAAAAGATTGGTACTATGGCATACAAATTGGAGCTTCCTGCAGCTTCTCGATTGCACCCAGTTTTCCATGTTTCATGTTTAAAGAAGGTTATAGGTGACAAGCTCCCAATTCAAACAATATTGCCAGAACTTGACGAGGAAGGAAAAATTATATTGGAACCGAAAGCAGTCACAGAAACAAGAACTCGACAGCTACGAAATCGATCAATTTCAGAGTATCTTATCAAGTGGAAGAACTTATCCGCTGAAGATTCCACATGGGAGGATGAGAATTTTATGCAGAAGTATCTAGAACTACTCAAGCGTTGAGGACAACACTTTTTTGAAGGAGAGGGGCATGTTGGGTCCCTATAATACTAGTGATTACCCCATTACTATTGTAGTTATACCCCTTATTTATATTGTTGTGCCCCTATTACCCCCATATTGTTATTTCTGTGCCCCATAGAATCCCTCTATTGTTATTTTTGTGGCTTTATATTATTATTGTTAGGTCGGCTGGATTATATTGTGACTCCCTAGACTCCTATATATAGAAAGGAGGTTTTGTCATTTGTATCATCCAAGAATTGTTCATTTATGTAATGTAAAGGAGGTTTCCCCCTCGAAGAGGCTGAATTCTAAGGCGTTGATCTATCTTTTCTATCTTTTCTTGAGCTGGTTTCATAACAATACCTACAAGCAAATCGGATGTAGTTGTTGATTTCTTATGCTTTCTTATGCTTTCTTGCCCTTCCTTTTCTTTCTTACTCCAAGAATCCAAGTGTGCCACACCCTCCAAGAATGCTCCAAGAAGACTCTAAGTCTCCAAGAGTATGAGAAAGAGAGAGAATAATGAGAGAGCTCCAACAATGAACTGACCAAGTTTGAGACAAGAGGTTGCCAAGTGATCCTCATAATCCTTCTTATTAGTGAGGCCTCTATTTTCTTCATTTTCTATTATTTTCCTTCATTTTCCTCCTCACATGAAAGATGTTACCTTTCACCTTTATTTTCTCCTATTTTCCTTTATTTTCATAAACAAATGTGCCAAAATGCCCTTTTTCCTTTCAAAAAGCATTAGTCAGAGCCTTTTCCACTTTCCTAAGCTATAATAAACCAAATGAACACCATTAGAATGTTTCCCCCACCATTTAGCTTGGAATATATGTCCCATCATCCGTGGTATTTATATATTTTTACATGGAATTTTTAACCAAGTTTGTTACAATCAACCATAAATAATCTTCCTGGCAACATAGAGATTATTATTCTTAAACATATATTAAGAACCATGTGAAATATACATGACGTCAAATCTGACCCTTACTTGAACTTTAACATGGAAACATTAATTTTATGTTGGCCACTTGCAATACATAGAAGTTACATTATGGGTAATGTTATGTCTTTGAAGGGAACTTTATGTAGTCTATGTGGATTTAAGACACTTGGTGGCTTAAACCTTTCCTAGGGATGTGGGAGAATATCGATGATGGAGGGAAGATAGGGTTAAGAAAACGATGATATGGGGTGGTAGCATTTACCGAGTAACTAACAACTCATTCATGGTGTTCGATTATTCATTTAGTCCCTATCCAACCATGTGTCCTCCCTATACCACATTCAAGGAAAAACACCATTGGAAACAACGCTTTGGAGGTTTGCATCCTACCGGGTATGATGTTACACCAATGTCCCTCTCTTGCTGCTCATAAGTGTTTTCTACAATTTTAATTGTTATTCTTTTGTCTACTTAGTTTAATAGCTACCCACATGTCGTTACTCATTTGTTTCTCCTCAGGTTGGGCTGACCTTCCCAAATCATGACGTATTTGGAGCTTCTATGTGCATGCAGCCCCATGCATCCAGAAAATTAGTAGTACTCTTCGAGAGGGTTTCTGTACTTGAACTCTTCACTATATTTTTCTTCTTATACTCATTTTAGGAATCTCTGGCCATTGTGTCTGATAGGTTGAAGGTATGGGGAAGCAACATCAATTTTTTAGGTAAGCTTCCTGCCTTCTCTTTCATTCATTACTTATTTTGTAGGAATTTCTCCTCAATGAAGAACATTCCTCTGAATTTGAGTTTTCTATGTTATGGATTTTGCAAGTATGGGTTCACGGTCTCCATTTTTAGGGTTTATTCTTCAACATGTGCTTATGGCTCCTATTGAGCCCCAAAACTACCTCTCTTCTACATACTTTTCTAAACCTTTTCTCTTCCATTTTCCCACATTAGTGCCTCATAAGCTATCAAAAATTGTTACATATTGATTCTAGGAGTGCATTTAAGTGGTTTTCAAACTATATCCTTGTTTGTGCTATTTGATTTAGATTTTGTTCATTAGCTACGGAATGTAGCCCCTTTCTACAGCTGACTCACAATTCTACAACTTTTTTCATTGTTTTGTAGGTTACAGGTGTCAGCAGGAGAAATGAGGCACATGGGCAGTTCAGAAATGATCCGTACATGGACAAGGTCCTATCTATTTAGCCAAATTCGTGAAGAAAGGCATCGGTCAAAAGATGGTCGACAGAAGAGTCCTATGTCAATTAGGACTCTATTCCAGCACATGAAAATGTCTGAAACCATTCCTGGGTTCATGGATCCACTTTTTCCATCTGCAAGCTATCTCCATGACGCAATCTAACACCCACCTTTCATAGATTTAATGTTTATGGCAACCAAGATGCTAAATTGTCGGATTCTGTCCTGTTCACGTGTCCTCTACTGAAAATTTTGCTCCAAAAGACAGTTATCTATTTCTCCTATAAGTATAAGCTTTTCAATGCACATAGTTAGTCTTGATGCTATTGTTTTAGCGTTAGTTCTATTGTTGTAACAAGAATACATATTCTCTGTTTTGCAATATAAAAACTCTGTTTTCTTATGATTGTTTAAAGCATGGTTTTGAGGTGACAACATATTAACCAAAGGCTGTGTAGAGGGCCCTTGCTGGCTGAGGTTTTGCATTTCATTTCTGAATATTTTTTCATGCATGTTTTCTTTTATTTCCACTATATATTTTTCATGATTTGTTTATGGTTTTAACCATTTTATTCCTGTACATGTTTTTGCAGCATTGTTGCATCATTGTTATATTTTTTGCTAACACTGATCAATGCATTTCAGGATAGGTTATGCTCGAGATTTTTAATATATTTTTTGCATCAAGTAGTGATATGAGACCTGCTTCCTCTGTTGTACGTTAGCTTTTAATTCCAGTTTTCATGCTTGATATTTTTTTACTACTTTTAACTAGTTAGATATCAATTTCTTCATGCTACATGACATTATCTACGGTGCCTTTAGCTTAACCCTGTTTTAGAAGTTAATTGGTGAGCTATCGGATTATAGGTGAAGTAATTTGATTTTTCTTTCATTGATTTGCAAGTAGCTAGTTTAGATATCACTTCTTTATGCTAGATGGCGTTATCTCCGGTGCCTTTAGCTTAACCCCATTTTAGAAGTTAATTGGCGAGCTATAGGATTGTAGGTGAAGTAATTTGATTTTTCTTTCATTAGTTTGCAAGTAGACAGTTTAGATATCAGTTCCTTATGCTACATGACGTTATCTTCACTGCCATTAGCTTAACCTCATTTTAGAAGTTAATTGGCAAGTTATTAGATTGTAGGTGAAGTAATTGATTTTCCTTTCATTAATCTGCAAGTAGATAGTTTAAATGTCATTCTTTCATGCCATATGACATTATTTCTGGTGTCTTTAGTTTAACCCCATTTTAGAAGTTAATTGACGAAATATTGGAATTTTGGGTGAAATCAGTGACTAGTTTCCAGCTTCTTTATTTTTGGTTTTGAGTGCAGTAGTTTAGATTTTATTTCTGTAATTAGATGGATAGCAGAGACAGTAACCTCATGTTCAGTACTTCATCTTTTTCTTGATTTATGTAGTTGCATGTTTACACTTTTGTTCAAGTTCTGATTTTACAAATAGCATGTTTTGAGATCTTTGAAGTGCTAAGTTTGGAAATTACCATAAGAGGCATAAACCTTCTCTTAAATTCTACATCCATGCTTGACCTTTAAAAGTAATCTTAAGACCTTAGAATAGGATTTCCATTTGCATTAGACACTTTAGGAGACCAACAAGAACAAAACCCCAAAAACAAGATAAAAAATGAAAACAATAAAGTAAGAAAGAGGTTGTCTTACACATACAGTGCGCCACACTTCATCATATTATGACACCCGAATTGATAATTAATGTAGCAATTTAGGACACACTAAATTAACTAAAAATTTTGGCACCGTTTCCAGGGAAGTGTAACTAGGTAGCCTATCTCTTACATTAAAAAAAAAAGTAGGGAAAAATTGATAACTTCTTGAAGTATGCTCTCCTCTTGCACCTAGTGTGATCTGGAGGATCAGAAAAGAGAGTTATTAGTTTAATAATTTCTTAAGTATGCTCTCTTCATGCACCTATTGTGATCTGGAAGTGATGCGGATCTTGGGGGGAGGCCCCCAAGATATAAAAGATTGAAATGGATCTTGGGGGAAAGACCCCAAGATCTGGAAAAAAAAATTGAAATGCGAGAAGAAAAAAGAGAGAGGAGAATGCCCAATAAACAAAAACCACAAAGAAACTTTTTAGTAAAACCGATAATAACTGTAAAAGCTACATTGTGGCGGACAATCTGTCCTTTTACAAAATGTGACTTGTTACTTATAGTATTTTTCAGTTACAATACCATGGATTAATTCCATGGGTGAATGAATACCATGGGTGGATTTTATAATACCACGGGCGGATGCCATTTACAATACCATGGGTAAATTCCATGGGTCAATGAATAATATGGGTGGATGTGTACCATGGGTTGATGCCATTTTCCTTTCGGGTCATTCGTCCCTCCTTAAGAAGCAATGGTCCCCATTGTGTAAAGTTCCCTCTTGCGAAGCCTTTGTTGAATATGAAGAGCCACTGAAGATAAGGGTTTTATGTGGTTAACCCATAACCATGATAAACGAAGATCCAAGGACAGAGATACCATGTAATTCTTATGACCAACTGTGATGATGACATTGTGCAGCCTAGCAAATGGACTTCGATGACGTGTGGGTTTGTGGATGACCCATAACCATGATGTTGGTTGTTGATGAAGTAGTAGGTGCCTACATAGCCTGTGGTGGGAGGGCACGTCTCCAAATAACCCAAGCTGAATGCTGCTATGCTGAAACTAATGAATGTGAAGCAGGTGCCTACTAAAGTGGGGTGGGAGGGCATGTCTCCACTGGGAACCCACTCCGAATGCTACTCCAGATTAAAATGGCCATAACTCAGTCAATATAACTCAAAATATTTATTATAACCTGTTTTTGGAAACAGAAGGATCATTTTGCATCTTCCCATGTGTTGGAAATCCTTATCTGGACACTCTAAAATCTCAGATTCGCACTGCAACTATTCCGCCGTCACAAAAGTTCTGAAAAATAGCTGATTTTAAATCAGCGATATCTCCCACATCCGAACTCCGATTCGACCCATTTTTTTTTGAAATTGGGTGATTTTTCGCAAGGAATCCAGATTTGGTATTTGTTTTTGTAAATTTTGTACCAAATTTTTCAGATCTGATCTGCAAAGTCGCCGCCCAAGAACATTCCTGCAAAAAAATGAAAAAAGAAAAATTCTTCCCGCTTGGCCCAAGAAAATGCTCTATGGAGGACGTAGCACATGCCTGAAGTTTTTTGAATATTGCTGCAAAATTTGAAACTGAAATATGCATCAAACCCTCATTCCCATGGAATCATAACCTACTTTGATACCACTGATCCAGATCTTGGGGGAGGCCCCCAAGATCTAAAAGATTGAAATGGATATTGGGGGAGAGACCCCAAGATCTGAAAAAAAATTGAAATGCCAGAAGAAAAAAAAGAGAGGAGAATGCCCAATAACCAAAAACCACAAAGAAACTTTTTTTAAAACCGATAATAATTGTAAAGGCTACATTGTGGCGGAAAAACTGTCCTTTCACAAAATGTGACTCGTTACTTATAGTATTTTTCAGTTACAATACCACAGGTCAATTCCATGAGTGAATGAATGCCATGAGTGGATTTCACAATACCACGGTCGAATTCCATTTACAATACCATGGGTAAATTCCATAAGTCGATGAATAATATGGGTGGATGAGTACCATGGGCTGATGCCATTTTCCATTCGAATTAGGAAGATCAGAAAAAGGATTATTAGCTCGATTAAAAAATTCATTAAAAAAAATGACATGCATAGAGCAAGATATTCCAGGGGAAGGTTTATATCTAGGGCCAAAAGTTTGATTTTTACAACTCCAACTACTTCAAGGCACAGACAAGATACACCTCCATCCCCGACTCATACTCTCAACCTTAGGATTCCTAGAATTCAAGGGGCAGCAACCGAATTAGAAGATTCTCCCGCACTATCTACTAAATCTGAACTAGGAGAAGAACCCTTGTTCACCTCTATAGGGGAACATATTGCAGTAAGAGAAGTAGAATCACCCAAAGAAGAAGAAGAGGTAGAGACTCTCTCTCATTAGCCATTAATAGAAGAACCAGAAGACCCTGATGAAATTATCATGGTAGAAGAAGTGCTAGATGGAGAATTTCCACTATTTGGAGGAGGGGGTAAAGGTAGAGGTAGAGGAAATAATGGAGGTGGTGGTAGAGGTAACAATGGAGGAGGTAGAGGTAATAATTGGGGAAATAGGGGAGGAGATAACTCATTTGGATTCCCTATAGTTGATGAGGAAACCCATACAACCATGAAAAACATTTCACCATTTGTCCTCCCAAAATTTTATGGATTGCAAAGTAAGGATCCTGAGACATTTCTATTTGAGTTTAAAGTCTTATGATGAACCTATGACTATCTAGAAAACTCTCAAAAACTCAAACTGTTTCTTTCAACATTGAAAGGGGCTGCTCTGAAATGGTTCATGGGATTAGTCACTCAATCTATTAGGACTTGGAATGATATGAAACAAACATTTTTGGATAAATATCTAGATTATTGTATTCCCACTAATCATAACGATGAGGTATTTAAAATGATGCAAAAAGAAGATGAGAACATGGAGGATTTACATGAAAGATTTTAATACAACTTAAAGAGAGCGAAAATGAGCAATTTAGATGAGGAAACCTTGGAATCCCTTCTATTGAAAGCCATTAAAGATAATTGGATAGATATTTTAAACGTGATGGGGAAGGGAGACATTTCTCAACTTCCACTACATGACATAGCAGAACTATGTGTCCATCTCTCAAGGGGAAAATCTAAAACTAGAAAAGGGCCTAGAGATCCTTCTCTTATTAGAGCAAACAAATCTACAATGGGATCAGTAAGTAGGGCAGAGATTGGAATATGCTTGATGAATTAAAAACTGACAATCTAGGGAGCCTTAGTGAACAGCTAGACACCCTTAAAATTCAAAACAAGCAGAAAACATAAGTTGATGCCTTAGCCATCTTTTGCCCAAAATGTAGAAAGAAACATGCTCTAAGGGAATGTCCCTTGGATGCAAAAGTTGTAGAAACATGTATGATTTTCTCAAAAAGTCATGAGACCAAGGATTGTCCTTCAATCCTAGGACTCAAAAATGTCTTTCAAGAGGACCCAAATTCAATAGAATCTCTTTGTTTTATTTCAAGAGGACCTTTGCAAGAGCAACAAAATCAAGGATTTAACAATCCTATGAATTTTCAGCCCCCACCAAATTGGAATTCTTGGCAACAACCTTGGCCCCAACCTCAAAATCAGTATCAATCTCAATCATGGGCACAAGGGGTACAAAATCCTTATGGGAGATTTGCTCAATTTTATCAATATCCTCCACCTTATCAGGGTTATTCTATCCCACAAAATCAATAACAAAATCCGCAACTTCCAAATCAAAGCCCACAACTTTCATTGCCATTTCCACTACAACAAGCTCCTCAACAAAATCAAAATCCTCAACTCTTGCTTCCATTTCAACAAAAGCCAAATCAACTACCAGCCCAACCATTACCAAATCCCAACAACAAAAACCCTGAGAATTCTTACATGGTAGAAGGAAAACAATTTCCTACCTACATGATTGTTCCTCTAGATATTAATGATGTTCAACTTAGATCTGGTAGGATTTTAGAAAGGGAAAAACCTTCTATAGATGTTCAAGAGCAAGATGTTTCTAAGGAGGATTCTCTTAAAGTCAATAAAAGTTTTGAAGAAGCATCCCTTCAAAACCCAACCATTCAAATAGAAAAACAAAAAGAGTCAACCCCCACAACTCCTATAGTTGAGCAACTTATATCTACATCCACACCTCCTTTTCCTTAAAGATTCCAAATTGACAAGGGGGTGGAAAAACAAATTTTGTTTCCTGACTATGATTTCCTAGATGAATTAAAGAATGTCTGTATCAAGATTCCCTTGCTACAAGCCATTAGAGAGATTCCTATTATAGCGAAAACAATAAAGGAGTTGAGTATCAAAAGACCAAGTAGGAAACCAAGAGACACAAAAATAATCCACTTGGTAGGAAAAATAGTAGATATCATGATGGGAAATATTACCATGTATAAATATGTGGATCCCGGTAGTCCAATTGTGAAGACACACATAAATGGGATAGAAATTTAAAATACATTGATTGAATTAGGGGCTGCTATAAACATTATGGGTAGACAGACTATGGAACAGCTTAAACTTCCTAATCTTCTTTTTACACCTACCTTACTGCAACTTGCAGATAGATCAGTAATCAAACCAGATGGTGTACTAGAAGATATTTTGGTCTCCCTAGATTCTTGGGAATATCCAGTAGATTTCATGATTTTGACTCCCAAGAGTAATCTGGGAGGGCACCCAATCATCTTACGAAGACCTTGGTTAGCCATAGCTGATGCTTTTATTAGTTGTAGATCTGGGGACATGTACATTTCTTATGGTAGTTCAGCAAAGAAATTCACTTTGTATCCTCCTCCAAAAGCCATTACAGAAGTAGGAGACAATGAATGGGTCGATGATGAAGATACTATACAACCTGTCTTTACTCTCTCTGAAGTTAGTGAAGATAGTCAAATCTTGAATAGATTAGAAAATTTTGAAACATCTTCAGAATATGACCACACACAATTTTAGTTAGATTCTGATATTGAATATTTTTCATCAAGGCAAATGTCTCTCTACTGCATAGAAGAGTTTGGCAGTTCTGCAATTGAAATTTTTCCAAATAAAACATTGAATATTAACAAAAATTTGGAAAAGTTACAACAGGAAGAGCTAACTAAAATCTTGCAAAAAAAAATTATTGCATTTGCATGGGAGTATACTGATATGAAAGGTATTGACCCTAATACTTGCATCCATCATATCTATATCGAGGAAAACAGTAGACCAATCAGACAACCTCAGAGAAGGATGAATCAGAATCGTAGGGAGATTGTGAAAGAAGAGCTGCAAAAACTACTTAATGTGAACTTCATTTACCCAATTTCAGATAGCCGATGGGTTTCTCCCTTGGTTATAGTACCCAAAAAGAATGGTAAATGGAAGGTGTGCATTGATTACAGGGAATTGAATAAAGCAACTTTGAAGGATCACTTTCCTTTGCCCTTTATTGATCAAGTATTAGATACATTATCAGGCAAAAAGTAATTTTCATTTCTTGATGGTTTTAGTGGTTATAATCAAATTCAAGTAGCACTTGAACATCAAGGTAAAACCACATTTACTTGTCCATGGTGAACTTTTTCCTACCGAGTGCTTCCTTTTGGATTATGGAATGCACCTGTAACATTCCAAAGAGCAGTACTAGGAATTTTTTCTGATGTAATCCATGATTATGTAGAGGTGTATATGGATGATTTTAGATTCTATGGTAATACATTTGAAGAAGCCTTAGAGAATTTGGAAAAAGTCGTTATAAGATGTAAAGAAACAAACCTTTCATTAAGCCATGAAAAATGCTTTATGATGTTTACTGAAGGCATTGTTTTGGGACATCATATTTCAGGGGATGGGATTAAAGTTGATAAATCAAAAGCTGAAGTCATCTCCAAGTTACCTATTCCAAATTTCCAAAAAGATGTTAGAAGTTTTCTAGGATTCACTGGTTATTATAGAAGATTTATAAAAAAAATTTACCAAAATAACATCTCCACTCTTCAAACTGCTTGCAAAAGACAGTGAATTCAAATGGAGTTCTGATTACCAATCAACATTTGAAGCTTTGAAAACAAGAATATCTAAAGTGCCTATCTTGAGAGGACCAAATTGGAAACTTCCTTTCCATATTTCTATAGATGCTTCAGATATAGCTCTAGGAGCTGTGTTGGGACAAAAATACTTGGTTCCTTATTCCATTTACTATACCAGAAAAAAATTTGACTCCCCCTGAGTTGAATTGTATTGTGACTGAAAAAGAGTTCTTAGCTACTTTTCATGCAATTAATAAGTTTAGACACTATATAATAGGCTATGAAACTTATATTCATACTGATCATTCTGCAATTAGATTTCTAATGAACAAACCTATTACTAATGGCAAAGTTACAAGGTGGCTCCTACTTTTGCAGGAATTCAATATTACTATGTTAGATAGACCAGGGAAACAAAATACAGTAGTTGATTTCTTGTCTAGGATTCAGAATATCAAAGAAGATTCGTCTGTAGAGGATAAGTTTTCTGATGAATAATTATTTGTAGTAACTACTAAGACTCTTTGGTTTGCAGATATGGCTAACTATTTGGTTACAGGGAAACTACCTCCACATTTATTTCCTAGTGAAAGAAGAAAGATTATTCAGGAGAGTTCAAGATATTCATGGATTTCTAATGAATTGTTTAAAACAGGGCGAAACTTTGTGATCAGAAGATGTGTTAGGGAAGATGAAATGCCTGATATTCTCAAAGAATGTCACGATGAACCATGCGGTGGACACTTTTCTGACAAGAGGATAGCATATAAAATCCTTTCTTTAGGATATTATTGGCCATCCCTCTTCAAAGTAGCAAAACAATATGTCAAAATCTGTGACAGCTGCCAAAGGGTAGGGAAACCTATCCCCTCAAATGAGATAACATTACAACCTCACGTACTCATCGAACCCTTTTAAAATGGGCTTTAGATTTTATTGGACCTATTAATATTCCATCTAAATAGAAAATGTATATATTGGTATGTACTGATTATGTCACTAAATGGGTAGAAGCCAAAGCATTATTTTTTGCTACCGAAAATTCAGTTGTTAGTTTTCTTTATGAGGATATTTTTACTCACTTTGGTGTTCCAAGAGAAATTGTGACAGATCAGAGAGGTCAATTCACATCCAAACTAATGGAGAAGTTGATGGAAGAGTACCAGGTCAAGCACAGAAAATCCACTCCTTACCATCCGCAAGAAAATGGTCAAGTGGAGTCCACAAACAAAGTAATTGAAGGTATTATTACCAAGACTGTTCATCTACACAGGAGAGATTGGGTAGAAAGGCTTCCTGAAGCCTTATGGGCCTATAGAACCACATGGAGGAATACAACATGACATTCTCCCTATGAACTTGTTTATGGGAAGGAAGTTTTGCTCGCCATTGAGTTCCAAGTTAAGACCTTCAAGATGGCAGTTCAATTGGGAATGGATCTATCAGAAGCCCAAAAGCATAGAATGGAGTAGATGAATGAACTAGATGAGATCAGATAAGAAGCAATTTTAAGAACTGATCTAGTTCAAAATCAAATACATAAGTGGCATGACAAATACATCAAGGACAAAAAGTTTCAAGAAGGAGATTGGGAATTGCTATTTGATTCCAAGTTCAAATATTTTCAAGGTAAGTTTCAGACTCTTTGGCTTGGGCCATATGGGATTGAAAACGTTTTTAGCAATAGAATAGTAAGAATGAAAACAATTGATGAGTATCAAACTCCTCTCATTGTGAATGGTCACAGATTGAAGATCTATCATAAGCCATTCTCAAAGGAGGATTTTATCAAAATCTTTCAAGATAATTCTACAATGAGGCTGGTGAAGAAGAATCCTTCTTCCCCACAAGCCTAGTCTTTGTTATTTTCATCATCATCTAAAAATAAAAATAAAAAAATATATGTATAAGCCTAAAAACCAATCATTGATTGGTAGTCTTATACAGAAAATACAGGGAAAAAATCAGAAGCTTCTGACACCCTATATTTTCCAAAAAAAATCTCTCTCATTTCGCTCATAGTTGTTTCATTTCATGTCATTCCATTTCATTCCACCTCGCCACCACATTCCACCAATAAAATTTCTTTCAGTTTATCTTCATGTTCACCTTTCCATATATCATTCATTCAGTCATTATTCATTTCCATCCATCTCGATTCACTTCGCGAAGTCATGTGTTATCCACTATGTCAGTTTGCGTAGCCAAATTCTGATTCTGCAACTAAATATTGATTCCACAGTTGATTGTTGATTCTGCAACTAATCCTATGTTACTCTACAGTGATAGTCAAGTGATTAGCCAAATAATGATGAAAGTCAATTTCAGGTAAGGAAGAGGAAAATCTTTTGAAGATGTCAGCACCTAAAAGCACCTACAAGAGGCAGCCAATAAAAAGTTAGTGAATGGAAGTGGTAAGATTCTGAGATATGAGCAAAATAATTTTTGAATAGCACTTTAAACACATAATCTATATAGTTCGTAAAATCACAAACTCCATAATGTGTAATGATTGATTTGATAGCTGCTTAACTCCTCCACTACCTCTGCATAACTCTACCATGACCTTCGCATCAAATTCCAATGGCCTCATAATCCTCTTCCAAATTTAACTCGTACTCAACTATACGTTCACATTACACCTATTAAAACGGTTAATCATGAAGATGTAAGCCAATTGACCACGGCTCTCCTCCTTTAACGCTCCACTCCGTAGTCATTTTATGAATTCACCAATGTCCACTATGTAGCATTTTTTTTTCAAATTCTATTTAGTTTCAACAGTCTCACTCTGTCTCCATACTTTCACACCGAGTTCACGTTTGCTAGTTCAGGGTTTGCTTACATAGGCCTCTGCTCCATGAACCTTTTCTCATTGCGTGCTCCGTATTCTTTAACCACTGGTTTCTCTGCAGCCCTTTGTCCATTCTCCGCTCATATCATTGTTCTGCCTCCGTGAAGCCATCACTTACAGAGGTATTTTCGAAGCAAGGAGGAGGAATGGGTCTTATGGTAAGAACAGAGCCGAATGGAGCCAAATTTATGGAGGATTATCCACAACTAAAAAGCACATTAAGGTAAGAAAAATGGTTGCAGTTCATTCAAAAGTTTAGGGGTCATAATAAAGAATTCACAAAGATGTTTGCAAGGTCCTTCAACAGTGTGGAAGTCGAGATTGGGGATATCAAATTTCCGATAACAGAGGCATCCATTACAGCAGTAATAAAACTTCCATAGGAAGGAGAACGGTGGTTCAAAAATAAGGACTTTGATGAAAATGCCTAGAGTATCATTCTGCGTAACCCAAGTATGGACATATCTGTTTTTAAAAGAGGCATTCCTATTTCAACTCTAAAAGAAAAATGGACTAGTCTGTTGTTGATAATTCAAAGATTCATTACGTGTGAAGGAAGGTATGGGTCTATGTACATGTACCACATAAGGTTATTAATGAATTTTCTAGAGAGTCAAACCATCAATCTCCCTTATTTCTTGTTGAGTAGCTTGAAAAAGATTTCTACCACTATACAAAAGCATCTAGATGATGTAGAGCCTCATCTTTATCATCACGACCTTGTTAAAATTCTGGTTGAAAATCAATTGAAAGAGAGAGGGGATACATGGGAACAATTCCTAATTAGGAATTTCTTTCAGGACCCACCTAAAATGCCTGAGGGTAGCTCAACAAGAAAAATTAGGAGAAGAAGAACAAATGTAAACATTCAAGATACTCCTACTAGCATAACTAAGGAAACCAGTAAAAAAGAAATGATGTTTGAAACTTTAACTGAGATTAGAAAACAAGTAAAACAGAAAGGGAAAAGAAATGTTGAAGATATTTATCAGACCCCAGAACCTTCTTCAGAATAAGAACGGGTACTTTCTGAGAGGCTAATTCACCTTAAAGAACAGTCAGCTAAGGAAAAAGAAAAAGGAAAGAAGAAATAGAGTATACAAGAGGGAGATACCAACTCACTGAGTTTAAGAAGGAGCTCAAGACTTAAAGGAAAATTGAAGAAAATGCAAATCAAAGAAGTCCACTTCATTTACCTAAGAGGGGAAACACCAGAACAGTCACCAGGAATCACTCCTCTTGACTATGGTCCACAACATTCTCCTTCTCCTCAACTACATTTTGAAATCAGTCCAAGGAAGACCACACCAGAAATTGATCAAACTTAGCAAAAGATGTATGATTTTATTGAATCATTGGAAAAGACTACAACAGAACAGGGCACTTCATCTAATCAGCCTAGTACAGCTCAAAAAATTTTGATCCAATCATTAAAACAAGAGGTTTATGAACTAGAAATCCTGAAAAAACATATCAAATGGGAAAATGAGACATTGAAAATGCAAAACAAATTGAACAAAATCATCCATGACAACACCATGCTGCATTTAGGATTGTGGCACAAGAAAAATAGGAAATTGAAGGAGAAGAATAGGAAGTTGAGCAGAGCCCTTACGAATCTATTACAGGGAAAAGTGTCTATTTAGAACTACTCTATCCCACTAAGGTGTGACAGCTGCCTTAGAAACAAACAGAGAAAAACTACTTTTGTTTTTCCTTTATGAATTATAGATAGGGAGGAACAGAAAGACCAACCTCTGTCTTGCGCCAATCTCCTGATTTGATCCCTCTCTTCTTTGATAGTCCTCAGCTACCTGCTCCCTTGCACGCCCAGCTTCACAAAGTACCTGTAAGATCACAGAAGCATAGCACTATACAAAGACATGGATCTATAATCATACACAATCTAGGATCAGATGTAAATTAACCATACAAATGTAACAAGCATCAATGATACAAAAGCATGGAGGAAAACTCAAATAGCTTTTATTGATAAACAAGAAAAGAGCTAGGAGGAGTTACAACCAGTTGTTCCGACCCAGCATCAACCTCCCAGCAAAGAAGCCCCTCTTCACCTCAAACAAAGCTTAGATCACCCAACAATCTGATGTTTGTCTCAAGAAACCAATAGCAATTCCTTACAATATGCAAAATTCCAGCCTCTGGATCTCTGGGATGAGGGATCCATATATAGATATCTGTAAGGGGGATGAGTCAGCTTGTGATTTGATTAGTGTCTTCTCTCTGATAGTTCTTGCTTCCACTTGGAGACTGATGGCCTCTTACTCATCCTTGGTTGAATTCAGTGAGGCAAGTGTCACAGGAGAAGATTCTGGAAGCTTCCATTACCTCTCCACCTCGCGGAATGACACTGCCATTTGTCATTTCTCACCCATCACACCCCACAGAAGGGACTTTTGAAATGCAACACACCCTCACAGTGTATTTGGGTGAGATGCAACGCACTTAGCCAGTGGAGCAGCTACAATGATCCTGTTTTGACCAATTCTGAGCAGTTTCTCATGGAGGACTTCTGGGAGAAGCTGTAATCTATTGACCTTGTTCCTTTAGGGGTTAGAACAACACTTTTAGGGACTTAGGAGCCCTTGGTTTATGGACATTTCATGCTTGGGGTTGTAGGGCCCAAAAATGTCTATAACAGTTGCCCTCTAAAGTATGAGGCCGTTAATCTTTTGGTGTCGAGTGAAATGCTTTATTATGAGGATCCGAAGTTCTTTCAATGCTGGGAGGAAACCTGTAATAAGATACAATACAATACATTATCTTCATAATATTTTCATGATCTGGCTGAGGCGGGCATTCCCATGCTCAGCTTTATAAATTCATTTTCATGTACATAGGACAGACAATCGTCTGAGTGTAGACTGATGATTCTGATAGAGCCATCATCCTTTTGAGTGGATGATTATATGTGCAGCAATGATGTACATTTAATGTTTTTATTTTCCCTGAATATATATCGCAACCCAGATGGATGAAACTAGATCCGCGGTCTTCAATCTCATCTGATCTTCACTCAAAGTACAAGTCGATCCATGTGAGAAATGTTCTGAAGTCGAACATGGAAATACATCGCTTGATTACCAACCAATGATGTAAACTGTTAACAAGCGCGAGAGGAATCACCAATAATGATACTCACCCTCAAGGTACTGCAATATAATTCACGTGGTGTGAATAAAGGACTTGGTGTCGAACACCATGCAAAACCTTTCGGTCGAAGGCCATTGATGTAAACCTGTCGCCGGAAGTGAGAAACTTGCCATTGAGGCATGCAAGCTTCAAAGTACTGAATGGGGTGTTCCTAGATCAACTTCTTGGATAATGAGCTGATGTCGACAAGAAGTGATCTGTCACAGGAGGGCCTTAATGAATCCCACATCAATGACATGGAACGGAGCAAATGATTTTAATGGAGGTGAAAACGATCTGGTGATATAAGGTTCAGGGTGGCGGTCATGAAAGAATGGAGTATAATGTATGGTAGTGGGTGAGACACAGGTGAATTCTCTAAATGACTTCTCTTGAACATATCGGCGACACTGATGTGATGGATTGGTAGCATTAACCCCAAATGTGGATGGTATAGTGTGACCATGGTGATGTGATCGGTGAATGAAACAAACCAACCCGACTCGGACATGGAGTGGAAGTGTCATGTTCAAGAGCGACTTGCTACCAACAAAGTTTCTTTAAGTTTTCTTCCCAATTTTCCCCAATCATTGCTGACCAGTACCTCTTTATTTTTGTCAAGCTTGAGGAGGATAACATATTCTTGTTCTATAATTTGCCCTTCGGGCAAACCCATCGCTATGTTTTAACGAGCCTAGCGATAGTGAAACTCGTTCTCTTCTATAGACAAGTTTGTCGCTATTAATCTTTTTAACGAGTTTAACGACAAAGACAACTCGGTCCTTTTCAATTTTAGAGAGTCTGAAAAGGAACGTAAAGGTAACTCCAAAATTCCTTTTTCGTCATCTAATCCCTTAAGTCCGAAAAAGTATAAAACAATACAGAAGGGATGGATTTTTGATACCTTTAATGATCCGAACAAAACAAGGCTCGATATTTTTGTGTAATAATCCCTCAGGTCCAAAAAGATTAAAATCTAGAGGAGGGATGGCACTTCTTGTCCCTTTAACGAGCTGGAGAGGCCAATGGCTTGGCAATCTTTTCATATTTTATGAGTCAGTTGAAAAGAGCTTAAAGGAGACTCATCTTTTGAGGAACGAGTGATAAAACGGGTAGCAGCTGATTCCAGGTAAGGTTTGGAATTTTCCAATCACGGCAGTGTCACAAGGATGGCTAGTGAAATCACTCTTCGCAGCTGTTCCTCAAAATGGGTAAACAATCAAATGGAGGTGAATGATCGGTAAATGAAAAAGTCGAGGTGACGGTGCAAACATGACCAAGGCTTTAACGACTGAAGTACTACATTCACGATGGTTATTTACCAGGGAATAGTTCATTTTTTAACGAGCTTAAATGCGAGGGGAAACATTTGCTCATGTCTTATGTTTATTTTTTAACGAGCTTGAGCTATGTGTTGACACCTAATCCTCTGCGATTGGGTGAATTTGGAATGTGAAAAGTCATCAAGAAGATGAACTGATTAGTCACATTCATGTATATAACAATAGCTACCTAATGAAATAAACGAATCAGTTTTTCTGCCAAGTTTGGAGTTACTCTTGGCCTGACATGGTATCAGAGCCAGGTTCGTAAAATAGTTGTAACTCCCTTCATTTCTGCTGTTGTCCTCTGTCGTTCTGACCTGAGCTTTGTCCTCAAATGCCTCTGTCATTCTGCCACACCTGCGCTGCCCTGAATTCACTCAGAATCCAAAACCATTCCAGCGCCTCTGGGCTCTGTCCATTAACGCATCTGTCCACTAAGCTTTCGATGCGAAAGATCTGTTGTGGCGGTTGAAGGGAAAGCGACTGCTGTTTGAGGGGACTCAAAAAGATGGTACTGTGATAGAGCCATTGTTATCACTGTATTGCCTGTATTGACAGTGAGTGTGGCATACTGTAGTGTAAAGAATCGCTCCAAAGATTTAAAAATTGTTGTTGAAAAATACTTCCGGCGCAGTGGGAGAACAGTAAACATTGGAAGTTGATATTTAATTTGCTATCTGATAACCCCCGCATTGTTTGAATCAAGCATTTTTCTAGTTCTTCGAACCGCGGCATACTGTCCACCTCTCAAAATTGCTTGCCATCATTAAGTTTAGGTGATTCCGTTCCGCGGACGTTTGGGCAGCATTTAACACAAAGCGCTCAATTGTTTATGTATATGATGTGATATATATTACAGTAGTAACACAAAGCGCTCGAATTGTTTATGTATATGCGGTGATATATGTTACAGTAGTAGCATTTAACACAAGCGCTCATTTTTTATGTGATATATATATGCTGTGATATATGGTACAGTGATAGCGTTCAACACAGTGCTCATATTTTACAGTGGCAGCGTTTAACACAAGCGCTCAAATTGTTTATGCGGTGATATATATGTGGTGATATATGTTATAGTGGTAGCATGTTATCAGCATTCGTTTCAATAGTAAAAAATATATAAATGGCGTAGCAGAATCAGAATCATTGTTTTAGCAGCAAAAGTTTTTTTTTTTTTCTCCACAAAAGCACATTCTTTTTGCCATTAGAAGTATTATTCTATCAGTAGAAGTTATTTTTTTTCATAGAATGCATTCAATCATCTCTATGGTAGGAATAGTTCTCACTGGCAAGGAGAACTATCCTGAATGGTCCCGGATGATAAAACACACCCTCATCTTCAATGAGTTGTGGAAAGGAGTGTGTGTCGGAGAAGAAGACAATGACCCAGTGCAGCCTACATCAGACAAAGAGCTCGCCATTTGGGAAAACAAGAACAACAAAGCTTATGCATTAATCGCAGCATCTGTAAATAAAGAGGTGAGTCACCACATTTCATCATATTCAACTGCCTTTGAAGCTTTACAAAAGATGAAAGAACTCTATGACTCACATTCTGCACTTGAAGTTGTTCAGCTCATGATTAAACTCTTCACCCTTGAACTGAAAAATAATGATCCTCTTGCTCTTGCATCTGAAGTAAAATCCATAATGCATGATATCAAATCCACTAAGGTTGAGCTAGATATCCGTCTTATTGCTTTTCTCAAGGCACTCTATCCTACTTACTCCAATTATCTTGAGTCTTTACAAGCAAATGGAAATCTTAAAGATATAACCTTTGACTCTCTTGTGAAAAAGTTTGCTGAAAGAGAGAAAGACTTTGGAAAGAAGACAGTCCCTGAATCTTCTGAAGAGACTGTTTGCCTTGCTCATAAAGAAAAGCATCCTGCTCAAGATTCTACAAGAGGAAGAGGTGGGCGAAGAGGAAGAGGAAGATATTTTAGAGGCAGGGGGGGCAGACATTCTCAAGGAGAAAAGGCAGATTTACATTGTATTCGCTGCAAAAGAAATCGATCACATGATGCCTCTACATGCAAGCTACCATGGGACAAAATTGAGCAGAGAAGAAACCAACAGAAAGGTAAAACTGATGATACAGACAAAGGTAAAGCACCAGAATCCGCTCACTATGTTGAGGCACAATGTAACATTAGAGTAAATGAAGATTTGTTTAATACTTCACTTGCTTCCTGGAAAAATGATTGGCTGCTTGATTCAGGAGCAACCTGTCACATGACTCATAGAAAAGATTTTTTTGAAGATTTCACTGACAATGTTGATGGAGTAGTATACTTTGCAGATCAGTCAAAAATCAAGCCATCAGTGCTTGGCACAATCAGGCTTAAACTGCCTGGTCTCTCAGACTTTCTTCTGGATCATGTTCTATATCTCCCACAGCTCAAGAGAAACTTGCTGTCCTTGGTCCACATCCACCAGCAAGGTCACTCCATTCATATGTTTGATGGCAAGCTTGAGGTAAGAAAAGCATCTGATCACTCACTTGTCATGAGGGGAATAGAAGAAGAAAGGCTTTTCAAACTACAAGGAACATCTGCTCATGCACAACATTTCTCATATATTTCTCATCATGAAGAAGGTACTGTTATGAAACCAGCTCAAGAAAAGATAGAAAAGATAGATCAACGCCTTAGAATTCAGCCTCTTCGAGGGGGCAACCTCCTTTACATTACATAAATGAACAATTCTTGGATGATACAAATGACAAAACCTCCTTTCTATATATAGGAGTCTAAGGAGTCACAATATAATCCAGCCGACCTAACAATAATAATATAAAGCCACAAAAATAACAATAGAGGGATTCTATGGGCACATTAATAACAATATGGGGCAATGGGGGCACAACAATATAAATAAGGGGTATAACTACAATAGTAATGGGGTAATCACTAGTATTATAGGGACCCAACATGCCCCTCTCCTTCAAAAAAGTGTTGTCCTCAACGCTTGAGTAGTTCTGGATACTTCTGCATAAAATTCTCATCCTCCCATGTGGAATCTTTAGCGGATAAGTTCTTCCACTTGATAAGGTACTCTGAAATTGATCGATTTCGTAGCTGTCGAGTTCTTGTTTCTGTGACTGCTTCCGGTTCCAATATAATTTTTCCTTCCTCGTCAAGTTCTGGCAATATTGTTTGAACTGGGAGCTTGTCGCCTATAACCTTCTTTAAACATGAAACATGGAAAACTGGGTGCAATCGAGAAGCTGCAGGAAGCTCCAATTTGTATGCCATAGTACCAATCTTTTGCAACACCTTGTACGGACCATAATACTTTGGTGATAATTTATTATCCTTCTTAGCTTGCTTGAGGGACATTTGCTTATATGGTTGTAGCCGTAGGAATACCCAATCACCTACATCAAAACTTCTTTCACTGCGATGTTGATCTGCCTGTTGTTTCATTCTATTCTGTGCCAACACGAGGTTATCCTTTAAGAGTTGGAGGACTTGTTGTTGATGTTCGATGTGATGTTCCACTGCCTGAACCTTAGAATTTTCTCTTAAATATGATGTGATGGATGGTGGTTGATACCCATAAAGTGCCATAAATGGGGTCATTTTTGTTGCTGTATGGAAGGAAGTGTTATACCACCATTCAGCCAGAGGCAACCATTTGACCCATTGTGTCTGTTTATCAGATACAAAGCAACGAAGATATCCTTCCAAACATTTGTTTACTATCTCAGTTTGCCCATCAGATTGAGGATGATAAGATGAGCTATGAGCTAACTGAGTACCAAGACAAGAAAATAATTCTGTCCAAAAATTTCCAGTGAAAATGGGATCTCTGTCACTTACAATAATCTTTGGGTTTCCATGTAGCTTTTGAATTGTTTCCATAAATGCAGTAGAAACTGTACTGGCTTTAAATGGATGTGATAATGCACAAAAGTGTGCATACTTGGTAAGTCTGTCAACTACCACCATGATGACACTCTTTCCCTCAGACTTGGGTAAACCTGTGATAAAATCCATTGAAACCTCCTCCCAACGTTGGCTTGGAATGGATAAAGGTTGTAATAGACCCGGTGTCTTAATTGTTTCAACTTTATTTTGTTGGCAAACCAAACATTCTGCCACAAACTTTTGAATATCTGATTTAAGGCCATCCCAAAAAAATTCCTTCTTAACCCTGTGGTAAGTTTTTAAAAATCCTGAGTGCCCTCCTAAGGGAGAAGTGTGCAATTCCATAAGAATCTTTTGTTTTAGCTGGGAATTCTTACAGAGGTATAAGCGATCTTTGTACCATAACGAATCATTTTTCCAGCTAAATGTATCAGACGTACTGGAATCTTGTTGTAGCTTTCGAATAAGTGCCCACACTTCTTCGTCATTCTTCCATTCCTCCCTTGCTTCGTTTATCCAATCTGGTTGGATAATAGAAATGGTGCACAACAATGCTTCCACATCCTCATCCTTCTTGAGAGTGCATCTGCCACCACATTTTGCTTCCCTTTTTTGTAGATGATTTCAAAGTCATAACCCAACATCTTTGTGACCCACTTTTGTTGCTCTTCAGAGGATAATCTTTGTTCTAAAAAGTATTTAAGGCTATCATGATCCGTTTTTACCTTGAAGTGTCTTCCCATTAGGTAGGGTCGCCATTTCTTAAGTGCATGGAGTATTGCCAACATTTCCTTCTCATAAATAGCTTTGCTTAAAAACTTTCCCTTGATTGGACGACTTTCAAAAGCAATGGGTCTTTCATCTTGCATTAGAACAGCACCAATTCCATTTCCTGAAGCATCACATTCCACAATAAAGGTTTTTGTGAAGTCCGGTGTAGCTAAGACCGGTGCTTGGCACATTGCCTCTTTAAGATGTTCAAAGGCCTTTGTTGCTTCCGGAGTCCATGAAAATGCATCTTTCTTCAATAATGTTGTTAGAGGTGCTGCTATTCTCCCATAATTCTTAACAAACTTGCGATAATACCCTGTCAACCCAAGAAATCCTCGCAATGCTTTATGGATGTGGGGATTTTCCATTCCTTAATGGCTTTAATTTTGCTAGGGTCTACCTTAACTCCTTCATGAGATACAATATGACCCAAATATTCCACCTCCTGGACTCCAAAGAAACATTTGGATCTTTTTGCATATAATTGTTTCTCCTCCAATAGTTGTAGCACCCTGTCAACATGTTCAACATGATCCTTCCAAGACTTGCTGTAGATTAGTATATCATCAAAAAATACTAACACAAATTTTCTAAGGAATGGTTTGAAAATTGAATTCATCAAACCTTGAAATGTTGAAGGTGCATTGGTAAGGCCAAAAGGCATGACCAAAAATTCATAATGACCCTCATGAGTTCTAAATGCCGTTTTCGGAATGTCTTCAATCTTCATTCTGATTTGATGATATCCTGAACGAAGATCCAACTTGGTGAAGTAAATTGATCCATGCAATTCATCCAGTAATTCATCAATGACAGGAATGGGGAACTTATCTTTAATAGTGAGCTTGTTGAGCTCCCTATAATTCGGACACATGCGCCATGATCCATCCTTCTTGTGCACCAATACTACTGGAGCAGAGAAAGAACTTTGACTCGGTTGAATTATACCAGCCTCTAGCATTTCTGCAACCATACGTTCAATTTCACTTTTTTGGACATAGGGATATCTGTACGGCCTGATGTTTGGAGGAACACTTCCTGGAATCAGATGAATAGCATGATCATGATCACGCATAGGTGGGAGACCTTTGGGAGTCTCAAATACCTTGGAATGATTGTCCAGGACTTTTTGGAGATCTGGAGAAATAGATGATTCCAATGTGGAAACATCTAGCGAACATAATTGTGCAATTACACCTCTTTGCTCCTTTTTTAGAAGCTTTGTCATACCATTAGAGCTGATTATCTTTCCTGGTTTCCCTGCAATACCCCTTAATTCAACTTCCTTTCCTTCCGTAGAAAATTTGATGAAAAGTTCTTGAAAATTAAAAGCTATTGTACCCAAGGATTGTAGCCATTGGACTCCTAGTACAACATCAGCACCTCCCATTGGAATGGAAAGCATTGGGCTAGTCAATACATATTCTCCCATGGATAGCTTGATATTATGGCACTTTCCAGAGCAATTTATTGTTCCTCCATTTGCAATCATCACTTGACACTCTGGTGCTGGATATAGGAAGCAATTCAATTCTTTTGCTACCCTACAATGAATAAAATTGTGGGTGCTTCCTGAATCAATCAACACTATTACCTTTTTCTTCTTGATTTGTCCTTCTATCTTGATGGTTTGAGGAGTGGTAATTCCCGCCAATGCATTACAAGATATGGTCGGATTTATTTGTTCTTCATCTAGGCTTTGTTCCTGGAGTATATCCTCTTCTTTTGACCTTTCTTGCTCCTTTTCTTCTTCCTCTTCACAATCTATGTAGAATAATTTCTTCTCAGCACACTTATGACCTTTAGTGTATTTGCTATCACAACTATAACAAAGCCCTTTTGCTCTTTTTTCTTCCAATTGTTGTGGTGTCAACCTTATAGGTTGTGGAAGACTAGGGGCAACAACACTTCCGTCTTTATAGTTGTGAGTGGTATGCTTCCTGTTTGCCATAATTTTGCTTTCCATTTTTCTTGCTAACCTGAATGCCTTCTCTAATGAATCAGGTTCCCAAAGGCGAACATCATGTTGGATATTATCCTTTAAAGACCCTATGAACACATCAATCCTATGCTCCTCTGGAATATCTTTTACCCTTATGTTCAATTTTTGGAACTCCTCAATGTGCTCCATTATTGAACCCTTTTGTTTGAGACTTATCAATTGGCTAAAAAAAGTGTTGCTTTTTGTATCCTCATAATGTGCTATCAATTCTTTCGTAAAAATTGCCCAAGTGATAAATTGTTTACGAGAGCAAAGCCATTGATACCATACAAACTGATTTGGTTCCAAATATAAAGTTGCCATACGTACCTTTTGTGTGTTTTGCACATTATTGAGATCGAAGAATTGCTCCATCTGTAATATCCATGTGGCGGGATCCTTGCCATCAAACTTCCTCATATCGATTTTTGGAATATGGTGGGTCTTCGATCCAACATTAGAGTCTATGGAATCATGATTAACATTTCTTTTGTTCTCATCATGAGTTTCCTTTACAACCTTTTCACCATTAGTAAGTATTTCTTGTAGAAAATTTGTCAAATCTGTCTTCAAATCTGCCATGTCTGTCTTCAAATCTGTCCTCAAATCTGTCTTCAGATCATCCATCTTAGCTTCCATGCCCTTTATCTTAGATTCCACGCCATTTATCTTAGCATCTGTTAGCTTTTGTGAGCGTGACATTTGTTGCACTTGTTCTTGTAATTTTGATATATCATGTAGCATTTCTTCCTCTTCTTCATGAGTCATGCTAGAGCTTTCAGGTTCCTTACTAGGTGTTTGCATTTTCTTTCCTCGGGGCATCAGTTACCGATAATAATGCTTTACTATGCCCTTTGAATTCCTTCAAACCAAGCTTATGCAAAAATTAAAAAAAAAACTACACACCTTTTTCTACTTTGTAGAAGCCTGATATTGAATCTGATGTATCTCTGTAATTTCGAATCATCCAGTTCTGAAATTGTGACCTGTAGTAGCCTTCTATGTCCTCTTTCCAATGCCACTAGTCTGATCCAAATTGGATTCTCCAAGAAAGAGTTATGCACAATCTCCCGCAGTGACCTGATTATAGACTAGTTCAGTAGAGTGAACTTGTATGAAGTGCCACGTGTCACTGTTTCAACCTTTGACTCTAAAAATATATAAAAGAAAACTACAGTCCGTCCTCTTTCTGTACCTTCTTACGAAATTTCAATCCGATGCTCAGAACGAAAGTTATGACGATTTTCCCCAGGTCACCTGTTTTGAGTGTAATTCAGGAGTCTTCACAAAGACCAACTTCCTCAGATCATATCTCTGAAAATATTGCGCGAAAAGCTCTGAAATTCGGACCCAAGGTTCAGCGTGATTTCTTCTCAAATGGGTTTTTTTTGCGACTTCTGAAACGTCACAGAAAAAAGTTATAGCGAAAATGCCACGATGACCTGTTTGGAGCAGCGAAACCCTAGAATCCAAAGCTCTGATACCAAATGTTATGAAACCAGCTCAAGAAAAGATAGAAAAGATAGATCAACGCCTTAGAATACAGCCTCTTCGAGGGGGCAACCTCCTTTACATTACATAAATGAACAATTCTTGGATGATACAAATGACAAAACCTCCTTTCTATATATAGGAGTCTAAGGAGTCACAATATAATCCAGCCGACCTAACAATAATAATATAAAGCCACAAAAATAACAATAGAGGGATTCTATGGGCACATTAATAACAATATGGGGGCAATGGGGGCACAACAATATAAATAAGGGGTATAACTACAATAGTAATGGGGTAATCACTAGTATTATAGGGACCCAACAGGTACACTTCCATCAAGTTTATTATGGCATGCTAGATTTGGACATTTAAACTATGACAATCTCTGCTTATTGAAGAAAAATGGTGTTGTTGGTTTGCCTACAATTCCTAGGAAACATAAGCAATGTGATGCTTGCATTCTAGGAAAGCATAGCAAACAGTGTTTTCATGACTCACATTCAAGAGCACATAGGAAGCTTGAACTTATTCATTCAGATTTATGTGGTCCAATGCCTATTTCTTCTGCAAATGGAAATAAATATATCATGACATTTATTGATGATTACAACAGAATGTGTTGGGTTTATTTATTGAAGAACAAATCTAATGCTTTTCAAACATTCAAGAATTTTCATAAATGGATTGAAAATGATGCACAATCTCATATTGGGTCTATTCGCACTGATAATGGAAAAGAATATACATCAAATGAATTTGAACACTATCTTCGCCAACATGGGATTAAACATAAAACAATTGTGCCCTATAATCCCCAACAGAATGGTGTAGCTGAAAGAATGAATAGAACAATCTATAATATGGTACGATCCATGCTCTTTTTCAAAAATGTAAAGATAATGTTTTGGGCTGATGTTGTTCTATGTGCTGCATATATAAAGAATAGATGTCCATCTAATGCTATAAGAAACAAGACTCCTTATGAATTGTGGTATGGACATGTTCCTTCGGTAAAACATCTCAGGATCTTTGGTTCCACCTGTTATGCTTTGATACCAAAGGTACATAGAAACAAACTTGGTGCTAGAAGTCGTAAGTGTATCTTCCTGGGGTATTCAAACACCTCTAAAGCATACCGCCTCTATGATGAAGTAAATAAAAAGTTTGTTGTATCTAGAGATCTCATTTTTCTGGAATCATCCAAATCTGACAATGTTGTTGAGCGGCAACTTGATCGCTTGGATAGATTCGCAAAAACAAAATCATTTCAAGAATTTGATAATCAGATTCCACAACTTGAAGGGGGGATTCCTATACTAGATCAACATGTGGGATCTTCTTCTGAAGAACAATCTCCCTTGCATGAAACTCCAACAACGGATGATGTTGTAAGTGATGTAATTGATAGAATTGGGAGACTCAATCTTGATTCAATCCCAACTCAATCAACAAAGCAGCTTGGACCATCTCAGAAAGGTCCCCCAAAGTGGCTGACAAAGACACTTGAAAGTGTTCATCATGATGAAATTGGAAAAACAGGAACCAGAAATTCAAACCAACAAAATGGAGGTGATGTAGATGACTCTAATTCACCTGTTGATATGGATGTTACTTATGATTGTGAATTGAACTTGTCTACAGATTTTGAACCAACTTCCTTCAAAGAAGCTGCTTCTCATGATGAATGGAAAGAAGCGATGAAAAAGGAGTATGATGCCCTCATAAAGAATGGCACTTGGAAGCTGGTTGATCCTCCATTTGGAACCAAACCAATTGGCTGCAAGTGGGTCTACAAGAACAAATACAAAGCTGATGGCTCACTTGACAAGCACAAAGCTAGGCTTGTGGCAAAAGGCTTTGCACAGAAGGAAGGGGTCGATTATGAGGAAACTTTTTCCGCCACAGCAAAATGGGCCACCATCCGGACACTCTTTGCACTAGCTTCTCAGAACGGTTGGAAAGTCCATCAAATGGATGTAAAAACTGCATTCTTGAATGGAGATCTAAAAGAGAATGTTTTTATGTCCCAGCCTGAAGGATTTGCTGTGAAAGGACATGAACATAAAGTATGCAAACTTGTGAAGTCCTTGTATGGCCTCAAACAAGCACCACGAGCCTGGTATGAAAAACTAACTGAGCATCTTCTGAAACTCAACTTCAATCATTTTGATCTTGATGATGCAACTTTATTTTTCAAGAAAGTTGGCAAAATAGTTGTATATCTTGTGGTATATGTAGATGATCTTTTAATGACAGGGAACAATGAAAGCTATATTTCATCCATAAAGAAAGAATTAGGAAAAAGTTTTGAAATGACTGATTTGGGCTATGTTCATTACTATCTTGGCATTGAAGTAACCCAACATCCAAAATCCATATTTCTTTCTCAAAAGAAATACATTGGAGATTTGTTAAACAGATTTGGCATGATAGAGTGCAATTGTCTTTCTACTCCAATGGAACAAAACTTAAAGCTCACATCTATTGAAGGAAAGGAATTTGAGGATGCAACAAAGTATAGACAGCTTGTAGGAAGTCTCATCTACCTCACTACTACCAGACCAGACGTTTCATTTACTGTTGGAATCCTCTCCAGGTTCATGCAAAAGCCTTGTGAGGGACATTGGTCTGCTGCAAAAAGAGTTCTAAGGTACTTGAAGGGAACTCAAGACCTTGGAATCAAGCATACATAGGTGGACGACTTCAGCTTGATTGGATACTCTGATTCAGACTTCGATGGAGACAAAGAAACAGGAGTATCTACTTCAGGATATGCTATGAGTCTTGGATCAGGAGCTGTCTCTTGGAGATCACGCAAACAATCAGTTCCAACAGATTCCACAACAGAACCCGAATACGTGGCAGCAGCTGAAGCAACGAAAGAAATTGTGTGGCTCAGGAAAATTCTTGAAGATTTGCAGGTAAAACAAGTACAATCAACTCCACTCATGATTGACAACACCTCTACAATAAAGTTGGCCAAGAACCCAAAGTTCCATGATCGTACAAAGCACATCAATACTAAATATCATCTGATCCGACATCATGTTGAGGCCAAAACAATCCATCTCCGTCATTGTTCCACAAATGAGCAAATTGCAGACATCTTCACCAAAGCTCTTGGAAGAGAAAAGCTTGAAAGATTCAGAACGATGCTTGGACTCACCAACATCCCTTCAGATTAAGGGGGGAATGTTGACACCTAATCCTCTGCGATTGGGTGAATTTGGAATGTGAACAGTCATCAAGAAGATGAACTGATCAGTCACATTCATGTATATAAAAATAGCTACCTAATGAAATAAATGAATCAGTTTTTTTGCCAAGTCTGGAGTTACTCCTGGCCTAACACTATGTGCTAAAACTGCTCGATTAATCCAGTCGTGTGATAAGAATGTCTCATATAAAATGGAAACTTTTAGAGTTTTGCCCCACGTCCTTTCTTTATGCAAGTTAGGAGATGACCAATCCTACGAGTTTAAAGGGTTAGAGGTCCTACAAATTTAAAAAATAAATAGTCGCTCTTCGCTTGCATGCCAAAAGGCTTGCATGCCCCCAGGTATAAAACAGAGTTTCAAGGTTACCCCTTCTTTAGTCTGTTAAAACATTTGTTTTACGGAGAGAGGCCTACCTCTTACAGGTTACCAAAGATTGTTCCATTTACAGCGCAAACGAAACACTTCTTCGGCGATGTTTACCGAAATAGACAAAGGTTAGTGAAGGAGGCTACTCCACTCACATAACTTTGACAAGAGAATCTTGTTCTAGAATAACCCCCTCTTCCAATCACGGACGGGGGTACAGACTAGTCATATTCTCTCGCGGAAACCTACCCTATACCCGAAGTTTTCCTGCCGAAGCAGACCAGGGTTCATGCCCCCCTGGGTTTCAGTCATGTCCCCCCGAATCACTCGCGCTCATCGGGAGGATGGACTGGAGATTGAGACATTTCTTGCGTGAAAAGACCATTCAGGGATGGTATATGACTATTTGCTCTGTATGATCCGGGAAATGAAAGCTGGTCTACGAGCTTGACCACTCTTCCTTCGTGCGAAAAACACATTACTCTAAAGAGTGAGGAGACAATTGCTCCCATGCAATAAATATAGTCTCGTCCAAGGAGTAGATTGTAATCCAGGGGTCCTTGGACTATCATTACGTTCATATGAACGGTTTTCGCTCTCAATGTTATGGGCACATCGGGAAGGATCCCTAACAGTCAACTGGTTCCTTTATCAAAGCCTGTTAGATTTCTCATCTCAGGTAAAAGCGATGGCGAACCAAGCGCTTTCCAAGCAGTTGAGGAAAGGATACTCACAGAAGCCCCTTCATCTATGATGGTACCAGCCATAACCATTCTATATATTTGAACAATGATTCGGAATGGTACACTAGCTGGTAAACGGGGTCTGCCTAGTTGATTCCAGTTGAAGGAGACAACTAGGTTGCTTGGAGGTGGGACCGAATAGACAGCTGGGTACGACTCTGACGAAATTCCTTCCTGCGGTAAAGGAATGGGTAAATTGCCCCCATGTTCATTGGAGTCTGTGCTTATGAAAACAATTTGGACGATGCCATCCTTGTTCTCTTCAGTGACTGTATCATCTGAAGATGGAACCTCTGAAGGCAAGACCGGGTCAACTGCCGCCTTGACCTTTTCACTTTCGTCTGGTATGGGTTCAGATGGTTTATCTTCAATGATAGATGCTTCGGCCGACTACCTAAGCGGGCCAGCCAGATTTTCAACTAGTGACGGACTCAGAAAGAGTTTTTTATATCCAGGAGGAAGTCGTAACGGTGAAATCGGACGATCATCTAAAACTCTTTTAGCTTCATCTAAGAAAGGACAACGGTGGACGGCATGATCGCCTTCGCATAGTTTACAAGGAAATCTATATTTTCCTTTTTGTCTTGGGGCTTCACTTTCACTAGTTGACGGTGTGTTTTCAACATGATCATCAGAGGTTGACGACACCGGGTTGTGTAAACGAGGAGACCAGTCCCTTAAGATCCAAGGGATGCAAGGACAATCTCTGTGATAGTGGTCTCCTTTGCAAATGACACATGGCAATTTAGGCCTGGTCGGTGCGGTGTGTGGGTTTTCGCTAGACGACACTCGTTTGCCCCCATTCGCTTTTGGCTCCTTCTTCTTCTTCTCTTTCTTCTTCTTTTCCTTCTTCTCCTTAGGTACTTGACTTTTGGCTTTACCAGCCCCATCAAGCGAAGAGGAAGGAGGAGAGGAAGAATTAGAGGAAGTAGAAGGTTGGTGGGTAACTCTGGACTCGTCTAATTGCAGATTCGATTGTTCAGGAATTGTGGTGTTCTGAACGACAGAGGTTGAGAAGAGCCATACAGGTAAACCAATCGTCAGTCCTGGAAGCGACAATGTGACCATATGGGGTGCACCAACATCTCCCCAAGAGGAGAAGGGACTAGGATTTCCTCCAAGGGGAATTCCTTGGTTGGTGGACTCCATTTTCTCAACCCAAGATCAACACAGGAAAGGGTAATGAATATGTCGTTTAAAATAAATTTTAGACGCTTTGACACAACTTGTTTTTTCAGTTTTTAAGAGTTGAGAAAAAACAAAAGATGACTCTAGTCTCCTTCAATTTTTAATGAGCCTGAAGTGACAAGTGCTCAGATGGACCTTTTCTATTAAGGAGTCCAAAAAGGAACGAAAGGGACTGCTCTGGAAATCTAGGTAGAGGGATTACCAAACCAATCGCAAAACTGCAGAATACTTTTTATGGTATGGCAGTCAATCTTCCCGAATGCTGTGTTCAGTGCATTGCGATCGATAGGGCGGCAGACACGGCTTCCTATGGATAAAAGATTAAGCCTATTGGGGTCTCCCAAAATATACTCGACGGAACGTGGGAGCACAAGTCCGTACTGGCACTTATCGTCTCAAAGTGGAGGAATCACCCAACCATCAGTGAGAACAACAGTTACCAGGCTTTACGACGCCGGAATACGACTCTAGCCTAGACTTCTAAATTTTGTGCGTTAAGTTCCAAAGCGTTGTTAGATTCATTGAATTTATTTTAAGTTGATCTTGTTTATGAAGTTTGCCTTTCGGGTTCACCACGAGATGTAGATGTAATTCCTAAAATGCAATCTAAGATGATAAACAAACTTTTTATCTCCTTTATGCAATGAAAATCCTAGCTACTAGGGAAAAGAAAGACAGAATCTTTTCACAAAGAGCAAAGAGCACACTCTAAATGCACTTTTCTAAATCAAGCCAATGAGACTGTCTATATGCAAATGCACATGCATGTATTTGTTTTCTACTTTCTTAGTATATGAATGGTAAAAAGAAAGTTGATGCACAAATCTGAATTTCTTTTCAAGCGACAAATATCAACAAGTTTCTTTTCGAAATCAAAAAAATGGAGACGATCACAACACCTTACGATTTTGAAATGAATACTTGTTCTCGACACTAGAAAATTACAAATTCAGACCAAAAGCAATAGTAACAGGATAATCGACCATCAACAGCAATTAAATTTTTTCCCACGATTGAAATCGACACTTGTGACAGTTTCAAATCAAAGGGCGACAGTACGATTACGCTACTTTTGCAAAGGAGAACTGTAAATGACTCAATAAACACACAAAAACATCTACAGTTCTTTTGTACAAAGGAGGCAGAATGACAGTAAGGAAAAGGGGTTTCAAACAGACATATACTGATCACAAGCAGCAAAATTCAGGAATAGAACTGGAAAGAATGAATCACAGAAGCCACAACTGCACATAGCTAGTCTGATCAGTGCACCTGTAACACAGAGAATCTGAAATGCAACGCAGGTTGTCCACTCGGGAAGTGTGCTGAAATTCAGAATCTCTGAATAGTACCTACGCTGGGCCAGAAACGAGACTCTGTTCGGATTTCGGGTCACAGTTTGCAGTTCAATTCTTGGGTTTTGGCCAAAAAAAAAGCAATCAGTAATGCAACAATCAGGGGTAGATCTAAGGAGGATCTAAGAGCTATCACAAGGGCAATCAGATAGTTTGTGAATCAGTTGTTTAAATCATAAACAGATCCAGTAGATGGATTGAAGTAGCAGTTGTCTACTTTGCATTTGTTATGGCAAATGCAGTTCAAACGCTACTTGTAAGCTTATGAAATAGACAACAAAGAATGATAAACAAACAAACTAATTAGCTTCCCCAGTGGAGTCGCCATTTTGTTACAGGGAAAAGTGTCTACTTAGAACTACTCTATCCCACTAAGGCGTGATAGCTGCCTTAGAAACAAACAGAGAAAAACTACTTTTGTTTTTCCTTTATGAATTATAGATAGAGAGGAACAGAAAGACCAACCTCTGTCTTGCGCCAATCTCCTAATTTGATCCCTCTCCTCTTTGATAGTCCTCAGCTACCTGCTCACAAAGTACCTATAAGATCATAGAATCATAGCACTATACAAAGACATGGATCTATAATCATAAACAATCTAAGATCAGATGTAAATTGACCATACAAATGTAACAAGCATAAATGATACAAAAGCATGGAGGAAAACTCAAATAGCTTTTATTGATAAACAAGAAAAGAGCCAGGAGGAGTTACAACCAGTTGTTCCAACCCAGCATCAACCTCCAAGCAAAGAAGCCCATCTTCACCTCAAACAAAGCTTAGATCACCCAACAATCTGATGTTTGTCTCAAGAAACCAACAACAATTCCTTACAATATGCAAAATTCCAGCCTCTGGATCTCTGGGATGAGGGATCCATATATAGATATCTGTAAGGGGGATGAGTCAGCTTGTGATTTGATTAGTGTCTTCTCTCTGATAGTTCTTTCTTCCACTTGGAGACTGATGGCCTCTTACTCATCCTTGGTCGAATTCAGTGAGGCAAGTGTCACAAGAGAAGATTCTAGAAGCTTCCATTGCCTCTCCACCTCGCGGAATGACACTGCCATTTGTCATTTCTCACCCATCGCACCCCACAGAAGGGACTTTTGAAATGCAGCATGCCTCACAGTGTATTTGGGTGAGATGCAACGCACTTAGCTAGTGGAGCAGCTGCAATGATCCTGTTTTGACCAATTCTGAGCAGTTTCTCATGGAGAACTTCTGGGAGAAGCTGTAATCTGTTGACCTTGTTCCTCTAGGGGTTAGAACAACATTTTTAGGGACTTAGGAGCCCTTGGTTTATGGACATTTCATGCTTGGGGTTGTAGGGCCCAAAAATGTCTATAACACAATCTCAAATACAGGTGCCTTACGATGAAGCCCAGGATGACAGTGACACCAAGGAAGAAGAAGAAAAGGTTAGATGTATTAGCAGAAATCTCAGAGTGGATGAATTGAAGGAAGGATAGTCACATTTTTGGTTGCATGAATACATGCAACATCTTCACAGTGGGGGTATGTTGAGCCCCAGAACTACCTCTCTTCTACATAATTTTCTAAACCTTTTCTCTTCCATTTTCCCACATCAGTGCCTCCTAAGCTATCCAAGATTGTTACGAATTGATTCTAGGAGTGCATTTAAGTTGTTTTCAAACTATATCCTTGTGTGTGCTATTTGATTCATATTTTTTTCATTAGCTATGGAATGTAGCCACTTTCTACAACTGACTTGCAATTCTGCAGCTGTTTTCGTTGCTCTGTAGGTTACAGGTGTCAGCAAGAGAAACGAGGCACATGTGCAGTTCAAAAATTATCCATACATGGACAAGGTCCTATTTGTTTAGCCAAATTCGTGAAGAAAGGCATCAGTAAAGGATGGTCAACAAAAGAGTCATACGTCAATTAGGACTCTGTTCCAGCACGTGAAAAAGTCCGAAACCATTCTTGAGTTCATGGATCCACTTTTGCCATCTGCAGGCTGTTTGCATGATGCAATATAACACCCACCTTTCATATATTTAATGTTTATGGCAACCAAGAGGCTAAATTTCGAGATTTTGTCCTGCTCACGTGTCCTCTGTTGAAGATTTTTCTCCAAAAGACAATTATCTATTTCTCCTATAAGTATAAGCATTTGCAACGTAAGTAGTTAGTCTTGATGTTGTTGTTTTAGCGTTAGTTCTACTGTTGTAATGAGAAGACATATTCTCTATTTTGCAATATAAACACTCTATTTTCTTATGACTGTTTAAAGCTTGGTTTTGAGGTGACAGCGTATTAAGCAAATGTTGTGTAGAGGGCCCCTGCTGACTGAGGTTTTGCTTTTCGTTTTTGTATATTTTTTCATGCATGTTTTCTTTTATTTCCACTGTATATTTCTCATGATTTGTTTATGGTATTAATCATTTTATTCCTGTACATGTTTTTGCAGCATTGTTATATTTTTCACTAACACTGATCAGTGCATTTCAGGATAGGTTATGCTCGAGATTTTTAATATAGTTTTTGCATGAAGTAGTGATATGAGACCTGCTTCCTCTGCTGTACTTTAGCTTTTAATTCCAGTTGTCATGCTTGAGATTTGTTTGCTACTTTTAGCTAGTTTAGATATCAGTTTCTTCATGCTACATGACGTTATCTCCGGTGCCTTTAGTTGAACCCCATTTTAGAAGTTAATTGGTGAGCTATCAGATTGTAGGTGAAGTAATTTGATTTTGCTTTCATTAATAGCTAGTTTAGATATCAGTTCTTTATGCTACATGACGTTATCTTCGGTGCCTTTAGCTTAACCCCATTTTAGAAGTTAATTGGCGAGCTATTGGATTGTAGGTGAAGTAATTTGATTTTGCTTTCATTAGTTTGCAAGTAGACAGTTTAGATATCAGTTCTTTATGCTACATGACATTATCTCCAGTGCCTTTAGCTTAACCCCATTTTAGAAGTTAATTGGCGAGCTATCGGATTGTAGGTGAACCAATTGATTTTTCTTTCATTAATCTGCAAGCAGATAGTTTAAATGTCATTCTTTCATGCCATATGATGATATTTCTGGTGTCTTTAGCTTAACCCCATTTTATAAGTTAATTGACAAAATATCAGAATTATGGGTGAAATGAGTGACTAGTTTCCAACTTCTTTATTTTTGGTTTTGAGTGCAGTAGTTTATATTTTATTTCTATAACTAGATGGACAGCAGAGACAGTAACCTCATGTTCAGTACTTCATCTTTTGCTTGATTTATGTAGCTGCATGTTTACACTTTTGTTCAAGTTCTGATTTTACAAATAACATGTTTTGAGATCTTTGAAGTGTTAAGTTTGGAAATTACCATAAGAAGCATAAACCTTGTCTTAAATTCTACATCCATACTTGACCTTTAAAAGTAATCTTAATACCCTAGAATAGGATTTGCATTTGCATTAGACACTATAGGAGACCAACAAGAACAAAACCCTAAAAACAAGATAAAAACTGAAAACAATAAAGTAAGAAAGAGGTTTTCTTGCACATACAGTGCGCTACACTTCATCAGTTGACGACCCCCGAATTGATAATTAATGTAGAAATTTAGGACACACTAAATTGACTAAACAGCTCCACGTACTCTTCTAACAAATTACTTGCTTGTTTTCTTTTCATTCCTTTATAGGTCCGAAATATTTTTACTTTACAAGGTTTTACAAGTAGTTCTCAGCAGTAGCCTCAGTCTTGTTTTCATTCAGTGTTAGTAGTTTCTCTTGTAATTCTCCACGATGCTAGAACTATTAGGTCCTTGGGCAAGGTTTTCAACCCTTCGTGGAGAGTTAAGTTGTATTTATATTCTCGAGATTTACTGTATAGTTGAGTTATTAAGACTCTTGTTAAATTATTGAATAATGGAAGGTTTGGAAGATGGGCATTTCTACCTATTTCCCCTGAACATTTAAGATAAAAACCTTGTTTATATTAGACTAGGTTTTATGTATTATTTGAATATATCCTTGGATAAGGTCTCAACTTTAAAATCTCTTATTTTTGTTACATGTATGTGTGTACTATATGACTTATATCATTATGTCTATAGCTTGGTTGTTCGCTAAATGCCCAATGTTCTTCACTGTCAAATATTTAGAAGAGTTCTTACATTCTTTTATGGTCTAAATTGTAATGTCCTTCCTAGTTGGGCAATTTTGGTTTTTACTCTTCTATATTAATAACTATGTGATTATTAACAGATGGCTTTCTTTGTAAAGTTTCTATTGTTATAAATCAATCTAAATATATCTATGATGGTTTTCCTTATCTTGTTAAATTCCATGTTACTTACACCTCAGTAAATATTTATGAGCATGCATTTTATTGTAAGCTTAAGCTTTTTCTTAAAAATATATTTATTATAGAAGGATGAGTTTAATTCCTAAATGAGCAAGACCTTCCATTCACATAACATAATGTGTTTTTTTAGCTTTCGATCACATGGGTACTCCCAACCCGTATTATAACTTCACAACATTATCTTTTAATTTTCTTTTATTGAGTTATATTGTTCCTTTCCATCTTAGTTTTGATTTATTCAATACACAACTTATTTGAGTTCTAATGGAGTTTCTTTATTTTGTAAGGATTATGGACTATACCTAGGTTTTGGATTTAGTTGACTTTGGCATGGGACTAACTCTAAGTCCTTAAATAAAAGTGATCCGGATTTAAAAAGGAACGCAACAAATTACAGAGATAACCATAAATACAGAGATGAGATAACCATAAATACAAAGGTGCAGCGGAAATAATACTTCATTTCATTAATGTAGAATACTGAAATATGCTTACAACCAGAAATGGAAATAAACCAGCTAGGGCGATGGTAGCTTATCTCTAAGAGGAGATGTGCGGCTACATGCCTCTGAACTGTTTTCCGAACTGTGTTACAATGAGGCTCGAAGGCCTATTTATTGTTGAGAAACAATGGAAAACCCTTCACATCCCGAAACCTAACCCTAGAAGATGAAACGCCAAATTGTGGGCCCCGTTTGGGTAAATTGGTACACCAATTTCCCGGGGTCGTAACTTTGGCATACGATCTTCGTTTGACGCGTACGATAGCTCGTTAGAAAGATCTATCCGAGTACTACCACTTTGGGAGGCAACATGGGTCCATGGACCCATGTTGCTCCAGATTCCCAAAAAAACGTCGTTTAGGGCCTCAAAACGGCTCCGGAAGTTCAGGACCCGAAAAAGTACTAAAAATAGTAAACTGTGCTGCAATTTAGGAAACTGAAAAGACTGAAAGAGACAGTTTTGGGGGTCCAAATGGGTTGGTGGGTGGCCACCAACATCCACCTGGATCAAAAAGGTTAAAGAGGGCAACATCAAACTTTCTCCACTATCAATAATACATACAACTAACCACAAACATTGTAACTCTTTCTAACAAAAAAAGACTTCGGGATTTAGTTTTTTAATCTCAGACTTATCTAAAAATTTTACTAATACATAACCTTGAATAATCAATACAAGAATAACAATTTAAAGTACTTATCTCTTTCCTCTATGTGAGTGTGATTACTTGCCTACCACCCAATCACGAGGAACAAAATTCTCTTATCAACCAACTAGATAAGTCTTAAAATTGTGTCCCAGAGAGCTTGGTTCAAATCCATTATAGTTACTAAAATAGTGGTGAGTTGCGCTCACTCTTTTAATGACTATCTAATCCCAATCAGATTTGGTGAAGTTTTCAAATATGAACCTTTAAGCTTCAATGACTCCACTAACCAACCTCAAGAATCCCAAAATAATAGTAATTCCTTTGTCCTCCTTCTTCCCTAGGTTCTAACATTACTAGTTGGCTTTCTTTTTGGAATTGTATTTCCAATGACGAACTTGGGCACATAATTACATTGGTCATAACTGTTTTAACTAACTGGGTGCGAGTCTCTCTAGCATTGTGTCCCTTATGAGTTCATGGTTATGGCATAATCATTAGAAAATTAGTAAAATAAAACAAGTAAAATTATATTTCGATGTAAAATACTATTTTAGCCCTTCCCATGGTGCACAAAGTAAAACAAAGTCTTTTAACTACATTAAACCAGTATTTACCGACATTAGAAGGGGGACATTACACAACCTGGATTGGTTCAAATCGGAGCTTCCTTCTATCTCTAATGATGACTATAACTAGCATTTCCACTTTCTTCACTTCATTTTGTTGGTTAACTATTATATTTGTGTTTTCTGCATTGTTTTGGTTTGTTCGGTAGTTAAGTCCTTTCAATTGGTTAGATGTTACACCTGTGTGTTTTGGGCCGTTTCGTGTTTTAGGAAGTCCTTTCTTATTATGATTTAATTATTCTATATTTGTATTCATGTACAATCAAAATTATACAATCATTTATCAAATCTATAAATCCAGCACACAATAAATTTAAAAATAAAACAATTAAACGGTCCCTTTCATCTTCTTGCCGAAAACTCCAAACTGTAATCACATTAAATCAAAACAAAGTTTGGCCAGACTAAACATTAATATTAATTGAATTACCGCGTGGCACGCATGGTTCTGATTTCTTTCTAAAGTAGAGAAGCTTCCCATTCTTCCATACATTTTTATTGATACAGTGGATACGATTTTATAGATGCAGTCGCAGGGATCGAGGTTTGGCAAACAGGCTATTCATCCAACCGGTATCTGGACAACGTTGACTTAAAGATATGGAGTAATGGAAAAAATTACCGCGTAATTCATTTTTGGATTACTTTTGTTAAAAATGGTTAGTAGCCGAAACACCCAAATTATTGTACTTATGAACACTCTGCTCTGCTCGATGAACAGAGGAATATAACAAATATTTTATTTTCTTTATATATTTCTTTACTTTATTTTATGGTGAAGAACTTTTGAAAGAGTAAATTTCATTTCCGTAATCTACACGATTAGAATAATTCATGAATTTTTCAAGACGCTAAATGCCCATGAAATGTTGAATCCAACAATTTCACAAAACTAATGTTGGCACAGTAATATCGCCTCAAGCGGTGCCTAGATTTGTGCCAATGTCTGAGAATATATTAACAAAATTCCCAAGATCAAAACACAAATTTCCGATTATCTTAAAAATATCCCTTAGTTTCTGATTGTTTTCAGTTTCATTAAATCAGTACGAAAGGATCTTAATATAAAATGATCATTCTTACAAATTCTTACTCTAACAAAGAAACCAAGAAAAAAAGTTGCCGAGCAAAACATATACAAGAGACAAATTAACAATAAATTTTCTGCATAAAGATGAGTAGTACAATACAGCAAGGATCTCACTATGAATATGGTGGCCATCCACTCTATGAAGCCAAGAGTGAAATAATACAAAAGAATCCGAAACCTAAACTCCAATACAATCCAACTCAAACAAGATCGAGATCTGCAGCAGCTGTACCTCTATTATAAACCAAAACCAATCCCACCATCATATATCTATGAAGAATCCACGCTTCGTATGCTACTTTAGAACCCCAAGAAAACCACACATAAATCCACGGAGATGGCGGGGAGTTAACTAGGACGGAGATCATAGTAATGAACATAGCTTAAAGAAGGAAGACGGCTCCTCCAACCAGGGCGGCTGCGAAGATAGCCATCTTCTCTAAACTGGCGGTAGAGGTGGCTCCACTTGTGCCAGTCGGTGATGAAGCGGGAGACTTAGCGGTGGTGGGGGCGTGCGCTGTGGATGTCTTTGGTGAGGAGGCCGTTTTAGTAGGGGCGGGGGCGGCCACTGGAGATTTCGCTTTGGATTTAGCAGGTGCCGGTGCTGGCGCGGCCATAGAGGCCGAGCTCAAATATACCAAGGCCAAAACCAAGCAGAGAAGCGCAATGAATCGGGCCATCTTGTTCCTTGGTTAGGAGAGTAGTACTATAATTTCCTGCGATGGAAACTTCGGAAGCTCGATCTCTTCTTCACAAATGAACACAACAGGTATGCTCAGGAAGGAGAAAACGGAGAATGTGTGGAGGTAGGAAGTTGGGAGGAGAAGGCATGATATATAGTGCCAGAAGGTGGGAATCAGCTATCAAAGAGCAGTTGTTCGGTTTTCTGTAGGCGGTTTAGTTTTAGGTTGGAGTTTCCTATCTGAACCTGCCTGTGTCTCGATTCAGCAGCACGTCCCCATCGGGCATCCTCACGGTGAGCTGGATTGACGCTGTCAATTTTCTAAATAGTTGTCAATTCTGTACTTTATCATTATTCTCGTTGCTATAACATGGGTTAGTACATACAACAGCATCAACGTTATCGTCACTACTGCTGCGAGAAATATTATTCCCACCGTTAGAATCGGAACGAGCATATGCGACAAATTTAATGTGATATTTTATCAGATCTCTGTGGTCCCTACCGAAAAGAACGAAGTTGACATTTCTTCCTAACGGTCGAATTATGGGTAGATGGCTTAGCAGGTAAGTTTCTACTGGGAAGACGGCTGGACGGAAGTGACAGCTGTGTAAGATATGTTAAAGAGTAAGAGTAAGCTTCAACGGTATAATTTACAAAATTTTAGAATTGCGTGTCAAAGGGTTTTTTTGGAATTGAGTTTATTTATAGTGTAAAGCATATTTTAAACAAATAAAAGTCGGATTCTTTTCAAAACGATGGGATGGAAAAGTTTGGGGATTGTAGCCTGTCTTAAAATTATTTTTGATTTCAGAAATAAAGAAATAGGTTAATGGTATAAGATTTTGAGGCCTGGAGTATGCCCTAAAACTGTTTCTGCTTGGCTAAGAGCTCGTCTTCCTCGGACGTAAGGAAACAGGTTAACGGCCCAAGACCCAGAGGCATCTGGCAGGAGTGAAAGCCTGCTCCCTTACGGACCACCAGCGGGTTATTTCAGGTGGCGTGGTTTTCCTTGATAACAGTGATGTGTCAACTGACATTCGCGGATAGCAGCGAGAGATGGCTGTCCTCACTGATGGTTTGACAAACTGAGTTTGATAGGTTTTTCCACCTTTTGAAAAAAAAAACAGTAGTGAAAGATGTTTTCCTCAAAAATTATTAGTGGATTATTTAAGGCGGTATGGTTTTCTTTGAATAATGATAATGAATTAACCCAAAAACAATAATCACTTACCATTTAAAAAATGATTAAATAAACAAATTTAATAATATAATTTGTAAAAAATATTTCAAAAATTTTATTGAAATAATTAAATTTATTTATACATTTAAAAACATAAACATAATATGCAGAATTTAGATATTCCATAAACATTGTATTCAAAAATAATATCACTATAAAATGATAAACTGTAATGACCAGATTCACCCAAAAACCAAAAATTATTAGAGCCGGCTTTTTAATTATTACACTGAGCTTTTTTAAATAAGTTGGTAGGGATAGGGATATCATGGCTGTAGTCATGGAAAAGCGTGAAGCTTTAGCTGGGCCCTTTCTTGGGTATCGTGTACAACACCTAACCCTAGCAACTAGTCTGATCCCATTATAACTAATCTGGTCCCATTATAATGTGACTTTGGCAGCTGTGTAGTGATCCTCAAACTTAGCCACCTTGCCCGGCCTTACCTAACTTGATTTTTAATGGTTGCAGTGTCATTATATATTGTCGTATTGACTGTAAAACTTCTGCTATTTGTGCTTTGTTTTGCGTCCCTGTTTTGGATTTAGCTTAAACAAACCCTATTTGGTTTAGTGCACTTCATTTTCTAAGCAAACCCTATTTGGTTTAGTGCACTCCATTCTCTGTCGTTAATCTATTACATAACGAAAATCTAGAACTAGCTCACCTAGGTAAACGAATTATTCCATATTTTCCGATACAATTTTTAAGATAGCGGGCCTTTTGTTTTTCATTTTGATACGTATCCATATATTTAATTTTCAACTCTTTATAAAAACTGACCGTTACCAATAACATGAAAATATTAATTAAAAATGACACTCTAACATAGAGGTTAATGGATGGCTACGGATTGGAACTCTGCCATCGAGGAGGAGAAGAGTTTTATTTGTTTTAGGAATATTGAAGCATGTGCAGAATCACATCATTGCACACGATCTTCTGATGCCATTTAAGCAATTTTGTACTTAGCCCATATGTCCAATTTTTATATTCATCTAATATATTGAAGGGGCACATTAAGGGTCATATGTATGAATGCCTATGACACATGGAAAGTACCATTGGGATTTCCAATCCGTGGATGTGGTTGTATTTGGAGTTTGGAGTCCATTAATTATCAACGGTAGTTTGATTATTCAATTTACGTAGAAGAAAAGGTAAAAGTAAAGTTAGAAGTAATGTTTATGTTAGGGTTAATGTTAATGTTCACATTAGTGTTAGAGTTGGTATTAACATTAGTGTTATGATTTATATTGTTTTTGTTAGATTAAGTTATGTTAGATTAGGTTAATAGTTTTTTTTTCTTGGGGGATATGTTTGTGAGTTAGCGTACTTTTTTGAATTTGAAAGTTAAAATGTAATTGGGATAATAATCTAATTTCGTACATGATAATAAGGTTAATTATTTTTAGGAAGTATATGATTTTTTTGAAGGCAGTTCATGGATGTTTTTCAGGTATGTTGATTTTCTCATAGATATTATTTTGGTTAAAATCTTTTTGAATATCTTGAATTAAGAATTAATATATTATTTATCTTAAAACCATTTTATTGGTTTTGAAGTTTAATGGCTCAAAACTTATTTTCGTCAGGCCTGAAATTCAAGGGCATCGACCCACTTTTGTGTAAGTTTTTCCATCTTTATAAAACAAATAAAATTAAATAAGAGATGGCTAAAAAAATAAAAAAATATTCCAATATTTTCTTTAAAATATAATTTCGCCAACACACAAATATATATATATATATATATATATATATATCTTTGTGAGTTTACTTTTAGCTAAGAGAATGTGACCTAAGGTATCTAAGTCAAGTTTTGCATAGCACCAATCCTTACACGAGTCCTTAATATAGTTGTATTTTTTTTGTAATCATAATTTCCAACCAAAGAAATTCAAACAAAGAGTGTCTTAAGAGATCATCTTGTTACCTAATAATCTATATCCAATGGGTTACCATAAAAGGAAAATATTAAAATGAAAATAAAATTTTAACATAATGATATAAAGAGAATGTCAAATAATAAAAAAAATTAAATTTATTGCTATTATATTATGTATGTGTGAGAGGGGTTAAATATTAAAATTAAAAAATAAAATGTGTACAAAGAAAGTTAAAGAAAGTGGGAAAATTAAAAAAAAATAAAAATCGGAAAAAGAACAATTTATAAATAAAGAAATTAAAAAGTTCATAAATATGAAAGTAGAACAAGAGTGATAGTTGCATAGAAACATAGTCCTTGCTTCTTTTTGTAATTATTTATATACTAGAGCGATTAAGGCAGTACGAGGTCCACGTTTTGTCATTGTTTGTAAATGCTAAGTTTCCGCAATTGTTTTTGAAATTTGTCAATATTTCCACCTATGCATACTTCTTCCATACATCTCTGCCCTGTGTACAACTTATTCCACAGAGTCATTACTCCACACAATTTTTTTCCCACATTTTAGCTTTCTTGCACACTTTCCTACACAATGCTATCAACTCTTTTTATGCCACCTATTTCCATTCCAAATATTTTGCACCATTTACTCGATGAATTGTTCATGTCAATCCGAGATCACCATATTACCTAGTACATTTACTCTACACTTAAACCAAACTTTCCACACAGAAGAAGTCTTGTGTGGGTTGGAGTTTTGCAGAAGAAGGGTGCAGAGTGGGGAATGTGTGTGGAGGCATGGACAAAAGAAGAATTAAAAAGAGACATCCACACTTCCACACATTTTTCATGTCCTGCACATCATAACCAAATAACTAATAACACTATAGCATACTCTTATAAAAATGAATCAAACAAATCTTAAAGTGGCTCTATTTCCAATACCTATATAAATTCATCAATCACGAATTATGCTGTTGTGCTAGTCTAAATAATTGCAAGAAGGTACACTAATAAATAATTGTGTGAAGGTACATTAAACTACGGAAAAATAAACTTTAAGCTATTGTTTACAGTAACTTGTCATCTCTATATTTGGGAGACAACAAATATGTGTTTATTTTCTAAGTGAAATTAGGGTTAGCATAATGTTTTTGAAATTTTGATAATTAATTTTGATGTAAATATTCTTTTATCTTATTCCAATATATCATTGAGAAATTATACTTCAAAAATTCAAGCATAGAGATCATAACACACAAGAGAAGACAGGATTTACCTTGGGAAAACCCATATGGGGAAAAACCAAGCAACCTTTTCCAATAGAAAATTATTCTTGTGCATTGAGACACACACCTAGACTTATGGTCAAACCTAGTATTCTCCTCCAAGTCAACTCACCCAATTTGATCTTGCACTTCAAAATTTTGGCTTTCCAGCAATAGCTAGTTACCCCATAATTTCGAACATGCAATAGTTGCCCCAATAAACCATAAATTTCCCCCCCCTACAATAGTTTCCACAGAAAATGTGAAGCACAAAGAGATATATTACTTCACACGTGCAAGTTTCTAGAGAGAGAGGAGAGAGAAAACTCAACCTTCTTTTTTTCCCTTCTTCTTCCTTCTTGTCCTTCACTCACTTCCCTAGAAACTATCTTGTGTGAAATAATTTTATTTACCCAATGGACGAGCTCAAGTTTCCTTTATATATGGTATAAAATACCATGATTCCTTCTTCTTCGTGTTTCTTGTTGTATGTAGTAACTATAACTATACTTCATATAAGCAGAAGTTGAAGCTCCTTCCTTCCATATTGAAGGACTCAACTTTGAGATGATTCATGAGTTTAGAAGGAAACAAAATTACTATTCGGTACTAAATGAAGTAATATTTAAAAAATATAGCAATATTCTCTCTGTTTTTTGTTGGTACATATCCCTAATTAGGTCAGGGTACAAAGAGTTGGGTAGCAAACTAGTCACACTTGAGAAAAACCACTATTATCATCTTAAGTGGTTTGCCATGGTAGAAGAAAAGAGAGCTGACAAAGTATGAGTTCCTATCCTGATATATAGTGGATCAATATATTAGTTTTCATCCATATCGATGCTTTTAGAGAGGAAAATTTGGAATATTCAACTTAAAGGGACATTTTCACTATGACTATCCCATTTTGGAAAATTTCAAGTCAAAAAAATCACGTGCAATTTTTGGTCCTTAAATGACCACTTTTTGTGGTCCCATCCTTACTATAGACCTAGATTCTATAATGTACACATCGATACCTTTCCAATGTCAATTTCCTCAATATTTAGCTTGTATGAGAAAGTTGTGCCTCCTAAATAGTGGCATATCAAAATTGACGACCATAATTTGATAAGATGCCATATCAACCTCTATTACTCATGGAAAATGTAATATCCACATGGATACTATGAATAATACTCTAGAAGGGTCAATTTGTAACTCATATTAAGGGTTGAATGGTCCAATTTAACCCTAGTCGGTTATGAAACTACGTTATAACTAGGCCACTAGGAGGAAATAGGGTTTCACTCTATTTCGATTGTATTTTGTTCCATAAATGAGAAGAGTAGCTAAAGGTGGAAAGAGAGAGAAAAAAAGGTTAAGGTTTCTAAACTATAGAAACCCATGGGCCATAATTCTCACTCCTTTGTGCTTGCATTTATTTCCGTTCATAGAAAGAGAGAGCAAATTATCGTGATATTCCAATTGGGTTTTCTCTTAGAAGGGTTTTTGAGATCATATATTGTGTTCTTTATGGTTTGTCAGTTTTAGTTCAATGTTATTTATTTTCCATATTTTATCTATTCCATGCATAAGAATAACAAAGTAATTAATGAATCTATAAATTTATGGAGAAATTAACCCTCATAGTGTAGGTTTCACATTTTTAAATATATTTTAGTAGATCTATTGTGACAAATTATTCAGTGGAATATCCACAGCAATTTATAGATGATATTGGTATCATAGAAAGAGTCTTTGTGTACATTGTGGGATTTTTATGTGATCTAATCAATTAAGGTGAAAATCATAAAACCATAGCCATGGGTAATGAACCTATTAATAAAACTCATAGGAGAGATTTGCATAGGTCACAACAAGAGTCATAGAAATACACCGTAAGTTAAACATCGGCATGGGTATCCTAAATAATCATCTTGAGCTATTTATAGATTATGTAGATTCTAACATAAAGGTTAAATCATGGGAGAAATCCAAGTATTACAGCTAACCAAAGAGGGAGCCTAAGAAATAACCCAAAAATGATAAACCCAATTTGAGTATCATGAACAATTCACAACCCCTATTTAGTATTGAAGTAAAGGTTAACATCAAGCCATATCAAGGTGATATTGATGGCTTGAAGTTAAATAATTGGTTAGAACATATACAGGTTCATTTATGTGTTCACCACATAGAGGATGAATAGAAAATATCATTTATACATATGAAATTAGAGCATCATGCCATAACTTGGTTCAAAAGCCACAAGGAAACCCTGAAACTAGAGGTATATCCTCTTATGGCTACGTGGTAGGATTTCAAAACTCTCAACAAGTCATATGTTTACTCTATTGGGTATTTAGAGAACTAGTTGATGTGGTAGCATTACTTTAGGTAAAGATACAGGACGAGCTCAACTGAGTACACCATAGAATTTAGGAAGATGGAAATAAAATTGGGTATCTCCACCAATAACCCAAACATACTCCTAAAGTATCTAGAATGTATACATATTCATCTATGAAAGAAAATGTTCTTCTTTAACCCAAAATGGTGGACGATCCTTTTTTACAAGCATAGTAAGTTAGGACCATGAGCTAGAAGAAACCACAATCAAGTGCTTCAAAGCAAAAGCAACACTAGTAAGCTTCTAGGGAGAAGAAAAAGAAGTAGAAATGGGGGAAAGACAAAAAGGGAATCACCTTAAAAAACAAGTGCAAAGATACCATCAACCATTACAACCACTGTAACATTGATGTTCATACACCAGAGAAGTGATGGAAGTTACATGCAGAGAATAATCTAAAGAAGGAAAAATAAATATGTTAATAAGAAAAATATCATGGGCATACATTCATGTAATCAGGTGGAAAGAAACTCAATTTTGTATGAGAATATTTTATGTACATCAGTACAAAAGGAATTGAATCTTAGTAGCCTTTAGTAATGGGAAGTGAAAGAAATAACTAGATTGTTCCATATAAATATATGAGTTAGGAAGATGAAAAAGGATTCATTGTTTGACTAAAGGTCACAAGTGAATATTATAGTAGTAGAGATGGTCATGAAATGGTGCTGAGATACTCATGACAATCCTATCCCATAATCATTAGGTTGGGTCAACAAGGAGGCAAAGTTAAAGGTAACGACATAGCGTAGAATCAAATTTGTTATTAGCGTTGATTTTATTGATGAAGTAGGCTTGGATGTAGTTCCACATAATGTATGTGGAATTATAATTGGGATTCTCTATATGTACGTTTGGGATATGATATTCATGCAAAGAGCTAAATAGTATTGCCTCATCAAGGATGGAAAATCATTCATCTTTAATGCACACAAGGGTCAGTCAAATATGTCATTGGTAAGTTTCAACCATACCAAAAAGTTGATAATTTCTAGTAAGAAGCATGTTTTGTTATTTTAAGAGAAAAGCAATCTATAGAAGATTCCATGAGATCTCATTTGTCCCTAGAAGAGTGTACTGAATAAAAAAAACAACAACTGGAAAATTTTCTACAAGTATATAGGAGTGTGCTCCAAGAACATACAAGGATACCAAACAAGAGAGAAATGGAGCATGAGATCTAAATATTGGAAAACTCTCCATTTCTAAATATTAGTTGGAAAAAATGTTGTAATGGCTATCAAAGGATTTAAAGGAGCACTGCCATTGATGCCAAAGGATGTTTATGGTCTAGGATGTTTAAGGACAAGGATGAAGCATATTATTGAATGCATTTTGAGTGAATTATAGCAACTTTGATTCTTTGTTAGGTACCTATAATAATACTAGTGTATCCCCCTTATTATTATTGTTAGTGTAACCCCTAGTATTATTTTTGTGCCCATATAAGCCCACTATTGTTATTATTGTGCCCTTACATTATTATTGTTATGTAGGATCGGATTATATTGTGACCCATTAGACTCCTATATATACCAAGAATGTCTTATCATTTGCATCATCTAAGAATTGTTCATTTATGTATTTTAAAGGTGGTTTCCCCCTTGAAGAGGACATTTTCTAAGTCGTTGATCTATCTTTTCTTCTGTTCTATGAGTTGGTTGCATAATATTTGGTATCAGATCTTTGGATTCTAGGGTTTCACTTCTTCAAACAAGTCCTCTTGGAATTTTCACTATAACATTGTTTGTACATGGCTAAAAAAGCTGACATTCCAACCATGTGGATCTAAAATACTAGTGAACTTTGTGCACAAATTTGAAATATTGGTTCGCTAAATTTTCGAAGATATGATCCGAGAAAGATAGGGTTTTGTAGGCTCTAGAATTCCATCTCAAATAGGTGACCTAGAAAAAATCGTCATAAATTTATCTTTGATCATCGAATTTGAATTCCGTAAAAGGTGACTAAATTTGCATGGACTGTAGTTTTTGGTATATCATTTTCAGGGCTTATGTTTGATATGGTGACATGTGGCACTTCATACAAGTTAGCTCTTTTGAACCCATCTATAATCAGGTCATTGTGGGAGACTAGGCATACTTCTTTATTGAAGAATCCAATCTCGATATCACTTATGGGATTGGAAATAAGACTCAGAGGGATACCATAGGACGAAATTTTAGACCTTGGAGATATGAAATTATAGTCATACATCATTTTCAATATCTAGCTCCTAAAATGCAAGAAAACATTGTGTATTTTTAAAATTTTGCATAAATTTTGTTTGAAAAAATCAATTTGAAGTGATTCAAAGGGCATAGTTAAGCATATATATCATTGTTTAATTCCAAAATATCTCGAAACAAAAATATTGACACACCTAGTAAGAAACTAGAAATTTCTTCTATGATGCATGAAGAAGAGGAAAAAATGAAACATGATATATAAAAATGACAAGACCAAGTGCAACAAATTTCGCTCTTGCAAAAACTAAAAAAAAAATGAATTTGAAGCCATGATGAATGTTAAGATAGATGGTATAAAAATGGACATGGGAGCTAAGATAGATGGTATAAAAAGATACATGGGAGTTCTAAATGATGGTTTAGAAGCATAAATGGAAGCAATGATGAATGCCAAGTTAGAGGGGTTGAAGGAATTATTGACAACGTTTCTAGAAGAAAGGCTACCCAATAGTGACAAGGAAATCCATCAAAATCATGATGAAGACAAAAGGAATATGAGGTATGATTTTATAGACTCCAATGTTAGGTTTAAGAACCATCATATTCAAAATATTGATATGAGGAAATTTGATGGAAAGGATCTGATAACATGGAAACTAGAGATGGAGCAATATTTTGATCTCCATGATGTGCAACACACACAAAAGGTACACATTGCACCTTCATATTTAGAACCCAATAAGTTTGTATGGTATCAATCAATTTTTTCTTGTAAACCACTTGTCACTTGGTCAATTTTTACGAAGGAAATGATAACACATTATGAGGATACAAAGAGAAACACATTCTTTAGCCAATTGATAAATCTCAAACAAAAGGATTTAATGGAAGAGAGCATTTAAGACTTCCAAAAATTGAATATCAAGGCAATTGATATTTCAGAGGAGCATAGGATTGATGTCTTCCTAGGGACTTCAAAGGATAACATCCAACATGAGGTTCACCTTTGGGAACTTGACACTTTGGAAAATGCATTCAGGGTGGCAAGAAACATTGAAAGAAAAATTATGGCAAAAAGGAAGTATACCACTAAGAACTATAAAGATGGAAGTGTTGTTGCCCCTAGCCTTCCATAACTTACAAGGTTGACAAAAAAAAATTGGAGGAAAAAACGGAAAAATGGCTTTGTTATAGTTGTGATGGAAAGTACGCTAAAGGTCATAAGTGTGTTGAGAAGAAATTATTCTACATATATTTCGAAGAGGAGGAAGAAAGGGAACAAGAAACATCAAAAGAGGATGATATACACCAGGAACCAACCCCAGAGAAAGAAGAAACAAATCATACCATATCTTGTAATGCATTGGAAGGAATTGACACTCCTCAAACTCTCAAGGTAGAAGGAAATATTAATAAGAAAAAGGAAATAATGTTAGTTGATTTGGGTAGTACCCATAATTTTATTCATTGTAAGATAGCCAAGGAATTGAATTGCTTCCTATATCCAACACCAAAGAGTCAAGTGATGGTTGCAAATGGAGGAACTATAAATTTCACTAGAAAGTGTCATAATATCAAGATAAAAATGGGGGAATATGTATTGAATAGTCCAATTCTATACATTCCAATGGGTGGTGTTGATGTTGTATTGGAGTCCAATGCCTATAATACATGCGAACAATAGCTTTTAATTTTCAAGAATGTTTCTTTAATTTTTTTTGGAAAGGAAAGGAAGTTGAATTAAGGGTTATCACATAGACACCAGGAAAGATAATCAGACCTAATGGCATGAGGAAGATTCTGAAGAAAGAACAACAGGGTGTAATTCCACGGTTATGCTCACTAGAGGCTCACACATTGAAATCATATATTTCTCCAGATATTGAAAAAGTCTTGGATAATAATTCATAGGGCTCCTAAAGGTGTCCCACCTATTCATTATCATGATCATGCTACTCATTTGATTCCACAAAGTATTCCTCCAAACATCAGACCTTACAAATATTCCTATGCCCAAAAGAGTGAAATTGAACATATGGTGCAAAAATGTTAGAGGTTGGTATAATTTAACCTAGTCAAAGTTTTTTCTCTCTTGTAGTAGTATTAGTGCACAAGAAGGATGGATCATGGTGTATGCGTTTGCATTATAGGGACCTCAACAAGATCTTTCTTAAAGATAAATTTCCCACTGTTATCACTCAGGTTGTTCCCAAAAGTTGTAAGAAAGGGAATACAGCCGAGGTAACCACAAACCAATCTTTTAGATACAAATTCTAGCCAATTTGTATCCAGAGAGGGCTCTCTCTTTATGATTTAGCTTTGTTTTTCAAAGTTTTAGGCTAGTTATGAAGTACAAGGGTTTTGTTTTGATTTGAGTTTGGATGGAGAGATTTAATAGAATAGTGAGGAAAAACTGAAGAGTTCAGTCCATTGGGCATGATGGAGTAAAAAGAAATAGGCTTCCTGGATTCGGTTTTCAATAGAGGATGGCATTACAAAGCAAGGTAGTCAAACATGGAACAATTCAAAGGCTGGAATCAGATGGAATGGACTCAAATGGATGAAGGGCAGTTAAGAATCCTTCATCATATTGACAGAGGGAAAATGGATGATTACTGTTAAGGAGAAATTAAGAATTCCTTAGCAAATACTCAACGTGAAAGAATTAGGGGAAACATGAGCAATTAAGAATTCACTGTTTATACTAATTCTGAAGAAAACACAGAGAATAATAAAGACTGAAAACAGAGTGTAGCTAAACAAATTCTAGATTAATCTTTTTCCTTACTATTCATATCATGAAACACAAATGATATAACAAATAAGAAACTGTAAAACAAAAGGCAGAAAGTACTCATTGACCCATGGCTTGATTCAAGAATTCTGTAACAGGTCCTCTGCATCAATTCTTCTTCTAGTAAGCCAGACAACAATTTGATCCCAATAGCTTTTTATTCCATAAGTTCAGTATTTACAGCAAAGTCTAGAGAAATCTACACATACCCAACCTCTTCAAAACTCTAATGAAGGGTGTATTTATACAATAAACTATGTACAACAGAATGTCTCATCAAAGCTATGAGACAATATCTAAGTTTAACCTAAAATACTTTACAAGAAAAAACGGCTCGGGAAAAATACATGATGTTGTGCTGGATGCAAGCCCTTTAGGGTTTGGCCTACAAGTGTCCTAAGTAGCTGTGCGCCGACTGTTTGTAATAACTGATGCATTAAACTTCTCATCTGCTTCTCTTAGTCGGCTCCGACACTCTTCAATTCTGATTTGATATGCTTTTAATTCCACCCTGATACACTTTAACGCTCCTCTGATACTCTTTGACTTTTTATATCTTCTTTAACGCTGAAGCGACCCTGCTTACTGCTGTTTGGAAAAAATGGAACTGCAACGTGTCCCTACACCATCGTTCTCTACAATTAATGTCTCTGTGGGTTTCCACTGGCTAGGGTAGCACATATCTCTGTTTTTTCTTCTTCTGTGAACTTGGAGATCCCTCGGTTTACTTTAAACTGTATTAGGAGGAAGAAAACTGTACTGGGCAGGTTTGTTGAGGGCGTGAGCTTCATTGGTGGAGTTTTCTGGTTGGGAGGTGGTTTAAGACATTGGAAATGCAACCTTGGCTGACATCAAAACCCGGAGCGTTGTTCGCAACAAAATTATAGCAAAAATGACCTTTTTACCATATATTGAACAAAAATGATTTTTGGCTGGAAAATTTGATTTCAAGGACGGATGACGTTAGCATGACGTCAGTGGGGGGTACGAGATGGATGATGTGGCGGTGATGTCAGTAGGTGATGTGGCAAGTGACATCAACAAAGGACAACTGACATCAGTAGATGACATCAGCAAAGGGTCAACGAGAGGGTGGTAAGTGGTTTTCCCCACATCGCCTTTGGGCTTGGGCGGTTTCGAGCGGAGGGGCGGTGAACACAGTGGGCGATCGACATGTGTCTCTGGTACAGGCACAATACCACCGGTTTCCTAGGAGGTAACTTTCGGCAACGAATGGGGTTGCGAAATGGTTATCAGCTGTCCGATGGGGCGATGGAGATCGAACGGTTGGCGCATTACGGAGATGGTGGGAGGTTAACGTGCGGGGGTTGAGGGGGGTGCGAAATGGATATTAGCCGTTGGATGGTGAGGGTGCTCACGGAAAATGGCAGAGAGTTAATCACTGCGGGCCTGACACAATAAAATGTGTTTTTTAATGCATCGAGGCGTAATGTTATTGGTGGGGGGTGATTAAGTTCGGTTATTAATTAACGAGAGGTTAATTAATCCCAAGGTTTTGTGCGTGAAGGTTATTAACGAGCTCTGGATGAACTTATTAATCCCTGACTTTAAAATAGTGAATATGGTCGTATTTTGACCGGGGCGGGGATATATAAATACATGGGGGTTTTTTATATATAAATATAATACGGGAAAGGGTTATATTCACATGGGGGTTTATATAATAGATGTTAATTGTTAATATGAAAAATGAATGAAAGCGCCAAGTTCTAAAACACTTTACACATATTAAAACTTGGGTTAAAGATGGAAGAGGTTTTTTTATGGAGAATATTGCCATTGTCCCTAAGCAAGAAAGTGGATTCACTTAGGCAATGTTAATGAAATGAGATGAGTTTTTTAAGAGGGATATTAAGCAGATCTTAATATCTTTGGGGGGAGATTAGTAAGTGATTGGGGAGAAGTGTGAAGGGGAGTTAGTCATGCCTCACTTGAGCTACTCCAAAAATCTCTACCATAGCACTTGTGATGGAGGTAAGATTAACACTTTTTGAGACAAAATTTATCACAAGTCTCATTCTGCAACATCAAAACTGCCTACCCAGCCTACTTTGCCTAGACTAGCAAACCCTTTTCCACTTTTCTTTTCTTTTGCACGATAAGCCTATCTAAGTCTGCACTTATTTCTTCCAAGGGCTCAGATTAAACAGTTGAGCTCCTTTGTTTCTCTACCTATCTACTCATCTACCAAGATTAAACAGTTTGGACAGATTTTTATTCTCTATCTCTAAATAGGAAATTTAAATATGAACTGGCCAAGATTAAGTTGTTTGGCCATTCATCAATTATGGCATGTTTTGATGAGCTACACACAATGCTTTCTTACAAAACAAAATGAAATAGTAGTGGCATTTGGAGTTGCACACTTTCCTGGTCTTTTTATTTGGGGTTCATTTCTTTTCATTTTTCTTTTGACCATTTATTTTTTTTCACCCTTTGATTTTTTTTTTAGGGTATGCCCTCTTTACATTTTTTAATTTTTTGATTTTCTTCATAATATGGAAACCTTTACAACAAGGAAAGGATGAACATATTACAGAGCTCAACCAGTCAATCATGAAATATGACACCTATAACTATAGGAGTATAACACCCACTTCTTTCATTGATGAATTGTTGGATGAATTACATGGAGCAATTTAATTCACCGAGATAGATCTTCATTTAGGATGTCATCAAATTATAATGAATACTGAAGACATTGTGAAAACAACATTAAAGACTCATGAGGGTCATTATGAAATTTTGGTCATGCCTTTTGGCCTTACTAATGCACCTTCCACATTTCAAGGCTTGTTGAATTCCATTTTCAAACCCTTTCTTAGAAAATTTGTGTTAGTATTTTTTGATGATATACTAATCTACAAAACATTTTGTAAGGATCATGTTCAACATCTTGAAAGGGTGCTCAAAACATTGGAGGATAAAGAATTATATGTAAAAACCTCCAAATGTTTCTTTGGAGTATAGGAGGTGGAATATTTGGGTCATGTTGTATCTCATATGGGTGTTAAGGTATACCCTAACAAAATTAAAGCCATTAAGGAATGGAAAATACCCACAACCATAAATCATCTTCGAGCATTTCTCAGGTTGAGAGGGTATTATCGCATTTTTATTAGTAAATGTGGGAGAATAATAATACCTCTAACAACATGACTGAAGAAAGATCCATTTTCTGGACTCCAGAAGCATCTAAGGCCTTTGAACATCTTAAAGAGACAATGTGCCAAGCACCAGCCTTAGCTATGTTAAAATTTACAAAAACCTTTATTGTGGAATACTATGCCTAAGGAAATGGAATTGGTGTTCTTTTAATTCAAGAAGGAAGACCCATTTCTTTTGAAAGTCATGCAATCAAAGGAAAGTATTTACACAAACCCATTTATGAGAAGGAAATGTTGGAAATACTATGTGCACTAAAGCAATGGTGACCTTACCTAATGGGAAGACACTTCATGGTAAAAACAAAACATGATAATCTTAAATACTTTTTTGAACAAAGATTATATTCAAAAGAGTAGAAAAAATGGGTCACAAAGATGGTGGTTTATGATTTTGAAATCATCTACAAAAAAGGGAAGAAAAGTGTTGTTGCAGATGCTCTCTCAAGAAAGGATGAGGATGTGGAAGCATTTCTTTGTGCAATTTCTATTATCCAACCTAATTGGATAATCGAAGTGAGGGATTAATGGAATAATGATGAAGAGGTGTGGACGTTCATTCAAAATTTGTAACAAGATCCTAGTACATAGGATACATTTAGCTAGAAAAATTATTCATTATGGTACAAAGATTGCTTATATATTTGTAAGAATTCCCATTTCAAGAAAAATATTCTTTCGGAATTACACACCTCCCCCCTAGGAGGGTGTTAGAACTTCGTAATTCCTCTAGGCTGAGGAGAGGAATCCAAAGGTAACCACAAACCACTTAAAAGCTAGAATATAGCCCTTCCATCTTCAGAGAAGCCTCTCTCTATCCAAATGTTTAGCCACTTAGATCTTAGGCTACATATGATTCTCAGAGGGGAATAAATTTAAACAATTTTTTGGTAAGGTAGAGTGAAAATCCATTGGGGATACAGTCATACAAAGTTGATTATTTTTGCAGTGAGGGGGTGAAGGGATGAGGGATCTTTTGACAAGAGATCGGTAGGCTATCCTACTGGTGTTTTCAATTTAATTCGTTGTAGAAGGGTGAGAAGAGGAGAGGTGGAAATGACATATAGATCATCTAACTAAAGGATGAATTCTAAATGCTACTTGATAACAAAACATAGATTGCTTGGCAAAATATATCAGAGCATTTTGAAATGAATTTTGAGATAAATTTTGGTTAAAACAAACATGAAGACATACATTCATGGCATGGAAATAACATAAGGAAAACTTACAACATGATAAAAGCAGAGCAACCTCAAGAGTTGAAACAAGAACCCCTATAAATCACACCTATGTCCTTCATTCACTCGACAATCAAAAATAGAATACACACATTGTTCTTTCTTCTCATACCTGACCAACCAACCAACTCTTTGCACACTGAAATTCATGAAAATATATACAATTAGATCATCCTTGGAATTATGGGTTCGATCTCAACCATGTCCCAAAAGCTAGAGTCAATTACAGTAAATCTGGAAGTGCCTACTAGGAATAGGGACCGAATTTATGGAAACTAGGGGTTAACGATTACCTTGTATCTCTTGAACCATGCCATATGTTACAAAACCGAACGAGGTTTTTGTAGATTAGTGTGTTATTGTGAGAAACCTCTCTCTAACATCCAAAATTACTCTCCAGATCCTTGGAATATTCTCCCAACAATCATGACTAAAACAGGAAATTATGAAATCTAAAACAATAGGCTCTAAAGATTAATTTGAATATTCCAATATCTGACACGTGTGAATAAAATGAAGGATATTTTTTCCTTTTGCACATTCTTGACAAAAAACTATTTTTTTTCTAAAATTTCATTTCCATTTGGTCAAAAACATATTTTTAAAATGATGACAAAAACAGTTAAAAAACACAACTTCCTTTCACTGTGTGAAAGCACAATGAATGCATTGCGTTTCTCCAAAAGTGTAGCGACTCCATGTTTCTCATACTTATATCCATTGCCTGCATTTTTTAAAGTGATAAGTAGGTAGAAGACATCCTCTACAATGCTAGGAACATGTTTAAAGACCTGTGCTCAAACTACAAACCTTTGCAACCCCTCGGAGCAGAAGCACAATGAACTTGCGCAACAAACCTTCATCTGAATGAATTGATCAGACACTGAACTTATGACTTAAAAAAATGGTTTATAGGTAATGATAACAACCTCAAAAACCTTCTTTGAGCCTCCACGCATGAAATATTTCCAAAAACATAACCCTTAACTAAAACTTCATGCCTTTGACACTAGTGTAGTGAGAAAGAGAAACACATTCAAGTTTGTGAGGGTTGCGATATTTTTTGAGGTTTCTTCTCAATTACTAAAGATGAAATTGATGACATACATTGTTAATTATCTTTGAGAAGGGTTTTTTGGAACCTGAGAGTGGTCGTGGCACAAGAAAGCCTCCAATTTGTAGAAGTGCAGTGGACTCATGTAAACAAAGTGCAACACACCTCAAACGATGTCTAGCAAGATTTTTATGGAAAAATGAATGGATCTTTGGTATTTTAGATGCTTAAACAAGTTTTTTAACTCCCAAGGTGACCAAACCTGACTTTCAAAAACAATCATTGTGATTTGGAGCCTTAATCATGAAAGCACAACAACTGAAAGAAGTGCAACACATATCTCATAATCATTGTACTAGTGGTGATGTCATGGCACAATATGATTTGACACCCTAACTGACTATCTTAACCCAAATAATTTGTACCAATTATGATCCGAAATGATCAAAGAGTGATCTGGAGGATCCAAAATATGCTCAAAGTTCCATAAAATGATAAAAAATTAAAGTTGTCAAATGATTTGGAAACTAGCTTCATTGCGTAGATTTCGTCATTTTGAATCCAACACAACTTGAATGGCAAAAATCCAACTTCGTATGAAGAATTTATTGAAGGTAAAATTTCAAGTCCAAGCTGTACAAAAAAAGTCAAAGGTCAACTTGTGAAAGTCAAAGTCAAGGCTCAAGGTTCCACAGGTCAACCGTTAATTCATGGTTGCGGTGGATAAGGTTCTAGGCGCATGGTTCTGACTGACATGTGGCGCCTCCAAATCTTGACAAGTGTCATTACATGATTGGTTACTTTTGGACCAATATTGAGGTTACACATGGCCCTATCAGAGGGTGACAAGTGGCCTCGTAATATTGAGGTGACACATGGCCCTATCAGAGGGTGATAAGTGGCCTCGTAATATTGAGGTGACACATGGCCCTATCAAAGGGTGACAAGTGGCCTCATAAAAATGGTCAATTTTTTTTTAACCAAATGGAAGAACTAGACGAGATTGAATCCCATGACCTTTTCTCTACAAATCTGTTGCCTTACCATTGCACTATGAATGTGGTGCTTGTTATCAACACTCCATCACTTATTGTTAAAAGGTATGCATTTTCCAATTAGAATAAAAGAGAAACATGGAACAATGATGGCTCCACCATACATATCCTCCTCCAATTAAACTCTAAAATTCTGCCATAATTATTAAACAGTGAGCCTCATTATTACCATGGGATATGGTTTATAAAAATCAATAATTATAATGTGGAAAAGTAATATATGGTGTGGAACCATATTTTATAGAGTGATAAGTATAATTATGTAGAGGGATATGTAATAGTCTTGAGGGATAAGATTACTGTTATCACCCCAAGAAACTCTCCTAGGTTGTAGCTCGGAGAAGCTCGAGACATCACAAACTCAACTTAATGTTCGAAATGGATGAATGGAAGGAATGATGCATATTCAAGCCAGATAACCACTCCTACTTTGCTTGACTCCAGACATGCGTGAACAACCCAAAACTACAAGGCTTTAGACCACCAATTACTCATAGTTTAAGGATAGGGTGAATATGGAGAATATTGACCACACCAGCAGATGCACAAAACCCTGTGATGGCCCGCTGCAACCAGTAAAAAGGTCTGCAAATCTAATTCTCTAGTACACAGACAGGATGAAAACTCTCTGTCACTAAGTGAAAAGAAACCTAATCAATACATTCATTGATGCATACAAGATCATAACACAGAGGTAGGATGACAACTCCTCTAATGCCACACATCAAGAGTTCAGGAAAAATGCATATCAAGCAGAGCCTAGAACAGAAAAAAGATGGAAAGTGAGCAATTAACAACAAAAGAAGCTTGTATTAGCTGAGAATGAAGATGAGATGCTGCAAGTATCAAAGAAGTTACAGTCTCCAGAAGTTGAACGTTACATCAAAACAACAACCATCAACCCTCATTACATCTATCTTTTGGGTATATATAGAGTTTGATTACAAAAATGCTCTATTATTCTAGGCGTGGAGGGGTCATAATGGACCACCAACCACTTTAACTGCCTGGCAAAACTTCTAAGTGCAATTACTTGTTGTGGTGAACAAAATTGATCTTCCTGGATGCTCTGTTGTACTTCTCAAGCAAGTGGAGTGTTGTAGAGGATAGAATTCCATAATTGATGAATGTGTTTACCTACTCGGCTCTGTACCTTTCCTTCTCGACCATACTGTTTGTTGAAGACGGTGGTTGAGGAGTAACTGCACAGAGTACTGGATGCTGGCCACCTTCGTCTTTTCGAGAGTCTGGAAGGGCTATGGACGTGGATAGTATGGACGAACAAAGGGGGGAAGATCAGTCGTTGGATTAAATGAATGGACGTCAGAGATCTCTCGGTAGGAGGCATTGGGAGGTAGCGTGAGAAAAACAATCATGAGCTGTTGGATCTTGGTGGATAGATCCAACGGTCATCGGGTGGGGGAGATATGCAGGGGTTAACCGATGGGGACGGGCGATATTTATCGCACCGCCATTGGGGCCTAGGTGGTAATCGTACAAAGGTGTGAGATACCTATCATCAGGCGACGCGTGGTGGACGAGATGTGACGAAAACTGCTTTTGATCTAGGGTTATCGTGCGGTCAGTTTGCGGGCGCAGGAAGAGCGGACGTTGTCCGATCGTGACGGAGATGATTGGATGATGGGGGTTTAATCGTACAGGTTTTGTTTGATGTGACAGGGCAATGGCAAGTTATGGGTTTTGTGAAAGTGCGCAGTTATATGAGTTTTGGGGTTTTTAATGCCCAGGCTTAAAAGGGCTTTTAATATGGTTTTTAACGAAAGTCATGAGAAATAAAAACCAAAGGAGGGTGAGAGAGGTAGAGGAGAGTGCGAGGGCGACCACCACAGCCTTTCTTTTGAACATGGCTCTAGACAAAATGTGCTTCCAATTCCAGAAAATCACTGTTGTATGGCAGAGCTAACACTGGCTCCTTCTGGGGATGAGATCCTCCCTGTGAGGTCTCAAGGACTTGCAGATCAACGCCTTTCCTATGAAAACCAATTATCAAAATTTTCCTAGTGTTCCATTGGGCATGGAGTCTAACTGAGCTTATACTAAAAACTAATAAAACAACATATTTACAACCTTAAGGCCAAAAGACCTTAAATGACATAATTTTTCAGAAAACACCCATTCACTGGGCCATCAAAAACTGTCTCCCATTCCATACTTTGCAATATTGTTTCCCTGGGTCTGAGAAATGATAAAAGGCCCTGTCCAAAAAGCATCAAAATTCCCATGGTTGCCTCTCCTCTCTTTCAGTGCATCCCACTTCAGAACCAAGTCTCCAACCTGAAAATTATCTGATTTTTTCTTTTTGTCAAAAGCTTCCTTGATCTTTGTTTGATGTGCTGCAAACTTTTCAACCAGATGTTCTCTGATTTGGTGTACCTCTGCTAAATCAGTGATCCTTTTTGCCATGTCTTCTTCCTCATTCTGCTCTTCTTGTAAGAACTTTGCCACATGGAGAGTTAACTGAATCGCGAATATAGCTTCAGTGCCATATACAAGCCTAAATGGAGAATTCCCTGTGGATCTCTTGATGGTCACTCTATCAGCCCACAGGGCATATTTGAGCTTAGAATCCCAATTCCTTTTGTTGTCTTCGAACAGCTTTTTAATTATCCTTATCAGGCTTTTGTTGGAAGATTCTGCTAGACCATTGCCTTGAGGGTAGTATGAGGTGGAATGAACTAGCTTAATGCCCATCCAGTCACACATGTCCACCAACTCTTTTTCCCTGAAGGCTGCTGCATTTTCTGTGACTAATTTACGTGGACAGCCAAATCTGGTGAAGATATTCTCTGTCAAAAACTTCATGACCACATTATGATCATCCTTTCTGGTAGGGATTGCTTCAATCCATTTAGTTTAATAATCTGTGGCTACTAATATCCACCTGTACTGGCCATTGGAATGTGGATTGATCTCTCCAATGAAGTCTAAGCCCCACTACTGAAAAGGACCATTTGCATGTATTGGTTTTAGGGGTAGGGACTTCAATTGTTGTTTTCCTTCAAATCTTTGGCACCTGTCACAAGATTTAACAAATGAGAAGACATTAGAAAACAAGGTGGGCCAATAGTACCCAGATCTGAGAATCTTGTGGGCTATAGTTTTCCAATAATGATGCCCTCCACATATGTTGGAATGAAATTGTTGCATGACTTGAATGGATTGTTCTTTGTCCAAACACCTTAGTAGAATTCTGGAGGGATCCCTCCAATAAAGCAGGTTTTCATGAATGTAGTATTTTGGTGCCCTGAGCTTAACAGTTCTGGCTTGGATTTGAGTAAGGCCTAGGAGAAATTCTAGCTTTAGTAAGAATTTGGCTATTTCAGAGTACCAATCACAAGAAGCTAGATTTTCTGCGAATGACTATTCTTTCCCTGGTTCAGCTGCTTCCTCTTCTTCTATTTGATCATTTTCTGCAATTGCGCCCATGAAATCTATGTCCAATGATCTGCAATTTCTTTCAGCCAATAGTCTGGCAAGGCCCTGACCTCTGACAAGCTTGGTGGGCTTCAATTGTATATTGAACTCAATTAATTTTTCAATCCATTTAGCCCTTCTCCCATCAGTGTCAGGCTGTGTTAAGACATATTTTATTGAAGCAGAGGGCACATATGCAATTACTTTAGAATGCACAATGTAAACTTTGAAAGCCTTCAAAGACTTGATAAGAGCATATTCTTGTTTCTCCATAATATCTTATCTCAACTTAGCATCCCTTAAGGTTTTGCTGAAAAAAGCGACTGGATGCTCTGAGCCTTCTTCATCTGCTTGCAATAAAACTGCTACAAGGGTGTCTTCAGAGGCAAAAGAAAATATGTGGAACTCCTTGTTGTAATCTAGACTTATTAAAGTAGGAGCTTCCATAATAGCTTTCCTAATGGACACAAAAGATATTCTTGCTATATCAGTCCATTTGATCTCTGACCCCTTTCTCAACATGGAGGTAATGCGCTTTACAAGTTCTGCAAAATTTGGGATGAACCTCCTTACAAAATTTATTTTGCCCAAAAATGACTGAATATCCTTCTTTGATCTAGGGATAGACAAAGTCTGTATTGATTTTACTCTTTCTAGGTCAATTTGGACACCTTCAGCAGAAACAACATGTCCTAACAACTTTCCCTCCTCTAAAGCAAACTGTGACTTTTTAGGATTGATTGAAATCCCAAACCTTCTACACTTCAGGAACACTTTCTTCAAATGTTGTAAATGATCATGATGGTCGCTCGAGTATACTGTTATATCATCAAGGTAAATAAGGACAAACTTGTCCTTTTCCCCCACAAATGCTATATCCATAGCTCTTTGAAAGGTGGCTCCAACATTCATCAACTCAAAAGGCATCTTGGAATACATAAAAGTGCCCCAAGGATTGGTGAATGTAGTCTTCTCTTGGTCATCTGGATGTACAACAACCTAATTATACCCTGAAAATCCATCTAGGAAGGAAATCACTTTGGCCCCTGAGAGCTTCTGCAACAAATGCTCCATCTTGGGTAGAGGGTAGTTGTCTTTTTTAGGGCATTTGCTCAAGTTCCTGAAATCAACACAAAGTCTGATTTCTCCACTCTTCTTCCTCACTACCACTAAGTTGGCTACCCATTTTGAGTATTTGAGAGGGACTATGATTTTGGCAGCCAGTAACTTCTTGATTTTTTTTTCAATCAAAGGAAGGAGCAAAGGATTTATTGGTCTTAGCTTCTACTTGAAAGGGATGGTGTCTTTCTTTGAAGGAATTTTATGCTAGATAATCTTTTTATCATAAGTTTTTAGGTCACTAACTCCCAGGCAAAAACATCAACAAATAGCTTCATTAAATTGCAATATTCGGCACTATGGGCAGTAGACAGATGAGTGGATAGATTTATGTATCTTGGCTGATCTGGACTCCCTATATTATGCCTACAGACTACAGATTGGTCTTCTTTTTGGGCAGCCTCATAAGGGACATCATTTTGGTCAAACAGCTTCTCTAAAGGAACTAGACCCTTGACAATGCTATCTTTGCCAATTTTGTTTCTAAGCTGGGATTGGGGATTTTCTTCCAAGGCTTCATTCTCTTGGTCAATTTTCATTTCGAAAAATTCATCAATGACTTGTAGGAATCTATTCACTTCAACATCATCCTAAATTTTTTTCCAATGCTGGACATTATTAGGCAAGGAGGGTCTATATTTCAGTTGGACTTCATAAACTAGTCTGGGAGGCATAGGAGGGATAAACATGCTAGCAGACCTAGCAAGGGAATTAGCAAGCTGATTTTTAGTTCTAGGGACATATGAGATACAAAAATTATCAAAAGATTCTTTAAGTCTCCATACCTCATCTCTGTATGCTTCCAGCCTTGTGTGCTTTGCTTGAAATGTTTTATTCATTTGCTAAATGATAAGACCAGCATCTCCAAACACCTTTATATTCCTGATTCGTCTGTCTTTAGCTGCGTTAAGGCCCAATAGCAGGGCTTCATATTCTGCTATATTGTTTGTGACTTGAAAAGCCAGCTTGAAAGACAGATGTGTGCTTTCTTGTTTTGGAGAAATCAGAACCACCCCTGCTGCTGCAGTCTCCCTGGAACATGCTCCATCAAAGAACATCTCCCAAACCAAACTTCCTTGCTCTTCCTCAGCCTGAACTCTTTGTTTCCTAAACTGTATTGAGGCCTTTTGAGATTCTTTCGTTTGGAGGATGCAAGCTCCAAAAACAGTGTCCACGACATAAATAGGATGATTAGTAGGGTTCTTCTCATCACTGATGATGTATGCCAACTGTTCTTCTTTGTACAATATCCTGCTTTCTCCTCCAAAAACTGGGACAGTGGCATAAGATAGGTCATTCTGTAATGTCCCACCTAATCTCTTAATCCATACTATAGACAACAACATGCCAAACTTGGGAGGGACATCTGCTACCACAATATCCATCATCATACTCTTCATGGGCAGATGAGTTAGGGTAATGGCTAGATCTTTAATCAACCCCAGACATTTCACCTACCTTGAATCAAATGAGAATAAATCATGATATGATCTGGTGATGTCAAGGCCTAACTCTTCCATGAAGGCTTTAGGAATCAAATTGTGGTTGGCCCCTGTGTCTAGCAGGCAATTGTGGAGGAGTTTGTCATGAATGGTCAAGGAGACATAAAATGATGGAGAATTATTATCAGCAGGTTCGATCATAGGGCTAAGCACAACTGCAATCTTGTCATCTTGCAAATTTACATAGTCAATGGGGGTTTGTATGGCTTTCAACTCAAGAGCCTCAAGGATAGGCTTTCTAAAAACTTCACTCTTCACCAGTTCTAACAGAGGCACAAATATTTTTAACTTCTGGACTTCTGACTCAAAATTGAAAGGGGAAGGGGACTTATCAAGACCTCTTACCTCTTGAGATGGTGCTTTGAGGATGACTAGATCAGCTACTGGCTTCTTCTATCTGATATTTTGTTGCTCTATTTGGACAACAGCTTTTTGGGTAGGGATCTCCTTGACATTGTTTGCTTTTGACCTCAGATTATATCTTTGTTGTTCACCAGTCTGCAAAACAGCCTATCTATCCCACTCTTGACTATTTTGGTCCTGCAATAGTGATTCTTCATATGCAGCCAATGTAAAAAAGGTAGCACTACCTTTATCTTCCATGCAATGAATTTCATCCTCCTCTTCAAAGTGCTCCTCCTCCATGACTACATTTTGGAAAGAAGCCTTAACTTTCTATTCTTCATTTGCTTCTTTACCCCTTTGAATGATTTGCAACTGTTCATTTTCTCTTCTGAATGGATTTGGATTTCTTGGAGCACATGTTCTTTGAAACCTTGCTTTCCAAGAGCTCTGCTCAACTTAAAGCTTAGATATCTCAGCAGCCAATGACTCTATCATTTTAGTCATTTTATCTAATTTGGGTTCTGAAGATGAAGCAGAGGAAGATGAAACCTCACTTCTCTGCCTTCTTCTGTTAGCATGTGTTTTAAGCTTTTTTGCAGCCATGATATTTGATTCCACCTTGAGTGTTGCATCCTGCATATCAGCTAGAGTGGCACATCTTCTTTCTCTCAAAAGCAGGCAGACATCAGAGTCAAAATCATTGGCGTAAGTGAGTTTGGAAAAGGTGGGGATAGGCTTTACTTCAGCTGGTATCTTACTATACATACGTTAAATCTTTTATTAAAATCAGGCAAAGATTCCCCATTCTCCCTCTTTAGGTTTCCAAACTCTGTATGGTAGTAGAGCAAGTCTTTTCTATCTCCCCATTGTTTCACGAATGCATCATCCAATACCTTAATGTATGTTATGGACCTATAGGGCAATTCGCTAAACCACTTTCTAGCCTCTCCATCAAGGCTCTGGACAAATACTCTCATCCACACATCATCTTCACTGATATCTAAGTTATCAACATAACTACAAAAAGACTCAAGGTGTTCTTCAGCTGTTACCCCCTCTATACCAATGAATTTGGGCATATATTTCTGATATTCTCCTGCAGGCATGGCATTCAAAGGAATAGGCAAGACCAGAGGTCCATACCTAGCAGCGATGATTCTTTCCATCTTCGTGGGAGCTTGCTAGCCTGCCATAATTGGGATATGTGGAAGGATACTGGCAGATTGAATGGTAGGAAGTAATGAAATAGATGACAGAACTAAGGGAAAATGATGGACTATATGGGAGGCTTTCTTTGGACTGAAATCCAAAGGGGAACTGACTAAATAAGGAGCTCTATTAATCTCTGAAGGAATTTCTTTACTAACAGTGCTAGGCTCTAAATCTTCAAACTGTATATCCTCAGTTATAACCTTATCTTTCAGAGATGCATAATTTTTCTTAGGCTTATCTGATCCTGATGCTCCTTTCTGTGATGTTTTCTTCTGCTTAGCAATCTTCTCAGGGTCAAGCACTGAGTCAACTGGTGATTTCTAAGGATTTCTCTGGGTATGCCTCACAAACTGAGTAAAAACTGAAATGTGGAGTTGCCACCAGGTAGGTTTTCCAGTAGAGTCGCCAGATAGATGATTACAACCAGAAATGTGTCTAGACTTTGTCTATCATCAAAGCATGGAACTGTGTCGTTCTCTCAGGGAAGCTAAGCTTCAATCTCTTCTCCCCGGAAACGATGCCAATCGATGTTATCACCCCAAGAAAATATCCTAGGTTGTAGCTTGGAGATGCTCGAGACATCACAAACTCATCTTAATGTTGGAAATGGATGAATGGAAGGAATGATGCATATTAAAGCCGAATACCCACTCCTACTTTGCTTGACTCCAGACATGCATGAACACCCCCAGACTACAAGACTTTAGACCACCAATTACTCACAGTTTAGGGAATGGGTGAATATGGAGAATACTGACTACACCAGCAGATGCACAGAATCCTGTGATGGCTGGCTGCAACCAGTAAAAAGGCCTGCAAGTCTAATTCCCTATTACACAAACAGGATGACAGCTCTCTGTCACTAAGTGAAAAGAAACCTGATCAATACATTCACTAATGCATATAATATCATAACACAGAGGTAGGATGATAGCTCCTCTAATGCCACACATCAAGAGTTTAGGAAAAATGCATATCAAGCATAGCCTAGAACAGAAAAAAGATGGAAAGTGAGCAATTAACAGTAAAAGAAGCTTGTATTAGCTGAGAATGAAGAAGAGATGCTGCAAGTATCAAAGTAGTTATAGTCTCTAGAAGTTGAACCTTACATCAAAACAACAACCCTCAACCCTCATTACATCTGTCTTTTGGGTATATATAGAGTTTGATTACAAAAATGCTCTGCTAGTCTAGGCATGGATGGGTAATAATGGACCACCAGCCGCTTTAACTACCTAGTAGAACTTCTGAGTGCAATTGCTTGTTGTGGTGAACAAAATTGATCTTCCTGGATGCTCTGTTGTACTTCTTGAGTAGGTGGAGTGTCGTAGAGGATAAAATTCCATAATTGCTAAATGTGTTTACCTACTCGGCTCTGTACCTTTCCTTCTCGATCATGTTGTTTGTTGAAGATGGTGATTGAGGAGTAACTGCATAGAGTACTGGATGCTGGCCACCTTCGTCCTTTCGGGAGTCTGGAATGGCTATGGACGTGGATAGTACGGACGAATAGAGGGGGGGAGATCGGCCGTTGGATCAAATGAATGGATGGCAGAGATCTCTCGGCGGGAGGCATCGGGAGGCAGCATGAGCAAAACAATCGTGAGCCGTTGGATCTCGGTGGATAGATCCAACGGTCATCGGGCGGGGGAGATACGTGGGGGTTAACCAGCGAGGACAGGCGGTTTTGGTGGTGGGCGGTATTTATCACACTGTCGTTGGGGCCTAGGTGGTAATTGTACAAACGTGCGCGATACCTATCATCGGGTGATGCGTGGCAGATGGGACGTGACAAAAACCACTTTTGATCGTGGTTATCGTGCAGTCAAGTTGCGGGCGCGAGAAGAGCGGACGTCGTCCAATCGCGGTGGAGATGATTGCACGGCAGGGGTTTAATCGCACAGGTTTTGTTTGATGTGACAGGGCAACGACGGGTTATGGGTTTTGCGAAAGTGCACGGTTATATGAGTTTCAGGGTTTTTAATGCCCGGGCTTAAAAGGGCTTTTAATATGGTTTTTACCAAAAGTCACGGGAAATAAAAACCAAAGGAGGGTGAGAGAGGTAGAGGAGAGTGTGAGGGCAACCACCACAACCTTTCTTTTGAACGTGGCTCCCGAAAAAATGTGCTTCTGATTCGAGAAAATCAATGTTATATGGCAGAGCTAATAGTTACATGAGTATTATGATATGGAGGGATAATGCTTGTTACGTAATAATGATGGGAGGTAGTTACGATATGGTGATAACCATATCACATAAAGATTTTAATTATGTGATAAATATCGTATCATACAATGATGGTGGGGAGCTCAGGAATTCATCCCCTGGCTTCTCACATTTTATTATGAAACTATGCCAATGTGCCACAAGATGTAGAGTTGAATTTTATGCAGTAGAGGGAGGTTTTATGCAGTGACAGACTAGCAGGATAAGAAAACTTTGGAGAGACATTCCGAGAAAACCAGGAAGCTTATTTAAAATCCGAAAATTGCTGCAGGATCCAGAGAGAGAGGAGAATATAGCAGAGTAGGTATGGATTGTATTTGAAGCATTTTTATATGTACTTTTGATGATTTTTTGAAAAATTTAATAAAAGGGCCTCCCAATTAAAGACCAGACCCAAAGAGGTAGGCTTGAAGATAATCGAACTTCATTATCAAAGTGCTATTGTTATTGTCTCTTGTGTGGTTTGTTTATTTTGCTGTAATTTTTCTTTCAAGTTTCCAACAACAATTAAATTGAGCTCTTTTTAATGGTGGTTTTTAAGTACATGCATACACTTTTAAAACTTTAATAAACAAGTATCAATTTCAATTAGGATTTAGATCAATTGGTATCAGAGAGAGTTATTAATAGTTTTTTTTAAGTGTGCATGATCAACAAGAACAAATCAAGGTTTTGTGAATGAAAGCTTATTGAAGGAGATCCATAAGTTGGCTCAAGAAGAAGGACAACTCACAGAGAAGAGATGGCAGAAGAAGGAAGACGTGATCATCCTTTCGGATCTCATGCAAGCTTTATGGATGCTTTCATGACCTTGTGATCCATGGTTGAGGGGATGTACCATGAGTTCAAAAAGGTGAAAGAGGAAGATAGGCCTAAAGATGGGGAAGCTAAGGCATCACATACCGAAAAGCCTAAATATGAAGACCATCTGATTTAGGTAAAAAGATAGAAGCTGATGATGATAAAAAGTATCCTTTTTCTTCCCTTTTTGGCGATCAACGTGAATCATATTCTCTAAAACCTTTTCTTAAATTGCTTTTGAAATTTGACTTACCCATGTGTAATGGTGAAATCAATGTTGAGAAACTTGATAATTGGATTCAACTGGTGGAGATGTATTGTAGTGTGCAACAAATTTTTGACGATGTGGTCAAGATTCGATTGGATTCATTTCGTCTAGAAGGCACGACACTCATTTGGTGGCAGAGTAAGTTACAGCACGAGACTCAGGAGATTGGTAATATTTTTCCATCATGAAGTGATTTTGTTTCTGCACTTAGAAATCAATTCTACCCGTTGGGATATAAGGAGAAAGCCTTAGTAGAATGGAAAAGTCTTAAAGTTAAGAAAGGACAATCAATGTAGGAATACATAGATGAATTTCACAAGAAAGTGTTAATTCTTAATATTCCCTTACATACACAAGAGACTGTAATGAAATATATAGGAGGATTACTTGAATATATTTGTAATTATGTATTCATGTTTAGTCCTACTAACCTGGATGAAGTAGTTGTTCAATAAAATTACATTGAAGCAGGAAAATCTAGAGTTGGTGTATCATTGGAATCAACATCTAGAAAAGAGGGAAAAGACAAGAGGAAAAATTCCATTAAGATAGAAGAGGAGAAGCTCTCTTGAAAGAAGTTAAAGAAGGAAGGGCACGACGAACAACATTGTTGGAAACTACACCCTGACAAATGACCAAAGCGGTTTAAAGGAAAGAAGGGTAAACAAAAAGTTGTAGCAGCAATAGCGCCAATAGATTTGGGTTCATAATCAGGCGATGAGGCTCAAATTGCAGTAGGTTTGTCAAGTAAATTTGATAATGGTAATGATTTTGATAGTTCATGTGATATAGAATAATGAAAATTATATAAGGGTCATTATGAAGCATACTAAGATCAACACTTTGTTAGATAGTGGGTCTCAAGCTAATCTAATTTCTGAGGAAGTGGTTAAGAAGTTGGGATTAAAAACTAAAAAGCATCATAGACCTTACACACTAAATGGGATGAGAAAAAATCATAAATTTCTAGTAACTAAGAAATGTATCTTACAATTTGCAATCATATCTCAATTTATGCATAAGGTGATATGTGATTTAGTGTCGCTAGATGCATGTGGAATGGTCTTAGGTAGCCCTTATTTATATGATCAAAAGGAAATTTTCTACAGGGAACAAAATCAATATCATTTGTTTAAAAGGGGAATTGAATATATTATGCATTCTCATCCTATAAAGGCAACAAAATATTTTCAAATAGTGGAACAGTTAAAAAGGGCAACTTATGTAAGTAAAACTATGCTTGTACCATCAACGACACTTAAGCATAAAACAAATGAGAAAAATGTTCTTAAGAAATTTGAACTTGTACAACAAGTATCATTGCATGATAAGTTGAGTTGTGTTCCAGTTAAGAAGAGTCAGCAGGGTATAGTTTCATTTATGTCAGTATGTTCAGTGTTGTTATTCAACTTTCTTCTTTTCAGTAGTATGTGGGTTATAACAACAAATATGGATGTAGATATGGATGGAAAATGGAACAATGTGCTTTGCAATTTTTATCTTGTACTAATGATTATGTGGATGAGTAACATGTAGAGATTCAAAACAGGTTGGCCCAATGATACCTGGTAGGTGGAGAGATATTGTCCTCACCTTCAAATAATGTAGACAACCTTTTGAAGGTCCAAAAGGTCATAGTCAGGAGGAATGATAAAGAATGATCTGAAATGATCAAGGAGTGATCTAGAGGATCCAAAATTGGCTCAAAGTTCTAGAAAATGCTAAAAAATTAAATTTGTGAAATATTTTTGAAACTAACATCATTGGATAGATTTCATATTTCTAAATCCAATGCATCTTGAACAGTCGAAATCCAACTTCGTATGAAGAAATTATTCAAAGTCAAAGTTGAAGTCCAAACTAGGCAAAAAAAAACGCAAAAGTCAACTAGTAAAAGTCAAAGTCAACGCATAAAAAGCGAAACAATGGCAGCTCCACCATACATATCCTCGTCAAATTAAACTCGAAAATTCCACCATAATTATTAAATGGTGAGCCTCATTAATACCATGGGATATGGTTTATGAAAATCAATAATTATAATATGGCAACGTAATATATGGTGTGGAACCATATTTTTTGGAGTGATAAGGATAATTATGTAATGGGATATGTAATAGTTTGTTATGTAATAATGATAGGAGGTAGTTACGATATGATGATAAACCATATTACGTAAAGATTTTAACTATGTCATACCACCAGAGTAGGGAGGTCGGGTTTTGATCCCTCGATTTTTTACATTTTATTATGAAATTATGTCAATGGCCAGAGGTAAAGCTGAATTTTATGCATTGGAAGGAGCTTTTATGCAATGAGACACTAACATGATAAGGAATTTTTGGAGAGGCATTTTGGGCAAATTAGGAATCTTTTTTTAAATCCGAAAGTTGCGATAGGATCCAGAGATAGAGAAGAATACAACAGAGTTAGTTTGGATTGTAGTTGAAGCATTTTTATATGTATTTTTGATGATTTTTTTTAAATTTTAACAAAAATTCCTCCACATTAAAGACTGGGCCTGAATAGGTAGGCTTGAAGATAGTTGAACTCCATTATCAAAGTGCAAGTGTCATTGTCTCTTGTGTGGTTCATTTATTTTATTGCAATTTTTCTTTCAAGTTTCCTACAACAATTAAATTGATCTCTTTTTAATGGTGATTTTTAATTACATGCATACACTTTCAAAAATTTAATAAACCAATATAAATTTCGATCGGGATTCAGATCAAATGATGAGAAGACAATATGCACTATGATTTCACTCATGATCTTCTATGAGATATGACCCTATACTCACTTAACTCAACCTTTAGGCAACCATAAGCTATCTTTACATCATCTTTCACACACTTTAAGATAATTACATCAACAATCACATATTACATTTCATACAAAGACCAATATCTTCAACTCTAGAAGATTATAGCGAAACCTTTACACATTTTCCAAAATAAATTTAGAAGACAAAACTTGTTTTTCGAATACTATAATATAGGGCACTAAGATTGGCTCCAATGGGGATGGCATCCACTGTGTGAGGTGCTAATAACATTGTAAAATATGTGCTTGACTATTGGGCTTATTTGATTCTTTGACTTGACACATAATTGACTCATGTCTGACTAATCACTTATTACACTCTGAAAATTGGCAATACACCATCAAAATCTTAGGGCCTTCTCCATGGGATTCAAATTCTGGTGATAGTTTCCCACGCCTAAAAACTATGCGTTGCAATCTAACTGAAAAAAATGTACATGCTGGAAAATGAAACTAAAATCTGAAATAAATACTTTCCCAACAAGCTTATTGCACACCATTTTGTACTCTAACTGGCTGAAGATAGGTATACAATCATGTGAGATGATCCTTCCAATGTAGCTAATCAAGCAAATGGCTACTTGATTGAAGCTTGCATTCAGCTTCTCCAGGCATAAAGAAAGACTCAAAAAATGGAAACTCAAACTTCCCACCTGTTGTAGCAGCTACAACAACCCTCCAAAATTTTGCCTTAGCTTCATTTTGGAGCCTGCCTAACAACAATCCTTAACAACATGTCTTGCACTATCCAAGTACATAAGATTCAGCTGAGTTTTAGTGTCTTGTCAGCATGTGCATGTCAACATGTTTGTCTCTCACCAAATGCTTCCATTCTGGACTTAGTCAATTTTCTAGCTGAGATGCTCACTCAGAAAATTACATAATTTTGGAGGGGAACCAATCTTCCCTCTACAAACTACGCAATTCTGTTGGTCTGCTTGCTGGGCTCCAGAAATGCGCAATCCAGCCAAGAAGCCTCCCCTCTGAAAAATTTTGAAATCCGGCCCAGCACTAGGTTTCAGCTCAGAAATTGCACAATTCTAACTAACAACTAGGGTTCAGTGCAGAAATTGCACAATGCATGAGGGACAACCAATTTTTATCAACCTAGAAACTGTGCAAATTTCATCCTCAGGCATGCAGATTGTTGCATGTACTTTCACGATTGACCAGTTCCTCCAAGACTAAGAAATCATGATTTGCATGGATGGGCTTCTTTTCCCGAAAAAGAAAAAAACAAAAGGTAAAAAAACATCCCTAGATTTTAGGGATCTATTTTTAGCAACTCGAGGTTACATGTAAAGATCATTTTACAAACTTCCCTCCAAGTGTCACTTTTTCCAAGATTTGTGACATGTGCGTCATAAGCCCCATCCTTATCAAACTTATTTATTCGATGCTATAGAGATCATTCCTCACATCAATCTTGGAGCTGTGACATCCCACATTGCATCTAGGAGTCTTCGATAAATTCAACTCAGCTTTTTCGGGTTAGTTTGCTTTTCATGTCTCTTGTTGATTTTCTGTCGCTTTTTGTATTTCACTTTGTATGAATGTTGTTTGCTTGGTTTTGTTGAACGTATTCTTTCATTTTAATGCATGTTAACTTGTAGAAGCATTGTTTTAAGTTTTTCATTGCATCTCGATGTTGTCGCATGCATGACACTGTTTCTGCACTTACAGTCCCCGTTGCGGCGACTTGCTTCACACACATGATTCTTTTCGTGTTTTTTGAATCTTGCACTCATTGTTTCCATGCACGATCATTCATTCTAGTTTACACTTAGCTTCACCATGCATTAAGAACTTTTCATGCTTTCAGTCGCCCGTTGGCGGGTCTAGGCTGCTTTGGCCTGGACCTTGCCTTGCCTGGCTAATAATATGTATTTCTGAGGGTGAAAGCTTTTCCTTCCCTCGAGAAACTGCACAAATATGGCCCAACACTGACCTCTAGGCTTTCTTTGCACAAGTCTGGGAGGTGGTGCCCTGCTGGCCCTAGAAATTGCGCAATGTAATTTGTGGGTTTACATGTCATTGTTGACTAAAACTGTGCATTGTGCAATTTCAGTCCTAAGCAGGTTAGTTTAAACTATGCATTGCGTAGTTCCAGTAGTCCGTCAGCCTCCTGATAGCTTGGACTGTGCCTTGCGCAGTTTCGGAAGTCAGTCTCCCACCCTCCAAGGGAAAATTGCACAATCTTCCTAGTGAGTCACCCGGGTATGTTGCACGTTAGTCCTCAAAGTTGTTTTGGTTTTCAACTAACATATTTCTTGCCATGAGTGTTGATATGTCTCCAGGTATTGTAGGTGTTTATCCATCTCTTAGCAGTTCAAGTTCAATGGCCTCCAAGAGAGCAGGTTCAAAGGACACCTTCAAGAGCGCAACTGGAGATGCAGTTGAACAAGTATCTATGAGTTGTGCTATCTACAAAGACACCAAGTTGTTCATAGACAACGATATAGAGACGAAATGGAAGGACATAAATGATATATTCTCAGGCACACTCGAGAAAAATCTGGAAGACCACAGGGTCTATGTCAACATTCACAAGTCTGGCTTGTATCGGATTGCATACAGGTATCATGGGTTTCTATGCGCGGACATGATCCACTGGATTGTCTAACACACTAATCCCAAGACGATAATGTTGCGCAGTTCCAATGGAACATAGCTTACTACCTTCAGGACGAAGGACATTTAGGAGATGGATCACTTGCCACAGACAATGATCACAATGGACAAAGCCTTAAGCAAACCCAGCAGCAGTGAAAACTTAAGAGATAACTTGAAGAGTTGGGTGAAGGAGACAACCAAGTTCAAGATAACACCCAACCAAGTTTTACAAGATGAAGATACTGCGGAAGGCATATCAGTACTTGGTCATCTTTGAATGCCTCTTATACGGCCAAGAGAGCATAAAGACATTCCTACATAGCTGGGTGATTGTGTTGGACCAATTGGCCAATGAAGGAAGACCTTGCAACTAGTCTGACATGTTGGTTCTCAGGTTGAAGGAACAGGTGACAGAAGCCTGACATCTACCCAAGGGTTAAAAAGTGGAGATATACATGCTCGCTTACATTTTGGATACAGTATGTGCTTGCCAACAGTTCCCAAGTTTGAGTTGGGCATGGACACGTTCAAAAACCTCTGTGCATACTTGTTGCATATTGTTCTCTGAATGCAGCTTCTGCAGAGTTATCACACATTTTTCAAACCACTTTGTCACCCTAGTGTACAAAATGATATTTGAGCAGGATGCACCTTCCATGTCGCAGACAGCGATCGAGGCATTGATAAGCATAGCAGATTGGTATGCCTCACCCCTTGGCACCTTCATACGAATGTAAAGTGGGGAGAAGGATCCGCATGTTTTTCCAAAGTTTTCCATGGACAAGCTTGTCATGAAAGAAGTGTCATATCAAATATCAACAGGGTTGTGAGCGAGACTACTCAGGAAGAAGAAGGCACCTTGGCCCCCTCTTTCTTCAAGGCTCAGGTTATCTGAGATACATAATCTCAGGCATGTTGAGCTTGAGATGGAGGAGTTCAAAAGATTCACCTTTGGCACTATAAGTTTCAATCTATATGACCTTCATTGCTTGGTGAAGGACCACTGTGTGAGAGTGCAATTTCCTTGGATCCATGAGGCAGGTCATTGGCCTGAGAAAAACCCATGGAGATAATGTTATCACTCCTCTAAGCTCAATGAGCCAGTCAACATAGCTATAGAGTGGTTAGAAAAGTAGAGGGAAGAAGAATCTCTAAGAGAAACATCATTAGCAGCAGCAGAGGATAGAAAACCTGTGTGTGACAAAGGCAAGAGAAAGGTTGTTGACAATGCAGAGGTAGAACAAAGCCACAAGTTCAAAGAAAATCCACCTGTGATGAATGAAGATTTGGATATTGAGGCTAAGAGGTGAAAACGTGAAAATAGGATCGCTAAGGCCAAGAGAGAAATAGAGGATGGAGGAAACATAAAAGGAGTTGCAGGAGTTGAAGCAACAACTCCGAGAAGAACGGGAGCTGCGTAGAAGGGAGAAGGAAGCAAAGTAGAAATAGGCACAATAGGGGGTGCCACATGCATAGATTGATAGAATTGCACCCATATAGGTTATAGACTCATCCTAGCAACTAGTAAAGAGAAGACATGGTGAGAATTCGTAGAAGTAGGACTCAGCTCAAGAGATTGAACAAATGCTAGAACAAATGGATAACGATATGGTGCGGCGAGAGTCAGATCAGGATATTGACCTCATGCCTCAAAACCAAGAGGTCACCCCACCTACTTCACCAGATCCGGAAGAAGAGGGAGTCCCAAGCGATCAAAGAGACATAGAGATCCTTGAAGACAATCTGCAAGGAGAGATGCACAACATATATTTCGACGAGTCAAAACACAGAGTTGTGTCGTTGCGCAGAGTGCCTACTCCGGATGTTCACATATCTCCTATGCAGTTGGAAGAACCAGTGATCGTATCTGATGTGTGCAAGCATCCAACAACACTGGTCGACACTAGTAGAGCATATTCTGAAGCCACCTACTCGAGTGTTCAATTCTTGGTAGCAAAGAACAAGTGCATGGGTAAGGAGTTACAAGTGGCCAAGCAGGGAGGAGAATAGGTTACATCATCTTGCAGAGCAGATTTGATGAGAGCAATATTGGATGAAGTATCGTCCCTTGAGACAATCATGTGAATGTTGTATTCTAGATTCGTCACTGTGCATAAGTCAGTTTTCCATCTCAACTGTTGGAAGCAGTGTTGTGTTAGGAGAGCAATCTACACACTATTGTCAATCGCATGAAAACATGGAAAATGAGGTAAAAAGGAGCCCCATTGCATTTGCCAAAGATGGTGAAGCCAAAGGCAATAGAGTTGAAGGCACACATCCGGAGTTAGATATAAAACTATGAGGAACTCCCGCAGCTCATGACTAGTTTGCAAGCTTCACATGCACAGGTGTTCAGAATCATGGATGTCATTGTGCGGATGCACATGATCCCATCTATTGGCACACTCATCGAGGCAAAGTCAAAGAACCAAGTCCAACTGGTGTTGGACATGTACTTTGATGATTTGATGTGCATAGCCACCAGCACGGACACTATGCATCAGTATGTTGTTGGTCCAACTTCCCTCAAGACTCTCATGCACATGTTATCAGACGAGTTAGATAGAGGTACAAAATTAATGTACCCAGATGCAATGAAGGCAAGATTTCACTTTCAACAAGAGGTCACCATTAAGCATGCGGACACCATAATAGACTACCAAGCTTGGCATCAGTTTTCCATTGTCGATGATCACGAGGATGACAAAGAGTTAGTATTCCTATAGCTATGCAAGTCCTAGTAATGTCTTGCATGGCTTGATCAAACCTATTTTGTCTCACATGGGTACATGTGCAGATTGTAATGTAACATCTTGTAAAAGTGGAAGACCAAGTGTCGATAGTAGAGTGTAATAGTCATGTAGTAGTGGAAGAGTCATGAGGGTATGTGAAGAGTCACAAAGGGGAATGTCAAGGGTCGGCCCACCCTTTTCTATTTATAGAAACTCATAACTCACTGTACAGGCTTTTGGGAGTCAAGCTTCCTAAAGTTGTATCTTAGAGAAATATTGGAGTGTATTGTAATGAGCCTTGGCTTCTCCAGAGTCCAAAGCTAGTATATTTCTTTGGAGGAGCAAGTGACCATCACTGTAACGTTTTGATGTCTGGACTAGTGGTTAGTCATAGTTGTATGTATGATTGGGGATTTCACTTTCTTAATATAACATAGCCAATACATGTCATGTGTATGTTTTTATTGTATTTCAATTATCTTGGTTACTCTAATGATATATGTATTTTTTGTTTACGCATGTATGTATGGACTTTACTATATATGTTTGTATGAATCTTATCGAGATGTGTTGTTGGTTTAACCATCACTTTGTATCATTGGCTAACCTTCTTTCCAGCTTTTGATGTATCTCTCTCAAGTGTTCCCTTTCTAGCTGCATGTTGTAATAGGTTTCTAAGGGGCACACTCGTACACTCGTTCCATGTGACAGAACCATTCATGCACCTTCCTTGAATTTTTTCATATGTCACACCCTTGCTACCAACAAGGACATCTTACTCACCTCTCCACGCAACCGTGGTCAGGGTGATACCTTACTACCCCACTATTGGGACTCCTACACCAAACGATCTGAGGTCTAGTCGGACTTCTTATCGGGGAGATCCCCTGACATGTTGGCGGGTGCAACACCATCAACATTTTTGGCACTAGAAGGATAGATAGATGAAAAGTTGAGTCCTCACATCCTATTTGAATCGTCGTATATCTGTTATGGATATAATTAAACTCTTCCCTCCCTGATGTTTGTCTAATGCTGAACCTATCGACATCATGAGGGATTTTCATGATCTCTTGTTGGAATTCACGTACAATGGCGAAGGAAAGGATGCATGGCCTAAGCACTTACATGACTTTATTGCATTCCTTGAGGATGCAGATGAGTTCGATGAAGTCAAGGTTATCTTGTTGCTTTCACACACACCTCGCGAATCCCCTCAGCGATGGTGCCACAACTTGACTCACAGTTGCGTGCACTGACTTGAGCAGTTTTGTGATCTAATTAAATCTACTTCCCATCATTTTGGTCTTGAACCTCTTAACAAAAGACTATTGAAAAAATGGAAGGTTCCGCATGAATCACCTATGGATTTTTGGTAGCACTTCCGTGTACTTCAGTTTGAAGCTCCGAAAAACCAGATGAAATTCTATTATCTTTGGGATATATTCAAATATTGTCTTCACAAATCACTCGATCCCAAGATGAATTTGAAGTTCAAACCCCTCTTAGCATACTTTGGTGATGGAGCTGTGCAATCACAAGTGGACAAAGTCACTGTCATAATTTGTAGGTTTTAACCCCGTATAGAAATTACCTGCATACAAATTCTAAGACATAGAAAATAAGCAATGCGAGATCATAACACATAAAACACATATACATAGAGATTTTCCCCTGGATCCCAAAACTGGGACTACTAGCTTGATTTTTCATTATGTTCCTTTCAATGTTACAATACATATTTATACATGCCAAAGCATCCAATACCATGGACCGAAAACCATCGCGTCCAAAACCATGTGTGAAAATCATGCACAAAACCATAGGTAGGTCCGCCCTGTTATCACTCAGGTTGTTCCCTGCCTCCTGGAGGGAATATGGCCGAGGTAACCACTAACCAATCTTTTAGCTGCAGGTCCTAGCCTACTTGCAACCAAAGAGGGCTCTCTCTTTGTAATTTAGCTTTGTTTTTGGAGTATTTTAGGCTAGTTATTATGCACAAGTTTTTGGTTTAAGTTTGTTGGATGGTGATTTCAGGTAGAGCTAGGATGCAAGTCTAAGACAGTCTGTTCCATTAGGCTATCGAGTCTATGATGGTGTACAGCTGAAAGTATCTCTTGGGTAAATGGTAAGGCTACAGAGCAAGGTAGGCAGTCTAGGAACAATTTTGAAATCAAGAAATTGATGGAGTGAAGTCAGGGAATGAAAGGCAATCAAGAATCTTTCATTATGTTGGCAGAGGGAAAGTGCATGAATGTTATTCAGGAGAAATTGAGAATTCCTATACAGTATTCAAAATGAAAGAATTAGTGCAAACATGAGCAATTAAGAATTCATATTTATGACTAATCCTAAAGAAAACATAATTAATAGCAGATATTGAGCACAGGGTGCATTTAAACAAATCCTAGGCTATTCTTCTTCTCTGTTACTAAGATTATGAAACATATATGACATTTGCAAACACAGAAAACATAAAACGGAGTTTAGAATAACTTATTGTTCCATAGAATGACACAGGAATTCTGTAACAGGTCCCATACCATCATTTCCACATTCAAACGGTGCAAAAACCATGAATTTCAACATCCATTTGTATTAGAGAGTCTCAGAAATTATAGCGCAGTCTAGAAAGAAAATCACCAACCCCAAATACATTCTATTGGGGGTTATTTATACAAAAATGAGATACAAAATATCTTATGGATGAGTCTTCATGCAATAAGTTCCCTCACCAACTCTTTAAAAGAAGTAAATGAAAGAAATAAATGTTGCAGCAATTGTTGGTGCACTAGCTGTCCACTTTGTCAGAGAAATTTGACTTTTTTGGACCAACTGAGTCGGCTGGAGCTGCGTCTTTAATATGCGGTTGTTGTGTTTGCTGTCCTGCTGTCTTTGTTGTGTCACCACTTTGCTGTGCTGCTCTTGGCATACATACTTGGTCTTTTATTAATAGGCTGCAGTCATAATTTTGACTTTTTCTGTGGTGTTGTTTTCTTGCTTTAACCAGTGGCTTGTGCATTTAGAGTTGCTGATCTGTAGCTGATAAAAATGGAACAGAAATTAAATTACCTGGGCAGAATTTCCAGCATTGCCTGCCACCAATCTTCTTTAGGCAGATGATGTCTTTGTATTTTAACCAGTGTTTCATCAGCTTCAGTGTATCTGTAAAAATTGGGTTGAACCTCAAACAGGTGATTTATCTCATGTTCAATGTAAAACAGATTCTCTAACCTCTCATAAAGACTTTGTCTAGAGGGAGCCCCTATTTCTTCTGAGGTACTAGAGGATGCTGTAATCTGATTTGAAACATAGTTATTCATCCTGGTAGTATACTGCTCACGAGTCAGCAGTCTTCCAGTGCTGGTCAATAGGCTGGGCAATCCTCTGCTCTGCAATGCTGCCATTTTTAGCTTGAAGTCATCTATTTCTGCTTGCATTTCTTGGCACTTCCTTTCTAGAGTTTACACAAAACTTCTTAGGTTTAGCACCTTCTTCGCTGTCAGAATGGTGTCTGTTCTGCTGTTGATGTCTAATGTTGCCAATTCCTCTTTGGTATGAGTGTTCAAGAAGTGAATCATTTTATTGGCCTACTCAGACATGTTTCCCAATGCTGCTCTAGCCCTTTGATTCTCAAATTGAGCTAGGCCTATCAATTCTATCTGTTCATATATGGCCTGAATTGATCGCCATTGGTCAGTGATTGACTGGCCAATTTTGGCCCACAAAATCTTCTTGATGTCAACTAGAGTTTTGTCTAAAGTAAGCTCCTTCTCTAAGGCTTTTATTTTGTCATTCAAGGCCTTTATTTCCCTTGTTTTTTCAGCTACTCTCATCTTGGATTTGTCGTAGCTTACTTCCAGTTTGGAAAACTTTTCTTTGGCCTCTTTCACCTCTGTTACTTGAAATTCTAGCTCCTTGACTGCTTTCATCATTTCTTCCATGCTCATGCTAGATTCAGGTGTTGTTGTTGTTGCTGCAGTAGCATCTGTAGTTGTTGTAGTTGTTGTGGATGCTGGGATAATGGGAGGGATTGCAGCTGCTTATGTGGGAGGAACAGTGACAATTGTTGGAGCTGTTTGAGGTGGCTGGGAGGTCGACTCTCCCTGTTTTCCTTGCAATGCTTTCTCCAACTCTTCCTCCATTTGAATTATTATTTGGATCTTCATCAGCAGATCCATAGTATCCTCTCCTTCCTTTTCTTGTACCTGTTCTGCAGTTTGAGGGTGCATAGTTGAAGGGAGCCTCAATTGTTTTTTGAGTGCAACAATATCATCCTCTTTTTTCCTTATGAGGGCTTGGATGGCTTTGGCATCCTTCTTAGGATCATGTCCTAGTTCCACAATGATTTCCTCCAATGTCTTTATTCTATTATCTTTGGCAGAGGAAGACATTCTTTCCAAATCTAATTGAGTATTTGTGTGTTTCAATGATTCCTTCAGTTGATGGGCCAGCATGGCCTTTTCTGCTAGAGTGGCATAGACCATTTCACCCATTTGCTTGTGTAGCTCTATCTGATCCATCGGGTGTATGTCCTTGGAGAGGACCTCTAAGCTTGTTTTTATATAATCTGTAGCTGTCTGGGGCTGTGGTATCTTGGGCTTGAAATGACTCAGAATCTTCTTTTCCTCCTTGAAGTTATAAGCTGCCATTAATCTCTGCCGTTTGGAGGGTGTTGTCTTGAGGAATTGATCATATAGTTGTACTCTTAACAATTCATTCTGAGCTTTGATCTCCATAAAAGTTCCTTTAATGCCAGGTGGTTGCTTGCTTTGCTGCCTTGAGGAAGACACCTCCATACCATGTTGCCTCTCTTGCTCTTGCTGAAATGAGCTGGTAGGTGTTTGCTGGCTAGCTTCCCTTCCAATCCTCGAGATTTCTATGACTTCTTCACTTATCTCTTCCTCAACTTGAGGATCAACTCTCTGTCTTTTGGCTTCTGGTTGTTACGTTCAGCCACTGGCTGGTGTAATCTCTTCCCTATCCCGCTTCTTGCCTCTTTCCTCATTGACAGGAGTTTACAATGCTGGAATTTATGGTGCCTCAATTTGTTGTGGAGGGGCTTGTCCTTGACTTTTCTCTCTTAAGGTGGTTGGCTGTTCTGTCATTTTTTCTTGTTCTGCATCCATTGGCTCCTTGCCTTTCACTGTACCTGTTGCTGGTGTAGACCTTTGTTGGGCAGCTTGGGAAGCTGTAGCAGTTGATGGGCCTTCTCCAACTTATTGTGGTGGTTTGAATGTTACGTGCTCAAAAGAATCCAAGTCAAGAGTTTTTTCCAAATCCTTAACATTTTGCTCCATTATTTCCTCTTGGGTGAACTCTTCAACTAGTGTACCTTGTACCCACTCATCTTTATTATCAAATTGTTCAATCTGTGGGATTTTACAATGTTCATAGGCTGTCAGCCTATATTTTACTTTTTTGGCACTGATAAAGCCATCTGGGTCATAAGTAACCCACCAAAAACTCCTTTTCAACTTGAGTTTCTCCCCCAATATTTGGTCAGCATCTTGCCAACCTTCTTTCTTGTTCATGACAAAGGGGCCTAGTTGGTCTTTGAATTTCAGGCGAGCCTTTTTCTTGGCACTGTGAAAATGAGTTAAATCTGAATTGATGAGTTGCCTATAATATTCCAAGGCAAACAGTCTCATTGGTACATATCTTGGGAGCCTGTAGGGACAGAGCTAATAGTTGTAGATCCTAATGACAGTGTGATTCTGGTAAAAGTACCAGTCACCTATTTTGTAGTTCTTTGAAAGCTGCAATATTTTCTACATGTCATAGGATAACCTAGCAGGAGGAGTTCTCATTAGGAGACAAGAGACTAGATAGACAAACAGGTCAATAAACTCACAGTAAGAGTAGGGGGAGCTCTAGACTTCATGAAAGACTGAGGTCCAGAAAATTACAGACCTCTTTTCCCCTTTAGAGTCCAATCTTTTGATGGGGCATTGGAAGCAATCTGGCTAATAATACATAAACAAGTGATAGATATAAGATGAGTATTTGAAGACTCCCTCCCTATCCAGTTTTACTAGTTGATCATGTATTTTGTTGGAGATAAATTTAGCATAGTTGTACTTGACAGCAGGGGGCTGTCTTGGGCCATATGCAGACAACAAGACCAGAATGGTTTCATCAATGTGCTCAGTTGTTTTGAAACCTAGAACATAGGATATCATGTCTACCAGTAGTTTGCCCACTTCATTGAAGCACACATAGAGAAAAGGAGGTGGCCCTATAGGCTGGCGGTCTGCTCTCATGAATACTTTGGCAATTCAGGCTATGTCAGAGCTGGAGAGTTTAGGACCTTCATCAAGCAAGAATTTCATAGAAAGAGGCATCAAAAGCTGAGTTTGCTTGAAGTTAAGCATTTGGTTGATTGAATCAGGAGTTATTTGGAAGAGGGTGCTCCCAAATGGAGACTTGACTACTCTTTGAGTTGGGTCATAGTTCTCACAACAGAGGCGAATAATTTCAGGGAAAACATTGAAAGAAGGGAGAAAGTAGATGGGCAAATTTGATTCCCAAATGCCATAAATATCACTGTTGTTGAGGTAACTATTTCTCAGCTGACAGAAGGTCTGCAAGTGGTTTTTGTCCCCCACCAAGTCTTGAATTAAGTGGTCCCTATCAGCCAATGGCAATGCTTCAAGTTCCTTGTGAGGTGCATTAAGAGGAGCAATGTTCAAGGCTACTGGAGTGGCCATATTGAATGCTCTGTGTCTGTAATTTGAAATTTGGATTGGTGTAACAACTAAACAGTGAGAATTGCCTCAGAAACTTTGTGAGGAAGCTGTAGAGTGAGCTTAGATATAGAACTGGCCTTCACTATGTGTAGTTTATGATAAAAAGGCAAATTTGCAGAATTTAGACAGGCTTTTAAATGATTTCACTGGATTGATAGGCTCTGTGGGTAAACTGCAGAGGGAATGGGATTGATTTTGGCCAAATGAGTGAAATCTTGCAGAGGATTTTGACAAAGGGAGTGAATACATGGGCAGTTTACAGATTCCGTCGATGGAGATGAGCTTAAAACGTATTCAAATGGTGGAATTTGTGAAAGATGGCAAATTTGTCGGGTTGCACTTGAATAAAGGGTCAATAAGTGAGTTAACATGTAGAATTTCAGGAGCTCAAGTGCCTTTTCGGTTGAATTTATAGGTGTTCAAACAACTTTAATGGATAAACTGCGGAAAACAGGGTTTGCAGGTGAACAGATGGTAAATACCTCTTTATATGGTGTGGAGAATGGTCAGCGGGTACAACTTCGAGCTGCAGGGTCGGACTATGGAGCCAAATTCATCGGGTGATGCACTGTGTAGGTTGTTGGGTGATTTGGACGTAAAATCTCATGCAAACAGCTCCACGGACGCACAATAGAAAACAAACAAAATAGTCGTTTTGACGACTTTTTATCGAATTTTTGACATTTTGGCACTTTTTGTGCTTTTTGGGGATGACGTCAGCATGACGTAATTTGGCACGTAGCAGGTACGGAAGATGACGTGGCAGTCGACGTGTATGGTGACGTGGTGAACGACACGTTGGGGAGGTGGTGATGTGAGTGGGTGATGTGGCAACGATACAGGGCAGCGGCGGGCCGACGTGGGCGTGACGTCATAGGTGACAGGGAGGTGATGTCAGGGGAACGAGGTGGGCGGTTTCTGGTTTTCCCCGCACCACTTTTGGCCCGGGGCGGTATTGCAGAGGGGGCATCTGATCACGCCGGGAGATTGACGCGTGGCGGGGGTATGGCAGCAATACCCCCCATCCCCCGGACGCTAATCTCCCGCAGATCGGGGCGCGCGATATGGCTGCCAACCATTGGATCGCGGGTAGTGGATCGGATGGCGGATGGGATGCGATGGGCGGCGAGCAACTTCAGACGTGGGACCCACAGAACATTATAATATTACTTGTTAATGCGGCGGGTTTAAACTTTGGAAAATTGGGTTTTATGTTTGAACAAGTGGAAAGGGTTTAGGCGGGGGGGTTAACATAGTTATTAACCTAACCGAATGTTAGGTTAATCCTAGGCAAATGGATGCGGAGGGGTTAATACAAGTCCCAAATGAACTTAGCATTTCCTCTAACTTTAGGTTATATGGCTATAGTGCTAAGGGGTAGGGAATTTTAGATTTTTTGGGTTTTTTATATAGCTTTTTGTATGATAGGGGTAGGAAAATGTTTTTAGGGAGCTAAATAATAGAGTTAGAGGTTAATATGACCTTATGAACTGAAATTGAATGGGTGAATGCTAAGTATGTGGAGTGAAAATTTAGACATAGGAAGATGAAAGGAGTATGAAGTAATGATTTTTACATAAGAAATGTGGCTTCTTTCCACTAAGTGGAGTCAAGATTCAACTCAGCATTTAGCATGAAATGAAGTGAAACAGGACCTTTGGGGAGATCCCAAGCTCCTTGAGGGGATGTTAGTAAATGATTTGTGGGGAATGAAAGGGAAATTAGTCATGCTTCCATTGTTCTGCAACCAAACAACTGTCATTGACGAGATGAGTCTTTCTTGACAAGACAAAAGTGAGCACCCACCTGCTTCTGCAACCTCAAACTACCTACCCAGCCTAATATACCTAACATTTTTTCTTCCTTTTGATTGGGTGCATTTGAACTTGCAAACCCTGAAGTTCCTCTTTTCTTTTGACTGCCCTCCTATCTAAGTCTACCCTTATCTCTTCCAAGGGCCCAAATTAAGCAGTTGAGCTCCTTATTTTCTCTATCCAGGTACTCATCTGCCAAGTTTAAACTGTTTGGACAGATATTCTTTTTCTATTCTACAACAACAAATTTAAATATGGAGTGGTCCAGATTGAACTGTTGGGCCATCCATCAAATGTGATAAGCAACAGTATTTTCACATTGTGAACTTGCAAATAAGATAACAGTGGCATTTTGACTGGCCACATTCCTTGTCTTTGTTTGTGGTTCATTTCTATTACTTTTTTCTGACCAATTTACTCTTTATGCCCTTTGATTTTCTTTTAAAGCATACCCTCTTTACGTTTTTTATTTTTCTTCTTTTGTTCTACAAAATATGGAACCATTGCAGCATGCAACGATGAACATATTTGGCACTTCCATAGTCAATCATGAAATATGAAACCTATTGTTATAGGAACCTAACACGCCGAACCTAACATAGGGTCCAAAACCAAAATTTTCTGGGGTGCTGCCCTAGACCCCATAGAATGGGGCTACCTGCACCCCTCAAACCCCCTGTGACTCCCCCGACTACACAATTTACACAACAAAGGCAGGGCTCCACCCCCTCCTAACCCCCCGGTTAACTACGTGGGCTAGCCATGGAAAGAATATAACAAAAACCAACATTCTCCCACTTGTTGTTTTCTTTCCATAGGAGGCTAAAAGAGAGCTTAGTCATTTATCCAACCCTGCAATGCCCACTGTATCTCTACACCAAGAGAACTTCTCAAAGCTCACAGATTTTGTCAATTCATCTACAGTGTTCTTCAAAGTGTACACCTTTACCAGCAACACCTTTTTGTCTTCTATCATATCCCTCACAATGTGATACTAAACATCAATGTGCTTTGTCTTTGAATGGTAAGCAAGGTTCTTTTCCAAGAAAATTGCACTTTGGCTATCACAGTCTATCCTTATAGCTCCCTGTACTAACCCCATACTTGAACACAATATTTGCAACCAAACTGCGCTGCCATGTATTCTACCTCTGTAGTTGATAGTTCCACTACAGATTGTTTCTTACTGATCCAACTGACTGCACCACCAAATAGGTTAAACACATACCCATTTGTAGCTCTTCTCTGATCCAGATCTCCAGCCCAGTCCGCATGAACAAATCCATGGATATCCAAAACTCTGTCCAATCCTGGTCTTCCTTGGTAGCACAAACCATAATCACTAGTGCCACAAAAATACCCGAAAATCCACTTCACTGCTGTCTAATTCTCCTTCGCTGGTTTTGACATAAACCTACTCAATACTCCCACTGCATATTCAATGTCTAGTCTAGTACAGACCATCGTATACATCAGGCTACTGACTACACTTGCACATGGAACACGGCACATATCCTCTTCCTCTTCTTGTGTCTTGGGACAATATTCAATAGATAACTTTACACCTACAAGAATAGGAACCTTCACTAGTTTACTATCCTGCATATTAAATCTCTACAATATTGTCTTGACATACTTCCTCTTGTTTAACCAAAGCTTCCTCATTTCCCGATCTCTTTTAATTTCCATGCCCAAAATATAGTTTGCAGCACCAAGATATTTCATGACAAATTTGGAGGACAATTGGGTCTTCAAATCCTGGATAATTTATTTGTCATTTCCAACCAACAACATATCATCCACATACAAGACCAGATAAATAACATGGGACTCACCAATTAATTTAAAATATACAATGATCTTCTTTGCTTCTGGTGAAGCCAGGTCCCCGTATAAATGTATCAAATTTCTGATACCACATCCTTGGTGACTATTTTAACCCATGCAGGGACTTGTTTAACTTGCATACCAATTCTTTCTTACCCTTCACCACAAAGCCTTCAAGTTTCTTCATGTAGATCTCCTCTTCTAGATCCCCATGAAGAAATGTTGTCTTCACATCTATCTTTTCTACCTCAAAATCAAAAGCAACAGCAATAGATAAAAGTAATCTAATAGAAGTTACCTTTGAAACAAGAGAAAAAATATCACCAAAATCAATTCCTGGCACCTGGGAATAACCATTTGCTACCAACTGAGCTTTGCATTTCTCCACCTTTCCTTCTGCATTTGTCTTCTTCTTGAACACCCATTTGCTACCAATGGGTTTCCTTCTAGCTGGAAACTCCACCAGATCCCAAGCCTCATTTTTGTGCAATGATGCCATTTCATCAACCATGGCCTCTTTTCGGAGTTTTCCATCCTCTGAGTCTACTGCTTCCTTCATAGTTCTGGGATCATCATCAATAATAGATAAAGAAAAATTTTAACAGAAAGAAGATGGACTATATCTTTCTACCTTCCTTCTTTCTCGAACTAATCTTCTCACACCCAGAGTTTGTGGCTCTTCACCTTCTAATTCCTCCTCTATCGTAGAGTCTAATTCTTCCTCTGGTTCGTTTCTTCTTTGGAACATGTGCATATGCATCACATCCAAATACCCTCAGATGTGAAAGAGAGGGTTTCTTACCAGTCCATACCCCTTGTGGATTCTTATCTTCCAATGTTGATGAAGATGATCTATTGACCAGGTAACATGCTATCTCCACCGCCTTTGCCCATAATTCCTGTCCTAACCCGGCACCACTGAGCATGCTTCTTGCCCTTTCCATCAACGTCTTGTTCATTCTTTCTGCAACTCCATTTTGCTGAGGTGTATATGGAGTAGTCTTCTACCGTGATATACCACACATCTTACAGAATTCTTCAAATTCCTTACTACAAAACTCTCCACCGTTATCTGTCCTTAGCACCTTTATCTTCTTCTTTGTCTAGTTTTCCACCAAAGCCTTAAATTCTTTAAACCTGTCAAAGACATCATATTTCTTCTTAAGGAAATATATCCATGTATTCCTTGAGAAGTCATCTATAAATGATACATAGTACACAAACTTACCCAGTGATAGAGCTTTCACAGGTCCAAACACATCACTGTGCACATGCTCTAATATCTATTTTGCCTTCTTACCACTAGAGGGGAAACTTACCCAATTCTACTTCCCATATACACAATTTTCACAAAAATAAAAATCCAAAGAGCTATTACTCATACCTTCTATCATACCTTTACCATGAAGTATTTGAAGGCCCTTCTCTCCAATATGTCCAAGCCTTTGATGCCACAACATAGTCTTCTCTCCAGAGACCACTAGATTTTCTACTCCACTTTTAGCAACCACAGAACTGTTGCACCCATCAACAATAGTGCTACCTTGCAGCTTGTACAGAGTTCCAATCTGAACTCCCTGCATCAATACTAGTGCTCCCCGAACCATCTTGCAGGTATCCTTCTTGAACATTGTTTTTACACCTGCATCATCCAGCTTGCTTACAAAAATTAGATTTCTAGCCAATGTAGGAATATGTAGGACACCTGGAAGTGTTCTAACCCTTCCACCTTTAAAATTCAACTTTAATTTTTTGTGACCAACAATTCTATCCTTCCTATCATCCCCTAAGAAGACATCACCACCATCGTATTTCTCATACTCACATAACCACTCTCTATGGGGACTGAAGTGAAAGGATGCACCTGAGTCAATCAACCATGCCTCATGATCTACATGTGTACTTTAGGAAGCTAAGTACACATCCCCACCTTCATCTGAGGTGGTTTTCGCCTCTGCAGAAGGAGCATCATCAGATCCCTTTCCTTTGTCAGGAGCTTTAGATTTATAGTTCCTTTTGTAGTTCTCTTCCTTTCCACATTTCCAACACACCACCTTTACAGGTTTTCCTGGAGATTTAGATCTCCCTCTAGATTTAGATCTCCCACTCGATGACTTATTTTTGTTTCTGTTCTGGGACCATCCTCGTACAGACAAGGCATCACCATTCTGGATCTCCATATTTTTTTGTGTCATCTCCTTTGTCAACAAGGATGAGACTATTTCATCAAACTGTAAGGCAGTTGCATTGCTACATCTTGCAATAACCAGACTCTCCCACGAATTTGGTAGAGAACACAACAAACTAATGCACTTATCTTCATCTAAAATTTTGATATCAATAGACGATAACTGACTTACCATAGTATTAAACACATTCAGATGCTCTGTCACCGAGTCTCCATCTTTCATCCTTGGGTTATACATCTTTTTCCGTAGGAACAGTTTATTCACTAGAGACTTAGATTGGTACAAAGTCCCTAATTTGTCCCACAAAGCCTTCATTGTAGCTTCCCCTGATACATTCAACAATACTAAATCTGAGACACACAATCGTATTATGCTCTTTGCCTTCTGATCCAACTTCTTCCATTCTTCATCAGACACTCCTGTTGGTTTAGTACCCAGATCTACCACGATCCACTGATCTTTATCCACCAATAGATCCTCCATCTTAAGTTTCCACAACTCAAAACTCTAACCATTAAATTTCTCGATCTCTAGCTTTCCACTACTCGCCATCTTCTTTCACCACTGGAATCGATCCCACAAATCTCCTACTGAACGGGGTCTACCACAGGCCTGAGAAAAACCCCTTAGCAACAAAGGCATCCCTTTGAAGCAAAAACAGCTCTGATACCAAATGTAGGTTTTAATCCCGTACAGAAATTACTTGCATACAAATTCTAAGACACAGAAAATGAACAATGCGAGAGCATAACACATAAAACACATATAAACAGAGATTTTCCCCTGGATCCCAAAACCAGGAGTACCAGCTTGATTTTTCATTATGTTCCTTTCAATGTTACAATAAATATTTATACATGCCAAAGCATCCAATACCATGGACCAAAATCCATCGCATCCAAAGCCATTGACCAAAAACCATCACGTCCAAAACCATGTGCGAAAATCATGCACAAAACCATAGGTAGGTCTACCCAACCTAACATAGGGTCCACAACCAAAATTTTCCGGGGTGCTACCCTGGACCCCATAGAGTGGGGTTACCTACACCCCTCAAACCCTTGTGACTCCGCCCGGTATGCAATCAGTGCAACGAAGGGGGGGCTTCAACCCCCTCCTAACCCCCTGGTTAACTACGTGGGCTAGTCGTGGAAAAAATATAACACAAACCAACATAATTGATTGTCTTCCTTCCCCTCATCAAACAAATTCACCACCACAGAGTGATGTGGGAGAACATGCACACACATCTATTCAACTTTCATATACTGCCAGCATCACTTCTCTCAATTTTCATGCAGGTTTGGTTGGAAAGCCCATGGGTTGTCACGTGCATTTGTTACCTCATCCTCCATCTTCATGTTCTGATGATCCTACAGATTTCATTGTATTGTGTTCTTCCATTTTGGATTCTACACCTGTTGTGAACGAGGATCAATCCATCGATGAAGTTGGTGTTGCTCAACCAACCTACGTTGTCATTCATGATGAGTATGATTGGGAATCAGAACATCAACCTGCAACAAAGTATGATCTCCTTCTATCCATGCATCCTCTGCTTTTTCCTGACATCTTTGGTGATTCTGCTATCTCTGATGTAAATCCATCCACAGATGCATCTACTACCAATCATTTGCAGAAACTCCCGATGTCATTCCATCATTCAAAAGCAGAGAGTCCAAATTATTCATTAAAAATACACTTGGCTTTTCATTTGCTTTTTCCAAAAACGTAGAGGGTGAACATTCTTGCTTCTCATCTACCCCTTTGTTTGATTTATTTGACCATGAGGATCCTGATGAAATCATTGATTTTTCTGATCATAGCTGTCATGATCCATTTACTCCCGTATTCGATCATGATGATGATTATATCACTGTTGATATTTCACATCCACGTGTTTATTATGATCCATCTATCAATGAATTCAAAACCCCACAAGTTGTTGAGGTACTTCAGCGTGAGCTGATGGTTATGTCAGGCCCTCGCTATCCTGAGGTTGGTTTCAATTCCAACTAGGAAATTGTTAAAAAAACCAAGGCTCCTCATCACTCATCTATATGCATCGAAGATCAATCCCACACAAAAATTTCGCTTCTTCCACTTGAACTACATGATCCCATCACTCATGCATTTGAGGAATCTTACACAAAAGGAACACTTGTGCAATGAAAGTTGTCTATCTTTCTTTTGTTTTCTTGCATGTCATAGTCAAGACAGTGCATATGCTTAACATCTGCATGTATTGTAGCACAACAACCTGGTAAGTCCACGGATTGCATGTCATGCTCATTCACTTTCTTCTTTTCTGTGGATGCATTTAAATGCAGAGTGTGTTTGTCTTCATTGTTATATCTTTCATGTTTGTTGGTTCACATGGATATGTTGTTCGCAAACCATGCCTTCACCGACATGGGTCGACCAATCCACTGGTGACTACATTGGAACATTACTTCACGTGATCAGACCCATGCACCATAATTTAGCTTAGGAGTAGGAGAAGTGTTTTCTTTATGACTTGTTTTCTTGCATTCATGTTTGCTTCTTGCTTTGTGTGTTTGTTTGCTTGCCTACTTGCTTTACTTACTCGCCTTGCTTTTGCATTTTCTTCTACTCTTTGTTTTGTTATTCATTTTCCTTTTTATGTTCGTAGGATAGTTTCAAATGAAACCGTGGGTGAATCTTGAAACAAGGGTGAAGTGCAAGAGGACTTGTGGAGTTATCAATACTTGGTTATTTGTTACCATGTCTTTTTATGTAGAACTTGTTGTCTTCAGTCAATGATACACCAATGGAAAATATGTTCTATTTGAAGTGAGCCTTGGTGAAAGCATAATGCCTGCACACTAACTAGTATTACCTACTCTAGTCAGTTGTTTTGGGTTAACCCTTGTCATTTGAGCGAAGTAGAGTAAGGTGAGGGGGAAAAAGTTAACAAATAGGTCAGAGGTGTAGAAAAATACTTCTATGAAGGAACAAACTCTTCTTCTATCAATAAATCAAGATCCCTCTTCTGCCTCAGAAATGAATAAGTGCTATGCACATTTATGAAAAATGAAAAATGAAAAAAAGGAAAAAATGGAAAAAATGGAATAATAACAAGGTGAAAGAAGAGAAAGGCTTCTCGCATAGAGAAGTCATGCAATTGAATCTGCTGGGGTACTGACCAGGCTCATTGGCAGTGGAGTGAGGCTTATGTTCCTACGTGACTCTGCCGGGTTACTGTCCGAGCCTGCTAGGAGCGGAGCAACACCAGAGACGAAAATTAAACTCTGAGTATCATATTTCTTGTGTACCAATATACCCCTCATCCAAAATCAAAACAAATGCATTCACTTGGCTTGGAATGTGTGCTAACCGACCAAGAGCATGGCAGGTGCTACCTCTTTCAATCAAGCTAGTGTGGAAACCAAGATTATCTAAGAACTGAACAATACTTCCAAAGGAGATAGACTTGATTTTCATGAAACAAGGTCCATTAAAAGAGCTAGTGTTCTACTAGTGTGTCGCCAAGTGTTTTAGTGGTTACAGCAACCCTCCAAAATTTTTCCTTAACTTCATTTTGGTGCCTCCCTACCAACCATCCTTAGCAGCATGTCTTGCATTGTCCATGTACATAGGCTTTAGCTGAGTTTCAGTGGCCTATGAGCCTGTGCATGTCAACTTCTTTGTCTCCCACCACATGTTGTCATTCCAGACTTCAATTTTCTGGCCAAGATTCTCACTTAGAAAATTGTACGATTATGGAGGGGAACCAACTTCCCTCAAGAAATTGAACAATCTTATTGGGTGCGAGAAATGCACAATCTAGCCAGGCAACCTTCCCTCTAAAAAATATACAATTGAGCCCAACACTGGGCTTCAGCTCAAAAATTAAACATTCATGATTAACATCTACGGCCTCAGTCTAGAAATTGCGCAATGCATGAGGGACAACCAATTTTGTTGAGCCAATAAACTGTGCAAATTTCATCCCCATGCTTGCGGACTACTGTAGGTTTTAACCCTGTACAGAAATTACCTGCATACGATTTCTAAAACACAAAAAATAACCAATAGCCAAAGCATAACACATAACACAAATATACACAAATATTTTCCCCTGGATCCCAAACCAAGACTACCAGTTTAATTTTTCATTATTTTCCTTTCAATGTTACAATACATATATATGCATGCCGAAGCATCGAATACCATGGACCGAAAACCATCACGCCCAAAACCATGTGTGAAAACCATGCACAAAACCATAGGTAGGTCTGCCCACCTAATATAGGGTCCAAAAAGAAAATTCCCTAGGGCACTGTCCTAGACCTCATAGAGGGGGCCTAACTGCCCCCCTCAAACCCCCTGTGACCCCCCCACTACGCAATAAGCGCAACGAAGGGGGGGCTCCACCCCCCGATTAACTAGGGTCATTAGTCATGGAAAGAATATAACTTGACCCAACATTCTCCCACTTGTTAATTTCTTTTGACAGGGGGCCATAGGAGAGCTTAGTCATTTATCCAGCCCTGCAACGCCCATTGTTTCTCTACACCAAGATAAATTCTCAGAGCTCATAGATTTTGTCAATGCATCTGCAGTATTATTCAAAGTGTCCACCTTTACTAGCAACACCCTTTTGTATTCTATCATATCCCTCACAAAGTGATACTAAACATCAATGTACTTTTTATTTGAATGATAAGGAGGGTTATTTACAAAGAGAATTACAGTTTCTCTGTCATATTCTATCATTATAGCTCCTTGTACTAACCCCATACTTGAACACAATCTCTGCAACCAAACTTCTTGCTTGCTTGCATGAGTGGCTGCCATGTATTCTACCTCTGTAGTTGATAGTGTTAGTATAGATCGTTTCTTACTCATCCAATTGACTGCACCTCCAAATAGGTTAAACACATACCCACTTGTAGATCTTCTCTGATCGAGATCTCTAGCCCAGTCTGCATCAACAAAGCCACGAATATCCAAAACTCTTTCCAATCCTGGTATTCCTTGGTAGCACAAACCATAATCACTAGTGCCACGCAAATACCTGAAGACTCGCTTCACTGTTGTCTGATGCTCCTTCCCTAGTTTTGACATAAACTTGCTCAATACTCCCCATATAAGTGCAATGTCTAGTCTAGTACATACCATCGCATACATCAGGCTATCAACTTCACTTGCATATGGAACATGGGACATGTCCTCTTCCTCTTCTTATGTCTTGGGACATTGTTCAACATATAACTTTACACCTACAAGAATAGGAACCTTCATTGATTTACTATCCTACATATTAAAGCTCTGCATTATTGTCTCAACATACTTCCTCTAGTTTAACTAGAGCTTCCTCTTTGCCCGATCTCTTTTAATTTCCATGCCCAAAATATAGTTTGCAGTACCAAGATCTTTCATGTCGAATTTGGAGGACAATTGGATCTTCAAATTTTGGATAATTTCTTTTCCATTTCCAACCAGCAACATATCATCCACATAAAAGCACAGATAAATAACAAGGTCACCAATTAGTTTAAAATACACATAGTGATATGCTTTGCTTTTGGTCAAGCAAAGTCCACATATAAATCTATCAAATTTCTAATACCACATCCTTGGTGACTGTTTTGACACATACAAAGACTTCTTTAACTTTCATAACAGTTCTTTCTTACCCTTCACCACAAAGCCTTTAGGTTTCTTCATGTAGATCTCTTCTTCTAGATCCTCATGAAGAAATTTTGTCTTCACATCCATCTATTCTACTTCAAAATCAAAAGCAGCAACAACAAATAAAAGTAATCTAATAGAAGCTACCTTGGCAACAGGAGAAAAAATATCACCAAAATCAATTCTTGACACCCAGGAACAAACTTTGCATACCAACCAAGCTTTGTATTTCTCTACCTTTCCTTCTGCATGTGTCTTCTTCTTGAACACTTATTTGTTGCCAATGGGTTTCCTTCCAAGCGGAAACTCTGATGAGCCTCATAAATGGGTAATTATATGGGCTCATTTTACCTCCTAACCTAGTCAAATCAGCCATTCTCTTAGCTTATTGCATGATTTTCAGATTATATTTATGCTTATAGAGTGAGTTGAGTTAGTTATGATGCCATGAGGTCTAATATGTATTTAATGCAGATTATTGATGATTTTTGTGGTCAAAGTCAAGGATCCAGTGGACAAATGGTAGCAATAAATCAAAGGGGAAAAAGGAGAGGACTTATAGGAGGGAATCAAGGATAATTTTAGGGGCGAATGTTCGCCCTTTGGCGAAATTAAGGGGTTTTAAATTTTTTGTGGGCGAATATTTTGTATCATAGTACATTTTTACAAATCACCTCAAATAGCCCACCTTATTTTAAGGGAGAGGGTAAAAAAGGTAAATTTAGCCCTTGAAATTAGGACTTACAACCTTCCATTCGCCCATTTTCAAGAATAGGTTTTATTTAAGTGAATCCATTCGCCCATTTTCAAGAATAGGTTTTATTTAAGTGAATCCTATGGGCCAAATACCATATTTATAAAAGAGGTATGGTAAATTAATAAAAATATAAATAAATGAGAGGTATGGTAAATAAATAAAACATTTTTTATATTTACTCCACAAGTCACCTTATATACATGTAAGGGTGTAAACAAATAAAAATATAAGTAAAGTGGAGGTATGGTAAATAAATAAAACATCTTTTTATACTTACTCAAAAGGTATCGTAAATAAATAAAAATATAAATAAACTAGACGTATCATAAATAAATAAAACCTCTTTTTATATTTAGTCCATAACCCTTGTTCTATTTATGAAGGCTCAAGAAAGAGGTTTTATTTAAGTGAATCCTATGGGCCAAATACCATATTTGTAAAAGAGGTATGGTAAATTAATAAAAATATAAATAAACGAGAGGTATGGTAAACAAATAAAACATTTTTTTATATTTACTCCATAAGTCACCTTATATTTACTAACACTCAAAAAATGGGTTATATTTAGGTGAAACCTATGGCCAAAATACTATGGGACAAATACCATGGACTAGATTGTTATTAATACCATGCAAAAAACCATTATTAACCCTAATATTAGAATTAATAAAAATAAAAATGGCACATGGTATTGACCCATGGTATTCACCTGGAATGTAGCCTATTTAAATGGGGGAATTAAACCATCATGTAGCCTATGCTAAGATTCACTAGGACTTTACAAAGTTTTATTATTTAGTTAAAGACTCGCCAAGATCTTACAAGATTTTATAATTGAGTAAAATATTCGCCATCCCTGGTGAGAGATTCGCAAAAAAATTATATATAAATATTATATTATTGATAAAATCGCCTTCCATTTCTCCTATATACTATGGAGATTCGCCCATTTATTATATTTATAAATTTAGGGGGGGTTCTTAAAATTTTCCCTAGAGGGAATCCCCCTCATTTATTACTCCTCACTTTGAACTTCCCTTCATTCAGCTCAGAGTACAAGCAGCCAAGTCATGCATTAGCAGGCAGCCGAGCAAAGTGGAGGATAACTAATGTTTATCTCGAGTTGTGGGAGCCAAGCCTCCCTGATTTTGAGGAAGATGTTGGGAGCTTCATTTATATAAGTAGAGAGGCCTAGGGCCTCACTAGGGAGTTGGCAAAATTCTTGTTTAATTTTTGCTTCAGTTTTTCCTATGTAAACTCTACTCAACTTCGAGCTTATTATTTTGATAGTTCATGTAATCTTGCTATTGTTGTGGAAATAAAGATGGAATCCTTCTTGAGTTAGCATTGAGTTACCTCAGAGGGTTGAAGCTCTTGGGTTAGGGCCCAATCCAAGTAGCCAAGTTCCTCTTTACTTGTATTTATATGTTTCATTTTAGTTTGTAGATTAGGTTACTGTTAGATCCATTCCTTTTATGGTTTAGAATAGGTTTCTTTTGATGATGCAGTAGTTTGCTTCCATTTATGCTTTCTATAGTAGGTTGAGTAAGGATAAAGAAAAGATTCAAAAGGCTAGCAGTTGTGCCTTGGCCTCTTTTCCTCCCTTTGGGACAATGATTTGAGGCAAAGACCCTCTTGCTGCCCCAAAAACACAGATCTTCCTCCTTCATAGGACTTCTAGTGTTTGTAGCCTTCTAGTTGGTTCATAGTCTAGTTTGCTTTGCTTCAGAACTTCTACATCATGTTCATTTCCTTATTTGCAATAGTCTTCTTTCATGCTTTTCTTTCATGCAATGGTTATCAGCATTTTCTTCCATAGATCATAGTTTACTTTGATGCAAAAACTCTGTTTTTTTATGCACTTATTTCCTTGCTTGCTTAATCTCATTGTTTGAATGTCAGTTGTTTATGTAGCAGATATATTCTAGCAGTAGTCCAGCCTATCAGCCATTCGATCATCCATCTGACCAATGCCCTACAGGTCGCCCAAGTCTCCACTCAATTATGCCTTAGTTTCTCACATTTTCCATAAACTTTCCTCTCTCTCCTTGAGCAAATCCAATCATATTTTTGTCTCCTAATGATTCTTGTTAGACCCTAGCTGCCCTAACACTTCATTCCAACCTTCATCTACCTTCTCCACCCACTCTTACATCTTCAAAACAGTGAAAACTACTCTCGGCCCCCTCCTGTAGGCCTCCTATAGAATGTTGTTTTTCCTCCTGTAGATTTCTTGTGTCCTCCTGTAGATTTTCCTGTAGGCTTTCTTTTGAAGGCCGACTTTGGGAAAAGCTTGCAGAAGGCCACCTGAGATCTCCCAGTACCCATCCACACCATCCTATCTCCTCTCAAGTCCCAAAAACGCCCTCCATCGCTACCTATTCGCTGCCACATCCACAAAAAAATAAATTATATCCATGACAAATTCACATACAAATACATAAAAATCCAAAAATATGTTTTTTTCTCATTTACTTTCAGAAATAGCTTAGGTAGATGTTGTTTACTTACTTGAGTAGATAATGGCATTTTTTTCATGGTTTTCATAGTGTTTTCTACAAAATTAGGATTAGTGGTTAACTAGGATTTCCTTGGTTTGCTTTACATTTCAGTCTTCCTTTCTGCAAGTTGAATAGCATTAGTAGAGTAATCTCTTTTTCCTTCCATCACATATAAAGCTTCTTCTGAAATCCATAGAATTTGTCTTGAGCTCCTGTGATTTTGCGCCAGCTGACCAAGTGACAACCTGTAGTAAGAACTAATGCTTGTACATACAGCACTGTCACTTCCAAGTTCGTTATGAACTACCGAGTTGATAAGAGTAATGTAGGCAACCCAGGAGTTGCAGCATTATTGCTGCAATACTGGTGCTCATGACTTTTTGGTGCCGTTGCCAGGAAAGCGTCAGAGTGTTCTGTGATTACTGCTTTCTTCTATTTTCTCTTGCAACATTCTGCTAATAGTTTATTTCAGCAAAAGTAGAATAGACATTTCCTTTCTCTCAGTTCTTCATTTCTTTTGCTTTCCTTTTCAATTCTGCAATTTCCATTTCAGAAAAAGTACAATAGTCATTTCCTTGCTTTTAGTCCTACATTTCCTTGCTTTCCTCTTCAATTCTGCAAATTTCATTTCAGCAAGCTCATTTTAGTTAGTTGCAATTTGTTTTTTCAATCAATTTCAGTTTTGCAGGTACTATCATTATGGGGAAAAAGAAACAAAATCCATCCAAAAATATTTCCGTTCATACCTTGTAGGAATAGAGATAATTCAAGTCAATTTTTTTCCCAACACCCCCACTGCTCCACACAACCAACCTTCTCTCTTCTTCGGTGGCTGCGATCAAGAAGAACCCTTAGGTGAATAGCTCGACATATTTGAAGAACCTATAGGGGAAGAAGAAGAAGAAAACATTTCTTTAGAGCCAATAGCTGAACACAGAAATGCTAGGGGGAATGGAGAAAGAATACAGGGTACCTTTCCCATATGGGAGACCAATGGGGACACCAAGATGAAGAATATAAGCCCTTCCACCCTACCTCATTTCCATGGTTTGACTACAGAAGATCTTGACACCTTCTTGTTTGAGTTTGCTGTTATCAGTCAAACCTATGACTATGCAGAAGATGAGCAAAAGTGGAAACTGTTCCCTTATACCCTCAAGGATGCATCATTGCTCTAGTTCATGGGATTACCTTTCAATAGTATCACAACTTGGGCTAAGATGCAGCAAGCCTTTAACAACAAGTATCGAGACTATTGTAGGTCAAAAGATACTAAAGAAGAAATTTTCCAAATGACTATAGGAAGTGATGAGTCCCTAGAAGTCTATGAGGAGAGGTTCCAGCTCAGTTACAAAAGGGTCGGGTGTACACTTGACCCTGAGTCTCTGAAGATGGTTCTGATTAGAGGAATTTGAGAAGATCTTTTAGACACCTTCCATCTACTAGCTGAGGGAGACATCTACCAACTATCATATGAAGACATAAAAATTGTTTTTAGAAACCATTCTAGAGCAGCCAGTACCTCTTCCTCTAACTCATCCAGTAAAGGAGAAATTGGAAACATGTTGGAAGATTTCGAGAGTGAGATGCTAGAGACTCTTGCCATGCAAATGGATACCTTTCATATCAAAAGGAAACAAGAGGAAGCAGAGAGGGCTTTAGCCATATTTTGCCCTAAATGCACCAGGAGGCATCCTAGGAACGAATGCCCATTGAACTCTATAAAGGTTTGTTCAGTCTGTGAAGAAAATCATTCCACAGATAAATGCCCTTCCTTACCCGGACTTAAAGTTGTATATCAAGGGGCTGAGGGAGTCACTAAACAACTCTATTACATAAACCAAAGAAGGCCGCATGGACCTAGACCATACCAGCATGGGATGCAAGGGACATCCCAGACATACTACCACCCCAACCAAGTCAATTCCATACCTTCTTGTGGTCCCCCTGCTCATCCTTCCTAGTCCACACCTCCTCCTTGGTCCTTCACATCTCAATATCATGGCCAACTAGCCAACCATTCATTTCAATCCTATGCTCAGCCATCAATTCAATGGAATGCACCTCATCAGGGGTGGAGGCCCCAACACAACTCTCTCCCCACTCTTTTGTCTCCACCACCTACCCAACCACAACCGTTACCTCTTGCTCCTCCAAATCAACCCGAAATTCCTGCCCAGCCGAATCCGAACCTAAACAACAGGTAGGCTAAACAAGTGTATAGTGGGGAACCATCATGCGCAACTTATACTATGGAGATTCAGGAGATCAACCTACGATCTAGGAAATTTCTCCCAAATAGATAGCCTTACCTAGGGAGGTTGAGGAAGATAAAGAGAAAAGTGAACTGAGAGCAATTCCACCCTTTCCTGAGAGACTATCTGTGACAGTCCAGCCTACACCCAAAGAAACTAAATTCCTGGGGGAATTGAAACATCTATGTGTAAATATACCACTTCTCCAAGCCATAAAGGATGTGCCTATCTACAATAGGATGAATAAAGAGAAGTGCTTTAGGCATCCAGGAAGGCGCAAGAGAGATGCCCCAACCATCAATGTCATAGGGCAGCTGTCCGACCTGATGTTGGGGCAGGTAATCTGTCCAAAATATCTAGACCCTAGAATCCCAGTAGTTGATGTCCACATCAATGGCACCATGATTCCACATACTTTGATTGATCTGGGAGCTACCATTAATGTGATGACAAAGGACACAATGCTCAAACTCAACCTTCAGGGCTCCTTGAGGAAGACCACAATCGTGCTACAGTTAGCAGTCCGTTCCACCGTGACCCTTGAGGGGATTGTCGAAGATGTGTTGGTCTCCATTGATTCTTGGGACTACCCTATTTATTTCTTAGTTCTCTAGCCTAAGGAAAAGCTCACTGGGTATCCTCTCATTCTAGGAAGACCTTGGTTGGCTATCGCTGAAGCCTATATCAACTGTTGAGCTGGGAACATGACCATAAAGAACAGGCATATGTCCAAGCAGTTAATCCTATATCCTCCTACCCAATCTTCGTTAAAACATGATCTACCTCTCTGGTTGGAGGAGGAAGATGAGGGTGAAGTTTATTCTGCATCGCTTTGTACATTACAAATCGCCATGGGAGGAAAACAGCAAGATAAGGATGATATGATTGAAAATCTGATTCAAAATCCACCTCCCAGTGTATTGCCTTTAGAGGAAATAGTAAGAGAAACCGAAAACGGTCCCTCAACTGATCTCTATGCGGCTGACTCCACTTCTCTCTGTGTTAAGAATATAGAGTTCGGTCCAGAAAGAACCTTGAAAATCAATCCATCCCTATCCACTTCCCAGGAGAAGGAACTGTGTAGCCTGCTGAGAAAGCACTTAGATGCCTTTGCCTGGAGTTATAAGGAGATGAAGGGAGTGCACCCTTCAGTTTGTACTCATCATATATACATCAAGGAAGGTTGCAAGCCAGTTAGGTAGCCTCAAAGGAGGATGAACCCAACACTTAAAGATGTTGTTAAGGAAGAACTGTAGAAATTGTTTGATGCAGGGTTCATCTATCCAATCTCTGACAGTGAATGGGTCTCTCCTTTGGTGCTAGTGCCAAAGAAAAATGGTAAGTGGAGAATCTGTGTCGACTATCGAGAATTGAATAAAGCCACTAAGAAGGATCATTTCCCTTTACCTTTCATAAATCAAGTGTTAGACGGTCTAGTAGTGTTATAGACATTTTTGGGCACTGCAACCCTAATCATAAATGTCCATAAACCAAGGGCTCTTAAGTCCCTAAAAGTGTTGTTTGAACCTCTAAAAGAACAAGGTCAACTGATTACATCTTCTCCTAGAAGTTCTCCATGAAAAGGTACTCAGAATTGGTCAAAACTGGACCATCTCACCTACTCCATGGTCAAAGTGTGCTGCATCCCACCTAAATACACACAGGAAGTGTGATGCATCTTGAAAAGCCCTTCTATGGGGTGCGATGGGCGAGAGTGGACAAATGGCAGGGTCAATCTGCAAGGTGGAGGATCATGGAATCTTCTAGAAACTTCTCCTGTGACACTTGGCTCTCTGCATTCACCCAGGGATGAGTAAGAGATCATCAATCTCCAAGTGGAATCAAGAACTATCAGAGAGAGGACACTAATCAAATCTCAAAAGCTAACTCACCCCCCTTGCAAACATCTATATATGGATCCCTCATCCCAAAGATCCAGAGGCTGGAATTTTGTATCTTGTAAGGAAGTGCTGCTGGTTTCTTGGTGCAATATCATAGTGTTGGGTGATCTAAGCTTTTCATGAGGTGAAGAAGGCCTTTCTTGCTGAGAGGATGATGCTGGGTCAGAACAATTGGTTGTAATCCTCTTTGCTACTTCTTGATTATCAATAAAGCTATTCAAGTTTTCCTCCACATTCTTGTATGATTGATGATATATGCATTTGTGTGGTCAATATATATTTGGTCCTATATTGTTTGTGATAATAGATCTATGTTCTTGGATAGTGTTATGCTGCTTTGATTCTACAGGTGCTCTTTGAAGCTGGGTAGACGAGGAAGCGAGTGGCAAAGATCTATCAGAAGGGAGAGGAATCAAGCGCAAGACAGAGGTTGGTCTCCTTTATTCCCCTCTTATCTATTTCTCATAAATGAAAATGAAAGTAGTTTTAGTTTGTTTGTTTCTAAGGTAGCTACCAGCCTTAGTGGGACTAGCAACTTTGCATAGACACTAGACTTCTCGATAACAAGTAGGGAAAAAGCTTTTCTCTTTCCTCGATGGGTTCAACAGGTACAATCAGATTCAAATTAGCCCAGAAGACCAAGATAAGACCACTTTCACTTGTCCATGGGGTACCTTTGCATACTGGGTCCTTCCTTTTGGTTTGTGTAATGCTCCAGCCACTTTCCAAAGAGCGGTACTGAGTATATTCTCTGAATTAGTTCATGATGCGGTAGAGATATACATGGATGACTTAACTCCTTATGGCTTTGATTTTCAAGAAGCTTTATCTAACCTAGGAAAAGTTATAGACAAGTGCATTGAGATGAACCTATCCCTCAGTCTAGAAAAATGTGAATGTTTGATGACTAAAGGGACCATGCTAGGGCATGCAATGTCTCAACAAGGATTGCAGGTGGACCCCAACAAAATTGCCATCATCCAACGGGTCTCACATCCTCAAAAGGTGAGAGATGTTAGAAGTTTCCTAGGCTTAGCTAGGTATTACCGAAGATTCATTAGAGATTTCAATAAGCTAGCCTCTCTGTTGTTTGGTCTTTTGGGTAAATATGTCAAATTCATATGGTCGGAAAACTATCAAGAAGCCCTAGATACCTTGAAAAGAAAACTTATGACTGTCCCAATTTTGAGAGGCCCAAACTAGGCCCTACCTTTCCACATTCACACAGATGCCTCGAAAAAAGAAATAGGAGTAGCCTTGGGACAAGTCGATGAAAAGTTACCTTATGCCATATACTTTATAAGCAAAAACTTATCAAAGGCAGAGTTGAACTATACGGTAACCGAGAAGGATCTCCTAGTTGTTGTACATTCCTGAAACAAATTTAGACATTATATCACAAGCTATCAAACCTTTGTGCACATTGATCATGCTACAATTAGATATTTAATGAACAAGCCAGATGTGAATGCTTGCATTATTGTATGGATGCTTTTACTGCAGTAGTTTGATTTGACCATTGTTGATAAGCCCGGTAGAGAAAATGTTGTTGCTAACTTTTTGTCTAGAATAAATTTTCTTGCAGGTAAAGAAGGAATGGTGGATGATCAAATGCTAGTTGAACACCTGTTTGCTATCTCAGTACCCTCTCCATGGTTTTCTGATATAGAAAACTACTTGGTTTCAACACAGTTCCCACCACACTTATCCTCAAAAGAGAAGAGCAAGATAGTAAGGAAAAGCACCCCTTTCACCTGGATTAGGGGCAATCTCTTCAAACTTGGCCCAGATCAGATCTTGAGATGATGTGTTAGGGAGGAGGAAGTTTTTGACATCCTCGTGACATGCTATGATGGACCTTGTGGAGGTGACTTTGCAGCAAAAAGAATTGCCTTCAAGATACTGCAAGTAGGATACTATTGGCCCAATCTTCATCAAGATGTGAGGAGATATACCAGCCAGTGTGATCGGTGTCAGAGGATGGGGAAACCTACTCTAAAGGATGAAATGCCCATGTAGCCTTATGTGACCTTTGAGCCATTTGAGAAGTGGGGCATGGACTTTGTGGGGCCTATCAGCCCTCCTTCAAAACGGAAGCAATACATCATTGTGTGCACCAATTACCTAACAAAGTGGGTAGAGACAAAAGCAATTAAAGCAGCGATAAAGGAAAAAGTAGCTGAATTTTTGAGGGAGAACATATTCTACAAGTTCGGGTATCCAAGAGAGTTGGTCACATATCAAGGCAGCCAGTTCACTTCTAATCTGATTGAAGACCTTCTCACACATCATAGAATCAAGCACAGGACTCCCACCCATTACCATCCACAATCCAATGGGTAGGTGGAGGTCACTAAGAGAGCATTGGAAGGGATCCTGACAAAGTAGTGAGCAGCAGTAGAAAATACTGGGTGAACAGATTAGTTGAGGCCACTTGGGCCTACAACATAACATGGAAGACCACTACAAGGTTCACACCCTATGAGCTAGTCTATGGGAAGAAGTCTTTGCTGTCAATAGAATTTGAATTCAACACACTAAGAATGGTAGCTCAGCTAGACCTAGACCTTAGCCATGCACAGAAACAAAGATTACTCCAGCTTAATGGATTGGATGAACATAGAATGCAGGCCCTTCTCCACACAGAGGTAGTTCAGCTCCAGAGGAAGATATGGCATGACAAAAACATCAAGGAGAAGCAATTTCAAGAGGGATATTGGGCACTCCTCTATGATTCAAGGTATAAAGACTTCAATGGCAAGCTGAGGACAAGATGGCTAGGACCCTACAATGTGGAGAAATGCAATGACAATGGTTTAGTTTGATCAGAACCATTAATGATGAAGCCATCTCCATGCTTGTCAATAGACATCGGTTGAAAATCTACAAGAAACCCCTCTCCAAGGGAGAGTTCATTGAAGGATTGAATAGTTTAGTAATGGTAGTGGAGCATGTCATATCCTCCACTTCACCCACTCACTGAAGAAAAAATAAAAAATAAAAAAATAATAAGGACTCAAGTGAAAACCTCCATGAGGCGCTTGAGTCCCATCATTGGGTTGAAAACCTCTCCTGAGGCAGCCCGGTGGTGTCAAAAAAAAGAAGAAAGAAAATAAGATCCTTGGGTGAAAGCTTCCCTTGGAGGCGCCCAGGGCAGGCAACTAGGGTGAAACCTCCTTGAGGTGCCCTAGTTGTTTTCAAAAAAAAAAAAAAAAAAAAAAAAAGAAGAAGAAAAAGAAAAATGAATTTCCAGTTGTATTGCAGGTTTATAGGAGGACTAGAGGAAGCAGCAACAGGTGCCAAGGGAGCTCTGAAACCAATACCAGCACCTATCGTACCTTCCCTCACCTTTCTCCATCATTCTTGACATTCTTTTCACCTCACTATGCTTCTTTTTTAAAAACTGTATTTTCTACAGGAGGCCCTGTGTTTTCTACAAGAGGCTCCTATAGAAATTACAGAGAGTTAGAAATGGATTTTAAAGGTAATTTGACGAATAGGGAAGCTTCATAAAGGATTTGTAAATCCTCCTGCAGTCTTCAAACCTCTCTTCCATCATTTCTAGACCTACATCATATCCCAAGCACCATTCTTCTCCCTGCCCAGAAAAAAACATAGAAAAACAATTTTTTAGGGAAAAAAAAACAAAAAATAAGAGAAAAGAACAACACCATTCACCTCACCTGAAGCCTAACCATTACCTCTCCATCTCTATCTGCATTTTTGGCATCATCCTCATAGCTCCAAGCATAGAAAAAGCTAAAATTTCAAAGGGAGAAGCAGCTATAGGAGCTCCTGTAGGAATTCTTGTAGTAGCTGATCCCATTAAAATCTAGCTTTAGCAGCATGAGGGTGAAAATCTGAAGGTTGAAGTAGACACCTAATGATCAAATCCAGCCAGAAAGGAACCTAGACACAGCACAACCATATCTCAACAGGCAGACAAGCATGCATCAAAAGAAATAAAGGTGATGAGCCCCAAAAATGGATAATTATTTGGGCTCATTCAACCTCCTAATTCGACTTAATCCACCATTTTCATTAGTTTATTGCATGTTTTTGATTATATTTATGCTAATAGAGTGAATTGGGTTAGTCATTATGCCAACAAGTCTAATGGGTGCTTTGTGTAGTCTTTTTGGTCAATTTGGAGACAAAATCAAGGGGTTTAATGAGCACTTGGCAGCAAAATTCGTGGGAGAACAAGAGAGAGGATTTGTAGGAAGGTGTCCCCTTCATTTATGGGCCCTTACCTCAAATTCTCCACCATCAGCTCAGAGTTCAAGGGCCACCAAATCAATTATCCAAGGGAAGCCAAGCAAGTCAAGTAGGATTGCTGTTAACTGCAAGTTTTGGGCAGCCGAGTCCCTAAAGTTTAGGAGGATTGTTGGAGTCCTCAATTTGTATAAATAAGAAGGCTTAGGGACTCATTTTGGTTAGCTAGTAGTAAGTCACTTTATAGTCATTTTGTATTCATTTTGTAGTCATTTTGTAGTTCGATTTTTAGGCAGTAGATTAGCTTTGCTTTCAGCACATTTTCAAGTTCTCCTTGTGGACAGTTTTTGGAATGTAACATTTCTTTTGATCAATAAAGATGAATCCAACTTTGCACCAGCTCTAAATATCTCTTAGGAGGCTGTAGCTCTTGGGGTTGGGCCCATCTCAAGCGCCTAGTACCTCCTTTGTTTACTTTCATGTGTCTTTGCAGCATTCTTAGAATAAAATCTGCTATTTAGATTTAAATATTGTTTTGTTATTTAGGTTGTTTTTGATGAGTAAAATAGTTTTTCATGCTCAAATTTAGTTGATAGGTTGTTAACAAAAAAATATTCAAGAAAAGGGCCATCAAGCATCTGTGGTTTCACCTCTCCCTCAGTGGGATCAGGAGCTATGACTAGGATGAATTTGCTGCCCACAAAAACACTGATTTTGCTTTGCCATGCAATCACTAGTGTTCGATCTTCATGTGTAGAAGTTGGTTACAAGTTCAGACTTCCGTTTGCTTAGTTGCATGAGTTAAAATACATGGTTTCATTGCAGGTCACACTTCTGTTCATTCTCTTTACTGATAGCTAGCAAATTAGGTCTACGTAACTAGGTCTTTGAATTTACATGTCTTTGTTGATTCATATTTGAAAAACGACTTGGAGAGCACCTGTACCACTCCTTCATCTACTTATTCTCCATCAGCACCATCCACTCCACCCTCTACTTAGAATCCTTACCTCACGTTTGCCACATTTGCTCACATAACCCTAGTTTTTGTACATCATTATTTCAGCCTTCTTTGAGCCAACTTAGCTATCTACACCTTCTCACCACTCCGTCCACCAGTCCCTAGGCCACTTCAGACCCCTATCCTACCTCCATATCCATTCATGCATCTTCCCTCACTCACCCATCCTCCAAAATCCAATTTTCAAACATCCTGTAGAAATTTCTGAACATCCTGTAGAAATTCCTGAAACATCCTGTAGAACCCCTGCAGACTTCCTGTAGAAGCTCACAAATGAGGTTTCTTCATAGCCAAACTCTGTGAAACTCTCGGGAAGGGTGCTAGGGACCCCTCAGGACCTCTTCTAACCTTCCAAACCTCCTGCAAGCATTTTCTCCCACCGATCCACCTCTGCACAGTCAAAAACAATGAAAGCATATGCATGATGAAACTGACGACTTAATCAAAAATACAAAAAGATGTTTTCTTCAGGTAGACGTAGTCTAGACACATGTATTTTACCTTCATAGAAGTAATGGCATCCCTTCCAGTAGTTTGCATTCTCTCCTTTGCTTCAATAGGACTAGCTGGTAGAATTAGGGTTTGCTAGTGTTTGCGTTACTTTTTGGCTTTCAGTTTCTTTCTGCCAGTAGATTAGCCTTCTTTGAGTTAGCTTTCATCCATCAGTTAAAAAGATTCTTCTCAGAGCTCATAGAAGTTGGCTTAAGCTCCTAGCGGACTTGTGCCAGCTGACCAAGTGACAGCTGCGGCAAGAGGTAGTACTTGTGCATACAGCACCGTCGCTTCCAAGTTTGTTACGAATTACCGGTTGATAAAATTAAAGAAGGGAGTTCCAAGAGTTGCAACATTATTGCTGCAATACTGGAGCCCACCATCTTTTTGGCACCATTGCTGGGGAAGCGTCAGAGTATTGGTGATTGCTGCTTTTCTTCTATTTTCCACTACAACCTTCTGCTAAGTAGTTTATTTCATTTCCATTATGCAATTTCATTTATGCATTTCCCGCTTTCATAGATTAGCATTTCAATTCCGCAATTTCATTTCTGCAAGCGTAGATTAGCATTTCAATTCCACAAGCGTAGCCTAGCATTTCATTACTGCAATTTCATTTGAGCAAAATAGATTAGTCCTTTCCTACTTTCATTTCAATTCCGCATTTCCATTTCAGCAAGATAGTTAGTTGCAGTTCAATCTATTTTAGTTTTGCAGGTAGAAGTAGAAAAAAGCAAAAATCAACCAAAAAGATTTCATTTCATGCCTTGTAGGAGTAGAGATAAGTTAGAAAAATGATTGCACAACAACCCCACTGCTTCACACAACCAACATTCTCTCTTCTTCGATGGCTGTGATTAAAGAACCCTTAGGTGGACAGCAAGACATATTTGAAGAACCTCAAGGGAAGAAGAAGAAGAAACCATTCCTCTGGAGCAAATGGCTACAATCAAAAATGTTGGGAGAAGCACCTTGTCCAAAGACGAATTTGAAAATAAGATGAAAGATTTCAAGAGTGATATGATGCAGTTTCTTGCCATGCAACTGGATACCTTGTGGATCCAAAGGAAGCAAGAGGAAGCCAAGAGGGCTTTGGCCATCTTTTGTCCCAGGTGCACTAGAAAGTATCCTAGGGACGAATGTCCAATGCACTCCCTAGAAGTGTGTTTCATCTGTGAAGAATACCATCCTATGAATTAGTGCCCTTCCTTGCCTAGAATCAAAGCTGCATATCAGAGGGAAAAAGGAGCCACTAAATCACTCTATTATATGAACCAAAGGAGGCCACATGGACCTAGATCTTACCAGTAGGAACTGCAAGGGACATCCGAGACCTATTATGACCCTTATCAAGCCACTTTCATGCCTTCTTGGGGTACCCCTGCTCATCCTTCCTGGTTCAAACCTCCTCCTTGTTCCTTCCCAGTTCCATATTATGCCCAACCGGTTGCTCATTCGTTTCATTCTTATGCTCAGCCACAGCCTCAGTGGAATGCACCTCATCAGGGGTGGAGGCCCTAGTACAAATCTCCTCCCGCTCATTTGCCTCCACCACCTGCCCAACCACAACCCCATCCACATCCATCTCAAATATACACCCCCACTCAACTACCCATACCACCATTTCCAAACCCGCGCATTGGAATAGCTCAACCTAATTGCAAAGCTGAGGCACAACATGTCCAAATGACTCCTCTTGAGCTTAATGATCTTCAGCATAGCTCAGGAAAAGCATTCCAAAAAAGAGATTATCTTGAAAGCATTGAAGGACCACATCCGGAAAAAGAAGATTCAAAAAAGGAAATCAAAGCACCATGGACTGCACTTGATGAAGAGAAAACATCAGAAGCAGAAATCAAGAAAGCTCCCTCATGGCTACCATCAACCCCTCCATGTAGTCAAGAGAAATATCAACAAAAAGAGGAAGATGAGAATGTCATGATAGAATGTGACATGAAGAATGATCCAGATCAGCAAAAGGACCAAGGATATCAGAGCTATATTGAGATATGGTTTCAGACGGTCACTAAGTTGCAGCGGTACTATCTTCCTCAGCTATGTTTGATCCCTTCAAAGTCAGATCATTTGGTCTCTGAAATCCGGATACCTGTCAAAGCATGCATTTCGAGCCTTCACATCATCTTGTCTCTAATCTCGATGTGCACATGGCTCCATTGGAAGTATTCTTACACTTGAAAATGATTTTGTTTTTCAAGTAGGGTAGGGTAGAAAAAAAAGAAAAAAGAAAAAGAAAAAATGAAAATAAGATGAAAATAAAAATCTAAGGTGAAAACCTCCTCGGAGGCGCCTTAGATTGGCTCATTGATTGAAAACCTCCATGAGGCGGTCAATGGGCTGTAAAGAAGAGAAAATAAAAAGGGAATAAGATCCCTGGGTGAAAACCTCCCTTGGAGGCGCCCAGGGCAGGCAATTAGGGTGAAAACCTCCATGAGGCGCCCTAGTTGTTTTTCAAAAAAAAAGAGAAAAGGAAAATAAAAATAAACCTAATTTCCATTGGCTAATTGCAGGTTGTAAGAAGGACATTGTAGGTCAGGAGGATCACTCAAAGCAAAGACGAAGGAATTTTTGTGCCTTCTACAGGAAGTTCTGTATTTCTACAGGAAACATCCTGTAGAACCTTTGGATGAACCAAATTCAATTTTAAAAGGGAATCTGATGGTGGGAATCTGTTGGTTATGCCTGCAAGAACCTCTGCTTCCATCCCTCACCCTTTTCCATCATTATTTCCGCCTCATTTTTCTTCTTTTATGAAAACTGTTTTTTCTACAGGAACTTCCTGTAGAAATTAGAAGAAGTTAAAAACGGATTGCAAAAAAAAGTAGTTTGGCCAACATGGTAGCTTCCTCAAGGGTTCAGAAGTCCTCCTGCACTTTTCAAACTCCTCCTCCATCATCTCCATGCCTGCATCACAGCCCAAACTCATTCTTTTTCACCATGCAAAAACTTGCAGAATGCTTTGAAGAAAAAATACATAGAACAGAATTTGTTTTTGCCCTAACTTGAAAACCATGCATCCATTTGAAAAACCGTTTTATGGGGAATTGTATAGGGGTGATGGCAACATGCCTGAGCAGTTTCAGCCAATTATGGTGCATGGTTTCCAAGAAATAAGCCTCCATCACCATCAACCATTTTTGAATTTTCTCCATATCCGTGCATCCATTTCAAAACCTGTTTCATGGGGAGATGCATATGGGTGATAGTAGCCTACCCAAGCAATTTCAGCCGATTCCAATGCACGATTTCCGAGAAATTGATCTCCATTTTATGTTTTTCTCGAAATTTGTGCATCCATTGATCGTAATTTTGCTATTGGAGGTGCATAATGATGATAGGAACATGCTCAGCAAGTTTCAGATCGATCCGATCTATCGTTCGGGAGCAATGGCAAAAGTAAGTTTTGGTCCTGTGAAAATTCAGCAGCAACAGCTCGAGGGTGCAGATCTGAACGTGGAAACGAACTCCTGCAGCTTAGATCCAGCTAGAGGATACCTGCACAAGAAAAATAACCACACATCAGAAATCAAAGAGCTTATAGCACAAAGGATCCATCATGCAACCACCGAAACAGATGCATGCAACAGCAAAAAGGACCTCACAGCAACCATTTGACTTCAGGTACATGACTAAAACTCATTCCTCTGATTGCATGAATGTAATTCGGAAACAACATGAGCAATGAGATGGTTGGGATTAAAAAAAAAATCGGTGGCCAGCTAACTGACCACCATCATCTAGTTCAATAGTGCTCGGTGGGTGAATGAGACACGTGTGCTCAGCCATCTCAAGAGGAAATCGGAAAACAGGTAGCGATCACTAGTTAAACTTCAGCGTGATTGATGGACGAGATTACAGGTAGAGAACAAATAGTTAAACACTGCAGTGGGGACCAACAGTCTGCATGGGGCCAACATGCAGTTGGCCAGCTCACCCTCCATCAACGGAAATCTTCATAAACAACCAATTGAACTCTCACCACTGTTGTTTCCAGTTTATCATAGTCCTTGCAGCTGCAACAAGCTCCATACCATCCCCATAGTAGCAAAACAAGCTTTCTCGGCCATTTTTTTAAACCCACCTACACAAGGGCGTTCTACAGGAAACAGGGGGGTCTTCTACAGGAAGTATGGCACAGCGTTTTGGAACAAAGAAACCTGAGCTTTCCCTCGTTAGATTTGGAGTTCCGAGAAGGGTAGGCTCGAAAACACTCTTCCATGCATGATATATATTTTGAAAGGTGGTGAATTGAACTGTCTGGAGCAGGAGAATTAGAGACCAGTTTACCTGTAAGTCAAAAATAGCAGTGTGATTGTGTGTTGCATGGAATTTCTCAGTTTTTTTGCATCTCTCCACGTTCCCGGCCTAAAATTCTATTATAAGGAAGGCATATGCAGCTATGAGAGCCAGCCTGTGGATGTAAATTTTAAAATTTGCATATCTGAATGTGTCCTGAGAAGAAAACTTGGTCTCTGTCCTCTATCTGTAGAAGCAAAACTCTTCCTCTCATAACCAGATAGCTGAAGAATTTTTAATGTCCTTGAGATCTCTTTCTACCAAAAAAGAAGAGAACCGAAGAAAAAACTTGGTTAGGGTCTTTTGCATGCATGAACATAATTGTTAAAACAGAGTAAGGTATCATATCAGAATTTGATGCAGGTGATCCAGGATTGTAAAGGGATGGAAATCTTAAAGTTGGTAGGGGACTTGGAGAATGGAATTAGAGTCTCACATCAAAGGAGAGACATGAAGATTATGTCACAGATCCATTGGAGCTGTCTAAATCGAGAATAGGGGAACAATACTTTGAGAGTGCTTATAAAAGCGATCAGGCTGGGAATGCAAAAATTTATTTACTGTGATGGATCAATCTTGGCAGCTGACAACCGGCTACAACAAGAAGGATTAATTGAAGGTGCCCAAAATTGTACAAATGAAGGTTTAGCAAACATTGGTGCGACTTCAAATTGACCATAAGACTAATGAGATGAAATAAGTGTAAGGTGGAAACCAGTCGTAGGTTGGACCATTCAAGGCATGTAATTAACCAACCAGGAACAATAAATTTGTGTCTTGTCATAGTACAGTCATACAATGAATAGGTGGGATATTTTACATGATCAAGAGAAATACAAGGAGCCAAATAAAAGCGAGAGGGGGAGGACAAGGCTGGATACTCAAAGAACTAATGTTGATGAGTTAGTGGAAGTGCTGAAGAAAAATAAAGGATGGCAAGGAAGAAGAACACATTGAAAAATATGAGAAAACCAATGATGAAGAAACGCAAGACATTCAGGCAAGGCAAGAACAGAGAGGAAAAGGGGCAAAGGCCAAATTGCTGAAGCCTAAAACTGTGGGAGGAACAATGGCACAAACACCCAAGAAAAAAGATTTCAGAATAGAGCAGAGAGGACTGAAAAAAGTCCAAACAAGTAAGGGCACACCCAAGGCAACCACAACACAAGTCGAATAGAAGGCACCCCCAGCCATGCAAGCCAAATCAGGGAAAATTGTTTCTACAGGAAGACAGAAAACTGCTTCTACAGGAAGCCAGAAAACGGCCACTACAGGACTTTCTACAGGAAGTCTGGGGAAAGGGCAGCAGAAGGAGAAATTGGCCGAGATTTTAGCTAGGGAGGCAGCAGTTGTGCTGGCCACCCTAAGCACATCCCCCAAGCAGAAGGAGAAGTGAAAGAGGGAGCATTCCATGTATTTTAAGGCGAGAAGGAGCACACAGATCAAAGTGGGCAGACCTAAACCACAGACAAAGGAGAAAATTGTCATTAAGGACATAAAAGGTAAACAAAAGGAGGAGGCTCCTTCAAGGATGTCCATCACCTATGAATGAGGAAGCCAAAAACCTTCACTTGGAGAGAGAGAATTTAGATAATGGACTCAAAGACAGTTCTACAGGAAGTTGAGAATTCTCTAGGAAAAGAAGCAGAGGCAGTGGGAAGGAGCAGAGAGAAAAGGATGGTTTCATTACTGAGAAGAGGACATCACTTCAAAAGCTTGGCATGACAGGGAGGCCACCAGGGCCATCAAAGACGAGGAGATAGATTAGTTGCTCAGAGGATGAGCAACACTTTCAGTAGGGGGTGATGATGAGCCCCAAAAATGGATAATTATTTGGGCTCATTCAACCTCCTAATTCGACTTAATCCACCATTCTCATTATTTTATTGCATTTTTTTGATTATATTTATGCTAATAGAGTGAATTGGGTTAGTCATTATGCCAACAAGTCTAATAGGTGCTTTGTGTAGTCTTTTTGGTCAATTTGGAGACAAAATCAAGGGGTTTAATGAGCACTTGGCAGCGAAATTCGTGGGAGAACAAGAGAGAGGATTTGTAGGAAGGTGTCCCCTTCATTTATGGGCCCTTACCTCAAATTCTCCACCATCAGCTCGGAGTTCAAGGGCCACCAAATCAATTATCCAAGGGCAGCCAAGCAAGTCAAGTAGGATTGTTGTTAACTGCAAGTTTTGGGCAGCCGAGTCCCTAAAGTTTAGGAGGACTGTTGGGGTCCTCAATTGGTATAAATAAGAAGGCTTAGGGCCTCATTTTGGTTAGCCAGTAGTTAGTCACTCTATAGTCATTTTTTATTCATTTTTTAGTCATTTTTTAGTTCGATTTTAGGCAGTAGATTAGCTTTGCTTTCAGCACATTTTCAAGTTCTCCTTGTGGACAGTTTTTGGAATGTAACATTTCTTTTGATCAATAAATATGAATCCAGCTTTGCACCAGCTCTAAATCTCTCTTAGGAGGCTATAGCTCTTGGGCTTGGGCCCATCTCAAGCACCCAGTACCTCCTTTCTTTACTTTCATGTGTCTTTGCTGCATTCTTAGAATAAAATATGTTATTTAGATTTAAATATTGTTTTGTTATTTAGGTTGTTTTTGATGAGTAAAATAGATTTTCATGCTCAGATTTAGTTGATAGGTTGTTAACAGAAAAAGCTTCAAGAAAAGGGCCATCAAACATCTGTGGTTTCACTTCTCACTCAGTGGGATCAGGAGCTATGACTAGGATGACTTTGCTACCCACAAAAACACTGATTTCGCTTTGCCATGCAATCACTAGTGTTTGATCTTCATGTGTAGAAGTTGGTTACAAGTTCAGAATTCCATTTGCTTAGTTTCATGAGTTAAAATACATGGTTTCATTGTAGGTCACACTTCTTTTCATTCTCTTTACTGACAGCTAGCAAATTAGGTCAATGTAACTAGGTCTTTGAATTTACAAGTCTTTGTTGGTTCAGATTGGAAAAACGACTTGCAGAGCACCAGTACCACTCCTTCATCTGGTTATTCTCCATCAGCACCATCCACTCCACCCTCTACTTAGAATCCTTACCTCACGTTTGCCACATTTGCTCACATAACCCTAGTTTTTGTACATCATTGTTTCAACCTTCTTTGAGCCAACTTAGCTATCTACACCTTCTCACCACTCCATCCACCAGTCCTTTGGCCACTTCAAACCCCTATCCTACCTCCATATCCATTCATGCATCTTCCCTCACTCACCCATCCTCCAAAATCCAATTTCTGAACATCCTGTAGAAATTTCTGAACATCCTGTAGAAATTCCTGAAACATCCTGTAGAACCCCTGTAGACTTCCTGTAGAAGCTCACGAATGAGGTTTCTTCATAGCCAAACTCTGTGAAACTCTCAGGAAGGGTTCTAGGGACCCCTTAGGACCTCTTCTAACCTTCCCAACCTCCTGCAAGCATTTTCTCCCACCGATCCACCTCTGCACAGTCAAAAACAATGAAAGCATATGCATGATGAAGCTGATGACTTAATCAAAAATACAAAAAGATGTTTTCTTCAGGTAGAGGTAGTCTAGACACATGTATTCTACCTTCATAGAAGTAATGGCATCCCTTCCAGTAGTTTTCATTCTCTCCTTTGCATTAGTAGGACTAGCTGGTAGAATTAGGGTTTTCTAGGGTTTGCGTTACTTTTTGGCTTTCAGTTTCTTTCTGCAAGTAGATTAGCCTTCTTTGAGTTAGCTTTCGTCCATCAGTTAAAAAGCTTCTTCTCAAAGCTCATAGAAGTTGGCTTAAGCTCCTAGTGGACTTGTGCCAGCTGACCAAGTGACAGTTGTGGCAAGAGCTAGTACTTGTGCATACAACACCGTCGCTTCCAAGTTTGTTACGAACTACTGGGTTGATAAAATTAAAGAAGGGAGTTCCAAGAGTTGCAGTATTATTGCTGCAATACTGAAGCCCACCAAAATGCATGGAGCAGAAGGAAAGGCCATAACACCTCACATCAAACGCATTTGGATCCCAGGTAAGTGACTAACCTGCTCCTCTGTTTGCATTGGTATAATGAGAGAGCATGCAACAACAATGAGATGGTTGAGGCTGGTTGGGGTTGAGGTGGCCAGTTAACTTGGTCACCTTCACCCAGTTGACTTCACTCATCCCTAGATGTCACCACACGTGCGCTTAGTTAAACTCAAGACAGATGTCAAGGACAAGTAGTGAAGGCAGTGGGAACTCTGATGCAATCATGAGGGGTGATTACAAGGAAAGGGAAATGATGACAAGGTAGGTGGGGACCAACGGTCCGAATGGGGCCAACGTACACTTGGCCAGCTCACCCTCCATCACCGGAAATATCCATAAAAAGACATAAGTACTCCTCACCGAAGCACTCTCACCACCTTTCTCCTTCATTCTCTCCTCGAAACTCCACTCCTGCGACCTTCTTGTGCCCCTATAAGCCTCGTACCCATCGTTCTCTGCTAATCTCTCCAATATCCCTACTCTTGGCATTCTACAGGAGCACTTACAGGTTCTACAGGAGAACCTATAGGAATCCTATAAGAGGGCTGGCAGTGTTCTACAGGAGGGCCAGTAAGCTGTTTTGGAGAGGAAAAACACGGTTTTTAGCACAATTCTCAGGCTGCAGAGGTAGGTTCTTAGCATACCTCCATTGAATATCAAAATATGCTAACAATGGTTTAGTTTTTGAGGAGAAAATAGAACTATTGGGTGGAGGAATTTCATAAAAGAATTGCTGCTTATTTCTTAAAAAAACACAGTCTCTGTCTCTCTGTTTCTCTTAAAAAAAAATTTGTTCTCCCCATTTCCATAGTTGGTTTTCCAAGGAAGCATAGACAAAATTATAGGAGGTTTCATGAGGAAGAATCCAACCAACTCCTCCAGGCTCGATGCACATCCCCAAGTAGTGGACACATTCACAAGAGCCAATTGGATGAACCTTTTTGAGAAATTCCAAGGGTTTCATGAGGAAATTGCTCAAGAATTTTCCCACTCTTTGGTCCCTCACTCTAGAACACATGCCACTATCACTTTTAGAGGCCTTTCCATTGAGTTAACCCCTAAATTTATCAGTAGGATCACCACCCTTCCTCTTGGGTTTCCTTGGAGTAAGGATGAAAAACCAATTGGCTAGGCTGCCAAGAAGAACTTCCTCCAAAACAATGAAACCCATATAGAAGATAAGAATGGCATAAGAAGGGCTAGCATACCATACCCTTGGGATGAAGTTAACTATCAGATAATCAAGTATATTTCTTGCGAGGGGAGGTATAGCATTCTCTATGGTTACCACTTTAGAATCATGCATGAATTAAGGTATGGCATGGACACTCCAGCCCCTCAGAAGCTCCACATCCCTTACTTCCTCCTGCAATCACTCATTGACTCCAGTACTAAAGTAAAAGCAGGAAATGCAGACCAGCTAGCTCACCATGGGTTAATCAAAATTTTAGTGGAATAAGCCCTCCATACATTTACAATCCCCATAGCATGGGAAATTTTTCGAAACATGACTGCTGAAGATGACATAAAGGCACTTACCTATGATATTAGCCCACTGGTAGTGAGGAGAAGAGCAGCAAGAGGGAGAGGGACAAGAAACTGGTGATTTAGAGGAACAAGAAGGGAAGAAGAAAGAAACCAAAAGAGAGAAGGAGAAAACAGAGCAAAAAGAGACAGAAACAAAGACATAAGGAGGAAAAGGGGTAGAAAAGACAGAAGTGTCTCCTAAAACCCTAGAAAGAGAGGTAGCAGCTATTCTCACTGCCCTTAGCACCCCAATTAAACCAAAGCAAAAGAGGAAGAGTTATACCTCAATGTATTTCAAGCCTATGAAGAGCACAAGGATCAAAACATGGAAACCCTAGCCTTCTTCTAAAGTGCCTATTGTTATTGAAGATTCACCCTCTACCCAAAGAAAAGAATCCCCTTCCAAGGCACCTATTACTTATGAAAGGGGGACTACTAGATCTCCCATATGGAAAGAAAAAGTAGAACTACAGGACTCAAAAACAGTTCTACAGGAGGCATAGACTATTCTACGGGAGACCCTGTCAAAACTACAGTTGATCGAAAAACTTGAAAAAAGGGTAGAAGGACAGCCACAGGGGAAGGAAGAAGAAATAGAGGCCTAATAACCTGACCCCCAACCTAATTTTGAATCTTACTACATTCTTCTTGAGGGGCGGAGAATCATTCCACAAAAATTTGCAATTCCACTATTCTTTGAGTTGGAGAAAGAAAGAATAAGGACCCATAGGTGGATGCAAATAGCCAAATCCAAAGGATTTGAGGATATTGGCCACATGGAGGACAAACTTAGAGAAATGGGGAGAGAGTTAAGTGTTGTCAGACATAGAGAAGCAATCATAAAGAGTCACTTGGAAATTGAAAAAGAATTGCTAAGAAGACAGCTGCAAGAGAAAGAGACCCAACTGGCATGCATGACCAGCTGGTCCATGGAGGCATTGCAATGTAGGACACCAGCAAAATCCTATGGCCTGTATCTCAAGGACCGATGGATGCAATTTCAAATCAAGACTTTGGCATAAAGAGGCACAATGCCTTTCCAAGATTACAAGGAGTTTATGGACCTGTGCGACCAAAGCACATCAAAAGATAAGGCAAAGATGGTAGAATTCTATTTGCATAACATGGTCCTCACAGACATGAATGTGTGGGACCCCAATGCTAGGCTAAGGGACTTGCAACTAATGGCCATGGCCTCATGGATGAACCATGAAGAGTTAAGCTCATCAAAAATAGGAAAGTTGATGATAAAGGAGAAGAATGAGCCCTTAATGATCAGAGCTGAGCCATCATACCCCACGGAACTCATCACCACACATAACTTGCTTCCACATAATCCTAAAATTGCCCCTAGATATATCTATGGCCAGGCTCAATCCGTTGCATATTTTGAGGATATGGAAAGGCTACTTGGGGATGATTGTGTGCATGCTTGTATGAGGAGATGGAACACCTTAGCACACAGTTTGTAGACTAGGGAGTATCACTCTCCAATGAGGATGAAAGAGGCATTAAGGAGAGTACCAATGTACAAGCACTCCATGCAGAGGCTATGGGTCAATTGGATTGGCCTCAAATTGAGTCCCCCACTGCTACTAGGAATACTAGAAGGCAGAAAAGAAGAAGAAGAGCAACAATAGTGGGAATAGCTAGACAGAAAGGTAGGATTCTATGACAAGGAGGAGGAGACCACATCAAAGGCATGGGATGCTAGGCAGCCCACCAGGGCCATCAAAGATGAGGAGATGGACAAAGTTGTTGAGAGGATGAGAAACACTTTTAGTAGGGGGTGATGATGAGCCTCATAAATGGGTAATTATATGGGCTCATTTTACCTCCTAACCTAGTGAAATCAACCATTCTCTTAGCTTATTGCATGATTTTCTGATTATATTTATGGTTATAGAATGAGTTGAGTTAGTTATGATGCCATGGGGTCTAATATGTGTTTAATGTAGATTATTGATGATTTTTGTGGTCAAAGTTAAGGATCCAGTGGAAAAATGGTAGCAATAACTCAAAGTGGAAAAAGGAGAGGACTTATAGGAGGGAATCCCCCTCATTTATTACTCCTCAGTTCGAACTTCGCTTCATTCAGCTCGGAGTACAAGCAACCAAGTCATGCATTAGCAGGCAACAGAGCAAAGTGGAGGATAATTGATGTTTATCTCGAGTTTTGGGAGCCAAGCCTCCCTGATTTTGAGGAAGCTGGTGGGATATTCATTTGTATAAGTAGAGAGGCCTAGGGCCTCACTAGGGAGTTGGTCAAATTTTTGTTGAACTTTTGCTACAGTTTTGCCTATGTAAACTCTGCTCAACTTCGAGCTTATTATTTTGATAGTTCATGTAATCTTGCTATTGTTGTGGAAATAAATATGGAACTCTTTTTGAGTTAGCACTGAGTTACCTCAGAGGGCTGAAGCTCTTGGGTTAGGGCCCAATCCATGTAGCCAAACTCTTCTTTACTTGTATTTATATGTTTCATTTCAGTTTGTAGATTAGGTTGCTGTTAGATGCATTCCTTTTATGGTTAAGAATAGGTTGCTTTTGATAATGCAGTAGTTTGCTTCCATTTATGCTTTCTATAGTAGGTTAAGCAATGATAAAGAAAAGGTTCGAAAGGCTAGAAACAGTGCCTTGGCCTCTCTTCCTCCCTTTGGGACAATGATTTGAGGCAAAGACCCTCTTGCTACCCCAAAAACACATATCTTCCTCCTTCATAGGACTTCTAGTGTTTGTGGCCTTCTAGTTGGTTCATAATCTAGTTTTATTTGCTTCAGGACTTCTTCATCATGTTTATTTCCTTATTTGCAACAATCTTCTTTCATGCTTTTATTTCATGCAATGGTTATCAACATTTTAACCATAGATCATAGTTTACTTTGACGCAAAAACTCTGTTTTTTTGATGCACTTATTTCCTTGCTTGCTTAATCTCATTGGTTGACTGTCAGTTGTTTATGTAGTAGATATCTTCTAGTAGTAGTCTAGCCTATCATCCATTCCATCATCCATCTGATCCATGCCCTACAGGTCGCCCAAGTCTCCCTTCAATTATGCCTTAGTTTCCTACATTTTCCATAGACTTTCCTCTCTCTCCTTGAGAAAATCCAATCATCTTTCTCTCTCCTAATGATTCTTGGTAGACCCTAGTTGCCATAAAACTTCATTCCAACCTTCATCTACCTTTCCCACCCACTCTCACACCTTCAATACAGTGAAAACTTCTCTCGGTCCCCTCCTGTAGGCCTCTTATAGAACGGTGTTTTTCCTCTTATAGATTTCCTGTGTCCTCCTGTTGATTTTCCTGTAGGCTTTCTTTTGAAGGCTGAGTTTGGGAAAAGCCTCCAAAAGGCCACCTGAGACCTCCTAGGACCCATCCACACCATCCTACATCCTCTCAAGTCCCAAAACCGCCCTCCATCGCCACCTATTCGCTGCCACATCCACAAACAAATAAATTACATGCATGACAAATTCACATATTAATACATAAAACTCCAAAATGATGTTTTTTGCTCATTTACTTTCAGAAATAGCTTAGGTATATGTTGTTTACTTCCTTGCGTAGATAATGGCATTTTTTTCATGGTTTTCATAGTGTTTTCTGCAAAAGTAGGATTAGTGGTTAACTAGGATTTCCTTGGTTTGCTTTACATTTCAGTCTTCCTTTCTGCAAGTAGAATAACATCAATAGAGTAATATATTTTTCCTTCCATGACATATAAAGCTTCTTCTGGAGTCCATAGAAGTTGGCTTGAGCTCCTAGTGATCTTGCACCAACTCACTAAGTGATAACTTGCAGTAAGAACTAGTACTTGTGCATACAGCATCGTCGCTTCAAAGATTGTTATAAACTACCGGGTTGATAAGAGTAAAGTAGGCAGCCCACGAGTTGCAGCATTATTGCTACAATACTGGTGGTCACCAAACTCCACCAGATCCCAAGTGTCATTTTTGTGCAAAAATGCCATTTCATCAAACATGGCCTCTCTCCAGAGTTTTCCATCCTATGAATCTACTTCTTCCTTCATAGTTTTGGGATCATCATCAGTAATAGATAAAGCAAAATTTGAACAAAAAGTAGATGGACTATACCTTTCTGGCTGCCTTATTTCTCGAACTAGTCTTCGCACAACTGGATTTTGTGGCTCTTCATCTTCTGATTCCTCTTCTGCTGTAGAGTCTGATTCTTCCTCCTTAATCTTAACTCTATCTTCTCAAGTTCTTTTGATGGGATTTCATGTTTAATAACATATTTCACCTCTCTGAACACCACATCTTGATTGTACACAACCTTCCTTGTTACTGGGTTCCAAAGTTTATAACCCTTTAAACCATCCTTATAGCCAATAAAGATGCACTTTTCATATTTACTATCCAACTTTGTTCTTTTCTGCTTTGGAACATGTACATATGAATCAAATCCAAATACCCTTAGATGTGAAAGAGAGGGTTTCTTACCAGTCCATACCTCTTGCAGAGTCTGTTGAGTCTTGAAAATGTCATTCATTTGCATTACACTTTCACTATTATGTCCATTATATCACCTCCATTTCACCTCCATTTCACTACTATGTCACCACATTCATCCCACTTTCATTATCATTGGGCCACCTTTATGTTTTTCCAATCTTTATTATTTCTAAGCCTTTTAAGTGAATTTGTGGTTAAACATTAGAAAATAATGTGCATATGCTTATACCTAACAAATGGGTTGAGGTTGTTGACATGTGTAGGTTGAAAGGAGACTTCTAGAAGACCCTTATGTGGCACCCCAAGGCCAAATTCGAATTTGGTTGGAAAGAATCATGGGATCATGAGGATATGTGTCACATCTCCTAATTGTATTGTAACTCTAAGAAGACATGTGTCTTATCAGTTCCTATTTTGATTAGGACTCTAGAGGTAGAGGGAGAGATTCATGGATTCTCATTAATGAGATGGCTCTCATCTTTTTGTATAAATAGGAGATCTCTCTCCTTCATTTGCTAGTCTTCCCTTTTATTCTTTTCTTAGTCCTTTTAGCTTGTTAGTCCCATGGCTTTTGAAAGCTTTTGTACCTTGTACTTTTGAAGAAATTGAATAAAGCTTTGATGTTCTCAACATGGAAGGAGATGTGAAGTAGATGTCATGGAGCATATTAGGATGTAAGTAGAGTAGATTTCATTTTGTAAATATTGCTTTGTAGAATGTAAGGTAGATTAGATTTTTCATTCATGCAATTTCAATTTATGCAAGTGTGTTTAATTTTATTTTGATTTCATGACTAGTGGCATGTGTGATCATCTTGTCTATGTTGCTGACCTTTATTTTTCTAGTTTGATTTTCATTAGTATCATTTCTTTAACTTGCACTTCACTTTTTGCTCTTAGATATCAAGTTGTTCATCTATTGATGGTTCTTTCTCCATAATCAAATAACTTTATTGGAGCCAAAATATCACTTAGTATAGCTTGGTTTAGTTTTCTTTAAGACTCACATTGCTGACTTGTTCATAACTGTTATCACATGATAAATCTAGCTGAAAGGCAAAAAGGTTAAGAAAAGGTTAAAGTAGTGTGATTTGTCTCCTTTATGTAGTGTCACTTAGATTTCACATTTCATTTTCATTTTAAATCAGCAACAGAGATACTGGGCCAATGTCATTTAGTCCTTTATTTGATGTTTTTATTTTCCTTTAAGCATTTGATTTCATAGGTGGAAGGGGGCCCCTGCCTTGTATAGTTGTCACTTTAATTTCTTGCATTTCTTTTTCTGATTTTCATGTATATTAATGTACAGTTTGAATTACTGCATTTTATTTTCTTTTTAACATGTATATTATTGTACATAAATTTCTTTCAAGTTGATTGTAGATTAGTGATGCACATAGCCTTTTAATGAACTAATGACGTGATAGAATCATCTTGTCCTTTTGCTGAAGCAGCAAGGATACTGGGTCTCATAGTCATTCTCTCATTATTTGATTATTGCATTTTATTTTGATTGAACTAGTTGTATATTTACACTTTTGTTTAAATACTAACTCCATCAATAACATGTTTTAAGTTCTTTTGAAGTGCTAAGTTTTGGAAATTACCATTAGAGACATAGGCCTTGTCTTGAAATCTTTATCCATACTTGTCCTTTAAAAGTATTCTTAAGACCTTAGAATAGGATTTCCATTTGCATTAAACCCTTTAGAAAACCAACAAGAACAAAACCCCAAAAACAACATAAACTATAAAACAACGAAGTAAGAGAAAGGTTAACTAAGCACATATAGTGCACCACACTTCATCAGTTTACGATACCCGGATTGATAATTTATGTAGAGCAATTTAAGACGTTAAATTGACTAGACATTTTGGCGCCGTTGCCGGGGAAGTGTAATTAGGAGACCTTATTTCTTACATTTGAAAAAAATTAACAATTCTTGAGTATGGTCTCCTCCTGCACTTTGTGTGATCTAGAGGATCAGAAAAAGGATTGTTAAGTAAAAAAAGAAAAAATAATAATTCTTGAGTATGCTCTCCTCCTGCACTTTGTGTGATCTGGAGGATCAGAAAAAGAATTGTGAAAAAAAAATATAGGAGACAAAATAAACTTCATCACTTCAATTGATTCAAGAGAAAAAAAAAGAAGAGAAAAATAAACTTCATTTCATTTCCATTTTCACTCCATGCCATCCATTTCATCAATAAAAGTTATTTCCCCATGATCATTTCCATTAAGATTGCGTAACTATCTCTATTTAGCTAAGTGGTTACTGTGATACTGGTTTCCGCAGCTGATACCAGGTTTCCGCAGCTGATACCACTCTGTTTTTCAAACTTACAGTCAAGATGTTAGTGCAATAAAATGAAAATGCAGGTATGACTATGCAAATTGAGCCCCAAAAACCATACTGAGGATATTTTCATTGTCATGGGGGAGTGGCGAAGAGGCATCCAAGATATATTCATAACTCGATGTGTTCCTCTGTTGTCATGTATCCCAAAGGCTTTCCCAAAATCTTCATGAATGGACTATTGCCTTTATTGTTGTCATCCAAGGAAGACTTCTTACTGTTATCTATAGAACGCATCCGTAATTGATTGTAAGAATTTCTAAGACATATGTTCAGCGAACACAAATACGGGGTGGATTATAGTTGTGCTGCTCATTCTGTTGTCTAATCCGAGAGCGGAAAAATGATCACTTGTTGTCAAAGACGAGATGTCTTGTGCATAAGAAAGTAATGTTGGCTGTTGCGTAGGAAAGGGAGAAGCAGCCTAGGTTCATATTCTGCATAAAGCTCCACCTGGAGTGTTATAGACATTTTTGTGCCTTACAGCATGAAGCATGAAATGTCCATAATCTAAGGGATCCAAAGTCCCTAAACATGTTGTTCCTACCCCTAGAGGAACAAGGTCAGCAAACCACGGCACTAAATATCAGTTCTCCACCTGAAAACACTCAAAAACAAGCAAATTCTGGATCATGTCAACTGCTCCACTGAGCATCTGCGCTGAATGTCAAGTGCTCCACTCTGTACCTGCGTTGAATGTCAACTCCAACAAAGGCTACCTGCGCTGAGCGAGATTTGACATGTGGAAGTCTCATTCCTCAATGTGTCAGTGCCCAGGAAGCTTCCAAAGTGACACTTGGATCAAGGAATTCGCCTAGTGATGAGTAGGAGGTTCTTAATCTCCAAGTGGAAGCAAGGATCTCCAAGTGGACTCAAGGACTGAAGAATAACTGAAGTGGGAGAGGACACTAGTCAGCTCTCAAGCTGACTCATCATTTCTCCAAAACTCCTATATATAGAGCTCTCTCATGAGGTCTAGGGAGGCTGGAATATGGTGAATGTAAGGAAGTGATGTTGGTTTGAGTTTAGAGCTATTGGGTGATTGCTTTGAAGGAGGTGAAGAGGAGATTTCTTTCTGCTGGGAGGTGTTGCTGGATTGGGCCTCTTATGGTTGTAACACTTCCTAAACTTTACTTCTTCCATTAATAAAGCATTTGAGGTTCTTCTATATGCATGTGTCTCAATGGTGTATTGTCATACTTGTGTATTTGATTTATTCTAATCCTCGAATCAATTATGAATGTATGCTTCTTGTAGTTTCCCTCTCTTGCCCTTTTGCAGGATCTTTGTGTAGCTGGGCCAGTGAAAGAGCAAGGAGCTGGGAGCAAGCAGCAAGGAGAGAAGATCGGATCAATCATTAGCGAAAGACATCGGTTAGTGGATCCCTTTCTCCCCTATTTTACTTTCATAAAGAAGAAATCTTAGATAGCTTTGCTTCGGTTGTTGCTGAGGTACTATCACCCTTAGAGTGGGATAGGGTCATTCCGTATTGGATACTTTTCCCTACAACAAATTGGTGACTCCGCTGGGGATCGTATCTTGTTGGTTGTTTGTGTTTTTGCTATTCATTTCATAAACACAGGGAGTACCGAATCGAACTGCATTTGGATCTTTCAAATGCAAAGTAGAGGGCAGCTACTCTAGCTCAGTTTCTGGGCATGTTTATGATTTGAAGAGCTGATCCACAAGGACTCTGAACAGCTCTTAGTGATAGCTTTTCATCCTCCTAATTACCCTTTAGTGTGTACTTGATTGATAGCTTCTGATTTGGCCAAAAACTGTGAATTTTTGAGCAATCTGTGACCCGGAAACCAAGAGAATCTCAAGTTTCTCTCTTTAGTGCAGGCACTGTGAAGGCAGTCTGCATTTCAGCGCAGTTCCTGAAGGGGCTACCTGCATTGAATGTCAAACTGACAGTGTACTACCTGCGCTGAACCAGTCTTGCCTTGTGCTACTGGGGTTCCCTGCTGTTTCTTGCCCTGTTTTCATCCTTATTTTTGCAGCCTGTTATCAGTCAATGTACCTATCTGAAACCAACTTTCCTTGCCACTATTCCGCCTTAGTTGTATAAAGAAACTATGATTGTTCTTTGTGTATTTCTTACATCATTTGTAGTTTCCCATAACGAAAAGTGAAACTAGTCTTGCTGTGGCCTCTTAGATCTAGACCTGTGATAAGTGTCGTATTGATCTTAAGAGTTAGTTTGTTTGCTGTTCATAGCTGATTGAGCTTTTGCTTTCGTCATATGGTTTGAATTTATGTATTTCTAGTGTTGAAACAAGTAAATCTTAAGGTGTCTTTTGATTTTGGACAAGCTTGTTTGCTTTCACTTGAAATTGAATTCAAAATTATACAACAGCTTTCTTTTTGTAATACATCAACATTAAGAAAGAGAAAAGAAATACCTGCATTGTGCATGTGCATTTTGACAGTTTGCATGTTGATTTAGTTGAAAGTGCATTAGTGTGTGCTCTATGATCTGTGTGAAAAGATGATGTCTTTCTTTTCCCTCAGTAGTTAAGATTTTCAAAGTTGAAAGATTGAAAGCTTGCTTATCATCTTAGACTGCATTTAGGAAGTTGTATTATACATCTCGTGGTGATCCATAAAGGCAAACTGCTAAACAAGATCAACTTAAAATGAATTGAATTTACATAACAACGCTTTGAAACATAACGCAAACACATAGAGGTCTAAGCTAGAGACGTGTTCCGGCGTCGTTAAACGTGATATCTTAGCGTTGAGTGGTTGGGTGATTCCTCCACGGTGAAGCGATAAGTATCAATACGGACTTGTGCTCCCATGTACCGTCGCGTATATATTGGGAGACCCCTATAGGAACAAAGCCTTTATCCATAGGAAACCGTGTCGGCCGCCCTACTGATCGCAATGCAGTGAACACAGCATTCACGAAGATCGACCACCCGTACCGTAAAACGTATTCTGTGGTTTTGCGAAAGGTTTGGCACACCCTCTGCCTAGATCTCCAGAGCAGTTTCTTTTGGCCTTTTTCAAACTCTATAACTGAAAAAGTCCATCCGAGCATTTGTCACTTCGGGCTCGTTAAAACATCGAAGGAGACTAGAGTCATCTTTAGCTTTTTCTCGACTCTTAAAAAGTGAAAAAGCAAGTTGTGTCTAAGGCGTCGTTATAAAATTTATTTTAAACGGAACATAATCACCTCCTATTACTGCGTTGATCTGTAGGTTGAGAACATGGAACGCCCCAACCAAGGAATTCCCCATGATGGAAATCCTAGTCCTTTCTCCTCTTGGGGAGAAGTTGGTGCGCCCCACATGGCCACATTGTCGCTTCCAGGACTGACAATTGGCCTGCCAATTTGGCTATTCTCAACCAATGTAGTTCAGAACACCATGGTTCCTGAACAGTTGAGTCAACAGTTAGATCAGTCTAGAGCTGCCCACTAGCCTTCTACTTCCTATAACTCTTCCTCCAATCCCTCGTCTTCGCAAGGTAGAGCCGGCAAAAGCCAAGCTCCCATGGAGAAGAAGGAGAAGAAGAAGAGAGAGAAGAAGAAGAAGGAGCCTAAGGCGACTGGGGGCAAGCAAAAGACATCTGACAAAAATCCACACACAGCATAGACCGGGCCTAAATCGCCATGTGTCATATGTAGAGGAGACCACTTCCATAGAGATTGTCCCTGTATTCCCCGAATACTAAGGGACTGGTCCCCTCGTTTGCACAATTCGGGAGCATCAACCTCTGATAGCCATGTTGAATGCTTACCGTCAACTAGCGAAAGTGAAGGTTCAAGACAAAGAGGGGGAGTAAGATCCCCCTGCAGACTGTGTGAAGGCGATCATGCCATCCATCGTTGTCCCTTCTTAGACGAAGCGAAGAGAGTTTTGGAAGATCGTCCGGTTTCACCGTTAAGACTTCCTCCTGGATGCAAAAAACTCGTGCCAAGTCCTTTGTTGGTTGAGAATACAGCTGGCCCGCTCAAGTGGTCGGCTGAAGCGTCAGTCACTGAAAATGAACCTACTGAATCCAGACCGGACGAAAGTCCAAAGGTCGAAACGGCAGTTGACCCGGTTCTCCCTTCAGAAGTTTCATCTTCAAATGACATCGTCACTGAAGACTCATCTTCAAATGACACCCTCACTGAAGAGAATAAGGATGACACCATCCAGATTCTTTTCATTAACACAGACTCTGATGAGCATCAGGGCAATGCGCCCATTCCTTTATTGCAGGAAGGAACATCGTCAGGGTCATATCCGGCCGTATATTCGGTTCCACCACCAAGCAACCTGGTTGTATCCTTTGATTGGAATCAACTAGGTAGACCCCGGTTGCCAGCCAGTATACCATTCAGAATCATAGTCCAAATCTACAGAATGGCAATGGCTGGCACTATCATTGATGAAGGGGCATCTGTGAGTATCCTTTCCTCTATTGCTTGGAAAGCACTGGGTTCCCCGGCGCTTTTGCCTGAGATAAGAAATCTCTCGGGTTTCGACAAAGGAACCAGTCGACCATTAGGGATCCTCCCCAATGTGCCTGTTGCATTGAAAGGGAAGACCGTTCAAATGAACGTGATGGTCGTTCAAGGACCCTTGGATTATAACCTACTCCTTGGACGAGACTATATATATTGCATGGGAGCAATAGTCTCCTCACTCTTTAGAGTAATGTGTTTTCCACACGAAGGAAGAATGGTCAAGCTCGTAGACCAACTTTTATTTCCGGGATCACGCATCGCAAATAGTCAAATACCAACCCTGAATGGTCTATTCAATCAAGAAATGTCTCCACCCCTAGTCCTTCTTCCCGATGAGTGCGAGTGATTCGGAAAAATAGGACTGGAACCCAGGGGGCATGCATCTTGGTCTGCTTTAGGCAGAGAAAACCTTGGGTATAAGGTAGAATTTCCGCGGGAGAATATGACTAGTCCGTACCCCGTCCGAAAAGGAGAGAGGGTTGTTCTAGATTCTTCTGTCAAGGTTATGTGAGTGGAATAATCTGCTTTTCATTCACCGTTGTCTATTTAGGTAGACAGTGCCGAGGAAATGTTTTCGTTTGAAGAAGTTAACAAAACAATCTTTGGGTAACCAGAAAGAGGCAAGCCTCCCTCAATAACGCAAATGTTTTGTCTTTGAGTAGTGTTCTTCTCTTGTCGTAAGTAGATATTCTCTTGTCGCAAGTAGCTGTTCTCTTGCGATCTTGCAAAAGATCTGTTAAAAGTTGGGCCGACGGGAAGACAAGTACCGCGTAAGACCCCTTAAAAATAACGAGAAGACAAGTATCGTTAACATTAGACTGGCAAGACGACAAGTAGCTGTGAACACCCAAAGAAAAGCAGAGGTGGGGGAGAGGAGGGGCAGCCTTGAAATTGTATTTTATACCTGGGGGCATGCAAACCTTTTGGAGTGCAAGCAAAGAGCGGTTATTTATCTGTTTTTGGGATTAGCCGTTTCCGAACTTGCATAAAGGAAGGATATGGAGTAGAGCTCAGTGAGATGAAACTCCTTAAAAAATAGAGATCTCACAGGGGACATTTCTTATCTTATCACTGGTATATCGAGCAGTTTTAGCACATAGTTCATGCTCGTTAAAAAATAAACGCAAGATCCGAGTAGTTTTAGCACATAGTTCATGCTCGTTAAAAAATAAACATAAGATTGTGAGCAGGCTTTCCCTTAGAGTTCAAGCTCATCCAGAAAAAATGAACTGGTAAATAACCATTGTGATCGTAAATTTATCAGCCATAAAAGCCTTGGTCATGTTTGCACCTGTCACCTCCACCGTCATTTGGCCAATTGTTCACCTCCATATGATTGTTTACCCATTTTGAGGAATAGCTGCGAAGAGTGATTTCACCTAGCCATCCTTGTGACACTGCCGTGATTGGAAAATTCCAACCTGTACCTGGAATCTGCTGCTATCCCTGTTTATCACTCGTTCCTCAAAAGACGAGTCTTCTTTAAGCTCTTTTCACCTGACTCGTAAAATATGAAAAGTTTGCCGAGTTTTGGCCTTCCAGCTCGTTAAAGTGACCGGAAGAGCTATCCCTCCTCTAGATTTTAATCTTTTTGGACCTGAGGGATTATTGCACAAAATGATCGAGCGCTTGTTTTGTTCGGCTCGTTAAAAGTACCGAAAACTCAGCCCTTCTGTATTATTTTATACTTTTTCGGACTTAAGGGATTAGATGACGAAAAAGGAAGTTTGGAGTTAACTTTCTGTACCTTTTCAGACTCTCTAAAAATGAAAAGGACCGAGTTTTCCTTGTCGTTAGACTCGTTAAAATGATTAAATAGCGACAAACTTGTCTTTAGACGAGAACGAGTTTCCCTATCGCTAGGCTCGTTAAAACATAGCGATGGGCTTGCCCGAAGGGCAGGTTATAGAACAAGCATATGTTATCCTCCTCAAGCTTGACAAAAATAAAGAGGTACTGGTCAGAAATGACTGGGGAAAAATTGGGAGAACCTCAAAACTTTAATGGTAGCAAGTCGATCTTGAACATGACACTTTTCCTCCATACCACATCGGGTTGGGTTGTTTCATTCACCGGTCTCATCACCATGGTCTTCGCCAAACCATCCACATTTGGGGTAATGCTACCGATCCATCGCATCAGTGTCGTTATATGTTCAAGAGATGTCGTTCAGAAAGAGTCAACCGTGTCCCATCCACTACCATACATTATCCTTCATCCATTCATGACCGCCACCCTGAATCATATGTCACAGATTGTTTTCACCTCCACTAAAATCATTAGCTCCGTTCCGTGTCACTGATGTGGGATTCATTAAGGCCCTCCTTTGACGGATCGCTTCTTGTCGACTTCAGCTCATTATCCAAGAAGTCGATCTAGGAACAACCCCTTCAGTACTTTGAAGCTTGCATGCCTCAATGGCAAGTTTCTCACTTCCGGCGACAAGTATACATCAATGACCTTCGACCAGAAGATTTTGCGTGGTGTTCGACGCCAAGTCCTTTATTCACATCAAGTGAATTGTACTGCAGTACCTTGAGGGTCATTATCATTATTGGTGATTCCTCTCGCGCTTGTTAACAGTTTACATCATTGACCGGTAATCAAGTGATGTCTTTCCATGTTCGACTTCAGCGCAATTCTCACATGGATCGACTTGTACTTAGAGTGAAGATCGAACGAGTTTGAAGACCCCGGATCTAGTTTCATCCATCCGGGCTGCGATATATATTCAGGAAATATAAAGACATTTGACATGTACATCATTGCAGCAGATGATCATCCTACTCAAAGGATGATAATTTCAGCAGAGAATTATCAGTCTACCATCAGACAATCGTCTGTTCTATGTACCAAAATGAATTTATAAAGCTGAGCATGGAATGCCCGCCTCAGCTAGATCATGAAAGTAGAATGAAAAATAATGTATTGTATTGTATTTTATTACAGGTCACCTCTCAGCGATTGAATGAACTTCGGATCCTCCTGATAAAGCATTTCACCCGATAAACGACCTCATACTTTAGGGGGCAACTGTTATAGACATTTTTGTGCCTTACAGCATGAAGCATGAAATGTCCATAATCTAAGGGATCCAAAGTCCCTAAACATGTTGTTCCTACCCCTAGAGGAACAAGGTCAGCAAACCACGGCACTAAATATCAGTTCTCCACCTGAAAACACTCAAAAACAAGCAAATTCTGGATCATGTCAACTGCTCCACTGAGCATCTGCGCTGAATGTCAAGTGCTCCACTCTGTACCTGCATTGAATGTCAACTCCAACAAAGGCTACCTGCGCTGAGTGAGATTTGACATGTGAAAGTCTCATTCCTCAATGTGTCAGTGCCCAGGAAGCTTCCAAAGTGACACTTGGATCAAGGAATTCGCCTAGTGATGAGTAAGAGGTTCTTAATCTCCAAGTGGAAGCAAGGATCTCCAAGTGGACTCAAGGACTGAAGAATAACTGAAGTGGGAGAGGACACTAGTCAGCTCTCAAGCTAACTCACCCTTTCTCCAAAACTCCTATATATAGAGCTCTCTCATGAGGTCTAGGGAGGCTGGAATATGGTGAATGTAAGGAAGTGCTGTTGGTTTGAGTTTAGAGCTATTGGGTGATTGCTTTGAAGGAGGTGAAGAGGAGATTTCTTTCTGCTGGGAGGTGTTGCTGGATTGGGCCTCTTATGGTTGTAACACTTCCTGAACTTTACTTCTTCCATTAATAAAGCATTTGAGGTTCTTCTATATGCATGTGTCTCAATGGTGTATTGTTATACTTGTGTATTTGATTTATTCTAATCCTCGAATCAATTATGAATGTATGCTTCTTGTAGTTTCCCTCTCTTGCCCTTTTGCAGGATCTTTGTGTAGCTGGGCCAGTGAAAGAGCAAGGAGCTGGGAGCAAGCAGCAAGGAGAGAAGATCGGATCAATCATTAGCGAAAGACATCGGTTAGTGGATCCCTTTCTCCCCTATTTTACTTTCATAAAGAAGAAATCTTAGATAGCTTTGCTTCGGTTGTTGCTGAGGTACTATCACCCTTAGAGTGGGATAGGGTCATTCCGTATTGGATACTTTTCCCTACAACATGGAGGCCGTGAAAGTCTTTGCCTGCATGAGGATCTGTTTCAAACAGTACATGCAAATATTCATGCAATAAATATCTGTAGGTTTCCTCAGATCTGCATATATTGCAAAAGCTTTCTCATACTGTTTATCAATGACATACAAGTTAGCTAGGGCCTCTTTCAAAGTTGGAGTACCTGTGTAACACACCTGCAAAACAGTAGATCAAACAAGAACAACGAATGCAGAATAGAGAACAGTAAAACTCAGAAAACGTAAACACAGAAAAAATGTCAAACTTCAAACGTTTGATTTGCCCAAATGGAGATGAATTTCAAAAAACTAAAACATGGGTGTTTTTTCCAGGTGGGTTAATTAGATAACCCAGAAACCGTTTTAGAAAAGTCATGGCGGTCTGAGAGAAATCTTCGGTTCTTTGGAGCCTCTTTTTTGCCGCCGCGTGAAGAAAAACGTGAGTTATTAACTGATAGTTTGATTAATTAATTAACTCCGCGTGTCTGAGGAGGAGAAATCCAAATAGGAGTCATCTATGTGCTGTTTTTCAAAGCCTAATTATAGTCTTATTCATTGTACTATTGAGACGTGACCGATGTGTACACAGTCGTCCGATCTGGAAGGTTCCCGCCGTTACTCTACCCATACCATACACCTCACATGCTTTGCTGAAAAATCGTCAAACTCAAGTGATTTATTTGAAGCGAAAAGCAAATCAGTTAATAGCAGCTCAAACATGTAAATTGCATAGTTCAACAGCATCTTGCTGGGGGCGTAGGCCCAAGGAGGGTATGGTCTATGTCTAAGTCTATGTACACTTTGTTTGAGATTATGGAGGTTGTTTTGTGGGAGTTTCAAAGCGATTCTTCCTCTTGCTCTTGGAAGGAGATTGCACGGATGCCTCCATCACTGTGTGAAGCTTTTCAGAGGACTTCTTTTCATTCATTTGAATGCGTGGGAGTGGAAGATTGCGTGTGCTTCACATCCTACCAATGTATGGATTTTGCCGTTTACAATTTAAAGGAAGATACATGGAGTTGGCTTCCCACTATAGATGCAGGGGACGGATATCCGCCTCTCATGACGTTTAAACCCAGGCCCGATATGAAGGGGGTTTTTTTGGGAAAGTTGTTTACCGGGGCCTGTTTGGGAAGGGTATTTTGCATTTATCGGTGAAGGCAGCCAATTCCAAGATTGAAGACTCAACAAAACATGGCAGTTTTCCAAACAAAGCTTGGCAGAGCTGAACCGTGAATTGCACTAGTTAAGTTAGTTGTCTTGAAGGGGCACATTTTTTTTTCTCTTCCACACACACAGCCACTCCATTTCACAGTACTTTCTACACTCTGCACTTTCCGCAGCCAATACAGCGTTTCCGCAGCTGTTTTGTTAAACCCTAAGTTGCAGGTGTCATCAAGCAAAACAAGTCACATGGGTAGCTAGGGAAATGTCAGTACATGGATGGTGTCCTATTCATTCGACCAAATTTGATGAAAAAGACCCCGGTCAAAGGGAAGTCAAATTGTGTGTTATCACAAAGTCGCCACACTGAGTCACCACACTAAGTCGCTACATGTCAAGAAAAAAATAATAATTTTGAATCAATGAAATGAACAAGTTATTTTCTAACTTTTCTGAAGGTATTGATTAATTTTGGACTGATAATGAAAGATGAATGGCTAACTTTTTATTCAAGATTTTTAGCTACAGAGCTGTTCTCTGATTCCGCAGCCAGAAAAACCTCATTGTTCAAATCAACCTATCTTTCTCATACAAAATCAGATTTTGATGATTTAAGTACCATTGGAAAGATCTCAACAAGATCTATACAATGAGAAATATATCATTAGAGTTTGAAATGGAAAATAATGAAATAAATTGCTGAAAAGAAGCAACATCAACTTGAGGCACTAATTCCAAAGTAGGTATAAATTCTTTTGATTTTTCCTTTGAGAACTTGTTTCATTAATACAAATTCTTAGTTTTGTGTGTAAATATCATAACTAGAGAGATTGATCACCTCTCTCCTTTGATAATCTTACATTCCATTGCAGAAGAAGTATTAGTTTTTTTGCAGGTTCCAGGAGGAAGGACAAATGACTACAAGAGAATGGTGTCTCTCTAGGAGACCAATTTGTTTCATAAGAGGATGATCAGCAACAAAGAGGAAATATGTTGATGCAAAATCAGATCCGAACACTTGAAAAACTTTCAGATATTATTGTCTCCATCACATCCATCCATCACAGCCATACTTCACAATAAACCATTCACCTCATTTTCCTCCATATTTTCCATTTTCATTCACATACACTTTCCATCTCTTTTTGTCCATTCATAACCCACAAATAAAATCAAGAGGCTCATTCACATGCTTATTGCCATTGCCATTTCTGTTCTCCATTGCCATTTTCCATTTCATTTTCCATTCCTTGTCATTTTCATTCCGCAAATAAGCCCTGCTTCAATGCAAATTATTGAGTCCATAGTCCTTTGAGTCTATGTTCTTTGTAAAAACACCTTGAGGCTTGCATGCCTTAATGGCAAGTCCTCATGCTGACAAAAAATGGGAATACACTAATGTCCCTTGTTCGTTAGATCTTCTAGGTGACTCGACATCAGCAAATTCATTCGTACCTAGCAAGATGTGTTTGGGCATCTTGACTCTCATTGTCATCAATGGTGAGAGTTCTCATGTTGACTAGTGGCATTCATTAATGGCCACTAAGCCAACAATTTCCTACTATGTTCAACATCAGAACATCTTTTCACATAGTAGGAATTGTGCCAATGAGTTTTGAAGACATGAAGACTATTATTTTCAGCATTTTGGAGCAGATTCAGCAAGTTTTAGTAGAAGCAATAAAAGTCATCTTATCTCTCTATCCATGACTCCTCTTGTTCAGCCACTTGAAGAAGAATATGATTAGAATTTTTCAGCCACCACACATACAACTCATCCATTCCAAAGGGTAAGTGAAGGTACGGAATTTTCTAACTTTTAACCATAGAAATCCATAAAAAGCTAGAATGATAATTGTTGGAAAAACATTTCTCTTCCTCATTTCATAAAATTGCCAATACCATCAGTTGGGGGGGGGGGAATACATTCATATTCATATCTTGCTATGTCCATATCATATTCAGGAGCTCACATACTTCCAACATATATTAATTATTACATTTCTATTATGAGCATACAATGGCTTTTGAAAAAGTGCTTAAATGATAAATTGGATACAAACAAAATCATGGTTGTCACACAAGAACCAACCATCATGCAATCCAATAAAGATATACTTTGCAACAATAATCAAAATATCATTATGCAAAGTTCAAAGATCAAAATAGAAGGCAACAAAAAATGGTTGTAACACAAGAACCAACCATGTTGCAATTCAAGTGAAACACTTTGCAGAAATATGAAGTTATCAAATGATATCATGCAAAGTTAAGCCAAAGCTCAAGGATCAAAAGAGTTAATGTAATATATATTGCATGAGGACATGCAATAGCTTCAGTTGGGGGGTATGTTGAGTCTTGAAAATGTCATTCATTTGCATTACACTTTCACTATTATGTCCATTATATCACCTCCATTTCACTACTATGTCACCACATTCATCCCACTTTCATTATCATTGGGCCACCTTTATGTTTTTCCAATCTTTATTATTTCTAAGCCTTTTAAGTGAATTTGTGGTTAAACATTAGAAAATAATGTGCATATGCTTATACCTAATAAATGGGTTGAGGTTGTTGACATGTGTAGGTTGAAAGGAGACTTCTAGAAGACCCTTATGTGGCACCCCAAGGCCAAATTCGAATTTGGTTGGAAAGAATCATGGGATCATGAGGATATGTGTCACATCTCCTAATTGTATTGTAACTCTAAGAAGACATGTGTCTTATCAGTCCCTATTTTGATTAGGACTCTAGAGGTAGAGCGAGAGATTCATGGATTCTCATTAATGAGATGGCTCTCATCTTTTTGTATAAATAGGAGATCTCTCTCCTTCATTTGCTAGTCTTCCCTTTTAGTCTTTTCTTAGTCTTTTCTTAGTCATTTTAGCTTGTTAGTCCCATGGCTTTTGAAAGCTTTTGTACTTTGTACTTTTGAAGAAATTGAATAAAACTTTGATGTTCTCAACATGGAAGGAGATGTGAAGTAGATGTCATGGAGCATATTAGGATGTAAGTAGAGTAGATTTCATTTTGTAAATATTGCTTTGTAGAATGTAAGGTAGATTAGATTTTTCATTCATGCAATTTCAATTTATGCAAGTGTGTTTAATTTTATTTTGATTTCATGACTAGTGGCATGTGTGATCATCTTGTCTATGTTGCTGACCTTTATTTTTCTAGTTTGATTTTCATTAGTATCATTTCTTTAACTTGCACTTCACTTTTTGCTCTTAGATATCAAGTTGTTCATCTATTGATGGTTCTTTCTCCATAATCAAATAACTTTATTTGAGCCAAAATATCACTTAGTACAGCTTGGTTTAGTTTTCTTTAAGACTCACATTGCTGACTTGTTCATAACTGTTATCACATGATAAATCTAGCTAAAAGGCAAAAAGGTTAAGAAAAGGTTAAAGTAGTGTGATTTGTCTCCTTTATGTAGTGTCACTTAGATTTTACATTTCATTTTCATTTTAAATCAGCAACAGAGATACTGGGCCGATGTCATTTAGTCCTTTATTTGATGGTTTTATTTTCCTTTAAGCATTTGATTTCATAGGTGGAAGGGGGCCCCTGCCTTGTATAGTTGTCACTTTAATTTCTTGCATTTCTTTTTCTGATTTTCATGTATATTAATGTACAGTTTGAATTACTGCATTTTATTTTCTTTTTAACATGTATATTATTGTACATAAATTGCTTTCAAGTTGATTGTAGATTAGTGATGCACATAGCCTTTTAATGAACTAATGACGTGATAGAATCATCTTGTCCTTTTGCTGAAGCAGCAAGGATACTGGGTCTCATAGTCATTCTCTCATTATTTGATTATTGCATTTTATTTTGATTGAACTAGTTGTATATTTACACTTTTGTTTAAATACTAACTCCATCAATAACATGTTTTAAGTTCTTTTGAAGTGCTAAGTTTTGGAAATTACCATTAGAGACATAGGCCTTGTCTTGAAATCTTTATCCATACTTGTCCTTTAAAAGTATTCTTAAGACCTTAGAATAGGATTTCCATTTGCATTAAACCCTTTAGAAAACCAACAAGAACAAAACCCCAAAAACAACATAAACTATAAAACAACGAAGTAAGAGAAAGGTTAACTAAGCACATATAGTGCACCACACTTCATCAGTTTACGATACCCGGATTGATAATTTATGTAGAGCAATTTAAGACGTTAAATTGACTAGACAGAGTCTTATCCTCCAACACTGATGAAGGTGATCTATTGACTAGGTAACATGCAGTCTCCACTACCTCTGCCCAGAATTCCTGTCGTAACTCGGCACCACTAAGCATGCTTCTTTCCCTTTCCATTAACGTCTTGTTCATTCTTTATGCAAATCCAAATTTCTCAGGTGTGTATGGAGTAGTCTTCTTCTGTGCTATACCACACTTCTTACAAAATTCTTCAAATTCCTTCTTGTAAAACTCTCCACCATTATCTGTCCTCAGCACCTTTATCTTCTTCTCTGTCTGGTTTTCCACCAGAGCCTTAAATTCTTTAAACCTGTCAAAGACTTTAGATTTCTTCTTAAGGAAATATATCTATGTATTCCTTGAGAAGTCATCTATAAATGATACATAGTACACAGACTTAGCCAGTGATGGAACCTTCACAGCTCCAAACACATCACTGTGCACAAGCTCTAATATTTGTTTCGCCCTTTTACCACCAAAGGGGAAAATCACCCGATTCTACTTCCCATATACACAATTTTCACAGAAATCAAAATCAAGGGAGCTATTAGTCATACCTTCTACCATACCTTTACCATGAAATATTTGAAGGCCCTTCTCTCCAATATGTCCAAGCCTTTGATGCCATAACATGGTATTTTCTCTAGATACCACTAATTTTTTTGCTCCACTTTCAGGAACCAAAGAACTATTACACCCATAAATAATAGTGCTACCTTGCAGCTTGTACAAAGTTTCAATTCGAACTCCCCACATCAATACTAGTGCTCCCTGAACCATCTTGCAAGTATCTTTCTCGAACACTGTTTTTAGACCTGCATCATCTAGCTTGCTTATAGAAATCAAATTTCTAGCTTATGCAGGAATATGCAAAACACCTAGAAGTGTTCTAATCCTTCCACTTTGCAACTTCAACTTGACTTTTCCATGACCAACGATTCTGATTCCCTATCATCCCCCAAGAAGACATCACCACCATCATATTTCTCATACTTGCAAAACCACTCTCTATGGGGAGAGAAGCCAAAAGATGCACTTGATTCAAGAAACCATGCCTCATGATCTACATGTGTACTTGAAGAAGCGAAGTACACATCTCCACCTTCATCTGAGGTGGTTTTCACCTCTCCAGAAGGAGTATCATCAAATCCCTTTTGTTTGTCAGAAGCTTTAGATTTACAGTCCCTTTTGTAGTGCCCTTCCTTTCTGCATTTCTAGCACACCTTTACAAATTTTCCTGGAGATTTAGATATCCCTCTACATTTACATTTCCCACTCGATGACTTATTTTTATTTTTGCTCTGGGACCATCCTCATAGAGACAAGGCATCACCATTATGGTTCTCCATATTTTTCTGTTTCATTTCCTCCATCAGTAAGGATGAGACTATTTCATCAAACTGTAAGGTAGTTGCATTGCTACCTATTGCAATAACTAGACTATCCCATGAATATGGTAGAAAACACAACAAACTAATGCACTTATCTTCATCAGAAATTTTAATATCAACAGATAATAGCTAACTTATCACAGTATTAAATGAGTTCAGATGCTTTGTCACTGAATCTCCATCTTGCATCCTCAAGTTATACAAATTTTTCCATAGGAACAATTTATTCACGAGAGACTTATATTGGTACAAAATCCATGACTTTTCCCACAAATCCTTAGCCATAGCTTCCCCTAATACATTCAACAATACTGAATCCGAGACACTCAATCGTATTGTGCTCTTTTCCTTCCAATCCAACTTCTTCCATTCTTCATCGGACACTCCCATTGGTTTAGTACCCGGATCTATTGCGATCCACTAATATTTATCTACCAATAGATCCTCCGTCTTGAGTTTCCATAACTCAAAACTATGACCATTAAATTTCTCGATCTCTATCTTTTCACTGCTCGCCATCTTCTTTCACCACTAGAATCGATCTCGTCGATCTCCCACTAAACATGGTCTACCGCAAGTCCAAGCGAAACCCCTCAGCAACAAAGGCATCCTCTTTAAGCCAAAACAACTCCGATACCAAATGTAGGTTTGAACCCCGTACAAAAATTACATGCATACGAATTCTAAAACACAAACAATAAACAATAGCAAGAGCATAACACATAAAACAAATATACACAGATATTTTCCCTTGGATTCCAAAATCGAGACTACCAGATTGATTTTTCATTATGTTCCTTTCAATGTTACATTACATATATATACATGCCGAAGCATCTAATACCATGGACCGAAAACCATCACTCCCAAAACCATGTGTGAAAACCATGCACAAAACCATAGGTAGGTCCACCCACCTAACATAGGGTCCAAAATTTTTTTCCCTGGGGCGCTGCCCCAGACTCTGTAGAGGGGGACTAACCACCCCCCTCAAACCCCCTATGACCCCCCCACTGCGCAATCAACGCAACGAAGGGGGGGATACGCCCCCTCTCTAACCCCCCGGTTGACTAGGATAGCTAGTCGTGGAAAGAATATAACACAACCCAACATGCCTAACATCCAGATTCATTAGATTATAGTTCATATTCTCTTTACATTGTTGATAATTATCTTGTTAGGATATTCCGACACATAGGAAATAGTTAAGTATAACTTGGTATAGTATAGAGTTAGGTAAAGTGTGTTTCTTTAATATGTACATTTTGTAACTTACAATCCGACGGTCACGATATGTAGTGATCCAATGGTTCATTCTCTCCTCAGTATTACCGACACCTGATCCGTGGCTTAACACCCGATTGGTCCATGATCTCTATTTAAAGAGCATGGAGGGTCATTTGTAGGGTAAACATCCATGAGGGAAGCTTATGTAAATTTTCATTCTTTTATTAATAAATTGCATGAAGTGGCCGTGTTGGCTCAGGCCATGGACTGTTTCCCTCTTTGAGGGTTTTAACCACGTCAAAAATACTGGTGTATTGATCTGTGATCTGTTTGTGAGCAGTGTCCTTTGGTGTTCTGTCTGAGGAACTTACCCTGTAAATTCCGACATATCTTTTATTAGCATAGGCACATTTGCATTGTCCATTCATTCTAACTTGCCTTGATCTGCTGCTTCAAGAGACATCATTTTTGAATAGGTTTTATCTTTAGAGTGCTTACATTCACTTTTACCCATAAGTGCAAGCTCAGTGGCTTCACTATCATCATCACTATCATTGTTGCATAGAAAAGAAAATGGATCACATTTTGAACAAAAAGACATACCTAATGATGGTTCGTCTTCTTCATTCTTGATCAATAGAAAGCATGTTTCTCCCAAACTTGAATATTTGCTAACATATGTAACTTTCACTGCATTTGATATATTCCTATCAAAGTTTTCAATAAAAGTACCATTTTCTTATATGCCATTATACTCATTATTAATTTTATATTCAAATGCCATAAGTAAGTGACAATCTTGATCAGACTCACCTTCCTTACCATTTGAAAGACAATCATTGTATTCATGTGTATAAAAACTTCTCTTGTATTCACACCTCTTCCTATTTATTTTTGTTGCTTCTATTCCTTTCCCTTTATTTTCTCTATGGTGGCACTTAGCAGCATAATGACCAACTCTATCATAAGTAAAACATTGGAAAGGAAGCTTACCTCTTAACCTTCCAATACCCACTTGGAGTTTCTTTAGGAAGTTTGCCTCTTCTTATGATACATAACTTGATTCTTCCTGTTATTTTCCTTTTGCAGTGGCTTTGAAGGTTGCTTCTCTCATGTCCGAAGGAATATCTTTCCTCATCTCAAATGTTGTGAATATTCCATGGAGTTGATCAAGTATGAGACTTTTTAGATCCTGCATTTCTTTAACAGCAGAGACTTTGGAGTTAATCTTTGGAGTAAGAGATATCAAAATCTTTTCAGCAATAGTAGCATCTTTTATTTATTCACCAATATTTCTCATGGAATTAAAAATTTCATCTACTCTAAGAAAAAATGTTGTAATGCCTTCACCATCATGCATTTTCAATGTCTCATACTGTATTTTAAATTTTTTAAGTTTAACACTTTTTACCTTGGTATCCCACGTTCCCTTTTTTGTGTTCATCTGCGTTACCTTAACAAAATCGGACTCAGCCAGACTTCCCAAGATGGAATTTAAATATTTTACATTTGTTTCATACTATTTCTTTCCTGGAGTATATGAAGGAATAGAGGCTGGATATTGATATTCACTTTCAATGATTTCCCATACGTCAACTCCTAGTGCCTACGAGTATGAAATCATACTAACTTTCGAAAAGACAAACTTAGTTCCATTAAATACAGGAGGTCTGATAGAAAACACTCCTTCGTGACTACTCATCTTGACAGATATCCTACAAGTGATCAAGCTTCTGCCAAAGGACCTCCTCTGATACCAATTGTTGGGAAAAATACAAAGAGGTGGGGGAGGGTGGTGAATCAATATTTTCAAATCATTAACCTTTTCAATTTATATCTAGATTTTTGTGCACGATTAATGAGCCTAGGTATTGCAACAATAATGTTGCAACTCCCAGGGCTACCAGCTTTACTTATCAATCCAAGGTTCATACAAACTTGAAGGTGACAGTGCTATATGCACAAGTAGAAGTGAAGGTCTTATCTGTTGTCACTGTTTATTTGGAAAAACAACCCAGGGGTTCCAAGCCAAAATTCTATAGAGTCAGAATAAGCTTAACTCTTTGATGGAAGGAGAGAAAACTTTATTCTAAGAGAGAGCTACTTGTACTGTAGTAATGGAGAAAACAATATGAAATGTTAAACTTACCATAACCTAACTAATGAATGAAACAATTATGATAAGCAGAATTGCTAAATTATCATTAACCTAATGCTATTTATCTAAGTTTCAGAAGTAAAAACATTAAACTGGACTAAGGTGTAGCAAAGAAACTTAGGCTAAATCAGGTTTTAAGAGGGGAAAGCAATCAGAGGTCGAAATGAGTGAACGGAGGATGTGAGGGATCATTTGGGTGAAAGGTACATGAACGGCAAGGATTTGATCCCAGGAGGTTACGTAGGTAGATGAGTGAATAGGGTTAACTAACGAGATAGATGGCTAAGATCTTATCACGAAGGGTTAAGTGAATGGATGGACGAACAAGGGGGCAAAGGAGATGAATGGCCAAGATTTAAATCACGCGGGTGAGATCAAGAGATGGACGTGTGAGGCTAACAGGAGTGATGAATGGTTAAGATCTTATTGTGCAGGTGAAGTCAAGAGATGTACAGCAGAGATTAGATTATGGACAAAAGAAACGTGTGAAAATGGTGGAGCGGGTTTAGAGGGTGGTAAGTTGTATTTCATGTGCCCTCAAAGTTGTAAGTTGTTTTCTAAAATTTCACCAGATTAGCCTAAATAGGTGACACGTAGCACGGAGAAACCATTTTTGTTGCATACTCTCAGGCAGATAACTATCGGACATAAATCCACACGATATCATGCGATAGTCATCAGATCTGGCAAGGTAGATCAACAGTGGAGATCGGCCAAGCTAGTTGGCGATCAGGTGAAGCGACAACCGTCAGATTAGGCAAAGGCAGATAGACAGTGGGGACTTAAAGTTCATAAAGTAGATGGTGGACTCCATGCAAGGTAGCGGTTGGAGAAAATAGTGAATCAGACGGTGATCGTGAAGGTTTGTTGGTGATCAGACAACAAGGGAGCGATGTAGGGGGAATGTGCTGGAGGCAGTTTCAAAGGAAAATGACAGAGAGAACCAATGTGGGTAAACAACTAACTGCATTTAAATAGCGAACTCCATAGCCCATGCAAGAACCAGAGACTGTATTTTTGGGATTGCTGGAGGGTCTCTACCTCAAGTCATGGTCCCAGATAGAGGAGATGAGGTCAAGACACCTGCGCACAACTTGATAGTAATATTTTCCTCTAACTAACCTGTAAATTAAAAACACAACTGAAAGTAAACTACAACAAATGCAGCTACTGAAACAGATGAACAAAAACAAGAAGCTATTCAAACAAATGAACAGAACTAGAAAGTTTCTTAATCAAATGAATCAGAACCAGAAACTTGTTGAGCAAATGTATTAGAAAACCATGAAACTACTCAAGCAAATGAATCAACAAACCATGAAACTACTTAAACAAATAGACAAAACATAACTCTATGCTAGCATAACAATACAGTAAAGAGGAGTTGTGGCTGTTTGGGCCGGGGCCTAACCTAAGAGCTTCAGCCCTCAAAGTTTAACTCAGAGCTGGCTTAAAAAAAACTCATCTTTATTACAGAAACCATGGATTACAAAGCAAATTCATAAGTTTTTTCAGTTCAGAAATAAAACAGTGTTTTACATATGAAGTCTAAATCCTAGTGAGGTCTTAAGCCTCTCTATTTATACATATGAAGTCTCCAACAACTTCCTTCCAAATTAGGGTGGTTTGGTTCCCAACTCAAAATAAATTGTTTTCTGTCCTTTTTGCTTGCTTCACTATCTTTTAGTCCTCATAATGTGTCTATTTGCACTCCGAGCTGATGGAGGAGTATTCAAATGGAGGGGTAGTAGATGAGGAGGATTAACCTCCTATAATTCCTCTACCTTGTCCTATTTGAGTCTTGACCAAGGTCTTTGCTATAGTTCTTTTCTTTTATCCTTTATACCTGTATTTCTCCTTGCTTTTATCCTTTATTCCTGCATTATATGCACATTAGACCATAAAGCCAAATATACAACTCTAACTCATTTCATAAATTAAATATAATCAAAAGTATGCAATAAGTTGTGAGAAGTGTTGGTTTGACTAAGCTAGGAGGTGAATTAAGGCCAATTAAGGGCCATATAGTTACTCAATAATGAGGCTCATTATCACCCCCTACTGAAAGTGTTTCTCATCCTTTGAGTAACTTAGTGGCTTTGGTAGCCTCTTTGACATCCCATGCTTCTATTGTGGTCTCTTCTTCTTGTTCATAGAAGCCTCCTTTCCTTTCTTCTTCTACCCACTCCCTCTTTTCCTCTTCTTCTTTTCTCTGATCTTCAAACTGTGTGGCAATGTGTTCCATTTTAGCAGGCATGTATATTATCACCTCTTAGCAGCTTAAATATATCCTCAAAATGTGAAATTTCTTGACCTTGGGTAGTATATCTAAGTGTCATCTGAGGATCATTTGCAATTAGATTATGGGTGTTCATTAGGGCCATGGGATTTGACTTTTCATCTTTGATGAAAAGAGGTTCATTTTGCTCTCTGGCCAATATTCTTTCATCTCTACAGCCCTTGACTTCTCATGGTTTATCCATGATGGTAAAGCCATTAATTGTAGATCTCCTAGATCTGCATTAGGATCCTAGATATTCATTTCTATGTGGGCCATGTCATGCAAGTAAAACTCAGCCATTTTGGCCCTATCCTCTAGTGCACTTTGATCACAAAGATCAATAGACTGTTTGCAGTCCTGAAATGGCATGGTCCTCCTTTTTTCTAGTGTTTTAATCTGAAATTGCAACTATTTTTCTCTGAGGTAAAGAGCATAGGATTTAGTTGGCATCCAACACTCGATGGCCTCCATGGAGAGGTTGGCCATACATGCTAGCTAGTTTTCCTTTTCCTGCAGCTATCCTCTCTGCTTTTCTTATCTTCTTCCCTTTGTTGTTCTTTCGCATCTCCATCAATTTCTTCCTTTGTTTCCTCCTCTTGTTTCAACACCATATTCTTTGTCTTCTTTTAGCATGTTCCTCTGTATTAGTTTCTTCTTCACCCATCTCATCCCCATCTAGCTCTGTATCTTCTTCTTCTTGTTTTTCCTCCTCCTCACTGACAAAAGGACTAACATCATAGGTGAGGGTTTTGATTTCATCTTCAGTTGGTAAGTTTCTAAAGTCTAACCATGTTATGGGGATCCCAAGGCTTTGGAGGGCATCCTTAATAAGGATCTTGATCAACCCATGGTGAACCAACTGTTGGGAATTTCCTTCCTTTACTTTGTTGCTGGAGTCTATGAGTGACTGCATCAAGAAATAGGGTATGATGAGTCTTTCGTGAACTGATGTTTCTACCCCAAATCTTAATTCTTCAAACATTCTCAAATGGTTGCCATAACAACACTGTATCTATGGACTCTTGCATTTTATTTTGACATACTAAAGAATTTCCTCTTTTCCACCTTTTCACTTATAAACCAACTACCTCTTAACCTTTACAAATATTGATAAAATGATGTGTATGAGTGAGTGAGAGGGATACTTACCTATAGTCTTGATGCCATGTTGCAGTCGTCAAAGATCAGAGGTGCCATTGATGGTTTATTAGCTTTTACAGGTGTCTGTGACTGAAGATCTGATGCTGTTGCTACTGATGTGGAGCTCTTTGATTTGATGTTGCTGCTATTGTGGAGCTCTTTTATTTGATGCTTCTGTTGCTATGGAGCTCTTGGATTTCATGCTGTTGCTACTGTGGAGCTCTTGGATTTGATGTCGTTGCTGATGTGGAGCTCCTGGATTACCACTTGGCAATGTTTGGTGTCTCCCTTAGAATTTCTTGATCGTGTTGTTGGCTGGTGCTATGAGGATGTTGTAATGAATGGAAAGAGGGAGTAGGAGTGCGTGTGGATGCAGGGATGATGGTAATGGTTGAGGTGATTCTGTTAGAAAAAAATATCTTCACCTGAATTTAAGCAATGAAGTGAAAAACAATGGAATTGATGGAGGGATGCATGGTAAGGAGTGGGGGAGAGGAATACATATGAGGCAGGGCTCCCTTTGGATATTTTCTTTGCTCCTTGATTGTGTTTTTCACCGACCTACAAAAATAAATTATGTTTTCTTTTTTTATTATATTTTTTAAAGAAACACCTAGGCTGCCTCAAAGAGGTTTTCACCGTAGATATCTACCGTAGGCGCATCGAGGAAGCTTTTGACCCAGGGATCTTCTTACTCTTTTTCATTTTTTTCTCATCCTTCGGCCGTGTCATGAGGTTTTCAACCCAAAGATGGGACTCAGGTGCCTCATGGAGGTTTTCACCTGAATCCTTATTCTTTTTTTCGTTTTCAGTGACCTAATGAGGGAGGAGCCAGAACTTGCTCCACCATCATCATTGTCTTATTAATGTTGTCAATCAACTCTTGTCTTGATAAAGGCCTCTTGTACATTTTCAATTGGTGTCCATTAACTAGCAATGGAATAGATTCTTCATCAATAGTTCTGATTTGTACTGAACCATTGTCATGGCTTCTTTCCACCACATAAGGTCTGAGACATCTTGTCCTTAGCTTTTCCTTGAATTCTTTAAACCTGGAATCATATCACAATGCCCAGTCTCCTTCTTGAAATTACTTTTCTTTGATGTACTTGGCATGCCAGATATTCCTCTGAAGTTGAACTATCTTTGTATGTAGGAGGGCCTGCATTCTGAATTCATCCAAGCCATTCAAATGTAACAACCTTTCTTTATGTGCATGACTGAGATCTAAATCTAGTTGGGTGGCCATCCTTAATGTGTTATATTCAAATTCAATAGACACAACAACCTTTTTAACATATACCAACTCATAGGGTGTAAATCCAGTGGTGGTCTTCCATGTTGTATTATTGGCCTAGGTGGCCTCAACTAGTCTCTCTATCTAGTCCTTTCTGCTACTGCTCACTACCTTGGTTAATATGTTCTCTAGTGCCCTATTGGTCACCTCCACTTGCCCATTAGCTTGTGGATGATAAGGAGTGGAGGTCCTCTGCTTGATTCTATGATGGTTGAGCAGTTCTTCAATCATGCTGGAGGTAAACCGACTGCCTTGGTCTGTGACTAGCTCTCTAGTGTACCCAAATTTGTAGAATATATTCTCCCTTAGGAAGTCAGCCACCTTCTCTTCTGTTGCTATCTTAATTTCCTTGGTTGTAGCCCACTTATTCAAGTAATCTATGCACACAATGATGTGTTGTTTTTGCTTTGAAGGGGGGTTAATAGGCCCAATGAAGTCCATGCCCCACTTATCAAATGTTCAAAAGTAACTTGAGGTTGTAGGGGAATTTCATCTCTTGGAGTAGGCTTTCCCATCCTTTGGCATCGATCACACTAACTAATGTACTTCTTCACATCTTGATGAAGAGTAGGACAATAATAGCTCGCTCGCAACACTTTGAATGATGTCCTCTTTGTTGCAAAATGACCTCCACAAGGCACATCATGATAGGTCATAAGGATGTCAAAGACTTCCTCTTTCCTTACACACCTTCTTAAGATTTGATCTGGCTAAAGTTTGAAGAAATTGCCCGCAATCTAGGTGAAGGGGGTGCTCTTTCTGTCTATCTTTCTCTTTTCTTTGGAGGGCAATTTTGGTGGGAACTGTGATGATACCAGATAGTTTTCTATATCAGAAAACCATGGGGAGAGAACTAAACTAGCAAACAAATTCTCATCTAGTAACTGGTCATCCACCATTCCTTCTTCACCTGCAGGCAAATTCCTTCTAGATAGAAAGTCAACAACAACATTTTCCTTACCAAGCTTATCAACAATAGTTAGATCAAACTGTTGTAATGGAAGCAACCATCTTATAATTCTAGCATTTACATCTGGTTTGTTCATTAAATATTTGATTGCAGTATGATCAGTATGCACAAATGTTTGATAGCATGTAATGTAATGCCTAAACTTGTTCAAAGAATAAAAAATAGGCAAGAGTTCTTTTTCAATTACAGTATAGTTTAGCTCAGTCTTTGACAGGTTCTTACTGATAAAAAAGATGGCATAAGGCATTTTCTCCTCTTCCTCACCTAAGGCTGCTCCTATGGATTTCTGTGAGCCATCAGCATGAATATGAAAGGGGAGGGCCCAGTTTGGGCCTCTAAGGATTGGTGTAGTGGTTAACTTACCCTTTAGAATGTTTAAGGCCTCTTGACAGCTCTTTGACCATATAAACTTAGAATATTTGGCCAACAACCCAAACAAAGGTGAGGCAAACTTGCTAAAGCCCTTTATGAACCTTCGATAGTATCCAGCTAGGTGGGACCCTTTGGATAATTGCTATTTTGTTTGGGTCCACTTGGAGTCCTTGTTGAGATATTGAATGACCTAATACAGTCCCTTCAGTCATTAAGAATTCACATTTTTCTAGACTGAGAGACAAGTTCATTTCAATGCATTTGCGTAATACTTTGCCTAGGTTAGTCAAGGCTTCTTGGAAATCACAGCCATAAGGTGTAAAGTCATCCATATAGATTTGCATGGCATCATGTACTAATTCAGCAAAAATACTCTAGACTGCTCTCTGGAATGTGGCAAGAGCATTACATACGCTGAAAGGAAGGACCCTATAGGCAAAAGTACCCCAAGGATAGGTGAATGTGGTCCTATCCTGGTCTTCTTGGCAGATTTGGATTTGGTTATACCCATTGAATCCGTTTAGGAAAGAAAAGAATTTATTCCCTACCAGCCCATCTTGCACTTGGTCAATGAAGGGTAGGGGAAAATGATCCTTCTCTGTGGATTTGTTCAACTTCCTATAATCTACACAAATCCTCCACTTACCATTTTTCTTGGGCACTAACACTAAAGGAGAGACCCACTCACTGTCTGAGATAGGGTAAATGAATCCTGCATCTAGAAATTTTTGCAGTTCTTCTTTGACTATCTCTTTAAGAGCTGGATTCATCCTCCTTTGTGGTTGCCTGACTTTCTTGCAACCTTCTTGGATGTAGATGTGGTGAGTACATACTGATGGGTGTACTCCCTTCATTTCTTTATAGCTCCAAGCGGAGGCTTCTAGGTTCACTCTCAGCATGTTGCATAGCTTTTCCTCTTCCAAAGCAGAAAGATATGGATTAATTTGCAAAGTTTTCTCTGGGCCAAATTCTATGGATTTGACATGGAGTGGCTTGGAACTAGCCAGGCATAAGTCAATTGAATGTTTGTTCTAGGTTTCACTTACTTCTTCTTCTAATGGTAGGGAACTAGGAGTTGGATTTTGGAGTAGGCGTTCAGTTAAATCATCCTCATATTGCTACCCTCCTACTATGATTGCTTCCAAAGTATAAAGTTGGAAAGAATAACCCCCAACTTCTTCCTCCTCCTCTAACCATAAAGGTAAATCATGTTATAGATAATTTTGAGCAAGAGGGTATAAGACTAATTGTTTTGACATATGCCCATTCTTGATGGTCATATTCCCAGCTCTGTAGCTAATGTAAGCATTAATTGTGGCTAACCATGGCCTCCCAACGATGAGAGGGTAACTAGTAAGCTTAGCCTTAGGCTAGAGAATTAGGAAATTTGCAGGGTATTCCTAGGAATCAACGGAGACCATCACATCCTCCACAATTCTCTCATGGGTGACTGTGGAATGGTCTACAAGTTGCAACACTGTTGTGCTCTTTCTTAATGACCCTTGGAGGTTGAGTTTGAGCATGGTGTCCTTAGTCATGACATTAATGGAAGCCCCAAGATTAATCAAAGTGTGTGAGACAATGGTGCCATTGATGTGCACATCTACTATAGGGCTCCCAGGGCCCAAATATTTTGGACATATCACCTGCCCCAACATTAAGTCATACAACTACACAATGACATTAATTGTAGGGGCATCCCTTTTCCTTCTTCCTAGATGATTGAAGCACTTCTCCTTAATCAAATTGTTGTAAATGGGAACATCTTTGATGGCCTAGAGAAGGGGGATTTTTACACATAGATTTTTCAATTCTCCCAGAAGTTTAGTTTCTTTTGGGGTAGGCTGGAGTGGTTGGGCTAATGTTCGAGGAAAGGGTGGATATACTTTAAGGTTGATTTCTTCTCTTTCTTCCTCAAACTCCCTATGTGGAGATGGGGGTTGGTTACTAGGGAGAATTCTCCCCGATCTTAGGTTGATCTCCTAGATTTCTACCGCATAAGCTGGGTATGATGTCTCTCCACTATATGCTTGTTATGCCTCCCTATTGTTTGGGTTCAGATTTGGTTTGGTAGGCATATGGGGTTGCTTGGTTTGGTTAGAGTGTAGGAGTTATGGTTGTGTAGGTGGTGGAGGCAATAGGGCTAGAACATTATTAAATTGGGGCCTCCACCCCTCGAGTGGGGCATTCCACTAATGTTGTGGCTGATCATAAGGTTGAAATGACTGGTTGGCTAGCTGGGATTGATACTGAGATGCATAGGACTAAGAAGTGGGTGTAGACTAGGAAGAATGAGCAGGGGGTCCCCAAGAAGGTATAGCTATGGCTTGGTTGTGGTTGTAGTATGCATGGGATGGCCCTTGCATACCCTGCTGGTATGGTCTAGGCCCAAGAGGTCTCCTTTGGTTGACGTAGAAAAGCTACTCAGTGACCATTTCATCCCCTTAATATACAACTTTGAGTCCAGGTAAAGATGGGAACTTGTCTGTGGAGTGGTTTTCTTCATAGACTGAGCAAATCTAAATATAGTTTAATGGAAATTTGTTCCTAGGATGCCTCCTATTGCATCTAGGACAAAAGAGGGCCAAGGCTCTCTCTGCTTCCTCTTGCTTCCTTTTGATGTCCATGGTGTCTAATTGCAAGGAAAGGGTTTGCATCATGTCACTTTTGACATCTTCCAACATATTTCCAATTTGACCGTTGATGGATAAGTTAGAGGATGATGTACTGGCCATAGGTTGACTGCCCATACCCTTTTGACTGGCTGCCCTAGAATGGTTTCTAAATATAGTCTTAATATATTCATAGGGTAATTGGTATACATCTCCTCCTTCTATCATATTTAAGGTATCCAAAAGATCTTCCCTTACTCCTCTAAGCAAGACCAGCTTTAGTGACTCAGGGTCAAGTGTGCACCTGGCCCTTTTGTAACTAAGCTGGAATCTTTCTTCATAGTCTTCTAGGGATTCATCCTGGCCTATGGTAATCCTAAAAATATCTTCTTTAGTGTCCTTTGACCTACAGTAGTCCCTATATTTGTTGTTAAAATTATGTTGCATCTGAGCCCAAGTTGTGATGCTATCTCCAAGTAAACCCATGAACCAGCGCAATGCTGCATCCTTGAGGGTAGATGGGAATAGTTTTAACTTTTGCTCATCATATATATAGTCATAGGTTTGGCATATGATAACAACTTCAAATAGGAAAGTGTTATGGTCTTCTATGGTTAGGCCATGGAAATGAGGTAGAGTAGAGGGGCTTATATTCTTCATCTTAGTGTCCCCATTGATTTCCCTAATGGGAAAGGTACTCTCAATTCTCTCTCTATCTCCTCTGTCATTTTTGTTTCTAGCCATTGGTTCAGTAGGAATGGTTTCTTCCTCTTCTTCTTCTTCTATAGGTTCCTCAAATAGGTAAGGTTGCTCACCTAAAGGGTCTTCCAATTCACTGTCACTGAAGAAGAGAGAAGGTTGCCTATTGGACGCAATGGGGGTATTTGACAATAATTTTCTTGAATTGTCCCTAATCCTAAGAGGCATGAAAGGAAATGCTTCTGGGTTGGTTTTTGTAAGATTTTGTTAAAGCTAGAAAGTACTTGCAGAATGGAAAGGAAAGCAGATAATGACAACTAAAAGAAAGAAAGAAACTAGATTACCTTTACAGAAATAAACTAATGGAAGAGTGTTGAAGACTAGAAGTAGAAGAAAAATAATTTGGAGACTAGAAATAGAAGAAAGAAGTAATTACTTCTACCTAGAAACCTCCCCGGCAACAACACCCAAAAGTGTTGAGCCTAGGTATTGAAATAATAATGCTACAACTCCCAAGGCTACCATCTTTACTTATCAACCTGGGGTTCGTACAAACTTGGAGGTGATAGTGTTATATGCATAAGTAGAAGTGAAGGTCCTACCTGTTGTCACTATTTATTTGGCAAGAGACCCCAGGGGTTCTAAGCCAAACTTCTATAGAGTCAGAAGAATCTTAATTCTTTGATGAAAGGAGGGCAAACATTATCCTAAGAGAGAGCTACTTCTAGTCTAGTAATGAAGAAAACATCATGAAATGTTAAACTTACCATAACCTAACTAATCAATGAAACAATTGTGCTAAGCAGAATTGCTAAATTACCATTAACCTAATGCTAATTATCTAAGTTACAGAAGTAAAAACGTTAAACTAGACTAAGGTGTAGCAAAGAAACTTAGGGTAAATCACGTTTCAAGTGGGAAAAACAATCAGAGGTCGAAATAAATGAATGGAGGACATTAGGGAGCAACAGCGCAGAAGAACCATTAGATCAGTTGGGTGAAAGATAAGTGAACGATGGGGATCTGATCATAGGAGGTTATATAGGTAGATGGGCGAATAGGGTTAACTAATGGGATAGACGGTTAAGATCTTATCGTGAAGGGTTAAGTGAATGGATGGATGAACAAGGGGGAAAAGGAGAGAATGGCCGAGATTTGGTTGCGCAGGTGAGGTCAAGAGATGGACGGGCGAGGCTAACAGGAGCAATGGATGATTAAGATCTTATTGCGTGGGTGAAGTCAAGAGATGGACAGTGGAGATTAGATCATGGGCAAAAGAAACATGCGGAAATGGTGGAGTGGGTTTAGAGGGCGGTAAGTTGTATTTCATGTTCCCTAAAAGCTGTAAGTTGTTTTCTCAAATTTCACACGATTAGCCTAACTGGGCGACATGTAGCACGGAGAAACCACTTTTCTCACATGCTCTTGAGGAGATAATGGTCGAACAAAAATCCACATGATATCACGTGGTAGCCATTGAATTTGGCGAGGAAGATCAATGGTGGAGATCAGCCAAGCTAGTTGGTGATTGGGTGAAGCGACAACCATCAGATCAGGCAAGGCATATCGACGGTGGGGACTTAAAGTTCATAAAATAAATGGTGGACTCCACATGAGGAAGTGGTTGGATAAAACAGTGAATCAGATGGTGATTGTGAAGGTTTGTTGGTGATCAGATAGCGAGGGAGCAATGTAGGGGGAATGTGCTGCAGGCGGTTTCAAAGGAAAATGATAGAGACTAGTTTGGGTAAACAACTAACTGCATCTAAACAATGAAATCCATAGCCTATGTGAGAACTAGAGACTATGTCTTTGGGGTTTCTGGAGGGTCTCTACCTCAAGTCATGCTCCCAGAGGGAGGAGATGAGGCAAAGACACCTGCGCTCAACCTGATAGTAATCTTTTCCTCTAACTAACCTGTAAATTAAAAAAACAACTGAAAGTAAACTACAGCAAATGCATCTACAGAAATAGATGAACAAAAACAAGAAGTTATTCAAAAAACTGAACAGAACCAGAAAGCTGCTTAATCAAATGAATCATAACTAGAAACTTCTTGAGCAAATGCATTAGCAAACCATGAAACTACTGAATCAAACGAATCAAAAAACCATTAAACTACTTAAACAAATAAACAAAATAGAACTCTATGCTAGTATAACAATAATGTAAACACGAGTTGTGGCTACTTCGGTCAGGCCCTAACCCAAGAGCTTTAGCCCTCGAAGTTTAACTCAGAGTTGGCTTAAACATAACTCATCAGTATTACAGAAACCATGGATTACAGAGAAAATTCACAAATATTTGTAGTTTAGAAATAAAACAGAGTTTTACAAATGAAGTTTGAATCCTACTGAGGTCCTAAGCCTCTCTATTTATACATATGAAGTATCCAATAAATTCCTTCCAAATTAGGGTGGTTTGGCTCCCAACTCAAAATAAACTGTTTTCTTTCCTCTTCACTTTCTTGGTTATCTTTTAGTCCTCATGATGTGGATGATTGCACTCTGAGCTGATGGAGGAATATTCGAATGGAGGGGTAGTAGACGAGGAGGATTAACCTCCTATAATTCCTCTACCTTGTCCCATTCGAGTACTGACCAAGGTATTTTCTATAGTTATTTTCTTTTATCCTTTATAGCTGTGTTTCTTCTTGATTTTATCCTTTATTCTTGCATTATATGCACATTAGACCACAAAGCCAAATATCCAACTCTAACTCATTTCATAAACAAAATATAATCAAAAGTATGCAATAAGTTGTGAGAATAGTTGGTTTGACTAAGCTAGGAGGTGAATTAAGGCCAATTAAGGCCCATATAATTACTCAATAATGAGGCTCATCGATGACTTTATTGAAGGAAACCCATGTATGTACGCGACTATTATTTAGACAACTAGCGTACATCCAGTAAAATTAATTTTTAAATTAGTTAATCTTTTGTTTATCTTAATCCAGTATGAAACCCACATATGTACATGCCTTTCAGGATATAAAACACGCATATAAATCTGCAATTTCTGAATCAAACCTTCGCTGCAACACAGAACTTCAAACATACCCAGATCTCGGCATACATAGAAAATAAATCATCCCACAAGACACTATCAACACAGATCAAATTACCTCATAATCAAGATTGTCATCTCAGATCTATTGGATCTTATCCATCATCCAATTCCTGGGTGCATACTTAGCTTTAGATAAAGAAAAACATTAGTATCCCATTACATCCATATTTTCTCCAGATCTAACTATTCATGATATATTCATCACTTCCACATCACTACCACTTTGATCTTCATCTCCTCATATAGCTTAGCCCTTATCCAATACCACAAGTCAAAACCATACACCGGTTTATGGTTTTCTTAGATGGTATCAAAACATTTGTTATTAGGCTCAACATCATAGGGAAATACTATGGTAAGAACCCTTGGTATTTATAATACCATGGTGTGGAAACTATACATGCCTTTTCTTCTTCATGCCTCCATGTTTATGCAGTTTTTCTTAACAGAGCCTGTGTATACTTCTTGAAATTTCAACTTTTTCATTCCTCTACCTATGAACTATTATTCCTTTGATAAAATTCTCAGTCACATGTAGACACATCCTGTTTACATATTTTTCAGGTAGGTTGTCATCAAAGGTCAACTCATCAAGTAGGTTTCCATCAAGGACAACACATAATTCATAATGCCAACAATTTCCAGGTCAACCTCCATACCACTACCCAGAAATTATTGATACTTTCTAGAATCATTTCTAGCATGATGAAAAGTCCATTCAATCAAACATGAATAAAGAACTTGACCTAGTCAGTGCTAACCATGATAGTCATTTCATCAAACATATTGAGAACATGTAATATATAGGTCATGAATGCATATTTGATCATAGGGGTCTGATAGTTATATGAAAATCATCAATAAGTTATAATTCCATCTAATAATAGCCACCATAAAATATGTTAGGTCATACATTCAATAACCATTCATCAGTAAATCAAACATATCAAGAGCCATAACTAGAACCTATTGTGAAACCATTATTATAACTAACATATAACCAAAATAATAACAATGATAGAACAACCACCAAAGCCACATAATAAAATGTACAATTAATCACGAAGTAAAAGAGGAAAAAAGACCTTACTAACATATGCAGAAGAGTACCAAGTCAGGGACTTCCACATACCACCTGACCATAGCTTCAGCTGAATCAAATATTTCTTTTAGCAAATCACCCTGATGCCATATTCCAAGCATGAATGTAGGACTCACAAAGCAACAACCAGGGCTTTTCATGGATTAAACTACCTCCACCCTTAGTATTTACCACAATCCCACCAAAATTGATCGAGGGATTTGTAGGCCCAATGAGAACATCAAAAACCATGCTTCACCGCAATCCCACCAAAATTGGTTAAGGGATCACTAGGACCAAAAAAAGAACATACACTACTAGGATTTACTGCAATCCCACCAAAACTTGATAAGGGATCACTAGGCCCAAAGCAATCTTGGATGCCTCTAAATTTCTTTACCAACACCTTGAGAAATTTTCCCATCTCCACCCTTAGGATTTACCACAATCCTACCAAAACAGGTCAAGGGACTCCTAGACCCTTGGTAATTATCCTGAGAAAACCTCACCCTCTTCCAAAACCATCCAACAATCTAAATATCAACCAAATGAAAGAACCCCATCACACCATGACTATCTAGAAATGGCAAGGCAAGGTTTAAACCACTGTCACACCTAGAAAAACCCATGTCAATGGTAGGAAGAGAACCAAATACACACATGCATGTACCATGCATTCACCAAAACAACTAGGAAATCACACGTTCAACCCATTAACTACAAGTATTCCTACTGAAACTACTTGATCAAAATTTTCCTTGCTTGATCCTTTCTTTCCTTTGCTTTCTTGTCCTTCCTATGCCTTCCTTTATCCAATGCTAGAGTTCTCCAAGAATTCTCTAAGTGAACAAGAGTATGATAGATTAGAGAGAATGGAGAGAGAGCTCCAAAAATGAATTAACAAGAGGTTGTGAACAGATCCTTAGAAGCCTTTTTATAATTGAGGCCTCTATTTTCTTCAATTTCCTCTATTTTCCTTCAATTTCCTTCACATGCAATCTTGTGACCTTTCGCCTTCTTTTTCTCCTATTTTCCTTTATTGTCATAAATAAAATGCCAATTAATGCCTCTTTTCCTTTTCAATGCATTTTCCAATTTTCTTTAGCCATAATAAACCAAGTGAACACCCACTAGGAGGTTTTTGTGAAACATTCAACTTGGAATGCATGTCCCATGACCTTGGTTTTATTTTTCCTTTATTAACTTTTATTACGTGGAATTTTAACTCAAGGTTGTTACACTTAACATTCAAACATTGAGAGGAAAGATTGTGCAAATCCTGAGCAGAAGATGTAAACTTGAGGCAAGAGTGACTTGACTATTGACTGTAAGTGTGCATTGTGCAATGACTGATAGGAGAGATTGAGCATGCTTGGTTAGAAAGAGGAAAATTCAATGGTTGATTCTTGTGATTTTGTAATGTGAAATTGTTGAGAGAGAGGGGGATCTCCTTGAACTACACATTACATAGTTGAAGCCAGGGATTGTGTAGTACGGAATCACAGTAAAACGGGGATGGCACCACTGTTGGCTATAGTTGAACAATGCACAATTTTAGAGAGAGAGGGCTTGGGAGGTTCATATGTTGGATCAATAGAGAGAAAAGCCTAAAATATGCTTCCTAAAAGGGAGAAATCTGCAATTGCAATGATGAGTTCAAAGATCAAGTCAAAATTTAACTAAGTGTGGATTAAAAAGGAGTGATAAGGATTGGAAGAATATAACATACATAAATACTGAGTGATCTTGAATTATTACTAAAATGCGAAAGGACTTAGAATATGAAATGATGGTAGAAAAGAAATATACAAGAGGGAAATGACACATGCAAAAGGTAAATATAGCAAAATCAACACTTGTTATGCAAGAAAAAGACAAAACAACAAAAGGGAAAGTAAATGTAGCAAAAAACCATAGCTACAACACTTACCCAAAATAACAATGCACACGCGACCAAAACCTCCTTCTGCTCAAGAAATGTGTTGGGCCATGGAATTGCCATATTTTTACTACTCATTTTCCTATTCATTTTATCTAGTTTTGACCAATAGGGCCATATCATATTACATTCATCAAAGTATGTCCTTCCTCACTTGTTGCTTTCTTAGTCTAATTCTACTCATAATATGGAATTAGAGCTATCATCTTAGGTTTCTTTTTATTATAAACCTAATATATGGGTTTTTTCAGGTTTGGGTAGTCTGTTGAAGCTTGTTGTTACATCATTATATTTTGGTTCCTTTACTGATTTGGATTAAAATCTCTAGGAGTGGAAATTGTAAACAATTTGCTTAAACAGTCTTAATCAAACCTGATCTACAAGCGCATCAAAGTTAAGAGAAAAACATCCTCACCTAGAAATATTTGTGGAGCATCCAGATCATTGGTTGATATCTTTTCTAACTCTATTTGTAATTAAATGAAACTGTTATAGTCGTACCCCTTCCATGGGAATTGTTATGTAACTGCTAAGATATCATTTTATTTTAATATCACATCAGAATCAAAATATTTTCATGAGGATATTCTAATTATAATTAAGATCTGTAGAAGAGAATATTTTTTGCATGTGGGGGGTAGAGAGAAGTATTAGAGAATAATATTTGAAAGGGGAACACCAAAGCTCTATAATCCTGATATTTTTATTAATGAAAAATCTAAACTTTGTCGTTCCATGATTTCTTTTGAGTATCTCCTGTACTTTTTAGTGCACCAACCTCTGTTGTTACATTTATTTTTGTGTGTACTTTAATTAATTGCAGTATGGTTTCAATGGTGTGACAGTTTAAGTCTTGGACTAGTCCCTGAGGTTAGTGTGGATATGAATTATTTGTTTTGTCCTTACTATTTGTATTTCACTTCCTTTTATGTGTGCATATTGAATGAGTGATGAATTTCAGAGTGTTGAGAGATTGGTTGAATTCCATAGTATCTTATTTTGTAATACTTTCTCCCATTTAATTTGTGTGAAGTGTGTAACAGATTTGTTGATTGATGAGAGTGTGTGCAACGATTTTGGGTTGCGATCATTTTGTACTAGTCATAATTTTCCTTAGTATAGAATTTTCAAAATAGCCTTGGAAAAATTAAAGCCTACCTAGATCATTAATTAAATGAAAGATTTGGTTTGTTACTATGATTTAAAAGAACAATAGTTTCACCCAACATTTTTGGCATGATTTTCGGGGAAGGTTGTTAGATGTGCATGTGTGACTCGTTCAGTGATGTGCATGACTTGAAGTTGTGGTAGATGTGTTCCTAACCCTAAGGTTTCTTGGCGATAAGAAGAGATGTAAGAACCTACGCATCAATTCAACATACTGAAGCGATCTCAGCCTTATTTGCGTCAGGGCACATGAGATTGCATTGCGTGAGTAGTGAAGAAGACAAACATGGGACCCCCAATCCTATTAATCATATAAGAGGAAGAGGACATGGAAAGAAGATGAATCAAGATCTAGGAAGGAAGACTTATATAAAGGAAATTATTTGGAGGGTTGAAGTAGAATCTTCCACTCAAAGGTTGATAGCATAGAAAAAATACCAGTTAAGATAACTCCACAAAAGCCAAAAACTCTTGATACATATTTTATGGATAGGGAGGAGGAACTCATAGACTCTTTAGAAGTAAGCCCTAGGGTTTCTATCCCTTATGTAACAGTTGGAGGCGAGGATCAAATTCTGGAGGAAGGTTATGGGGATACAAATTTAAATCAAGAACTACTTTTGGAAGATCATTTTATTGTCCATCCTACTTTGGATCTAGGAATTTGTTAATGGTGTTGGACCCACCAACATTCAGGGGATCTCCTTGATAAGAAGTCCCAACTAAACCTTAGACCACTTGGAGTAGGAGTCCCGATAGTGGTTGGTAATGTAATTCCTTGACTGTGGTAGCACGTAGAGATAAGTATGATAAATTTTGTTTGAAGCAAGTGTGTGACTTTCTGGAAAATTAAGTGTGATGCATGGGGGTTCTAACAAATAGAGGGTAAAAGGAAGTGTGCCCCTTAGAAGCTTATAATAGTACGTAGCTTGAAAGAAACACATGAGCATAATGACATCACAATCTAAAATGTAGAATAGTCCACAAATTAATGTGAGAGGTTAATCCAACAACACGCATTCAGCAAGATTCATAAAATTACATACAAAATAGTTCCTAAGAAAATGCATAATTTAAACAACATACATTGCTAAAGAAACTAGAATAGTTCAAGTACAATAAAAACATACGCATGAAAGTGTGTTGGCTCTGATGTTGTTATTATAAGTGAAATTTCCATCCATACATACACCATTGATGACCACTAGCACCAATAGTGGAACATTACAGTCAATAACACCTGCTCCTTCAAAGAAGTATTCTCTCTCTAGACAGTGGAGAAGCCAAGGCTCGTCACAATAGTCTGAATCCTTTTCTAAGCCTAAGCCTAGCCAAAAGCTTCGCTCCCAAAATCCTATTCTATGAGTTATGATATTCTATTTATAACAAAGTGTGAGATGACCCTTGACATTCCCCTTTATGATGCTTTGATTGTCCTCATGACTCTTCAACTTATTTACAAATAAATCATTACATAACATGATGACCTTTCACATTCCATTAATGACACTTGGAGTTTCACTTACAAAATATTTACAAATAATATTACATCTTCCACATGTACCCATGTAAGACAAAATAGGCTATAGATAGCCTAACATGAAAAAACACTGTGAAGTTTGGGGAAAGACCAACTCGACAACCTCCACTTGATGCTTCTCAGTCACATATTGGTGCCAAGCTTGGTATTGTGCGATGATGTCCCAAAACTTCTTGATGGTGTCTTTTTGATAGTGGAATATTGCCTCCATAGCATCTGGGTATATGGTCTTGGAACCTATGTCCAACTCGTCTTGAAGCATTTGAAGCATGTTGTTGACCATGAAAGTACCACCAATGTACCTCTGCATGTTATGTGTGCTTAGCTCCAAGTCATCCCTGGTGGCCTCCCACCTTAGATGCTCCATGTACCCATCGATCTCTAGCCGAACTTGGTTCTTGTGTTTAGCTTTGGTGAGGGAACCGATTGACAGGATCTTGTGCGTTCTCACCATGACACCCAAATTCTTGTACAACTGTGCATATAAGGCTTCTATGTTGTTGACGAATGCAGTGAGCTTCTCATAGTTCTAGATTAACATCTGGACCTTTCGTTTCTCCATCTCTTCCTTAGGCTTCATCATTTTGGCAATTGAAGTGGGGCCCCTTTGTATCGCATTACCTATTGTTTCACATGGGATATTGCAGCATGTATGTTCCTAAGAGTTTGAACAAAATCTTTGCTCCGCTTCTATGATCCATGCACATGGGAAATTTCTTTATGCATGGTGAAAAAATCGTCATAGAACTTCTGCATGCTACTCTAAAATGTTGATACTTCAGTGATTATCATTTTCCTGATCTTAGCCATTGCGAAAATTGTGCTCTGCTCTCTCAGTTGTTCTTCCTCTTTCTTGGCAGCCTACAATTTCTTTTCCATTTGCTCATTGTTAGCCAACAAGAACTTAACATTTGAGCTCATTGGTCCTGCATAGGCTCAGGTGGCATTAGCAATGGCAGCTGGATGCTTTTCAAAATCTATAACTATCACCCTTTCCTTCATGAATGTAGGTGATGTGTCATCATCTGAAAGTTCTTCCTCTGTGCCTGTACAATATCTTCTGTAACTCATCAAATGATAGATTGTACACTTCCATAACTGGATCATCATCTAGGAGAATAACCTCTCCTTGCTCGCTCGGGACTAGTTATGATACCAGAGGTGGTGGACAATGAGATGTGACCTCGAGTGCTCTTGGCATAAGGACAATGTCTTTGTTCTATAGCTCCTACCCCAACTCCATGTATATCACTTCCATCAGTTACTGAATCTCCTGAGCTAGCTACAGATCCTACATCTATTCACCCTCTTCTTCAGCTGCTGATTGTTCTGACTTCTCGACTTGTATGGGCATTGTTTTTTCTATCAACGCACCTTGCCTTTCTTCTTCATACTATTTCTACTTCTCTTCTCTTTATCTCTTTCTGAACTATTTCTTTCCTTCAACTTCTTCTCCATTTCCTACAAATTTAGTTTTGCTTCTTGCAGCCTTTGCTTTTCTCTATTCCTTCTCTCTGCCCTCTTTATCTACTGCTCTCTCTTTGCCTCTGTTTCTAAGGTTTCTTTCTTAGTGATAGGATCTACTCTCATATTGTACCATTTCTCCTCATCTGAGTTATTGGAAATCTTCCTCTTTCCCTTGTCTTGCACTCAATTTCTACTTATTACTATCATTGTTGTTGCTTCCTATGTTGCTGCTTGTTGTAGAGCATCCTTGTTACAGGGAAAAGCGTCTATTTAGAACTGCTCTATCCCACTAAGGTGTGACAGTTGCCTTAGAAACAAACAGAGAAAAGCTACTTATGTTTTTCCTTTATGAATTATAGATAGAGAGGAATAGAAAGACCAACATTTGTCTTGCGCTAATCCTTTGATTCGATCCCTCTCTTCTTTGATAGTCCCAAGCTACCTGCTCCCTTGCACGCCCAGCTTCACAAAGTACCTGTAAGATCACAGAAGCATAGACCTATACAAAGACATGGATCTATATTCATAAAAAACTTAGGATCAGATTTAAATTGACCATACAAATGTAACAAGCATCAATGATACAAAAGCATGGAGGAAAACTCAAATAGCTTTTATTGATAAACAAGAAAAGATCCAGGAGGAGTTACAACCAGTTGTTCTGACCCAGCATCAACCTCCCAACAAAGAAGCCCCTCTTCACCTCAAACAAAGCTTAGATCACCCAACAATCTGATGTTTGTCTCTAGAAACCAACAACAATTCCTTACAATATGCAAAATTCCAGCCTCTGGATCTCTGGGATGAGGGATCCATATATAGATATTTGTAAGGAGGATGAGTCAGCTTGTGATTTGATTAGTGTCTTCTCTCTGACAGTTCTTGCTTCCACTTGGAGACTGAGGGCCTCTTACTCATCCTTGGTCGAATTCAGTGAGGCAAGTGTCACAGGAGAAGATTCTGGAAGCTTCCATTGCCTCTCCACCTCACGGAATGACACTGCCATTTGTCATTTTTCGCCCATCGCACCCCACAGAAGGGACTTTTGTAATGCAATGCACCCTCACAGTGTACTTGGGTGAGATGCAACGCACCTAGCCAGTGGAGCAGCTGCAATGATCCTGTTTTGACCAATTTTGAGTAGTTTTTCATGGAGAACTTCTGGGAGAAACTGTAATCTGTTGACCTTGTTCCTTTAGGGGTTATAACAACACTTTTAGGGACTTAGGAGCCCTTGGTTTATGGACATTTCATGCTTGGTGTTGTAGGGCACAAAAATGTCTATAACAGTTGCCCCCTAAAGTATGAGGCCGTTAACCTTTTGGTGTCGGGTGAAATGCTTTATTATGAGGATCCGAAGTTCTTTCAATGCTGGGAGGAGACCTGTAATAAGATACAATACAATACATTATCTTCATAATATTTTCATAATCTAGCTGAGGCGGGCATTCCCATGCTAAGCTTTATAAATTCATTTTCATGTACATAGGACAGACAACCGTCTGAGTGTAGACTGATGATTCTGATAGAGCGATCATCCTTTTGGTAGGATGATTATCTGTGCTGCAATGCTGTACATTTAATGTCTTTATTTCCCTGAATATATATCGTAGCCCAAATGGATGAAACTAGATCGGGGGTCTTCAATCTCGTCTGATCTTCACTCGAAGTACAAGTCGATCCATGTGAGAAATGTTCTGAAGTTGAACATGGAAAGACATCTCTTGATTACCAGTCAATGATGTAAACTGTTAACAAGCGCGAGAGGAATCACCGATAATGATAATGACCCTCAAGGTACTGCAGTACAATTCACATGGTGTGAATAAAGGACTTGGTGTCGAACACCACGCAAAATCTTTCGGTCGAAGGCCATTGATGTATACCTGTCGCCGGAAGTGAGAAACTTGCCATTGAGGCATGCAAGCTTCAAAGTACTGAATGGGGTGTTCCTAGATCAACTTCTTGGATAATGAGTTGATGTCGACAAGAAGTGATCAATCACAGGAGGGCCTTAATGAAACCCACATCAATGACACAGAACGGAGCAAATTATTTTGATGGAGGTGAAAACGATCTGGTGATATAAGGTTCAGGGTGGCGGTCATGAAAGAATGGAGTATAATGTATGGTAGTGGGTGAGACACAGGTGACTTCTCTGGATGACTTCTCTTGAACATATCGGCGACAGTGATGTGATGGATTGGTAGCATTAACCCCAAATTTGGATGGTATGGCGTGACCATGGTGATGTGACCGGTGAATGAAACAACCCAACCCGACTCGGACACGGAGTGGAAGTGTCATGTTCAAGAGCGACTTGCTACCAACAAAGTTTCTGAGTTTTCTTCCCAATTTTTCCCCAGTCATTGCTGACCAGTACCTCTTTATTTTTGTCAAGCTTGAGGAGGATAACATATGCTTGTTCTATAATTTGCCCTTCGGGAAAACCCATCGCTATGTTTTAATGAGCCTAGCGACAGTGAAACGCGTTCTCGTCTAAAGACAAGTTTGTCGCTATTAATATTTTTAACGAGTTTAACGACAAAGATAACTTGGTCCTTTTCAATTTTAGAGAGTCTGAAAAGGAACGTAAAGGTAACTCCAAAATTCCTTTTTCGTCATCTAATCCCTTAAGTCCGAAAAAGTGTAAAACAATACAGAAGGGATGAATTTTCGATAGTTTTAACGAGCCGAACAAAACAAGCACTCGATCTTTTTGTGTAATAATCCCTCAGGTCCAAAAAGATTAAAATCTAGAGGAGGGATAGCACTTCCTATCCCTTTAATGAGCTGGAGAGGCCAATGGCTCGGCAATCTTTTCATATGTTACGAGTCAGTTGAAAAGAGCTTAAAGGAGACTCGTCTTTTGAGGAACGAGTTATAAGACGGGTAGCAACTGATTCTAGGTAAGGTTTGGAATTTTCCAATCACGGCAGTGTCACAAGGATGGCTAGTGAAATCACTCTTTGCAACTGTTCCTCAAAATGGGTAAACAATCAAATGGAGGTGAATGATCGGCCAATGAAAAAGTGGAGGTGACAGTGCAAACACGACCAAGGCTTTAATGGCTGAGGTATTACATTCACAATGGTTATTTACCGGGGAACAGTTCATTTTTTAACGAGCTTAAATGCGGGTGGAAACATTTGCTCATGTCTTATGTTTATTTTTGACGAGCTTGAACTATGTGCTAAAACTGCTCGATGCGGGTTTATTTTTTAATGAGCTTGAGCCCTGCAGTAACACTGCTCGTGGCGGGTTTATTTTTTAACGAGCTTGAACCCTGCAGTAACACTGCTCGTGGCGGGTTTATTTTTTAACGAGCTTGAACCCTGTAGTAACACTGCTCGTGATACATTTGCATGCCCCCAGCATAATAACGCGAATCGAGGTGCATGCCCCCCAAGCTTCATTGCATTCAACTCGGTGGTTGGAATGAAGGTTTACCTTCGAGATCTTCGAAAGACTCGACTTTGATTTTATGATTTCATAATCAAAGACTCGATTTGGAATGGGGGTCATTTCATTTTTTAAACGAGGTCGACACGAGATAAGAACCATCCTCGAAATCCAAATCCATTAGATATAGAAGATTTCATATTCCACTGTGGCCACTTCCGCCAAATTACTCGAAGGCGGTAGGGAAAAAGTACCCATTAAGGCAGGGTCTTTTAGGAGACCTACTCCGATATTTTGGAGCGAATGATTGCTTCCATGGATCATTGGAATGCTTCCCATAACTTGTGAACTGTTGGAGAGAAATGTTTGTTGGTCGACGATTGTAATTCCTCCTTGGAAGGGAAATGCAATCTTCCTGAAGTAGGTCGACACAACTGCGGCCATGGCATATATCCAGGGTATTCGCAGTAGGATGTTGTAATCGAGGTTTCCGTCGATTACTTCAACATCAATTTCTACTGTTTTACCCCCCAGTTCAACCTGCAAGTTACTTAAAATCCCATATGGAGTGTATGATCGTCCATCAAATGCTTTTAACATTTTTGACGATCACGACAAGGGTGGTGACCCTAAATTTTTCCAGCAACTCATCGACATAATACATGTGGATGCCCCCTCATCAATAATTGTTCGATGAACAGTTTTGTTGAGGGCTTTCACTTGAATAAGGAAAGCTAGTTGAGCTGGTAACTAAGGGTCATATCCTTTATGATCAAAGGCCACAAGATTGGAATCCATTGGGTCAATCCCACCTATTGTTGATAATAAAGCTTGCTCTTGGGAGAGGCAATTTTGCGGTACCTCAAGTGTCGACATAGCGGATGGCGATTGGGCCAGGTCCTCTATTATATTATAATTCTATGCTTTTTTTGCACGAGGATTAAATGTCGATTTGTGTACTACTCCCTTTGGCGACTTTATCATTTGTTCAGGAATGATGGGTGGCACAACTTTGGTCAAAGTTGTTGTCGAACTACTATGTTGTTCATTAGCCTTGTTATTCGACAGCTGTGGATTCCCGTAATCTTTATTCCTTGTCAAAGCATCATTTTGCTGCTTTGATATAGACAACATAAGCACTTGGGATCGGAAAGAATTTTGATTAGCAACCAGCTTGGTTCCCAGGCTTGGAAACGGATCAGTCAATACTTCTGAGGTTTTTGAACTCTTAAAGAGTTTCTTAACTTCAGCTTTATGTGGACAATCTCTCGTCCAATGATCCTCATCGCATATATGACACCCCGCAGGGGGTTTCCTTTACCCAAAAGGGTTTGTAGAAGGTTTTTCAGGAGATGACTCATCCTGCTTCTTTTTTCTCCCTTTCTTTTTCTTCTTGCCCCCTGGTTGCTTCAGTTGTTTTCCCTTGTTGGTTGACACGGCATTTACTTCTGAGGAAAGAAGTTCCTCATTTGCATTTTGACTAGAAATCTTACGGGCCTTTTAAGATGTAGCCTTTGTCGATTTCGTGTCTGTTGCGCCAATCACGCCATTGCTGGTATGAGAGTCATTGTTTGATTTAGGAGGAGGAGGAACTGAGAATTCCGGTCTAGAAGCGTCAGGTATTTTATCGTAGAGCGTGCCGGACTGAGTGTAAATCAAGTCCAAATATTGCTCATGAGCGATAACCTTCTCTTCGGTGACGACTCCCCCTTTTGCCACATCTTCCGTGATGGAAGGCAGTAATGACTTGATAAACCATTCAACTAAGAGCTGATCGGGAACATACGTTTTCACCATTCTACGACGACATCGCCACTCATGTATATGATCAGATATGTGAGTGGCCGTTGTTTGTTTGAAATTGGTAAGAAGTTTTGTTCCCGTTTCGTACCTTATTGGTAACTGAAAATGGGTTAAAAAGGTTGTGGCTAGGGTACTGAAGTTGTCAAACGAAGCTCTGGGCAATTCGATATACCATTTTGCTGCTGGACCAGTTAACGTCCTCTGAAAAAGGCGAAGCCTAATCGAATCATCGTTTAGGGTGTTTGATGAACACCACAGATGAAATGTCATCACATGATTCGACGAGTCTTCACCCGGATTTCCATTAAATTTAGGAATATCTGACGGAAGTTTACGCGGAATCGCTGGCCACCAAGGGGCATAAGCAATTGGATCATTCGTCAGCCGGTTTAGATCTGGTAATTCTAGAGTTGCTACAAAGGGCAACTATTGATTCAGGTTAGGCAAAGCATACCCAGGATAAGATGGAATCGCCTGAGCAGTGGGTCTTTGCATACCAGCATAATGTATTTGATGCTGGCAACTTTGACAAGGTTGATGGGCATAACCATTATAGTATGGTTGTTGATAACCACTTTGGAAATGCAGTTGCCCATTACTTACAAAGACTTGTTGCTCAGGTCCTTGATATGATTGCTGGAATTGCGGTTGTTGAGATTGAACCAGCCCTGGTTGTTGGACCATTTGTTGTTGCCCAATACTAGATGATTGACCAAGATGAGGAGTCATAGTACTTGTTTGAGCCTGAGTCGCTCCAGATAAGGAGGCACTAACCTGAGGTTGTGATTGAGTTGTCGAGACAAGAGGCTGTTGTATTGCAACCTGAGAAACTTGGGGTTGACATACAACAGGTAGCGCTTGTACTTGCGACGCAGTCACCACAGCAGGTATAGTGGGAATATTCGACACAGGGTGGAATGGTTGCATTGAATATACAACCCTTGGTTGCTGAGGCAGTATTGGTACCCAACCGCTAGATGTAATTCTAGTTTGACTTGAATTTTGTTGTAAACTCCCACATGGTTGTTCTCCGGGAGGGAACAATGAAAAGGCATACTGCCCTCCATATGGTGGTAATCCAGTACTTAAAGGGTATATTGGCCTTTGAAGACACATTGGATCGATTTGTTGAGTTTCAACATAAGAAATACCATATGATAATCCGGATGAAGAAATAGGAACTGACCATGTCGTCGAAACAGTCCCTGATTGGACTCCGGCTTGTTGTTGATAACTTGCCGGGACAGATGATATACCATCGAACATCGTTGGAGTAGCAACAGGAGGCTCTGCCGCTACTGCGTCGGCTGACACAGTCCTGGATGTCGACGGTTGTTCAGACATATCTAGTCTATCCAAAAGATTTTCTAGCAATTCTACAAGAACTTGCGATGAAAAGAGACTAACTTCGAAGACCAACGAGGGAATGGTGATGATTATTCCATTTAAAATAAATTTTAGATGCTTTGACACAACTTGTTTTTTCAATTTTTAAGAGTCGAGAAAAAACAAAAGATGACTCTAGTCTCCTTAGATTTTTAATGAGCCTGAAGTGACAAGTGCTCAGATGGACCGTTTCCGTTAAGGAGTCTGAAAAGGAACGAAAGGGACTACTATGGAAGTCTAGGTAGAGGGAGTACCAAACCAATCGCAAAACTGCAGAATACTTTTTACGGTACGGCAGTCAATCTTCCCGAATGTTGTGTTCAGTGCATTGCGATCGATAGGGCGGCAGACACGGCTTCCTATGGATAAAGGATTTAAGCCTATATGGGTCTCCCAAAATATACTCGACGGTATGTGGGAGCACAAGTCCGTACTGGCACTTATCATCTCAAAGTGGAGGAATCACCCAACCATCAGTGAGAACAACAGTTACCAGGCTTTACGACGCTGGAATACGTCTCTAGCCTAGACCTCTAAATGTTGTGCGTTAAGTTCCAAAGTGTTGTTAGATTTATTGAATTTATTTTAAGTTGATCTGGCTTATGAAGTTTGCCTTTCGGGTTCACCACGAGATGTATATGTAATTCCTAAAATGCAATCTAAAGATGATAAACAAAATTTTATCTCTTTTGTGCAATGAAAATCCTAGCTACTAGGGAAAAGAAAGACAGAATCTTTTCACAAACAACAAAGAGCACACTGTAAATGCATTTTCCTAAATCAAGCCAAGCAGACTGTCTATATGCAAATGCACATGCATGTATTTGTTTTCAACTTTCTTAATATATAGATGCTAAAAAGAAAGCTGATGTACAAATCTGAATTTCTTTTCAAGCGACAAATATAAACAAGCTTCTTTTCGAAATAAAAAATAGAGATGATTACGACACCTTACGATTTTGAAATGAATACTTGTTTTTGACACTAGAAAATTACAAATTCAGACCAAAGGCAATAGTAACAGGATAACCGACCATCAACAGCAATCAAACTTTCTCCTACGATCGAAATCGACACTTGCGACAGATTCTAATCAAAGGATGACAGTACGATTATTCTACTTTTGCAAAGGAAAACTGTAAATGACTCAACAAACACACAAAAACATTTGCAGTTCTTTTGTACAAAGGAGGTGGAATAACAGCAAGGAAAAGGGGTTTCAAACAGACATATACTGATCACAGGCAGAAAAATTCAGGAATAGAACTGGAAAGAATGATCCACAGAAACCACAACTGCACAAAGCTAGTCTGATCAACGCACCTGTAACGCAAGGAATCTGAAATGCAGTGCAGGTTGTCCCTTCGGGAAGTGTGCTAAAATTCAGAATCTCTGAACAGTACCTGCGCTGGGCCAGAAACGAGACTCTGTTCGGTCTCTGGGTCACATTTTGCAGTTCAGTTCTTGGTTTTTGGCTGAGTAAAAAGCAATCAGTAATGCAACAATCAGGGGTAGATCTAAGAGCTATCACAAGGGCAATCAGATAGTTTGTGAATCAGTTGTTTAAATCATAAACAGATCCAATGGATGGATTGAAGCAGTAGTTATCTACATTGCATTTGTTATGGCAAATGCAGTTTGAATGCTACTTATAAGTTTATGCAACAAACAACAAAGAATGATAAACAAACAAACTAATTATCTCCCCAGCGGAGTCGCCATTTTGTTACAGGGAAAAGTGTCTATTTAGATCTGCTCTATCCCACCAAGGTGTGACAGCTGCCTTAGAAACAAATAGAGAAAAGCTACTTATGTTTTTCCTTTATGAATTATAGATAGAGAGGAATAGAAAGACCAACCTCTGTCTTGCGCTAATCCTTTGATTCGATCCCTCTCTTCTTTGATAGTCCCCAGCTACCTGCTCCCTTGCATGCCCAGCTTCACAAAGTACCTGTAACATCATAGAAGCATAACACTATACAAAGACATGGATCTATATTCATAAACAACTTAGGATTAGATTTAAATTGACCATACAAATGTAACAAACATCAATGATACAAAAGCATGGAGGAAAACTCAAATATCTTTTATTGATAAACAAGAAAAGATCCAGGAGGAGTTACAACCAGTTGTTCTGACCCAGTATCAACCTCCCAGCAAAGAAGCCCCTCTTCACCTCAAACAAATCTTAGATCACCCAACAATCTGATGTTTGTCTCTAGAAACCAATAGCAATTCCTTACAATATGCAAAATTCCAGCCTCTGGATCTCTGGGATGAGGGATCCATATATAGATATCTGTAAGGAGGATGAGTCAGCTTGTGATTTGATTAGTGTCTTCTCTCTGACAGTTCTTTCTTCCACTTGGAGACTGAGGGCCTCTTACTCATCCTTGGTCGAATTCAGTGAGGCAAGTGTCACAGGAGAAGATTCTGGAAGCTTCCATTGCCTCTCCACCTCGCGGAATGACACTGCCATTTGTCATTTTTCGCCCATCGCACCCCACAGAAGGGACTTTTGCAATGCAACGCACCCTCACAGTGTAGTTGGGTGAGATGCAACGCACCTAGCCAGTGGAGCAGTTGCAATGATCCTGTTTGACCAATTTTGAGTAGTTTTTCATGGAGAACTTCTGGGAGAAGCTGTAATCTGTTGACCTTGTTCCTTTAGGGTTAGAACAACACTTTTAGGGACTTAGGAGCCCTTGGTTTATGGACATTTCATGCTTGGTGTTGTAAGGCACAAAAATGTCTATAACAATCCTTCCAAGCCGTGGCTATACTAACTGGCTTGTGGATCTTGGAGTCATTGTAACAATACCTCCAAGGCTCCTCCTCATGCTAGCAAAATGTCCCATGGATCCATGGATAGTACACCTCTGCACAGTGTTTCCTGCAAATATTGTGGATATTATACAAATTAAATTCCTTGATGTTGAATTCCATGTAATAAAATTTAAGAACAATAATCATAGTTGATGGGACACTTATTCCAAGTTTAATGTTGGGCAAGACATCCTAGGGGGTGTTAATTTGGTTGTTTATGGCTAAGGAAATTGGAAAAGGCAATGGCTAAGGCTTTGGAAAGGAAAAATGGCATTTTGGCACATTTATTAAGGAAAATAATTGAAATTAGGAGAAAAGTGAGGTGAAAGGGCACAAGTTGCATGTGAAGAGAAAAATGAAGGAAAATAATGGAAAATGAAGAAAATAGAGGCCTCATTCATAAAGAGGCTTCTGAGGATCAGTTGGAAACATTTTATCAGTTGAGTTTTGGAGCTCTCTCATTATTCTCTCTTTCTCTCTCATACTCTTGGACAATCAGAGTTTTCTTGGAGCATTTTCGCATTGGAGCAAGAAAGGAAAAGAAGGCAAGAGGAAGAAAATATCAAGTAGGGAAAGGCAAGATCATGCCGCTACTAAAGGCTTCATTGTAGGTATCAACTTGCATGTGTATTTTCGTTACTATATTTTGCATGCAGGCCATTTCATGTTGTTATTCCCTATTATAGCATTAGCGTTTTTGGGTGTGACATTGTTTTCAGCCTATCCTTTCCATTTCCGGATGGCCATGGTGTGATGGGGTTCTCATGTTTTGGTTGAGTACAATTTCCAGATGGATTCAAATCTGAGTGAGGTGGATCTCTGAATAATAGGAAACATGGCCTAGTAACCCTAGAGTCAGATTGTTGGTTGCAGTAAAGCTGGATTTTGTGTTTTCTTAGATGGCCTAGGAATCCTTGCCGGTAAATGGCAGGATATATGATAAAGCCTAGAGGTGGTTTGTTCTCCGTTGGGCCTCGTAATCCTAGGTTGGGATATGTGGTAAAGGCTAGAAAGTGGGTCTCAATTTAGGGCATAGTTATCCAGGTTTCGATTTCGATAAAGCCTGAGAGACTATGAGAAAAGAAATTCCTCATGGTGTAGGTGGAGAAATCCATTGGCATCCATGCTTGTTTGGCCTAGTGATCGGGTGGATATCATGGTAAATATTGTTATGATGTGCTCATTGTGTTGGCCTAGTAATCCGAGATGGATTACGATAAAGCTTGGTTTCTATTAATGAGGGTGAGGTGGTTTAGCGTTGGCATACCCTGGTTGGTTCTGTTGGTTTGAGTCCCACATTCATACTTGGAATATGGCACGGGGTGAATGGCTAAAGAGAGTTTTGGCTCAGCCATTATATGGTTGGGTGGATTGTGGTAGTCCCATCTCAAGTTGGTTTATTTCATTCATTGATGAGAAATTCATTCCCCTAATTTTCATGTGAAAATGTATTGATGTATATTTGGATTTTGATGGTTGATAGGTTTATGGTAATTCTATTCATATTATGTTGGTTATATGTATATTTTATGACAACAACTACATATGGCTCTCAACACGTTTTTACTTGTAAATGAATGGATAGTGTATCTATTGCCTAATAGATGATAATGCAAAAAATGACTTGAGGGGACAATGGTTCATAGCGATTCTCAGATAAGTGTTGCAACTATGTAGATGTGTATTTTGAGCGAAGAAGAGAGAGGAGATTGTGTGAGAGCGAATAGGGATTTACAGTGGATCTATTGTAGGTTGTATCTCTTCATTTTGTTGGATAATATAAAAGGAAGGATTGGATGTTTCTCCATGGACATAGCCCAAATTGGGTGAAACACGTATATTTGTTTCACTCTTGTTTTATGCTTTTTTTGTGTTTATATTTATGAAATATTTTATGTGGTCCATTGCTCTATAATATATAATTTTCAACAATAGGTATGAGATTCCTTCACATAATTATGTTTCTTACACCTATAGCTTACATTTTGATGATATGTTTGACGAAATTCCTACATGGCTAGTAAGGTTCTGGTTATGGTCTTGTTCATCTTATTTCTTTTGCATCATTGTTTCCCTACATTTTTAACGATTTCAAGATATCACTCCATTTTGGGCAGTGGCCTGGGCTCTCGCCCTTAAAGAGTGGCTTAAATCCCTAGGTTTATAGCACATAACTTACAACTTTGGTCCCTGGTCACTAGCAGGTAAGAATTTGAGAGTGACTTTAGGTTATTAATCTCTCCCTTGCCCATAGCATGAGAGCGACTATGGCCTAAGAGATCCAGAACAACAGTGGTACCCAAGGACATGTTTTCTGAGTCATTGACTTGTCTCTTGTTCTATTGATGATGTTGGATGACTATGTCTTATGTTTCCATCGATTTAAGTTCCTTAAAGCCACATAGGAGGTCGAATCTAATCATAGTATCCTCTCATCTCATGTTTACCTGGTTGGCACAATTACTTTGGTGGATTTGGGAGGAGGGTGCTACAGAGTGGTATTAGAGCATGGTTCACATCTCGAACTACATAGGTGGTGTCTGATGGTCATGCATGCATGTTAGTTGCATGTGTGTCTCTTACACTTTCATTTCACGTGCTTGTTGAATTGCCTTAATGATTGATTATGCTTATGGTATGGTTGTTATGGATAATTTGATATTGATTTCATGAAAGTTATTTGTCATGAGTATGTGATTGGTTGTATATGGTTATATGTCTCTTACATGTTGTTTTTATGTCATCTTCTTACATCCATGTATGTTAGACTACATTATTGTAGGTTGATTACAAGAATTGATCGCTTATGCTCGACTACATGTGTCTATGCATATGTGTAGTTGATTTGGAATTTATTATGCATGTTGATTGTTGCATGTGGCAATGTGTACAATGGAGTAACAATTTTTTTCATGCATGAGGTCATAATATGCATTGTTGATATGGCCTTGCATTGATGACTGGACCCTAACTAGAATGGTGTTTATATGTTCATAAATTTATTTGTGTATGTCGATATGTTGTTATGATTATGTGATACATGTGTCACATTGATTTGGAAATCTTGTAGAATAGGTATCCTCCCTAAGCTATACTAAGGTACATCAATTTATTGTTATTTGGATTATCTAACATATTATGCATTGCAGGAAGAAAAATCAAATGGCTAGTAAGATGGCTGACTACAAAAGCTTTCCCTATGAATCCAAAGAGAAGTATCGTGTTGGGAACTCTTCCAATTTCACAGTTAAATTGAGAAGTTTGAAGGAAGAGATAAGGAGTTGTAAGGTGGATAATGACTAGATCATACAGGCACAAGAGAAGAAAGCAGAGGTTAATTCTATACTTCTTCAGAGTTTTTTGAAACTGTGGCAACAAGGGCTGCTTGGGATCAGCCATGGACATGAGGATAGAAATAATGAGGCATATGGGAGTAGGTCTCTAGGTAGACATGGGTCAGATAGATCTGACACAATGAGAGATACTTGGGATGAACAAATTCTTTGAGTTTCATGCTTACACAGATAACATGAAGGCTAGAGTAGCAATCTTTAGCTTGAAAGGTAAGCCAAACATATGGTGGGAAAATGTTAAGAGGGTTACAGACATCAGGAAAAATGACTTGAGTTAGTGGGAGTTCAAGAGTATTTTCAGGAAGAAGTACTTGTCACAAAGGTACTAAGATAATAAGGTTAAAGAGTTGTATGATCTAAAGATGGGATCAAACACAGATGAAGATTACATGACCAAGTTTTTGGAGCTATTGAGGTATGCATCATCTCTTACTGATGAGAAGGCTAAAATTCATAGATTTGTCAGTGGCTTGCCATTAACATATAGAGATCTGATTGAGTATGATGAGCCTCGGTCACTTGAGGAAGTTATTGGGAAATTGATGGATTTCTATGAAAAATCAAAGCGTAAGAATGAATCTCAGCATGGATGGAAAAGAAAGGACAATGGTAAAGGTAAATTGATCCAGATTTAAGTAGGAATGCAATAGATTACAGAGATAACCATAAATACAGAGATGCGATAACCATAAAAACATAGATGCAGCGGAAATAATACTTCATTTCATTAATGGAGAATACTGAAATATGCTTACAAATAGAAATAACCCAGCTAGGGTGATGGTAGCTTATCTCTGAGAAGAGATGTGTCGGCTACATGCCTCTGAACTGTTTCGAACTGTGTTTACAATGAGGCTCGAAGGCCTATTTATTATTGAGAAACAATGGAAAACCCTTCACATTCCAAAACCTAACCCTAGAAGATGAAACGCCAAATTGTGGGCCCCGTTTTGGGGTGAGTTGGACAGCCAACTTCCTGGGGTCGCGAATTGGTCGTATTATCTCCGTTTGACGCGCATGATAGCCTGTTGGAAAGATCTCTCCAAGGACTACGACGGAAAAGATGATTTTTATCAAAAAAATCGCTAGCAGTGGATTTCCCAAAAAACGTCGTTTAGGGCCTCAAAACGGCTCCGGAAGTTTAGGACCCGAAAAACTGCTAAAAGTAGTAAATTGTGCTATAATTAAGGAAACTGAAAAACTGAAAGAGACAGTCGTGGGGGTCCAAATGGGATAGGTGGGTGGCCACCAACATCCACCTGGATCATTCCTCCCCCCTTAGGAAGCAATGGTCCCCATTGCGTTGAGTTCCTCCCTGAGATGAGGAAGCTTCTGCTGAGCTGGGTCTCTGGTGAGCTGTTCTGCAATCTCTGAGGTGTCTAGAAATGGTGGGGAGCATGGTCGGTGACGATCCACATTGAACACTCAGTGCAAGTGAAGGAATGAAGGAATGCTGTGCTTCAAAGCATTGTTGCTCATATCCTTGTTATTGGTGTAAGAACCATGTCGGAGTGGTCTGAGTTTCTGATGGGTTCTGGTAAGGCGTTCTTTCTGCAGATGTAACCAAACTTTGTTGCCCACCTGAAACTTGTGTGGTACCCCTGTGGGTGAGGAGAAGTTATTCCTGTGTTCTGTCGTGACTGTATCCCTTTCCTGCTGCTGTTGTGTGGAGGAACCCTTTGCGGGGGTCATGGATGTGGCAACGATCTTCCCCTTACTTTGGGAGTGAACCAGATAGAAAATGAATTTCCTAGTCTAGGAGATGAGCTTGCTTCCTTTCTTGGCAGTGATCAAAGAGGTGGCAGTAGGTGGGGCTACCTCCGGTATCCTGTATAATGAATTATCCAAAGAAATAATGACAGCGCGAGGCCTTGACTATTACACAGCATGTCGCCTCCACAAGTATGGCTGGCCTAATAGTACATCGCAAACATCCAGAGGTGTAACATCACACAATACCTTGTCTGTGAAGGGCTTGATGCTGTAGGGAAGGCGACACTGTTGGCAAACTTTGAGATCTCGTCCTTCGTGAAGCCAACCGATACTGTACGGCTGTGGGTGTGGTGTGGTTGATAAGCCCATCCGCTTCACGACCTCTGCTGAAATGAGGTTCTTTTGGCTACCACTGTCGACAATGAATTGCAGCGGCAAACCCTTCACCCACATCTGTGAGTGGAAAAGACATTCCCCCTCCTCTGGATCTTCGGGCTCATTTTTCTGGATCTTGGCAGTAGCAACAGTGGCGCTGGGATCCGCATCAATGATCTGCTTCCCTTTGTCATTCCCCTTGTCGGGTTCTGACTCAGAGTCGGAACATGCATCTGATTCGGAAGCCTTCAACTCGGCCACTAGCGACTGCTTGGTCCAACACTCACTTGTGTTATGAGTGGGACTCTTGTGGAACTCACACCACTTTCCTGTGTCCTTCCTCGGCTTCATGGTGGTGTTCTTTTCTTGCGGCTTTGACGAGTTGTCTTAGGTCACCCCGCCTTGGCTTTGTCCTTTGGGCTTCGGATTTGCAGATCCAAAATCTCGCTTCTTCTATTTGAACTTTTGCTCGATTTTAACAGCGTATCAGTATGCTGTGCCGAGTGAGGAGATGTTCAAGAACTCCATCTCTTCCTGGATGTATCTGTGTAGGCAGCCGCGGTATTTGAGTACCAGATGCAGCTCAGAATATTTGATACCCAGCTGTGTGCGAAGGGTATGGAAAATGTTTGTGAACTCTGGCACATATTGGTCTCGTCCTTGCCGCAATGTGGTCCATTTGATGTATTTGTCCTCATAGCTTCCGACAGGGTAGTACTGCTCCTTGATGGCATCCCTGAAGTCATTCCAAGTGGGTGTGGCTGAAAACAGTGAGCCTGTAATTTCATCCTTCTGCTCGCAGTATGTTTCCCACCAGTCCTTGACGTGGGGGGCTGCTTTGAGAAGAGCGAAAACAATCTTTTCCTGACTTGAAAATTCATGAACAGAAAAATACCCATCTAGCAGATTTAACCATTTATCTACGGCATCTGCGTCTATTTGACCCTCGAATATGGGGATTTCAAAATTAACTTGTACCTTAAACGGTGTGGCATTTCCAGAGTAGCTGTTGGAAGCCGATGCGTCGCCTCTGGGTAGGCGTTGAAGGATTTGCGCAAAGCTATCCATCATCGCGTTCCTTTGCCGCTCGAGGGCTTCTTCGAGCAAGATTCTGATAGGATCTCCTGCCCCCTCGTCTTTCTTCTCATCCACCATGGGAGGTCGTTGAGATTTGCGAGGCTGGTCTTGCAAAGGTTCGACCAATTCAAGCCCTAACTCCTTATATCCCGACCTCGTTGGGGACATGCAAAGAAAAACAGAGAAAAAGAAGACCCCTTTGATACCAATGATCCGGATTTAAGCAGGAACGCAATAGATTACAGAGATAACCATAAATACAGAGATGCGATAACCATAAAAATAGAGATGCAGTGGAAATAATACTTCATTTCATTAATGGAGAATACTGAAATATGCTTACAAATAGAAATAACCCAGCTAGGGCGATGGTAGCTTATCTCTGAGAAGAGATGTGTCGGCTACATGCCTCTGAACTTTTTCAAACTATGTTTACAATGAGTCTCGAAGGCCTATTTATTATTGAGAAACAATGGAAAACACTTCACATTCCAAAACCTAACCCTAGAAGATGAAACGCCAAATTGTGGGCCCCGTTTTGGGGTGAGTTGGACAGCCAACTTCCTGGGGTCGCGAATTGGTCGTATTATCTCCGTTTGACGCGCATGATAGCCCGTTGGAAAGATCTCTCCGAGGACTACGACGGAAAGATGATTTTTATCAAAAAAATCGTTGGCAGTGGATTTCCCAAAAAACGTCGTTTAGGGCCTCAAAACGGCTCCGGAAGTTTAGGACCCGAAAAACTGCTAAAAATAGTAAACTGTGCTATAATTAAGGAAATTGAAAAACTAAAAGAGACAGTCGTGGGGGTCCAAATGGGATAGGTGGGTGGCCACGAACATCCACCTGGATCATAAATGGTAGCCTAAGAGGACAAGGCCTTCGCGTGCAAATGAGAAAGAGAATGTGGCACTGCAAAAGAGATATAATCCAGCTAAATAGAGACATGGGTCACATCAGCGGCAACAACATAGAGGTGAGGGCACTAGTTAGTTGGAGTGTTGGAAATTGGATAAGGAGCACCTTAAGAGATATTTTCCATAGAATCAGGGTGGTAGGACTTAGATATACAATGCATAGGATGCGCATACTATAGGGGATGTTGGTTAGAGTATTCAACGTATTTATGGAGCAGTGGAGAACAGGTAGGAAGAACACCATGCATCTATCATTAAGATGGAAGGTAAGATTTGTGATCACTTTATTTCTATTTTTATTGACCTTGGATCTAATTATAACTATGTTAGTCCTTACTTGGGAGATAAGTGTGGCTTGAGTAATGAATTGCATGCAGAGTCTTGGTTAGTATAGTTGGCTACAGGTACGAAGAAATGAGTTCATCATTGGGTAACAACCTGCACATTTGACTTGAATGGCATGCCTACCACAACACATTTGAATGTATTACCATTGGATTCATACAATATTTTGTTGGGCATAGACTGGTTGTATCTTCATAGGACCAAGGTAGATTGTTATGACAAAGCCATTGAGTGTGTTGATGAAAATGGGGAACAAAGTGTCTTACAGGGTAAGAACAAAGCCACATATGTTAGGATAGTGACAACTATCCAAGAAAATCGTAGTTGCAGGAAAGCGTGCAACTTATTTGTAGTGTACATTTCTAGTGATAAAGGTAAGGAAGTTGAGGATGAAGATTTGTTGAGTAGATACCTAGTTTTACAATAGTTCAAAGATGTATTTCCTGATGAAATTACACAGTTTCCACCTAATAGGGAGGTAGAATTTTCTATTGAGTTAGTGCTAGGGGGAACTCCGACATCAAATGCACCTTACAGGATGAGCACACCTGAGTTAGTCAACTTAAAGCAACAATTGAAGGAAATGTTGGACAAGGGATACATTAGGCCAAGTGTATCACCTTGGGGCACATTGATCTTGCTTGTGAAGAAGAAAGATGGTACTCTCATATTGTGCATTGACTATAGGCAATTGAACAAAGTGACTATTAAGAATAGGTAGCCTTTGCCAAGGAATGATGACTTGTTCAATCAGCTAAAGGGAGCAACAATGTTCTCAAAGATTGATCTAAGATTCAGATACCATTAGGTATGCATCAAAGAGGAGGACAATTACAAGACTACATTCAGGACTAGGTATGGGCATTATGAGTTTGTTGTTGTTCCATTTGGCTTAACTAATGCTCCACCTACATTCATGTGCTTGACGAATAGTGTGTTGCATCCATATTTGGATAAGTTTGTTATTGTGTTCATCGATGATATATTGGTATATTCTAAAAATGAGGAAGATCATGCTAGAGATTTGGTAGAAGTGTTGAGGTTGTTAAGAGAGCATCGGTTGTGTTCTAAGTTTAGAAAGTGTAGTTTATTTTAGACTGAGGTACACTACTTGGGACATGTATCCAGGGAAGGAATTGCAGTAGATCCAGAGAAGATAAGGGCCACCATGGTGTGGGTAGCTCCTAAGAGTGTGGATGAGGTAAGATATTTCATGGGTTTTGCAAGATATTAGAGGAGGTTCATTAGAAATTCTTGCAGATTTCTTATCCCATTACATCATTTCAAAGGAAAGGTAAGAACTTCGAATGGACATAGGAGTTCGAGGCTAGCTTTGAGAAACTTAAGCAGTTGTCACATGCACCAATGCTATAGATTGTAGATCCAGACAAATATTTTGTGGTATGCCCAAATGCATGCAAGAGAGTGTTTGGTGGAGTCCTTACGCAGGATGGACAGGTGGTATGTTATGATTCTGAAAACTAAAAGAGCACGAAAAAAACCACCCAAATCATGATCTTGAGTTAGAAGTGATCACACATGCATTGAATATGTGGAAGCACTATCTTCTTGATAGAAGGTTTGTACTAATGAGTTATCATATTGGGTTGAGGTATTTGTTTCACCAGCCGAATCGGAATACTAGGGAGGCTAGATGGTTGGCCACTATCAACCAATTTGATTTCAAGATCAGGTGTATCAAAGTTAAAGAGAACAGAGTGGCATATGTTCTAAGTAGACGGGTACAGGTACATTTCTTGGCATCTATGAGCTCATTTGGGATAGACTTACAGGATAGGAACCTGTAGGTAGGCCAACAAGATGTTAGGTATATGGAGATTGTGCATAGGTTTCAATAGGGTACAGGGGTAGATACAGGTACAAAAGTAGGTGCATAGGGTATGGATTATTGTATTATAGTGGATGGGTCGGTCAGGTTCCAAGACAAGATATATGTATCAAACAACAGTGATCTCAAGAAGGTGATCTTGAGGGAGTTTCATGTGAAACCTTATTCAGGAGAGTGATGTAGTAGAGTTTGTGGCGAGGTGTTTCGACTTTTAGTGGGTGAAAGAATAATGTAAACATCTAGGTGGATTGCTACAATTGATCGCCATTCCAGAGTGGAAATGGGAGGTCATTTCCATGGATTTCATCACAGGGTTTCCTAAGATAGTGAAGCAACATGATTCCATCATGGTCATTGTGAACAGGTTAAGAAAGGTTGCACACTTCAGTCCAGTAAAGTCTACATTATCAACTAGCAATGTGGCACAGGTATTCATCAGAGATGTAGTTTGAATGCATAGTGTTCCAAAGAAGATTGTGTTAGATAGGGATGTGAAGTTCACTTCCAAGATTTGGAAGGATTTATTTGTAAGTTTGGACACAAATTTGTCCTTCAACATAACTTATCATCTGCAAATAGATGAACAGATAGAAAGGGTCAATAGGATATTAAAGGACATGTTGAGGATGTATGTGATACATCAACAGAGGTAGTGGAAAGAGTATCTCCCTTTGGAAGAGTTTTCATACAACAAAAATTATCAGGATTCAATGAGGATGAGTCCTTTTGAGGCATTGTATCGGTGGAGTTGTAACACTCCTATCAGCTGGAGTGATCTAGTTAGTAGGGTATTGATTGGAAAATATATGTTGGCAGACATGGAATAAGAAATGCAGGTGATCTAGAAGAATATAATGGCAATACAGGATACATAGAAAATCTATGCAGATCAGAACAGGTTGTTCAAGGAGTTCCATGTTTGGGAACAGGTGTACTTGCACATCAAATCAAAGAAGAGTTCCTTGAGAAATGGATATTGTGCTAATTTGGCACCACGGTTTCGTGGACTCTTCAGTATCACTGAGAGGATTTGGCCAGTAGCCTATGAAATTGAACTGCCTCCAGAAGTGAAATTCCATGATATTTTCCACGTATCTTTTCTTAAGAAGTATGTTAAGGATGTTGATTATGTGATTGATTGGTCTGTATTGTAGGTGGAACCAGATGGAGAATTCCAGCCAGAGCCTCTTTGTATATTGTAGAAAAAATTTCCCATGCTCCAGAACTGAGCAATCAAGCAAGTTAAGGTGCAATGGAAGAACTTTGGACCCAATGAAGTTACATGGGAGATGGCAGATCATATGCGGGCTATGTATCCTTCCTTGTTTGCCAGTTGAAGCAAAGAAAATTCGATATGGTGGTTTTCTATATGCTTTACGGTGGTTTGGTATACGCTTTATGGTGGATTGGTATATGCTTTAAGGCAGTTTGATATATGTTTTATGATGTTTTGATATATGCTTAGATATGGTGTTTAGTATATGTTTTGATATATCCTTTGGTATATGATTTGGTATATATTTTGATGATGTTTCCATATGTATATATATGTATGGATGTAAATACCACCATGAGCTTTGTTATAAAGCTCCACTGTGAGGTATGGGTGTTATTTCATTATGATTATGTTGTAATGTTACTATCATATCGTGTGGTTATGTTATCATCATGTTATGATGGCATGTGGGTTGGCACTTAGTAGGATGATCATTGTAAATGTTTTAATGATTTTTGTTATAAAGCTCAACTATGAGTCATTTTATCATGTTGTCATGTTGATTTATCTTGAGCAGGTCTTTCATTGTAAATAGTGCAACGAGCTGTGTTATAGACCTCCATGAGAAGTATGTCTTATTCAGCGGGTTTTTGAGGTATATGTGTGATTGAACACTGAGGATAGTGTCCCCCAAGGGGGAGGGTTCTATAACAGCCCTGGTGTTACAGGGAAAAGTGTCTATGCAGAACTGCTAATCCCACTAAGGTGTGGTAGCTACCTTAGAAACAAACAAAGTAAAGCTACTTTCGTTTTTCCTTTATGAAATATAGATGAGAGAAGAATAAAGGAGACCAACCTCTGTCTTGCGCTTGGTTCCTAGTTCGATTCCTCTCTCTTCTTATAGTCCTTTGCTACTTGCTTCCTTGTACGCCCATCTTCACAGAGTACCTGTAGAATCAAAGTAGCATAACACTATACAAGAACATGGATCTATAATCATAAACAATCTAGGATCAGATGTAAATTGACCATACAAATGCATGAAACATAAATGACACAAGAGTATGGAGGAAAACTTGAATAGCTTTATTGATAATCAAGAAAGAGCCAAGAGAGTTACAACCAGTTGTTCTGACCCAACATCATCCTCTCAGCAAGTAAGCCCTTCTTCACCTCATGCAAAGCTTAGATCACCCAACACTATGATGTTGCCTCAAGAAACCAACAGCAATTCCTTACAAGATGCAAAATTCCAGCCTCTGGATCTCTGGGATGAGGGATCCATATATAGATATCTGTAAGGGAGATGAGTCAGCTTGTGATTTGATTAGTGTCTTCCCTCTTATAGTTCTTGCTTCCACTTGGAGATTGATGATCTCTTACTCATCCTTGGTCAAATTCAGAGAGGCAAGTGTCACGGGAGAAGTTTATGGAAGATTCCATGCCTCTCCACCTCGCGGATTGACACTGCCATTTGTCACTTCTTGCCCATTGCACCCCATAGAAGGGATTTTTGAAATGCAATGCACCCACAGAGTGTACTTAGGTGAGATGCAACGTACTTTGCGTATGGAGCAGGTGAAATGATCCTGTTTTGACCAGGTCTGAGCAGTTTTTCATGGAGAACTTCTGGGAGAAGCTGTAATCAGTTGACCTTGTTCCTTTAGGGGTTAGAACAACACTTTTAGGGACTTAGGAGCCCTTGCTTTATGGACATTTTATGCTTGGGGTTGCAGTGCCCAAAAATGTCTATAACAGTTGCCCCCTAAAGCATGAGGTCGTTAATCTTTTTTGATGTCGGGTGAAATGCTTTATCATGAGGATCCGAAGTTCTTTCAAGCTGGGAGGAGACCTGTAATAAGATGCAATACAATACATTATCTTCATAATATTTTCATGATCTAGCATTCCCATGCTCAACTTTATAAATTCATTTTCATGTAGGACAGACAATCATCTGAGTGTAGATTGATGATTCTGGTAGAGCCATCATCCCTTTGATTGGATGATTATCTGTGTAGCAATGATGTACATTTGATGTCTTTATTTCCCTAAATATATATCACAGCTCGGATGGATGAAACTAGATCCGGGGTCTTCAATCTCTTTCGATCTTCACTCAAAGTACAAGTCGATCCATGTGAGAGATGTTCTGGAGTCGAACATGGAAAGACATCGCCTGATTACTAGCCAATGATGTAAGCTGTTAACAGGTGCAAGAGGAATCACCGATAATGATAATGACCCTCAAGGTACTTCAGTACAATTCACGTGGTGTGAATAAAGGACTTGGTGTCGAACACCACGCAAAATCTTTCGGTCAAAGGCCATTGATGTAAACCTGTCGCCGGAAGTGAGAAACTTGCCATTGAGGCATGCAAGCTTCAAAGTACTGAAAGGGGTGTTCCTAGATCAACTTCTTGGATAATGAGTTGATGTCGACAAGAAGCGATTTGTCATAGGAGGGCCTTAATGAATCCCACATCAATGACACGGTACGGAGCAAATGATTTTAATGAAGGTGAAAATGATCTAGTGATATAAGGTTCAGGGTGGCGGTCATGAAAGAATGGAGCATAAATGTATTGCAGTGGGTAAGACACAGGTGAATTCTCTGAGTGACTTCTCTTGAACATATTGGCAAAACTGACGTGATGGATTGGTAGTATTAACAACCAAATGTGGATGGTGTGATGGGACCATGGTGATGTGACCGGTGAATGAAATAACCCAACCCGACTTGGATGCGGAGTGAAAGTGTCATGTTCAAGAGCGACTTGCTACCAACAAAGTTTCTTCAAGTTTTCTTCCCGATTTTTCCCCAGTCATTGCTGACCAGTACCTCTTTATTTTTGTCAAGCTTGAGGAGGATAACATATGCTTGTTCTATAATTTTCCCTTCGGGAAAACCCATCGCTATGTTTTACGGAGCCTAGCGATAGTGAAACTCGTTCTTGTCTGTTATGGACAAGTTTGACTCTATTAGGTTTTAACGAGTTTAATGACAAAGATAACTCGGTCCTTTTCAATTTTAGAGAGTCTGAAAAGGGACGTAAAGGAAACTCCAAAATTCCTTTTTCGTCATCTAATCCCTTAAGTCCGAAAAAGTATAAAACAATACAGAAGGGATGAATTTTCGATACTTTTAATGAGCCGAAAAAAACAAGCGCTCGATCTTTTTGTGTAATAATCCCTCAGGTCCAAAAAGATTAAAATCTAAAGGAGGGATAGCACTTCCGGTCCCTTTAACGAGCTGGAGAGGCCAATGGCTTGGAAATCTTTTCATATTTTACGAGTCAGTTGAAAAGAGCTTAAAGGAGACTCGTCTTTTGAGGAACAAGTGATAAAATTGGGTAGCAGCTGATTCCAGGTAAGGTTTGGAATTTTCCAATCATGGCAGTGTTACAAGGATGGCTAGCGGGATCACTCTTCACAGCTGTTCCTCAAAAGGGGTAAACAGTCAAATGGAGGTGAATGATTGGCCAATACAGAGTGGAGGTGATGATGGGAACATGACCAAGGCTTTAAAGGCTGAAGTACTACATTCACGATGATTATTTACCGAGAATTGGTTCATTTTTTATTGAGCTTAAACACTGGGGGAAACATTTGCTCATTGCTTATGTTTATTTTTTAACGAACATGAAGTCCGTGTGAAAACTGTTCGATAAATCCAGTCGTATAATAAGAATGTCTCATATATGAAAACGACAATTTTTAGAGTTTTGCCCCACATCCTTTCTTTATGAAAGTTAGGAAACGACCAACCCTATGAGTTTAAAGGGTTAGAGGACCTACAAATTTAAAAAAATAAATAGTTGCTCTTCGCTTGCACGCCAAAAGGTTTGCATGCCCCCAGGTATAAAATAAAGCTTCAAGGTCACCTTTTATTCTACCGACAAAACATTTGTTTTATCAGGAAAGGTCTACCTCTTTCAGGTTACCAAAGATTGTTCTATTCACAACGCAAACAAAACACTTCTTCGGCGATGTCTACCAAAATAGACAAAGGTGAGACAATCCACTCACATAACTTTGATGAGGGAATGTTATTCTAGTCTAACCCCCTTTTCCAATCACGTACGGGAGTACAGACTAGTCATATATATCTTGCGGAAACCTACCCAATACCCGAAGTTTTCCTGCCGAAGCAGACCAAGGTGCATGCCCCCTGGGTTTCAGTCATGTCCCCCGAATCACTCGCGCTCATCAGGTGGACAGACTGGAGATTGATGAGACATTCCTTGTGTGAAAAGACCATTCATGGATGGTATATGACTATTTTCTATGTGTGATTCGGGAAATGAAAGCTGGTCTACGAGCTTGACCACTCTTCCTTCGTGCGGAAAACACATTACTCTAAAGAGTGATGAGACAATGGCTCCCATGCAATAAATATAGTCTCGTCCGAGGAGTAGATTATAATCCAGGGGTCCTTGGACTACCATTACGTTCATATGAACGATTTTCCCTCTCAATGTTATGGGCACATTGGGAAGGATCCCTAATGGTCGACTGGTTCCTTTGTCAAAGCCTGTTAGATTTCTCATCTCAGGCAAAAGCGATGGCGAACCAAGCGCTTTCCAAGCAGTCGAGGAAAGGATACTCACAGAAGCCCCTTCATCTATGATGGTATCGGCCATAACCATTCTATATATTTGAGCAATGATTCGGAATGGTACACTAGCTGGTAAACGGGGTCTGCCTAGTTGATTCCAGTCAAAGGAAACAACTAGGTTGCTTGGAGGTGGGACCGAATAGATGGCCGGGTACGACTCTGACGAACTTCCTTCCTGTGGTAAAGGAATGGGTAAATTGCCCCCATGTTCATCGGAGTCTGTGCTTACAAAAAGAATTTGGACGGTGTCATCCTTATTCTCTTCTGTGACTGTATCATCTGAAGATGAAACGTCTGAAGGCAAGACCGAGTCAACTGCCACCTCGACCTTTTCACTTTTGTCTGGTATGGGTTCAAATGGTTTGTCTTCAATGATAGATGCTTCGGCCGACCACCTGAGTCGGTCAGCTGGATTTTCAACTAGCGACGGACTCGGCAAGAGTTTTTTATTTCTAGGAGGAAGTCATAACGGTGAAACCAGATGATCGTCCAAAACTCTTTTAGCATCGTCTAAGAAGGGACAATGGTGGACGACATGATCGCCTTCGCACAGTTTACAAGAAAATCTATATTTTCCTTTTTGTCCTGGGGCTTCACTTTCACTAGTCGACGGTGTGTTTTCAACATGATCATCAGAGGTTGACGACACAGGGTTGTGCAAACGAGGAGACCAGTCCCTTAAGATCCGAGGGATGCAAGGACAATCTCTATGATAGTGGTCTCCTTTGCAAACGACACATGGCGATTTAGGCCTGGTCGGTGCAGTGTGTGGATTTTTGCTAGATGACGCTTGGTTGCCCCCTTTCGCTTTTGGTTCCTTCTTCTTCTCTTTCTTCTTCTTTTCCTTCTTCTTCTCAGATACTTGATTTTTGGCTTTACCAGCCCCATCAAGTGAAGAGGAAGGAGGAGAGGAAGAATTGGAGGAAGTAGAGGGTTGGGGGGTAACTCTGGATTCATCTAGTTGCTGATTCGATTGTTCAGGAATTGCGGTGTTCTGAACGACAGAGGTTGAGAAGAGCCATACGGGCAAGCCGATTGTCAACCCTAGAAGCGATAATGTGGCCATATGGGGTGCACCAACATCTCCCCAAGAGGAGAAGGGACTAGGATTTCCTCCAAGGGGAATTCCTTGGTTGGTGGATTCCATTTTCTCAACGTAAGACCAACGTAGGAAAGGTGATGATTATTCCGTTTAAAATAAATTTTAGATGCTTTGACACAACTTGTTTTTTGAATTTTAAAGAGTCGATAAAAAACAAAAGATGACTCTAGTCGCCTTTGATTTTTAATGAGCCTGAAGTGACAAGTGCTCAGATGGACCTTTTCTGTTAAGGAGTCTGAAAAGGAATGAAAGGGATTGCTCTGGAAATCTAGGCAGAGGGATTACCAAACCAATCGCAAAATTGCAGAATACTTTTTATGGTACGCAGTCAATCTTCCCGAATGTTGTGTTTAGTGCATTGCGATCGATAGGGCGGCAGACACGGCTTCCTATGGATAAAGGATTAAGCCTATTGTGGTCTCCCAAAATATACTCGATGGTACGTGGGAGCACAAGTCCGTACTGGCACTTATCGTCTCAAAGTGGAGGAATCACCCAACCATCAGTGAGAACAATAGTTACCAGGCTTTACGACGCCGGAATACATCTCTAGCCTAGACTTCTAGATGTTGTGCGTTAGGTTCCAAAGTGTTGTTAGATTCATTAAATTTATTTTATAGTTGATCTTGCTTAAGAAATTTGCCTTTGAAGTTCACCGCGTGATGTAGATGTACAATTCCTAAAATGCAATCGAAGATGATAAACAGTCTTTTATCTTCTTTGTGCAATGAAAATCCTAGCTACTAAGGAAAGAAAGACAAAATTCTTTCTACAAAGAGAAAAGAGCACACACTATATGCACTGTCCTAAATCAAACCAATCAAACAGTCTAAATGAAAATGCAGATGCATGTATTTGTTTTCAGCCTTCTTAATATGTGAATGATAAAAAGAAAGCTAATGCGCAAATCTGAATTACTTTTCAAGCGACAATTACTAACAAGTTTATTTTCAAAATAAAAAATGAAGATGATGACAACACTTTGCGATTTGGAAATGAATACTTGCTTTCGACACTAGAAAAACTACAAATTCAGATCAAATACAACAGTAATAGGGTAATCGACTATCAAGAGCAATCTGACTCTCTTCTATGACTGAAAACGATACTTGCGACACTTTCAAATCAAGAAATGATAGTACAATTACGTTACTTTTTTGCAAATGAGAACTGAAAATGACTCAACAAATACACAAAAAAATTTACAGTTCTTTGCACAATGGAGGTGGAATATCAACAAGGAAAGGGGTTTCAAACAGAGGTATACTGACCATAGGCAGCAAAATTCATGAATAGAACTGAAAAGAATGAACACAGAAACCAAAATTGAGGAACAATGCCTAGTCTGATCAGCGCACCTGTAACACAGTGAACTTGAAATGCAGCGCACCTACTACACTTGGGAAGTGCGCTGAATTTCAGATTCCCAGAACAGAGACTGTGCTAGGCCAGAAACGAGACTTTGCTTGGGTTCCGGGTCACAGTTTGCAGTTCAGTTCAGGGATTTTGGCCGAGCAAGTGGTAATCAGTAAATCAACAATAGGGGTAGATCTAAGGAGGTTACTAGAGCCACCACAAGGGCAATTAGAGAGTTTGTAAATAATTTGTTTAATTCATAAACAAAACCCAGAGATTGACTAAAGCAGCATTTATCTTCTTTGCATTTGCATAGCAAATTCAGTTCGAAAGCTACTTGGCTCAACTTCAGGCTCCGTCTGTAAGTTTATAAAATAAACAACAAGGTAGATAAACAAACAACCTAGTCACTCCCCAGTGGAGTCGCCATTTTGTTACAGGGAAAAGTGCCTATGCAGAACTGCTAATCCCACTAAGGTGTGGTAGCTACCTTAGAAACAAACAAAGTAAAGATACTTTTGTTTTTCCTTTATGAAATATAGATGAGAGAAGAATAAAGGAGACCAACCTCTATCTTGCGCTTGGTTCCTAGTTCGATTCCTCTCTCTTCTGATAGTCCTTTGCTACTTGCTTCCTTGTATGCCCAGCTTCACAGAGTACCTGTAGAATCAAAGTAGCATAACACTATATAAGAACATGGATCTATAATCATAAATAATCTAGGATCAGATGTAAATTGACCATACAAATGCATGAAACATAAATGACACAAGAGTATGGAGGAAAACTTGAATAGCTTTATTGATAATCAAGAAAGAGCCAAGAGAGTTACAACCAATTTTTCTGACCCAGCATCATCCTCTCAGCAAGTAAGCCCTTCTTCACCTCATGCAAAGCTTAGATCACCCAACACTATGATGTTGCCTCAAGAAACCAACAACAATTCCTTACAAGATGCAAAATTCCAGCCTCTGGATCTATGGGATGAGGGATCCATATATAGATATCTGTAAGGGAGATGAGTCAGCTTGTGATTTGATTAGTGTCTTCCCTCTGATAGTTCTTGCTTCCACTTGGAGATTGATGATCTCTTACTCATCCTTGGTCGAATTCAGAGAGGCAAGTGTCACAGGAGAAGTTTCTGGAAGATTCCATGCCTCTCCACCTCGCGGATTGACACTACCATTTGTCACTTCTCGCCCATCGCAGCCCATAGAAGGGCTTTTTGAAATGCAACGCACCCACAGAGTGTACTTAGGTGAGATGCAATGCGCTTTTCCTATGGAGCAGGTGAAATGATCCTGTTTTGACCAGTTCTGAGCAGTTTTTCATGGAGAACTTCTGGGAGATGCTGTAGTCAGTTGACCTTGTTCCTTTAGGGGTTAGAACAACACTTTTAGGGACTTAGGAGCCCTTGGTTTATGGACATTTTATGCTTGGGGTTGCAGTGCCCAAAAATGTCTATAACACCTGGTGAAAATTCCATGTAATAAAAGTTAAAACAATAACCATGGTTGATGGGAAACTTATTCCAAGATTAATATTGGGAAAGACATCCTAGGGGGTGTTCATTTGGTTGTTTATGGCTAAGGAAATTGGCAAAGGCAATGACTAAGGCTTTGGAAAGGAAAAATGGCATTTTGGCACTTTTATTTATGAAAATAATGGAAATTGGCAGAAAAGTGGGGTGAAACGTGACAGATTGCATGTGAGGAGAAAAATGAATGAAAATAATGGAAAATGAGGAAAATAGAGACCTCATTCATAAAAAGGCTTCTCAAGATCAGTTGGTAACCTATTGTAAATAGAGTTTTGGAGATCTCTCATTATTCTTTCTCTCTCTCTCTCTCATACTCTTGTACACTTAGAGTTTTCTTTGAGCATTTTGGCATTGGAGCAAGAAAGGGAAAGAAAGCAAGAGGAAGCAAAGATCAAGTAGGGAAAGGCAGGATTGAGAAACTACAATAGGCTTCATTGCAAGTGTTGACTTGCATGTGTATTTTCCTTGATAGATTTAGCATGCATGGTATTGCATGTGGTTATTTTCTATCATGGCATGGGTTTTTCTAGGTGTGACAGTGTTTTTAGCCTAGCCTTTCCATTTCGAAATAGCCATGGTGTGATGGGGTTCTCATGTTTTCGTTGAGTTGGATTGCCAGATGGATTTGAAGTTGAGTGAGGTGCATCACCTAAATAATAGAACACATGGCCTGGTAACCCCTAAGTTGAATAGGGGGTTGCCGAAAAATTGAATTTTTTGTTTCCTCAGATGGCCTAGGAATCCTTACCAGTAAATGGCAGGATATACAGTAAAGCCTAGAGGTGGTTTTCCATCCGTTGGGCCTATTAATCCTGGGTTGGGATATGTGGTAAAGCCTGGTTTTTATTAATGAGGGTGAGGTGTTTTAGCTTTGATATGCCTTGGATGGTTCTGTTGGTTTGAATCCCACATTCATCCTTAGAATATGGCACAGGGGTGAATGGTTGAAGAGAGTTTTGGCTCAAGCATTCTAAGGTCAGGTGGAACGTGGTAGTCCCATCTCTAGTTGGTTTATTGCATTCTTTAATGAGAAATTCATTCCCTTGATTTTCATGTGCAAATGTATTGATGTATATGTGGATTTTCATGGCTTATATGTTGATGGTAATTATGATCCTATTATGTTGGTTGTATTTATATTTTATGACAACAACTATGTATGGCTCTCAACACGTTTTTACTTGTAAATGAATTGATAGTGTATCTATGGCCTGATAGATGATAATGCAGCAAATTAGATGAGGCGATAATGGTTCATAACGATTCTCAGATAATTTTGAGATCCCTACATTTAATTATGCTGTTTACACCTATAGGTTACATGTTGATGATATGTTTGATGAAATGCCTGGCATGGCTAGTAGGGGTCTGGTTATGGTCTTGTTTATATTATTTCTTTTGTATCATTATTTCCCTATATTTTTAATGATTTCAATCTATCACTCCATTCTCGGAAATCGCCCTCGCTTTGGGCCTAAAAAAGTGGCTTAAAGCCTACAGTCACTGGCACAAAACTGGCAATTATTGTCCCTGGTCGATGGAAGGGAAGCATGTGAGAGCGACTTTAAGTTGTTGGTCACTCCCTTGCCCATAGCATGGGAGTGACTATGGCCTAAGAGATCCATAACAATAGTGGGGCCCAGGGACATGTTGGCTGAGTGGCTAACTTGTTTCCTCAGGGTTCTATTGATGATGATGGATTATTGTGTATGATGATTATGTCGATTCCACTTACTTCGTGTCACATATGAGGTCAAATATGATGATAGTAGCCACTCGTATCATGTTTACTTGGTTGGCATAGTTACGTGGGTGGGCATGGGAGGAGGGTGTTACACCCTTTGTGACTCTTAGACTGGCCTCATGACTCTCCAACGTTTTCACAAATAACTCATTACATAACATGATGACCTTTCACAATCCACTATTTACACTTGGAATTTAACTTACAACATATTTAAAAATAATATAACATTGTCTTCATGAACCCATGTAATACAAAATAGGCTAGAGACACCCTAACAAGACAAAATACTATCACTTCAAAGTTTGGGGAAAGACCACCTGGGCAAGCTCCACTTGGTGCTTCTCGGTCACATGTTGGTGCTAAGATTTTACTATGTGATGATGTCCCCAAATTGCTTGATGGTGTCTTTCTGATAGCAGACTCTTGCCTCCATAACATTTTCATATATGGTCTTGGAACTTATGTCCAGCTCGTCTTGAAGCATGTGCAACATAGTGTTGACCATGAAAGGAACACAAATACACTTTTGCATGTTATATGCACTCAACTCCAAGTTGTCCCTGGTGGCTTCTTGCCTTAGCTACTCCATGTACCCATCAATCTCTAGCTGGACTTGGTTCTTGTGTTGAGCTTTAGGTATGGAACCAATTAACAGGATCCTCTGTGTTCTCACCATGACATCCAAACTCTTGTATAGTCATGCATATGAGCCCTCTATGTTGTTGACCAATGGGGTGAGATGCTCATAGTTTGGGATCAGCATCTCCACATTTTCTTTCTCCAGCTCTTCCTGAGGCTTCATCATATCTAACAAGTGAAGTGAGGCCCCTTTGTATCGCAATGTCCAGTCTTGCACATGGGTGATCGCAACATGCATGTTCTTGAGAGTTTAAACAAACTATTTGCTATGTTGTTGTAAGCCATGCACACAACTAACTACTTTATTCACAGTGACAAACCCATCGTAGAGCTTCCACCTGGTAGTCTCAAGTGTTGATACTTCAGCGAGTATGGCCTTCCTCATCTCTTCCATTGCAAAAACTACACTCTTCTCTCTGATTTGTTCTGCATCTTTCCTGGTAGCCTGCAAGTCCTTTTCCACTCATTCATTCCTTCCTTTTCTATTATCCAGCAAACTGAAGAGATACAAACTACAATAGATCCGTTGTAATTCCCTCTTCACTCTCAATCTCCTCTCTCTTCCTCACTCAAAATACATATCTACATAGACGTAATACAATTCCCTCATATATAGCGAGGGGTTACCTTCTAGGAAAAAAGCCCTAAATTAAACATAACTTCTACCATCAGATCTCCACATAATGAATGGCCAAAATTCACTACGAAATTACAACATTTTACAAGCCAATTTTACATCAATTTTTAGCTTCGGGGGTGCTGCCCTCGATAACCCCTCGAGGGGGGAGCTCCCAAAGGTCACAGCCACCTCACCCTAGACCTCCCCTGCAATGCATATTTTATGGGCAGTGTTGCCGCCCCATTATGAACTGGGGTCCAATGCGACGATACCTTTGAATACAGAAGATAATCAGGCTCCACACCCAACAGGGTGGATCTTGGAGTCATTATAACAATACCCCCAAGGTTCCTCTTCGTGCCAGTGAAATGTCTCGTGGATCCATGGATAGTACACTTTCACACAGTGGTTCTTGCAAATACCACATATATCATACATATTAAAGTTCTTGATTCCCAACCTCAACTTCAATATCTTCTTAGCTTCGAAATATGCATATTTCAAGATCTTAATCTTGTATAGCCCGATCTGCAAAGGAAGAGTGGACCATGGTGCCTTCTACTTCATGTGTAGTCTTGTTGACAACCCTGTGGAGAGGTGACATGAGACCTCTTGCATGTCCAACTTGTCCATGGCATACCTTGTAGAACATGCAGAGGCTTCACTCCGCCAAACACTTTGATAAATGTGCCACTCGGTGAGGCATACCAATATGAAATTTTAAGTATCGCCTCCATCGCTTCTCAGGACATGCAAGGTGGATCCTGCTCAAAGATAAGCTTATACGACAAGATGATGAAGTTTTCAGTTGCCTTTCCATTACTCCTTGGTAACTGGAATTGGAAAGAAAATCGCAATAAATGTTAACGACAGTCTCGTTCGGTGTCCACGTTCAACTCATGCCATGAAACATTTGTTGGGAACAGATTGCATCCAGTAAGTATGCAGACATGTAGAATATCACTTGCTCATCCTTGGATGGATTCCGGGAATTAGTCACATGGATTTTCAATTGATGAGCCAAGAAGTTCAACTAGTTTAATAGCCTTCCATCACTCACCAACTTGTCCAATACAACTACCCAACCTTCAAGAAAGGTCTTTGCTCCCTCTTGACCGTATATTCAGCATGCAAATATGACCAAGAATTGGTAGGCCTTCTTGAGAGACTTTTTCTTGTAAATGTGATTGGGTGTCTATCTAAACTTTGATGGCTCTTTCATCTAATGCTTGACTATATCTCTCGTGCTCACCTGGCTATGGGTGGCATAGAAAAGTGTGTCCAAGCACCTCATTGGCTAAGGTAAAGGATACATCTGATGAAATTTCTATTCCCTAGAGGTGGCAAGCTCTATCTCACTAGCACTACTCAATATCATAGTCTTTGTATCTATTTATGAGACAATCCAGTTGAAAATGTTGGCACATGGGAAGGCGAGGTACCTGCATGCAACCTTATATAACCCTGATTGTTGGATACTGATATAAACCTGTCAGTCCTCTATTTCATCCTTGGAGTCTTATGCAAAAGTGATGAGCCTCGTTATTGGGTAATTATATGGGCCTTAATTCACCTCCTAGCTTAGTTAAACCAACTATTCTCATAACTTATCCCATACTTTTGATTATATTTTGTTTATGAGATGAGTTAGAGTTGGATATTTTGCTTTATGGTCTAATGTGCATTTAATGTAGGATTAAAGGATAAAAGCAAGGAATTTTGGCAAAGACCTTGGTCAAAACTTGAATGGGACAAGCGAGAGGAATTATAGGAGGAAAATCCTCCTCATTTACTACCTCTCCATTCAAATATTCCTCCATTATCTCGGAGTGCAAACATCCAAATCATGATGACTAGAAGGAAGTCGAGCAAGTGAAAGACAAAGCACTAGTTTATCTCAAGTTTGGGAGTTGAACCTCCCTAATTTTAAGGAAGCTGTTGGAGGCTTCATATGTATAAGTAGAGAGGCCTAGGACCTTATTAGGATTCAGACTTTTTATTGTAAAACTCTACTCTATTTTCGAGCTGCAAGACTTGTGACAGTTTTTGATGTAATCCATTTTTTTGATAATAAGAATGAGTTTTCTTTTGAGCCAACACTGAGTTAACTCAGACGGTCGAAGCTCTTGGGTTAGGGCCCAACCCTACCAACCAAGGCTCCTCTTTATTGTACATGTATGCTAGCGTAGGTTGATAGTTTAATTGTTCATTTGCTTAGTAGCTGCATTTCCATTATAGCATTGTAGATTAGAGTGGTTATATGTTAGTTTGCTTCCATTTGTGCCTTTTTTCAATTAGCAGGCTAGCAAGGAGAAAAAGGATCACCATAAGTTTGTCAGCATGTGTCTCAACCTCACTTCCTCCCTCTTGGACCATGACTTGAGGAAGAGACCATTCAACAACCCCAAAAATACAGATTTCTAGTTCTTGGATGAGCTATGGAGTTTTTTGTATTGATTCAGTATTTGGTTCATTTCATCATCATATTTTTCCAGTATGCTATTTCTGCAATAAGATCTCACTCATGCTTTCATTCCCTTCAACACTTTCTTCATGCATAATATAGGCAATTGATTCATGCTTTTCTAGTTCATGAAAATGTATCTTGTTGCACAATTCTTGGAAAACACACATGTTTTAAGCAAAGAAGGTACTTCAAGTGGAGACCTAAACTTCATCAGTAGCAGCCACCTTCCACTTCATCCATCTTAGCCATCTCTTGTTCCACCATCACCCTCACTAGTTTTTTTGTCATTTTTCATTAAAATTCCCCTAGATACATTGAGTGAATCTAGCCATCTCTTACCTTGGATATTGCTTCCTGAGTGCTCCTAGACCTTCTAACACCCCATTCCAATCATCACACACCTTTTTCCAGGCTTCCCAACACCTTCAATACCTCACAATTAGCTCTCAGCTGTATCCTATAGGTTTCTAGTACATCTTGTAGGTTTTCCTGAAATGTCTTGTTTTGAGGTCGAATTGATGGGGAACCACTAGGAAGTCACAAAAATCCTCCTAGGGCCCTTCCACACCATCCGACCACTCCATAAGCCTTATAGCCATCCTCAAGCACCTTCCATCCACCTGTCACATCCACAAGAACAATTAAATTGCATACTTGATTTTGCCTGGAAAACCAAAATAAGTGAAAACAGATTTAGTTTAGTTTTCTTGTTTACACATTAGTATGGTTTGATGCTATTTACTTCTGCAGCTTATATAGTAGCATTTTTTTAGCGTTGATTTAGAAATTTTGCTTAGCATAGCTATTTAAATGGTTAATTAGGATATGGTGTGATTTAGCATTACATATTGTTTTCTTCATTACTGTAGTAGAGTCGCTCTCTTAAAGTAGATTTTCTCTTCTTCCATCAAATAATCAATCTTATTCTAACTCTATATAAGTCTAGCTTGGAACCCCAGGTGTCTCTCACTAGACGAACAATGACAACAGGTACGACTTTCACTCTTTCTTGTGCATATAGCACTGTCACCTCCAAGTTTGTACGAACCCCAAATTGATAAGTAAAGCTGGTAGCCCAGGAGTTGCAACATCCTTGCTGCAATACTGGCGTTCATCACCTTTTGGCACCGTTGTTGTGGAGGTGTGTGAGTAGAATGTGATTACTGCATTCTTTTCTTCTATTTCTTGTCTTCAATTCCTACCATTAGTTTATTTCTACAAAAGTAATCTAGTAGCTTCCTTTCTTTCATTTTTCATTATCTGCTTTCCTTTCCATTCCGCAAGTAGAATTTCAATCCAACAAGTTGCTTTTTCATTCTGTCAGTGATTTTCATTCAATTAACAATTTCATTTCTGCAAAGTGCTTTCCAGCTTAAAAAAATTACAAAACCAACCCAAAAACATTTCCTTTCATTCCTCGTAGGAATATGGAAAATTTAGGGAAATTTTTGCCAAATACCCCCACTACATCCAATAGCCAACCTTCTCTCTTATTCAATGGTTGTGAACTGGAGGAACCTTTAGGTGAGCAACCTGACATATTTGAAGAACCTAGAGGGGAAGAAGAAGAAGAAGAGGAACCCATTCCTACTGAACCAATGGCTGAAAATAGAAATGACACAAGGAATAGAGAGAGAGTTAAGGGTGCCTTCCCCATCAGGGAAACCAATGGGGACACTACGATGAAGAATATAAGCCCCTCTTCCCTACCTCATTTCCATGGCCTGACCACAAAAGACCCTGACACTTTACTATTTGAGTTTGTTGTTACATGCTGAACCTATGACTATACAGATGATGAAAAAAGTTAAAACTATTTCCATCTACCCTCAAGGATGCAATATTGCGCTAGTTCATGGGCTTACTTGGAGATAGCATCACAACCTAGGCTCAGATGCAACAGGATTTTAACAACAAATATCAGGACTACTATACGTCAAAGGATACTAAAGAAGAAATTTTCAGGATAACCATAGGCCATGATGAACCCTTAGAAGACTGCGAAGAAAGATTCCAACTCAGTTACAAAAGGGACAGGTGCACACTTAACCCTCAGTCACTAAAGCTGGTCCTACTCAAGGGAGTAAGAGAAGACCTTCTCGATACCTTACACTCATTAGAAGGAGGAGATATCTACCAATTACCCTATGAGGATATCAACAATGTCTTTAGAAACCATTCTAGGGTAGCCACGAAAAAGGGTAGGGGTAGTCAACCTATGGCTAGTACATCATCTTCCAACTCATCCATCAAGGGTGAAATTGGAAATATACTGGAAGATTTCAAAAGTGAGATGTTTCAAACCCTTGCCTTGCAAATGGAAAACATGAACATCAGGGAAGCAAGAGGAAGAAGAGAGAGCCTTGGCCATCTTTTGTCCTAGATGCACTAGGAGGCATCTTAGGAACGAATGTCCATTGAACAATATTGAAATTTTCTCGGTTTGTGAAGAGAACCACTCCACAGAAAAGTTCCCTTCATTACTCGGACTCAAAGCTGTATATCAAGGAGTTGAAGGGGTCACTGAGTAGCTTTGCTACCTTAACCAAAGGAGGCACCCGGGGCCTAGACCATACTAGCAACACATGCAATGGTCATCCCATGCATATTACAACCACAACCAAACCACATCTATACCTTCTTGGCAACCCCCTACTCGTCCTTCCTAGCCTACACCCCCTCCTTGGTCCTATGCATCTTAGTATCATTCCCAGCTAGCTATCCACTCATTTAAACCTTACGCTCTGCCACAACCTGAGTGGAGTACACCACTCTAGGGTTGGAGGCCCCAATACAACAATGCTCCAGCTCTATTTCCTCCACCACCTGGCCAACCACAATTTCTACACTATGCTCCACCCAAGCAACCCCAGATGCCTGCCCAGCCAAATCAGAACCTGAACAATAAGCAGGCTCAACAAGTATATAGTGGAGAGATATCATATCCAGATTATGCTGTGGAAATCTAGGTGATTAACCTAAGATCTGGGAGAGTCCTCCCAGATAACCAACCTCCCCCTCAACATAGGGATGTTGAGGAAGATAGAGAGTAAAACAACCTTAAAGTAAAGCCACCCTTTCCTAAGAGATTAGCCCAACCACTCCATCCTAACCTAGAAGAAATTGAACTTCTGGGAGAATTGAAAAATATGTGTAAAGATCCCCCTTCTCCAGGCAATAAAAGATGTTCCCATTTACAATAAGTTGATTAAGGAGAAATGCTTCAAGCATCTAGGAAGAAGAAAAAGGGATGCCCCTACAATTAATTTCATTGGGTAGTTGTCTAACTTAACGCTGGGGAAAGTAATATGTATGGAATATTTGGACCCTGGAAACCCTATAGTAGATGTGCACATCAATGGCACCATTGTCCCACACACTCTCATTGATATTGGGGTTGCCATTAATGTGATGACCAAGGACAACATGCTCAAGCTCAACCTCCAAGGGTCATTGAGGAAGACCACAACAATTCTACAATTTGTAGACTATTCCATGGTCACCCTTGCGGGAATTGTGGAGGATGTGATGGTCTCTATGGACTCCTGGGAGTACCCTGCTAATTTTCTAGTTCTCTAGCCTAAGGCTAAGCTAACTGGTTATCCTCTAATCATTGGGATGCTATGGTTGGCCACAACTGAAGCTTACATTAGCTGCAGAGGTGGGAATATGACCAACAAGAATGGGCATATGTCCAAGCAGTTAGTTCTATACCCTCCTGCTCAACCTTCTCTAGAGCATGATTTACCTTTATTGTTGGAGGACGAAGAATAAGATGAGGTTTATTCCGTCCAACTTTATGTTTTAGAAGCAAACATGGGAGGAGGACAACAAGGTGAGGATGACTTGATTGAACACCTACTCCAAAGTCCAACTCTGAGTTTGTTACCATTAGAAGAAGAAGGGAAACCTAGAAAAATCATCCAATTGACTTATGCTTGGCCAATTCCAACCCACTCTGTGTCAAAACCATAGAATTCGGCGCAGAGAAAACCTTGAAAACTAATCCATCCCTTTTTTCTCTCAAAGAGTAAAATGTATGCAACATGTTAAAAGAAAACCTAGAAGCCTTCACTTGGAGTTACAAGTAAATGAAGGGAGTACACCCCTGAGTGTGTACTCACCAGATATACATCAAAGAAGGTTGCAAGCTAGTCCGGCAACCACAAAGGAGGATGAATCCAGCTCTTAAAGATATAGTCAAAGAAGAACTGCAAAAATTGATAGATGCTGGATTCATTTACCCTATCTCCGACAGTGAGTGGGTCTCCCCTTTAGTGTTAGTTCCCAAGAAAAATGGTAAGTGGAGAATTTTTGTCGATTATAGGGAGTTGAACAAAGCCACAAAGAAGGATCATTTTCCCCTACCCTTCATTTACCAAGTGCTAGATGGTCTGGAAGGGAATTTTTTTTTCTTTCCTAGATGGATTCAGTGGGTACAACCAAATCCAAATCTGTCTAGAAGACCAAGATAAGACCTCATTCACCTATCCTTGGGGTACTTTTGCCTATAGGGTCCTTCCTTCTGGCCTATGAAATGCTCCTTCCACTTTCCAGAGAGTAGTCTTGAGTATTTTCGCCAAATTAGTACATGATCTGGTGGAAATTTATATGGATGATTTTACACCTTATGGCTGTGATTTTCAAGAAGCCCTGACTAACCTAGGAAAATTATTGCACAAATGCATTGAAATGAACCTATCTCTTAGTCTTGAAAATTTTGAATTCTTAATGACTGAAGGGGACCGTCCTAGGTCATTCAATATCTTAGCAAGGACTGCAAGTAGCCCCGAAGAAAATAGCCATCGTCCAAAGGGTCCCACCTCCGCAAAAGCAGAGAGATGTTAAGAGTTTCTTGGGGTTAGCTGGATACTACCGAAGGTTCATAAAGGACTTCAGTGAGTTGACCTCTCCTTTATTTGGGTTTTTGGCCAAAGATTATGAGTTTGTATGGTCAAAAAGTTTTCAAGAGGCCTTAGACATTCTAAAGGGTACGTTGACCACTGCACCAATTCTCCGAGGCCCAAACTGGGCCCTCCCCTTTCATATTCATGCTGATGCCTCACACAAAGCCATAGGAGTAGCCCTAGGTTAGGTAGAGGAGAAACTGCCTTATTCCATCTATTTTATCAGTAAGAACTTGTCAAAGGTTGAGCTAAATTATACAGTGACTGAAAAGGAACTCGTGATTGTTGTGGATTCATTAAACAAATTCAGGCATTACATTACAGGCTATCAAACATTCATGCATAATGACCATGCTACAATCAAATATCTAATGAACCAACCAAATGTGAATGCTCAAATTATAATATGGTTGATTTTATTACAGTACTTTGATCTAACCATTGTTGATAAGCCTGTTAAGTAAAATGTTATTGTAGACTTTTTATCTAGGGTAAATGTGCTTGCAGGTGAAGAAGGAATGGTGGATGACTAGTTACCAGACAAGCACTTGTTTGCTATTTCAGTTCTCTCTCCATGGTTTGGTGATATAGAAAATTATTTGGTATCAACACAGTTCCCACCAAACTTGCCCTCCAAATATAAGAGCAAGATAGTTAGGAAAAGTTCCCCCTTCACCTGGATTGGGCGCAATATTTTCAAACTTGGCCTAGATCAAATATTGAGAAGGTGTGTAAGGGAAGTGGAAGTTTTTTACATTGTTCTGACCTATCATGATGGGCCTTGTGGAGGTCACTTTGCAGCAAAGAGGACAACATTAAAAGTGTTACAAACAAGATATTAATGGCCCACTCTTCATTAGGATATGAAAAAGTACACTAGTCAGTGTGATCAGTGCCAGAGGATGGGAATGCCTACTCCAAGAGATGAAATTCCCCTACAACCTCAAGTGACTTTCGAGCCATTTTAAAAGTGTGACATGGACTGCATTGGGCCTATCAACCCTCCTTCAAAGAAAAAAAAGTACATTATTATGTTCATCGATTAGACTAAGTGTGCTGAAACTAATGAAATTAAGGTAGCAACAGAAGAGAAGGTGGATGAGTTCCTAAGGGAAAATGTATTCTACAAATTTGGGTACCCTAGAGAGCTAGTCACAGACCAAGGCAACTAGTTTACCTCCAACATGATTGAAGAACTACTCAACCTTCACAAAATCAAGCATAGGACCTGCACTCGTTATCATCCTCAAGCTAATGGGAAAGTTGAGGTGACCAACAGGGCACAGGAGGGAATCTTAACCAAGGTAATGAGCAACAGTAGGAAGGATTGGGCAGAAAGACTAGTTAAGGCCACCTGGGCCTATAATGCCGCATGGAAGATCACCACTGGATTTACAACCTATGAGTTGGTCTATGGGAAAAAGTCCTTGTTGTCCATTGATTTTGAATATAACACATTGAGGATGGTAGCCCAACTAGATTTGGATCCCAGTCATGCACAGAAAGAGAGACTGTTCCAATTGAATGGCTTGGATGAATTTATAATGCAGGCCCTCCTACATATAGAGATAATTCAGCTTCAGAGGAAGATCTAGCAAGATAAACATATTAAGGAGAAGAAATTTCAGGAGGGCAATTGGGCATTGTGATATGATTCTAGGTATCAAGAATTCAAGGGAATGCTAAGGACAAGATGGCTCAAAGCTTAAGTTGTGGAAATATTGTTGGCATTATGATATAGGTGTTGTCCTTGATGGCAACTCACTCAGATGCAAGTTCACAGTGTAGCAGGTCAACAACAAAGGATTACAGATCAGACTCCAAAGAATGAAGAAAGAAAGGTATACGCTAGTTCACTTTGTCCAAGACACTTATACACAGGGTTTAATAGAACAAAAGTAGCTTATAGTGTATACATGCACTTTCACATGAGGAAAACTGCATAAATGTTTGAAAATCAAGTGTTTGATCCAAGGTATTTGATTCAAGGTAATTGGTCTGAGGCATTTGGTCCAACGTATTGACCCTAGGTATTTGGTCCTAAGTGGTTTTGGTCCAAGGTATTGAGAAAGGCCAAAGAGTATATAAGGAGGCGTTGAAGGCCCAAAAATTGGGTCTACAACAAGGGGGATAACCATCCGGTCCAGACCTTGAAAGTAGCTCCTTTTCTGTTTGGAATAGTGGCTCTGACTGGAGATGAAGGGACCAGTTTCCTAATCTGTTTATGATGGTGCACTAACAGGATGATGTTTTTATTTTTGGGTTTATGGGGTGAATTCTTATTCTAAATCTAGTCTACCTTTTAACTAACATATGCAATCTATCCTAATGAAAGAAAACATCTAACTTTAAACTATCCCGGGAGTAACATTTTACTTATGTCATCTAAAATAATTTCCAACAGCAATTGATAATAAAAATCATTCAATCACTACAAGAAAGAATCCATTAAAAATTATTGTTTCGTATAAAAAGTTAGCCGAAACAATTATGAGAAACATATCGCATAAGAGTTATTCATATACTCAGCATAGAAACAATAGTTATCACCATACAGAAATGCAATAATGACAACTAAACATTCAGACTTTCATATACCAATAACCAAAAATAATTTATCACTTGGCATGTAAGTAAAAAGTATTGGGAGATAAAAATACCATTGGTAATAGGTTCTACTCATGAGCTTCAGCGATATAGATTTATCTTCAAATAACTCAACATCCACTAAGAGTACAAAGGTGCATTTTAGTAGCAGACATCAAACTCATATAAAAATAAATATCGTTCCATTCATTTTATCAAAACCTCCTTAGTAGGGGGCAAGCTACACGTTCTGAAGAATTTTTTTTGATAAAACTCTAGACCCCTCTCTAAATGTAATGAGAGGGGTTAAATACTACTCTATGAAATCTATAAATAAATATAACAAAAACAGAAGAGGCGGTTTAAATGACCTACCTCATTTTAAGCAAAAAATGAACTAAAAATAAAACTAAATTGTATCTATGATGAATCATACATCTGTTCTTTTAAGTTGCAAATATCCAGCATCGGCTTCAAGATAATCAGTTGGTTGACTTCAGCTCTTAATTGTCCTGCAAATATGGAATTGGAAAGAGTTGGCACCATCTTCTCAGCAGAGGGATTTTAGGGTCATCCATTGGCTATGTGGATTTACCAGGTACTACGAGTATGTGTCCCAGTTTAACCTGTTTACCTGTTTAATTGACTCAGCCTTTTCCTCTGCTATTTGTTTCCACTTTGTTTGAAGCTTTTGTGCCTTTGGGAGGAATCATAGAGTGGACTCTAATATCAAATTTGCCTTGTGAATATTTTTGTTGATTCACTCGATGACATTGTTTGCTGTTATCACTAGTTCCTCCATCACCTACTCTTCTTCTTTAAGATGGGAATCCCATTTTGCAAATAAAATTTCTTTATGAGATTCATTGATTCTGGGAAATTCCACTCTTTTTCCTTCCTCTGATCTCTGCTAGCTCAATAAGTCAGAAACCTTCTTAAAAATTGAATCATAATCAAGTCATAAATCTACGACTTGATTTGTAATGTTATCGCTCTTTTCGCAATGGGAATTTCATTGCGAGATCTTTTGGCAGAGTGTTTCTTCCTATTGCAAGAGTTGGGGATTAAGAGCGAGTGCTTCTGTGATAAATTATTCAATCTTAGGATCATCCTTATGCAGTCCTATCATGGTCTGTAACTGTCCCTCTTTATTGGCTAGACTGCTTTGATAATCCAATTGCATTTGCTAGAAGTCCTACTCGAGTTTGGCCAATTGTATCTCTGCTTCTTGACTAATGTTTTTTAATAACATTTGAACTTCAGTTGCTTTATCAATTGTTGTAGAAGCATATGCCCCTATGATCTGAGAGATCCTAGTTAGTTTTTTCGATGAGTCTATAGTTGGATCCTTCCAAAGAACATCTAGAGGCTCATCCTTTGGAATGAGCACGACATCTATTTTTCATTTCTTCCTTTGTCTCTTGACAACAACCTTATGTTGTAGGCTATAAAATACATCTAGAGGAGGAATCTCCTCTATCTTTAGTACAATTTTAGATGACGAGGCAACAAGAATATGCTCTGTCTCTTGAGTATTAATTGGCCCTTCTACCACCATTTCCTTGTCTGTCTCTCCTAGGTTTATCAGTGGCTCTGCGCTCTATTCCTCAGTGTTGATTAACTTATTAAAATTTTCCCATTCCTTTTCTAGATCCATTACAAGTAGCTTTGTTGGCTTTGCGAGGGGAGTGGGAATTTCAGTTTGTTTTGGGGCAAAACGTGCTGATCAGGCTTCTCTATAGATTGAGTTGTATCTTTAACTGACCCTTCACTTTTGCTGTTTTCACTTTTGGACTAATCATCGGACTTTTCAGCTGATTCTTTTTTGGAATTTGATTTAGACTTCTCTTCTTTTGAATTACCACTTATGCTAACACTGGGACTAGGCTCCTTTATTGGTTCAATGTGCAATTGGTCCAAAGGGACCTTTGTTTACCTCTGTTCTCTGTAATTGTTAAACTTTTGAAGTTTTTCTTGGTCAAACTGAATTTGTGCCATATGTAGAACCTCTCTGAAATTATGCTTCTGCAGAAAGACATCATCAAAGGAATCTTCTTCATTGTTATACACTTTTATTTTAACCACTGTAGTAAAATTCTTTACAACACCAAAGGGATCGTACTGCCTCCCCGAGAACTTTGGTAGCTATAAACATAGCATATTATCAACCTCTTTAAAAGCATGACCTAAATAAAATAATGCGAAAGCCCTGTAGACTACAGGGAATTGAGGCCAAATCCTTCTTAGAATCCTTGATTACTTTGCTCATTCCCCCAACATCACAGGTGTGGTAAGCTATTTCTCTGGCAATTAGTTTGTCGGGAACATACAAAGGAAGGACATGGGGTGAAGCAATGCTACCAAATACCTTGATGTATGTGAACAATTCCTCCCCAAATCACCTTCCCACAGGGAGAATCTCAACTTCAGCTTCTGGGGAAAATCTTGGGGCGTCTTTGTTGTAGAGCATTCTATGGATAGGGAGCATCACTCCATGAAAAATCTTGTAGAAATGTGGGATGAAATTGGATTCCCACATTTCTTTGTGATAAACCTGAATAGGAAGAGGGTTCTGTACTGTCCATTTCCACCCCATGATAGGAAAATCGAAGACAAAACAAATGGCATCAATGACATAGGCACTTAAAAAGAATGGAGGGTAAAGTCTTAGAGCAAAACTTATTTTAGTTCGATATCCTAAAATAGCATAGGCTAAATTATCTGATAAAATTTGGGCCCAATCCATTATGGTGGCATTGGCGGCCACATCCAATAAAGGAAACCATTCTGACGAAAACTTGTTGATATCTAGCTTCCCAAATAGTCTACATAACATTGCAGCGGAAAAACAGTAAGGAGAATAGAGGGAGCCAGTGGCGTACATTCCGTTTTTATCCTTCTTTAGTTGTTCCTCACTGGTAGACTAGCTTTTTGTGCATTCTGCCAAATCTTCGTTCTCCTTGGCGATTTTTCCTACAAATTTCTTGTTGTAGGTAGCTTGAGGTTCTGGCAAGTGATACATGCGTCTCAAATTGCTTGGGGTAAATGACCCCAGGACTAGTTGACTGGCCGTCTTGAACTCTCTATCAAATATATCTGCATGATCTATGACTCATTTAACCATATCAGTGTAGGGGAGTATCTTCGGCCTCGCAGCAATACGGTGTAGAAACGAGCATGCAAGCTTAGTTAGGGACGCTTTGGAAGAGTCGCTTCCATCTGCTATAATTGTAACCTTCATAATTCTCGGGTTTTCCTCTTCTAACAATTAGTACATGGCTTCCTAGGTAGATATCCCTACTTCCTTAGTACAAGTGGTGTTTGCGAATAACGGAGTCATTTCTGTTTTCTTAGATGCAGGAGCCTTGCCTTTCTTTCCCATTACACTCTATGTGTTGCTCCTGAAAGTTGTAAGCAGAGAACAAAGACACGATAAGGATGATAGTGAATAACGAACAAAAATAAGTTGACGGGAAAGCTTTTAATTCTAAATCATATCAAAAGATATCACCTTGCATTAAATAGTCCTTTTACCCTGACCTGAATCGTTTTTAATAAATAACCACTAATGGACTGTTAAGCTAAAATTTAATGCTCATAATTTTGCATCAAACGATGGAAAGTACTGTCATAGAACTCTGAGGCCTTAGATCTATGATAAAGAAATTTTGTGATTTGCTTCGCAATATCGCAGATCACAATATCACAAAACTTGTTATCGTTATTTTATTTCTACGTCACGTGGCTACAATATGTGATTTACGAGAGGCTATCGTATTTTGCGATATTGAAATGTGCTACATAAAGTGGAATCTCGAATTTTAGAATTTGGGATGCGATAAGGTTGTAGGACTTAAGATCTTGCATTCTCACAGATTGCGTTTTCGAGGAGTTATTTGTGTAAGAGATGCCCGCCATGATCTTTTTGCGATGCGATACTATTGTTTAAAAAGCGGGTTTTGTGAAAGGTTTACCTAATATTTAAGACTTTCCACTTACAAAGATTTTCTTGGGTCTTACAGTCATATAGCACTTGGAGTATGGAAAAGGTAAATTTACACGTTTTAGAAAGTTTCACCTTGATATCTTGTTATATTCTTAAACAAAAAGGCAATATTAAGTGCTAAGTTTTGACTTTTTGGAAGGGTCCCCATTTATTAATGTTATTGCTAATACTAATAAAAGTGGGGTTGTTGATGGTCACAAAATTTGGCGATTCACTTGAAAGAACCAATTATCTATGATAGTTTTTTGAATTTTCTAAAACTTCTAAAATAGAAATGGTTTTGGAAAATTAAACTTTATTGTAGAAATATAAGGTAAGCAGTGCTATTTTCTAACAATGACATCTTGTTCCAACTGTCCTAATTCTGATTATCTTCTTCCCTAAGTTAGTCATTATACTTACATCAGTCATTACTTGGCTTATAAAGATAAAAACAAAGATATTTCCGTAGATCATTTTAGGTGTACACATTTGTCGTAGGTAGAGCCTCTGCTGCCAGCAGGCATCCATAGCCTCGATGGGGTTACCTATTACCCAGCAATGATCCAGTATCCTACTTAAGAGTCATGCAATTTTTAAGCATAAATCCTCATATACACTTATTGCTTTTTCTTTCCTTTTAATTCTTAAAGAACAATGTCTTGGTTTGGTGGCCAAAATAGACAGTGCCATTCACTTGATTTATAACTTAACTGAACAAGCTGGCTCGTGATGAGACCGCTTGTCTTTCGATTGAAATAATCTCAAGCCATTACCCTGTTCTGGTATGCAGTTTTGGCAATGTCAGTTAGTTATAATCTTTATGATTATGATAACTTGGCTCGTGATGAGACCTCTTATTCTTTAAGTTTAAAGTGCATAATTGGATTACTCTTTGAATCTCGCAACTTCCTAAAGTGGGGGGGAAGTCATTCGTTCCTTAAGTGTTCTTCTGGACGACAATTGTAGAGTTTAAAAGTAGCTTTTCTGTAGAGAATCTTTGTCTTGTTATTGATACTTTTCATGACTGATATGAAGCAAACTTCTACTTAAGGTTGTTTTTCATCAAAACTTGTAAAGTTGAAACAAAAGAACAAGTAAAAACTTTCAGAATTATAGCACTTGACCATATGTTTCAAAAATAAATATTAATTTTCCTAACCACTTCCAATTATACAAGTGAAAAAAAAAATTGACAAGAGACACTACTCTTTTCGTGGAAACCAAAGGTAAACATTTTCAACCTGTTTTATTATCAAAAAAGAAAAACAAACTAAAAATAATAATTTACAAAAATAGAAGAGGTGCTCTTCTATGGAAAGTATTCTTTAAGGATCTATCCATTAACAGGTAAAGACTCCCCTTTCTCTACTAAGTCTTGTAACATGAAAGTCGATGGACCTATGATTTCAACAATTTGGAATGGTCCAAGCCACCCTGTTGGAATTTAGTATGCTTGCCTTTATCTTCATGGGCTTTATCCCATTTCAATACTAAGTCTCCAAGCTGAAAATATTTTCTACATACCAAGTTTGAATCAAAAGAAGCCTTTACTAATTTTTGGTGATGCACATGGGTAATTCTGGCCTTTTCTCGTTCCTCTTCTAGCTTAATAATTTGCAATTGTCTTAATCGCAAGGATGAGGGAGGAGTTTCTTTGATGAATTGAACTAAGGCTAAAGAGGGAATAGCTAGATGTGTTGGGAGAACCACTTCTTTTGCATAAACTAAATTAAAAGGAGAAGTGCCAATAGAAGTTTTCTGAGTTATTCGATCTGCCCAAAGAGCGTATATCAAAGACTTATGCTAGTTTCTATGATTTTGATCAATAGCCTATTTAATGATTCTGATAAGGTTTTTGTTTGTTGATTCAGCCAACCCATTTCCTTGCGGATAATAATTGGTAGAATACTTAAGTTTAAAACATCTTTTGAGTGCAAATTCAGTCATAGCATTACCAAAAAAATATGATGCGTTATCAAACATTAAAACTGAAGGTAAGCCAAACATGGTAATTATGAATTGATCTATAAATTCAATGATACTTTCGGAGTTGGCTGACTTGAGTGGGATTGCTTCTACCGATTTGGTAAAGTAATTGGTAGTTGTATGGATGTACTTACGTTGTTTAGAAGAGTGAGGAACGATCTCACCTATTATATCTAATCCCCATTGTTCAAATGGTTGATCAATGTTGACTAGCTGTAATGGCAATGATGGCTTTCTCTGTCTTCCAGTAGCAGTTTGACAAATTTGACATCTTCTTACATAGCTATGTGCATCCTTAAATAATGTTGGCCAGTAGTAGCCTGTGCACAAGATTTTGCATGATGTCGCATCTCCTACGTAATGTCCACCTGCTGGTCCATCTTGAAGTTCATGTAATACCTTTTCAGCTTCATATTTCTCAAGGCATCTAAGAAGAACAGAATCATAATTCATCCTAAAGAGTACATCATTTAAAATTTGATATTGCTTAGCTTTCAATCTCAGGGTTTTTTTTTTTGTATGATTCAAATGTGAAAGAGCATATCCATTCTTTAAGTAAAACATGATATCAACATATCTTGATTCAATATCGTTTAGGCTTGCCTCATACATTTGTACCTCACTGTCTGGGGACTGTATTTCTGATATGTGCGATGCTCCAACCAACATTCTGCAAAAACCTTTACCTTTTACAATATTTGCTAGTTTGATTTCAGCATCATATTCTTGCAGGGTTGTGACCCAATTTTCTCTCTTTTCACCCATGTCTTTCTGTACCAAAAGATTTCTTACCGCTGGAAATGGTAATATTATTTTTGTATGAGTTTTGAGAAGAAAGGGTCTAAAGTGTTTAATTACTTTGAATACAACATAAGCCTGTTTCTCAACGTTGAAGTAATTTAATTCAGCTCCTTGCAAGTTTGAGCTAAAGAAGGCAATTGGGGCTTCAACTTTATCTTGATTGGCTTGTGTGAGTATTGCAGCATACGATTTCTCAGAGGAAAATGTATAAAAAATGAAAGGATTAGAAAAATTTGGAGTCACTTGAGATGGGGCATTTATAATCGCCTGTTTTATCAGGCTGAATGCTTCATGTTCTACCTGACCCCATTCGAAGAGAGAGCTTTTCTTAATCATTGCTTGGAGAGGTGACACGATTCTTGAGAAGTCAGGGACAAGATTTTAACGAAATTGATCTGACCAAGGAAGGATTGCATTGATTTTTTGTTATTGGGTAAGGATATCTCAAAAATCTCCTTAATCCTATATGGATCAATATGGATTCTAGATTTAGACACTATGAATCTGAGAAGCTTTCCTTCACTTAATGCAAAAAGAGACTTTTTTGGGTTAAGTGAGATCCCATACTTTTGACATCGTTGGAAGATCTGCTTTAAATCTCTGAGGTGACTACTACGTCTTTTAGGATACACTATTATGTCATCTAAGTAAATCACCACTGACTTATTCACTAATCCTTTAAACACAATGTCCATGTCCCTTTGAAACGTGGCACTGGCATTAATCAGCCAAAATGGCATCTTTTTATATGCATACATGGCCCATTTTGTTCTAAATGTCATATTCAATTCATCATCCAAGTGGACTAAAATTTGGTTATACCCTGAGAAGCCATCTAAAAAAGACATCAGTTCAAACCCTGCAACTACTTGTAATATTTGTTCCATAGGGGGTAGTGGAAAATTATCCTTTTGGCAGGCTTTATTGAGATTTCGAAAGTCAATACAAATCCAGATATCTCCATTTTTATTTTTGACTGGTACCAGTTTGGAGACCCACTTAGAATGTTGAACACGAAAAATAATTTTGGCCTTCAGTAATTTGTTCAACTCAAACTTAATCTAGTTTTCCAAACTAGGATGGATTTTCCTCAAGTTCTGCTGGACTAGCTTTTTATCAGCAATCATCAAAATCGTATGCTATATGATTGAAGTGTCATAAGTTTTGAGGTCATCGTAATTCTAGGAAAATACATTTTTATATTGTTTCAATAGTCAAATGAAAGCTAATTTTTACTCGGGAGTTAGACTAAGACCTAAGTTGATATTCTGTAGTTTTATGTCAGTTCCTAGATTCACTAATTCATATCTTAGAGTTGAACTCTAAAGTTTGAATTGGTGGACCTTTTGAATCTGTCCTTTAAATCATATAGGTCTTCCAACTTGACTACAGATTTGGGTATAGTGTTATTGGTGCTTCCTTGTCCTAGCTTCTTGTCATGTTGGTCTTCATAAATTATTTGATTATTGTAAGAGCCTTTTGAAGTCAGAAAACTTACAATATCAGTATCATCGTTAAAAACTCTCCAATTGGTAACATTATCAGGGATGGAGGGTCTAAAGATTAATTCAATTGAGAATCTGTCTAGACTATAGTCTTCTAAGGGAATGATCTTGGAAGCTACATTAGCAAGGAGATCAGCACTAGCATTTTGGAGTCTGGGAATAGATGAAATATTGAATGTTATAAAGTGTGAAGCCAGGTATTGTACTGACGATTGATAATGCTTCAAGTCTCTTGATAGACAATGTATAGTATTTCTTACTTGCTTGATAACAATCTCAGAATCCCCAAAGACTTGTAGAAATTTGATATCAAGCTTGATTGCCTTGTATAACCCTTGAACTAGAGCTTCATATTCTACAGTATTGTTTGTGCAATCAAACTCGAGTCTACAGGTTAGCATGGTTTTCTCTCCTTTTGGACTAATTAATATACAACCTGCTCCTGCTCCATCATTAGACTTAGAACCATCGAAAAATAATTTCCAAAACAAAGATTTATTTATAGGCCTATCTACAAAATCAATGCATCTAGAAGTATCTATTTGAGAAAAAATTTCTATCTGAGATAAAACTGAATTTTCTAAAAAAGGTGAAGTATGAGCATTGAAATTCCCTAAGAACGAATCAACATAATAGTTTCCAATTATATTATTGTTGTATGCTATAGGTTCATTTTCTCCTTCTAACTCCATTACTATATACTTTTGGTGTCTTTCTCGCTCAACCTTTATCTAATTTGGTTTACCATTGTAAGGGAGCCACACATGAGACTAGTTGGTTGCAAAGTAACCATGAAGCTTCTCTGACCAATCCCTGCTAAGAATTAATCCATAAATTCAAGGATATCTACAACAAGTATATCAATGAATTGACATACCTTTGGATTTGATGAAAGCCTTATTGTTACTTGATTGAGCTCGCCGATAACCTCGACTTGAGACCGATCTAGCTGTACTATGCGTACTGTAGAATTTTGAGGTTAAACATTTAACTTTACGCAAACTCTCTTAGGCAAGATATTAGATGAAGCACTAGAGTCTACCAAACAGTTATGCAAATTTTTATTGAAAACTTCAAAAGTAAGCAGGAGTATGGGATTTTGACCTTCCTCCAACTAAAGCAATGTCATTTGGATCGAGTTTATTTGACATACCGGTTAGCAAGGAAAATTTTAAGGATGGAAAATTTTCTTGAAGTTTAAAAACATTGGCGAATCTCACTAATCCCTAGTATGCAAACTATAAAATGTTTATTGATATATTTGTAAAATTATTCAAATTTATAATGATTTTACATATAGTCTCTAATAATGTTGGCTATTTTTAAGGAAAAATAATTTTATATTCTAAAATTTGGGCGAATCTTATTTTATAAAAATTGGAAATTGGCGAATCTATTTTGTGGAAAAATCATGGAAAATTAGCCCACTGGGCGAACATTAGCCCCTAAAATTTTCCATGCCGGTTAGATGTCTTCCCATTTCATGAGTAGCTTGTGAGATTACAACGGTAGGTGGAGGCACAATAGGTATTGCATGCAACTCTTTCAAGAGCAGTTTCTATTGATGCTTTAATTTGCTCAGCTCATGAAAAGTAATGTTAGCCCTAGTCTTCCTCATGTCTTCAACAATGTTATACTCCATTTCATCGGAAATGATAAGTGTTTTAGATGGAGTTTTTGAATCAGATTGGACTCGGTTTGTCTGAGTAGCCTTTGGTGAGGATTTCTTACCTCCGATTTTATCTTTAGAAGTCAGGCTTGGGTTTTTCTATTTAGAACTAGATTGTAGAGGATCAAGTTGATTTCTACTTCTGGTAGTAACTGGTAAGGCATATTGATCTTCTTCATCTGGAAGAATGAAGTCCCACATTCCTTGTAGTTCTACAACTTCATCATCATTAGTATGTTCCTCATTCGAAACTTCCTCTTCTTCCCCTTCCAATTCTAGATTTGTTATAGCATTGGGAGGTTTCGGATCAATTGAAGGATTCCTCCTGAAAGGTTTAAAATGTTTCTTGGAAGAGGGTTCTGCTACTTGTCTCTTAATATCAACCATTTCGTTGGACATGGTTTTTAAAACTTTCTGTAACCCTTCCAAATCGAATGGGTCTTTTGATTGTTTTTCCTTAGGGTCATCTCTAAAAGCTACCTTTTTAGACTCTCTTCCATCTACAACATTTTTCTTTTCTACGGCTAGGATACGTTTTTTCCACAGCTACCGCTTCTTTCATATTTTCAACCAATGTTGGCTTGGTAGCAATAACTACAAAGATAGCTGAATTTGAAGGCAAAGCAGAAATGTACCATTCATTTTGGACTTCATTGCTAGGCTTCGATGGTGCTGGTATTTTATTTAACAATTTGTTGAAGCAAGAATTGAAATCCTTGATTGGTTCTCTTGGTTCGGCTTTCAAATTGGAGAGGTCATTGATTAAAGTCATTGTAGATCAGTCATCTCCAAATTTAGTTAAAAACTGATCTTGGAATGTATCCTAGTTATTAATGGAGCCTGATGGTAATGAAAAATACCATGATCCAACTTCTCCTTTCAAAGTATAAGGGAATAATCATACAACTGCGTCCTCCTCTCTTACTCCATTTAGATTGACAGACAACATGAAATTATTTATATGCTCTTCAGCTGACAGGCCATCATCAGGGTTGAACTTGGGAAGCCATTTATCAGGATGAGCTGGTAATTGTGATAAGGGTGCAAGCATTCTCACTACTCCTGGATTGTCCCATGGCCTTGGTGGAGGGTTTCCTGCCATCGTTGGGATATGAGTAGTAGAAGATGTTGTAGTAAATGAAGGTGGTTGGATAGAGGAGGATGTCACTCATGTACTAGTGTGAACCATGATCTGAAGTTGTGGGGTGGATGAATGAACTTGCGATGATATGGATGGGATGGTAGATGAAGATGATGATAAAACCTCACTCTGAGATTCTACTAGTTTTTTTCTATCTTTCTTACGACTCGGTAAAGGAAACTCAACAGGTGGGATTCCTAACTTTTCATTTTGTGCTCTAGTTAGTCATTGAGTCAGGGTCAGATGAAAAGTGACACTTCCTTGGGAGAACTCAAATTCCTCTTTAGATAAAGAAATTCCCTATAACTTATGAGTCAAAGTTTGTAACTCAGGGGGATTTGAAGAGGAATGATCTGGCTTGTTTGGGATTTCAGTAATGTGCTCTGTATTTATCTTTTCAAATTCTGGTTCAGAGATGGAAGATTCAGAATGCGCGCAAGAAGTTGAATGTGTTGGTGAGGGATTTTTACTCTTAGAATGGCATGAAGATGTGGATTTACTTGCCATTCATAGTCAGGCCCTCCTTCTAGCGCCAAATATGTTTAAGGCCCGAAAATCGAGTCTAAAACAAGGGGGATAACCCCCCGGTCTAGACCTTGAAAGGAGCTCCTTTTCCGTTTGGAATAGTGGTTCCAACTGGGGATTATGGGACCAGTTTCCCAATCTATTTATGATGACACACTAACAAGATGATGTTTTTCTTTATGGGCTTATGGGGTGAATGCTTATTCTAAATCTAATCTACCTTTTAACTAACATATGCAGTCTATCCTAATGAAAGAAAACATCTAACTTTAAACTATACTGGGAGTAATGTTTTACTTATGCGATCTAAAATAATTTCCAACAACAATTGATAATAAAAATCATTCAATCACTACGAGAAAGGAATCCGTTAAAAATTATTGTTTCGTATAAAAAGTTAGCAGAAACATTTATGAGAAACATATCGCATAAGAGTTATTCATATACTCACCGTAAAAAGAATAGTTATCACCATACAGAAATGCAATAATGACAATTGAACATTCATACTTTCATATATCAATAACCAAAAATAATTTATCATTTGGCACATAAGTAAAAAGTATTAGGAGATAAAAATACCATTGGTAATAGGTTCTACTCATGAGCTTTAACAATATAGATTTATCTTCAAATAACTCAACATCCACTAAGAGTACAAAAGTGAATTTTAGTAGCAGACATTAGGCTCATATAAAAATAAATCTCGTTCCATTCATTTTATCAAAACCTCCTCAGTGGGGGGTAAGCTGCATGTTCTATAGAATTGTTTTTGATAAAACTCTGGACCCCTCTCTAAATGAAATGAGAGGTGTTAAATACTACTCTATGAAATCTAAAAATAAATATTACAAAAATAGATGAGGCGGTTTAAACGACTTGCCTCATTTTAAGAAAAAAATGAACTAAACATAAAACTAAACTATATCTATGATGAATCATGCATCTGTTCTTTAAAGTTGCAAATATCCAGCATTGGCTTCAAGAGCATCGGTTGGCTGACTTCAGCTCTTAATGGTCCTACAAATACAGAATTGGCAAGAGTTGGCACTATCTTCTCAGCGGAGGTTATGAGGCATTTCAAGGTCATCCATTGGCTATGTGGCTCTACGACGTACTGCCAGTATGTGTCCCAGTTTAACTTGTTTACCTGTTTAATTGACTCAGCCTTTTCCTTTGTTGTTTGTTTCCACTTTGTTTGAAGCTGTTGTGCCTTTTTCGAATCTTGGAGTGACACTGATATCAAATTTTCCTTGTGTAGATTTTCACTAATGCATTCGATGACATTGTTTGCTACTATCACTTCTTACTCCATCGCATGCTCTGCTTCCTTAAGCTGGGAATGCCATTTTGCATATAAAAGTTCTTTATGAGATTCATCGAGTCTGGGCAATTTCGCTCTTTTTCCTTCCTCTAATCTTTGCCAGCTCAAAAAGTCAGAAACTTTTTTAAACATTCAATCATAATCAAGTCGTAAATCTATGACTTTATTTGTAATGTTATCGCTCTTTTCGCAGTGGGAATTCCATTGCGAGATCTTTTGGCAGAGTGTTTCTTCCTGTTGCAAGAGTTGGGCATTAAGAGCGAGTGCTTCTATAATAAATTCTTCAATCTTAGGATCATCCTTATGTAGTCCTATTATGGTCTGTAATTGTTCCTCTTTATTGGTGAGGCTGCTTTGATAATCCAACTGCATTTGCTGGAAGTCTTGCTGGAGTTTTGCCAATTGTATCTTTGCTTCTTGACTGATGTTGGCCTGCTCTAATTGTTGTTCCAAAAATAGAACCATATCCTCCTTTTCTTTTAATAGCATTTGAACTTCAGTTTCTTTATCAATTTTTGCAGAAGCATATGCCCCTGCAATCTAAGAGAGCCTAGTTAGGTTTTCTGCTGGGTCTGTAGTTGGATCCTTCCAAAGAACATCTAGAGGCTCATCCTCTGGGTGAGCATGACATCTATTTTTCGTTTCTTCCTTTGTCTCCTGACAACAACCTTATGTTGCGGGATATAAAATACATCTAGAGGAGGAATCTCCTCTATCTTTAGTACAATTTCAGATGATAGGGCAACAAGAATATGCTTTGTCTCTTGAGTATTAATAGCCCCTTCTACCACCATTTCTTTGTTTGTCTCTCCTAGGTTTGTCAATGGCTCTGTGCTCTATTCCTCAGTGTTGATTAACTCATTAAAATTTTCCCATTCCTTTTCTAGATACACTACAAGTGGATTTTTTGGGTTTGCGAGGGGAGTGGGAATTTCAGTTTGTTTTAGGGACAAAACCTGCTGATCAGGCTTCTGTGTAGATTGAGTTGTATCTTTAACTAACCCTTCACTTCTATTGTTTTCACTTTTGGACTAATCATCGGACTTTTCAACTAATTCTTTTTCAGAATTTGATTTAGACTTCTCTTCTTTTGAATTACCACTTATGCTAACACTAGGAGTTGGCTCCCTTATTGGTTCAATGTGCAATTGGTCCAAAGGGACCTTTGTTAACCTATATTCTCTGTAATTGTTAAACTTTTGAAGTTTTTCTTGGTCAAACTGAATTTGTGCCATATGTAGAACCTCTCTGAAAGTGTGCTTCTGTAGAAAGACATTGTCAAAGGAATCTTCTTCATTGGTAAACACTTTTATTTTAACCACTGTAGTAAAATTCTTTACAACACCAAAGGGATCGTATTGCCTCCCCAAGAAATTTGGTAGTTGTAAACATAGCATATTATCAACCTCTTTAAAAGCATGACCTAAATCAAATAATGCAAAAGCCCTGTAGACTACAGGGAATTGAGGCCAGATGGCCTTCTTAGAATCCTTGAGTACTTTTCTCATTCCCCCAACACCACAAGTCTGGTAAGCTATTTCTCTAGCCATTAGCTTGTCAATAACATACAAAGGAAGGACGTGGGGCGAAGCAATGCTACCAAATACCTTGATGTATGTGAAAAATTCCTCCCCAAAACACCTTCCCACAGGGAGAATGTCAACTTCAACTTCTGGGGAAAATCTTGGGGTGTCTTTGTTGTAGAGCATTCTATGGATAGGGAGCATCACTCCATGACAAATCTTGTAGAAATGTGGGATGAAATTGGATTCCCATAGTTCTTTGTGATAAACCTGAATAGGAGGAGGGTTCTGTATTGTCCATTTCCACCCCATGATAGGAAAATCAGAGACAAAACAAATGGCTTCCATGACGTAGGCACTTGAAAAGAATGGAGGGTGAACTCTCTGAGAAAAACCTCTTTTAGTTCGATATCCTAAAATAGCAGAGGCTAAATTATCTGATAAAATTTGGGCCCAATCCATTATGGTGGCATTGGTGGCCACAACCAATAAAAGCAACCATTCTGATGAAAACTTGTTGATATTTGGCTTCCAGGATAGTCTACATAACATTGCAATGGCAAAACAATAAGGAGAACAGAGGGAGCCAACGGCCTACATACCATTTTTATCCTTCTTTGGTCATTCTTCATTGGCAAACCAGCTTTTTGTGCACTCCGCCAAATCTTCGTTCTCCGTGGTGAATTTTCCTACAAATTGCTTGTTGTAGGTAGCCTTAGTTTCTGGCAAGTGATACATGTGTCTCAAATTGCTTGGGGTAAATGACCCAGGACTAGTTGACTAGCCATCTTGAACTCTCTATCAAATATATTTGCATGATATATGACCCATTTAACCATATCAGTGTAGGGGAGTATCTTCGGCCTCACAGCAATAGGGTGTAGAAACGAGCATGCAAGCTCAGTTAGGGACACTTTGCAAGAGCGACGTCCATTTGCTGTAACTGTAACCTTCATAATTCTTGGGTTTCCCTATTCTAACAATTGGTACATGGCTTTTCCTTAATACAAGTGGTGTCTGCGAATAACGGAGTCATTTCTGTTTTCTCAGATGCGAAAGCCTTGCCTTTCTTTCCCATTACACTCTGTGTGCTGCTCCTGAAAGTTGTAAGCAGAGAAGAAAGATACGATAAGGATGATAGTGAATAACGAAAAAAAATAAGGTGACGGGAAAGATTTTAATTCTAAATCATATCAAAAGATATCACCTTGCATCAAATAGTCCTTTTACCCTGACCCGAATCGTTTTTAATAAATAACCACTAATGAACCGTTAAGCTAAAATTTAATGCTCATAACTTTGCATCGAATGATGGAAAGTACTATTATAGAACTTTGAGCCCTTAGATCTGTGATAAAGAGATTTTGTGATTTGCATCACAATATCACAAATCACAGTATCGCAAAACTTGTTATTGATATTTTATTGTTACGTCGAGCAGTTGCGATATACGATTTGCGAGAGGCTATCATATTTCACAATATTGAAGTGTGCTACGCAAAGTGGCATCGCAAATTTTAGAATTTGGGATGTGATAAGGTCGAGGACTTAAGATCTTGCATTCTCGTAGATCGCGTTTTCGAGGAGTTCTTTGTGTAATAGACGCCCACCATGATCTTTCTGCAATGTGACACTATTGTTTAAAAAGTGGGTTTTGTGAAAGGTTTACCTAATATTTAAGACTTTCCGCTTGTAAAGCTTTTCTTGGGTTTTGCGGTCATATAGAACTTAGAGTATGGAAAAGGTAAATTTACACATTTTAGCAAGTTTCACCTTGATATCTTGTTTTATTCTTAAACAAAAAGGCAATATTAACTGCTAAGTTTTGATTTTTTTGAAGGGCCCCCATTTATTAATGTTATTGCTAATACTAATAAAGGGGGGTTGTTGATGGTCACAACAAGAGGAGAAGATCATTAGGCCAAGGTGCGCAAGCAATGAGATTCTAGTGAATACTTCTATCTGAAGTATATATTATGTTGTAGGGTTATGTTTGGGACTGGATCTGAAATTTTCATGTGGACCTTGAGTTCAACATTGGATCAGGAATCATGAGACTTGAAATGACTTATTCTTGATTGATCTGATATTGGTTGAGACCAGATCTGATGTTTTGCGCCTGTTCTACCTATTATCTACCATGAACTCGGTTTGTTTGAAGTCTAAAATTGCAGCAAAGTTTTGAGTCAAAATTTGCAGATTTGTACAGAGATTCATCTCAGCCAAAGTGCATGTACATGTAGGTTCAACTCTTTTAAGAAGCATATAGAAAGAGAAAAGCTTTTGTTCAGATCTAACTGATCTATCTGATCAAATTTTGTTGTTTTACTATTGTTTGTCAATGAAGTCCTCTTAGATCTGAACGTAGAACTGTTGTATAAGGAAATTGAGTCTGATTGATTGTTTGATTGAGAAGGAAGGGTGATCCTTGCTGTTATTTGTTTTGAACTCTGTAATATTATAGTACATCTTCAGAATGTCACTCAATGGTATAGTCTGTGGTTGAGACTTTTATGATTCAGTACATTTAGAGATATACGCAGGTTGGGTTAAAGGAGGTAGTGTATACGTGCAGGTTGGGGTCAACCAAGTAGCGTATACACTCTAATGCATGATTTTTGAGGTTATAGCTAAATCTGGATGATGATGCAGGGTTTTGGGTTCAGCACAGTGTTTTGGTGTCAGTGATCTGGTTGTTTAGATTAACTGAATATTGGTTGATGCAGTTTAAGTTTAAAAGGCTTTGATGGGTCTAGTGTGAAAATTTGATGAAATGTGGCCTTCAACTTTTGGTGTTGTGATCTAGGAGTATCCAGTTTGAAAATTCATGAAACGTGGTCTTTGGTGGAAGAGTGGAGTTTTCTGTAGGCTGGCACCTACGTACTAGTAAACATATTGGCTAGTACAAGAGCCAGGGGGTTGTAGCTCCCTTCTAGTAGAAGCTGGAAAATGAGAGAAGGTTGTAACCTTTTGCAGGTAGAAGCCTACGTACTTGTATGAGTCTACACCAGTACAAGATTGTAAACATATTTTATTATTACTAAAAGAAGTTAGAGACGACAGCAGCAGGTGGGTTTTACCTACATTGGGTTTCCACCTGAAATCTTGGTGCTCATGTGTGTTTCTTATGTGTGATGCTCTATTATTCTTTTACTGCACTGTCTAATAAATCTCTAATATATTGGTTTAAGATCAACACATGAAAAACGGTCTAAATCACATGTTCTCTACATATACGTTGGTTTCTTTAAGCACAGTCGCATGTACATGCTAGTTCACTTCACTAAAGTAGCGTCAATAAATCTATTTGGGAAATAATATTATTGATATGATAATACTAGTTCACCCCCCCCTCAATATTATTTCCAAAAACGATGCCATGATAATGGTTCAGTGCAAATTAGAACTATAGATGAAGAAGTCATTTTGTTGCTTGTTAATGGGCACCGATTGAAAATGTACAAGAAACATTTATCAAAACAAGAGTTCATTGACAATGTCAATAAAACAATGATGATGGTGGAGCAAGTTCTAGCGCCTCCCTAATCAAGTCACTAAAAGAAAAAGAGAAAAAAGAATAAGGACTCAGGTGAAAACCTCCATGAGGTGCCTGAGTCCCATCTTTGGGTTGAAAACCTCGTGAGGTAGCCCAATGATGAATAAAAAATAGGGAAAAAATAATAAGAAGATCCCTAGGTGAAAACCTTCCTTAAGGCACCCAGGGCAAACAGCTAGGGTCAAAACCTCTCTAAGGAAACCTACTTGTTTTTCAAAAACAAGAGAAAAAATATATAATTGTTTTTTGCAGGTGGGCAAGAAAGACAGTCAAGGAACAAAAGGAGGATCCAAAGGGAACCCTGTCTCACACATATTCATCTCCTCCACTCCTTACCATGCATCCCTCCATCATTTTTATCATTTTTTCCACTCCATTTCTTTAGTTTATGCGAAGACTGTGTTTTCTACAGGATCCCCTGAAAACCTACAGGATGATCCTGTAGGAATTACAGTGGCCCAAGAAACCTATAGGAAGTAATCCGAGGGCACATGGTATGTTTGTTAGGTCCCTAAAATTCACCCTATGTGTGATCTAAAACCTCAGCTCATCCACCATCATCATCCCTGCACTCACCATCCAAAACAAGGAAATATTAGTTTCAACAGTTTCTGCCAGTCATGAAAAAAGGAAAAGAAAAAAGACAAACAGAGAGGAGTAAGGGCATTACCTGAGTGTCATTTGCTCTACACACACTCCTACTCCTTCTTTCCATTCATTACACCATCCTCACAACCCCAGCCACCAACATGATTAAAGAATTCTGAGGGAGAAACAACTACAAGACATCCTGTAGGAAATCCTATAGCAGCCTATCCCACAGAATGCCAATCACCAGCAATAGGTCTTCACTAGGATGATCTAGGAGCTCCACAATAGTAGAAACATCATATCTTTAGTCACAAATACCTGCAAAAGTGAAGAAACCATTAGTAGATGACAAGAGGAGGAAGAAGAGTGGCATGCAACAAATAAACAACACAACACCTCTAATCTTCGACAACTGCAACATGGCATCGAAACCACAGGTAAGTATCACGCTCGCTCACTCATATGCTTCATTCAATAAAAAGATGTAATGGTTACGAGATAGTTGTTTTATAAGTGAAAAGGTGGCCAGATAACTTGGCCACCTTCATTCAGTCAGCACATGCAGAACTGGGTGTCCTCTCACAGGTGGTTGCAATCAGCTCAAAGACAAAGGAGGAGTAGGACAGGTAGTGGTTAAACTATGGATCAATGAGGTGGCAGCTCATTACGAGGAGTAGGAAATGATGAGGAGGTAGTGGGGACCAACAGTCCACAAATGGAAACATACCTCTACTGCCAGCACACCACCTCACCCCGAAACACCATAAAGTGAAATAAAACATCGTTCACATGCATTCATGCATTCCACCTCCTCGAAGCTCCCTCACTCAAGTCACTCTCGTAACTTTGGCCACCCACCAGAAGCAAGGATCCATTGTTCTGCACAGGAATTCCTACAGGAGCATGCATACGAATTCCTACAGGATACAGTCTAGAAGATCGGTCTACAGGATACACAGATGTAGTCTGCAGGATAGGAAGAGAAGAGTTCAAGAGGTGATATCATGGGAAGTGTTCGCTGCCACCATTCTAAAGAGGTAGTCTCTAAAATTATATCACGATTTACAAGCAAATGAACTAGAAATACTATAAAATCTAGTGAATTTAGCAACTGTGAGAGGTGAATGACATACATAGTCAACTCTATTTTTCTCCTGAATTTAAAAAAATTATGTCAATTGTTATAGCACCGTTTACCACTCTTGGTATATATGATGCTTTGTTTATGGCCTATGGCAACCCCTCCTTCCAGACTTGGTCCAAATATATAAAAAACAATGTTTTATTCCCTATACGCTACTTTGACTTGAGCTAAAACCATGTACACTAGGTTAGTCAATACCCAACCCGCATATATGTATTAAAACACTTAAAAAAATAAATTTCCTTAATTTTGGGTGGAGTTCACAGGTTTTACGTGTTGATTATCTCCTATTGCCCGTGGCCCAACTGTTTCCTAACTAAAAAAATAATTGGCAGAGCTATAAATAGACCTCTATGGGAAGGCCTTAAAGGAGAGGAGAAGAGATACAGTTATTATACTGAGATTATCCCTGACTAAGTATGATGAATCCATATGCCTCATGCACTTCCCCAAGCTTCAGGAAACCCTTATTTCCTTGATTATAGATATCCTTCCTTTTGCTTGAGATATCATGGTGTTGGTGATGGAAGAATATTGTTGAAGGTTGGGATAGGATGAATCTAGAGGACGGTTTCACTTGGAGCCAGAGAAAGACTCAGGTGAATTCTCTCCATGTTATTTATAGCTTACTGCAATAAAAGAAATGTTGTCTTGTTTTCGAAATTAACTATGTCTATGCATCCAATTATGTTTTAATTCATATATGAATGTTGTTTTTATGTATGATCAATCATTTGTTTATATGATATAAAGTCAATTTCATGAATATGCTTTACTTCTATACTGTTATGTATGTTTGAATTGAATTATTTTTAGGTTTGAAGAACATCGGGAGTTGCAGAAGGTCTGAACCCTGTGGGACCTAATCGAACGAGGGAAATCTAGGTACAATCACTCTTACGTAGTTTGATAATATAAGCATATTGCGTAAGCTATTTGAGTATTTCTTGTTGTAGTTTGCTTCTACTCTGTTGGGGTTCTAACCAAAAGCCCTAGGGTGCTTTCACCTGAAATAGAATTGGCAACTCCAATGCGGATAACAATCTTGTTATTCCTGGTTTGGGTTGTTCATTCTCAACCAGGGCTCAGTCTTTAGTTTGTTTGTGGTTACAGTATTATTTATTCTACTAGAGTCCCAGGCCTCAAGTCTGATATTTTGGATCAGAATTTGTATTTTATTTTTTCTTGCAAAGCTTTGTATACACTCTTTACTTTGTTTACATATACATGCTTGTTTCTATAAAGTGAACTCATGTATATGTCAATTTCCTACGTCAAGAGCACGTTTGCATTCCTCTGTGTTTGCACACAGTCGCGTATGCAAATTTTTGCATTGGTTTTTCAAATCTTTCAGCCTAGACAGATTTGTTGTTTGGTCTTTTTAGTCTCTATGTGGTCAATTGCTGTCTGAAGAATTTAATTTTTCTGCAAGCTTAATGTTTCAAAGTCTCTTCCTCATAGAAAAGATTTGGCCTAGGTTTGCTTCTTTAGCAAGTTTGTAATTTGTGTTTTGGCAAACAAGACTTCATCCTGAAGTTCTTGATTGTTCTGGTCCTCCAAAACACAAGATTGTTTTCAGTTTCAGTGTCAAGCCTAGATTTCAAATCTACTTGCTTTGCTCTCCTTTGTTTTGTGGTGTCATAACTTTTCTTGCCTTTTGAAATTCTTTTTGACGATTTTGGAAGTATTTCTTTCCTGGCTTCTTAGTTAGTTTGTCAAACTCTTTCCTGCTATTTGGCTCGTTTTGTACAAGTTGAAGTCTTTTTTCTCAAGTTTTCGTTCATTTTCAAGTTTGTAACTTGCAAAGACTCCTTGTGCTCTGTTTTGGATCTTTTGAGTTTTAGTAGAATTTTGGTGATTTCAAAAACTTGTTTTGGTTGCTTCTTTAAAAAATAGAAGATCTAAAAAAACTTTGTTTTTCTTTTTCTTTTTCCAACTTTGGTTTATGGTTTCTTTTTGTTGTTGAAAGTGAATTGAGATCTTTTACAATTTGTCCTTCTTGTTTGGAGAGAATTTTGTGTTCAAAATTTGTATCCTCTTCAGTACTTAAGTTGGCTCATTGTTATTTATAAACAATTGCTTTTTCTTTTTGAGTGTTATTTAGGATCTTGCATCTCCATTATATCTTGCATTCGGGTAGTTTTCATTGTTAAAGCATTCATAGTCTTTTAGTTTTTGGGTGTGTGAAGTGTGTTTCAAGAAAAGAAGAGAAAAAGTACTTTGCTTTGTAGAAGTTTTGTAGAACCCGTATAGAGATCTCTTTTCATCGAACAAAATATGGCTGCATTCATGTAGTTAGTTTTTCATTGATTTATGTTGCATCATACAAACATCATCGGTTTCACTCCCATCTTTACCCTTGACTTAAAGAATAGCCATTAAAATCAAGTGATTAATTAAAATAAACTAGAAATTTGATGTTGTCATCAGAATACACCAACAAGTTTTTCTTTATTAGGGCCTTGGATTAGGTGAGAGGAGAGTTAACTCTCCAACGCTGCTCAAAATTACAAAACATAGGAGTTTGATTAATGAGCGAAATCCAATAGCATTAGGGAGACCGGGAAAGCTCCGTAACTGGGAGTAAAGAATGAGGGAGAGTGAAGATAAGGAAGAGACATACCCCCTCTCTTACTTGTCAGATCCCGCCTCATGACTGTTTTGCCCTGCCTCTGATACGAGTTTGTGACCATAGTTGCCTACCCTAGGGATCACATAGGTGGCTACAAAGGGGAATCCCATGGCACTTGAAGCTAACGTTATATCATGTTCAGCAGTACTTCTGGAGGGTACCCTTGTTAAGCTTGGGTGCTTGTATTGATACCCTCTGATACCTTCACTAGTAGGCTTGCGGTGTAATTACCCTAGTCTATTTTCGGAAGGCCCTTGTTATTAAATTTCTTGTATTTTGGTGTCCAATCCTAATAACTTAGAGTGGAAATACTCAAGATTTGTTTGATTGCTGATATCTTTAGGGACTTTTTAGTGAGTGTTCTTTGCTCCTAGTCAACCTAGCTTTATAATTTTTTGAGTCTTTAGGTAGATATTTTAAATAATTCGAAGTGGCTGATCGACCATCTCGACGGTCTAAGAGACTTCGTGGGCTATCACCTACAAGTCCTGAGCCTTCTCCTAGAAGGTGTAGGAGAAATTCTGCCAGTGGTTCTCAAACATTGGTAGCAGGTGAATCAAAGATTAATCCTCCGCTTGGGGTCATTAATTCACCAGATATACCTAGCACCAATAGAGAGTTAGAGAGGAACACACCAGTTCTTTCTCAAGCACTTTTTCAGTCGGAAGATAATATCAAAGTTGAAGATCTTTTAGAGTCAGTTGTGGCTCTGAATTCTCCTCTTCCTCCTAATCATCCAATCATTCTATTGTACGTCGGAACCCTGACTCATAGGCCTTCGAGCCTAGGTTTATACCCATCTATTCCTTCGATGATCACTACTGGAAGCATGGCATCTACGACGAGTGTTGAGAGTGTGCAGAGTCCCTTATTTGTACAAGGAGGAGTAACTATTTCCATCCTTTCTATTACTCCCAACACAACTATATTTCGGTCTACTTCCATTCCGTCAATGAGTGGAAGTTCTCAGGCTAGTGCATCCAGTTTTGGATTTATCCCTTATGGAATGCCATCCCACAGGATTCCTTCAGTTCCTTTGAACATACCATCGACAGCCTCCACATCCATGATGAGTGGATCAACTTATTTTCAGGGTTTCCCATCTAGAAGTGGTCATATACCACACTCCAATCCAACAGTAGGGTCAATGCCTTTTTCCTTCACAGGTCAAGGTAATAACCCATTCTAGAGTTAAACAAACCTTGTAGTTAGTGGGATAAGAGCTGGGAACCAATTTTATTCCAGCCAACAAGGGAATGTGCCATATTCTTTAATTAATTCATTTCAGAATTTTCCACCCTTTGCTAATGCATGGAATCCTTATCAAGGGCTATCAACTCCTTTTAACACTTTGTTAGGGGGTAACTTCACTAGTTACATAGGATTTTCAGTAGGAGTTGGTCACACTCCGAATTTTGTTGGACCACAAGGAGCACCTTTTGATTCAGTAGGCTCTACGAGTTACTACGGGCAACCTGGTGTTTTTCAAAATCCAAGTCATTCTTTTCAGACCTTTGGGAACCCTGCCCGCATTGGATGGAATTCCCAAGTCTGCCACAACTCCCTTTTCTAACCACACTGAAATTGCTAGACTTAACTAAATTGACAAATGATCTGATTCGGTACAATCCAACTTGGCCTCCGATCCCAACTAAACTTCCCTAGGATGTCCCAAAATTCAAAGGGAGGAGTGGTGAAGATCTGGGAGACCACGTAACCACATTACACTTATGGTGCTCATCCAACTCCATGATAGATGATTTGATCAGGTTGAGGTTATTTTAGTGTAGCCTAACTAGAAATGCGGCCAAATGGTATATAGAGTTTCCGGGGGGCACCTATACTTCTTTTTGTGATTTTGCTAATGTCTTTTTGAACCATTTTCAGTTACCTATCCGATATGAAGCCGGAACTGAACTTCTGGCTAACTTTTAGTAAGACACCGCAAATCACATTTTGGATCAAATCTAGGAATGGAGGAGGAAAAGGCTTATCAAAGCTGAACTCTCGCCAGAGTTCCTTCTGAAATTGTTTCTCAAATCATTACAATCTGAGATCTCAAAGGATGTGTCTCTCTCTGATGTTTATATGGAAGAGTAGGCCATTTTTAGAGCCCAGCAATTGGAACTGATATATTCTCAGTCAGGGGTTCTTCAGAAAATTCTACCTGATGCTCCTAGATCTAAGGTTGATTTAGCCAAACCGAAACCGGGTCCCCATGCCGATGGTATAGGCAGATCGATTGATGTTAACGCAATGAACCTATTGAATCAATTATAGCAGTTGTCTTTACAAACTGCTTCTTCTACTGAGGTAGCACCGTCTGTACCTACACCTTCCCAACCTACCTCTATAAACACCATCCAGACCACTAACCCGAAGGGAAATCAAAAATTCGATGGGAAGAGGAAGGGATCAAGTAAGAAGAAGAACTAGGAAGGAAAAGGCAATGCAAACAAACCCGGCAATGATACTGGAGAGGGTAGGAAAGAGTCCAAGAAAAAGGTAAAATTTCCATGCAAGTTATGTAATGGAGATCATCTAACTCACCTCTGCCCTAAGATGCAAGACGCTCAATGCTTATTAGTACATCAAGGTTCCTCTATCACCCAAGCTGTTCTGACTAACCCTTTTCCCCAAGGGAAGCAATTACTTGCTGGTGTGAATCCTAATGTTCGTACCTCTGCTAGGAGCAACCAGGTAGGGGAAAATTCATCAAATGTTTATATGATGAGCTCTCATATCGACGGCGCTGCGCGAGCATGCGATTATGGTGAATCAAAAACATCTAAGGCTAAATCTATTCCAGAATCCATAGAACCACTTCATATTGAGTGGATCTCTGTTGATTCTATACCTCAGATACCAAAAGGCTCCGCAAAGAACTCAACTATTAACCCTAATGCTAGGGCAGCCCAAAACTACTCGATTGTAGAAGATATGGCTCAAAGTTCTTGTGCTATGTCAGCATTGGAGGTACTCTAGTTGTGCCCTACTTAGAGAAGTGATTTGCTTTCGGAAATTGGCGTAGTAGACCCAAATAATTCTTTAGTGCTCACTTTTGATATGTTGAATGTCAAAGAGAGACTTCCTCACCACATGGCTTTCCAAAAAAAGTCCACATACCGAAAGACCAATATTTTTCGGACTATTATAGATGAGGGAGCTTCCACATGTGTGATGTCTATTTCATGTTGGAAGGTCATTGGATCACCTTCGGCTGTTCCTTCACTGACTCTTTTGACAACATTTTATGGATATTCTCATAGGCCACACGGGATTATCCCGACCTTTCCTATATGTGTTGGGGGAAAGGTAGTGAATATTGAGGTAGAAATCATCGATGTGAACCTAGATTATAACCTTCTCTTAGGCAGGAATTGGATTTATGAGATGGATACCATAGTTTCATCATTATTCCACATCCTCTATTTTCCTCATGAGGGGAGGATTGTTAAAGTTGATCAGTTAGATTATTCTCCAAGTGACTCTCACGCAACTTCGGATTCTACGTTCCTCTAGTGGACAATCCTCGTCAACCTATTAAGAATTTAGGATTTGGGATGCACTCTTTGTTAATGGTTATATTCGACCTCCCTGCTCCTACAACTATAATTAATGTGATTTTATCCTCTAGGGGACCTTCTCGAAAAGAGTTCTTTCGAACTCGTTATTTTTTAGACCCTTGGCCCTTACCTTCATCTACCACCACATTAGATAGAGGGAAAGTAGGTGGAATGCCATTTCCCATGTATACAGTGGAACTCGCTTATCAATCTATCGTTAACTCTGCAGACGACCACCCCACTCATTTTTCACTAGAGCAGTTAGATGGCGATATGGGTCTGGCTTGGACCCTCGATTCTACTTCAGCTCTGGATTGCTTGGATACAGTCTTACCATCTGAACAAGTAATTTTGGAAGCAATGATGGGTATGGATCAACCATGGGATGATTTATATCATCGTTCATATTTTCTCCCTCCATTGCATGAAGTTGAATCTAGTTTGTCCAATCTGTCTACTAGTGATGTTTATACAGTTTCAAACCCTTTAGCTCCAGAACAATTTTCAGCCGAAGGTAACATGTCGGTTATCTCACGAACTGTACCTGTGAACATCTCTAGGAATCCTAACGTAATTGAAAATTTCTTCATCAGAGCTCATTGTTCCCCTGAAGAAATTCAAATCTACACCGATCTCTTCAAAGAAATTCAAGATGTGTTCACTTGGTCTTATGAGGAAATGCCTGGAGTTGATCCATCTATAGTCTAGCATGAGATCAAGACATACGAAAACGCAAAACCTATTCGTCAAAAACTTCAACCGTCAATCCTTGGAAAGCGGCAGCTATTAAAGCTGAAGTTGAGAAGCTGCTTAAGGCGGGTTTCATATACCCCATTCCTCTAACTGAGTGGGTTTCCAACCCAGTCCCGGTAGATAAGAAGCAAGGAATGATCCAAGTATGTATCGACTTTATGGATTTAAATAAAGCTTGTCCAAAAGACAATTACCCCACATCTTCTATTGATCAAATTGTTGATGAATGTGCAGGTAATGAATTTTTTTCGTTCGATGATGAATTCTCTAGTTACAATAAAATTACTTTTTGTCCAGAGGATCATCACAAGACAACATTTATTTGTCCTTGGGGCATGTTTGCATATAAGAAGATGCCTTTTGGGCTTAAAAATGCTGGAGCTACTTTTTAGCAGGCCATGTCTTATGCTTTCCACGACGTCAAACATGTTATCGAAGCATACTTCGATGACTTAGCTTCTCGTTCTCGCAAGAGAATTGATCATCCCAGGCACCTTCAGTTAGTCTTTTAGAGATGTCATTTTTATAAAATCCGGTTGAATCTGAATAAGTGTGCTTTTGCGGTCACATCCGATCGGCTGTTAGGATTCATTGTATCGACTAAAGGGATTCAAGTTGATCCTTTCAAGGTTGAGGCAATAATTCAGTTTCCTCCCCCGTCTTCCATTCATCAACTTCAAAGTCTCCAAGGAAAGGCAAATTTCTTGAGGAGATTTATAGAAAATTATGCTAAGATTGCCAAAGGATTTATGCGTTTTCTTAAGAAAGGAGTTCCATTTTTATGGGAAAATTTCGCGCAATGATCTTTTGATGCTTTGAAAAAAGCGTTAACCTCTGCTCCATTATTGAGTCCACCAGATTATGGCAGAGATTTCCTTTTGTATCTCGTTGCTGCAGAATCAAGCATTGGTATGGTTCTGGTTTAGGAGGGTGATCCTCTCAAAGAGAATGTCATCTACTACTTGAGTCAAGGCTTAGTAGGACCTGAGATATGCTATTCTCCCAAGAAGAAATTGGCCTTGGCAGCTGTCCATGTTGTTCAACGGTTTCTTCATTACATTCTACTTTGCAAAAAGTTCGTCTTAGCAGTTGTCAATCCTTTTCAGTTTATTCTGAGTAGGCGAGTGATTGGGGGCAAGTATAATTGATGGATTGTTATTTTGCAAGAGTTCGATATTGAATTCTTATCAGATAAATATAAGAAGTCATTAGTTTTTGTGGAATTGATTTCGAAGTTGCCTTGTGAGGAAGCTATTCTTTATGAGAAAATTTTTACTGACAAACATTTATTCCTCATTTATTCACAGGATCCCTGGTATGGAGATATCATTATATATCTCAAGACTTCAAAGTTTCCACCTGCTTTATCCAAAGATGAGCATTGAAAGTTACGTCACCTTGCCAAAAACTTTCTTATTATTGGTGATACGTTATATCACAGAGGGGTTGACTCAATCCTTAGGCGTTGCTTAACATTGGAAGAAGCTGAGTCAATACTTAATGATTGCCACAGTGGAGCTTGTGGCGGTCATCTATTAGGGCTTACAACAACCCATAAAATTTTGCAAGAAAGCTACTTTTGGCCTTCAATTTTCAAAGATTGTATTGAAGCAGTCAAATGTTGCCATCCTTGTCAAGTTTATACTCGGAAAATGCACGCGCATCTAGCTCCATGTTTTCCTATTATCATTGTCGATCCAATTACGAAGTGGGGCATTGATTTTACTACTTGTAATCTGCCTTCGACAGGGAATCACAAGTAAAACATTGTGGCCATAGACTACTTTACGAAGTGCGATCAGGCCATGCCTACTTTCAAAAATGATAGTGAGACAATAGCCTTGTTTCTCTTCAACTAGGTTATTTCATGATTTCGTATCCCAAGAGAGATTGTCACTGACCATGGCAGTCACTTCCAAAATCAACTGATGACCAAATTGGCTCTCAAGTTGGGCTTCTGGTAGGAGCATTCATCTCCATATTATCCTCATGCCAATCGGTAGGTTCAAGCCGTGAATAAGTCCCTTAAGACCATCGTACAAAGTATAATTGAGAAAACTCGATCCAATTGGCACATCATGTTGTATCCGACACTTTGGGCATACCAAACCTCAGTTAAGACTTCCACTGGTTTTACTCCTTTTCAACTAGTTTATTGGTTGGAATCTATCTTCCCTTGAATGTGAAATTCCATCCCTTAAGCTAGTTGTGGAACTTCTTCTGGAGACATCTATTCTCGAAGAACGCCTCGTTCATTTAGAAAATCTTGATGAGCGGCGTCAAGATGCATCCATAACAAATGAAGCCCATAAGAAAAGGATTAAAACTCAATATGATAAAGTTGTCCGTCCTCAGGATTTTTCTGAAGGCGGCCTTGTCTTAGTCTATGACCAAGACAAATATGCCTTGGGGGTAGGCAAGTTCAAATCTCTGTGGTACGGTCCCTTTATAATCAAGCATGTTTTGGAAAAAGGGGCTTATGTATTAATTGACCTTGATGGGAACAAGCTGGCGGAGCCCAGTAATGGGCTCTACCTTAAGAAGTATTTTTCTCAGGCTTCGGCCGAGTAGTTGCTTGTTTGTATATATTGTATCTTTGTACATATCTGTCTGGCATTTTGTGATATCGATATTTTTTATCTTGTTTGGTAGGTATTGTTGGACAATTCGATATATTTCGTATTTGCTGATGTTGCAAGTAGGCACACTCGGAATCTTGCTTCCGCAGCTTGGGTGATTTATAATCCATCTCGCCAATTGATGGTGTCAAGGGGAGTATGTATTGGCCCTGCTTCGAACAACATTTCTGAATATATTGTCATTCTTAATTTACTATCTGAAGCAATATCTTATGGGATTGATTCATTGGTAGTTTATATAGACTCACAACTGGTGATGTCGCAGTTAAATAACACTTATTGGGTTCACGATCCTCATTTATATCACCATTTTTGAGAGTGAGAGTGTTGCAACGATCATTTATTTATATCACATATGTTCACATTCCACAATCTGAGAATTCATTAGGAGACTCTATTGCTAATCAAGCATTAGATTGGCACATTAATCATTCATCAAATTAAATAACATCAACAAAATTGAATCTGTATATATATCATAAAATTGCATGTATATAGATGGAGTGTTCAAAAATAATATACAAAATTTGGACAAGATGCCATCAAAATTTGGGCTTATACCCATAATCATGTCCAGTCATACATAAATCTATCTATCGAGCTGGCTTAGGATGAGCGGTTAAAAACTTAACTACAGCATTGGCTACACGCTGAAGTATCCGGACCAGTCCCATGGTACCCCTACCACACGGCGCTTCATCTCCTCAGGAAGATCCTCTACAACTATCATAGGTACTTGGTGAGTTAGTCTCACCAAGTTCTCTGAACAACATAAAGGACTCTCTCTATCTCAACTGCAGTCTCTCCGGCCCCTCTTCCATGATGCCTGTGCCTCAGAAATCCATCAAGTGTCACTAGACCCACTTCTAGAACATGGTAATTATATTTTATCAGTATTTTGTCTCATCGTTTTTTTTAAAGTTAATTTCATATTAAAAAATCCATTTTTTTTTTAAACTCACAAAAACATAAAAATTGTTACCTATGTCTCCCCATGCCACATTTGGTGGTAACACTAAGTCTGGATCTCCTTAGGAATCCATGCCGACATATGGGTAGTCATCGATCACAATGATCTATTGATCCCACCAGGTGAAAAACTCATCATCAAAGGTCATTCTGGGCACGTCACGACCCCCAAGGCACTTCATCAGGTCTGCCCATCTACCCATTCATGGATCTCTAGGGCTGTCGATGGACACTGATATTTTGAGATGTAGCCCAGGTACCTTCTCGAAAAAGAATGAACACAAGATGGTTCCATATCAAAAATTCTTTGTTTGACCCTTTTGTATAGAGGTCAATTGACTCTTCATTTTAGTTAGAAGAGGCATGCACCAATCAAGTATTATGGTAAGACATTCCACTACCAGGCTCATAGATACGCATGACACCTTATGCAGAGAAGCTGACCCATTTACTCATGCAATGGTAAATAGAAAAATCCTCAAGGATAGACTTTCCACATGTTTGATTGGAATTTGACTCCCAATCTTCTCTGGATGTCCAGGACAATATATATGGACATAGTCTTGCACTCAAAGATTACCTCTCATCCTTCCTATCAAGTGCACGACCTCCCCTCTTCGGGAGAGACCGGTAATGAAATAGATATCTTCGATCTCAATCCATAGAGGCATCTAGTCGATCATGAAAGCGATGTCCTTTGCACTCCAGTAGTGGATCAAAAGTTCTAGCAAGTGCATATTGGCTTTCATATTTGGAATTTTGAAGAATTTGAGTAAGCCACAACCTCTTAGAGCATCCAATACATTTTGATCATTCATTACCTCATTATCTATTGGCGGTATGCTCTCTATTCCTCCAAGTGATAGTCATCATGCAAAAAATTGAAGTTTCAACCATTAATTTATATGTTTTAAAAACTTTAACTCGCATACACGTGGGTTCCCTTTACACACAGTCGCGTGTAGGGCCATCATATACGTCGGTTATTCACATCCAACCCGCGTGTATGCAGAGTTGAATTTTTGGGCATAGTTTCCCATGGTCAAAACTTTGAATTTTTTTTTTTAAAACTATCATAAAGAATTACAAGTAGGATTTGAGGATTACCTAGAGACTTTGGGGTGATTTGAACAGTCCAATTGTTCAAAGGAAAGCTTGCTTATTTTTGCTCCACAACTCTTTAATCCAAACAAAAATGAAAAAATTGTGAGTCCAAAAGTCATTATATAACTTTGAAATTGCAAAATATTTTTTCAAAAATTGATTTTTGTCTCATGGATTTTTTGACCTATGGGTTTGGATTGTTGAGAGTGGGTTTTTTTTATAGGAAAATTTGGAGACTTCTTCGAGATGTTGTTTTGGCCCCATGACTGCTGACCCATCATGGAAGGTATCATTCTCTCACTAACATTTAGGTTAGGGAAAACCATTTTCCGTGTACATCTTGCATACTAGCCTCCATTCAGTGATACATTAACTGTAGGGTCAACCCCATCGTATCTTAGTTAGTAAACCATTTTCACTCGCCAATTTTTTTAAATCATGATGTGATGGTAGAGCCATCACTTACATGGGAATCTTAGTTAGATCATCGCTGACATTGGTTGCCCATGCTACTATACTGAGTAGGCTAGGGAGTCCTCTTTAGTCCCGCCATGACTGATGTGTTGAAGACACATTCTCCTTTCTTCCACGATAATTTTTGGCCTTATACTCTAGAGGCTACTGCATTACATTTTGACTATTTTCAACTTTTGGCCTTGAGCTAGCTTCACTTGGACTCATGTTTAAGCCACTTATTTGACCATGTCTTCTACAAAGTCAGCCATGCAATCACTTAGCTTCTGCAACTTGACACATCCTTTTACCCATGGAAAGAGAATCCCTTTGAGTGTCCTTGACCAGTTTCGCCTCCCTGCATTGAGCATAGGAATGTTCCCCTCCCAGGAACTAGATCATCTGTTTCTGTGGCACTCGTTCTTTCCACTGTACTTTAGCATTCTTTTATTCTTTTTCCAGCATAAAGAAAAGACAAAAAAATTATATATTCCAAAAAGAGCGGGAACGAGACGACATTTCCATATTTTGTTGGTATCTAGAGTCAATCGTGTCACCCTTGAACAAAGAACTCAAACGAAATTCTCTCCTCCATTGGGGTAGGATTTAGTTTGACTTAGGAGTGCCTTAACCTTGTTATTGAGTTAGTACTCCTCCGATTGGTTACCTCTTCCAATTATATGGAAATTTTGCTTATGCCTCTTGCATGAAAAACTTATACAGAGTTATTATATGTTGCCATATAGTCATCATTGAGTCGTGCTTTTGTTTAATGGAAGTAAACCTGAGTCGACCTCTCTTCAATGTCTCTTGACCTATTTTTTAGTCAGCCATTTGTAGTTTTTTGTGTCATGTTTGTCATCACATCAGTTATATTGGTCCCTTGCTCATGTCTGTTTGAGAAGGTCTCCATTGACTTCTTGCTAGCGAGTCTTGTCCTTATCGACTACAACAAATTTCTCTAAGGGCAGATCTAAAGCCGCACCCTGACCCTATTTTCATTATTGATAGGTCACCTTATGCTCAACATCGATCAGTATCATGGGTCTTTTACTGAGTGGTTTCCCTTGTGTTCGACATCAGATTTCATTATCACACATTGCGATTCATGCAGTGCCTTGGTTTCCATTTGACCCTATTGGTGGATTCCTCGCCTCTGTGTCAACTTTCATTATTGGTTGATTCAGAGGGTTTCTATAGTGCACTAGCTACATCTTGTGTATGCTAGAAACATGCTTCAGTTGGGTTACTACATCTCTTTTGTCTGATTCCTTCCACATTATTGGCCTATGGGTTACACTCATTCTAGATTGAAGAAGGATGCCTTAATTCCTTCCTTCTAGCGGATCTTTTCCTATCGACTACAGCTCATTTGCTCTAGGAAAAAGATCTAGATTCCATTTGGTAGTACCTTGGGGTTTGCAGTCATCAGTGGCAGATTACTTCGCTATCAATAGTGGGAAACCATCATTGTCTCCTGATTTATAGATTCTTTCAATTGTTCGACTTTAGCTCATTCATTCGCACTTGTTAGATTGTACTGGGTACCTTGGCTCTCATTATCTTTATCAGTGAGTAGTCTCTCGTTTATTAATGGTATAGATCAATGACCGGTAATCAAACGATTTCTCACATGGCCGACCTTAGATCATTGATTCCCATTGTGTATAAATGTACTGTGGCAGTGGGTGAAGACCTTGGGTTGCATCAACATGTTTTGATTCACTTGTCAATTGCTCCTATTGTTGCTAGTTGACACCATCCACCTTATATGTTGCAATTCTTCACAACGACATCTTATATTCTAGCATCCGAGTTGCGATTTAGTATCATTTTATTCCATCATGTTCATTTGATACTATTGGGATCATTTTTTGACATCAGTGATCAGCTTCATCCTTCGGCATCATTGATTTTCTTCTTATATGTGATATTTAGACATGTACTTTTTCGATGACGATCAGATGATCCATTATGTACTTTCAATTCCTTTATACTAGTATACATATTGGATCCACTTGTACTTGATATGTGAAAATGCTTTACTTTCTCTGAGCATGGGTATGCCCGCCTCAGACAATAGTTTATTTCTGTCTCTTTTGATGGCTTGGCATGCTAAATTCTGGTGAAATCCTTCTCAGCCTTAGCATGATTCTTTCCATACTATTGGCATTATGAGACAAGTGTTGTCCTTGATGGCAAATCACATAGATGATAAATTATAGTGCAACAAATTTCATGCACTTTCATGAAGATAAAAGTTTCTTTCATGTAGAGAAAAGTTCACCCACATTGGGTTTCCACCTTACATCATGGTGTTCATGTGTGCTTCTTGTGTGTCATGATCTGTTCTATTTTACTACTCCGGTTTACTGCTCATATGGTTAATAATGTTCCGATGCACTCATTAGAGATCAACTAACTGAATCATATGTTTAATGGATATATACTTGTTGCATCACATATGAATCTTAATATGGAAAGAGAAAAAGTTATATTGATATGATAACACTGATTCCCCCCCCCCCCCTCTCTCAGTATTATTTCCAACAATTGGTATCAGAGCAAGTCCTTTGGTATAAGATTGATCGCTTGAGGGAGATCCGTGGAACAATGGGAAATATGCTTAAGAAGAAAGTGCCTAAGCAGAAGAAGACATCTCAGAAGAACTATGACAGTGGGAGAATCGATTGGGGATTATGTGGAAGAAGCACTTCAGATTCAGAATTAGATTTAGAATCATTTCAGAATGAAGATGAACTATCAGGTATGAATTTGTTATCCTCTGATGTTCCAGCTATCTATCCATTTGAAGGTGATGTAAGTGATAATGAAACAACTGAATGTGCTCTTATGGGTGAGCAAGAAGGATATCAAATAGAGGCAGAATTTAAGAGGCTGACGGACAAAATTAGAGATCAAGAAGATCTATTGAACATAAAGGATGGTGCCTTCAAAGAACTAGCTACCAGACTAAAGGCTCAACAAGAGGAAGGAATCAAGGTAAGGAAGTTATTCAAGGACAAATATCAAAAGTTGCAGCTAGATGCAGAAGAAGAATGGTTCAAGATCATCACATTCCAGGTACTTTAATGGATATTACTTTGCTTGCAATATGTTTGGTCATAAAGTTACTGATTGCTACAGAAGGAATATGAAACATGTAAGATGTTATGCATGCAACAAGCTTGGACATATAGCCAAGGAATGCAGGAACAAGGTACGGGCACCATACCAAAAGGAGAAAACATCATCACACTTGAAGATATGGAAGAAAAAGGAAGTGCAGTCAGAAAAATGTGGCACAGCACAATGTACAGGCACAACAGACTCAGAAGGAGTTGAAAGTGTGAAACTTCAGTATCCTGAATTTCATACACAAGTTTCATAAAGGAAAGTCACGTATATACACGAGTTGGTCACTGCACAGTCGCGTATATGATTGTTTGAGGAAAAGAAGTATGGACAGGCTCAGGAAAGAGGGTCTGATATGATTCGGTCCATTATTTAACATGTTTGATAATGGTTACAATCTATTAATGATGTGTGGAAATGTCTTTATCCTAACCTGATGATGATGATGTCTTGATGCTTATTGTTGATATATGAATGATCAGATCTAACAGCTAACAGATTACACAAGTTGAGGGGGAGCATATGCCTTTAATAAGGCATTGTTGGCATTATGGTTAATAGTCCTTGGAGATGATGCTTATATGGCTAAATGATATATCTTTCTATGATGTGGTTATGAGTTGTCCATGATAAAATCTCATATGATTCTTGGGGTTACATAGTTGATGTTCAGATCATATTAGTAGATTGATTCTTAGATGGTGCATATATGATGCTTACATGGTGATCTTCATAAGGATAAGGAGAAGTACAAAGCTTGAATACACATCTTCATTACTTGATGATGAGTCACTCATATGCTGCTATCATCATAAACATAAAGATCATGTAATATAGTTGATGCAAGTCTCCTATAGTTCTTGGCTCTCATGTGGATGAGGATTGCTGCGGTTGATGATCTTGAGCTAAAGATACATAGTACGATATAAAGTATGTTGGATACATGAATGATTACTCAAAATTGCATTGTTGGAGACATGATGATGATAAAATGACATATTGATACTTACATATGTTGATTGATACAGATGTCCCCGATTGATGATACATGGATGATATATAAGATCATGCAGATCTTGATGTTGATGAGATGGCTATGATGTCTTCCAAGAGGATGAGTTAATATCTATAGGTAGACATACCTTGCTACAAGACATTTACAGGTTGCTGATCTGAATAGTGATTGACAGATGCTGCTGATATTAGTTATTGATAACTTTCATAGTCTTGCTCTAGATATTTTGTCTTTATGTCATATATGTCTTTTGTTATCAAGGTCATGTAACGGCCTTTTTTGGTTTCCCCACTATGCTTGGGATGAATGATGTAATGTACTTGTTTATCATGAGTAAACTTCTGGTGTAAGCCCACTTGGATGGGTGGATGAGTCAATATTTGTATATCCTCACTTGGTTGAGAGATGGATGTATGTATGAGTCTTTGGTGATAGGAAGGTCATTTAAGATAGATTCATGTTCTTATTGTAGAACAACTTTTTGCAGATCTTACCTACAGCCAGGGGGAGCATGAACAACACACTTCAGTAGTGCAGAGACTCAGCATGTACTCAAGGGGAGCATGGACAGGTTGGTACACCTTGGCATATACAAAGGGGAAGCTCATTCAAAAATTTCAGCAGGCACTCAGGGGGAGTATGGACAGCAAAGGAAGAGAATATCTTGGTCCACCCTTTACCCTTGATGTCAAAGGGGGAGAGTGATTTGGTATTGTTGCCATCAAGTCCAAAGGGGGATATTGTTGGCATTATGAGACAAGTGTTGTCCTTGATGGCAAATCACACAGATGATAAATTATAGTGCAACAAAGTTCACGCACTTTCATTAAGATAAAAGTTTCTTTCATGTAGAGAAAAGTTCACCCACATTGGGTTTCCACCTTACATCATGGTGTTCATGTGTGCTTCTTGTGTGTCATGATCTGTTCTATTTTACTGCTCTGGTTTACTGCTCATATGGTTAATAATGTTATGATGCACTCATTATAGATCAACTAACTGAATCATATGTTTAATGGATATATACTTGTTGCATCACATATGAATCTTAATATGGAAAGAGAAAAAGTTATAATGATCAGATAATACTGATTCACCCCCACCCTCTCAGTATTATTTCCAACACATACACTTAATAAATTTTAGCCATCATGTACCCCATATGACCTAATATATTAGGGGGCATCTGTTATAGCACCATTTACCACTTTCGGTATATATGATTCTTTGTTTATGGCCTAGGGCAACCACTCCTTCCAGACTTGGTCCAAATATATAAAAAACAATGTTTTATTCCTTGTACGCTACTTTTCCCTGAGCTAAAAGCGTGTACACGTGGGTCAGTCAATAACCAAACCATGTATATGTATTAAAACACTTAAAAAATTAAATTTCCTTAATTTTGGGCGGATCTTACGTGTTTTACCTGTTGATTACCTCCTATTTCCCGTGACCCAACTATTTCCCAAATAAAAAACTAATTGGGAGAGGTATAAATAGACCTCTATGGGAAGGCCTTAAAGGAGAGGAGAAGAGATAGAGTTATTATATTGATATTATCCTTGACTAAGTATGATGAATCCCTCTGCCTCATACACTTCCCCAAGCTTCAGGAAACCCTTGTTTCCTTGATTATAGATATCCTTCCTTTTACTTGAGATATCATGGTGTTGGTGATGGAAGAATATTATTGAAGGTTGGGATAGGACAAATCCAGAGGACAGTTCTACTTGGAGCTAGAGAAAGACTCAGTTGAATTGTCTCCATGTTATTTATAGCTTACTGCAATAAAATAAATGTTGTCTTATTTCTGAAATTAACTATGTCTATGCATCAAATTATGTTTTATTTCATATATGAATGTCGTTTTGATGTATGATAAATCACTTGTTTATATGATATAAAGTCAATTTCATGAATATGCTTTACTTCTATACTATTATGTATGTTCAAATTGAATGATTTTCAGGTTTGAAGAACATCGGGAGTTGCAAAGGGTCTTAACCCTGTGGGACCTACTCGAAAGAAGGAAATCTAGGTATGGTAACTCTTACGTAGTTTGATAATATAAGCATCTTGCCTGAGCTGTTTGAGTATTTCTTGTTGTAGTTTGCTCCTGCTCTGTTGGCATTCTAACCCAAAGCCCTAGGGTGCTTTCACCTGAAACATCAACCCTCTCATTTTCTCCTCAAGCTTCACTAGCAAGATGACAGGAAGGCTTAATAGGAGAGAGCCCACAAACACTATGAGAATACAACAACACCCCCAGGTTCTTAAAATCTTTACAAGACCCAACTGGATGGGTTTTTTGAAAAATTCACAAGATATGATGATGAGGTGTCTCAAGTATTTTCTCACTCCCTCACTCCACATAGAAGAATCCATGCCACTGTTTTAGTAAGAGGCCTCACTATAGATCTCACCCCAAAATTCATCAGTATGGTCACCACACTTCCCCTAGGAATTCCATGGAGAAAAGAAGAGAAGGGAGACAGTCTGGTGGCAAAAAGAAAATTCTTTTAGAACGTGAAGAACCCACTGAGGACAAAAATGGAGTAAGGAGGGACAATCTGCCATATCCATGGAGTGAGGTAGGCTACCAAATCATCAAATACATCTCATGTGAGGGTAGATATAGTGTTGTTTATGGTTATCATTTTAGGATCCTTGAAGAATTAAGATTTGGGTTAGAAACACCAGTTCACCAAAGGCTCTGCATACCCTATTTCTTGATGCAATCACTCATAGACTCCAGCAACAAAGTGAAGGAAGGGAATTCCCAAAAATTGGCTCACCATGAGTTGATTAGGATCCTCATTGAAGATTCCCTAAAAAATCGCAGAATCCCTATAACATGGTTAGTCTTCAGAGACTTGCCAGCAGAGGATGACATCAAAAACCTCACTTATGATGTTAGTCCTTCTATCAGTGAGGAGGAGGCAAAACATGAAGAGGAAGATACAAAGATAGATAAGGATGATATGGATGAAGAAGAAGTTGACACAGAGGAACATGATGAAGCAAAAGAAGAAGAGGGAGAAGAGAAGGAGGATGATGATGAAATGGAGGAGGAAACTAAGGAAGAAACTGTTGGAGATGAGGAAGAACCACAAGAGGAAGAAGACAAGGAAAATAGAGAGGAATAAGGCATTGAAACAAAAGGGAAAGAGCACAAGGAAGAGTCACCTAGGGTGTCTCCAGAAGCCACTGAGAGGGAGGCAGTAGCTACCCTCACTGCTCTCAGCACCCAAGTCAAGCAAAAAGGAAAAAGAAGGAGGTAAACCCCACTATATTTCAGAACAAGAAAGAGCACAAGAATCAAACAAGGGAAGCCACAAATATCAACAAAAAATCCTATTGAGATTGAAGATTCCGTACACAAAGAGACAAAATTTCTTCCCCTAAGTCAACAATCACCTATGTAATGAGGCCTAGTACTAGATCAACTTCCTCAAAGGGTAAGGCCATCCTATAGGATCCATAGCAAAACCTACAGGAAGCAAAAACAGTGCTATAGTATACTCTACTGAAACTACAGGAAGCATAGAAATTGGAAAGAAAGTTAGGAGAGTAGCAATAAGCAAAAGAAGAAGACCCAAAGATAGAGGAACCAAGCCCCCAACCTATCCTAGACTCCTATTACCGGTTTATTAAAGGAGGCAGGGTAATACCTCAAAAATTTGCCATCCAATTGTTTTTCGAACATAAGAAGGAGAGGGCCAAAACCCACTGATGGATGCAGATTGTCAAATCAAAGCTGGTGGAAGACATTGGGCACATGGAAGAGAAACTCAAAGAAATGGGTAGAGAGAAAAGTGTCTTAAGGGAGAGAGAAGCAATAATGAGAGGTCAACTTGAGAGACAAAATGCATGGTTGAGGGGATAGCTGCAGGAAGGAGAGAACCAACTTGCATATATGGCCAACCTCTCCTTGAAGGCCATCCAGTGTAGGATGCCAGCTAAATCCTATGCTCTTTACCTCAAAGAACAATGGTTGTAGTTTCAGATTAAAACACTAGCATAAAGGGGCACCATGTCGTTTCAGGACTACAGGCAGTTTATTGATATTTCTAATCAAAGTACACTAGACGATAGGTCTAAAATGATTGAGTTTTATTTTCACAGCATGGCCCTCACAGCCATGAATGTTTGGGACCCTAATTCCAAGCTAGGAGATCTACAATTAATGGTTTTGGCATCATGGATGAACCATTAGGAGTCAAGAGCTGTAAATATGAAAAGAATATTGGCCAGAGAGAAAAGTGAACCTCTTTTCATCAGAGCTTAAAAATCAAATCCCATGGACCTAATGAACACCCATAATTTGATTGCAAGTGATCCTCAGCTAGCACCTAGATATCTTGTTGCCCAAGAGCAAACAATTTCACATTTTGAGGATATGTTTAGGCTGCTAGGAGATGATAGTATAGATGCCTACCTAAGGAGATGGAACACACTGCCACACAGCTTGAAGATAAGAGAATATCACTCGCCTCAAAGGTTGAGAGAGGCGCTCAACAAGACACCTATGTATAAGAAATCAATGCAAAGGTTGAAGGTCAATTGGATAGGCCTAACACCCAGTCCACCACTACTCCCATGGATGCTAGAATAGATAAAAGACAAAGAAGAAAATAGGTAGTGGGAAGAATTAGAAAATAAAGAAGGCTTCTATGAACAAGAAGAAGAGGCATGGGATGTCAGAGAGGCTACCAGAGCCACAGGACATGGATATTGACTAAGTTGCTCAGAGGATGAGCAACACTTTCAATAGGGGGGTGATGATGAGCCTCATCATTGGGTAATTATATGGGCCTTAATTCACCTCGTAGCTTAGTCAAACCAAATATTCTCATAACTTATTGCATACTTTTGATTATATTTTTTTTATGAGATGAGTTAGTGTTGGATATTTTTGTTTGTGGTCTAATGTGCATTTAATGTAGGATTAAAGGATAAAAGCAAGGAATTTTGGGAAAGACCTTGGTCAAAACTCGAATGGGACAAGGGAGAGGAATTATAGGAGGAAATTCCTCCTCATTTAGCACCCCTCCATTCGAATATTCCTCCATCAGCTCAGAGTGCAAATAGCCAAATCATGAGGGCTAAGGCAGTTGAGCAAGTGAAAGACAAAGCGCTAGCCTATCTCAAGTTTGGGAGCTGAGCCTCCCTAATTTTAAGGAAGTCATTAGATACTTCAGATGTATATGTACAGAGGCCTAGGACCTCAGTAGGATTTATATTCTTGATTGTAAAACTGTACTCTATTTTCAAGCTACAAGGCTTGTGACAGTTTTTTATGTAATCCATTGTTTTGATAATAAGAATGAGTTTTTTTTTAGCTAGCATTGAGTTAACACAAAGGGCTAAAGCTCTTGGGTTAGGGCCCAATCCTCACAGCCAAGGCTCCTCTTTATTGTACATGTATGCTAACATAGGTTCATAGTTTAATTGTTCATTTGCATAGTAGCTACATTTTCATTACAACAATGTAGATTAGATTGGTTGTATGTTAGTTTGCTTCCAGTTGTGCCTTCTTTCAATTAGCAGGTTAGCAAGGAGAAAAAGGATTGCCATAAGGTTGTCAGCAGGTGTCTCGGCCTCACTTCTTCCCTGTGGGACCATGACTTGAGGAAGAGACCCTTCATCAACCCTAAAAACATAGATTTCTAGTTCTTGGATGAGATTTGGAGTTTTTTGTCTTGATTTAGTATTTGGTTCATTTCATTGTCATCTTTTTCCATTAAGCTATTTCTGCAATAATATCTCACTCATGCTTTCATTCCCTTCAACACTTTCTTCATGCAAATGTATCTTGTTGCATAGTTCTTGGAAAACACACATGTTTTAAGAAAAGTAGGTACTTCAGGAGGATACCCAGACTTCATCACCAATAACCACCTTCCAATTCATCCACCTTATCCATCTCTTGTTCCACCATCACCCTCACTAGTTTTTTTGTCATTTTTCATTAAAATTCCCCTAAATACATTGAGTGAATCTAGCCATCTCTTATCTTGGATATTTCCTCCTGAGTGCTCCTAAACCTTATAACACCCCATTCCACTCATCACGCACATTTTCCAAGCTTCCCAACACCTCCAATACCTCACAATTAGCTCTCAGTTGTATCCTGTAGGTTTCCTATAATTCCTATAGGATCATCTTGTAGGTTTCTAGTACATCCTGTAGGTTTTCCTGAAACGACCTATTTTGAGGCCAAATTGATGGGGAACCTCTAGGAAGTGACAGAAAGCTTCCTAGGACCCTTCCACACCATCCAACCACTCTATAATCCTTCTAGCCATCCTCAACCAACTTCCATCCACCTATCACATCCACAAGAACAATTAAATTGCATACTTGATTTTGCCTAAAAAACCAAAAAAGGTGAAAACAGATTTAGTTTAGTTTTCTTGTTTACACATTAGTATGGTTTGATGTTCTTTACTTCTGCAGCTTAGATAGTAGCATTTGTTTAGTGTTAATTTATCAATTCTTCTTAGCATAACTATTTAAATGGTTAATTAGGATATTGTGTGATTTAGCATTACATATTGTTTTCTTCATTACTGCAGTAGAGTAGCTCTCTTAGAGTAGATTTTCTCTTCTTCCATCAAAGAATCAAGTTTCTTCTGACTCTATAGAAGTCTAGCTTGGAACCCTAGGGTCTCTCGCTGGATGAACAATGACAATAGGCAGGACCTTCAATTTTACTTGTGCATATAGCACTGTCACCTCCAATTTTGTACGAACCCTGGGTTGATAAGTAAAGCTGGTAGCCCAGGAGTTGCAACATCCTTGCTGCAATACTGGTGCTCATCAAAAATTATCCTTGATCTTCTGTCATGTCAACTTTATACCCTTCTCAATGAACAATTGAGTGTCTACATAAATTGGTAAGTTAACTGACATCTTCTCAACTGCTTCCCCATTACTACTCTCGATAATTTCCTTTGATGAAGCTCTTTTGGAGGCCATGTTAACTATAATTGTTAGAGAGACACTCAATAGAGAGGACACTCATTGCCTGCAAATGTTAGCTTAAGACTAAAAACAACTTCAAAACAAGATCAAGCAATAAACCAGCCTAATGTTGGGATAGATTGTGCATTTCTGGCTCATAGAGGTGACTGGCTACCTGGTGGAATTGCACAATGTGTAGTCCCAATAGTTAGTGGGGGAGGCTTGATTACTGGAACTATACAATTCACAGTTCAGTTTGGGCATAGACCATGAGAGGTATGCATTACACAACCTTAGTGACTAAGACTGGGAGGCTCGCTCCTATACCTACGTAGTGTGTAGATGGATTTAAAATAGGGAAGCTTCTACACAGTTTCAGAAGCAAAGGAAAAGCCTTGAGCTCCTAGAATGGATAGCACATGCAAGGGAATGAGAGATCTAGGCAAGGGGAGCCCAGATCTGCCCAAGGGAATTGAAAAATCAAGCACATATGAATGGTGGTGTGATGCTAAGTGCATATATGACTCAACAATGATGCATGCAAGTGAAACAAGGAGAGAGTCGCTACAACGACGACCATTAGTGAAAAACTAGGGTAATGCATGTGACACTTAGGAAAGGCAATGCAAAACCTGAAACAACACTTCTAAAAGCTAAAACAAGTTAAAACACTAGCAATATTTCAACAAAATAAGTGAAACAACACTCTCATGAGATAAACAAGCAAAAGCAACAAAAAAAAGTGGCAAAATACTAGAAAGGAAAGCTTACTCGGAAAAGCTATGGCGATCACACCGAAGGTTCCTTGATCTCCTCGGGAATTATAGAGCTCCAATACCAAATGTACAAACGATCTCTAGTAGTATCGATTAAATATATTTGCTCAATTTTTGGGTTTATGATGTCTCCTTCAGACTCAAGTGCCTCCTTTAGATTGGTAAAAAAGATCCTTATTTTCTAGGGATGTTTTTTCATTTTTCTTTTTTCTTCTCCAATAAAAGCTGCCATGCATTTCCCAGAGAGATTGCATAGTTTTTGGAAGGACTTGGCAACTTATTGACTCATGCACTTAGAAAATTTTTATCAAGAGGCTCCTGCGCAATTTCTGGGTTGAGTGGCTCTAGGTGGCCTCTCAATGTCTCAGAAATTTCCTAGCTGGTGGATGGCTGTCAACTAGATTTGTGCAATTTTGGAGCTGAAGGCTCACTATCAACTAGCTTTGTGCAATTCTGGCGCTGAAGGCTCACTGTCAACTTGGACTGAACAATTTTCAAGAGCAAGGTTGGTTTCCCTCAAGGATTGTGCAGTTCTCTAAGGCAAGCGTAAAACTGGATGAAAACCAATTAAAGAGATTGACTTGTAGATTAGAAATTAAATCAAGTAAGAAAACACAAGCCATGATGCAAAATATGAGGCTCATTCAAAACACAAGTACCTGGATTAGTGCACGATGACCTGTTGTGATTTAGAAGGGAGACTCAAACATGAAGGATAGGAAACATTTTGGACGGTAGTGGTAGCCATTGCAACAAAAGTGTAGTGAAATGACCCGTTGTTAGATAAAATACCAAGGACCATTTTTAATCATAAAATTTACTTCAGTAGCTAGAAAAAATTCCTTCATCAAGGAAACCACCTGTAACAACTCCTCTGAATCTTCCAAAAAATCCCATTGGACGAAGTTGAGTTATGAAATTTGTGTTATGCAACCCGCTCACAAAATAGACGAAAAGATAGAGCAACGACTTCAAAATCAACTTCTTAGAGGGGGAAACCTCCTTTACATTACACAAATGAACAATTCTTGGATGATACAAATGACAATACCTCCTTTCTATATATAGGAGTCTAAGGGGTCACAATATATTAAAATCTGACATAACAATAATAATGTAAGGGCACAACAACAACAATAGTGGGATTCTATGGGGCACAATAATAATAATATGGGGACAACATGGGCATAAAAATAACAATAAGGGGCTACAATGACAATAATAGTAAGGGAATACACTAGTATGATAGGGACCTAACATGCCCCTCTCCTTCAGAGAAGTGTTGTCCTCAACGCTTGAGTAGTTCTGGATTCTTCTACATAAAATTATCATCCTCCCATGTGGAATCATCAGTGGGTAAGTTCTTCCACTTGATGAGATACTCTGAAATTGATTGATTTCATAGTTGTTGAGTTCTTTTTTCTATGACTGCTTGAGGTTCCAATATGATTTTTCCTTCCTCATCAAGTTCTGGCAATATTGATTGAACTGGGAGCTTGTCACCTAGAACCTTCTTTAAGCGTGAAACATGGAAACTTGGGTGCACTCGGGAAGTTGTAGGAAGCTCCAATTTGTATGCCACAGTACCAATATTTTGCAACACCTTGTATGAACCATAATAATTTGGTGATAATTTATTATCCTTCTTATCTTGCTTGACAGAAATTTGTTTGTATGGTTGTAGCCATAGAAATACCCAATCACCTACATCAAAACTTATTTTTCTACAATGTTGATCTACGTGTTATTTCATTCTATTATGTACCAAAGTGAGTTTATCCTTTAAGAGTTGGAGAACTTGTTGTTGATGCTCCATGTAATCTTCCACTGCTTCAACCTTAGAATTTTCTCTTAAATATGATGTGGTGGACGGTGGATGATATCCATAAAGTGCCATAAATGGGGTCATTTTTGCTCCAGTATGGAAGGAAGTGTTATGCCACCATTCAACTAGAGGCAACCATTTGACCCATTGTGTCTGTTTATCATATACAAAGAAACAAAGATATCCTTCCAAACTTTTGTTCACTATCTCAATTTTCCCATTAGATTGAGGATGATAAGATGAGCTATGAGCTAACGGAGTACCCAGACAAGAAAATAATTTTGTCCAAGAATTTCCAATGAAAATGGGATCTCTATCACTTACAATAATCTTTTGGTTTCCATGTATCTTTTGAATTGTTTCCATAAATGCAGTACAAACTGTACCAACTTTAAAGGGATGAGATAATGCACAAAAGTGTGCATACTTGGTAAGTCTATCAACTGCCACCATGATGAAACTGTTTCCTTCGAACTTGGGTGAACCCATGATAAAATGCATTGAAACCTCATCCCAACATTGACTTCGAATGGATAAATGTTGTAATAGCCCTCGGGTCTTAATTGTTTCAACTCTATTTTGTTGGCAAACCAAACATTCTGCCTAAAACTTTTGAATATCAGTTTTAAGGCCATCCCAAAAAATTCCTTCTTAACCCTATGGTAAGTTTTTAAAAATCTTGAGTGCCCGCCTAAGGGAGAGGTGTGAAATTCCATACAAATCTTTTGTTTGAGTTGGGAATTCTTATAGAGGTATAAGTGACCTTTGTACCATAACGAATCATTTTTCCAGCTAAATGTATCAAATGTAATGGGATCCTGTTGTAACTTTTGAATTAGTTCCCACACTTCTTCATCATTCTTCCATTCATCCCTTGCTTAGTTTATCCAATCTGGTTGGATAATAGAAATGATGCTAAGCAATGCTTCCACATCCTCATTCTTGCTTGAGAGTGCATCTGAAGGAAAATTTTGCTTCCCTTTTTTGTAGATGATTTCAAAGTCATAACCCAACATCTTTGTGACCCATTTTTGTTGATATTCTAAAGATAATCTTTGTTATAAAAAGTTTTTAAGGCTATCATGATCTTTTTTTTACCTTGAAGTGTCTTCCAATTAGGTAAGGTCTCCATTTCTTAAGTACATGTCGTATTGACAACATTTCCTTCTCATAAATAACTTTTTGTAAATACTTTCCTTTGATTGGATGACTTTCGAAAACAATGGGTCTTTCTTCTTTCATAATACCAATTCCATTCCTTGAGGCATCACATTCCACAATAAAGGTTTTTGTGAAGTCTGGCATAACTAAGACTAGTGCTTGGCACATTGCCTCTTTAAGATGTTTAAAGGCTTTTGTTGCTTTTGGAGTCCAAGAAAATGTATCTTTCTTTAGTATGGTTGTTAGAGGTGCTTCTATTCTCCCATAATTCTTAACAAAATTGCGATAATACCCTGTCAACCAGAGAAATCCTCACAAATGCTTTATGGATATGGGGATGTTCTATTCCTTAATGGCTTTAATTTTGTTAGGGTCTACCTTAAAACCTTCATGAGATACAATATGACCCAAATATTCCACTTCTTGTACTCCAAAGAAACATTTTGAATTTTTTGCATATAATTGTTTCTCCTCCAATAGTTTGAGCACCCTATCAACATGTTGAACATGATCCTTCCAAGACTTGTTGTAGATTAGTATATCATCAAAAAATACTAACACAAATTTTCTAAGGAATGGTTTGAAAATGGAATTCATCAAACCTTGAAATGTAGAAGGTGCATTGGTAAGGCCAAAAGGCATCACCAAAAATTCATAATTACCCTCATGAGTTCTAAATAATGTTTTCGAAATGTCTTCAGTATTCATTCTAATTTAATGATATCCTGAACGAAGGTTCAACTTGGTGAAGTAAATTTCTCCATGTAATTAATCCAATAATTCATCAATGACAGGAATGGGAAATGTATCTTTAATAATGAGCTTGTTGATCTCCCTATAATCTAGACACATGCGCCACGATCCATCCTTATTTTTTACCAATACTACTGGAGCAGAGAAAGAAATTTTTACTAGGTTGAATTATACCAGCCTCTAGCATTTTTCCAACCATAAGTTTAGTTTCACTCTTTTGAGCACAGGGATATCTGTAAGGCCTGATGTTTAGAGGAACACTTCCTGAAATCAAATAAATAGCATGATCATGATCACTAATAGGTGGGAGGCCTTTAGGAGTCTCAAATACCTTGGAGTGATTGTCCAAGACATTTTGCAAATCTGGAGAAATAGATGATTTCAATGTGGGAACATCTAACGAACATAATTGAGAAATTACACCACGTTGTTCTTTATTTAGAAGATTTTTCATGCCATTAGAGCTGATTAACTTTCTCAGTTTCCCTGAGATAATGGGGCTCCTAATCCCATTATCACCATTATTGGGGAATACCCTCCCAATTTCTCTAGTTCCCTTCCCTCTAGGCCCCTTATCCCATATGAAATTAGGTCATAAGTTGCCTTCTGATTCTCTAATGCTAGGATTATAAACCTACTAAACCATGTGTGGACCTCTCCTTTCCCCATTCCAAACACAACAATATACCCCTTCCACATATTTTGTGACACCATCCAACTTCTCCTAATGTTATGAACCCTTAAATTTGGTTCCAATGCCCATACAACTACACCCTTGGGCCTCCTTGGCTAAGGGCTTAAAGGCATTAGGTTTTATGGATTGTGATAAGGGGTCCCATAATCCCCTTATCACAAGTATTAGGGGTTCACCAATCAACTTCAATTGCATGATACAAAAGATAAATTAAGAGTAAAAGACGAGGAACTTGGAAAATTGAAAGAAGTTGTTGAAGAATTAATGGAATGAAAATCTCCCATGGAGGTGGGGAAATAAAATGGAGTCAATCCAAAACCATCCAAAAATGCAAGAATTACATGTGTAGACTATTTTAAAAAATTTATATGTTTGACCTATGTTTGACAATATTGAGTTTGACTTGTGTTTTCTTCTCTTAATGTATGTTCTAGCCCCACATATGTTGATATTATTAGTGTAATTTTGTTTAGAAGCAAGCCATTCTTAAATAATGAGGTGGCAATCCCACTAGATCAAAAAGGGAGATCCAATTAGAAAATGACGTTGGTCAGATTTGTATTGAAGGCAAAAAAAAGGGGGTTAAAAGGGCATGAACCTAGATATGGATAGCTTGAAGATTGCACCATTCATGTAGTTGAGGATTGCTTGTATTAGTTTCAAATAGATCACTTTGAGAAAACTAAGGGAATTTGAATGTTGTTTTGAGCATGTTGTGGACAAAAACTTTGATAAATATTGTAGAATTGTATGGAACTATTACCCATACATTTGGAAAGACAATGGACTAGTGTTAAAGGATGACGATAGCTAAAGGGAAATCCTTATATCCTCTTTCTTCTTTTGAGCGAACATGAATTACATTTGGGTCGTGTATGGAGATGAACCTTAATTTATTCCCGTGAGCTTACATTCATTTGTGGATATTATAGGACCATATTATTTCCATTTGAAAGCAAATACTTAGAGGATATTTGGGGAAAATGTGACTATCCATAAATGTAGACCAGATTTGGGGACCTTGTGGCTCTTTTACCTAGACCCTAGTAGTGTTTGGACATTTTATTTGGAGATTTTCGTGAACAAAAACCTAATATGACCAAGAATATTACTGTTGGAGCACCTATATTTGGGAAAGAAGGCTTAGGGGTTCTATGAGTTAATGAGGTTTAGGGGCTTAGGAGCCAATGGTTAAGGGTAAAGTGAAGGGCTAAGGGGTTTGAGGGCCAAGGAATTAATGATGAGCACCAGTATTGCAGCAAGGATGCTGCAACTCCTGGGCTACCAGCTTTACTTATCAACCCAGGGTTTGTACAAACTTGGAGGTGATAGTGTTATATGCACAAGTAGAAGTGAAGGTCCTGCTTGTTGTCAATCTAGACCTCTATAGAGTCAGAAGAAGCTTGATTCTTTGATGGAAGAAGAGCAAATCTATTCTAATAGAGCTACTCTACTGCAGTACTGAAGAAAACATGTAATGCCAAATCACACCATATCCTAATTAACCATTTAAATAGCTAAACTAAGAAGAATTGCTAAATCAACACTAACATAATGCTGCTATCTAAGTTATAGGAGTAAAGAGCATCAAACCAAACTAATGTGTAAGCAAGGAAACTAAACTAAGTCTATTTTCGATTTTTGTTGTTTTGGTAAAATCAAGCATGCAAGGAGTCAAGCGGAAGAGAAAGCGAAGATCGAAATCAGTGAAAGGAGGACTTAACAAAGAAGTAGTGCATGGGAACCATTGGACCAATCAGGGAACAACAAAAATGGGAGATGAGCGGAGGAGATCTTATCGTAGGAGATTACATGAAAAGATGGACGAACAGGACTAACGGCAGATGAATGGTAGAGATCTTATCGTGAGAGGTTAATTCAATAGATGGATGAACATGACTAATCAGAATATAAATGGTGGAGATCTTATCATGGGAGGTTAAGTCAAGAGATGGATGAATAGGACTAATCGGAAGGTGAATGGCAGAGATCTTATCGCAAAACTTTAAGTCAATAGATGGAGAATAGGACTAATAGGAGATGAATGGCGGAGATCTTATTGCAAGAGGTTAAGTCAAGATATGTGTTGAGCCTCAAACCTGCACTTCTTTACACATCCTCTCAGCCTCCTTTTCCTATTCATTTCCTTCTTTTGCCACTCATTCCCTCCATCAAATTGCTCAAATCATTGTATTTTAGGACTTTTTACATGGTTTTCTAATTATGCTAATGACTGTTGTTGGTTTAGAATTTTGGTTCAAAGTGTTGCGTTTCCGCAGCTCACACAGGGTTTCCGCAGCTGATCCCGGTTTCCGCAGCCAACCCTGGATTCCGCAGCTATTTTATTAAATGATATGTTCCAGGTGTCCTCCGGGAAGAAGAGCCACATGGGCAAGTTCGTGGAACCGAGGACATGGTGTGTGTCCTTCCAGCTCACCCAAACCGGTCATAAAAAATCGTGGTCAACGAGGAGGCAAATACGGTCAACAGAAGTCATTGGCGGTGGCACGGCTCTGCGTGTTCTGTTTTGGAGCACGTGAAGAATAGGTGGCATCTTCCTCAGCCACGAAGACAGTGGGAAACATGAATCCAACAGCAGATTGAATGCCCACAACGACCGTTACCTAAATCCGAGGACGCAGCAAGATTACGTGTTTTTACACAGTTGCTTGAATAGCTTAGTTTTCGTTAAGTTAGTTTGCTTTCCTCTATTATAAATAAAGCGTCTTTGAACGTTGGATAGTTAGTCGTTATTGTAATCGTTTTGTAATTTTGAGCTCCCCACTGTACTTGACATTTTGATGTTTCATCTATGAGAAGATTGTTCTGTTTTTAAGTGTGTAACTACTCTTTGGATTGGCTGAAGTAGGCAGAGGGTCCCTGTTTGCGGCAGCCACTGTATAGTAGTTTTACTTTTAATTTCCAGCATTTCTTTTTCTTGTTTCATGTATAATAGCTGTACAGATGTCTTTTAATTGCTGCATTTTCAACATGTATAATAGTTGTACATAAACTTTGAATTCTGCTGATTTACGTTTCTGCACTTTTGTTCATGACTGATCAGTGTGTTATGCAGGTTTCTTAGGCGAGCCCGGGACAGTTTTCTTTTCTTTTCTTTGTGCAGCTAGTGGCATGTGTGATCATCTTGTCTAGGCTGCTGACCTTTATTTTTCTGCAGTTTGATTTTCATTAGTATCATTTCTTTAACTTGCACTTTACTTTCTGCTCAGTAGTTATCAAGTTGTTCATCTATTGATGGTTCTTTTTCCATAATCCAATATCTTTATTGAGAGCCAAAATATCACTTAGTGCAGCTTGGTTTATTTTTCTTTAAGACTCACATTGCTGACCTGTTCATAATTGTTCTCACATGATTAAGAAAAGGTTAAAATAGTGTGATTTGTCTCACTTAGATTTCACATAGATTAGATTTTAACGAAGAGTTAAAATAGTGTAGAGTAGTGTAAAGTAGTTGTTCTTGCTTTTCATTGAGTTAATATAGATTTCATTTTCATTTTTATCAGCAGCAGAGATACTGGGCCGATGCCATTAGTCCTTTATTTGATTTTAAGCTTTGATTTTATTTCAGTTATTGTTCAAGTTTTCTTTTAGAATACTCTTTAAGTTTCAAGAAATCACTTAGAAATCATCACAATCACCCACATTCACTCTCTTTATTACATCTCCATCACATCACATTAGGAAAGATACAATCAAAAACAAACTAAAAAGATAAAAACGACAAAAGATTAAGAAAACAGTTACCTAAGTACATATAGTACACCTCACTTCATCAGCTTACGAGCCCCGGGTTGACATTTAAAAGTTGCAATTTAGACATCACTAAATTGACCAAACATTTTGGCGCCGTTGCCGGGGAAGTGAAATTAGGTAGCCAAATTCTTAAAAAAAAACACAAGAAAATTTCAAGGAAGGAAAATTGATAACCTCTCAAAGTATGCTCTCCTCTTGCACCTAGAGTGATCTGAAGGATCAGAAAAGAGAAAGTTATTGGTTTAATAGTTTCTTGAGTATTCTCTCTTCTTGCACCTAGAGTGACCTGGAAGATCAGAAAGAGAATTATTACCCCGACTTGAAGGAAAATAAAAAATGACATGCATAGAGCAAGAGATTCTAGGGGAAGGTTTTTAGCTAGAGTCAAGAGTTCGATTTTTGCAAGTCCATCTACTTCAAGGAATAGACAAGAGACACCTCCATCATCTCCAACTTACACTCCTAGCCCTAGGATTCCTGGAATTCAAGAGGCAATAGTTGACTCTCCCACACCATCCATCGAATCTGAATCAGAAAGGGACCCTTTTCTTCCTTCTACAGAGAGACAAATTGTAATTGAAGAAGTAGAATCATCTGAAGAAGAGGGAGAAATTCCTTCTCGTTCACCCTTAGTAGAGGAACCGAAAAACTCTGAAGTCTCCGGGGAGACTACCATGACAGAGGAAGGAGCACCTGGATTTGGTAGAGGTAGGGGTAGAGGAGGAGGAGGAGGAGGAAACAATGGAGGAGGTCGAGGTAACATTGGGGGAAATAGGGATGGAGATAACTCATTCGGGTTTCCTATAGTTGATGAGGACTCCCGAGCCACCATGAAAAACATCTCACCATCTATCCTCCCAAACTTCCATGGGATAAGGAATGAGGACCCTGAAACATTTCTATTTGAAGTTGAGGTAGTGTGTCGAACTTATGATTATCTGGATGACTCTCAAAAACTCAAACTGTTTCCTTCAACATTGAAAGGAGAAGCCTTGAAATGGTTCATGGGATTACTCACTCAATCCATTAGGTCTTGGAATGATATGAAACAGGCATTTTTGGATAGGTACCTGGACTATTGTATGCCCACCAATCACAAGGATGAGGTATTCAAAATGATGCAAAAAGAAGATGAAAATTTGGAGGATTTGCTTGAAAGATTTCAATACAACCTGAAAAGAGCAAAAATGAACAACTTAGATGAGGAGACCTTAAAAGCCCTTCTATTGAAATCCATTAGAGATGAATGGATAGATATTTTGAACATGATGGGGAAGGGAGATATATCTCAACTTTCACTCAATGATATAGCAGAACTATGTGTCCATCTCTCAAGGGGGAAGTCTAAAACTCAAAAAGGGCCTAGAGATCCTTCTCTCATCAGAGCAAACAAATCTGCAACTGGATCAGTAAGTAGGGCTGAGATTGGCAATATCCTTGATGAATTTAAAACTGACATCTTAGGGAGTCTTAGCGAGCAACTAGACACTCTTAAGATTCACAATAAGCAGAAAGCAGAAGCTGAGGCTTTGGCCATCTTTTGCCCAAAGTGTAGGAAGAAACATGCTCTAAGGGAATGTCCCTTGGATGCAAAAGTTGTAGAGACATGTGTAATTTGTTCAGAGAATCATGAGACCAAGGATTGTCCTTCAATCCCTAGGCTCAAAGCTGTCTTTCAAGAAGATCCAAATACACTCGAATCTCTCTGTTTTGTCGCAAGGAGACCTTGGCAGGGGCAACAAAATCAAGGGTTTAGCAACTCTATGAATTTTATGTTGGAAATAATACTGAGAGGGGGGGTGAATCAGTATTATCAGAACTATAAAACTTTTTCAATGCTCAGAAACATATACGCTACTTTAGTTAAGTGAACCAGCGTGTACACGCAACTGTGCCTAAGGAAAACAGCGTATAACCAGAAATCTTATAATTCAGTCAGTTTATCTTCAGTTAAGTGCATAAGGACATTATTCACCATATTAAGAGTAAACAGATGCAGTAGAACAGATCACACAAAAACCACACACATGAACACCATGATATAAGGTGGAAACCCAATGTGGGTGAAAACCACCTGCTGCAAGTCGTCTCTATCTTTCTTTAATATGAAACTTCAGTTTACAATCATTTTATACTGGTGCAGCCTTATACCAGTACGTAGGCTACAACCTGCAGAAGGCTACAACCTTCTCTCGTTCTCCAAACTTCCTTGGAAGGGAGCTCCAACCCCCTTTGCTCTTGTACTAGCCAAGATACTAGTACGTAGGTGCTGGCCTACAATCTTCTTTCTTTCAGGTACCACCTTTCATACATTTTCAGACTGGATATTCCTGAAGCACAACGTTACAATCTGAAGACCACAATTCATTCAACTTTCACAACAAATCATTGAAGCACAAAACATCCAATACTAGCATCATCAATCACTGAACCACTGAAACCCTGTCAAACACCAGTTACCAGAACACAGAGCAGACTACAGAACTCTGCAATAACAGTTAGATCCAACTGTAACCAAAAAATCAAGCTCCAAAAGATATACGCTACTTCAATGAGAGAAACCCGCGTATACACGCGCTTTTACCGAAGCCAACCTGCATACAGATCTAAAAATAAATTCTCTCAACTTGCAGCTGTACCAGACATCAGTTAGACCCAGAACATAACATTGCGTCAGTATGCAGATCTAGAAATATGCATAATCAATCATATCATAATAGTGCATTTCAAATCATTAGATCCCGATCTATCCTTGGATCTAGTCTTCCATCAACCGAAGTGATCTCTCCTTAGCTTAGATCAAGCAACCCAGAACCTGCATACCAGATCTCTTTCTTCTTCAGATATTCAAGCCTTTTCAAGATGTCATTGCCTAATGAGCTTCTTCTCCTTATATAGCCTTAGGCCTTGCTCAATACCAAGGGCCAAACCATAAAAAACCAATACCATCAACTTAGAAACTAGGGATCAATACGTCTGTCGAGATACTTTGGTCCAAATACATAGGCTCAAGTACCGAGGACTAACTACCATGGACCAAAGGGAAGCTTCCCGACATATACGCCCTTTTCTGTTCATGCATAAGCGTGTATACGCTCCTTAGTATTAGCTCTCCTGCGTATACGCGACTTAGTATGCAGATCACTTGCGTGTATACGCAACTTAGACTTAATTAACCTGCGTATATGAGATTTTTCTTCATTCTGTAATCTGAACAGAGATCTGTCATCAAAGAGAGTTGCCATCAAGGACAACACCTGTATCATAGCGCCACACCTGTGCCAAAATGCCAACAATCTCCCCCTTTGGACTTGATGGCAACCTCAAGATCCTTAGAATCATTCTCCCCCTTTGTCATCAAGGGCAAAGGGCTGTGCTGAATCATGCTCCCCCTGACTATAGGCCAGATCTGTAAAAGAAGTTCTTCAACAAGAACCAAGACTTAGACACCATAAGGGACCTTCCTATCACCAAAAGACTCAATACAGACATCCATACTCCCTACCAAGAGAGGACATATCAGAAACAACCAATTATATTACATCATTCATCCTAGGCATAGTGGGGAAACCAACATAGGCCGTTACATGACCTTGACACCATAAAAGAGATATCACAAAAGAGATACATGACATAGAGACCACAGATCTAGACCAAGACTTATGAAAGTGACCAGCAGCATCTGATAAACATCTTTTAGATCAGCAACCAGGATTTCTTTCTGAGCTCCTTCTCCTGAAACCAACAACCAAAACATCTAAATGCCAACAATAATGCTTTATGAGACTTTTAAGCTGCTCCCCCTGAACCTGTGCCTGCTGCACCCCCTGAAACTGTGTCTGAAGGATTCTGACATACCCATCTCAGACTTTTTCAAACCAGAGTTTGCCCTTGCTGTTCAGAACTCCATATACGCGATTTATTCTGCACAAACCAGCGTATGTACGCGGATATACTCTCTGAAACAAGCGTACACCATACACGCAACTTTCCAGCATAAATCGGCGTATATACGCGTATATCCCTTACGTAACTTGCGTATACCAACTTTTCTGTAGAACAGACAAGATTCAACAGTAGGATGAAGCATCAACTACTCCCAGCTTTTGTCTGAGATATTCAAAAGTTTCCCTGGGCAGTGGTTTTGTGAGAATATCAGCAACTTGTTCCTTAGAAGGAACATACTCCAACTTGACCTTCTGCTCAAGCACTTGTTCCCGAAGAAAACGGTACTTGATTGGTATGTGCTTGGTCTTTGAGTGCATGACTAGATTCTTTGAAATGCTGATTGCACTTGTATTATCACATAAGATAGAGACTGGTGGAGTGCAAGTGATTTGAAACTCCTGCAAGGTCTGCATCATCCAAAGAAGTTGTGTGCAACAAGATGCCGCAGCCACATATTCTGCTTCAGCTGTAGATAAGGCAATCGAACTCTGTTTCTTGCTGAACCAAGATACTAATCTGGAACCCATGAAGAAAGCACCACCACTTGTGCTTTTCCTATCATCCACACTTCCAGCCCAATCTGCATCTGTGTAAGCATGAAGAGTGAGATCTGTATTTCTAGGATACCATAAGCCATAGTTTTGGGTCCCTAGAAGATACTTGAAGATTCTTTTGACTGCCTGAAGATGAGTTTCCTTTGGGTTGGCTTGAAATCTTCCAACAATTCCTACTGCATGTGTAATATCTGGTCGGGTACCTGTCAAATAGAGCAAACTCCCAATCATGGATCTATAAGTGGGTTGGTGAACTGCTGCTGATTCATCATTTGCACTGAGGCTGCATCCTGTAACCATGGGTGTACATACTGGCTTTGACTCTTCCATGCCATACTTCTTCAAGATCTGCTTGAGGTATTTGGTTTGAGACAAGAAGATACCTCCTTTATTTTGTTGAATTTGCAATCCAAGAAAATATGTCAATTCTCCAAGTAGTGACATTTCGAATTCTTTCTGCATAACCGAGGCAAAGTTTTGACTCATAGTCTCTTCATTGCTGCCAAAGATAATATCATCTACATAAACAACAAGAATTAGCAATTTGTTATTTTCAACTTTTATATAGAGATTGCTATCTGCTGATCCTTTTGAAAAGCCTTGTTGGTGAAGATATTTGTCCAACTGATAGTACCAAGCCCTTGGAGCTTGTTTGAGTCCATAGAGAGCCTTTTTCAATCTGCATACAAGGTTTGGATCATTACCAAGAATGAAACCATCTGGCTGCTCAATATATACTTCTTCTTCTAAGTCTCCATTCAGAAAGGCTGATTTCACGTCCATTTGAAATACCTTGAAGTTTTGAAAGCTTGAAAGAGCAAGGAACATTCGGATGGCCTCAAGTCTTGCTACAGGAGCAAATGTCTCTTCAAAATCTATTCCTTCTTGCTGTGCATACCCTTTACAAACAAGTCTGGCCTTGTTCCTAATTACTTCTCCATTTTCATTCAATTTATTCTTGAAGACCCATTTTGTTCCTATTACATTCTTGTCTTTTGGTCTAGGAACTAATTCCCAAGTGTTGTTCTTTTCGATCTGCTCAAGTTCTTCATCCATTGCTTTGACCCAACATTCATCTTTGCATGCCTCTTTCACATTTTGTGGTTCAGTGGAGGAGAGTAATGCCAAATAGCTTGAAGCTTCTGCAAGTGTCCTTCTTGTTTGTACTACTGCTTCTTTCTGCCCCACAATCTGAGATTCCGGATGATTCTTTTGAACATATCTGGATGGAGTCTTCTCTTCTATTATTGTCTGCTCCTCTGGTTCTTCTTGAGGTTCTTCTTCTTCATTATTCCGTCTTTGAGGGTAGCCTTCATCTTCTTCAATGTCTTCATGATGAACTTGCCTAGGAATATATCCCTTCTCATCAACCACTACATCAATGCTGTCAGCAATTTTGCCAAGTCTTTTATTGTAGCACTTGTATGCTTTGCTATGTGGAGAATAACCAAGAAGAATGCCCTCATCTGCTCTTGGTTCAAGTTTGCCAAGTTGCTCATCAGTATTCTTAATATAACATTTGCTCCCAAAGATTTTGAAGTGCTTCACCGAAGGAGTCTCACCACTCCAGAGCTCATGAGGTGTTTGAGTGCTGTTTACTCGGACATTTGTTTTGTTAAGAATAATAACCGCAGCATGTGCAGCTTCACCCCAGAAGGTTGCGGGAGTACCTGATTCATCAAGCATAGCACGAGCCATTTGTTGGATTGTTCTGTTCATTCTTTCCACAACCCCATTTTGCTGAGGAGTTCTAGCTGTAGAGAATTCTCTTCTTATCCCATGTTCTTCACAGAAATCGAAAAATTTGTATGAGGTAAACTCCCCACCTCTGTCAGATCTGAGGCACTTAATTTTGTGTCATGATTCATTTTCAACCAAGGCTTTGAAGGATTTGAATTTTTCGAATGCTTCATCTTTGTGCTTCATGAGCCCTAACCAAACAAATCTGGAAAAATCATCAATGAATAATATCAGATATTCTTCTCCTCGAGGTGTCCTCTTCCTAAATGGACCACATACATCTGTATGGACTAGCTCGAGAGGCATGCTAGCTGATCCTTCCTTCTCTGGAAAGTTAGTTCTGGTTTGCTTTCCAAACTGACAAGATTTGCATATGGTATTGTCTAGAATTTTGATATCTGGAAGACCACGAACTGCCTGATATTTGCATGCTTTCCTTATTTGTGAAAAGCTTAGATGCCCCAACCTCCGATGCCATAGCCAATGTTCATCATCCTTGCTTAAGTAGCATTGTTGTCTTTCCTCAAAGATATATAGATTATTTGGAGTCCTTCTCCCTTTGATCACTGTTTTACCTGTATCAAGATCGCGAACACAACATCCATTCGATCTAAATATTACCTCAGTTCCTTGATCGCACATCTGACTGACACTGAGAAGATTATGCTTCAATCCATCAACATATAAAACATTTCCTACTTTGACCTCCTCTTTCAACGGAGCAACACCTTTTCCTTTTATGGCTGCAGAGATATCGTTCTCGAAAGAAACTTTCTTCCCCTTTTCTAATGCGGTATATGACTCAAGCTTTTCTTTGTCCCCTGTCATATGCTTCGAACATCCGCTGTCAATGTACCATAGACTTTCTTGACCTTCTGCATAAAAGGCTATCCCACATCTTTCTGGTTGTGATTCTTTCATTCTCCATGTTCTAACATTTGAGGTTTGTTCCTTCTGAGTTGTCTTCCGGAACCTGCTCCTGCATTCAGAGTCTTCATGACCAAAGTTATTACAAATAGAGCATTCAACTTCATTTTCAAGAACCGAAAAGTTGTTATAAGTCCTTTTCATGGTTTCAGTCATTCTCCCTTGTTTTTGAGCTTCTCTAGTCATGATCGTTTTGTAGGCAACACATTGAGCTGCTTTGTGACCGAAGTTATGGCAAGAAAAGCATTGGCTATTAAAGAAACTTCTGCGATAATCAGATCTATCATCCAACCGATTGTAGCTTCTATTCATTCTTGGAGCAAATTGGGAAGATTTTACCTGTGGCTGATTGTAGCTTCTGTTTAAGGCAGTTTGTCCCCGAATTTCTTGATGGTCTTTATTTGTTCTTGAGGTAAACTGTCTCTGATTCACCTGATGACTTTTATTTGGCCTTTGCTCGCTTCTCCTTGCTGCATCAAGATAACTTTTAGAGGTAGAGGTTTGAGATGTTTCTCCATTATATCCAAGACCTGTCTTGATCAGAGGAGATCGCTGCACATTGATAATCTCATCCAAGGTTTCAGATCCTTTAACAAACTTAAGATTAATTGATTTGGTTTTCTCAATCTCCTTTCTAAGACAAACAATCTCACATTCCAATTTTTAAGATGTTTTTCCTTTTCAGCTAGTTGACATTGTAGAGAATCAATAATAGCACTCTTCTCTTCTAAACAAACTTTGAGATCTTTCATTTCTTCATAAAAGCCTTCTACATCTATAGCATCCATGTAGTCATCATCTTCAAAAGCCATTAAAAGTTTATATCTATTACCTTGTTCATCTTCATCACTATTTGAAAATCCATCACTATCTTCATGAGTGTAGTAGCTTTTCTTCTTTTCATATTGTTTCTTGTTCCATTTAACAGGTTCCTTTCCCTTGTCATTCTTATCTTTGTGAGGACATTTGGCAGCATAATGACCTAATCTTCCACAAGCAAAGCATTTAAAAGGTAACTTACCTCTGAACCTTCCAGAACCCCTTTGAAGATTTCTGACGAAATTTGATTCCTCTTCTTCATCTTCTGGCAGGTGACTTGCTTCATAATAATCTTCTTTGCCTGAAGCCTTGAAGGCAGCTTCTCTTCTGTCTGATGGACCTCCCTTTCTCATTTCATAAGCAGTTAGAATTCCGTGAAGCTGAGACATAGTAAGAATTTGCAAATTTTCCTTTTCTTCTATGGCAGATACTTTAGATTCAAACTTGGGGGACAAAGATCTTAGAATCTTTTCAACCACAATAGCCTCTTTTATTTCTTCACCCAAGTTTTGCATGCAATTCACAATCTCATCTACCCTAAGGAAGTAGTTAGCCACACTTTCATCATTATACATTCTGAGAGTCTCATACTTAATCCTGAGAGTTTGAAGTTTAGCACGCTTTACCTGATCGTCTCCTTCATAGCTCGTGACCATTTTGTCCCATATTTCTTTTGCAGATTTATAGTGCATTACCTTCATGAATTCTGATTGAGAGATGCAACCCAACAAAGTATTGACTGCTTTCGCATTTGTTTCATATTTCTTTTTCTCGGCTGGATCTATAGGAGTAGCTGAAGGAAAAGTGTAGCCTGTTTCTACGATGTTCAAAACTTCTGTACCAAGAGATTGAAGATATGCAGTAACTCTTACCTTCCAATAATTGAAGTTTGTCCCATCAAAAACCGGTGGCCTGATTGATGCTTCTTTCTCGTAGTTGCTCATGATGATCGATCTACCTTCAAGCGGTCAAGCTTCTCTGAAGGACCTGCTCTGATACCAATTGTTGGAAATAATACTGAGAGGGGGGGTGAATCAGTATTATCAGAACTATAAAACTTTTTCAATGCTCAGAAACATATACGCTACTTTAGTTAAGTGAACCAGCGTGTACACGCAACTGTGCCTAAGGAAAACAGCGTATAACCAGAAATCTTATAATTCAGTCAGTTTATCTTCAGTTAAGTGCATAAGGACATTATTCACCATATTAAGAGTAAACAGATGCAGTAGAATAGATCACACAAAAACCACACACATGAACACCATGATATAAGGTGGAAACCCAATGTGGGTGAAAACCACCTGCTGCAAGTCGTCTCTATCTTTCTTTAATATGAAACTTCGGTTTACAATCATTTTGTACTGGTGCAGCCTTATACCAGTACGCAGGCTACAACCTTCTCTCGTTCTCCAAACTTCCTTGGAAGGGAGCTCCAACCCCCTTTGCTCTTGTACTAGCCAAGATACTAGTACGTAGGTGTTGGCCTACAATCTTCTTTCTTTCAGGTACCACCTTTCATACATTTTCAGACTGGATATTCCTGAAGCACAACGTTACAATCTGAAGACCACAATTCATTCAACTTTCACAACAAATCATTGAAGCACAAAACATCCAATACTAGCATCATCAATCACTGAACCACTGAAACCCTGTCAAACACCAGTTACCAGAACACAGAGCAGACTACAGAACTCTGCAATAACAGTTAGATCCAACTGTAACCAAAAAATCAATCTCCAAAAGATATACGCTACTTCAATGAGAGAAACCCGCGTATGCACGCGCTTTTACCGAAGCCAACCTGCGTACAGATCTAAAAATAAATTCTCTCAACTTGCAGCTGTACCAGACATCAGTTAGACCCAGAGCATAACATTGCGTCAGTATGCAGATCTAGAAATACGCATAATCAATCATATCATAATAGTGCATTTCAAATCATTAGATCCCGATCTATCCTTGGATCTAGTCTTCCATCAACCGAAGTGATCTCTCCTTAGCTTAGATCAAGCAACCCAGAACCTGCATACCAGATCTCTTTCTTCTTCAGATATTCAAGCCTTTTCAAGATGTCATTGCCTAATGATCTTCTTCTCCTTATATAGCCTTAGGCCTTGCTCAATACCAAGGGCCAAACCATAGAAAACCAATACCATCAACTTAGAAACTAGGGATCAATACGTCTGTCGAGATACTTTGGTCCAAATACATAGGCTCAAGTATCGAGGACTAACTACCACGGACCAAAGGGAAGCTTCCCGACATATACGCCCTTTTCTGTTCATGCATAAGCGTGTATACGCTCCTTAGTATTAGCTCTCCTGCGTATACGCAACTTAGTATGCAGATCACTTGCGTGTATACGCAACTTAGACTTAATTAACCTGCGTATATGAGATTTTTCTTCATTCTGTAATCTAAACAGAGATCTGTCATCAAAGAGAGTTGCCATCAAGGACAACACCTGTATCATAGCGCCACACCTGTGCCAAAATGCCAACATTTTCAACCCCAACCAAATTGGAATCCTTGGCAACAACCTTGGTCCCAACCTTAAAATCCTTTTCAATCATGGGTACAAGGTATGCAAAATCCTTATGGGAGATTTGCTCAATTTTACCAATACCCTCCATCTTTTCAAAACCAACAAGCTCCATAACTTCCAAATCAAAATCCACAACTATCATTGTCATTTCCACAACAACAACAACCTTCTCAACAGAATCCAAATTCTAAACTCTTGCTTCCATTCCAACAGAAGTCAAATCAACTTCCTTCTCAGCCATTGCCAAACCCCAATAATAAAAACCCTCAAAATGCTTACATGTTGGAAGGTCAACAATTTCCTACCTATATGGTTGTTCCTCTCAATGAAGTACAACTCAGATCAGGTAGAGTCTTAGATAAGCCTACTATAAATGCTCAAAAGCAAAGCATTTTTGAGGAAGAGTCTCTTGAAGCCAATAAGGGTTCTGAAGCATCTCTTCAAAACCCAAACACTCAAAAAGAAAAAGAAAAAGAAAAAGAATTAACCCCCACAACTCCCATAGTTGAGCAACCTGCATCTTTATCCACACCTCCTTTTCCTGAAAGATTACAAATTGACAAAGGAGTGGAAAAACAAATTTGGTTGCCTGACTATAATTTTCTAGATGAATTGAAGAATGTCTCTATCAAGATTCCCTTGTTACAAGCCATTAAAGAGATTCATATTCTAGCAAAAACAATAAAGGAGTTGAGTTTTAAAAGACCAGGAAGGAAACCAAGAGATACCAGAAGGATCCACCTGGTAGGAAAAATTGCAGATATCATGATGGGAAAAATTACTATGCAGAAATATGTAGACCCTGGTAGTCCAATTGTCAAAACACATATCAATGGGGTAGAAATACCAAATACTTTGATTGATTTAGGGGCTGCTATCAACATCATGAGTAGACAGACTATGGAACAGCTAAAACTTCCTAATCTTCGTTTTACACCTACTTTATTACAATTGGCAGATTGATCAATTATTAAACCAGATGGTGTATTAGAAGACATTCCAGTCTCCCTAGACTCTTGGGAATATCCAGTGGATTTTATGATTTTAACTCCCAAGAGTAATCTAGGAGGACATCCTCTTATTTTAGGAAGACCTTGGCTAGCCACAGCTGATGCTTTCATAAGTTGTAGGTCTGGGGATATGTATATTTCTGATGGCAATTCGACAAAGAAGTTCAATCTGTATCCTCCAGCAAAAGCAATTACAGAAATAGGGGATAATGAGTGGATTGATGATGAGGATACTATACAACCTGTCTTTACCATTTCTGAGGTTAGTGAAGATAGTCAAATTCTGAACACATTAGAAAACTTTGAACCATATTCAGAATATGACTCCACACAATTTCAGTTGGATTCTGACATCGAGTGTCTATCATCTAGACAAATGTCTCTTTTCTCTATGGAAGAATTTGGTAGTTCTGCCATTGAGATTTTTCCAGGAAAAACATTGAATATCAACAGAAACTTGGAAAAATCACAACAGGAAGAGCTAACCAAAATCTTGTAAAAACATTCTACTGCATTTGCATGGGAGTATACTGATATGAAAGGTATTGATCCTAAGACTTGCATTCATCACATCTACATTGAGGAAAATAGTAGACCAATCAGACAACCTCAAAGAAGGATGAATCCAAACCTTAGGGAGATAGTGAAAGAAGAGCTCCAAAAGTTACTTAATGTAAACTTCATTTACCCCATTTCAGATAGCCGGTGGGTTTCTCCTTTGGTTATAGTACCTAAAAAGAATGGTAAATGGAGGGTTTGCATTGATTACAGGGAATTGAACAAAGCAACTTTGAAGGATCACTTTCCTTTACCCTTTATTGATCAAGTATTAGATGCTTTAGCAGGCAAAAAGTATTTCTCATTTTTGGATGGTTTTAGTGGTTACAATCAAATTCAGGTAGCACCTGAAGACCAGGACAAGACCACATTTACCTGTCCATGGAGAACTTTTTCTTACCGAGTACTTCCTTTTGGATTATGTAATGCACCCGCAACATTTCAAAGGGCAGTACTAGGAATCTTTTCTGATCTAATTCATGATTGTGTAGAGGTCTATATGGATGATTTTACAGTTTATGGTAATTCATTTGAAGAGACATTAGAAAATTTGGAAAAAGTCCTTATAAGATGTAAAGAAACAAATCTCTCATTAAGTCATGAAAAATGTTTTATGATGTTTACTGAAGGGATTGTTTTAGGACATCATATTTCAGGAGATGGAATTAAATTTGATAGATCAAAAGTTGAAGTCATCTCCAAATTACCTATTCCAAATTGTCAAAAAGATGTTAGAAGTTTTCTTGGATTTACTGGATATTATAGAAGATTTATTGAAAACTTCACCAAGATAGCTTCTCTGCTCTTCAAATTACTTACAAAAGACTGTGAATTCAATTGGGATCCTGACTGTCAATCTGCATTTGAAACTCTAAAAACAAGAATATCTGAAGCACCCATTTTGAGAGGGCCAAATTGGAAACTTCCTTTCCATATTTCTACAGATGCTTCAGATACAGCTTTAGGAGCTGTATTGGGTCAAAAGGATTTAGTTCCTTATGCCATTTATTACACTAGTAAAAATTTGACTCCCACTGAGTTAAATTATACTGTGACTGAAAAAGAGTTCTTAGCCGTTGTTCATGCAATTAACAAGTTTAGACACTATATAACAGGCTATGAAACTTTTGTCCATACTGATCATTCTGCAATTAGATATCTCATGAACAAACCTGTTACTAATGGCAGAGTTACAATATGGCTTTTACTTTTACAAGCATTCAATATTACTGTGTTAGATAGACCAGGAAAACAGAATACAGTAGCTGATTTCTTGTCTAGAATCCAAAATACTAACGAAGATTCTCCCGTAGAGGATAAGTTTCCATATGAATATCTGTTTGCAATAACTACTAAAACTCCTTGGTATGCAGATATCGCTAACTATTTGGTTACAGGGAAGCTACCTCCACACTTATTTCCTAATGAGAAAAGGAAAATCATTCAGGAGAGTTCAAAGTATTCATGGATTTCTAATGAATTGTTCAAAACAGGGCTAGATTATGTGATCAGAAGATGTGTTCAGGAAGATGAAATGCCTGACATCCTTAAGGCATGTCATGATGAACCGTGCGGTGGACACTTTGCTGACAAGAGGACTGCCTATAAAATCCTTTCTTTGGGATATTATTGGCCTTCTCTCTTCAAAGATGCAAAACAATATGTTAGAAGGTGTGACAGCTGCCAAAGAGTTGGGAGACCAACTCTTTCAAATGAAATGCCATTACAGCCACAGGTACTCATCGAACCCTTTGAAAAATGGGCTTTAGATTTCGTTGGACCTATTAATCCACAATCTAGACAAAAGAAGTATATATTGGTTTGCACTGATTATGTTACTAAATGGGTAGAAGCCAAGGCATTGCCTTCTGCCACTGAAAATTCAGTTGTTCAATTTCTTTTTGAGGATATTTTTACTCGTTTTGGTGTCCCAAGAGAAATTGTGACAGATCAGGGACGTCAATTTACATCTAATTTGATGGAGAAGCTGATGGAAGAATACAAAATCAAGCACAGAAAATCTACTCCATACCATCCGCAAGCAAATGGTCAAGTGGAATCTACAAACAAAGTTCTTGAAAGCATCATCACCAAAACTGTTCATCTCCACAGAAGAGATTGGGCAGAAAGGCTTCCTGAAGCCTTATGGGCCTATAGAACTACATGGAGGAACACAACAGGACATTCTCCCTATGAACTTGTTTATGGGAAAGAAGTCTTGCTCCCCATTGAGTTCCAAGTCAAGACCTTCAAGATGGCAGTTCAGTTGGGGATGAGTCTATCAGAAGCCCAAAAGCACAGAATGGAGTAGCTAAATGAGCTAGATGAAATAAGACAAGATGCAATTTTAAGGACCGATCTAGTTCAGCACCAAAGAACTAAGTGGCATGACAGATATATCAAAGAGAAGAAGTTTCAAAAGGGAGATTGGGCGTTACTGTTTGATTCAAAGTTTAAAGACTTCAAAGGAAAATTTCAAACTCATTGGCTTGGGCCATATGAGATTGATGAAGTCTTTAGCAATGGAGTAGTTCGAGTCAAGACTATTGATGAGTTTCAAACTCCTCTCATTGTGAATGGCCACCGATTGAAAATTTATCATAAGCCACTCTCAAAAGAGGACTTTGTCAAAATGTTTCAAGAGAATTCTGCAATGAGGCTGGTGGAGAAGAATTCTTCTCCTCCATCAGCCTAGTCTTTGTTTTTTTTCTGAATTAAAAAAAAAAAAAAAAAAAAAAAAAAAAAAAAAAAAAAAAACTTGTGTATAAGCCTGAAAACCAATCTCAGATTGGCGGTATTATACAGAAAATATGGAGTGAAAATTAGGGACACCTGACACTCTATATTTTCCAAAAAAAAATCTCTCTTTCCATCTCATTCGCCATTTCAGTTCATCCACCTCACTTCCATCTCCATCTCCATTCCACTTCATTTTCATCTCCATTCCACTTCACTCCATTCCATTTCCATTTCATTCCATTCCATCAATAAAAGTCCTTCTTAGGACTATTTCATTCAGTTAGTTATTTTCCTAACTATATTTGTGCAGTTAAAGGGGTGTTGTTTCAGTTTCCGCAGCTGGGAACCGTTTCCACAGCTCGCACCAGTTTCTGCAGCTCGAAATGATTCCGCAGCCAGCACACTCTGTCTCAACAGCAGCACTCTGTTTTCAAAGAAAAAAATCTCAGTCAAAGGTTAACATCATCATCACCAAAGGCAGCAAAGGATATGAGGCATCTGCAAGATCAAAAAGCAATAATGGGTCAGCAACCTTAATCAACAAATGGCAAACTTATGAAGGTATGATCAAAATCTTTTCCAAACAACAATTTAATGTCATTTTATGCATAGTTATTAAATCGTGGAAAGAGCCACTAAATGCAATGATTCGGCAAGATCATCCCACTCCTCCTCCACGATAATGCTTCATCCACCTCATACCTTTCTAACGGTTCCATAATCACTCTTAATTTAAACTCGAAATGGGACTGCGCTTTCATTTATTGGCCGTACCTCTGTGATGTAACCCAATGTACCACGGCTCTCCTTACCATCTTTTCCGCAGCCAACGCTGAGACGTGTGCGTAAGCCACCCGACTCTAAAGGATTCGGCCGTTATTCCGTCTACTTATCACTTCATTTCCGCATGCATTGAACTCATCTCTCGTGTTTGTCTTCTACTCCCTCGTACTCACACCATTTCCACTCTCATTTCCGCTGCAAACTCCACAGCTCTGTTTCAAACCCCGATTACAGTTCTGCAATACGCCTTGCATTACGTTACAGCTACTCCACTTATAGCCATAATCCACCTGTTTTTTCCCGTAAGCATCCTCCTTGAGCATCCACACACAGTCAAAGCTTCAGCCGAAGTTGAGAGCCGAAGATGGGGAAGCTGCTTAGAGCTGAACCTGAGGGTCCGAAGTATTTAGAAGGGTATCCACAGACGAAGGAAGCATTAAAGAAAGCAAAGTGGTTGAATTTTATTCAAAAATTCAGAGGGTATAATAAGGAGGTAACTAAAGCATTTGCTCGATCCTTCAATGGACACACCGTGGAAGTAGGGTACCTGAAATTCACAATAACAGAGAACACCATAGCAGCAGCAACCAGTTTACCATAAGAGGGAGACAGATGGTTTAAGAACAGAGGGCTGGAAGATCAGGGATGGAAAGACATGCTTAAGAACCCAGGTATGGACACTTCAATATTCACTAAAGGGATTCCTGTGCATGTAATTAAGGAAGAATGGACTGCATTGTTATTACTTGTTCAAAAGTTTATCACATGTGAGGGCCGCTTTGGCATTATGTATATGTACCATGCAAGGATTATGATGAATTTCATGGAAGGCCATACCCTCAATTTACCCTACTTTTGTTAGCAAGCCTGAAGAAAATGAGCTCCACTGTCCAGAAAAATGTAGGCCATATTGAACCCCACTTGTATCATCACGGGTTCATTAGAATTCTCATAGAAGAGCAATTGAAGAATAACAAGTATACATGGGAAAAGTTTCTAATCAGAAACCATTTCCAAGAGGTGACTGAAGCCTCTAGCAGTTCCCCTAGAATCCCAAAAAGAAGTAGGAGAAGAGAAAGAGATGTTGCAGCCCAAGATCCTCTTACAGTAGAAACTCAAGAAATTACTCAAGAAGAAGAGGAAGAGGGAGATAAAACCAAGAAACAGAAAAAGGATAAAGGGAAAAAAATTGTTCAAGAATCATATCCATCACCTGAACCTTCACTAGAAGAAGACTCTCAAACCTTGGCTGATAGACTAGCACAACTTCAAACTGTTGCCCTCTCAAAGAGGAAACAGAAAGAAAAACAGAGTGCCCAGCAAAAGAGCACTAGTGCACAAGTGAGAAGGAGCAGTAGACTTAAAGAAAAAATGAGTGTGACTAAAGAAAAACAATCACATTTCATTGATTTGGGAGAAGGTACACCTGAAAAGGCTCCAACTCAGCTTGACCTTGAGTCAACTCCTCCACGTGAAGAGAGTCCCTTTCAGCCAAAACCTCAAACAGAATTTGATTTTGAACATAGCCCAAGAAGAACACCTGAAATTGACCCTGACCATCAGGAGGTATACAATTATTTGGAGACCTTGGAGCAATCAGTTGCAGGTCCAAGCACTATATTGCCTCTTGATGAACAGGTCCAATGTTTAAAACAGGAGGTGTTTGAGCTAGAAGTCCTGAACCGGCATATTAAACAAGAAAACGAAGCATTGAAAGAACAAAGCAAGGTGGACAAAATTGTCCATGACAATACCATGCTTCACTTAGGACTCTGGCAGAAGAAGAACAGAAAATTGAAGAGAAAATGTAAGAAGCTGAGCAGGGCATTGATCAATTTGAAATTCAGGTGTTTAGTCAGAAAACCAAGGACAATTTTGGCAGCAAGGAGAAAGAGAAGAAGGCTAGATGTTTTGGCAAAAGCATCTGAGCACATGGATTGAAAAACAATGACAAAGTTTTGGTTGCATGAGGACATGCAACACCTTCACAGTGGGGGTATGTTGAGCCTCAAACCTGCACTTCTTTACACATCCTCTCAGCCTCCTTTTCCTATTCATTTCCTTCTTTTGCCACTCATTCCCTCCATCAAATTGCTCAAATCATTGTATTTTAGGACTTTTTACATGGTTTGCTAATTATGCTAATGACTGTTGTTGGTTTAGAATTTTGGTTCAAAGTGCTGTGTTTCCGCAGCTCACACAGGGTTTCCGCATCTGATCCCGGTTTCTGCAGCCAACCCCGGATTCCGCAGCTGTTTTATTAAATGATATGTTCCAGGTGTCCTCCGGGAAGAAGAGCCACATGGGCAAGTTCGTGGAACCGAGGACATGGTGTGTGTCCTTCCAGCTCACCCAAACCGGTCATAAAAACCCGTGGTCAACGAGGAGGCAAATACGGTCAACAGAAGTCATTGGCGGTGGCACGGCTCTGCGTGTTCTGTTTTGGAGCACGTGAAGAACAGGTGGCATCTTCCTTAGCCACGAAGACAGTGGGAAACATGAATCCAACAGCAGATTGAATGCCCACAACGACCGTTGCCTAAATCCGAGGACGCAGCAAGATTACGTGTTTTTACACAGCTGCTTGAATAGCTTAGTTTTCGTTAAGTTAGTTTGCTTTCCTCTGTTATAAATAAAGCGTCTTTGAACGCTGGATAGTTAGTCGTTATTGTAATTGTTTTGTAATTTTGAGCTCCCCACTGTACTTGACATTTTGATGTTTAATCTATGAGAAGATTGTTCTGTTTTTAAGCGTGTAACTGCTCTTTGGATTGGCTGAAGTAGGCAGAGGGCCCCTGTTTGCGGCAGCCACTGTACAGTAGTTTTACTTTTAATTTCCAGCATTTCTTTTTCTTGTTTCATGTATAATAGCTGTACAGATGTCTTTTAATTGCTGCGTTTTCAACATGTATAATAGCTGTACATAAACTTTGAATTCTGCTGATTTACGTTTCTGCACTTTTGTTCATGACTGATCAGTGTTATGCAGGTTTCTTAGGCGAGCCCGGGACAATTTTCTTTTCTTTTCTTTGTGCAACTAGTGGCATGTGTGATCATCTTGTCTAGGCTGCTGACCTTTATTTTTCTGCAATTTGATTTTCATTAGTATCATTTCTTTAACTTGCACTTTACTTTCTGCTCAGTAGTTATCAAGTTGTTCATCTATTGATGGTTCTTTTTCCATAATCCAATATCTTTATTGAGAGCCAAAATATCACTTAGTGCAGCTTGGTTTATTTTGCTTTAAGACTCACATTGCTGACCCGTTCATAATTGTTCTCACATGATTAAGAAAAGGTTAAAACAGTGTGATTTGTCTCACTTAGATTTCACATAGATTAGATTTTAACGAAGAGTTAAAATAGTGTAGAGTAGTGTAAAGTAGTTGTTCTTGCTTTTCATTGAGTTAATATAGATTTCATTTTCATTTTTATCAGCAGTAGAGATACTGGGCCGATGCCATTAGTCCTTTATTTTATTTTAAGCTTTGATTTTATTTCAGTTATTGTTCAAGTTTTCTTTTAGAATACTCTTTAAGTTTCAAGAAATCACTTAGAAATCATCACAATCACCCACATTCACTCGCTTTATTACATCTCCATCACATCACATTAGGAAAGATACAATCAAAAACAAACTAAAAAGATAAAAATGACAAAAGATTAAGAAAACAATTACCTAAGTACATATAGTACACCTCACTTCATCAGCTTACGAGCCCCGGGTTGACATTTAAAAGTTGCAATTTAGACATCACTAAATTGACCAAACAATATGGATGAACAACACTAATTGGAAGATGAGTGGCAGATATCTTATCACAAAGATGAATTGAATAGATGGGTGGATCACATCAAGTGAAGTGGTGACAGAAGAGTGAAAAAAATGTGTGGAATGATGGAGCAAATTTCCGTAGGTAGTAAGCAGTTTCTTGCATGCCCTCAAAGTTGTAAGCAGAATTCCAAAATTTTACGCGATTAGCCTTGTTAGGTAAACCTGACTCAGGATAGAGTCAAAGTTGACCAGGTTAAATAGTGATGGTTTTAGGGCACATGGTATTGTGCACCCATAGTATTATGCCTGTGGTATTATATGTAATGGAGCTTAAAAAGGCTAGAAGAACTTCATTGTAATGCAAGACCTGGAGGTGAGTGGTGAAGGCTCACTTGGTCAGATTGGCCAGGGTTTTGGCCAATGCTAATGAGATCTTATTAGGTTGGGTTTCTCCCCAGATTTGGGGTTTTCCCAGATAAACATTTGTGTTTATGTGTTTATGGTTATTGCTGGTTATTTTTATATTTATTCCTCTCAGTAATTATTTATGTTATGCAGTAAATTTCTTAACAACTAGTATCAGAGCCAGATATTGGCTTCAAAGGGATTCTTTGGTGCCAGGGGTTTATAGTACCTAATGAGATCAATGTAGCCTTTTTTACAGATCTGGGTCCGGAAAATAATGCTGGAACAATCGTACGCGGAAGAACCTCGAGGAGAGTGTGTGGAAGATAGTGCTGTAACTGCCAGGGATTGTAGTGCATTTGCGATATTTACTATTTTGGAACATGCTGATGAATTGTTCGGGATTCATGCGGCTATTTAAAGAAGGTCAGCAGAAGAAAATTGTTCATGCGGCTTCGAAAATTGTTCGTTCTCTACTATGTGAGGCCACCGGTGCTAGAATCTATGAGGTTCTCATCGGGCTCGCAGTTGGAGTGGTTTGATAGATGTTTTTGAGCACATCAAATTGAAAGAGGATGGATCAGAATCACAGCAGAAATAAACAAAACAAAAAAAAATTATGAAGTCAAAATTATTGCATGTAAATGGGCATACTACTGTAAGACCTGGTAAGGCATGTGTACCCCTCGGTGATCACCAGTAAATCCTGGGTTAGACCTAGGTGATAGGGGGGATGTCGGGTTAACAATACCCCGGGTAAAAACTCTGAGGGGGGTAAGAGCTAGAGTGAGTGAGATTGTCTCACTTAGCAGGTTTGGCTGGAGTTAGTCACGGAACCCCAAGTCAAGTTTAAGGGGGGAATTGTTAGGTAAACTTGACTCAGGATAGAGTCAAAGTTGACCAGGTTAAACAGTGATGGTTTTGGGGCACATGGTATTGTGCACCCATAGTATTATGCATGTGGTATTATATGTAATGGAGCTTAAAAAGGCTGGAAAAACTTCATTGTAATGCAAGACCTAGAGGTGAGCGGTGAAGGCTCACTTGGTCAGATTGGCCAAGGTTTTGGCCAATGCTAATGAGATCTTATTAGGTTGGGTTTGTCCCCAGATTTGGGGTTTTCCTGGATAAACATTTGTGTTTATGTGTTTATGGTTGTTGCTATTTATTTTAATATATATTCCTCTCAGTAATTATTTATGTTATGTAGTAAATTTCTTAAAAGCCTAACTAGGTGACACATAGCACGAGAAAACCACTTTTCTCACGTGCTATTGGGCGGATATTGGTTGTGGAAGAATCCGCGCAAGATTGTGCGATATTCATTGGATCAAGCTAGACAGATCAATGGTGGAGATTTGGAGTAGATAAAGTATTGAGACGACATGATAGCCATTGGATCAAGATAGACAGATCACCAATGGATATTTGGAGTGCATAAAGTATTGAGATGACGTGATAGTCATTGGATCAAGCTAGACAGATCGATGGTGGAGATTTGGAGCACATAAAGTCAAATGTTTAAATGAATATGAAGAAGCTATGTGACACGTGGTTGATGGTGGTTGGTCAAGGTTGTTGTGAAAAGAAATCTATGGGTATAATCCTTGCTAACCTGCTAACTGAAGAAAAAGGCACAAACAAAAGCAAACTAAAACACAACCAATCTACGCTACACTGTTGTAGTGGAAATGCAGCTACTTAAGCTAATGAATGATTAAACCATGAATCTATGCTAACATACATGTACAATAAAGAGGAGCCTATATGCTAGGGTTGGGACCTAAGCCAAGAGCTTCATCCCTCTGAGTCAACTCGGTGCTGGCTCAAAACAAAACTCATTCTTATTATCAAAACAATGGATTACATCAAAAACTATCACAAGTCTTGCAGCTCGAAAATAAGGTAGAGTTTACAATCAAAATTCTAAATCCTACTGAGGTCCTAGGCCTCTCTACTTATGCATGTGAAGTCTCCAACGAATTCCTTAAAGTTAGCGAGGCTCGGCTCCCAAACTCGAGATAAAATGGTGCTTTGACTTTCACTTGCTCAGTTGCCTTCTAGTCCTCATGATTCGGTTGTTTCCACTCCGAGTTGATGGAGGAATATTCAAATGGGGAGGTAGTTAATGTGGAGAATTTACCTCCTATAATTCCTCTCCCTTGTCCCATTCGAGTTTTGACCAAGATATTTGCCAAAATTCCTTGCTTTTATCCTTAAATCCTACATTAAATGCGCATTAGACCACAAAGCAAAATATCCAAATCTAACTCATCCCGTAAGAAAAATATAATAAAAAGTATGTAATAAGTTGTGAGAATAGTTGGTTTGACTAAGTTAGGAGGTCAATTAAGGCCCATATAATTACCCAATGATGAGGCTCATTATCACCCCCTACTAAAAGTGTTTCTCATCCTCTGAGCATCTAGTCAATGTCCATGTCCTTCATGGCTCTGGTAGCCTCTCTGACATCCCATCCCTCTATTGTGGTCTCTTCTTCTTGTTCATAGAAGCCTAATTTCCTTTATACTTATTTGCACTACCGCTTTTCCTCTTCTTATTTTCTCCCTTCTAGCATCTATAGGAGTATTGGTTGATTGTTTATACATAGGTGTCATGTTGAGTGCCTCTTCCAACCTTTGAGGGGAGTGATATTCTCTGATATTCAAGCAGTGTGGTAGTGTGTTCCATCTCCTTAAGCAGGCCTGTATACTATCATCGCCTAGCAACCTAAACATATCCTCAAAATCTAGAATTGCTTTCTCTTGGGCAACAAGATATTTGGGTGCCCGTTGAGGATCATTTACAATTAGATTATGGGTGCTGATTAGGGTCTTGGGATTTGATTGTTCAACTCTGATGAAAATAGGTTCATCTTTTTCTCTGGCCAATATTCTTTTCATCTCTGCAGCCCTTGAATCCTCATGGTTCATCCATGATGCCAAAGCCATTAATTGTAGATCTCCTAGCTCAGCATTAGGATCCCAAACATTCATGTTTGTGAGGGCCATGTTGTGCAAGTAAAACTCAACCATTTTGGCCCTATCCTCTAGTGTACTTTGATCACAAAGATCAACAAACTACCTGTAGTCCTGAAATGGCATGGTGCCCCTTTGTGCTAGTGTTTTAATCTGAAATTGTAGTCATTGTTCTCTAAGGTAAAGAGCATAGGATTTCACTGGCATCCTACACTGGATGGCCTCCAAGGAGAGGCTGGCCATACATGCTAGTTCGTTTTCCTTTTCCTGCAGCTTTCCTCTCAGCCATGCATTTTCCCTCTCAAGTTGATCTCTCATTATTGCTTCTCTATCCCTTGGTTTAGGGGAATCTTCAATCCCAATAGTGAATTTTCTTGATATTTGTGGCTTCCCTTGTTTGATTCTTGTGCTCTTTATTGTTTTGAAATATAGTGGGGTTGGCCTCCTCCCTTTCCCTTTTTGCTTGATTTGGGTGCTGAGAGAAGTGAGGGTGGTTTTTGCCTCCCTCTTAGGGGCCTTTGAAGACACCCTAGGGACTCCTCCTTCTGTTCTTACCCTTTTGTTTCAATGCCTTATTCCTCTTTGATTTTCTTATTTTATTCCTCTTATTGTTCTTTCTCATCTCCATCAATTTCTTCCTTTGTTTCCTCCTCTATTTCAGCATCATCCTCCTTCTCTTATGTTTCATCATATTCCTTTGTATTAGTTTCATCTTCACCCATCTCATCCCCACCTAGCTCTGTATCTTTTTCTTCTTGTTTTTCCTCCTCGTCACTGACAGAAGAACTAACATTGTAGGTGAGGGTTTTGCTGTCATCCTCTGCTGGTAAGTGTCTGAATACTGACCATGTTATAGGGATTCTGAGGTTTTGGAGGGCATCCTTAATGAGGATCGTAATCAACCCATAGTGAGCCAATTGTTGGGAGTTCCCTTTCTTTACTTTGTTGCTGGAGTATATGAGTGATTGCATCAAGAAATAGGGTATGTTGAGTCTTTGATGAATTGGTGTTTCTACCCCAAATCTTAATTCTTCAAGCATCCTAAAATGGTAGCCATAAACAACACTATATCTACCCACACATGAGACATATTTGATGATTTGGTAACCTACCTCACTCCATGGGTATGGCAGACTGTCCCTCCTTACTCGATTTCTATCCTCTATGGGGAACTGTGGTGACCCTACTAATGAGCTCTAGGGTGAGATCTATAGTGAACCCTCTAACTATAATAGTGGCATGGATTCTACTGTGTGGAGTGAGGGATTGAGCAAATTATTGAGTGACCTCATCATCATGCCCTGTGAATTTTTCGAAAAACCACATTCATTGGTGTCTCATAAAGATTTCAAGCACTTGGGGGTGTTGTTGTATCCTTACACTGTTTGTGGGTTCTCTCCTATTAAACCCTCCAGTCATCTTGCTTGTGAGGCTTAAGCAGTAAATGAGAGGTTTGACACAAGAATTTTAAATTTAGGAGAAAACAAAGTTTCCTATATATGTACTTCACCTCCCACGGTTGTTATATCTAGTAGCTTTTAGAGAATTTCTAGTTCATTTGCTTGTAAATGGGGATGGATTTTTAGATCCTACCTCTTTCAAATGGTGGCAGTGGACACTCTCATGATATTCCCTCTTGAACCCTTCTTTGCCTATCATGTAGACTGCCTTTGTGTATCCTTTAGACTGCTCTTGTAGATTGTTCCTATGCATGCTGTTGTAGAAATTCTCTTGCAGAACGATGGATCCTTGCTTCTAGTGGGTGGCCAGAGTTATAAGAGCGACTTGAGTGAGGGAGTTTCTAGGAGGTGGAATGCATGAATGCATGCAAATGATGTTTTGTTTTCCACTCCTTGTAATTAGCTCCCACCTCGTAGGTCCATAGTTAACCACTTCTTATCCTACTCCTCCTTTGTCTTTGAGTTGACTGTAGCTACGTGTTAGAGGACACCCGATTTTGTATGTGATGACTGAACGAAGGTGGCCAAGTTAATTGGCCACCTTTTCACTTATAAACTAACTACCTTGTAACCTTTACAAACTTTTGTCAAATTATGCATATGAGTGAGTTAGCGGGATACTTACATGTGGTCTCAATGCCATGCTACTTGTCGATGATTAGATGTGTTGCATTGTTTATTTGCTGCATGGTCATCCTTCTTCCTCCTCTGTTGTCTAGATCATCTTAGTGAAAACTTGTAGCTGATGATTGATATTCTGTGGGATAGGTTGCTATAGGACCTAACCAACCTACCATTCACCCTCGGATTACTTCCTGTAGGTTTCCAAGGTATCCTGTAGGAGTACAAGGGATCCTATAGAAAACACAGTCTTTACCTGAATTGAAGTAATGAAGTGAAAAAACAATGGAATTGATGGAGGAATGCATGGTAAGGAGTGGAGTAGATGAATATATGTGAGGCAGGGTTCCCTTTGGATATTCTATTTGCTCCTTGATTGTCTTTCTTGCCTACCTGCAAATAACAATTATGTCTTTTTTCTCTCTTTTTTTTTAAACACCTAGGCTGCCTTAGAGAGGTTTTCACCCTAGATGTTTTCCCTCGGCACCTCAAGGAAGGTTTTCACCTAGGGATCTTCTTATTCTATTTTCATTTTTTTTTCATCATTGGGCCACCTCACGAGGTTTTCAACCCAAAGATGGGACTCAAGTGCCTCATGGAGGTTTTCACCTGAATCCTTATTCTTTTTTTCTTTTTTTCTTTTTTCAGTGACCAAATGAGGGAGGAGTTGGAACTTGCTCCACCATCATCACTATCTTATTGATATTGTCAATGAACTATTGTTTTGATAAAGGCCTCTTGTACATTTTCAATCGGTGTCCATTAACAAGCAATGGAATGGCTTCTTCATCTATAGTCCTGTTTTGTGCTGAACCATTATCATAACATCTTTCCACCACATAAGGTCTGAGCCATCTTGTCCTTAGCTTGCCCTTGAAGTCTTTATACCTAAAATCATATTACAATGCCCAATCCCTCTTGAAATTTCTTCTCCTTAATATGTCTATCATGCCAGATCTTCCTCTGAAGCTGAACAATCTCTGTATGTAGGAGGGCCTACATTTTGAATTCATCCAAGCCATTCAAATGGAACAATCTTTATTTTTGTGCATGAATGAGATCCAAATCTAGTTGGGCTTCCATCCTCAATGTTTTATATTCAAACTCAATGGATAGAAAAGCCTTTTTCCCATAGACTAGCTCATAGGGTGTAAAGCTAGTGGCGGTCTTACATATTGTATTATAGGCCCAGGTGGCCTCAACTAGCCTCTCTACCCAATCCTTCCTGCTGTTTCTCACTACCTTGGTTAAAATGCTCTCCAATGCCCAGTTGATCACCTCCACTTGCCCATTAGCTTGTGGATTATAAGGAGTGGAGGTCCTATGCTTGATTTTTTGATTGTTGAGAAGTTATTCAATCATGTTGGAGGTAAATTGGCTACCTTGGTCTGTGACTAGCTCTCTAGGGTACCCAAATTTATAGAATATATTCTCCCTTAGGAACTCAGCCACCTTCTCTTCCGTTTCTCCCTTAATTGCCTTGGTTTCATCCCACTTAGTCAGATAATCAATGCACACAATAATATACTATTTTTGCTTTGAAGGAAGGTTGATAGGCCCAGTGAAGTCCATGCCCCACTTTTCAAATGGCTCTAAAGTCACTTCAGGTTGTAGGGGCATTTCATCTCTTAGAGCAGTATTTCCCATCCTCTGGCACCGATCACACTAACTAATGTACTTCTTCACATCCTGATGAAGAGTGGGCCAATAATAGCCTTCTTGTAACACTTTGAATGCTGTCCTCTTTGCTGCAAAGGGACCTCCACAAGGCCCATCATGACAGGTCAGAAGGATGTCAAAAAATTCCTCTTCCCTTACACACCTTCTCAATATTTGATCTGGGCCAAGTTTGAAAAGATTTCCCCCAATCCAGGTGAACACTTTTCCTGACTATCTTTCTCTTTTCTTTGGAGGACAAGTTTGGCGGGAACTGTGCTGATACCAAATAGTTTGTTATATCAGCGAAACATTGGGAGAGAACTAAAATAGCAAACAAATGCTCATCCGGTAACTGGTCATCCACCATTCCTTCTTCACCTGCAGGCAGATTCATCCTAGATAGAAAGTTTGCAACAACATTTTCTTACCAGGCTTATCAACAATACTTAGATCAAACTACTATAATAAAAGAAACTATCTTATAATTCTAGCATTCACATCTAGTTTGTTCATTAGATATTTGACTGCAGCATGTTCAGTATGAATAAATGTTTGGTTGCTTGTAATGCAATGCATAAATTTGTTTAATGAATGCACAATAGCTAGGAGTTCCTTTTCGATCATGGTATAATTTAGCTCAGCCTTTGAGAGGTTCTTACTGATAAAATAGATGGCATAGGGCAATTTCTCCTCTAACTGACCTAATGCTACTCCTATGGCTTTGTGTGAGGCATCAGCATGAATATGAAATGGGAGGTCCCAGTTTGGGCCTCGAAGAATTGGTGCAGTGGTTAACTTACCCTTTAGAATGTCTAAGGCCTCTTGACAGCGTTTTGACCATATAAACTCAAAATATTTGGCCAACAACCCAAATAATGGAGAGGCCAACTTGCTAAAGTCCTTTATGAACCTTTGGTAGTATCCAACTAACCCTAAGAAACTCCTGACATCCCTCTGTTTTTTAGGAGGTGGGACCCTTCGGATGATTGCTATTTGGTTTGGGTCCACCTACAGTCGTTGCTAAGATATTGAATGGCCTAGCATGGTCGCTTCAGTAATTAAGAATTCACATTTTTCTGGACTAAGAGACAAGTTCATTTCAATCCATTTGTGCAATACTTTGCCTAGGTTAGTCAAGGCTTCTTGAAAATCATTGCCATAAGGTGTAAAATCATCCATATGGATTTCCACTACATCATGTACTAATTTGGAAAAAATACTCAAGATTTCTCTCTGGAAAGTGGCAGGAGCATTGCATAGGCCAAAAAGAAGGACCTAATCCTTCTTTGTGGCTTTTTTCAACTCCCCGTAATCTACAGAAATTCTCCACTTACCATTTTTCATGGGAACTAACACTAAAGGAGAGATCAACTGATTGTCAGAGATAGGGAAAATGAATACTTCATCTAGCAATTTTTACAGTGCTTCTTTGACTATATATTTAAGAGTTGGATTCATCCTCCTTTGTGGTTGCCAGACTGGCTTGCAACCTTCTTTGATGTATATGTGGTGAGTACACACTAAGGGGTGTACTCCCTCCATTTCATTGTAATTCCAAGCGAAGGCTTCTAGGTTTTCTCTCAACATGTTGCATAGCTTTTCCTCTTCGAGAGCAGAAAGAGATGGGTTGATTTTCAAAGTTTTCTCTGGGCCAAATACTATGGTTTTGACATGAAGTGTGTTGGAATTGGCCAAGCATAAGTCAATTGGATGATTGTTCTAGATTTACCTTACTTCTTCCTCTAATGGTAATGAACTATGAGTTGGACTTTGGAGCACGTGCTCAATTAAGTCATCCTCATCTTGTTGTCCTCCTCCTATGGTTGCTTCCAAAGCATAAAGTTTGGCTAAATAAACCTCATTTTCTTTCTCCTCCTCCAACCATAAATGTAAATTATGCTCTAGAGAGGGTTGAGTAGGAGGGTATAAGACTAACTGTTTGGACATATGCCCATTTTTGATGGTCATATTCCTAGCTCCACAGCTAATGTAAGCATTAGCTGTGGCCAACCATGGCCTCCCAAGGATGAGAGCGTAACCAGTAAGCTTAGCCTTATTCTGGAGAACTATAAAATCTGCAGGGTACTCCTAGGAGTCAATGGAGACCATCACATCCTCCACAATTCCCTTAGGGGTGACTACGGAATGGTCTGCAAGTTGCAGAACAATTGTGGTCTTCCTCAATGACCCTTGGAGATTGAGCTTCAGCATGGCGTCCTTGGTCATCAAATTAACGGCAGCCCCAAGATCAATCAATGTGTGTGGGACAATGGTGCCATTGATGTGCACATCTACAACAGGGCTTCCAGGGTCAAAATATTTTTGACATATTACCTGCCCCAACATTAAGTCAAATAGCTTCCTAATGACATTAATGGTAGGGGCATCCCTTTTTCTTCTTCCTGGATGCTTGAAGCACTTCTTAATGAACTTATTGTAAATGGGAACATCTTTTATTGCCTGGAGAAGGGGTATCTTTACACATAGATTTTTCAATTCTCCCAGAAGTTCAATTTCTTCTGGGGTAGGATGGAGTGGTCGGGCTAATCTCTCAAGAAAGGGTGGATTTGCTTTAATGTTGCTTTCCTCTCTTTCTTCCACAACCTCCCGAGGTGGAGAGGGAGGTTGGTTATCCAAGAGAATTCTCCCTGATCATAGGTTGATCTCCTGGATTTCTATAGCATAAGTTGGGTATGATGTCTCTCCACTATTTACTTGTTGAGCCTGCCTATTGTTCGGGTTCAGATTTGGATGGGTAGGCCTCTAGGGTTGCTTGGGTGGAGCAGAGTGTAGGAGTTGTGGTTGGGTAGGTGGTGGAGGCAATAGAGCTGGAGCATTGTTGTATTGGGGCCTACACCCATGGAGTGGGGTATTCCATTGAGGTTGTGGTGGTATGTAAGGTTGAAATGACTAACTGGCTGGCTGAGAATGATACTAAGATGCATAGAACCAAGGAGGGGATGTAGACTAGGAAGGATAAGCAGGGGGTCCCCAAGAAGGTATAACTGTGGTTTGGTTGGGGTTTTAATATGCATGGGATGACCCTTGCATACCCTACTGGTATGGTCTAGGCTTAGAAGGTCTCCTCTAGTTGATGTAGAAAATCTGTTTAGTGACCCCTTCAACTCCTTGATATGCAGCTTTGAGTCCGGGTAAAGACGGGAACTTGTCTGCCTCTTGGTGCATCCAGGACAAAAGATGGCCAAGGCTCTCTCTACTTCCTCTTTCTTCCTTTTGATGTTCATGGTGTCTAATTGCAAGGCAATGGTTTGGAACATCTGACTTTTGAAATCTTCTAGCATATTTCGAATTTCACTCTTTATGGATGAGTTGAAAGATGATGTACTGGCCATAGGTTGACTACTCCTACCCCTTTTCCTAGCTTCCCTAGAATCATTTCTAAAGACAATCTTGATATCCTCATAGGGTAATGAGTAGATATCTCCTCCTACTAACAAATGTAAGGTATCCAAAAGATCTTCTCTTACTCCTCTGAGAAGGACCAGCTTTAGTAACTTGGGGTCAAGTGTGAAACTGGCCCTTTTCTAGTTGAGCTGGAATCTTTCTTCATAGTCTTCTAAGGATTCACCCTGGCCCATGGTCATCCTGCAAATCTCTTCTTTAGTATCCTTTGACCTATAGTAGTCCCTATATTTGTTGTTAAAAGCCTATTGTATCTGAGCCCAATTTGTGATGCTATCTCCAGGTAAACCCATGAACCAGCGCAATGTTGCATCCTTGAGGGTAGATGGAAACAATTTTAACCTTTTCTCATCATATTTATAGTCATAGGTTCGACATATAACACCAAACTCAAATAGGAAAGTGTTAGGGTCCTCTGTGGTCAGGCCATGGAAATGAGGTAGGGCAGAGGGGCTCATATTCTTCATCTTAGTGTCCCCATTGGTTTCCCTGATGGGGAAGGCACCCTCAACTCTCTCTCTATTCCCTCTGTCATTTCGATTTTCAGCCTTTGGTTTAGAAGGAATGGGTTCCTATTCTTATTCTTCCACTGTAGATTCTTCAAATATGTCAGGTTTCTCATCTAAGGGTTCCTACAGTTCAAAGCCACCGAAGAAGAGAGAAGGTTGGCTGTTGGATGCAGTGGGGGTATTTGGCAAGAATTTTCCTAAATTGTCCCTGCTCCTATGAGGCATGAAAGCAAATGTTTTTGGGTTTGTTTTTGGAAGATTTTTGTAGCAAGAAAGTACTTTGCAGAAATGAAATTGTTGATTGAATGAAAACTACTAATAGAAAGAAACTACTTGCTGAATTGAAATTCTATTTGCAGAATGGAAAGGAAAGCAGAAAATGAAAACTAAAATAAAGGAAGCTGCTAGATTACTTTTGAAAAAATAAACTAATGGAAGAAATTTGAAGGCTAGAAATAGAAGAAAAGAAAGTAGTAATCACATTCTACTTTGACACCTCCTCGGCAACGGCGCCAAAAAGTGATAAGCACCAGTATTGCAGCAAGGATGCTGCAACAACTGGGATACCAACTTTACTTATCAGCATGAGGTTCATACAAACTTGGAGGTGACAGTGCTATATGCACAAGTAGAAGTCAAGGTCCTACTTGTTGTCACTGTTCATCTGGCGAGAGACCCCATGGGTTCCAAGCCAGACTTCTATAGAGTCAGAAGAAGCTTGATTCTTTGATGGAAGAAGATAAAATCTATTCTAAGAGAGCTACCCTACTGTAGTACTAAATAAAACAACATGTAATCCTAAATCACATCATATCCTAATTAACCATTTAAACAAATAAACTAAGCAGAATTGCTAAATCAACACTAACCTAATGCTGCTATCTAAGTTACAGAAGTAAAGAGAATCAAACCAAACTAATGTGTAAGGGAGTAAACTAAAATAAGTCTGTTTTCACGTTTTTGGTGTTTGGTAAAATCAAGAATCCAAGGAGTCAAGCGGAAGAGCAAGAGAAGATCGAAATTATTTAAAGGAGGATGTAATGAAGAATCAGTGCACGGGAACTGTTGGATCGATCAACGAACAACAAAAATGGAAGATGAGCGGCAGAGATCTTATCGCAGGAGATTACGTGAATAGGTGGACGAACAGGGCTAACGGGAGATGAATGGCAGAGATCTTGTTGTGAGAGGTTAAGCCAATAGATGGACGAATAGGAATAATAGGAATATGAATGGCAGAGATCATATCGCAAGAATTTAAGTGAAGAGATGGACGAACATGTCTAATTGGAAGATGAATGACGAAGATCTTATCGCAAGAGGTTAAGTCAATAGATGGACGAACATGACTAATGGGAGATGAATGGCAGAGACCTTATCGTGGGAGGATAAGTCAAGATATGGATGAACAAGACTAATCGGAAGATGAGCTATCGAGATCTTATCACGGATATGAAGTGAATAGATGGATGGATCACATCAAGTCACGTGGCGACAAAAGGGTAAAAAAATGTGCGGAATGATGGAGTGGGTTTCCATAGGTAGTAAGTAGTTTCTCTCTCGCCCTCAAAGCTGTAAGCGAAATTCCAAAATTTTACGTGATTAGCCTAACTAGGTGACACGTAGCACGAGAAAACCACTTTTCTCGCGTCCTCTCAGGCGGATTTGGTCGTGCAAGAATCTGCGTGAGATTACGCAATAGCCATTCGATCAAGCTAGACTGATTGGTGGTGGAGATTTGGAGTGCATAAACTATTGAGATGACACAATAGTCATTAGATCAAGCTATACAGATTGACGATGGAGATTTGGAGTGCATAAAGTATTGAGATGACGTGATAGCCGTTGCATAAAGCTAGATAGATCGACGATGGAGATTTGGAGCATAAAGTCAAATGATGAAATGAATACGAACAAGATATGCAACACGTGGTTGACGGTGGTTGGTCAGGGTTGTTGTGAAAGGAAATCTATGGGTATAATCCTTGCTAATCTACTAACTGAATAAAAAGGCACAAATAGAAGCAAACTAAAACACAACCAATCTACGCTACACTGCTATAATGGAAACGCAACCACTTAAGAAAATGAACGATTAAACCATGAATCTATGCTAACATACATGTACAATAAAGAGGAGCCTTCACTGCTAGGGTTGAGCCCTAACCCAAGATCTTTAGCCCTCTGAGTTAACTTAGTTTTGGCTTGAAACAAAACTGATTCTTATTATCAAAACAATGGATTAGATCAAAAACTGTCACAAGTCTTGCAACTCGAAAATAAAGTAGAGTTTTACAATAAAAAGTTTGAATACTACTGAGGTCCTATGCCTCTCTACTTATGCATCTGAAGTCTCAAATGACTTCCTTAAAATTATGGAGGCTCGGCTCCCAAACTCAAGATAAACTGGTGCTTTGATTTTCACTTGCTCGGTTGCCTTCTAGTCCTCATGATTTGGTTGTTTGCACTCCGAGCTAATGGAGGAATATTCGAATGGTGGGGGGGGGGGGGGGGGTAGTTAATAAGGATGATTTACCTCCTATAATTCCTCTACCTTGTCCCATTCGAGTTTTGACCAAGATATTTTCCAAAATTCCTTGCTTTTGTCCTTAAATCCTGCATTAAATGCATATTATACCACAAAGCAAAATATCCAACTCTAACTCATCTCATAAGAAAAATATAATGAAAAGTATGCACTAAGTTGTGAGAATAGATGGTTTGACCAAGCTAAGAGGTGAATTAAGGCCCATATAATTACCCAATGATGAGGCTCACCAATTAATGTCTAGGGGGTATATGGGTTAGAGGTTAATGACTTAGTGGTTAAGGGCATCAGGGTTTAAGTGTTAAGCAACAAAGGCTTAGGGGCCACATGGTTTAGGGTTTAAGTGCTTAAGGGTTATGGGTTTATGGTATAGGGGTTGAGGGTTAAGTGTCAAGGTTTAAGAGGATAAGGGGTTAAGGGTTAAGTGTCAAGGTTTAAGAGGATAAGGGGTTAAGGGTTAAGTATCAAGGTTTAAGAGGATAAGGGGTTAAGGCTTAGGAGGTTTAGGGATTCTAATTTAGGGGTTAGGTCTTAGGGGCTTCAGGAATTCTAATTTATGGGCTAGGGGTTAAGGTGTTAGTGGCTTAAGGATTAAGAGATCAAGGGGTTAATGGGTTATGAGTTATCAGTGTAGCGCTTAAGGCCCCTTAAGGCCCCTTCTCATTCTGTAATGCTAGGATTATAGATCTCAGTAAACCATGCTCGAACCTCTAACTTCTACCCATTCATGCTACTCTTATGTCACCTTTCCCCATTAAATATAGGAAAATATCCCCTACCCCTAAAATTCACGAGAATTTTACATTTGGAGGCAATCATTTAATAATCGCCTCTAAAGGTCTAATTCTCGTAACTTTTGTGGGGGTGGGATGGGTTGTCTAACATTGCCTCCAAAAATTACATTATCATGAATTTTAAGGGTTCTCTAGGGAATCAAAGTGAGGGATTAGCGGTTAAGGGATCAATGGGTTAATGGGTTATGAGTTATGAGAGTATCGGTTAATGGATTATGCCTTGGGGGTTAAGGGGATAGGAACGTAGTGGTTGCGGGTTAGTGGCTTATGGGTTGGGAGAATGGGGCCCCTAATCCCCTTATTACAACTATTGGGGGTTCCCCTATCAATTTCTCTCGTTTCCTTTCCTCTAATCCCCCTAGACCCTATGCCATGAGATCCTAAGGCCCCTTCTCATTCTCTAATGCTAGGATTATATATCTAACTAAACCATGCTAGGACCTCTCACTTATACCCATTCATGCTACACATATGTCCCCTTACCCCAATCAATACACCAAAATATCCTAATCCTGTAAAATTCTTGAGAATTGAAAATTTGGAGGCAGTCATTTAACAACCACCTCTAAAAGTTCAACTCTAATAATGTTTTTATCTTTTTTGGGGTGTTGGTGTCCAAAATCGCCTCCATAAGTTACATTGTTGTGACTTTTAAGGATGGTTTTCAAACAATATCCCCTTAAAAGTCATAAGAATTTAACTTTTGGAGGTGGTTTGGACACCCTCCCTCCCGCAAAACAATGTCATGTGAAATAAACGTTTACAGGGGATTATTAAATGACCGCCTCAAAATGTTCAATTCTCATGACATTTTTTTGGTGGGAGAGTTTCAAAAAATGCGTTCAAAAGTTAAAATCTCGTGAATTTTAGGGGGATTTTAAAAAACCCGTGATGAAAAATGTAATTTGGAGTAGTCATTTAATCCCCCCTCCCACCCCCCTCCCCCCCCAAACAAAAGTCATGAGAAAACACTTTTAGAGGTGGTTGTTTGAAAACCCCTGCAAGAAAAAAAAAGTTAATTTTTCATGACTCTTGGGAGGGGTTAAGAACCACCATGAAAAATATATTTAGGGGAAGTCATTTAAATGACCCCCCCAGGAAAAATAAAATTCATGAGAAAACACTTTTAGATGTAGTTGTTAGAAACCGCCCCGCCCCACTAAAGTTCAATTTTCATGGCTTTCCGATGTGGATTTCAAAAAACCACCATGAAAATATATATTTAGGGGAAATAACTTAAAAACTCACTACAAAAGTCATGAGAAAACATTTTTAGAGGAGGCTGTTAGAAAACCCCACAAAAAAGTTCAAATTTTCATGACTTTCTAGGGGGTTTTCAAAAATTGCCCCTAAATCGCTAAAAACACATTAGAGGTGGTTTTGGCAAGATCACCATTTTATGCTTCTCTTAGATACTCTTAGTTACTCTGGATCACTTCTTGGTTACTCGAGGAGAATTCAAGCATTCTCTTTAACATTGAGGCATTCTCACTTGGACTTCGAGAGAGAAAGCACTTGGATACAAGTAAGAAAGAGAGTAAAGGAATTCATGGGCAACAAAAAAGAAGGTTGTAAAAGAAGATATTGTTGGGTGTGGAGCTTGATTATCTTCTGTATCAAAGGTCTCAGCTGGATATACCCTAGGAAGATTGTACACCCCTCCACGTGGGCGGGTGCGGGGGGAACTTGTAGAAGTTCTGTTTAGTTTATGGTTTTTTGCCCTAGAAGGCAACCCCTCACTATATATGAGGGAATTGTATTGCATCTATGTATCTTTATATTCTGAGTGAGGAAGAGAGAGGAGATTAAGAGCAAAGAGGGTGTTACAGTGGATCTGTTGTAGGTTGTATCTCTTCAGTTTGCTCGATAATATAAAAGGAAGGACTGGTTGTTTCTCCTTGGACGTAGCCCAAACTAGGTGAACCACATATATCTCTATCTCTCTTGTTTTATGCGTTTTCAATGTTTATATTTCTGCAATATTTTATGTGTTCCATTGCTCTGTAATATATAATTTTCTAACAACTGGTATCAGATCCGAAGGTCTATTTTTCTGATAAACTCGCAAGAGAGAAGGGTTCCTGGTTCGAGTGGGAGCAATGGCAGAAGATGGTAGGTTTAGGGTCGAAAAATTCAACGGCCAAAACAACCAGCTGTGGAAGATGCAGATGGAAGATTATCTGTATTAGAGAGATTTGTACCTACCATTGAGTGGAAAGACAAAGAAGCCAATGAGTATGATAGACACTGAATGGAAAATTCTCGACAGAAAGGCACTTGGAACAATACGGTTGTGCCTAGCAGTGTCGGTAGCATTTAATATTTCAAAGGAAATGACAACAGAGGATTTAATGTTGACATTGGCCAAACTATATGAAAAACCCTCAGCCTCAAATAAGGTATTTCTTATGAAGAATTTATTTAATATGAAGATGTCAGAAGGTGGATCCGTTGCAGACCATTTAAATGATTTTAATACAGTTACAAGTCAGTTTATGTAGGGGTAAATTTTGATGATGAATTTAGGGATCTGTTATTTCTGTGCTCATTGCCAAAAAGTTGGAACGGTTTAGTTATGGCCATTAGTAATTCTTTCTCTGGATCTAGTACTTTAAAGTTTGATGATGTTGTCGGTGCAATCCTTAGTGAGGAAATGCGATGGAAAAGCTCCGATGAGACATCAGGTAATGCTTTGACTGCAGAGACTAGGGGAAGAAAAATTGAAAGAGGAAAGAGCCCAGGATATCGCAGTAAGTCAAGAAAAGGCAGATCCATGTCCTGATCGAGGATAGTGTGCTGGAAATGTGGGAAGAAAGGACACCTAAAGAAAGACTACAAGTCTCGGAAGGGAGAAGAAGGAGACACGTAGTAAGAAACTAATCATAAAGCGAATGTAACAGGTGATGTGTTGCAAGATGCTTTGATTGTTTCTTTAGAAAATATTATTGATGCCTGGGTGGTAGATTCAGGGGCCTTATTCCATGCCACACCTGATAAGAAACATTTTTATGATTATGTTCAAGGAGATTTTGGATAGGTTCGATTTGGTGATGATAAACCCTATAAAATCATTGGAATGGGTATAGTTTTCATAAAACAACAGAATGGAAATCAATGGCTATTGAAGGAAGTAAGGCATGTTCCAGATCTGAAGAAAAATATGATTTCAACAGGGCAGTTGGGAGGTGAAGGTTGTGTAACTACTTTCACAAATAAAACCTGTAAGGTCACTAAAGGATCCCTGGTAATAGCGAAAGGAGGAAAGGTTAGTACATTGTATTTATGCAATGGTATTTCTAATTTTGTTAATGCTTTAACCTTTACAGGAGAAGATAGGACATTGTGGCATCATAGGCTCGGGCACATGAGTGAGAAGGGGATGTAGATTCTTCACTCAAGAAATTTGTTGCTAGGTTTGAAGCATGTTGATTTAAAATTTTGTGAGAATTGTGTTTATGGAAAACAAAAGAGATTCAGATTCCTTAGAGTTGGGAAAGAAAAGAAGAACTAAAAATTAAAGCTTGTGCATACAAATGTATGGGGACCTGCTCAGGTATCATGTATTGGTGGCTCTCATTATTATGTTACTTTTATTGATGATGCAACTAGAAAAACCTAGATTTATTGTATTCGAAATAAATCTGATGTATTTGATACTTTTAAGAAATGGAAAGCTTTGGTTGAAAATGAGACAGGAAAAAGGTTGAAGTGTCTCATATAAGATAATGGAGGTGAATATTGTAGCAAAGAGTTTGAGAGGTACTATTCAGAGAATGGAATTCGTGGAGAGAAGATAGTTCCAGGAACACCACAAGAAAATGGCATTTAAGAAAGGATGAATATGACAATCATGGAGCGTGCAAGGTGCATGAGATTGCATGCAGGATTGCCTTTACAATTTTGTGTAGATGTTGTAGATACTATTGTTTATCTAATAAACAGAGGGCCTTCAAGTTCTTTGGATGGTGGTATTTCAGAGGAGGCATGGATAGGTAAAAAGGTAAACTACTCTGTTTTAAAAACTTTTGGTTATGAAGCCTTTGTCCACATTAACAAAGAAAATAGAACAAAGCTTGAGGCAAAATCAAAGAAATGTACCTTTATTGGATATGGTGTTAACGAGTTTGGTTATCGCTTTTATGATTATGAAAAACATAAAATCATTAGGAGCAGAGATGTCATATTCAATGAAAAGGTTTTGTATAAAGATCAGCTGCAGGAAAATAAATAGGAAAAAGAAAATAGAGAATACATAGTGCTTGACGATATCATAGGAAAAGTGATGGTGCTTGAAAATCATAATGATCAACAACCAGAACAACAACCACAATAGTAACAAGCACTTCAAATACCTGAAAGTGGTGTTAGAAGATCTACCAGGATAAGTAGACGCCGTGAACGATACTCTCCTTCATTATATTATGTATTGCTGACTGATTCTGGTGAACCAGAATGTTACGAAGAAGCAGTGTAGGTAGAAACCAGGAAGAAGTGGGAGCAAGCCATGAAAGAAGAGATGGACTCCTTAGCACATAACCAGACTTGGGACTTAGTTAGGTTTCCTATAGGTAAAACGACATTGCAGAATAAATGGGTTTACAAGTTGAAGGAAGAAGATGGAGGTAGAAAAAGGTATAAAGTTAGACTTGTGGTGAAAGGGTTTGCACAAAAAAAGGGTATAGACTTTGATGACATATTTTCTCCTGTTGTGAAAATGACTTCAATCAAAACTATTCTAAGTCTAGTAGCAGCTGACGGTTTGCATCTTGAGCAGTTAGATGTAAAGACAACCTTTCTCCATAGGGATTTGGAGGAAGAGATATATATGCAGCAACCACAAGGATATGAGGTAAAAGGGAAGGAGAAACTAGTGTGCAGGTTGAAGAAGTGCTTGTATGGCTTAAAATAGTCTCCAAGGCAGTGTTATCTAAAATTTGACAGGTTTATGTCTGAACAAGGTTATACTAGGTGTCACTCTGATCATTGTGTTTATCTCAAAAGGCAAAATGATGGTAGCTATATTATATTGTTATTATATGTAGGTGACATGCTTGTTACAGGTTCTAACATGCAGGAAATAAATGTGCTCAAAAGGAAATTGGAAAACTCATTTACAATGAAGGATTTGGGTGCTGCAAAACAAATCCTTGGTATGAGAATAACTAGAGATAGGAAGAATCACAAATTAACATTGTCTCAAAGTGAGTACATAGAAAAGGTGTTGAGAAGGTTTAATATGCAAAATGCAAAACCAGTTAGTATACCTTTGGCTAGCCATTTCAAATTAAGTAAGGAGGCGTATCCCAAGACTCAGGAAGAAATGGCTCATATGTCTAAAGTTCCATATGCATCAGCAATTGGAAGCTTAATGTATGCAATGGTCTCCACAAGGCCTGATATTGCACATGCAGTGGGAGTTTTAAGTAGGTACATGAACAATCCAAGAAAAGAACATTAGATGGTGGTGAAGTGGATTCTTAGGATTTGAGAGGTACCACAAATCAAGCATTATGCTTTGGTGGTTCAGACATTGCTCTACAGGGATATGTTGATGCAGATATGGCAGGTGACAGAGATAATAGGAGGAGCACTACCGGATATGTATTTACTGTAAGTGGAACAACTATTAGTTAGGTTTCAAAAATCCAAAGTGTTGTTGCACTTTCAGCAACAGAAGCAGAGTATGTTGCTGCTATAGAGGCTAGTAAAGAAATGATTTGGTTACAAAGGTTTTTGGATGAATTGGGTAAGAAGCAGGAGTTGGGCAGGTTATACAGTGACAAATAGAGTGCCATACATCTTGCAAAGAACTTTGCATTTCATTCCAAGACTAAGCATATACAACTCAAGTACCATTTCATACGGTCAGCATTGGAAGATGGACAGTTGAAGCTAGAAAAGATACACACTAGCCAGAATCCTGCAAATATGTTAGCAAAAGTTGTAACCAGGGAGAAACTGAGAAACTATTCAGTTTCAATTGGTCTTCAAGTATGATGAAGAAGATGAGAAACAACTAGGTCCAAAGTGGAGTCATTATCTAGCAAATGAAGCAGCAATGGAGTTGCTATAATCAGTCTCCAAGTAGGAGATTGTTGGGTGTGGAGCCTGATTATCTTCTGTATTCAAAGGTCTCAGCTGGATGTATACCACAGGAAGATTATGCACCCCTCCATGCGGGAGGGTGCAGGGGGGACTTGTAATTTCTAGTCAATCTGGGTCGTTCATTAGGTGGATGATCTGATGGTAGAAGTTATGTTTAGTTTAGGATTTTTTGCCCTAGAAGGAAACCCCTCACTATACATGAAGGAATTGTATTGCGTCTATGTATCTCTATATTCTGAGTGAGGAAGTGAGAGGAGATTGAGAGTGAAGAGGGTGTTACAGCAAATCTACTATAGGTTGTATCTCTTCAGTTTGCTGGATAATATAAAAGGAAGCACTGGTTTTTTCTCCGTGGAGGTAGCCCAAACTGGGTGAACCACGTATATCTGTGTCTCTCTTGTTTTATGCGTTTTCTGTGTTTATATTTCTGCAATATTTTATGTGTTCCATTGCTCTGTAATATATAATTTTTTAACAGATATAGCATGAGAACATTGCAAGTAAAACATTGCATGTGTGATTTCCTTGTTGATATTTGAATGCATGGTACATGCATTTTGTTATTTGGTTTCTTTTCTATCATTGGAACGAGATTTGCCTCGATTGAAAGTGTTTTCAACGTTTCCTTGCAATTTCCTAGATATATATGATGTAGTGAGTTCCCTGTTTTGGTTAAGCTTTGGATGAATGGTATATTTTGGATCTTGGTTGAGGTGGTCTCATGAAAATTTCCAAGGGATGAGGGTGGAGATGGTGTTTCTGTTAGAACTTTTGATGGATGGGTGGAGATAGGAAAACTACTTTAGGTATGGTGAAGAAAGTCAGAGGCATCCAAGCTTGTGTTGGTGTTAGTAATTTTTGGGCTAGTTTAGGTGAAATCACTGTGGTTGAAGGTAGAGGTGGTTTAGCCTCTAGATTCCCTGGTTAGTTTTGTTTTGATTTATCCCATGTGATCCCACATTCATGCTTGGAATATAGCACAGGGATGATTGGCCGAAAGAAATATTTGCTTCAGACCAATATATGGATGGGTGGTACATTTAAGTCCATGAATTAGTTGACTTTATGCATATGTTATTGTGTGTTATTTCTCATTGAGATCAATGAGCACATGTATTAGTTATTGTGTTGATTATATGACTAGTTTGCCTTGAATTCATTAAGGTTAAATGTTCGTTATAAGCATGGTATAATGTGGTCTTTTTATGGACCCATTTTATGGCTCAATAAATTATGGAATGGTTATGTGAATGCATGGGCTAACTAGTGTTTGATGTAGCTAGCTTGAGAGGGCATTGAGCCTTCTTGATGATTATCTGATGAAGCTAAAGAAACAATGAATAGATATGCATTCATGACTTGTAGTTACTATGTTTACCATGTGTTTGACGAAATGTTTATCATGTGTTTGGCAAGTTTGGGCAAGATCTTAGCCTTAGTATCTATTATACAAACTTATCATCATCATAGACTAGATTCTTCACAGTTCTGGGTTGTTCTGGGTAGTTGGTCTGTAGCTAGCCCTGAAAATTTGGAATAGGGCTTCTCGTTGCAGTTTCTAGCCATACGTTGCTCTTCATTCCATGAATAACCCCATATAAATGTGATCATGTAATTAGAGGGATTATTTTTCTCATTTCTTTTTAAAATAAGAGCAATTAAGCCCCCCTTAAAAGTCATAAGAATATAATTTTGGAGGTGGTTTGGACACCCTTCACCCCCCCAAAAAAAGTCATGAGACTTAAACTTTTACAGGTAGTTGTTAAATGATTGCCTCAAAATGTTCAATTTTCATGACCTTTTTTTGGGGGGAGGGTTTCAAAAAATGCCCTCAAAAGTTAAATTCTCATAAATTTTAGGGGGATTTAAAAAAAAAACACTATGAAAAATGTAATTTGGAGCAATCATCTAATCCCCCGCCAAGCAAAAGTCATGAGAAAACAGTTTTAGAGGCGATTGTTAGAAAACCCTTGCAAGAAAAAAAAATTAATTTTTCATGACTTTCCGGAGGGGTTAAAAACCACCATGAAAAATATAATTAGGGGAAGTCATTTAAACCACCCCGAACGAAAAATAAAATTCATGAGAAAACACTTTTATATGTAGTTGTTAGAAACCCCCTGTGCCCCACTAAAGTTCAATTTTCATGGCTTTCTGGCATGGGTTTCAAAAAGCCACCGGGAAAATATATTTAGGGGAAATAACTTAAAAACTCACTCCAAAAGTCATGAGAACATTTTTAGAGGAGGTTGCTAAAAAACCCACAAAAAAGTTCAAATTTTCATGACTTTCTAGGGGGTTTTCAAAAATCGCCCCTAAATCCCTAAAAACACTTTTAGAGGCAGTTTTGCCAAGATCAATATTCTATGCTTCTCTTAGCTACTCTTAGTTACTCTGGATCATTGCTTGGTAACCTGAGGAGCATTCAAGCATTCTCCTTGACTTTCAAGCATTCTCACTTGGACTTGGAGAGAGAAAGCACTTGGACATAAGTAAGCAAGCAAGTAAAGGAATTCATGGGCAACAAAGAAGAAGGTTGGAAAAGAAGCTATAACATGAGAAAATTGCAGGTAACAGGTTGCATGTGTGATTTCCTTATTGATATTTGAATGCATGGTACATGCATTTTGTTATTTCGTTACTTTTCTATCACTGGCAAGGGATTTGCCTCGATTGAAAGTGTTTTCAACATTACCTTGCCATTTCTTGGATATATATTATGTAGTGAGTTCCCTGTTTTGGTTAAGCTTTGGATGATTGGTATATTTTGGATCTTGGTTGAAGTGGTCTCAAGAAAATTCCCAAGGGTTGAGGGTGGAGTTGGTGTTTCTGCTAGAAATTTTGATGGATGGGTGGAGATAGGGAAACTACTTTAGGTATGGTGAAGAAAGTCAAAGGCATCCAAGATTATGCTGGTGTTAATGATTTTTGGGCCAGTTTAGGTGAAATCAATGTGGTTGAGAGTAGAGGTGGTTTAGCCTCTAGATTAGTTGGTTGGTTTTGTTTTGATTTGATTTATCCCATGTGATTCAACATTCATGCTTGGAATATGGCACAGGCATGAGTGGCCGAAATAAATATTTGCTTCAGCCCAATCTATGGTCGGGTGGTACATTGAAGTCCCTGACTTAGTTGACTTTATGCATATGTTATTGTGTGCTATTTCTCATTAAGATCAATGAGCACATGTATTAGTTATTGTGTTGATTCTATGACTAGTTTGTTTTGAATTCATTAAGATTAAATGTTGGTTATAAGCATGGAATATTCTTGTTGTATAATGTGCTCCTTGTTATGGACCGATTTTATGGCTCAATAAATTATTTAATGATTATGTGAATGCATGGGCTAACTAGTGTTTGTTGCAGCTAGCTTGAGAGGGCATTGCACCTTCTTGATGATTATCCGATGAAGCTAAAGAAAGAATGAATAGATATGCATTCATGGCTTGTAGTTACTATGTTTACCATGTATTTGACGAAATGTTTATCATTTGTTTTGCAAGTTTGGGCAAGATCTTATCCTTAGTATTTGTTATACAAACTTATCATCATCATAGCCTGGATTCTTGATAGTTCTGGGTTATTCTGGGTAGCTGGTATGTAGCTAGCCCTGAAAATTGGGAATAAGGCTTATGGTTGCAGTCTGTAGCCATACGTTGCTTTTCATTCCTTGAATAACCCCATATAAGTATGATCCTGTAATTAGGGGGATTATTTTTGTCATTTCTTTTTAAAATAGGAGCAATTAAGCTTTGCAGTGGGGGTGTAGAGATAAGAGCTTGAGTAGTTCCTATTCTAGCATTAAACTCTAGTAGCAAAATCATATCGTTTTATTTCTCATCCTATAGATATGCAATTATGTGTTGTTATAAGGAAAATATTTATTTATATTGCTTTTTCTATGTTGTTATGAGGGCAATGTTAATTTATATTGCTTTTCTTATATTAAAAAAATATAGAATTAATATCCACAAAATAACATATTTCTATACAAATTTTAATCATTTTAAAAGGATGCCAAAAAAACAAATGATATGAAGTGAAAATACGCTATCCACCCCGATGCAGAGGGGGCCATTCCAATTGGATCTCCTGCGTCTGCTTTTTGCCCACCGACGACAACTCCACCATCGTCTCCTGCTCATGGGACCGCACCGTAAGGGAATGGAATACTGCAAGCTGTAAGCTTAGGAATACGTTCCTCGGGCACGGAGGCTATCTGAACACGACCGCCGTTTCGCCCGAGGACTCCATTTGCACCATTGCTGGCAAGGATGGTGTTACCATGCTCTGGGATTTGGCTGAGGGGAAGCCCCTCTACTCGCTTCCTGCCAGGATATCATTCATGCCCTCTGCTTTAGCACCAACAGATACTGGGTTTGTGCTGCCACTCAGTAGTGTGTGAGGATTTGGGATCTGGAGAGCAGGAGCATTGTGGCCAACCTTCGTTGCCCCGATTTCTTTCCCAGCAAGAAGGGTCAGATACCCTATTGTACCAGTTTGAGTTGGAGCGAAGACGAGAGTACATTGTTTTATGGTTACACAGATGGAAAAATCAGGGTGTGGGGAATTGGACATGTTTAACTACATTAGAGGGCAATGGTATATTTGTGAGTCAAGACCACGGAATTTGGGACACTAACTTTTTTCGAGCATGTCTTATTTTTCTTAAAAGAATCCCTTAGCTTGTTTCGTTTGTTTGAGCATACAAGTTTGATCATTTGAAGAGGGTTTTTAGTTCATGAATAAGCGGGAGCTTTTTCATTTTTCTTTTATAGTTTAATTTTAATACTATTTTATTTTTTAATTTAGGCATTTCTTTCTCCAAGAGAAAGTTCTTCGATTTCTTCATTGTCTGCGCAATTACAAATATGTTCTTATTTCAAATATTCCTTACAATCACAAATATATCTTTATTAAAATATGAAAACTTATATATCCTTATTAAAATATGAACAGGGAGAAGCACTTAAATATTCAAAGAAGATCACATACCATGACTACTCAAGTGCAAAATTGAATAAGTAGGAAGCCAAATTCAGAAGGCAGTGGTAAATTACATTTATTTCAACCATAAAAAACATGTCTTCCTTTCTTTTGTTCCTTTCGTGTAGTTCAATAACAGTAAATTATATATATTCTATTTTAAGTAATCATTTTTATAGAGCTTCTCAGTTAGGATTTTAAAAAAATAACAACGGTAGATATTCTATTTTAGATAACAAACTATAAAAAAATGTAACCATGTCATTTGTTGGCTTCTTGAGGCCTGACCCAGGTTCGGAGTTAATTAGCCAAACAAATTCTGGTACTACTGGCCCATTCGGCAACAGTCCGTAGAGCGCGCACTGAGGTTTCACCCGAAGTAGTATGAGAGGGTGGTAGAACCAGGTTTCTGCACCCTAGAGATGTCCAATGAGTTCGACTGGTCCTTCACTTGTCCTACGCGCAGGTGGCTTCATGCACTTTCCCATTCCTTGCGGCCTGGTACACTCCCTTCGCGCAACCCTAACCAGGGGCTATACCGCGCTCTACGCTATTACCCAAGATCTTATTCATACTTCAGTCTTGTTTAAGCACCTTCGTCTACATAAGTGTTTTAAATTATATTTAACAATACAAAACATTCATACAGGTGCGCACAGTAAATAAACAATATATTTACAAACTATATCAATCATGCATTAAACTAGGAAAAGATACATAGAAATATAGCAAAACTTCTCTTTATTGATTCGTCCAATGGTTATATACTCGACCTGCCCTACGCGCTCAGCTGCAGGGGTCCTCACACTCAGCTTCGAACTACTAGGCCTTTGTGCACTCCACTGCAAAGGCTTCTCCTACTCTACAACCCACAAACACACTTTACACTTTGGCTCAATCACTTAGACTTCATTATTCCTTCATTATTAGTTAGTTTTCTTTTACACTTAGAGCCTCGCCTATTTATACAATCACATGGTCCGCGGACCATGGGTAGGTCTATCCAGTCAACATTATATTACAAAACTAGGGCGGACAACCCTATGACTCTATCATACTCTCGTGCCCTACGTCCGCAATTCGCAAAGATTTTACAACAAGATTTGGTTAAAACTTGGCCTTTAAGCCCCAAAACATGCCTTGGGGGGGATTCCATGCCCAACATCCCCCCAACACAAACATCGTGACTCGCCCTTGAGTCACGCTGTCGGCACGGAGATCTTTGTGTGGAGTCCCTCCAACTGTTCTCGAACTACGGCAAGGTCAACAACACACTGAGCTACTTCTTGTTGGATCTGTCGCATTTGTTGTTATAAGACCTCTGTGTCAAGAGTGCTTCTCTGCATCAATACGTGGATCCCCTGCATGTTTTTAGAGTCTCGCACCTTTGTCCGGATCCTTGGAGCGCGAAGACTGTGCTTCGGCCAGTTAGTCAGATAGCTAGGCCACCCATGTAGGGCTTTAAACGGCTGTCATTCACTTTTCCTGGAAAAGGCTCTCCATTTAGTTTGACTAGTTGTACCGCGCCTCCATCTGTGACCTCCTTAACAATGTATGGTCCCAGCCAATGCATTCTAAACCTTCTAGGGAATTTATCAGACTTACTGTCATACAACAGCACTAAATCATTTACTTTGAAGGTGCGAAACTTAATATGAGGATTGTGCCAAGCCTTCTCACGGTGCTTTTGTACCTGTTGATGAAAGCCAGCCAGAAACTGTTCCTCCTCGAGTTCCTCCAACTATGCCAGTCTTTCTTCTAGGGCTTTCGTCCGTCATACCTATTAGCACTGTTATGCGTAGACTAGGGATAGTATACTCCATTGGCATGAGAGCTTCCCTTCCATAAACTAGCCGGAAAGGTGTCTGTCTCATCAATTTCTTGCATGTTGTCCTATAAGCCCATAATATTGCAGGTACACATAAGTCCCAATCGCTCCGCTGCGTATTGCATACTTTGGTTAGTGTAGTCTCCAGCAGTTTTTTGAATGATTCTATTATCCCATTGGCTTGTGGGTGATACGGTGTGATTTTCAGATGATACGCTTGGAACTCTTCTATTAGTGCTTTGATGGTTTCGTTCAAGAAATGTGTACTGCGATCACTCATTAAGATTTTTGGACAGCCAAATCGAGTCAACACGTGTTCAAACAAAAACTTTGCAGTTGTGGCAGCCATGCAGTCTTTGATCGGCTGAACTTCTACCCAATGCGTCAGATACTCTATCGCAGTGATAATGTATCGCGTGCCCATTTTTCCCTGAGGTTTGATAGGTCCTACAAAGTCGATTTCCCATTTTTCGAAGGGATGCAACGTCATTTTTGGATTCAAAGGAATCTCATCCCTACATGATGGTTTACTTGTCCTTTGGCATAAATCACAAGCCTTACAATGTGCTTTTGAATCCTGGTGAAGGGTTGGCCACCACAACCCTATGCGGAGAATCTTTTACGAGGTCGCACGTCCTGCATAGTGTCCTCCTACAGTGCCGCCATGTGGTTCCGTGAGGATCTGACTTCATTCAAATTCTGATACGTACCTTCGTAGTATCTCATCATTCCCCATTTTGTACAAGTTCCCTACGATGGCAGAAAAGTCAGCCGTGCGCACCACCAGTTCCTTCTTTTGCTGGCCGGAGTATTCGTTCGACGCAGCCCCTGTTGTCAGAAAGTGGATTATATCTTCAAAGTGTTCGTCTGTGACGCGCAGAACAAAAATTTGTGTGTCAGCTAATCCTTCCTCCAAACTAATAGGTTCCTCAGCCTTCTCATTACGTGACAAGTGATCTGGTCCTGCGTTCAGGCGTTCAGGATTTACCACGATGTCAAAGTCATACTCTTGGAACAATAAGAGCCACCTGCATATGCGGCCCCCCAACACAGGCTTATTCCCCAAGTATTTCAATCCGGAATGGTTTGTATACATCTTGAAATGTCCTCCTACCAAATAGTGTCAGTATTTTTGGAGCACGTACACCATAGCCAACCCCTCGCGTTCGGTTATGGAATAGTTTTTCTTGGCTTTGGACAACCCACGACTTACAAATGTGATAGGCTGGTCCAAGCCCTCTCCGCCTTCTTGTGTGAGCACCGCTCCTAGCACTATACGTGACGCATCCACATGGACATGAAACTCCACATCACATTTTGGGAAGACCAGGATTGGGGCGGAAGCCAGTTTCTCTTTTAGTACATCCAGGCTCTTCATACAATCATCATTCTAGCAGAACGTGACATCCTTTTTCAACAGTTTCTCCATTGGCGTGGTGATCTGGGCATAGATTTCGATGAACTCACTATAGTACCCCATATGTCCTAAGGTAGTGCGCAACTATTTAACACTTCGCGGTGCTTCCAAATTCAGAATTACTGCAATCTTCATGGGGTCTACCATTAGTCCCTGTTTTCAAACCACATGTCCCAACAGGTTCCCAAAGGGAACAAGGAACATACACTTTTTTAGGTTCAGCGCAATTTGGTGTCATCGGCAAGTATCCAACATCAAGCGTAAGCTCGCTACATGGTGCTTAACCAATCCAAATACAGTCCAATCATCTAGATAAACCTCTAGGAATTTGTGGATATACTCTTTGAATGTTGCAACAACTATGCGCGAAAAGATGGCTGGCGCATTCTTTAACCCAAATGGCATAACAATGTATTGAAAGCAGCCCCACTCAGTCACGAAGGTGGTCTTGCTCCTATCTTCTGGCGCGATTTTGATATGGTGGTACCCTGAGAACCCATCAGTAAATGAATATGTTTCTTGCCCACCGACATTTTCCAATACTTTGTTTGTGAATGGAGTCAGGAATGGGTCATGCACATAGGCGTCATTCAATTTCTTGAGGTCGACGCATATTCTTATCTTGCCCTTTTTCTTCTTCTCCTGTACTACCATATGGCTTACCTAATCAGATTCTTCCATTGGCTCAATGATTCCCGCTGCAAGCATTTTGTCTAGTTCTACACAGACCTTTTCCTTGTACTTAGGATTCAAGTAGGAAGGCCTTTGCTTAACTAGCTTCACATCGGATTTTAGGGTGATCTTTATCATCCCTAGATCGCCAATGATCCCCTTTAAGTCCGTGATCTTAGTTCGGAATAAGTCTTGGTACTTGCGGAGTAACTCAGCGACCTTATCCACCGTGGCATCATCCTAGTAGTCATTAAGTGTTGCATATTTTGGTTCAGCCTCTGTACCAATGTTTACTTGCTTTGTTTTTACTGGCACCATAATGTCAGGGTATTCAATCAATGGCCCTTGAACCTCGTGACAGCCTTCAGTTTCTGGAATGTTAACTTTGCGTGGATCTTCGTCGTCTTCTTCAATGTTTACATTGTAACACTCCAGTGCGCAGCTCAGCTGGGTCACTCATTTAGGCTGAAGCACTTCCATTGGCTCTTGGGATATTTTAAAAATAGCTTCTTTTACTGCTTGTAGCACATCATCAATAGTATCCCACCAACGATCCTCAAACGTGAAGGTTAATAGGAATCCTTCACGTAAGATATCCCATTCATTTGTGCCATGGAGGAGCTCCATCTCTATATACCAATTCATGGGTACAATCTCCAGGGTGTGACAGAACAGATGCACCCACTCAAGTTGTGGCTTTCCCCATAGACCTTCGTCCATATTGCGAGGTGCATACATGGATCATCCCATCCATCATACTTGTCTTTCAATTGCATCTGAGACTTCCCAAAATGCATGAGCATCATCCTTCTGCATTCGCAACAGTCCTCAAAGCTTCTTTGGTGCGTACCCCACCATCTTGCAGGAATAGCACGCAGTACCCATTTCAAAGCATCAAAACACTACTGCTCCAGTACTTCTCTTTCAAATTTGTTTAGGATGTCATCCACCTCGCTTAACCCATCATACGTAGGTAGGTCTCTTACCTCCGTTGCTATGCAGCGCAGCGACATCGTCATCATGTTACAGTTGAGCGTGGTTACATCGTGTAACTGGTTTTGCCATCATTCTATCTCTTCGTCAGAATTTGATATGTAGGAACTTTCGCGCTCCTAAGAGATTCAACCATCCATGGTAGGATTTAGCTAATCTTGCTCCTACGCGGTTATCTTGTAGATGCAGTCCAGATTATCATCGTTGTCATTGTCATGCACTGGTTCTATGTAGCACGATCCTTCTATAGGGTCTAAAGGTACCACTATGCGCAATGAAGTTTCCTCAAAGATCATCTTGTGTTTCTTTAGATTTATTAGTCCATTCATGTCAGTGGCCCAATCTATTCCCAATAATGCGGGATAGGGATTGATGTCATCCACAACCTCTATTACTTCAAAACTTGCTAGTGCGCTCACTCCTTTGATGACTAGTGTGATTCCCTACAATCTCCCCATAGGTAGGATCTTTTGATAGTTCGCCATTCGTAGTTGGATAGGATACCATTGTAGCTCAGGCTTGCCCATGCGCTCCCATGTCTGCTTTGGTAGGACGTTTGCATCCAATCCTAGGTCCAGAATCACTTGGTCCATCTCATATTCCCCAATCTGCGCAGTCAATCTCATCTCCCTTCTTGTTCACATCATGTGCTTCCCGAGCTTCCCAGCTACACGTGGTTCTCCTAGCGCGGTCCCAGGGCATCTAGTTATGAGTTCTTGCAGCCCCTTTATAGCCTTGTTGTCACACAGCAGCTTCATGCATGTTTCCAAGAACGTAGTGAACATCAGTGAGTCCATTTCTAGGTCCAGTCTGTCTTTACGTCCTGTTATCGGGAAATCTATTGTTTATGCTGAGCTGCTAGTCCCACTAAGGTTGGTAGCTACCTTAGAAACAAACAAACTAAAACTACTTTCATTTTCCTTTATGAGAAATAGATAAGAGGGGAATAAAGGAGACCAACCTCTGTCTTGCGCTTGGTTCCTTGCTTGATTCCTCTCCCTTCTGATAGATCTTTGCCACTCGCTTCCTTGTCTACCCAGCTTCAAAGAGCACCTATAGAATCAAAGAAACATAACACTATCCAAGAACATAGATCTACTATCATAAACAATATAGGACCAGATATATATTGACCACACAAATGCATATATCATCAATCATACAAGAATGTGGAGGAAAACTTGAATGGATTTATTAATAATCAAGAAAAGCAAAGAGGATTACAACCAATTGTTCTGACCCAGCATCATCCTCTCAGCAAGAAAGCCCTTCTTCACCTCATGGAAAAGCTTAGATCACCCAACACTATGATGTTGCACCAAGAAACTAGCAACACTTCCTTACAAGATATAAAATTCCAGCCCCCTGGATCTCTGGGATGAGGGATCCATATATAGATGTTTGCAAGGGGGGTGAGTCAGCTTTTGAGATTTGACTAGTGTCCTCTCTCTGATAGTTCTTGATTCCACTTGGAGATTGATGATCTCTTACTCATCCCTAGGTGAATGCAGAGAGGCAAGTGTCACAGGAGAAGTTTCTGGAAGATTCCATGATCCTCCACCTTGCAGATTGACCCTGCAATTTGTCCACTCTCACCCATCGCACCCCATAGAAGGAATTTTCGAGATGCATCGCACCTCCCATGTGTATTTAGGTGGGATGCAACACACTTTGACCATGGAGCAGGTGAGATGGTTCAGTTTTGACCAGTTCTGAGTAGTTTTTCATGGAGAACTTCTGGGAGAAGATGTAATCAGTTGACCTTGTTCTTTTAGAGGTTGGAACAACACTTTTAGGGACTTAAGAGCCCTTGGTTTATGGACATTTATGATTGGGGTTGCAGTGCCCAAAAATGTCTATAACAGTTGCCCCCTAAAGCATGAGGTCGTTAATCTGTTGATGTCGGGTGAAATGCTTTATCATGAGGATCTGAAGTTTTTTCAAGCTGGAAGGCGACCTGTAATAAGATACAATACAATACATTATCTTCATAATATTTTCATGATCTAGCTGAGGCGGGCATTCCCATGCTCAACTTTATAAATTCATTTTCATGTACATAAGACAGACAATCGTCAAAGTGTAGACTGATGATTCCGGTAGAGCCATCATCCCTTAGGTTGGATGATTATCTGTGTAGTAATGATGTACATTTGATGTCTTTATTTTCCTAAATATATATCGCAGCCCGGATGGTTGAAACTATATCCGGGGTCTTCAATCTCGTTCGATCTTCACCCAATGTACAAGTCGATCCATGTGAGAGATGTTCTGGAGTCGAACATGGAAAGACGTCGCCTGATTACCAGCCAATGATGTAAGCTGTTAACAGGTGCGAGAGGAATCACCGATAATGATGATGACCCTCAAGGTACTACAGTACAATTCATGTGGTGTGAATAAGGGACTTGGTGTCGAACACCACACAAAATCTTTCGGTCAAAGGCCATTGATGTAAACCTGTCGCCGGAAGTGAGAAACTTGCCATTGAGGCATGCAAGTTTCAAAGTACTGAAAGGGTTGTTCCTAGATCGACTTCTTAGATAATGAGATGATGTCGACAAGAAGAAATCCGTCATAGGAGGGCCTTAGTGAATCCCACATCAATGACACGGAACGAAGAAAATTATTTTAATGGAGGTGAAAATGATCTGGTGATATAAGGTTCAGGGTGGCGGTCATGAAAGAATGGAGCGTAAATGTACTGCAGTGGGTGAGACACGGGTCAATTCTCTGAACGACTTCTCTTGAACATATCGGCGACACTAACATGATGGATTGGTAGTGTTAACCCCAAACATGGATGGTGTGATGGACCCATGGTGATATGACCAGTGAACGTAACAACCCAATCCGACTTGGATGCGAAGTGAAAGTGTCATGTTCAAGAGCGACTTGCTACCAATAAAGTTTTTTGAAGTTTTCTTCCCAATTTTTCCCTAGTCATTGCTGACCAGTACCTCTTTATTTTTTTCAAGCTTGAGGAGGATAACATATTCTTGTTCTATAAATTGCCCTTCGACCAAACCCATCCCTATGTTTTAACGAGCCTAGCGATAGTGAAACTCGTTCTTGTCTGTATGGACGAGTTTGTCGCTATTCGGTTTTAACGAGTTTAATGACAAGGATAACTCGGTCCTTTTCAATTTTAGAGAGTCTGAAAAAGGGATATAAAGAAAACTCCAATAATCCTTTTTCGTCAATAATCCCTTGAGTCCGAAAAATTATAAAACAATACAAAAGGGATGAATTTTCGATACTTTTAACGAGCCGAACAAAACAAGCGCTCAATCTTTTTGTGTAATGATCCCTCAAGTCCAAAAAGATTAAAATCTAAAGGAGGGATAGCACTTCTGATCCCTTTAACGAGCTGGAGAGGCCAATGGCTCGGCAATCTTTTCATATTTTACGAGTCAGTTGAAAAGAGCTTAAAGGAGACTCATTTTTTAGGAATGAGTGATAAATTCGGGTAGCAGCTGATTCCAGGTAAGCTTTCGAATTTTCCAATCATGATAGTGTCACAAGGATGGCTAACAAGATCACTCTTCACAACTGTTCCTCAAAAAGGGTAAACAATCAAATGCAGGTGAATGATCGGCTTATACAGAGTGGAGGTGATGATGAGAACACGACCAAGGCTTCAAACGCTGATGATAATACATTCGCACTGGTTATTTACCGAAAGTTGGTTCATTTTTTAATGAGCTTAAACTTTGGGGAAACATTTGCTCATTGCTTATGCTTGTTTTTTAATGAGTTTGAATTCCGCGTTAAAACTGCTCGATCCAGTCATGTAATAAGGATGTCTCATATAAAAATGACATTTTTTCAAAGCTTTGCCCTGCATCCTTTCTTTATGCAAGTTAGGAAACGACCAATCCTACGAGTTTGAAGGGTTATAGGACCTATAAATTTAAAAAATAAATGGTCGCTCTTCGCTTGCATGCCAAAAGGTTTGCATGCCCCCAGGTATAGTGAAGCAGAGTTTCGAGGTTACCCCTCAATTTGCAGACAAAACATTTGTTTTATCGGGAAAGGCCTACCTTTTCCAGGTTACCCTTCAATTTGCAGACAAAACATTTGTTCTATTGGGAAAGGCCTACCTTCTAATGGAGGTATCTTATTCCAGTCTAATCCCATTCTCCAAAATGGACGGGTGTGTCAGCCAGTCATATATCCTCCACGGAAAAATACCCTATACCCAAGGTTTTCCTATTGAAACAGGCCAGGGTGCATGCCCCCTGGGTTTCAGTCATATCCTCCGAATCACTCGCGCTCATTAGGAGAACAGACTGGGGATTGATGAGACATTCCTTGCGTGAAAAGACCATTCAGGGTTGGTGTATGACTATTTGCTATGTGTGAACTGGGGAATGAAAGCTAGTCTACGAGCTTGACCACTCTTCCTTCATGTGGAAAACACATTACTCTAAAGAGTGAGGAGACAATGGCTCCCATGCAATAAATATAGTCTCGTCCAAGGAGAAGATTATAATCCAGGGGTCCTTGGACTACCATTACATTCATGTGAACAATTTTCCTTCTCAATGTTATCGGCACATTGGGAAGGATCCCTAACAGTCGACTGGTTCCTTTGTCAAAGCCTGTTAGATTTCTCATCTCAGGCAAAAGCGATGGCGAACCAAGCGCTTTCCAAGCAATTGAGGAAAGGATACTCATAGAAGCCCCTTCATCCATGATGGTACCGGCCATGACCATTCTATATATTTGAACAATGATTTGAAATGGTACACTAGCTGGTAAATCGGGTCTACCTAGTAGATTCCAATCAAAAGAAACAACCAGGTTGCTTGGAGGTGGGACCAAATAGACGACCAGATATGACTCTGACGAACTTCCTTCTTGCGGTAAAGGAACGGGTAGACTGCCCCCATGTTCATTGGAGTCTGTGCTTACGAAGAGAATTTGGACGGTGTCATTCTTGTTCTCTTCGGTGACTGTATCATCTGAAGATGGATCCTCTGAAGGCAAGACTAGGTCAACTGCCACCTCGACCTTTTGACTTTCGTCGGGTGTGGATTCAGATGGTTCATCTTCAATGATAGATTATTCGGTCGACCACAAGGGCATGTCAGCCAGATTTTCAACTAGTGACGGACTTGGCAAGAGCTTTTTATATCCAGGAGGAAGCTGTAACAGTGAAAGCAGACGATCATCCAAAACTCTTTTAGCCTCATCTAAGAAGGGACAACGGTGGACGGCGTGATTTCCTTCACATAGTTTACAAGGAAATTTACATCTTCCTTTTTGTCTAGGGGCTTCACTTTCACTAGTTGACGGTGTACTTTCAACATGACCATAAGAGGTTGATGACACTAGATTGTGCAAACAAGGAGACCAGTCCCTTAAGATCCGAGGGATGCAAGGGCAATCTCGATGATAGTGGTCTCCTTTGCAAATGACACATGGCGATTTAGGCCTAGATAGTGCAGTGTGTGGATTTTCGCTAGACAATGCCTGGTCACCCCTTTTCGCCTTTGGATCCTTCTTCTTCTTCTCTTTCTTCTTCTTCTCCTTCTTCTTCTCAGTTACTTGATTTTTGGCTTTACCAGCTTCATCAAGCGAAGAGGAAGGAGGAGAGGAAGAATTGGATGAAGTAGAGGGTTGGGGGGTAATTTTGGTATGGTTTAGTTGCTGACTTGATTGTTCAGGAATCACGGTGTTCTGAATGACAGAAGTTGAGAAGAGCCATACGGGCAAGCCGATTGTCAATCCTAGAAGCGACAATGTGACCATATGGGGCACACCAACATCTCCCCAAGAGGAGAAAGGACTAGGATTTCCCCCAAGGGGAACTCCTTGGTTGGTGGACTCCATTTTTCTCAACCTAAGACCAACGTAGGAAAGGTGATATTTATTTCGATTAAAATAAATTTTAGACGCTTTGACACAACTTGCTTTTTCAATTTTTAAGAGTCGATAAAAAACAAAAGATGACTCTAGTCGCCTTCGATTTTTAATGAGCCTGAAGTGACAAGTGCTCAAATGGGCCTTTTCCTTTAAGGAGTCCTGAAAAGGAATGAAAGAGACTGCTCTGGAAATCTAGACAAAGGGATTACCAAACCAATCACAAAACTGTAGAATACTTTTTACAGTAAGGCAGTCAATCTTCTCGAATGTTGTGTTGAGAGCATTGCGATCAATAGGGCAGCAGACACGGCTTCCTATGGATAAAGGATAAAGCCTATTGTGGTCTCCCAATATATACTCGACGGTACGTGGGAGCACAAGTCCGTACTCTCACTTAACATCTCAAAGTGGAGGAATCACCCAACCAACAATGAAAACAACAGTTACCAGGCCTTACGACGCCAGAATACGTCTCTAGCCTAGACTTCTAAATGTTGTGCATTAGGTTCCAAAGCATTTTTAGGTTCATTAAATTTATTTTACAGTTGATCTTGCTTAAGAAATTTTCCTTTCAGGTTCACCACGTGATGTAGATTTACAATTCCTAAAATGCAATCTAAGATGATAAACAATCGTTTAATCTTCTTTTTGCAATGAAAATCCTAGCTACTAAGGAAAGAGAGATGACATTCTTTCAACATAGAGCAGAGAGCACACGCTATATGCACTATCCTAAATCAAACCAACAAACAATATAAATTCAAATGCACATGCATGTATTTGTTTTCAACCTTCTTAATGTGTGAATGATAAAAAGAAAGCTAAGCGCAAATTTGAATTATTTTTCAAAGCGACATTTCTAGCAAGTTTCTTTTCGAGACAAACTGAAGGCAATGACGACACTTTGCGATTTGGAATTGAAAACTTGCTTTCGACACTTGAAAAACTACTAATTCAAATCAAATACAAGAGTAACAGTGTAATCGACTATCAAGAACAATCAGATTCTCTTCTATGACTGAAAACGACACTTGCGACACTTTCAAATCAAGAAATGGCAGTTCAATCACACTACTTCTTTGTAAAAGAGAACTGAAAATGGCTCAAAATACATAAAAAAGTTTATAGTTCTTTGCACAATGGAGGTGGAATAATGGCAAGGAATGGGGTTTCAACAGAGGTGTACTGACTACAGGTAGGAAAACTCCGGAATAGAGCTGAAAAGAGTGAACACAGAAACCAAAATCTGAGAGCAGAAGAGGCCTTGCCTGATCAGTGCACCTGTAACACAGGGAAAAAGAGATGCAACGCACCTACTACACTCGGGAAGTGCGATGCATCCAAAATTCAAAGAAGAGATAGTGCGATGGACCAGGGACGAGACTTTAACTGGGTTCCGGGTCACAGTTTGCAGCTCAATTCAGGGATTTAGGTCAAGCAAGTGGTAATCAGTAAATCAATCACAGGGGTAGATCTAAAGAGGTTACTAGAGCCACCACAAGGGCAATTAGAGATCTTGTAAATTGATTGTTTAGTTCATAAACAAAACCCGGAGATAGACTGAAGCAGCATTGAACTACTTTGCACTTGCATAGCAAATGCAGTTCGAAGGCTAGCTGGCTTGACTTCAGGCTCCGTCTGTAAGTTTATAAAGTAAACAAATGTAGATAAACAAACAATCTATTCGCTCCCTAGTGGAGTCGTCATTTTGTTATTGGGAAATCTAGTGTCTATGCAGAGCTGCTAGTCCCACTAAGGCTGGTAGTTACCTTAGAAACAAACAAACTAAAACTACTTTCGTTTTCCTTTATGAGAAATAGATAAGAGAGGAATAAAGGAGACCAACCTCTGTCTTGCGCTTGGTTCCTTGCTTGATTCCTCTCCCTTCTGATAGATCTTTGCCACTCACTTCCTTGTCTACCCAGCTTCAAAGAGCACCTATAGAATCAAAGCAGCATAACACTATCCAAGAACATAGATCTACTATCATAAACAATATAGGACCAGATATATATTGACCACACAAATGCATATATCATCAATCATACAAGAATGTGGAGCAAAACTTGAATAGATTTATTAATAATCAAGAAAAGCAAAGAGGATTACAACCAATTGTTCTGACCCATCATCATCCTCTCAGCAAGAAAGCCCTTCTTCACCTCATGGAAAAGCTTAGATCACCCAACACTATGATGTTGCACTAAGAAACCAGCAGCACTTCCTTACAAGATACAAAATTCCAGCCCCCTGGATCTCTGGGATGAGGGATCCATATATAGATGTTTGCAAGGGGGGTGAGTCAGCTTTTGAGATTTGACTAGTGTCCTCGCTCTGATAGTTCTTGATTCCACTTGGAGATTGATGATCTCTTACGCATCCCTGGGCGAATGCAGAGAGGCAAGTGTCACAGGAGAAGTTTCTGGAAGATTCCATGATCCTCCACCTTGCAAATTGACCTTGCCATTTGTCCACTCTCACCCATCGCACCCCATAGAAGGGCTTTTCAAGATGCATCACACGTCTCGTGTGTATTTAGGTGGGATGCAACACACTTTGACCATGGAGCAGGTGAGATGGTTCAGTTTTAACCAGTTCTGAGTAGTTTTTGATGGAGAACTTCTGGGAGAAGATGTAATCAATTGACCTTGTTCTTTTAGAGGTTGGAACAACACTTTTAGGGACTTAAGAGCCCTTGGTTTATGGACATTTATGATTGGGGTTGCAGTGCCCAAAAATGTCTATAACACGTCCTGAAGTGGAGGCATCAGTGAAGCTCCTCTTAGCTTCCATGAAGGTCTCCTTAGCATGCTCCAAATCAAATTTTAGTTCCTTCGTTGGAGCCTTGCAAAGCTAGGTACTTTCTTTAGGCTGCTTACCTTTTTCATCCCATGTCGTATACCACTTCGGAGCACGATATTTACATTAGGGTCTTCCTTGCGCGGCTCAGACCTCATCATTTGTAGGCTCTGAGTCGGGGGAGGTTGGAGTGCTCCTTTATCGCGTAACCTCGCTATGAGTGTTGTATAGTCCTCTGTCTCATGATCAAACTGTGTACAATATAAGCATGATTGTCTCGTTGGATTTGTACAACCGTGGGCATAATGCCTTGGTCCTCCGTAATTGTAACATATCAGCTGTCCGTGACCTCTTCCTAGCCCCATCCCACCTAGGCCTCGTCCGCGCCCCTAAAATCCAGTGCGCGCCATTCTTGCATTTTGATCGAGGGCCTGTGTTTAGTCCTGAACTCTATAGGTAGGAGTCTGATCCATCATTAGTTCATAACTTCTACAGGTGCACTCATCATATCCTACTAACTTGTAGAAATTATAGAACAACTACTGGGAATTCTACGTATAGTTCTAGATGGTAGTTATCTGTAGCATGCTTCGCTCCTATCTGACAAATCACACACCATAATGCAAGTGCCCTCTTGGTCCTACTTATGCCTCTGGTCTCAATGGAATTGGTCCTCCTCCTACGAGGTAATTTGCAAACACTAGGCAGTGGTCCTTGTCGTGCCCCTGGCCCTTGCACTTTACGTATCATACTTCGTCACACACTTCTGGACGAGCCGTCCTGTCTTGTTTCAAACTCTGCATCTCAAGGCACAAGTTTTTCAACTGCGTGTGAATCTGCTGGACTCCTAGGTTAGGATCTTGTATCGAAGTCTCATCCAATCTCATCATGACCTCCAAAGCCTTAGCCTAAGTGGTTAGGCTTTGTTGTGATAGCATGTTCCATAGATGCGGTGTTAACGAGGCCACAAACCATTTGTGGTGTTGCTCATCTGTTAAGGTCATGTTTTCTTTATGACTTGTGCACTTCAGTCTTTTATCCAAATCCCATGGGGTTTTGCCCGGTAGCATTGAGATTTTCTTGAATCCAATGATCGACTGTGCCTCTGACTTTGGCCTGCTAAATTCCTTATTTAGCGCAATCTAGATATCTGCTATCCCCGCATTCAGATTTTCATTGGAATGCTTAATGTACCAAGTCAGTGTGCAATCCTGTAGAGCACTAACCAATGTTCCCTTCCTTATATTGCCATTCGTGACACCTTGTGCTTCCCATACAACTTTTATCATGAACCAAAACTAGTCTGGATCTTCATTCCCTACTCCCTTGAACACTGGTAGCTTTATCGTGCTGGCCATACTACTTCATGGCGGTGGAATAGGTGGTATGGGCGAAGTCAGGGGTGAAGATGGTGAAACTAGTGGTGGTGTGGGTGGGGGTGGTATGCGCGGAATTCTTTGCCTTATCAAATTGACTGCACTTCTTGGCGAAATCTTCGCAAGAACTTCTTTGCCCCCTATCGGAGGTGATATCAAGAGGCTAGTTTCTAGTTCTGTGCTACCTTCGTCTCTGTAGATTCTCCCACACTGCGTAGCCCCAAACATCAATTTATTCGCATAACCCGCTTTTCACACAATAGCATTTTAATCCAAGTGTTCAAAGATTTAACGTACCTACCTTGTCAAGGATAATTTTAGGGGCGAATGTTCGCCCTTTGGTGAAATTAAGGGGTTTTAAATTTTTAGTGGGCGAATATTTTGTATCATAGTACATTTTTACAAATCACCTCAAATAGCCCACCTTATTTTAAGGGAGAGGGTAAAAAAGGTAAATTTAGCCCTTGAAATTAGGACTTACAACCTTCCATTCGCCCATTTTCAAGAATAGGTTTTATTTAAGTGAATCCTATGGGCCAAATACCATATTTATAAAAGAGGTATGGTAAATTAATAAAAATATAAATAAATGAGAGTTATGGTAAATAAATAAAACATTTTTTATATTTACTCCATAAGTCACCTTATATACATGTAAGGGTGTAAAAAAATAAAAAATAAGTAAAGTGGAGGTATGGTAAATAAATAAAACGTCTTTTTATACTTACTCAAAAGGTATGGTAAATAGATAAAAATATAAATAAACTAGACGTATCGTAAATAAATAAAACCTCTTTTTATATTTAGTCCATAACCCTCGTTCTATTTATGAAGGCTCAAGAAAGAGGTTTTATTTAAGTGAATCCTATGGGCCAAATACCATATTTGTAAAAGAGGTATGGTAAATTAATAAAAATCTAAATAAACGAGAGGTATGGTAAACAAATAAAACATTTTTTTTATATTTACTCCATAAGTCACCTTATATTTACGAACACTCAAAAAATGGGTTATATTTAGGTGAAACCTATGGCCAAAATACTATGGGACAAATACCATGGACTAGATTGTTATTAATACCATGCAAAAAACCATTATTAACCCTAATATTAGAATTAATAAAAATAAAAATGGCACATGGTATTGACCCATGGTATTCTCAAAAATGGCACATGGTATTGACCCATGGTATTCACCTGGAATGTAGCCTATTTAAATGGGGGAATTAAACCAGCATGTAGCCTATGCTAAGATTCACTAGGACTTTACAAAGTTTTATTATTTAGTGAAAGACTCGCCAAGATCTTACAAGATTTTATGATTGAGTAAAATATTCGCCATGCCCGGTGAGAGATTCGCCAAAAAATTATATATACATATTATATTATTGATAAAATCGCCTTTCATTTTTCCTATATACCATGGAGATTCGCCCATTTATTATATTTATAAATTTAGGGGGGGTTCTTAAAATTTTCCCTGTACCTTGTGGTCCTTTGAGGAATCATTGTTCTGCCTCGTTATAGCTGACTGAAGTATCTACTGTGAATTCAGTGATGAATCCTCCTATGATTCGATCTAGCCAGTGATCAACAGCACGCACGATCTTATCTTCCGATGCTTCCAGTCTGCACACCAATTCTAGAGTTCACATAATAGGTTTGTCAAGTTTACACCTTCCTGGGCTATCTGTTACCTTCCTGATCCACTCGTACAACTTAGTAGGGAAGGATGCAAAGAAAATTTCATGGATTTCCATATACAAGTAGTAATCTAACCACTCTTCCTTTGATAGTCACGGATTCTTGTTTTCCTGTGCCTCAAACTCGTGAATATTTCTGTCCAACCACTCCTCAATTCCTTTCTTGGTCGGATTTGAGTGATATGACATCAGAAATCTCTATGCAGATCCCGTTCTAGACAACAAAATCATTTGTTGGCTTCTTGGGGCCTGATCTAGGTTCGGAGTTAATTAGCCAAACATATCCCAGTACTACTGACCCTTTCGGCAATAGTCCGTGGAGCGCAGACTGAGGTCTCACCTGAAGTAGTATGGGAGGGTGCTAGAACCAAGTTTCCGCACCCTAGAGATGTTTGATGAGTTCGACTGGTCCTTCGTTTGTCCCTATGCGTAGGTGGCATTGTGCACTTTCCCGTTCCTCGCGGCCTAGTACACTGCCTTCGCACAGCCCTAACCAGGGGTTGTACTGCGCTCTACGCTATTACCTGAGATCTTATTTATCTTCCAGTCTTGTTTAAGCACATTCGCCTACTTAAGTGTTTTAAGTTATACTTAACAATACAAAACATTCATACAAGTGCGCACAATAAATAAACAGTATATTTACAAACTATATCAATCATGCATTAAACCAGGAAAAGATACACAGAATTATAGCAAAACTTCTCTTTATTGATTCGTCCAATGGTTATAGGCTTGACCTGCCCTATGCACTCAACTGTAAGGGTTCACGCACTCATCTGAAGACTACAAGGCCTTTTTTCACTCAGCGGCAGAGCCTTCTCCTACTCTACGACCAACAGACACACTTTACACTTTGGCTCAATCACTTAGACTTCCTTATTTCTTCATTATTAGTTAGTTTTCTTTTACACTTAGAGCCTCACTCTATTTATACAATCCCATGGTCTGTGGACCATGGGTAGGTCTATACAACTCACATTACATTACAAAACTAGGGTGGACAACCCTATGACTCTATCGTACTCTTGTGTCCCGCACTCGTAATTCGCAGAGCTTTTACAACAAGATTTGGTCAAAACTTGGGCTTTAAGCCCCAAAACATGCCTTGGGGGAGATTCCATGCCCAACATCATTAAATCAAAATCTAATCATGAAGTGTAATATAAATATAAAAAATACAGTTCTATAGTTATAACATCCAATCTTATAATGATCCTCCAACATATGAACAACAATGAATAGTGTGAACTAAAAAATACATTATAATTAATCCTCAAAATATGGACTACAATTTTGAATTAAAAGGCATTTTATGCATGGAAGGGCTATTTACATTACCATAGGGATAAGAGTAAATGAAACGTTGCCTAATAAAAAAAGAGACAAAGTAAAGGAAGTACCCATCAGTGGACAAAATGTTTCCTCCCCACCAACTACTAGACACATCCCATGCATTGTTGCAAAAAGAAATATAAAGTTGCATTGTCATAAAAAAATAAAGTTTAACCAATTCCACCAAAATCCATCATTCTGGTAGTGCCCATAAATGTTGAACATAAACATAGCTAGCAAAATAATATGAAAAATATTCAAGAGGTTTTTATATGGAAGTCATCTTCTACAATTTGGTACTTTCATTAGCACTAGAAAGTTCCTTCCTACACTAGTCATAGTAGTTAAATCATTTAGGGGATGAAAAATGAGAGGTTACTTTTATACTAAAATTATTATGAAGATGGTTTGGATGAAGGTGAGGAACAACAAAATAGTTTCCGCCACCATAACTAGAATTTTCCACGACGAAGAGAAATACTCACTCAAAATCTCGACACAATAAACCTTGAGTATCACATAACTAAACAACATGTTAATAGGATGGGTAAGTGAAAAATAATTACATTGTGTCTATTTTAGTTCAAAATTTCAATTAATTATTAATAAGTAAATAGGAGAAATTTAATCTCATCTCCATATAAGGAATCATCTCTATCTTGAAGAGAACATGTGCAAAAAACCCTTGGATCAATAGCTACAAATGCTAGCTATTTAGTAGAATCCCAAACACATGGAGTTGGAATCATTAGTTTTGGGTAAAAGTGTTTACATGGATTAGTTCTTAAACATAGTCTCGAATTGCTGAAATATTAAGTAAATTGCCTTATTGATATGATATCAAAAGGCATACCTAATAACATGTCTCATGGGTATGCCCAACATACCTTGAATTATTAATTAAATGCAATTGTAAAATAATGCTTACTGGCCTTTAAATTTGTGGCTAGCATTCGACCATTAATTCGAATGCTTTGCTGTAATATCCTCTAAAAATTGAGGATGAATGGGACATAATAGCCTATCCATTCCCATAGGCTATAGTCCTCCATGAAGGGAAAACCCCTAAATTTATCCACTATTGGGAAATTTTTAGGGAAGTTGGGAGAAAAAACCCCAAATTTGGCTTTTGAAGTAAACTCTACTGAATCATTGAAGGAGAAAAGAGCCCTCTAGGAAATCTATAAATATGAGATTCATGAATTCATTTTCGATCACCAAGTGTGAATCGATTCATTTTTTTCATTATCTATGAAGGTCTTGAGACCTCTCTCTCTTTTGTCAATTTTGGTGGTGAAAGATTCCACCCTAGCTGACACCTCTCTCCTCTTCTCTCTATTATTGGCACAAAATTTCGATCGAAGGCAATGAGTTCTATGAGGGTTAATAGTTTTTTAGGATACAAATTTTATAATGGTTAACATTTTCGAGGGCATTGAAGTTCTTTAAGACCTTAATCCTTGATAATTGGAACAAGAAAAAGGCAGTGAAGTTTTCTATTGAGATTAATCTCTTGTTTTGGGCATGATAGAAGGACATCAAATTCTCGTAGATCACTTGTTGTGGGAATAAGAGAAGGATACTGAAGCTTATGGTCTCTTGTTTTGGGCACAAGAGTATCATCGAGAAGGTAGTGAGATCATCTATTTACTCTTGAAGAGATTGTGTAGAAGATTGATCTCCATCAAAACATTAAAGCCAAGTGAATATTTTTCTAGGACATAGATGGGTCTTTTGAAGACACATAAAATTGTAATTTTGGCAAAGTCTAAGATTTAAGGCATTATGAAAAATTGAATCATCCTTCCCATAGTAGCCAAGCTCATGTTTTAGAGCAATGAGTATTTTGGGAATTAAAGGGAACAAGGATCTTTGGTAGCGTGGTTTTCTTGTGGAGGAATCTGAATTTTGTTTTAGTTGAATTGTCCATCCTATAGTCGTCCATTGTAGTAGTAGGAGGGTTTAACTACAATTGTAAATTATGGTTATGGTTTGTTGTGTAATTATTTGGTTCTATTCAGTGATAATCATATTGCTGTGTAAAATTTTTATGAACTAATAGTTATGCAGATTAGATTGATAAGTACACTGCATTAAATTTTATTCATTGGATATTTTATGTTATCTCTATTTATAAATTTTGTTGAAGGATAAATTGAGTGTTTGAACGGGAATTGGTGACAGGTAGAAATGTTCCTACATCAGGTACCCACAAAAATCACAGAAAAAATATGACCAAAAACCTAATGAATAAAACCCTAGAAATTAGCTCCTTCGTTCATGAACAATTGAGAAGAGGCTAAAAAGGATTAACACTTTTTATTCTCCATCTATCTCTTGTTCCCACTCAAATTCTTTGATCATTCTTCGGCACATACCAATCTATCTCACCATAGGACCTCATAACAGGATGAAAGGCAAACACTTGTTCTCGCTCTTCACTTGCACACACCTACCAATGAAATGGAGGGGAAGAAAAGAAAAGGGAACTGATAATTGGATGAAAGCGAAGCTCTTTTTCTCACTCTTTGATTGAATAAGGAATTGAAATGGAATAAAAGTGGTGGAAATTGACAATGGTAAACAAAGTCCTTTTGGAAATCCCCAATTTGTGTCCCCAAATGCAACTCCCACTCAAATCATAATATTTTAAAAATATATTAGCACGTATTGTAATGTAGCATATCATTTTCCAAAATAGTTAAAGAGATATAAAGGAAATCATGGACATAATTATTTTTCAATAATGACATATAATATAAGATAAATATTTTTAAAATAGAAAATCATAATATTCTTTAAACATAAATATTCTTCAAAAATAAATATGCATATATATTTAAAAACTATTATGGAAATTATATATATTAATAGGTATTTCAAAATGTTGACTATGGTTTTTTTTTATCTAGAGTGAACCCTATACACATACATTAATTTTCATTAGAGAATACTATGCGTAAAAATTTCAAAAAATATTACCAAAATGAAGAGATTCACATGAATTTGCAAATTCCAACATTAATTTGGTTTGTGTAGTACATTAATTTGGTTTGTGTAGTATGAACCATCAAGTATGTCAGGCCACACCAAAATTTAAAAGAGATGTGTTGGTTAACATGGACACTTGTAATAATATTGTTTTAAAAAAATAGTGAATTTTTAAGAACGTGTAGATTATGAAATACACCCATGCACTACACAACTACAAAAACATAAATAATCATCATGATACTTTTAAAAATGATGCAATGATAACCATCCTCATCCTTTTCAAAACATTAACACGTATGTGATGACCTGATAAATAATTCATATACAAATACCAATTATCTTGCAACAAACCATAGGTCATCACAATTGCAACCGTAGATGTTTCTTGCAAGCTCGACATTAAACATAGTTCAACTGATGTGCAATGAACAACATATTTCATCGCAATTGAGATGCCTTAGAAATATAATGTTGCAATTGACCCACTACAAATATGTTGTCACAATTGCGATGAACACGGTCACTAAAACTAAACAAATGACATTTTTTTTTTCAACTTTCCAACAATAAATGCCATACCTTTGGATTATGTCATCGCAATTTAGTCTTATCTATAGTAGTTACGTTGATATATTTTTCCTCTTTATTTTCATGTTTATCATCTAGTTTCTCTCTGACATCATCATACTCATATGATGTTACTCATAAGGGATATGCCATGTGTTATAACATTTTTTTTTCCAACTTTCCAACAATAAATGCCATACCTTTGGATTATGTCATCGCAATTTAGTCTTATATATAGTAGTTACGTTGATATATTTTTCCTCTTTATTTTGATGTTTATCATCGAGTTTCTCTATGACATCATCATACTCATATGATGTTACTCATAAGGGATATGCCATGTGTTATAACATTTTCTTATCAAGGGAAGTTACATAATTTTCCATATTTGTTAATTGATTTTGTGGATAGACTTCTAGTCATCTACAAATTTTCTTTAAATTTGACCAAACATTTTGTGGTCTCTATAAACCGATCTATACTTCTAGGTTGTTAGCAAAATTGGGGAAAAATGTAATGTGTGAGCATTTTATATTCTTGTGTTTATAATAAAGTTATAATATTTATTAAAATATATTGGGCCAATCCCAATCTCGAAGTTCAAATTATATCACATATACCATCGAAGTGCCACATATCACCACCAAGGATCGAAGCTCACCAACCAAAGTCACAAACTAAGTCAAGCCGATCATATAAAGCCAAAGCATGAAGAAGTATATTGTGCACTCAACACATAAAATAATCTTTTGAGAATGAGAGCATATAAACACATGGAATTTCATTCGCATCATAAATGTGGGATAATATCTCATAACTTAAAAAATAAAATAAAAGGCAAGACGCTGAGATAATTATCAATTAACTTTGAGTTACTAAGCAAGTGCTCCACGTAACATGTCAGGTGCCAAGTGAAAGAAGGAACGTGTTATCTTTCTTTGATATTTAATACTATTCAACTAAGTGACTATTTATCAACGATATTAGTGCTACATTGTCTTTATTTAGGCTTGTAGTACATGACCACTGTTGAAAGAAAACTTTACCCATATTCCAACTTCAGAGTAATTTTCGTATTTATCTGTTAACGTGGGACTATAGAACGAAGATTTCAAATGGAATTGACAATTTTGGGGATTTAAAATAATTAGAAGAGGTTGTAAGCATCCCCTGTCAATTGCTCGCATTCCTATTATGGTTTCACATTCAATATTGACAAGTATTATATTCGCTCAGACTGGAACTGGTATGTTCTCTAGCTTCTTGTGGTGCTACAAATTGTTAATTTCTAATTAAAGCAAGGTTTTGATAATTATTAACCAACTGCATGAGATCACTTTGTTCCTTCACCACCACTTTAACTTGCACAGGTTCATCATTTTAGTTTAAAGTGCTAACAGCGTTGCATGGCAGAGATTTAGCAAAGTCCAATAGATGGCCATAGTTTTATTGGGGAACCCTATTTCTCTTCGACGTTTAACGGGGAGGGTCCCGCAATAAGTCGTTTTGTCAAAATAGTTTTTCATACGTTGCACAATCTGGAGAATTACGACAACTTTGCATGGCAAAGATTTAGAAAAGTTCAATCGACAACCATAGTTTTATTGCGGAACCCCCTTGCTTTTCGACATTTAACCAGGTGGGTCCGCAATAATTCATTTTGTCAAAATAGCTTTTCATACATGGTACAATCTAGACAATTACGGCACCCCTCAGCGAAAAACCATATACTGCCAAACACCCCCTCTGGAAATGATACAGGTTTGTCAGTTTCTAGCTACCACTGGTGCACCGTTTACACTCTTGGTACATTCTTTTGGGTTTTAAAATGGCAAGATTGAGAAATGGTTTTTACTGACAACAAAGATTCTGCAATCAAACTGTAAACTATTAATAGAACCATACTTATTTTATTAGAATCAAAAGTTGTTGACTCTGTATGATTATGCGAGGAAGTATGTGAATTGGATGGATGAAAATGCAAAGAAAAAGAGATTCGATGGTTAAAGAGAGTTTTTATTGTGAAAAAAAGAACGAAGTTTTTCTTTGTGCCCCAATTTAAAATTTCGCAGTGCTTTCTAAACAGTGAATTTCGGGCTTAATTTCTGGGTTATTGAAGTCAAATATAAAAAATATTGTAACATGGGTTTTTTTGAAGGATTGTCCCAAATAGAGAGATTTTGCCAGTTCTCTGAAGGGTATAGGTTCAGCGTTTTGTATGGCCATTTTTTTTTCCAAAATGCCTATGAAAAAATTAGTTAATTATTCCACTAACAGCGTATGGAAGAATGAGCACTATTGGATAATGCTTTAAGAATCCTAACAGTTCACGTTTCTCTCATTGCGAGATGGGTCAACCAATTTTGTTGAAATTTTAATGTAGATCTTATTTCGTTTGCAAATACACAGTGCTTGGCCATAATTGTGGCACTCTTACCTTGGAATTTGGATTGTTCAGATGAGTGATTCCAGATTTCATTTTTGAAAAGAGGTCTTACCTCTAACGCAGAGTTGTGAAAATTTAGTTTAAAGTTCAAGGATTTCGGTGGATGGTTGTTACAAAATATGAAGCTTGTTTTATCATACAAAAATAGTGAATAAGGTGTGTTTCTGGAAATAAATTTCCTAGGTGTATCAAAATTCCAGATTTAGCACATAACATGCATCCTCTTTAAACTGCTAGAAGAATCATCGATTCATTTTCAAGAAAAAAAACTAGTTCGAGAGGATTAGATGATCATAGTTAAAATGCTCTAAAGGCGATTATTTATGATTATTATTTTCATTAGCAAGAGGGCCTTTGGAAACCAAATACATTTATTTCTTCAAGAATGTGATAGCATACAGTGAAGTACGCCATTATTCCACTCCAGGATCTTCTAGCGTCAAAGAAAAATGAAGTGCCAATCGGCAAAGTGTTAAATAAATAGAGCGTCCAAATGCAGAGATTGCAAGGGGCGTGTTGAAATGTGGAAAGAATCGATGTGACAATAAGTTAAAAAATGATGGAGTTATAAATCTATTAAATTTTCTCTCAAACTTGGGGCATGAATAAGAAAGACACTACACAGTTGATTGTATAAGAGCATGACAATTATTGTATGTTAAGTAAAAGTTGAAATGCTCTAAACAATAAAAAGGATGTTGTGGTGATTTGCAGGATGATGCAATTCCTAATATGTCAAAGCAGTAATCCCCAATTCGAAAACAAGCTTGTTGATTCATGGTGATACAACCGATTTTGATCTCTACATTGGCCAACATTTTTCTTTATTATTTCTAGAGTGTATGGTTTTAGAATCATTGCAATTTCAACTTTGTTCCAGACATTATGGTTTTGCATGCCTCAAATCTCTGGTGGTGAAGCTATACATCAACTATTGCTCATAACAGTTGGATTCTCCATTTAATGATAATGCAAGTGTTATTGGAATTATTTGAGCTCTTTTTTCTTATAGGTGAAAATTTTCCATGCTTGAGATTTTGGAATAAGCTCTTTGTTTTTTTACTCGACATGCATTTATGGCAATTGTTTCAATTACAACTAATCTTCAAGAAAACAAAATCGTTTTCCCACTGCTGCAGATCATTTTTAGCCTTTCCACAGTCTTTTGTTTTTCCAAAGTTACTATAGTTACAAATTGGTCACGGTTCTATCTATAGAATCATTCAAACCCTAGGTTTCAAATTCAAAATGTTGAGTAACATTTGTGGAGCATGTGAATGATTTCAATATGGAGGAAAATACAAACTGGCCTCATTACAAACCTAACAACAGTAGAATGGATTCTAGCATACTTAGAAGTTTATTTAGTTTGGGTGGTGGATTTATTATGGGAGCTTTGCTTTTGGAGTGGAGTAATGTACTATAGGTTTCAAGTCCAACTACTCTAATTAATATCTAATTTGACATGTGATACTTTTAATGAGTTGAGATTCAATTATCATGTTCATTCTAGAGCTATATTGTCAATGGAGTATTGTACAAGAAAATATGGCAAACAATTTGTAGCTGAAATTTCAAGAAAGGAAAAAGAGCCTGAGACTATAAACTTTTGCAGAGAAAACACAATTTTAATGATTTAAATTATGTTTCTCCTTCATCAGTGAGCCTTCACCAGTGAATTGTTTGTTATTGGGCAAAATTTTACATTTTGAAGTGATTCAGGTGATTTCATTTAAGGGTATCCAAAACAGTGAATGTCAATACTAGAGCTTATCATTAACTTTTTGTTTTGAAAACATATTGGTTTATCCATAGTTATATCATTATTATATTTTTTTAGAATGAGGTTATTCAAATAAGTTTATATGGAAAATTTGAAACCCAAATTACAGAAGTATTATAGACATATTCGGGCACTGCAACCCCAATCACATATGTCGATAAAACAAGGGCTCTCAAACCCCTAAAAGTACTGTTTCATACCCTAAAGGATAAAGGTCAACTAATTACATCATTTCCCAGAAGCTCTCCCTGAAAAACTAGTCAAAACTGGTCAAAGCTGGACCATACAGACTGCTCCATGCTAAGGGTGTGATGCATCTCACTTGCTACACACAAAGGGTGTGATGCATACTGAAAACCCCTTCTATAGGGTGCGATGAGCAAGAGCAGACAAATGGCAGAGGCAGTTTGCTAGGTGGAAACTTAGAGAATCTTCTAGAAACTGCTCATATGACACTTGCCTCTCCGAATTCACCCAGGGATGAGTAAGAGATCATGAAAGCTCCAAGTGGAACCAAGAACTATCAGTGAAATGACACTGATCAAAATCCCAGAAGCGGACTCACTCCCCTGCAGATATCTATATATGGATCCATCATCCTAGAGATCGAAAGGTTGGAATTTTGTAATTTGTAAGGAAGTGTTGTTGGTTTCTCTTTGAGACATTGTATTGTTGGGTGATCTAGGTTTTCATGAGGTGAAGAGGGCTCTCATGCTGAGAGGATGGCACTAGATCAGACAGCTGGGTTGTAATCGTCTCTTCTACTACTTCTATCAATAAAGCTATTTGAGTTTTCCTCCATATACTTGTATTTTTCTAAATCTTGTATTTGTGTATGCATTTGTATGGTTAATGTACATATGATTCTACATTGTTTATGGTTATAGATCTCTATGCTTTGATGGTATTTTGCTGCTTTGACTCTACAGGTGTTCTTTGAAGTGGGACAAGTGAGAAAGGAGCGGCGAAGCTCTATCGAAGAAGAGAGGAAACAAGTAAGGAGCCAAGTGAAAGACTGAGGTTGGTACTCTCTACTTCTCTCTCATTTATCTCTCATAAAGGAAAACACAAGTTACTTTGAATTGTTTGTTTCTAAGATAGCTACCCATCTTAGTGGGACTAGCAACACTGAATGGACACTAGTTTTCCCAGAAACAAAATGGTGACTCTGCTGGGGAGTGAATAATTTGTTTGTTTGTTACTTTTGTTTTCTTTATAAACTATAGACGGAGCCTAAAGTTAAGCCAGCTAGCCTTCGAACTGCTTTTTCTATGCAACTGCAAAGTAGATCAATGCTGCTTTAGTCAATCTCTTGGTTGATTTATGAACTAAACATCTGACTTGAAAACATCCTAAGTGCCCTGATGGTAGCTCAATAACCTCATCAGATCAGCCCCTATACTTTGTGTTTACTGTCTATCATAAGCTTGGCCTAAATCCTTGAACTTAGCTGCAAACTGTGGGGGAAAACTAAGCTCAGTCTCGTCCCTGGACCATCACACTATCTCTCATTGGTAGTCTTGATGCATCACACCTCCCATTGGCTACAGGTGAGATGCATCCCTATTTTCCTTAAGGACAGGTGCGATGATTGAATGAGACTATTTCTGCCTCCAGATTTTGGTTTTTTTCTGCATTGTTTTCAGCTCTATTCAGTAGTTTTGCTGTCTATGATCAGTATATCACTATTGAAACCTTCTTCCTTCACATTATTCAGCCTCCATTGATAAGGAATTGTGAATGTTTTTAATGTATTTTTCATCATTTACAGTCCTCCTTTGCAAATAGTAGCTTAATCGAATTGTCGTCTTTTGATTCGAAAGTGTTGCAACTATCATTTTCAGTCAAGAAAAAGAGTTTCGTAAAGTCTTCCTCTTTTAGATCGTCGATTACACTTTTTCCACTATATTTTATTTGAATGATCAATTCTTCGAAGTGTCGAAAATGGTTTTCCATTCGAAAGAGAAAGTGTCATCTTAGTCTTCATTTCGTTTTTTGAAAAGAAGTTGTTAAAGTGTCGCTTCGAAGAAAAGTAGTTCAGATTTGTATTTAGTTTTATTTTTGTCATTCTCACATTAAGGGAACTGAAAAAACAAATACATGCATGTGCATTTGCATTTAGACTGCATGCAGAAATTAATTTAGGAAAAGTGTATTTAGTGTGTGCTCTTTGATCTATGTTGAAAGAATCATAATTTTTCTTTCCTTAGTAGCTAGTATTTTCATTGCTAAAGGAAAATAAACGATTGTTTATCATTTAGATTGCATATTTAGGAGTTGTACATCTACATCATGCGGTGAACCTTGAAAGGCAAACTTCTTAAGAAAGATAAACTGTAAAATAAACCCCAATGAACATAAAAACGCTTTGGAACCCAACGCACAACATCTAGAAGTCTAGGCTAGAAACGTATTCTGGCGTCATAAAGCCTAGTAGCTATCATTTTCATCATAGGTTGGGTGATTCCTCCTCTTTTATATGATAAGTGCCAATACAAACTTGTGCTCCCACGTACCGTCGAGTATATATTAGGAGACCACAATAGACTGATATCCTTTATCCTTAGGAAGCCGTGTCTGCCACCCTATTGATTGCAATGCATTGAACACAACACTCAGGAAGATTGACTGCCGTACATAAAGTCCTTGGTAATTTCTCTATAATTTACCACCGAGGTGTATATTACAGTTTTGCGATTGGTTTCGTAATCCCTCTGTCTAGATTTCTAGAGTAGTCACTTTCATTCCTTTTCAGACTCCTTAAAAGAAAAGGTCCATTTGAGAACTCGTCACTTCAGGCTCATTAAAAATCAAAGGCGACTAGAGTCATTTTTAGCTTTTTCTCGACTCTTAAAAATTGAAAAAGCAAGTTGTGTCAAAGCATCATAAAATTCATTTAATTCGGAATAACATTTTTCCCTTTTTATTTTGAGTTGATCAAGTAATCCATAGTCATGGAGGAAAGTCAATCAAAACCCTATCGTTCACGGAGACTAACGAGTCAACCGTCTTTGACTCCGGAAATGAAACCATTTCAGGCCAAGCAATCTCATTTAACTGGTTCAAATTCTCCTGGTTTATTTGAAACTTGTGTTTCAACATCCTCAGAGACTCCAATTACTCCAATTATTTCTGGTACCCCTGCCTCTACAGGAGAAGTTCCATAGTTACAAGAGGACATTAGAACTAATCCTAGTGTAATGGTAAACACTTATATTCCTGAACCAGCTCATCTAGGGCTGATTTGGAAGGTGTCACCCCTCCAACATCTATCGCTGCAGAGTCTATACCTTCTTTGGCACCAGAAATATTTTACGGACCTGACGGTCTACCTCTTCCACCCAGACTGATTGCTATAGAAGAAATTGTGGAGGATCTTCCATCCAGTACCCCATTTCATTTTGGAACTGGGATCCACCTATATTCTTCTACCATAGAAGTTAGTTCTTTTGATGACCCTTCATCACAAGTTCTTGTCGAATCGGTAAGAAATCTTTTGGATAGACTCAATATGTCTGAACAACCATCGACATCTAGGACTGTGTCCTCTGATACAGCAGCGACAGAACTTCCTGCTGCTACTCCAACAATGTTCGTTGGTATACCATCTGTCTTAACTAGTTCTCAACCACTAGATGGAGTCCACCCAGGGACTATTTTGACAGCATGGTCTATTCTTGTTTGTTCATCCGGAATCTTATTTGGAGTTTCTTATGTTGAGACTCAGCAAATTGATCCTTCACATCAGTATCAATTTGGGCAGTCTAGTCTCCAAAGGCCAATTTACCCTTTGATCACTGGATTGCTGCCATATGGGGAGAAGTATGCCTTTTCATTTTTCCCTCCGGGGGAGCAACCATATGAGAGTTTACAACAAAGTTCGGGTGAAGCTAGAATTACATCCAATGGTTGGATGCCAACACTGCCTCAATAGCTAAGAGTTGTATATTAAATGCAACAAAATCAACCTGTTTCGAACATTCCCACTACACTGGCTATTGTGGCGGTGTCGCAAGTATAAGCACTACCTATTGTATGTCAACCTCAAGTCTCTCAGGTCGTAATACAACAGCCTCTTGTCCCCGTGACTCAATCACAACTGCCGATTAGTGGCTCCTTAACTGAAGTGATGCAGGCTCAAACAGGTACTATCACCCCTCATCTTGGTCAAACATCCAGTATTGGACAACAGCAAATGGTCTCATAGCCATGGCTGGTACAATATCAACAACCGCAATTCCAACAAGCTTACTGAGGACCTGAGCAACAAAGCTTTGCAGGCAATGGGCAACCGTATATTCAAAATGGTTACCAACAATCATATTATAATGGTTATGTCCACCAACCTTATCAAAATTATCAACATCAAATACATTATGCTGGTATGCAAAGACCCACTTCTCAAGAGATCCCATCTTATCTGGGTATGCTTCGCCAAACCTGAATCAACACTTGCCCTTCGTAGCAACTTTAGAATTACGAGATCTGAATTGGCTAACAAATGATCCAATTGCTTATGCCCCTTGGTGGCCAGTGATTCCTCATAAACTTTCGTCAGATATTCCTAAATTCAATGGAAATCTAGGTGAAGATCCATCGAATCATGTGATGAAATTTCATCTGTGGTGTTTGTCCAACACCCTCAATGATGATTCGATTAGGCTTCGCCTTTTTCAGCGAACACTAACTGGTCCAACAGCGAAATGGTACATAGAATTTCCTAGAGCTTCATTCGATAACTTTAGCACCCTTGCCACCACCTTTTTAACCCATTTTCAGTTACCCATAATGTACGAAACAAGTGTTAGAGAATTATATATTACAGAGCAATGGAACACATAAAATATTGCAGAAATATAAACACAGAGAACGCACAAAACAAGAGAGACACAGATATACGTGGTTCACCCAGTTTGGGCTACGTCCACCCCGAACAGCCAGTCCTTCCTTTCTATTATCCAGCAAAATGAAGAGACACAACCTACAACAAATCCGCTGTAATATCCTCTGTTTTCTCTCACAGTCTCACCTCTCTATTTCTCACTCACATAATACACATCTATCACACAGCCTCAAATACAATACCCTCATACAAAGAGAGGGGTTGCCTTCTAGGGCAAAAAACCCTAAACTAAACATAAGTTCTACCGTCAGATCATCCGCCTAATGAACGACCCAGATTGACTATAAATTACTATACTTTTACAAGGAAATTTTACAGCTGTTTATAGCGCCCCCGAAACCCCCCGCCAGGGGGGGCTCCCAAAGGTCGCAGCCGCCCCCCCCTGGACCCCCCGTCCAGCGAATATATTACGGGTGGCGTTGCCGCCCCCATTTCTAACTGGGGTCCTATGTGGCGATACCTTTGAATATAGAAGATAATCAGGCTCCACACGCAACAACAAGAACGGAACTCCTTACCAATTTTAAATAGACAACAACCACTCACATATCTGATCATATTCATGAGTGATGACGTCGTTGTCGAATGGTAAAGACATATGTTCCTGATCAGCTTCTCGCTGGATGGTTTATTAAGTCATTGTTACCTTCTATTACAGAAGATGTGGCCAAGGGAGGAGTCGTCACTAAAGAGAAAGTCATTGCTCGTGCATCATATCTAGACTTGATCTATACTGAGTCTGGCACGCTCTATGACAAAATTCCTGATGCTCCTAGACCAGAATTTTTTGTTCCTCCTCCTCCTAAATCGAATAGGGACTCTCATGTTGGCGATGGCGTGATTGGCACCTTAAGTATGCAAAATGCAAAGGCCCCATCTAGTAAAGCCCTTGTAGTTTCCAGTAAAAAGGCAAATGACAAACTTCCTGCCTTTGAGGTTAATGCCATGTCAACCAACAAAGGAAAAGAACTGAAGCAACCAGGGGGCAAGAAGAAAGGGAAAAATAAAAAGAAGAAACAAAAAGATTCGACTCCTAAAAAAGCTTCTAAAAACCCTTATGGGAAAAAGAAACCTAATCGACCATGTCTCATATGCGATCAGGACCTATTGAAGCCCCGAAAATCAAGTCTACAACAAGGGGGATACCCACCCGGTCCGGACCCTGGTTAGCAGCTCCTTTTCCGTTTGGTATAGTGGGTTCGACTGGGGATATGGGACTAGTTTCCCAATGTGAGTGTGTGTTGAGATTGATATTTCTTAACTAATGATTCCTAAGTAAAATGCTTTCTTTATTCTAAATCTAATCTATTAACATGCAACTGTAATCTAATAAATAAAAATATCTAATTCTAAACTAACCCGGGATGTAATCTTTCCTTTATGCGATGTAAAATGATTTCAAATGACATTTGGTAATAAAGATCATTCAACTGCTATGAGAAAAGAATTCAATAAATATAAACCATTTCATATAAAAGGTTATATGAAATAGTTGTGAAAAACATATTGCATAGTAGGCTACTCATATACTAAGCATAAATAAATAGCTATCACCGTACAAAAGTTCCATATGATAACTCAAGAAATTAAGCATTCATATATAAATAATTGAACATGAATATCACCATAACACATAAGCAGAAACAGTTAAGAGATAAAAGTACCATTTATAACTAGTTCTACTCATGAGCTCTAACAATAATGATCTATTTCTTCTTAATCCAACATCCACTAAGAGTACAAAAGTGAAACATCAGTAGTAGATATTAAACACAGATATCAATAAATCCTGTTCCATTCATTCATCAAAACCTCCTCGGAGGGTGCAAAAGTGCATGTTCTGAGGACAAGTTTTTGACAAGTTTCTGGACCCTTCTCGAAATGCATGAGAAGGGTTTAAATACTACTAGCTAATTCTAAAAATAATTTATTACAAAAATGTAGGATGTGGTTTAAATGACCATCCTCATTTTAGGAAAAAATAAAGCAAAACTAAAACTAAAACTGAATCTAAAACTAAAACTATTAACTAACTATTTATGTATCTGCTCCTTAAAATTGCATGCGTTCACCATTTGCTTAAGGAGAGTTGGTTGGTCGACTTCTGACTTTAGCTGTCCCGTAAAAACGGAATCAGTAAGAGTTGGCGCCATCTTCTCGGCAGAATTGATGACACAATTGAGAGTCATGCACTGGCTATGTGGTTTTACCAAGTACGCCCAGTAAGAGTCCCAATTCAACCTGGTTAACCTTTGGATTGATTCTCCCTTTTCTTGAGCCTTCTGTCTCCAGATTCTTTGTAGATGCTGCACCTTTGGTAGCTATCCTGGAGTGGTCTCTTAGTGATATTCCTGATAAATATTACTGGTTTTGAGTTCCAATTTTACCTTCCATCTTTACCGTTTTTTTTTCCCTACAATTTTTTGCGCTTACAGGTGACTGAGCAATTTGAGGCTTTCCATCTTGAGGGGTTTTGCCTGGTGATGCGCGATTACTGCCTTCGTTTCTTGACCCAGGCTTCCTTGGTGTGATTTTCGCCTCTTGCGAGTTTTGCTAGAGGATATAAAGCTTAAATTTTGTGGAAAGAACGATTTTATACGTTCTTGGTTCTGAGCTTTAAATTCTCTATACATGATATCAGCATTATCTAGTATCCATTTAACCATGTCCATATACGGGAGAATTTTCGGTCTCGCCGCTATCCTATGCAAGAATGAACAAACTAGACATGTAATAGACGCCTCAAAAGACCCGTTTGAGCCTGCAGTGGTCGTTACCTCCATTACTTTGGGATCTTATTCCTCAAGTAAACTATACATGCCTTCCCAAGTAGTGATACCAGCGTCTTTGCTGGAGGTGGTGTATGTGTACAAGGGAATCATCTCTTTATCTTCAGCACTGGGGGCTTTACCCTTCTTTCCCATAGTATCTTGAGTTCTGCTCTGTATACTTCTCAGTTCTTCGCTCTTGCAGTTTGCAAATGAGGTGAGAATGATGATAAGAAAAGGTGATGGGAAAGCTTTAAATGTGGAAAACATTTAAAATATATCACCTTACGTGAACTAGCTTCTGGATAAGATCAAAACCATTTCATTAACAATTGCCAACTAACTCATTAATTAACATAAATGCGCATAACTAGGCCTCGGTTTATGGAAAAAGCTTTCTTGAATGACGGGCTGTGTAGATCTGCGATAAGGCGATTTTGCGATTTGCTTCGCAATAGCACAATATCGCAATTCGCAGTTCCTTTACATGCAGTAAGCATCCGTTAATTTATTTTTTGAGAAATGTGATTCACGAGATGTGCCATCGCATATCAGTTTTTTAAGGCACTTCAGCGTAGGTGAGGTTTAAGGCTTGTGATGCGATGAGGTTTTATCGATGCGTGATTTCGCATCGCAATTTCGCATTTTTAGAATTTCACTTGTGAGAAGGTATCCTTTACCCTTTTTGCGATGTGACATTCTTTAAAGAGTGATTTCCTTCTAACTTATCATAAAACTTAAGTCTTTTTAGGTTTTTGAGGGTATTCTCCTAAGTTTATGATAGTAAGTTTTATTCAAAAAGGAAATACAGGCATTAATTGATTTTTTTAAATTTTTGAATAAGGGTCCCCACTTATTTAGTATTAGTGACAAAGCTAAATAAGAAGGAGGTTTGTTGCTGGCCACAATAGGACCATTGGTCGAGAGATTGTCCACTTAAAGTTGAGATTAAGAAGTTCTTTAAGAGTTCAAATTCCTCAGTGGTGTTGACTGATCCGTTTCCAAACCCAGAAACCAATCTGGTTGCTAGCGACAATGCTTCCCCATCCTAAGTGCTTATGTTTTCCATTTCGAAAAAACAAAATGATGCTTTGATATCGACAAGGAATAAAGATTATGGGAATCCACAGATGTCGAAAAACAAGGCTACAGATCAACCTAGTAATTCAACAACAACTTCGACAGAAGTTGTGCCACCCATCATTCCTGAGCTAACAATAAAGCGGCCAAAGGAAGTAGTACACAAATTGACATTTAATACTCAAGCTCGAGTAACACAAAATTATAGTATAGTAGAGGATCTGGCCCAATCGCCATCTGCTATGCCGACGCTTGAAGTACTACAAAATTGCCCCTCTAAAAAGCAAGCCCTATTATCAGCAATAGGTGCGATTAACCCAGCAGATTCCAATCTTGTGGCCTTTAATCATGAAGGATACGAACCTCAGTTACTAGCTCAACTCGCTTTCCTCATACAAGTGAAAGCCCTCAACAAAATTGTTCATCGAACAATTATTGATGAGGGGGCGTCTACCTGCATTATGTCGATGAGTTGCTGGAAAACTTTAGGCTCACCACCCCTATCAAGATCATCAACAACATTAAAAGCATTCAATGGATGAACATACACCCCATACAGGACTTTAAGTAACTTGCAAGTTGAACTGGGGGGCAAGACAGTAGAAATTGACGTCGAAATTATCGATGGAAACCCCGATTACAATATCCTATTGGGAAGGCCCTGGATTTATGCTATGGCTGTTGTTGTGTCAACATACTTTAGAAAGGTTTCATTTCTCTTTCAAGGAGGAATTACAATTGTTGATCAACAAACCTTCCTCCCCAATAGTTTACAAGTTACAGGAAGCATTCCAATGATCCATGGAAGCTCTCATTCGCTTCAAAATGTCAGAATAGGCCTCCTAAAAGACCCTGCTTTAATGGGTACTTTTGCCCTAGCACCTCTGATTAGTCTGGTGGAAGTGGCCATGGTGGAAACCTGCAATATGATATCTTCCATATCTACGTAGATTCAGAAGATTTTAGAACATTTTGTTAGCGTGGATCATCAATAGGTATTTCCTCCGAGCTCAATAGAAATTTTGTAGCAATCAATTTTCGTGGCCTAGGTGGCAAACCCAAATCAATGCTCATCGAGTGTTCGGATAGATAGGTGTAAGGAATATGGTACCTCTTCAAATCCTTGGTCACATGTACATTCTACAGACGAAGGAATTATTCAGTCGATGATGATAGGAGAGGCACCATGGGAGGATTACCACCATCATTCCCATCTTCCGGATTACGACGCAAATTATTCCAGCGACCTTAATCATCCTTCAGTTTTTGATTTTATATCAAATATTGTAAATACGGTGGATTCCGAGAAAAATCTTTCCAATATTGAAGAAACTATCGCCATAAATATCTCGACCAAACCTAATGTTGTAGAGAATATTCACGTCAGCAAATCTTGTTCTTCTGCAGAACTAGAAATATATTGCGCTCTCTTTCGCGAATTCAGAGATGTCTTTGCATGGTCATACGAAGAAATGCTAGGCATAGACTTGAGTATAGTTGAATACGAAATCAAGAAGTATCTAGATGTCAAACTAGTATGACAATGGCTTCAGCAGGTACACCCGAAGAAAGCCGTTGCCATCAAGGCAAAAGTTGAAACACATTTACATGCTGGATTCATTTACCCGATTTCTCTAACTGATTGGGTATTGAATATTGTTCCTGTGATGAAAAAGCAAGGAATGATTAGAGTGTGTGTCGATTACAGGGATGTAAATCAAGCTTGTCCAAAGGAAAACTACCCTACACCCTTCATCGACCAGGTAATTGATGAATGCGCCGGATGCGAAATCTTTTCATTCATGGATGGATTTTCCGGGTATAATCAAATAAATATCTGCCCACAGGACCAGTTGAAGACTACATTGATATGTCCGTGGGGTGCATTCGCATACCAAAAAATACCTTTTGGTTTAAAGAACGCAGGGGAAAATTTTCAGAGGGCTACGAACTATGCCTTCCCTGACATCAAGAACATCGTTCAACCATATCTCAATGATCTACCAACTCATTCGCGAAAGTAGACTGACCATCCATAGCATTTGAGAGCTATATTTCTATGTTTCTGACACTACAAGATATGACTCAATCCACACAAGTGTGTGTTTTGTGTCAGTTCTGGTCGTTTACGTGGTTTCGTGGTTTCTAAGGACGAGATTCGACTCAACCCATGTAAGCTTCAGGCAATCATCGACATGCCTCCACCTTCAAATTTTCTTCAAATTTAGAAACTCGAGCGGAAAGCAAACTTTTTGAGGAGGTTCATTTCGAATTACGCCGAACATGCTAAAGGTTATATGCATCTTTCGAAAAAAGAAGTGCCCTCTAACTGGGATCAGGTTGCACAAGCTTCCTTTGATGCTCTAAAGGAATCCCTGATAAAAGCATCATTAATGTACGCTCCTAACTATCAAAAATACTTTAACCTATATCTAGCTGCAGCAGATACGACCATCGCAATGGTTTTAGTTCAAGAAGACAATGGAATCGAACATCTTGTCTATTATTTAAGTCGAAACTTAAATGATACAGAAAGTAAGTACTCCTATGTTGAAAACTGGCTCTTGTGGCTGTTTAAGCAGTACAAAGATTTCAGCACTATATCCTCTTTTGAAAAACTACCATTTTGTCACGTTACAACCCTATGACTTACATTCTGTTGCGTGAGTTACTTGGGGGCAAATATTCGAAATGGATAGCCATTTTGCAAGAGTTTGATCTTGAATTCGTAAAATCCAAATCAAAGAAATCTCTAGTATTCGCGGAGTTACTATGCGGCTTACCATCGTCGTCCAACGATTCAACATCCAAAGCATTAATCGTGGATGAGTCTTTGTTTCTGATATCGTCAAGTGATCCATGGTATGGAGATATGTTGATCTATCTCCAAACCCAAACATTTAGGCCTAATACCTCTCACTCCGAACAATAACGTACTTGATACCAAGCAAAAGACTACATGATCGTCAGTGATACACTTTACCGTCTGGTGTCGATATTGTTTTGCAAAGGTGCCTCATGCATGAGGAGACCGAAAAGGTCTTGAGTGATTTTCATTCAGGTGCATGTGGGGGACATCTATCTCGCTACGCTACATCACAGAAAATCTTGTGAGCTGGCTACTTTTGGCCTACTATTTTCAAAAATTGTATAATAGCAATAAGAAGTTTCCATGCATGTCAAATTTTTGATCGCAAAACCAGATTACCATCTGCACCTCTACATCCAGTAGTTGTTGTTGGACCATTCACAAAATGGGGGATAGATTTCATGACATGTAACCCCACCTCGGCTGGCGGGCATGGGTATATCATAGTCGTTGTCGACTATTTCACAAAATGGGCCAAGGCGATGCCTACATTAAACAACAACGGCAAAACAATTGCTCTTTTATTTTTCAATCATGTGGTCTCTAGGTTCGGTGTTCCACAGGCTATAGTCACAGATCATGGATCGCATTTTCACAATCACATGATGGTTGAATTGACTGCCAAATTAGGATTGTCCCATCACAGTTCTACTCCACATTATTCGCAGGCTAATGGACAAGTTGAAGTGATCAACGAAGTCCTCACGCGCATGCTACAAAGAATGATTGGAGCCCACAAATGGGATTGGAATTTAATCCTATGGTTAGCTCTATGGGCGTATAGAACCTCAGTGAGAAATGTGATCGAGTTTACACCCTTTCAGTTGGTGTACGGCTTGGAAGTTGTCTTACCGATTCAATGTGAGATTTCATCTCTAAAGCTCGTAATCGATCTACTCCCCAAAACTTCAGAGGAAGAGGCTCGTTTCTTCGAACTAATCCAACTGGATGAAACCCATCGTGATGCCACCTTGGCTAACGAATCTCATAAGAAACGAGTCAAGGCAAAATTTGATAAAAATGTCAAACCTCGTGTCTTCTTAGAAGGTGACCTGGTCTTACTCTATGATTAGGACTCTGATAAATTGGGAGCAGGTAAGTTCCAATAATTATGGATGGGCCCCTACATTGTTAAATGAGTATTAGCAAAAGGAGCCTATGAGCTGGTAGATTACGATGGAATTCCACTATCGCAACCCCAAAACGGGTTGTACCTTAAGCATTACTATGCTTGACTAAGTGTAGTAATCTCTTTATATTCTTTTGTTACATTTTTGTTTTCATCAAGAGTGATCATTTTGGTTAGGTAATCCACTTTTGGATTTGTTGCAGATGTCGAACCTATTGGAATCATTTGTTGGATATGCCAACAGAGCTAGTCATAGTACGCGGAACCTATCTTCTGCAACATGGGCCATTTTTTATCCAAGCGGCGAGTTAGTGAGTTTCAGAGGGCTATGTATTGATCAATCAATGAACAACATCACTGAATACAACACGTTGATAGAGCTTCTCTCTGTTTCCATCACACATGGCATACACTGACTTGTTGTCAGGCTAGACTTACAACTTGTCATCCTACAACTTACTAGCATCTATTCCGTTCAGAATCTAGCTATCTATCATATGTTCCTAAGGGTCAGGATTTTGGAAAGGCAGTTTGATTCTATTCAATATCAACACATTTCCAGAAACTTAAACACATTAACTGATTCATTAGCAAATTATGTGTTAGATAAACATTTTCAACATTTATAAAAGAAAAAGCATGTCAATTAACATTTGCATCAGGATCATATAACTTAACCAAAATAAAGATTCGAAAAACAAAACTATATATATAACTGTTTATAGTATTTTACAAAATGTTTTGTGTCCAAGACAAGATCAGTCATATGACCCAAAAACTCAAAAAAGGAGGGAAGCATCCTAGACTAATGGTGTTGGAGATAACAAGTCACCGCCTGTGCGATCATATGTAAGAGCCTAGTCCACTGACTCGGCATGCCAGTGGTATGGTGCTGTAATATCAGATGTAACTCATTGGTCCTCACATCCTGAATACCAAGGGTGATACCCTCGATCTGATCCTGCAATACTGCAAGGGTCTTTGCTATGTCCAGATCGTGAAGGATAGCCCTCCCTACAACCTCTCCTGCTCGAACAACCGCTGCTACCCTCGGGCACGTTGCTGGTCGCACTGGTCCAATATCTACAAAAATATATGGGTTTGATTAGTCTTGATAACATTTAAAATACATAAGAACATTATAAAAACAATAAGCAGAGATATGGTCATATCTTTTTACCTATAACACCCCACTACTCGCCAGCCGACAGCACCAAATCTGGGTCACCCCGGAAATCCATCCCAACATATGGGTACTCGGTAAAGACCATCTCCTGACAGTCGAACCACTCAAGGAAGGCATTAGAAAATGAAATCTGTGACTGACCAACGTGTTTGGCCATGAGATCAACCCATCTTTGCATCCATGGTTCCCTCGGCACTGGCAGTCCGAGTGAAAGGTACTATGGCTGCATCAGTGGTATCCTCTCTAAAGCGAAACTGGTCAAAATGGAACCATAACCAAAGTTTTTGGATCTTCTGTTCTTCACCTTGGAAAGCTATTCTTTTATAACCGGAAGTATTGCATCACACCAGTTGAATACCTTTTGTTCAAGGCATTCTAGAGTATACTGCATATAGGACTTGTTGGCCAAATGAAGAGCTGCACTACCAGCCAATCTAGCAAAGGTGAATAAGATAGTCCTCAAGGACCAGTCAATGACATCTCGAATACTGATCTTGCCATCCCTGCTCGGCTGAGATCCATCTCTACAGAACTGGCGAATCTAATCCCTCATAGATTCAGCCCTGTGGGTGGATCCTAATAGTGAGAGAGGCGCACCACGCCTCGAGAAACCAGTCAAGAAGTAGATATCCTCAACTGTCAAAGGGATGGATTTACCTCGAATCTGGAACACTTGGTTGGTAGGATCCCGTCCATCGAGAAAATATTGCAACAAATTGATTTATTTCCTCATGTTGGATATACGGAAGAATTTGAGCAAACCACAATTCCACAATGTAGTCACTGTACCCGGATCATGTAAGGCAATCATATCCTCTTCTTCATGCTCACATTCACACCATGTAACAACCATCTTGATCCAATGAATCTCTGAAAAACAAACAAGAGAAGAATTAGGATCTTGATTTGGGCAAAAACAGGCAAAATTTCCATGGAAAAACAGTGCATAAACTTTCCTCCTTGCGCCCATTGCACCCTAGCTATGTACTGGGTGGGATGCATACTGACTAGCCAATGGCCATCTCAGTATGCATCACACCTTTCAATGTATACTAGGTGCGATGGGGAGAGAACGAATTGTTCAAACCCCTAAGGCCCAGAAAAACAGGAAAAGATGCTCAGAATCAGAAAAGGAAAGAATGCAATTGAAGAGCTCAGGGTTAGCTCCTACTTGGTCCAAAAGGCACTGAAAATAGTCCACTGAATCTCCTGGAATTAGCTGATGAAAATCTAGGGGGAAACACCTCCAGAGCTCCAACAATCCCAAATTTGAATGAAATGGTAAAAATGAGAGGTAAAAAACTACTTTTATGTTACTATTCATGTAATTCAAGTAAGATGTTAGTGTTTAACTCATTTTTCAAGCATGTATTTACATTTCTAATCAATTTGATGGAGCAATTGAACAGGCAATACGACCATTAAGAGAACATAGTGTTAATGATGAATTGAACATCTCTGACTATTATTATGATCACATTTCCACGAAGTTCAAGCTCATTAAAAAATAAACCTAGCAATGAGCATATGTTCAACTAGAGTTCAAGCTCATTAAAAAATAAACCCACCTTTGGTAAATAAGCTTTGTGATCACATTGCTATCAGCTTTTGAACCTTGGTCGTGTTCTCATCATCACCTCCACCTTTTTACCCTTTTGAGGAACAACTGTGACAGGTGATTATATTAGCCACCTTCTTTACACTACCATGATTGAAAAGTTCCAAACTTACCTGTAAACAGTTGCTATCCAAAAACATCACTCGTTCCTCAAAAACGAGTCTCCTTTAAGCTCTTTTTAGACTCGTAAAATATGAAAAGATTGTTAAGCGATTGGCCTCTCTAGCCCGTTAAAGTGATCAGAAAAGTCATCCCTTTCGTATTATTTATAATTTTTAGGACTTAAGGGATTATACTACGAAAAAGGACTACTGGAGTTTCCTTTCCATCTCTTTTTAGACTCTCTAAAATTGAAAAGGATTGAGTTATCTTTGTCATTAAACTCGTTAAACTCGTTAAAACAATAGCGACAAACTTGTCCATACGAACACGAGCGAGTTTCACTGTTGCTAGGCTCGCTAAAACATAGCAACAGGTTTGTCCGAAGGGAAAATTATAGAACAAGCATATGTTATCCTCCTCAAGTTTGACAACAATAAAGAGGTACTGGTTAGCAATGACTAGGGAAAAAGTGAAGAAAACTTGAAGAACTTCAGTGGTAGCAGGTCACTCTTGAACATGACACTTTCACTCCATCACCATGATTGAGTCGGGTTGGGTTATTCCGTTCACCAATAATATCACCATTGTTCCTCTATAGCATACATTTTGGGGTTAACGCTACCAATCCATTCTAGTGTCACCGATATTTTCAAGAGAAGTCGCTCAAAGAATTCAACAATCCAGCTAACACCTCATCTGCTGCAATACCTCTGTGCTCCATTTGTTCATGACCACCACCCTAAACCTTGTATCATCAGATCATTTTCACCTCCACAAAATCATTTGTTCTGTTCCATGTCGTAGATGTGGGATTCATTAAGGCCCTCCTATGATAGGTTACTTATTGTTGACATTGGCTCATTATCCAAGAAGTCGACTTAGGAACAACCCTTTCAGTACTTTGAAGCGTGCATGCCTCAAAGGCAAGTTTCTCACTCCCGGCGGCAGGTTTACATCAATAGCCTTCGACCAAAATATTTTACGTGGTGTTCAAGATCGAATCCTGTATTCACACCACGTGAATTGTACTACAGTACCTTGAGGGTCATTATCATTATCGGTGATTCCTCTTGTGCCTGTTAATAGCTTACATCATTGGCTAGTAATCAGGTAATGTCTTTCCATGTTTGACACCAGAACATCTTTTCACATGGATCGACTTGTACATCGAGTGAAGATTGAACGAGTTTGAAGACCGTGGATCTAGTTTCATCCATCCAGGCTGCGATATATTCAGGAAAATAAAAACATCAAATATACTGCATAGCTGCACAGATAATCATCCAAGCTAAGGGATGATGGCTCTACCAGAATCATCAGTCTGCCACACATACGGTTGTTTGTCCTATGCACATGAAAATGAATTTATAAAGCTGAGCATGGGAATGCCTACCTCAGCTAGATCATGAAAATATTATGAAGATAATGTATTGTATTGTATCTTATTACAGGTCACCTTCCAGTTCGAGAAACCTTGGATCCTCATGATAAAGCACTTCACCTAACATCAGAAGATTTACGACCTCATGCTTTAGGGGGAAACTGTTATAGACATATTTGGGCACTGCAACCCCAATCACATATCTCGATAAACCAAGGGCAGTCAAACCCCTAAAAGTGCTGTTTCATACCCTAAAGGATCAAGGTCAACTGATTACATCATTTCCCAAAAGTTCTCCCTGAAAAACTGCTCAGAACTGGCCAAAACTAGACCATACAGACTGCTCCATGCTGAGGGTGCAATGCATCTCACTTGCTACACACAAAGGCTACGATGCATACTAAAAAGACCTTCTATAGGGTGCGATGAGTGAGAGCAGACAAATGGCAGAGGCAGTTTGCTAGGTGGAAACTTAGAGAATCTTCTAGAAACTTCTCATATGACACTTGCCTCTCTAAATTCACCCAGGGATGAGTAAGAGATCATGAAATCTCCAAGTGGAACCAAGAACTATCCATGAAATGACACTAATCAAAATCCCAGAAGCTAACTCACCCCCCTGCAGATATCTATATATGGATCCCTCATCCTAAAGATCCAAATGCTCGAATTTTGTAATTTGTAAGGAAGTGCTATTGGTTTCTCTTTGAGACATTGTATTGTTGGGTGATCTAGCTTTTCATGAGGTGAAGAGGGCTTTCATGCTGAGAAGATGGCGCTGGATCAGACAACTGGGTTGTAATCCTCTCTTATACTACTTCTATCAATAAAGCGATTTGAGTTTTCCTCCATATACTTGTATATTTCTGAATCTTGTATTTGTGTATGCATTTGTATGGTTGATGTACATCTGATTCTACATTGTTTATGGTTATATATCTCTATGCTTTGATGGTATTTTGCTGCTTTGACTCTACAGGTGTTCTTTGAAGCAAGACAAGTGAGAAAGGAGCGGTGAAGCTCTATCAAAGAAAACAAGAAGAGCTAATGCTAGTAATTGGGAAAAATAGGTTTTCGTATGAGGTTCACCATAACCAACCTAAATCAATCTAACTTCGGATCTATCATGCACCGAGAGGGACCAAATACCTTGAGGTGCAAACTTCTTTTTGGAGTGTAGAATTTGAGGAAATGATTTCACCTTGAGGGGCTATCTCTCTCTCAGTGAATGATAGATCCAAAGTTAGATGGATCTAGGCTGATTCAATTTGAGGGTAAAAATGCCATATTTTTAGATTCTCATTATTATTTATTTGTTTGAAATAAACTTTATACTTTTAAATTTACATTATTTTTTCTTTGCCTGAAATGACGATATAATTTTGTTCTTTAATTTAGTCTATGTTTCTTTCCTTGAATGGCTTGTACATATGTGTTTAGATGTTTTGTGTGGTTTGTTTGTGTTTGTGTTTGGACGCTTTGAGTGGTTTGTGTTTTTATGTGTTTGGATGCTTTGAGTGGTTTGTGTTTTTATGTGTTTGGATTTGGATGGTAATGTTTGTGAATGTTACATTTTTTGTGTTATATTTCTATATGTGTATGTAATTGTCTATTAGTAACTAGTTGGAGATAACAAAGGAAGACAATCTTGTCAATAACTTGTAGGAGGATTGATATTGCACATCTATTTCATTTAATTTTAGGTATCAAAATTTTTGACAACTAATTAATTCTTAATAGTGTCCATCCAAGTATTAATAAATATATCTTGAAGAGTAGTTTTAATTTCAAGTTTGCTGAATTACCTGAGTTTTTTGAGATGAAAGATATTGTTAATAACTTTAAATATGAAAAAAGATGAAACAAAAATTTTGAATGCAAAGTGAAAATGTAATAGTGTTGAATGGAAAAAAATGAGAAATAAGAATGTAGTAAATTACAAATAGTGTTCATTGTCATCAGTCTCAACTATTTCTTTCTACTATTCTTATTGTCACTCTTGTTAGTTTTGCCATATTTTCATATCGATTATATGAAAAATGTAGTTGAAATCATAAACTATTCAAATATTTAACTGGATCTATTGCAGTAAACATCTTACCTTTTATCTCTTGCTCTCTAATAATAATATGTTGAATTACTATAACACAAAAACTAATGCACATTGTCAATAATTTTTTGTGCTTACACTAAAATCAATCACAATGTTAATCCAATCACTTTAAAATTAATGTACCATCATACATCTAGTGGTATCAAATTAGAAATCGACATCTACGATAAAATCAATGCATATAGTGGAAGCAATCAAATATAATAAAAAATCAACATCTACACTAAAATCAATACATCTAGTGCAAGCAATCAAATATAATTAGAAATCAACATCTACAATGAAATCAATGCATCTAGTGCAACAAATCAAATAGCATTAGAAAACAATGACACTAAAATCAATGCATCTAGTGCAAGAAATCAAATAGGATTAGAAATCACATTTACAGTGAAATTAATACATTTAGTGAAAGCAATCAAATATCATTAGAAGTCAACATCTACATTGAAATCAGTGCATCTAGTGCAAGCACTAAAATAGAATTATAAATCACCATATACAATGAAATCAATGCATCTAATGCAAGCAATCAAATAGGATTATAAATAACCATCTACACTAAAACCAATGCATCTAGTGAAAGAAATCAAATATAATTAGAAAAAATCTACATTGAAATCAATGCATCTAGTGCAAGCAATCAAATAGGATTAGAAATCAACATCTGTACTGAAACCAATGTATCTAGTGCAAGCAATCAAATATAATTAAAAATCAACATCTACACTAAAATCAATGCATCTAGTGTAAACAATCAAATAGTATTAGAAAGCACCATGTATGTTAAAATTAATGCATCTCGTGTAAGAAATCTTCTTCCCTCTCTCCCCCCTCCATCTATATCTATATATCCCTCCATCTTTCCTTATTTGTCCCTTTATCTCAATGCCCCAGAAACACATGCTATCTCTCTCCATATTTATATATCTCTCCCTCTCTATCTCTCTCTTCTTCCCTCTCTTCACATTCCATCTATATCTATATCTCCCTCTATCTCTCTTATCTTTTTATATCACCCCAAAAACATACACACTCTTTCTCCATACCTATCTATCTCTCCTTCCATCTTCCTCTCCCTCACTCTCTCTCTTCCCCTTCTATCACTCTCGCCCCCCTTCTATCTCTCTTCTCTTCCACTCTCCCCTCTCCCTCTCTCTCCATCTCTGTTATCACTTGCTGTCACTCTCTCCACCTTTCTCTCTCTATGTCTTTCCTCTTACCTTCCTCTCTCTCTACCTTTCTCTCTCCTTTCTCTCTTTCATGTCCTCTCTCTCTTCCTTCCTCTCTCTCCCATTCTCTCTCACCTCCCTCTATCTCCCCCCCTCAACTCTCTCTCTTCATCTCTCACTCTCTCTCCCTCTCTCTTTTACCTCTAGCTCTATCACTATCTCCCTCCCTCTCTCCTTCTCTCTCCTTCTCTCCCCCCTTCTTTCCATATCTCCTTCTTTGTCTCTCTATCTCACCCTCAAGCATAAAAATTCTCTCTCCATGTTTTCCTTGTCACTCCCCCTCTCTATCTCTCTCCACTTTTCTCTCTCTATGTATTTCTTCTTCCCTCCCTTTCTCTCCTTCCAACTCCATCTCTCTATCCCTCCCTCTCTTCTCCTTTCTCTCACTCCCTCTATTTCTGCACCTCTATCACTCTATGTCTATGTTATTCCCTCCCATATATATCCAAAGTTTATATATATATATATATATATATATATATATATATATATATATATATATATATATATATATATATATATATCTATATATATATATATATATATATATATATATATATATATATATATATATATATATATATATATATATATATATATATATATATATATATTTCAATATTAATATTAGATTTAATGATGTTTTTTACATGGCATCATGACAAAATTAATCAAAAAACTACATCAAATGAATATTTTCAAATATTACAACTTTGACATGGAAATATTTATGTGTATAGACATTTTAATATATCCATAGGATATAGTTTTCCTTTAAAAGATTCATTTTACAAATAATTAATTAAAAGAAATATGAAAAGATTTTACAACAAGATTTTGGATTCTTAGTGTTGAATTAACATTTTTACTTTGATTTAAGAAATGGTAGTGGCTTTAGTAAAGAATAAAGATGTTCAAAATTTTACCTACTTTGGAATTTTAATGTGGTAAAAAAAAATTTTGAGGGGAAATTTATGATTCATTCAAATTCAACTTATATGATAAAGAAATATTAAAAACATGAAATATTGCATTGTATTTTTTTTATCTAAACACATGGGGTAATTGTATTGTAGATTTTTTTATCTGTATGGTTATTTTCATTTATGTTTCTGCCCAATATTTTTTTTTCTAGTTTCATTATTATTATTTATTGGAGAAACGAACATAAACAATATTTATATTTCTGAATTTTTATTTTTATGTTGGCCATCATTAGCTAAAATTTAACTTTGAGAATGGACATACTTACACACCAAGGTCATGCTGGGTTGTAGAATGCGCCTCTCGGTGCAATGAAATCGACACTGGTGAAGGACAATGTTTTGACCGTGAATAGTAATAATGAACTGGTGGATACAATTGGTAGTGTAGACCCTACTTAAAGGGTGGTGCATAGATTTCTAGTGGATATTTTCAACCATTGTAACAATTCTAGATCTGAGGGAACAAATTTAAAAGTCAAACAAGCATTTCCAAATTTACAAGGAAAAATCTTAAACAACTTCATATTTCTTAGCATAAGAATCTAAAACTAAACGATCACTCCCAGATTTAAAGGTAGAAAATATTTGCCATTTCCATATTTTCTGCAGCAAATTGAATATTTATTATATTTTTGGTTTTTTTTTATAATATTTGTTTCCTGTAGAGTAGTGATAGTTTGAGGAAGATGTTTTCCTATATATTGTTTCATTTTCAATATAAAAGTTTTTTATTTTGATGCAAAAATCCTACCATTTTTTGTAAAGCCTTCTATTGCAAATTTTTTTAGTCAAGGACTTCTAGCTCCAGTCAATCACAAAACTTGTTTCTCATGTTTGTTCTTCTAGTATTACATATATTTGTATGCATATGTTTGAGGTTGTATATGAATTTGATGAGGATAGGTTGAGTATCAACCTCCCTAACAACCTACTGCAATGTTATGTTCTTTATTGAGTAGATCATGGCAACAATGTGTCACTGTTGATCCCTCTAAATCAATAAATTGTTGCTTCTATACAAATTATTAAAATTACTCTTGTTTGCTGTAGAGATCCTTTTACATGCTTATGTTCTTATTTAGATAATTATACATCCAGGAAGGATATTTAGTTGTTTAATTTTAACTCCATTCGTCCATCAAAACCTTTCAGGATATGTGTTTATGTCATAGCTAAACATTGTGCTTCATAGGTTGCTATATAGTGACAATGAATGGAATTAAAAATTCTTGTAACACTCGAGGGACCCCCCTCTGGTTCAAGGGACAACTTTAACCTAAATATTGGTTGAGTTGGTTTCTCAATGCAGTTTCACAGCCAAGAACTACCTTCGAGAAACATATACAACATTTGGTGATGCTACTGGGGAGCGCAATAACAGAGAAATTTTTCCCTACAACATCAACTCCAACTAGGTCCTACCTCCTCTTGTGGGATGTAGAGAACCTATAGACCAGTGCTTTAAATTCATTGGTCATAGAGTTAAGGCAAGCCATTTCTATGTCAAACCGTTACGGGGGAGTCTATCCACTGCACTCCCTAAATTTTTCCCTACTAGTGCACCATTTACAATCTTGGTACATTCTCTTGGGTTTTAAAAAGGTAGGATTAAGAAATGACTTTTACTGTGAGCAGAGATTCTGCATTCAAACTGTAAACTATTAGTAGAACCATACTTCTTTCATTAGAATAAGAGGTTGTTAACTATGTATTATTGTGAGAGGAAGTCTGTGAATTGGATGGTTGAAAATGCAAAGAAAAAGAGAGCAGATTCTTAAAGAGAGGTTTTATTGTGAACAAAAAAAAAATATGTTGTGCCCCAATTTAAAATTTCACAGTGGTTTCTAAAAAATGAATTTCAAGCTCAATTTCTGGGCAAGTGAAGTCAAATATTAAGAATCTGTAATGTGGGTTTTTTGTAGGATGGTCGCAGTTATGTTTTAAGTGAGAATTTTTTTGAAATTTTGAGCAGACATATATTTAATTAGTCCTATGAAGGGTATAAGTTCAATTTTTGGCAATGTTGGTTTTTTGCAAAATTCTTTAAGAATCCTTACAATTCACATTTCTCTCATTGTGATATGGGTCAATAATTTTTGTTGAAATTTTAACATAGATCTTATTTCATTTGCAAGTACATAATCCTTTTTCCCTAATTCTAAATACTTGGCTAGAATTGTGGCACTCTTACCTTGGAATTTGGATTGTTTATATGAGTGATTACAGATTTCAATTTTGAAAAGTGGTCTTACTTGTTGAAACTAGAAACACGAAATGTTAAAAATAGCATCAAGAAAAATCCCAATTTAATTTTTCCTTGAATTAAATTAGGAATTAAATTATCATTCTAATCCGCATATTAACTTGTAACAGTTAACTAAGTTAAGTTGACTTAGTTGGCTTAGTCAATTCGAGTTAGGAGTCTATATAGAGTCATGTAGAGTGATATCTAAATTTTAGGGGCCAAGATTGAGTTATTATTGAGTTGTAATTATTTAATTTAGTTTAGCTAAGTTAAATTATGTTAAACTAGTTCTAACTGATGGAGGAAATAGTGAGAGGTCAAGTGAATTAATTTGTATTTAATTCACGTGCATCGATCAATCATATAATGGATAATTCACTTAAAATAACTCATGCATGTCAATTCCGAGAAAGACCCGGTTGAGATTGGACTCCAGGGACAATGTACTATCAGTTGTGAAATCATCTAAATTAAACTGATGGTGCATGCAATCAAAGAAAGGCCTATGGATGGATTATGGAGTTATGGATGAGGAATTTCCCAATTAAATATGGGCTAATTCCCTAGTAAATTATACAAGGAAGTCAGAGCTTGGTATGAATCATATTTGGCTAAGTGTTGAATTGAGCTAGTTTGTGAAGCAATGAGATAGATTACACTTATGCAAAGATTGTTCAGGTTGAACAAGCATTGTGTTTTCTTCTCAGATCTTCTTATTAACCCAATATATAGATAGCAGGTGTTTTTAGTTGTGGCTTTCTCCAGAAAATTATTGTGTTATATGTGATTGAAATTTTTCGTTTTTCTACTTCGTGATTTCATTGATCAATTTTTGTTTCTGCTGATGAGTAGAGTAGATTCAAGTTAATTTTTTTAGTGTATTATAATCTGCGGTTTGAATCTACAAGAAAATTCTACATGGTATCATAGTTGAAATCACTATAGAAAATGAGAATACGAGTTTGTTTTGTAGGAGAAATTGAATTTGCAATATCATACTTCAGAGCTAGTAGGATGTCATTCTACGGATTAAGACTCGAATATGCCCTTGAGGGTAGTTCAAACTATATTTCTTGGAAGGACATGATGGAGGAAGTCTTGGAAGACAACAGGATGAAGGAATTTATAGGTCATGACATCTTGAAGCCTCCAACATCTTATGCTAAAGATATGGCAAAGTGGAGAAAATGTGTTGAAAAGGTGAGAAAGATTATCCTAGAAGGATTTCAAGATCATATTATCTTGAACCTCCATAGTAAGGAAACTCTATTTGCAATGTGGAAGGCCATGATAGACCTATTTAAAAACATTAGTGACCACAAGAAGTTGTGACTGAAGGACAAGCGCAGAATATTAAGAAGGAGAAGAGCAGTTCGATACCGAAGTACTTGACCAATTTCCCTCAATGTCAAGATGAGCTTGGAAGTGTTGATGTTACCATTGTTGAAGAAGATCTAGTGATCCTAGCACTTCTAGGACTTCCCAAGAGCTGGCACAATTGTGGTCTGACTTGGTATAAGAGGAGATTCGACGAAACACCAAATATGGGACCTCATTGAAAGAAGTGGAAGAGGACTTTGCATTAGTCAACAAAGAAAAGAAATCCAAGGGAAATAAGTCTCAAGGTGAAGATGATGAAAAGAAGAAGGAGTTGTTGAACATAAATTGTTTTCATTGTCACGAATGCCACGAAATTCCCAAAGAAGAAAGAAAGCAAGAAGGATCCTACAATAGCAGCAAGAAGTGAAGCTCTAGATTCACAATTCGAACTTGATTTTACTCTCATTGCATGCATGGAAATCACTGTAATGGGAAGCATGTGGTATCTCGACAACAATGCCTCATTCCATATGACGGGGAATAGAGATATATTCAATGACTTGGAGGAGAAATACCTCAAGTAGAACATAGAGTTTGGAGATGATGGGAGGTATAACGCGACCAACATCGATACTATTACTTTTCATAGGGACTCTGGCTCAGCTCTTAGAATCACAAATGTTATGTATGTTCCAGGACTAAAGAAGAATATTGTTTCCATTGCAGTATTGGAAGACTGTGGCTACAATGTGACTTTTAGCAAAGCAAAGGTTTTCCTTAGACACATCACAATGGGACAGGTTAAACAAATCGATGTGCCAATTAAGAACCTGTATGCACTAGAGGTACAAGATACATGCAAAGCCTAGAGGAATAAAGAAAAGTTTAGGGACTTGGTGGTTGAGAGGGAGCATGATTTATCTCTCAACATGTGGCCTCAGATGCAACCTCAGAAGAAGCCTCAACAAGTTGTGGATCATCCACAATTAGAGAAGCACAGATGAGACCGAGTGGAGACATCCACTCAAGAAGAGACCTCTAGTAGGGGAGAATTTAGAACCAAGAGGGAAGAAAGAGCACATGCAGCCATACCTCCAGGTGTGATATGGGGTGATATGAAACCTTAGTCTAACATTTTCATAATTTGGGGGGATCCATTGAGGTGATTTGCTTTTCTTCATGGATCATTACCTTGCTACGAGAGCCCACATTATTTAGTAGAAGGACGACCAATGTCATTCAGATACTTAGGAGTATAGATCAATGTTGATAGAAGAGCAGGATGCTCAGTAGTAGAGTCAGCAACAGCACAATTTTTCTAGTGGATAGATGCAGACACAGTTGATTCAATTTCTTTTGTTTGGATGATTTTTGGTTGCATATGTTGTAGTGGAAACAACGACAGTGACAAGAGTTGCATGCAGAACATTCCAAAGCTACCCCATTGGGATATAGTTGAATTCCTTTCTTGTTTAGATGGACTATTGAAAATAGAACTAAGAAATGTTAGAAATAACATCAAGAAAATTCCTAATTTAATTTTTCCTTGATGTATATTAGCAATTAAATTTTCATTGTAATTCTCATAGCAGCTTGTAGCAGTTAACTAAGTTAAGCTGACTTAGTTGGCTCAGTAAATTTGATTTGGGAGTCTATCTATAGTCATCTAGAGTGATCCTAAATTTTAGTGGCCTAGGTTGAGTTATTATTGAGTTGTAATTATTTAATTCAGTTTAACTGAGTTAAATCCAGTTAAACTAGTTCTAACTAATGGAGGAACTCGTGAGAGATCAAGTGAATTAATTTGGATTTAATTCACATGTAGTGATCAATCAGGTAATTGATAATTCACTCATAAATAACTCATGCATGTCAGTTCTAAGAAAGACCCATTTGATATTGGAGTTCAGGGACAGTGTACTATCAGTTGTAAAATCATCTAAATTAAACTGACGGTGCATGAAATCTCAGGAAGTCTTATGGATGGATTGTGTAGTTATGGATGAGGAATTTCCCAATTAAATATGGGCTAATTCCCTAGGAAACTGTGCAAGGAAGTAGGAGCTTGGCAGGTAGCAAATTTGGCTAAGTATTGGCTTGAGTTGGTTTGTGAAGTAGTGAGATAGATTGTACTTGTGCAGAGATTGTTCAGGTTGAACAAGCATTATATTTTCTTCTTAGATCATCTTATTAATGAAATATATAGATAACAAGGGTTTTTACCTTGGGCTTTCCCTAGAAAATTATCGTGCTTCGTTTGATTGAAATTCTTCCTTTTTATTCTTTGTACTTTCAATGATCATTTTTTGTTTTTGTTGATGAGTAGAATATATTCAAGTCAATTGATTTAGCATATTACAATCTGCAATTTGAATCTACAAGAAAATTATACATTACTTAGAATGCAGATTTGTCCAAATTTAGTTCAAACTTAAGGATTTCAGTGGATCATTATTATAAAATACCAAGCTTGTTTTATCATACAACAATATTCAAGAAAGTGTGTTTTTGGAAAAAAAGGTTCCAAGGTTTATCAAAATTCCAGATTTAACACATAATATGGATCCTCTTTAAAGTGCTAGCAACATCATCGATTCAGTCTCAATAAAAAAACTAATTTCATAAAATGAGATGATCACAATTAAAATGTTCTAAAGGAAATGTTTTATAACTAATATTTTAATTAGCAAGAGAGACTTTGGCAAAAAAATACATTTATTTCTTCAATAATGTGATAACATATAGTGAAGCACCACCTTTCCATGTAATAATCAAGTAGCCCATTGAAACTCCATCAATATGGATAGTTCTTCAACTCATGGATCTTTTAGTGTTAAAGGAAAGCCAAGTGCCAATTGGAGAAGTGTTAAATAAATAGACCATCCAAATGCAGAGATTATAGGGGGCATGTTGAAATGTGGAAGGAATCCATGTCACAATAAATGGAAAAATGACAGAGTTATAAATCTGTCTAATTTTCTCTCAAAATTGGGGCCTGAAGAGGAAAGACACTACACATTCAATTGTAGAGCATGGCAATTATAGTATGTTAAGGAAAAGTTGAAATGCTCTAAACAAGAGAAAGGTTGTAGTGGTGATTTGTAGGATGATGCAATTCCTAATATATCAAAGTAGTAATCTGCAATTCGAAAGAAAGCTTGTGGATTCATGGTGATATACAATAGTTTGATCTCTGATTTGAGCAACGTTTTTCTTTATTATTTCCAAAGTGCATGGTTTCAGAATCATTGAAATTTCAACTTTGTTCCAGACATTACCTCAAACCTCTAATGGTGAGGCTATACATCCATTCTTTCTCATAAAAGTTGGATTCTTCCTTTACTGATAGTGCAAGTGTTATTGGAATTATTTGAGCCAAGGAAAATTTTAGGGGCTAATATTCACCCATGTGCTAATTTTCTATACTTTTTCCAAAAACAAGATTCGCCAATTTCCATTTTTTGTAAAAATGATTCACCAAAATTTTATAGAGTGAAATTATTTTACCCTAAAAATAGCCAAAAAAATTATATATAGACTATATAAAAATATTATAAATTTGAATATTTTTACAAAAATATCTCCAAACATTTTATAGATTCCATATGATGTACTAGTGGGATTTGCCAAGGTTTCTAAATAGTAAGATAAATTTCCATCCTTCAAATTTTCCCTGATTTGAGCTTTGTTGTCTTACAAGTGAATTTTTTCCATGCCTTAGATTTTAGAATAGGCTCTTTATTTTCTTACTCGTTTGGAAATTATGTCACTTGTTTCAATTACAAATAATCTTCAAGAACACAAAATAATTTTACCATTGTTGTGGATCCTTTTCTTCTTTTCTAGAGTCTTTTATTTTTCCAATTTTACTATAGTTACAAATTGGTCAAGGTTCTATCTGCAAAATCGTTCAAACACCAGGTTTGAAATTCAAAATGTTGAGTAACATTGGTGGAGCATGTGAATGTTTGCAATATGGAGAAAAATACAAACTAGCCTCATTACAGACCCAACAACAATATAATATATTTTGGCATACTTACAAGTTTATTTGGTTTGGGTGGTGGATTTATTATGGGATCTTAGTTTCCTAAGTGGAGTAATGTGCCATAGGTTTCAAGTTCAATTGTTATTCTTAGTATCTAGTTCGACATGTGATACAAATTTGTCAAGAATATAGTAGTTGATTTCTTTTTTGCTCAAATATATCAGTTCACTATCTATTGTTGTAGGTGGATATTTGCAATAAAATTCCAGAATTGAAATGACATACAAGATTCAGTTGCAAACTTGCAGGTCAAAGTGTGGATTATAGGAAGTTTCAAGGATATGGAAGATTACAATTTGAGTTTAAGATTGAAGGTTTGTCTTGACTCCATGCACAACGAACTTAAAGCATTGGTCTACAAGTTCTCTGCATCCCACAGAGGGAAGAATACCCAAGTTGGATTCGATGTTGTAACATTTTCTTTTGAAGGGAATGTTACGAAATTGTCCACACTTTATAATTTCTTTCCTGGCTAGACTCTTGGTGAGTACATGATGCAATATTTTCAATAAAATGAAGAACTCGCTTAACTAGAGTAGCACGTCTCTCTCCTAGGAGACATTCTTCTATAAGAACTCCCACTCATAACATCTCTCCTTTAGTATGACAAAATGGAAATCTCTCACATAAAGTAGCATACAAATATACTCTCATAACATGGCATACATGCATATCAAAATAAAAACATCATCTCAACAAAATCAAATAAGGACATGGAAACAATGTATCTTATGCCTCTATGTCTCGGGACGACTTGAAAATCAGTTGTTGGAAATAATGTTAATACTAGGGGGTGTGAATAAATATTAAGGCTAATTAAAATTTTTATGCCAATTTATATTTACTCGTTCAAACTTGGCATCCATTTTATGAGCTAAACCATTAACAAACCATAAAAAAAAACCAAGTCCAATACAAGCATACACATCACAAGCAACAAACAAATGAGACACGAAGGTTTAACATGGAAACACTTCTAGGAAAAAACCGTTGTGGTAGTAGTTTTGTAGCAATGGTGTACCAAAAGACACCTCATTAATGGTTGATTGTTCCCTGCAAAGGATCACAGGTAGAATTGGCATTGTTAGTGGACATAATTAAATAAACACAACATTGTAAATAGTGGAAACAATGCATACATAAACATAAAGTAAACAAAGGGGTAAGTACACAAACAACTCTCAATGGAGCTAACAAGTTGTTATATACCTAGGAGGGATTATATGGGGTACAAAGGGAGGTACCGAAGGGAATAATGTAATAATGGGATGGGCCATAGTAATAAATAAGGTGGTTAACCCGTAGCATGTAAGGGACCACAAGTACTTAGTAATAATGTAATGGGTCGGGCATTTTTTCACAATTAGTAATAATGTAATGGGTCGGGCATTTTTTCACAAGCAATCTAGATCTGCAATTAGATTTTGCGGATTTTTCCCAAAAACTTACAGATCTGATTTGTCAACTCGCTGCCCCAGAAATCCTGCATAAAATTAAAAAAAATTCTCCACTTTTGCCCAAGAAAGTGCTCTGATACCACTTGTTATAACTTCGATACCACTTTTTATAGATCTGACCCAAAAATATATGAGAATACAAATAAACCGTTATAGATTTGATCCAAAAATATAAGACAATGCAAATAAACCCAAGAAATAATAAGATCGAAATAGACAAAAATGCTTCTTTATTGATATCAAATCCTTAAGGTAGGGCAACGCCATACATTCACTCCTTAAGAAAGGAGAACACTCCACAAGCCATATGCTTGTTCATATAATAATCCTTGACACCTCTCAATGTGGAGTCTCTAGCCTCTATATAGGCCTCATACATACAATACCATGGGCCAATACTATGGTTCCCTCAATACCATCTATCTAATACCATGAGTCCATTACATTATTACTAACTACTTGTGGTCCCTTACATGATACGGGTTAACCACCTTATTTATTACTATGGCCCATCCCATTATTACATTATTCCTTTGGGTACCTCCCTTTGTACCCCATATTATACCCCCTAGGTATATAACAACAGGATCATGCACTGGCCTGGTACATTAGGCATTCCAATGACAATCCGAATGTGGGGATCGCAGATATCCAAGATGCGCTAAACAAAGAATTTAGCAAGACAAAGTCCGAGGCACAGTCTATCATTGGATTCAAGGAGATCACAATGCTACCAGGCAAGAGCCCGTGGAAATTGGATCAAAGACTAAAATGCACAATTCACGAAGTGAACATGAAATTAATAGATGAGCAACACCATGAATGGTTCGTAGCATTGTTAACACCGCATCTATGGAATATGTTTTCACAAAAAAGGCTAACTACTCAGGTTGAGGCTTTGGAGGTCACGATGAGATTGCATGAGACTCTAATACAAGATCCTAACATGGGAGTTCAACAAATTCACGCGCAGTTTGAAGAGTTTGAAACAAGATAGGACAACCCACCTAGAGATGCACGATGAGGTATGGTGCGTAAAATCCAAGGGCTAGGGGCACAAAAAGGATCATTGCCTGGTGTTTGTGAATTACCTTGCGGGAGGAGGGCCAATGCCACTTAGATCGAAGGCACAAGCAGGACCAAGCGCAACGGCTACGCTATGGTGGGTGGTTTGTCAGATAGGAGGAAATCATGCCACATATAACTGCCATCTATTATAGAAGTATACACAGAATTCACAACAGTTGTTTTGTAATTTCTGCAGGTCAATAGGACATGATGAGCGCACCTGTAGAAGTTATGTGTTGATGATGGATCAAACTCATACCTACAAAGTTCAAGCTGAAACATGGCCCCTTGATCAAAACACAAGAATGGCATGCACCGGATTTTAGGGGTGCAAACGAGGCCGAGATGGAGGGGGGTTAGGAAGAGGTCACGAACAACTGATATGTTATAATTTCGGAGGGCCAGGTCATTATGCCCACGATTGTATGAATCCAATGTGATCATCATGCTTGTATTCTATGTTGTTTGACCATGAGATGGAGGATTGTCCCACACTAATAGCAGGGTTATGTGATAAAGGAGCACTCCAGCCTCCCCCGATTCAGAACCTGCAAATGATGAGGTTTGAGCTACGCGAGGAACACCCTAATGTAAATATCATTCTCCAGAGTGGTATTATGACAGGGAATGACAAAGGCAAGAAGCCTTAAGAAAGTACCTCGGTTCGAAAGGCTCCAACAAGGGAACCATAATTTGATTTGGAGCACACTAAGGAGAGCTTCATGGAAGCCAAGAGGAGCTTCGTTGATGCCTTCACTTTAGGAAATAAAGATAGGCTGGAGCCGAAAATGGACCCATCGATGCTCACTACGTTCTTGGAGACATGTACGAAGTTGCTGTAAAGGAAATGAAAGAAATCATAACTAGATGTGCTGGGACTGCACCAGGAGAACTGTGCGTAATCCAAAACCTTGGGAAGCACATGATGTCAACAGGAAGGGAGATGAGATGGACCAAGTGATTTTGGATCTAGGATCCGATGCGAATGTCCTGCCAAAGCAAACATGGGAGCACATGGGCAAGCCTGTGTTACAATGGTATCCTATCCAACTATGGATGGCGAACCAGTGAAATATCCTACCTATGGGGAGATTGTAGCGAATCACAGTAGATATCGAAGGAGCAAGAACGGTAGTATATTTTGAAGTGATAGAGATTGTTGATGACAAAAATCCCTACCCTGCATTATTAGGAATAGATTCAGCCACTGACATGAATGGAGTGATATATATAACGAAGCGCAAGATGATCTTTGAGAAAAAGTCACTACACATAGTGGTACCTTTAGACCTTGCAGAAGGATCGTGCTACACGAAGCTGGTGTGTGACTACGATAACGACGATGATCTAGACTACATCTACAACATAACCATGTGTGAGAAGGACTGGTTAAATCCAACCATGGATGGATGAATCTCATGGGAGCGCAAAAGCTCGTGCACATCCGATTCTGACGAGAAGATAGAATGATGGCAGAACCGGTTACACGAGGTAACCACGCTCAATTGTAACATGATGACAAGGTCGTTGTGCTGCGTAGCAACAAAGGCAAGAGATCTACCTATGTATGACGCGTTAAGCGAGGTGGATGACTTCCTGACAAAATTTGAAAAAGAAGTGCCAGAACAGCAGCGCTTCGATGCTCTGAAATGGGTACTGTGTGCTACGCCAGCGAGGTGGTGCGGTACATAGGAAAAACGTTTCAAGGACTAGCGTGACTGCCGAAGGATGATGTGCATGCAGTTTGGGAAGCCTTCGATGTGATTAACAGGCAAAATTGTTAAACGAACTGACTTGCACACCCCCCTATCCAAGTGGATACAAGAAAATGGTGCGAAACCTGCACGAATGCACACCGTCCTCACGGTAGGGGACCCGACCAAAGTAGGTGCAGGTAAGGCAATGGCGCAAACGATCTCTCTAGTTGGGACCACAAACTATTGAAAGACAAAGTGCATAGAGGAATATCCACGTAGAAGCTATTAACAAAGTACGTGAAGTGCTAAACAAGGTCCACAATGTGAAGCGGATTGACTAGGACCTACGTGTACTAGTGGTTCTCTAGGCTTATAAGACTATGTGCAAAAACCTAACTGCACAAGCATCACCAAGGATGGAGTATGAAGTGACTGCAGTAAGCCCTATAGTACTTGGAGAGCTTAGATCGCACATGATGGCACTGGTAGATATGACGGTTCATGAAACCTTGGAAGTAGAAATCCAACAAGGAAATTTTAGACTCCAAGAACATGAAGTAGAAAGAGTATGATTAAGGAAGAGAAGCACTCTGGTGGAAGTGGAAGTCAAGAAGCTGGAGGGCAAGATAAAGGAAGATTTTCTCATCAAAAAGATCAGGGTGATAACGTAGGACGCGTACAATTGCGATGACAGGTTTAAGGCCTATCGCCGTGAATTGATTAGTGTGATGCCTTGGCTTGGACCACACATTGCTAAGTGTATTGAACAGGGTAGCACATTGTAGATGGTAGAGTGCATGATGCTGACCATAACAATAAAAGGCAGGTATTCTCTAGGAAACAGGATGAATGACAGGATGAAACTTCACATATGTGGTGTGACCACCTAACTAGCCGAAGGAAGTACAGTCTTAACACCCCAAGCAGTTGAAAGGGAGGGCGGGACTATAAGCTATTCTGCCCAAGAACTATGCGATGTTGGAGCTACGCGCAGAAGCAAAGAGTCATAAGGTCCAAAATCACACACGGGGGGCTGCATTGCCACGCAGGTTGGCTAGAAAGTGACTGTTGAAGTCACTATTCATGATGGGATGCTCGCGTTGAGACCAAATGGAGCCGGCGGTAAGCATTTATGACACGAATTATGGGCAAGATTTGGGAAAATATGCTGCCAAGGGAGCATTAATTAACTGGATTTGGGGGGAGCAGTTGAATTCAAATTCAAAAAGCGCTATAAATTACAAAGGGCTACCCAGAAAATAACACTTGGTCAGCTGTGAATTGAGCTATTGAGCATAGCCTTGATTGTTGTGCGTCGAGCGTTGATTAAGCCCTTGAGTTCGTGAGTGCTATATTTTTGGACGAACATGATGATAACAACTGAGTACTTTATGGAGATAATAGAACTGAGTACCAAAGAGGCCATGTAGGCCCTGACTATGGGGGATGCTCCGGAAGGTGCCGGGATTGTGGCCGAAATCCCAAAATCATCGTGCATGCCAAGACCCAATAAGGACAAACAAGCGATGGTTCCCATACGTTTGTCCCCACAGAACCTGCTACGCACCAAGTTGTTAATGGGAGAAAAAGGGAAAGTCGTCACCATAGAGACTAATGAAGAAGAAGAAGACCTGGAGGACATAATTATCGAAGAGGATGAGGACAAAGGCATGGAGGAGGAAACTGAGCCTACGTACCCACCGAAAAAGTTGCCTGCCTATGTACCCCCACGAAAAGGAGAGGCTAGAGTACCCAAGGACCTTGTGTTGGCTTGTTCGGGCTTGATCCAGGTTTGGAGATGATTTAGCCAAACAAATCCCGGTACACTGGCCCTTTCAGCAAAAGTCCGCGGAGTGCAGATTGAGGTCTCATCCAAAGTAGTATGTGAGGGTGCTAGAACCAGGCTTCTACACCCTAGGGATATCTAATGGGTTCCAAGTGGTTGACATTTTGACCCTGTGTGCACATCACTATACACACTTCTCAATACTTTGCAACCTGGGATGCTTCCTTCGCGCAACCCTACTCGAGGCCCAAACAATGTTATTACACAAATCCTTACTAGTAACCCAATATTAGTTGATTAACTTAGCTTATCTGTATGCTTTTAGTTATACTTAACAACATTCATCATTCATACAAATGCGCGCAATAAATAAAGAATATAATTGCAAATGATATCAAACAAGTAATATCACAAGAACAGATACACAAAATTTAGATAAAAATTCCCTTTATTATTCTTCTTCCTTGGTTACAGACTCAACTCCACCCTGCGAACTCAGTTGCAAGGGTCCATGCACTCAGCTGCGGACTATACTAGGCCTTTGCACACTCAGCTACAGACCCTCTTCCTACTTCTACAACCCACAACACTTATACTCTTGATTCATGCTCTATATCTTTTAAGCTCCATCCTTTGGTTAACTAACTTTGTTTACAACTTAGAGCCTTGCTCTATTTATATGATCCCATGGTCCGCAGACCATGGGTAGGCCGACACTACATTCAAAACTTAGGGTGGACAACCCTATGATTCTAACATACAATTCGCACTCTGTGCCCACAATTCACAGAGTCTTTACAACAATAACAACTCTAAACTTGGGCGTTGAGCCCAAAACCATGCTGTGGGGGGATTCCATGCCCAACAGGACCCAAATAGAAACATCGTGACTCACCCTTGATTCACTTTATTGGTGCAACAATCTTGGTGCAAAATCCCTTCAACTGTTCCCAAATGGTCTTGATGTCTACAGTGCACTAAACTGCTACTTACTAAACCTCCTACATTCTCCCTTTTGAGACCTCTGTGTCCGACGTGCTGCGCTGCATTTGTGCATGCATCCCCTGAATCTGCGTGATATTTCCTTCAAAATCATTCATCAATCCATGCCTGTACGCGCGCTTTGAGAACTGCTTCCTTATGGCATGCCGCGTCCACCTGATCCTTTAGTTCCTTGGCTTGCTGCATCAACGAAACCATTTGTTGGCTTATTCGGGCCTGACCCAAGTTCAGAGATGATTTAGTCAAATAAATCTCGGTACTACTGGCCCTTTCAGCAACAGTCCACGGAGCGCGGATTGAATTCTCACCTGAAGTAGTATGGGAGGGTGCTAGAACCAAGTTTCTGCACCCTGGGGATGCGTAATGGGTTCCAAGCGGTCTGCGGACCTTGTGCGCACGTCACTATGTGCACTTCTTAGTACTTCGCAGCTTAGCATGTTGCCTTCGCGCAACCCGACTTGGGGCCTGAATAGTGTTATTACCCAAATCCTTACTAGTAACCTAATAATAGTTGATTAACTTAGCTTATCTATATGCTTTTAGTTATACTTAACAACTTTCACCATTCATACAAATGTGTGTAGTAAATAAACAGTATAATTGCAAATGATATCAAACAAGTAATAACACAAGAACAGATACACAGAATTCAGGTAAAACTTCTCTTTATTATTCTTCTTCCTTGGTTACAGGCTTGACTCCGCCCTGCACACTCAGCTGCAGGGGTCCGTGCACTTAGCTGCAGACTCTACTAGGCCTCTGTGCACTTAGCTACAGAGCCTCTTCCTACTCCTACGACCCATGATACTTAGACTCTTGCTCTATGCTCACTATCTTTCAGGATCCATACACTGGTTAACTAACTTCGTTTACAACTTAGAGCCTTGATCTATTTATACAGTCCCATGGTCTACAGACCATGGCTAGGCCGACACTACATTCAAAACTTTGGGCAGATAGCCCTATGACTCTAACATACAATTTGCGCTCCGTGCCCGCAATTCATGGAGTATTTACAACAATAACAACTCAAAACTTGGGCTTTGAGCCCCAAACCATGCTGTGGGCGAATTCCATTCCCAACAGCTTGATGAGACCAAGAGCTCACTCTAGACCCCGCTCCTCCCAGACAATATTACTTTTAAGGGCACGCACCTGGGACAGGTGTTGAGCTTAAAATTTAAAGATTGGGACCTCGTTGACCACGAGAAGTTCCCTCACCTTGCAACCTTGCACCTCATGAAGCCCAAGCAGAACATTGTGGCGGGTGTTATAGAATTAGTACCATGAAACTGGTTGTGCAGAATGGAAAGAGCTGGACTACTGAACCTGCTCTGGGTGCTGGATTTCCACCGCACCCCAATAACCATTTTTTTCATCAGGCAACTGCTCCACCTAGTGCATGATGGGTGTTTGTGGCTGGGGGATCCCATCGCCATCACGAAAGACTTGATTCACAACATTTCCCGGCTTCCATGCAAAGGAGAGGACCCTAAGGACATCTTGGAAGGGAAAATAATTGACTTGGCCATTGTAGAGGCCATGAAGAAAAGGTACAAGTTGGCAAAGAAGAAGAGGGGCTACGCCATATCTAGCATCAGTGACAAAGTAGTGAAAGTGGAAACCCACATACTGGATGGTAAGGTTATGCAAAAGTGCCACAAAGATGAGGTACCCACGCTAGTGGTAGCATTGGCTAAACAGTGCATAGAGGGCATCCAGTTTAACTGGTCTGAGTTCCTCTACAAATAGTTTTTAGATAATTTCCACGAAGCTCAGGAACAGGGAAAAATGTTCCACTATGCATGGCTTTCGCTGTGCATAGTGCTCGTCGCAGGGGAATTACAGGAGGATAGTCAATTCCCCATGATTGACAAAGATCTACCGGAGGCCATAAAGTACACTTCGCTCTGGGCCACAAAGGATGCCACTAGAATCTGCAACAGTAAAATATTTTGGGTGTTCATAGAGATGAACCTTAGAATGGGGATCAATTGCAAGCCGCGGTTGTCGCCTACTGTCTACAACAACCTTCAAAGTTTTGCGGAATTTAAAGTAGACATCGATAGCCTTTACATTAGAGTGCATAAGGACCTCAGCAAACAATGGAGGAAGATACCCTTTGTAGCCACAGATGATGTCATCTTTAAAATCTTGGAGACATGGCTGTTGGAGTGGTGTGCCCCAGACATCATAGAGATAGAGAAGTTTGCGGGACAAAGAAAGAAAGACGAGGCCAAGCTGCACATCACATAGTTAGTAGAAAAGAGAAGGAAGGAGGTAGTGGCATCAAAAGTGTGGGCCACGCAGGCCGTTGCATAAATAGAAATTGAGCAGGAAAATGCCGCAGCAGCAACAACAGCACAGGAGGTAGCCATGAAGGCGTGCAAGGGCCAAATGTTGCATTCGCATGGGCAGGAAGCAGAGGAAGAAGAGGGAGGCATGGACCCACAAACTGCGTCGACACAGTTGAAGTGAGAGAACCCAGCCAAGCTGACAGGGCCGCGAAAGAAGGTCAAGGCATCGAAGTTGTCTCTTGAACCAATCACCCTAACCAAGGGTGATCTGCACGACATCAGTGAGAGAGTCCATGATTTCACATCCGAGGCCCTCCAAAATTTCATGCATGAAAACCAGGTTGTGTTGGGGGTCCTCAATGTCTAGCTGCAGGAATGACAGGTGCACCCTCCTTAGCTTGATACCCTTTCGACCAGCCTCGCAGTTGAAACAATGACAGTAGAATAGATGTTGCACACGCGGATGACGAATGCCATAGTGTTGCTGGAAGGGGCACTAGTGACAACAAATGAGGCCAACATGCCTATGATTAGCACGCTTAAGGATCTCGGCATCAACCTCACTACACTCTCGCAGGACACTTTATATGTTTTGCAGGATGCCATAATTGAAGAGCTACGAGCTAGGAAGAGCTGTGCACCGCAAGTCCTCAGCAAGAAAAAAAACAATATGGAACAATTGATCTTGCAGCGCAATGAAGTGGTGTCATAGAATCAACAACTGGTATAGGTAATAGACGCATCTTGCCAAAGCGTCCTAGAGCTGGCCATCCCAGCAGACATACCAGCAGAGGCACACATCCACAAGTTAGCAGCAGGGGTGCGTGAGGCGCAAGAGGAAATGACAAAGGTTCAGCTAGCTCTGAACCTTCAGATTTCCGAACTGTAGTTAAAGGCATAGGCATCCACCCCTCCGGAAGTCAGATAACAATGCGCTACCACTATCACAGTGGGATTGGATGAAATTGGTAGTGTAGTGAGAGACTACACCAGCATGTTGGAAGAATCCTCTGACATCCTCGCAAACCTGTAGGAGGACCCCAACATCCAACGGTTAGAGACAAAGGCGTGAGAAATCCAACATAATTATGACAACATCAAAGGAATTGTGCAGACGGTGGCCCTCACTCAGACTCTCGCGCAGATGCAACAGGCTAAAGCGCTGAAAGAGCAGGTGGACTTGACACAACACAAGGAAGCAGTCCTGAAGGTGTGCATTCAGCCTTGGATCAATGAGGCCTTCACCATCATAGCAGAAATTGAAGGCAAGCCCGCACACATGTACGGGATGCATGCACTGATGCAAAGAAGCAATTCCAACACAAAGGTCTCAGAACAATATATGCAACAGGTCTAGCAAGCAGCAACTCAGCGCACTGCTGACCTGGCCGCAGTTCAAGAACAGTTGGAAGGACTCCGCGTAAAGATCTCCACTCTGACAGAGTGACTTGAGGGCGAGTCACAATGCTTGTGTTGGGAGCGTTTTGGGCATGGAATCCCCCCAATGCATGTTTTAAGGCTTAAAGCCCATGTTTTGACCGAATATTTCTGTAAAATCTTCATGAATTGCGGGCGTGGGGCGGGAAAGTATTATAGAGTCACAGGGTTGTCCACCCTATTTTTTGTAATGTAATGTAGGCTGGATAGACCTACCCATGGTTTGCGAACCATGGGATTGTATAAATAGAGCAAGGCTCTAAGTATAAAAGATAAATAATAGAAAAAAAGCATGAGAATTCTAAGGGATTGAGTCAAAGTGTGAAGTATGTCTGTGGGTCGTATAGTAGGAGAAGGCTCTACAGTTAAGTGCACATAGGCCTAGTAGTCTATAGTTGAGTGCACGGACCCTTGCAGCTGAGTTCGTAGGGCAGGTTGAGTCTGTAACAATTGGTAGAATCAATAAAGAGAAGCTTTTCTATAATTTTGGGTATATTTTCTTGGTTTAATGCATGATTGGATATAATTTGCAAGTATACTGTTTATTTACTACGTGATCACATATGAATGTTTTGTATTGCTAATTATAACTTAAGACATTCAAGTAGGCGAAGGTAATTAATTAACATTGGAAGATAAGTAAGATCTTAGGTAATAGTGCAGAGTGCGGCAGAGCTCCTGGTTAGGGTTGTGCGAAGGTAGTGTATTAGGCCATGAGGAATGGGAAGTGCGCAAAGCGACCTATGCACAGGAACAAACAGAGAACCATTCATACCTCTCAGACATCACAAGGGTGCGGAAACCTGGTTCTAGCACCCTCCCATAGTACTCCAGGTGAGACCTCAGTCCGGGCTCCATAGATTGTTTCCAAAAGGGCCAATAGTATAGGGATTTGTTTGGCTAATCAACTTCGAACCTAGGTTAGGCCCCAACAAGCAAACAAATATCTATTAGTGGGAAGACGCTAAGGGTGTCGCTCATTGTGGTGTGGCCCATATGAGGAGGGTTGTATTAAAATTGCAACTATGTTGGATCTTTGTGAGAGAGCAATGCTAGCAATGATTGTGAGGTTGGTGGGATCCGCATACCCCATCAAAGCATTGGAGCAACATATAGTGGTCCTTTAGTAATTACAAGCAGGGAACATTTTTTATTAGGATCAGTATTAGATCGAGGGATGTTGTCTTAGTTGACGCAGGTGCAACATGGTACACTAAGGAGTTTTTGTTATGGGAATCTACTTTATAGTATCATGTATGACCAGGTGGTGATGTTGCATCTTATCTTAGTAGTGCTGGTGGGGCCTATCATGGACCCATGAATACGTTGTTGGGCACTTTTGATGTCATGAATGGGGGTGGTGCGACTGGGCGTCATTGGAATGCCACTATAGAGGATTGGTTTAACTCCAATCCTCAGTTGATTATGGTGTAACCCTATCATGGTGTGGACTTTCGGGGATATCCACACATGTGAGTCCTCCGGGTGATGCTTGGGAACCAGTAGGTATATTTGAATTTCTACATTTGTATACAAATATTTGTTTACATGTATCGATATGATGTTTCATTTATGATGATGTTGATACCATGTATGTTTCATTTAGGCCATGATCCTAGGCATATGTATGTCGTAGGGGATGCACCCATACCACAGAGACCAAGGGTGGTGAGGCCATCGAGTCAGCCTGAGTGACCAATGCAGTGGTGATGATTAGAGATTGATGGACCCTATAGAAATGGTAGAAATGCAGAGGTGGGCAGGGATGCATATCGATGATGTGAGCGTGATGAGGCCATAGAGGCATTCTTGGCAGTTGGAGAAGCTAAGATGTAAAGCTACTGAGACACCTGGGGTAGGGAGGAGGTCCTGACTAGAGTGTTTCCTATTGATGGTTGGGAAGGTTTAGTGGATGTTCTCGCAGAGATGATGATGTTACTAGAGCGTGTTCACCAACCATTTTTCTACCATATAGCCATGGCGATGGCTACAACTGGTCCTATTTTGGCTCCTGATGCGGATATTGGTCCACAGGAGCCCTAGATTGACTTCACAATCTTTCTTTTTTATGATATTATGTATGTACCAAGGAAACCACCCATTATGAGGATGCTCCCCTATATTTTTTGACTTATTTATCTTGGTCGTGGGCCAGTGGACTATGTGTATATTTTTATACTCATACATATTTTTTTATTTATATACGAGATTATTTTTTCGTGACTCTCATGATATGTCACATGCGTTTATATTTTTTTATGTATTTTTGAATTTTGTTTGAGATGTATCTTATGTTGATCATTTTATATATCTTGATGGTTATACATATGTGAGACATGCCCGTCTAGGATTTGATTAGCGATGTGATCAACTATGTGATTTTGATCTCTTGGTATGTGTATGAATGTGATATGATCAAAATTTCAAGCTAATCTTTGTGCATGAAAATACTTGTGAAAAATGTGTGTATCATGTACTTGAAAGCTCTTGTTTAACTGTGATACAACTAGCTGGGAATAAAGGAATACATGCAGGTGTTAGATATGTAGGTGCTAGGGATTGACAAACAGGACTATGATAGCATCGTATTCTTCTTGATTGTTGGTGGTTGACCTGATACAAAGTTTGTTAAAGAGACGAGGTGTATGGTTAGGAGAGTATATGGCCCAGGATGCAACATTAAGGTTTTGCGACCATCAAGATGTGATGTCAGCAAACCCGTGCTGATAAGAAAGTGGAGGATCCATCTGTTGACACATGATGAGAGAATTATATTTAGAGTGAATCCATGATGGGGTGATCATTATAGAAAATAAGTCATGGTGCATATATGTCTACTCTAGCATTTTATGGATGAAAGATTTTGGGGTAGAGACCATTGATGGAGATTTTCAAGAAAGTCCCATTGGGCTCTGACAATATGTGTGCGCCCTTGAGGAGGTAGTGTTATATTATCTATGGGCCCTTCCATAGGGTTTGAAACTTCCCCACTCCTATTGTTTCCTAGGCAACGTCATAGAAGATGACTAACTCCCCCTCGGTGAATGTCCTAGGGGTGATGTTGTGGTCGAATGAGTCTTTGACCCTCTTCTTATGTGCTTCATTATTCTGGAGGGATTCTCATCAGTGCTCTTCTACAAGATCTAGCTATACCAAACTTTGCTCCAAAGGTTTGGCATCCATTAAAATCTCGATGGCTGAGTGTTAGGTAGGGATATCACACTCAATGGGAAGTACTGCTTCTACGCCATATACTAGTTGATAGGGTGTAAATGTTGTGCATGGCTTGATTGTTGCGCGTGATGCCCACAAGGTGGAGAACACCATATGGTTCCAACTAGTTTTATGAGTGTTCACCATGCACTGTAACATGGTTTTCAAAACCTTGTTAGTAAATTCTACTTGTTTATTGGATTGTGGCTAGTATGGTGATGCAAACTCATGAGAGAAACTGAAGTGTTGGGATAGCTCATGAAAGATGTCATTTTCGAAATGTTTACTGTGGTCTGAAAGGAAGTCCTTGGGAACATCGAACTATGTAATGACATGGTTAAAGAAAACTTGTGTGGTGGTTTTGACAATGTTATTACATGTGGGCATTACTTCTACCCATATGGTGAAATAGTTCACAATGACCACAATGTAATTGCGGTTGCTAGAGGACGGGGGGTTACAGGTCATGAAGTTAATTTCCCACTTACAAAAGGTCGGACACTGTGACTAAATTTAAGGGATTAGGTGGCGCTCGTGCCTTATCAGTGTATCATTGGAATCGCTCACAACACTTGACTACTTGTATGAAAGCATGGAAGAGGGTGGGCCAAAAATTAGCGCGAAGAATTTTTTGGGCAGTGGCCATCCCTGTGAGGTGGCCACAACAAGCCTCGCTATGGTAGTCATTTAAAGCTTGTTCAACTTGTTGGTGATCGAGGCATCAATGTAGGATGGTGTCGTTGCCTCGTCGATAGAGGACATACCCCAATAGGAGGTAGCAGGGGCACTATTGGCATATGCGCCTCCTATCATCACGGGTAAGCTCAGGTTTGAACTTTTGAATTTGTAGGAAGAGGATGATATCACCATACTAGGGATCTTCCATTGATACTAAAAATAGATGTTGATCGGGACGAGCCTCATTGACGGGAGAGGCTCGAGTCTTTGTTGGAAGGTCTGTGATGAACTCAGCAAGGATGAGTGTTTTTTTGCACTTAGGGGAGTTAAATTGTAGATCAAATTCTTGTAGAATAACCACCCACCGAGCATACTTGTGGTTCATAATATGATGTGAGTAGATACCTCACGAGGTTGATGGTTACTACTATGGCAATGGTTCGAAGGATGATATAATGTCAAAGCCTTTGTACAGAATGTACAAGGGCTAAGGTAGTTTTTTCTTCTAGCTCATACCTCAATGCAGGCCCAAATAAGTTCTTTCTAACGTAATAAATTATGTGTTCCTCGTTGACTGGTCCATCTTGGACTAATACCCCAATGATGGCTACCTCTGATGCAGATAGGTATAGGGTATATTCTTTGTTGTGGTCAAGGGGGATAATCAAAGGAGCTTGATATAATGCATCTACCAAAGCATTGAATGATTTTTTGGATTGATCATCCTACTAGAAGGGGATATCTTGATGAAGGAGGTGCAGGAAACCTTGTGTGCAAGTAGCATAATCGGGTATGAAGCATCATAAAAGATTAGCCTTACCCTGCAAGCTTTGTAATTGTTTCAATGTCTTTGGGGGATGTACCTCTTTAATGCCTTGGACTTTGAGAGGGTCGACTTTAATACCTTGTTGGGAAACTACGAAACCAAGTAGTCTTCTGGTGTTCACATAGAATACACACTTGAGAGGGTTCAAGCATAGGTTATATTTTCAGCATTTTTGAGAAACCAAGCGGATTTCCTTTAAATGGCTGACATGCTTTTTGAAACATACCATAAGGTCACCGGGATATAAAAGGATGAGATGAACTAGATCATATAAGATGTAGTTCATGGCCCACTGCAAGGTGGCACCAACATTTTAAAGACTGAAAGGCATAACTTGGTATGTGAATGTACCCCAAGGGGTTGTGAATGTGGTTTTGTACTGATCCATACGACGAATTTGAATTTGGTTGTACCTAGAGAACCAATCCATAAAGGTAAGGCATCATCATTGGCGCAAGCATCGACGACTTGGTCGATGAATGGTGTTGGGTAATTTTGTTTAGGATATGTTGTGTTTATATCCCTAAAATCAGTACAAACACGAACAGTTCCATGTTTTTCCATGATGGGTACAGGGTTGGAAACCCAAGATGTGTAAGCAATTAGGTAGATGAAACTAGCTTTGTGAAGTTTATCGATTTATTATTTGATTGTTTCTACCATAAAAGGATGTAATTGACGTTGCTTCTGTCAGACGTGATGGGTGTCAGGCCACATGTCAATGTGATTTGCCACTATGATGGGACTCATACCTAGATTTTCTGAGTAATCCCATGCAAAATATCCCTGTATTCTTGGAACAGGGATGTATATGCTATTATTTCTTCTCGAGAGAATGCTTCCCCTAAGGAGATCTCTTCAACTTTTCTAGGTTTGTTTCAAATATTCACCTTAATGGTAGGTGAAATTTTGGACTTGTTCCCTTCCTCAAATGCATCAGGTGCTAGGATAGGCTTTTTGAGTCAATTGACCTTCCCTAGTGGGAGGAAATATTTTGATTTAATGGTACAAATATCACGAGTTTGTGCACTATCGGGAACAAATATTTTTTCGAGTAGAAAAAGGATCAATGGTTCATGGTGTCCCAAGGGCATTTAGGTTTTGTCATGGCTTCTAGAATATCTTCATCTGAGTGAAAAAGGTTATCTAGTGTTGACTTGGGTTGTGCCAGGTCTTGAAACTGAGGTGTAGGCCTAGTGTTGCTGGTTGACAAGAAAGAATACGATTCCTTTGTTGATGTCATAGAACTAAGAGAGCTTTACAAAGTGTAGACTGGATGGTTCTTGACAAGTCCCACCTTAGAAACTATCAATAATATAGAGATGTAGAGGTCACATTAATCAGTAATACTCATATTTTTTTTAACTTATAATATGAGTAACTTGGTTATCATGAAGATGAAGTTCATTCATCTATTTCGATATAAGAATATCACATAAGAAATCAGGGATAACTATCCCTTAATACCAATTCCAAAACACATTTCCTCTCAAGTTTAAAATATGATAGCATGTGCTCTTTTCATACTTATACATGACCTCTATGTAAGAGCGGAAATAAATTCTACCATAATTACATGTGCAAACATTAAGCTATACCAACCTCTCAGATTTCCTAGATTATGCTAAATAAGATTCATTTATTGACTCTTGATATCACAACCACAAAAGTATTTTACTTCTTTTACAAAAATCACATATAAGTGTATGAGTATTAACATACCTATAACAATGTAATTAAGGGAAGAATATGTCAATCTTCGTTAATAAATATGATAAATATGATATTTTTATGAAATGGAATCACAAAATATATTGACCCAACAACAATTCCAAATTCATCAATTAAAAATTCTCAATCCCAATTATTAAGGCAATGCTGCAATCATGAGAATTATATAATGAATGTTGCAACAAAAGAAATTATTGTACCAATTCAAAAGCATGTTATTCTTCAAAAAGTGCGATGTAAAACAACGAAACTGCATAAATTGCGCATAGGTAGTTGTTTTCTATAGTCATTTAAGCACAAGAATGCACCCATGAACACATGAAACTTAGACAAAATTTATTATGCTCACTTGCACAAAATCCTACAGAAAGTCACCGTAAAATTGTTTGCAACGACCCCCTTTTATATGAAAGATTTAGATAATGAAAGTAACAACAATCCTATTCTCTATTCAAACTTCAGCAAATTATTAAATTAATTTTCACGTTCATACGAAAAACTTGCAAACATAGGAAGCTACATCCGTCAAATAGTCTAGTCATAAATTTCTAATACATAAAAACTACGATATGTAGGACTTTTACTCTAACAATTTATATGCAGAAAAACTACAACCGTTCATGCCTTTTGACAAACAATTTGCAAACATGCAATCTATAGCCATTGAGGCATTTTCACAAACACATTGCGAGCATGTTATCTACAACCATTGAGGAACTTTGCAAAACACTTGGAAACAATGAATTTGAGATTCTTCTTCAACCTATTCAACTCAGAAAATTTAGAAATTGAAACTTCAAATGTTGGCATCTTAAAACAAGCACAAAACAATCTTACTTTTCATCAAAAACTCGAAAAAAATGCATATAATTGACAACAAAAATTTGTAAAATCACCTCGATTTTCGATCTATATTCTAAAAAGTACTTTTTTTGGAATCAAATGGGGGGTTAAATGGCCATATGGCATGACTACCCCGTGATATTGATCGGAAATGCAACAGAAATTTCCATAGACGTGATTTATTAAAACAACAACAAAAAGCATTCCTACTATCTCATTTATCAGTTTTGTCAAACACTTAGTGTGCAAAATTCATCTACGGCTATACATGGAGAAAAAATAACCTCAAATTTATGATAATATGGTATTTTAGTCAACTCATGGCAACCTGCTGTGGACAAAAATTCATTATAAAAAGAATTTAAAACTTTGGCATCACATTATTGTTTTAATCCCCCTACATGTACATTCTCAACTACAACTACCATTCATTATTGGTTAGCTCATAAATAACTCTGTAAATATCTCATAAAAATTTACAAGTAGCAATTTCTAATGAATTTTAAAGTTCTACAACACTTTTATATTAATAATAAACTAAAAAGTTCAATAATGATTATGAACATACCTAGCAATGTATTTATATAATTCCAAAAAGATGGGAATGTGCTCTAACTCCAATGAGATTATCCTCTAGCTCCAATATCCTTACCAAATCATTGTGAGCCATCTAGTTTTCCTCCCAACAATATATAGAAAGAAATTCCCCCCCTGAAACCCTCGAGACATATAAGCTCACAAGCAGTACCAAAATATAGCAGTAGAGGGATATACAAGGCAAACTGAGGAAGATAAATTTCACTTCCTCTCAATACCACCCACTGACAACTCCAACAGGTAGAACTACTTAGTAATTTATTTTAGGAATTTTAGATTCATTTCAACGACATTTGGATACTCTACAAGACTCTCCCTCTCACAGTCCTCTTTAAGTCTCTCAAACTCTTGGTATTACAATGCACCTCCTCCTTAAGTGAGAATACATGAGACATATATATAGGAGGAGAAAAAAATTCTTGTCATAAAGGAGGAGTAATATGCATGCCTTGTATTCCATTTAGAGCGGTGTAACTCATTCCATTAAGGAGAGATATGCATGCCTTAGCTAAGGAGAGTTTAACTTATGCATTAAAAAGAGCGTAAGAGGAATATTTTATGACGTGTCTTTAATGAGTGTAAGTAGAATATGGAATTTTTTAATGAGTGCATAAAAGAGAGTGTACTGTATTATTAAAAGAGAGATATATTTACTTAGAGCCATGAGAGTCATCAAGGAGAGAGGAGATGAAGGTGACTTGTAATTTCTTTTCATGAATAATATCATAGTCTCGTAAAAGATAATAATATTAATATTAATAAAAATGAGGATTAAATCGATATTGAACTATTTGTATTGATTAATGATATGTTAAGTGCATTTCCTTCAACTTTACTTGATTACCCATAGATTGAAGGTGATTTACTATTGTTGGAAAGTCGTAATTTTGATGCTAGACATGACTTTCTATTTTTATAAAGTCACTACATATTTGTCAGAAATGGGATTTTATTAAGGAAACTCATCCCTAAACTACCCATGAGTGGTATTTTTCTTCCGGAGAATAGGGATTCCACATGCCTATTGCATACATCTCCATGCCTTAGTAGATTGAGGACTCTGCACCCTGATCTACTCTAAAGATCCAAGATTCCACACCTTTATCTTTTTAAATATTTAGGACTATGCACCCTAAACATTTTATTATAGATCCAAGACTCCACGTCTTTATCTTTCATGGATTGATGACCCCACACCCTAATTTCCATGGCTTCTCATCTACCCTGATTTGAAACTCCACACTTCACCTTAAGGTACTGATTGTGAGCTCGTACCCATCTCATGGTTCATTAGTAAGGCCTTGTTCCAAGACCCACAGACATCACAATCTCATAGATCAAAGGAATCAATTGAATTTCATATTTAACTTATTCACATTTTACCAAAGATTGTGCATGACTTCCATAATCATTTTGGTTATGGGGAAATTTCTTTTGTAGTCATTTATAATTTGAACATACTTGTTTCAAAATAACCACATCACCTCTAACATCCTTCTCAATACAAGATTAAGCATATATAATCATGAAAATTATGTATCATGACTTCCACAGTCATTTATAATTTGAGCATCCATTTTTGCAAATGACTATGTCCCTTGCCACATCTTGCTCAATACAACATTAAGCATATATAATAATACAAATCATGTATCATGAGTTCCACATTCATTTATAATTTGAGCATCCTTGTTTTCAAATAACCAGTTCCCCTGCCACATCCTCCTTAATACAAGATTATGCATCTATAATCATACAAATCGTCTATCATCCATAAATCATAATTAACCATATGTTCTACATAACCATGATAATTCATGTATCTATGCGTCTCAATCTTATATCATCATCCATGTCATACACCTCTGTCCAAATTAGGATACGAAACAGAAAACATCAATAATATGTACTTAACCAAAATTAGTATCATAAGCACGTAACAACAGTGTGACCTAAACTAGTTCTATAGCATACAAGCATATACATAATTTTAGCATGCATAATATCTATATCGTTTCTTCAAAATCACCCTTTCCAAGTGTCATCAAAGATATCTCACCAAGAAGGGAAACTACATACTCCCCCTCTTGGGTTAAACTTGGCCCGAAGTTTTCCTACAATCATAAGATACTTAGTTCTTTTCAATTCTCCTATCGATAAGGTGCTAACTTTATGTATTTGATATCTTTTTCTTCATGCCAATTCATAGTTTAATGTTTGCTAAATTGGAAGCAACTCCATGAAAACCAAAACATACCAATCTTAATCAAGTAGAAAATATATCCATGCCATATTAGACATGTTTTGATATAAAATGCCAAAGGTTTCTATATCAAAACCAGCCATAGCATTTATAACACCATATCAAAATATTATTTTATGTAATTTATATGACATCTACTTAAGTTATCTATAATAATTTGATATTCTACATGTTTATGTTTCTCATAGTCTACATGAACTCTACATGTGTCATCTACTTGGTTCTATAGTATGTTGATCTTGCCAAGCTATAAATAGCTCATACATTGGTTGTATAAACAATCATTATGGTCCATCCCATCTCACAATCAAATTTACATGCAAGAAGCATAAAATCATCCATATACAATTGTCAATGACACTACACAAAAAACCTGATGTCATATATAAAACCCACTCTTACATCCCACTTCATTTATGTATTCTCAATCCAAGTTTCCCTTTCTCATTCCATACGACTTTTTTGCAATCAAAATATTTAGGATCTACCTATAGGTTTTTCTAAATGTTTACTCTTTAGCAAAAAATCACGATTTGAGGTTCAAGACACTCTTAAGCTTTTTTTTTTTTTTTTTTAACTAACAAGCTAAGGTTCCATATAATCCTGATTGACCCACTTATGTCTTATAGACCATTCCTTTGTTCCCCTAATATTCATTATTATTCACTTCTTTGACTTAATAGTCAACAATGAAAAGACTGTTAGAAAATCTTTATTCTGAAAGAAAATTAATTGTATCTTTTCGAAAGCAACTTCTAATAAAGAAAAACTCTCATAATTATGCAAATATAGTATCTTACTATTGAATCTACCTTGATAATTGTAGGTCAATTAGTTTTTTAGCTATAAAATCACTCATGATTTCTATTCAGTAATTAATCAATTCATTTGGTTTCAGGTATTATTCCTTACTATTAATACATATGCGAAAACAAGCTATGAAAACCATATATTTCTCAAAATATAAGAATCTTGTTGAATTTAAATAAGATTTATGCTATGACAAGGGAATTTCTAGCCTAAAGTTAAGACCTATTTTTTGTTTTTAGGAGAATCACCACCCTCTCAAAAGATTACAACCTTTTGTAGGACTAATAACTACTCATACAACTATACATCCAAGCAAAAATTACTAATTCCAACAATCAACACATATTTCATAAAATTTGGAATTTTTTTATTACAATGACATCAATAGAATTCAGGATTTTGGTTATTTTGAAATTCTAGATTCATCATTTAATTCCAAATTTAATGAAATATGTGTTAATCTCTTTCATTTCACATACAATACAATCATCTTAGGCTTCTAAATCATGTAATCATTTCAATTCATCAAAATGTGATCTCGCTCTCCTTAAAAAAAATATCACAAGCACATATTCTTGTAAAACAAGAACTAAAATAAGTTTTTCATTAATCACATACCTTTTCAAATAAAACAAAGTTCTCACCACATAAAATGTTTATCTTCTAAACATGTTATTCTCTTAACAATATACAAGTTAATCAAATTCCAAGAAAGCAGTTCATCAAGTTGATAACAATATGAATTTTGACTTGTTCGCCTAACTAACAATAGTTTGGAGTAGTTCATGAGTTCAATCCTCATAATTTCTCTAATTATTTTAGTTAAATACAAAATGCACCAATATTCAATTGATAAAATAATTAAGGAGATTGTTATCATCAACTTATCACAATAATATTTTTCTACATTTCAAAAATTTGAAAATCAATTTAATTCTACCTAAATCCAATGCATACAAAAGAATTACAATACTAGAGGATAGATACCTAGTTCACACTTGAATCCATATATCAAAATTAGTTATTCCAAACATTATAAACCACCTAATGGTGTTCGCTATACAAATTTTAGTATCTTCAATTAAAATAAAATGAAAATAATGGATTTAAATCTCAAGAAAATTTATGTTATGAACCTCTATCCATTTAACTTTAATTACACATAATAAATCCTCCTTAAGAATGTCTATGAGATTTCATCAAAATAATTTGTTCATTCTAACTAGAAGAATTACTTAGCTCATAGATATATGTTGGTATGGATTCCATACCCATACCTTACCTGATAGATATATGCCAGTATGGATTCCACACCCATACATTAGCTCATAGATATATGCTAGTATGGATTCCACACCCATACATAACTTGAGGAAAACATAAACTTCAAGTGTTCCTCAAAATGGCTTTCACAACCCTTTATGCACCAGTCATTTGAGCCTCTTGTTTATTAGAAAGGTCATACCAAAAACTAGTATTTGAGTAATTTAAAGTTATTTCATGCAAAATTTCAATTCAAACTACACAAAATCATGTCAAGGAAATCATAGGAATTCCATTCTTAATCGTTAATAATTTATTCGCAAAATCATATTTTAACACATAAAATTAATGCACATACATTAATCATGAATCTACATTCACAGTTAAAAATGGAATCCTTTAAGGTAATTTTTGTTAGGTTTCCATTAGTGTAGATAAGGAAGGAGTCAAAATTAAAACGATGAACTATCATCACGTTAATTGAATCTCAATAACCTTACACTTGTTACACTTTCCCAAAGCATACACGCCAAGGTCATCATATTATAGTTTAGGTTAGGCTAATATTTTTCTTGGTAGACATAATTTTAGCTAGTAAAGATGGCTACTAGGCCCATATCACATTGATAATAATGCATTAAACATATATGCAACTATGCATGCACTCCACATATCTCACTCACCCATTGAAAATCAAGCCATTCACATGCTTTGGTTTAACCCTAACTTCTCAAGAACATCCTTTCCCAGTATGTATTTACGTGTGTTATCTTATTTATAATAATTTTTCTTAACACGAAAGTATAAAGGAATGTGAGAAAGCATTCTTTTTCTTTAGTGAGTCTCTAAATGAAATGCTAATAATAATATGTTTTATGCAACCAATATGTTTCCAAGTCAACATACACAATAATTCAACATGCATGCAAAATCGACATTTATGCATCAACCTACAAGCAAGAATGTTGTCCCATTAGGCGCTAGTGTTTAACCTATCTTTGATACCATATGTAAGGCCACACCTCAACAACCATCAATAACATAGAGATGTATAGGTCACATTAATCCGTAATACTCAATTTTTTTTTTAAAACTTATAATGTGAATAACTTGGTTATCATGATATCAAATTCCTTCATCTATTTCAATATAAGAATATCACATAAGAAGTCAGGGATGACTTTCCCTTAAGACCAATTCAAAACCACATTTCCTCTCAAGTTTAAAAGATGGTAGCATCTACTCTTTTCATACTTATACATGGGCTCTACGTAAGAGTGGAAATAAATTCTACCATAATTCCATGTGCAAACATTAAGCTAGATTAACCTATTTGATTTCCCAGATTATGCTAAATAATCTTCATTTATTGACTCTTGATATCATAAACACAAAAGTATTTTACTTCTTTTACAAACATCACATATAAGTCTATGAGTATTAACCTTCCTATAGAAAGGTAATGAAGGGAAAAATATGTCTCTCTTCATCAGTAAATCTAATAAATATTATATGTTTATGAAACAAAATCACAAAATATATTGACCCAACAACATTTCCAAATTCATCAATTAAAAATTCTCAATCCCAGTAATTAAGGCAATGTTGCAATCATGAGAATTATATAATGAATGTTGCAACAAAAGAAACTACTGTTACTAATTCAGAAGCATGTTATTCCTCAAAAAGTGCCATGTAAAACAATGAAATTGCATAAATTGGGCACAAGTAGTTGTTTTCTATAGTCATTGAAGGACAAGAATGAACCCATGAACACATGCAGCTCAAACAAAACTTAATATGCTCACTTGCATAAAATCCTACGGAAAAGTCACTGTAAAATTGTTTCTAGCAACCCCCTTTTTAATGAAAGATTTAGATAATATGAGTAACAAAAATCCTATTCTCTATTCAAACTTCAGAAAATTATTAAAGTAATTTTCACGTTCATACCAAAAACTTGAAGACAGATGAAGCTACATCCATCAAATAGTCTACTCATAAATTTCTAGTACATAAAAACTACGGTAAGTAGGACTTTTACTCTAATAATTTATATGCACAAAAAACTACAGTCATTCATTCCTTTTGACAAACACTTTGCAAACATGCAATCTATAGCCATTGAGACATTTTGACAAACACTTTTCAAGTGTGCAATCTAAAACCATTGAGACATTTTTCCAAAACACTTGGCAAGAATGAATTTGAGATTCTTCTTCAACCTATTCAACTCAGAAAATTCTGAAATTGAAACTTCCAATGTTGGCATCTTAAAACAAAGACTAAGCAATCTTATTTTTTCATCAAAAACTCAAAAACAGACGCATATAATTGACAAAAACAATCTATAAAGTCACCCAGATTTTTGATTTGGTTTCTAAAGAGTACTTTTTTGGAATGAAATGGGGGGTTACATGGCCAATAGGCACGTATAACCCCTGATGTTGAGCGGAAACGCAACAGAAATTTCTAGAGACACAATTTATAAAAAGACAACAACAACAACAACAACAAAAAATATTCCTACTATCTCATCTATCACTTTTGTCAAACACTTAGTGTGAAAAAATCATCTACAACTATACATGGAGAAAAAAATCAAATTTACGATAATATGGTATTTTAGTCAACTTATGGCAACACATTATTGTTTTAATCCCCCTACATGTACATTCTCAACTACAACTACCATTCATTATTGGTTAGCTCATAACTAATTCTATAAATATCTCATAAACACTCACAAGTAGCAATTTCCAATTAATTTTAAAGTTCTACAACACTTTTAAATTAATAATAAACTAAAATTTCAAGAATGCTTATGAACATACCTAGCAGTGTATTTATATAATTCCAAAAAGATGGAAATATGATCCAGCTCCAAAGAGATTATTCTCCAGCTCCAATATCCTTACCAACGCATTGTGAACCATCCGGTTTTCCTCCCAACCATCTCTAGGAATAACTTCTCCTCGTGGAACCCCTGAGTTGTATAAGCTCACAACTCACAAGTGGTACCAAAATATAGCAGTAGAGTGATATAAAAGGAAAACTGAGGAAGATATATTTCACTTCCTCTGAATACCACTCATGGAAAACTCCACTAGGTAGAACTACTTTGTAATTTAGTTTAGGAATTTTAGATTCATTTCAACAACATTTGGCTACTCTCCAAGACTCTCCCTCTCACAATCCTCTTCAAGTCTCTCCAACGCTTGGTATTATAGTGAACCTCCTCCTCAAGTGAGAATACATGAGACATATATATAGGAGGAGAAATAAATTTTTGTCATAATAAGGAGTAACATGAATTCCTTGTATTCCATTTAGAGGAGTGTAAATCATTCCATTAATTCGAAGTATGCTTGCCTTAGTTAAGGAAATTGTAACTTGTGCATTAGAGAGAGTGTACGAGGAATATTTTATGACATGTCTTTAATGAGTGTAAGTGGAATATGCCATTTTTTTATGAGTGTATAAAAGAGGGTGTAATGTATTATTAAAAGAGAGAGATATTTACATAGAGCAATGAGAGCCATCAAGGAGAGAGGAGATGAAGGTGACTTGTAATTCATTTTTAATGATATTATCATAGTCTCATAAAACATAATAATAACATTAATAATATTGAGGATTAAGTCAAGATTAAGCTATTAGGATTGATTAAAAATAACTTAAGTGATTTTCCTTCAACTTTACTTGATTACCCATTGATTGAACGTGATTTTCTATTTTTGGAAATTCATGATAGACATGCGTTTCTATTTTTATAAAGTCACTTCATATTTGTCAGAAATGCGATTTTATTAAGTAAATTCATCCCTGACCTGCCCATGAGTGGTATTTTTTTTTCCAAAGAATAGGGATTCCACATCCCTATTACATACATCTCCATGTCAGTAGATTGAGGACTTCACACCCTGATCTACTCTAGAGGTTCAAGATTCCACACCTTGATCCTTTTAAATATTCAGGACTCTGCACCCTAAACATTTTTTTAAAGATCCAAGACTCTACGTCTTTATCTTTCGTGGATTTAGGACTCCATTCCCTAATTTCCATGGCTTCTCATCTACTCTACTTTGAAACTCTACTCTTCACCTTAAGGTACTGATTCTGAGCTCATACCCATCTTATGGTTAATTAGTAAAGCCTTGTTCCAAGATCTGCACACATCAAAATCTCATAGATTAAAGGAATCAATTGAATTTCATAATTAACTTATTCACATTTTACCAAATATTTTACATGACTTTTATAGTCATTTTGGTTATGAGGAAATGACTTTTGAAATCATTTATAATTTCAACATCCTTGTTTGAAAATACCACATCCCCTGTAACATCCTGCTCAATATAAGATTAAGCATATATAATCATTAAAATTATGTATCATGACTTCCACGGTCATTTATAATTTGAGAATCCATTTTTGGAAATAACTATGTCCCCTACCACATCTTGCTCAATACAAGATTAAGCATATATAGTCATAGAAACTATGTATGATGAGTTCCACAGTCATTTATAATTTGAGCATCCTTGTTTGCAAATAACCAGGTCCCCTACCACATCCTACTTAGTACAAGATTATGCATATATAATCATAAAAATCATCTCACATCCATAAATCATAATTAATCATATGTTCCAAATAACCATGATAATCCATGGATCTATTTGTCTCAATCCTAGATCATCATCCATGTCATACACCTATGTCCAAACTAGGATACCAAAGATAAAACATCAATAATATGCACTTAACCAAAATTAGTATCATAAGCGCATAGCAACCATGTGACCTAAACCAGGTCTATAGCATACAAGCATATACATAAGTCTATCATGCATAATATTTATATTGATGCTTCAAAATCACCCTCTCCAAGTGTCATCAAATCTATCTCACCAAGAAGGAACACTACTGTTTTGGACCGTTGGTGATTGTACCACTGTTGAGGTGGATTTTGTGGTGTCGACACCGAAAACGGATGAGCAGAAAGCACAAATCAAGGTTCCTATGGGTGAGGAAATGAATCCTATATCATGTTGTGTGTCATCAGCATTGTGTGGTGGAAGAATCTTGATTATGGTGGGTTGGGGTTGTATGGGAGGAAGCTCTCTCACTCTTGTCGGTGTACAAGGGGAAAAAGAAACTTCTTCAGTAGGATGCTGATGTCGAATCCTAATCTTCTGAAATGTGTGTAACATAGAGCATGCCTTATTGCTATGAGTGGTATTGGTAAAAATTCCACATACCCGTCTGGAACTAACTGAGTGGATAGTATGGCAATTGGTACTACTCTTGGTACGAGATGTTGATGCCTTGTTACGAGATGGAATATGCGATCTAGATTGATGGTGGTGATGGGAGATGAAATGACGGGCGGGGGGGGCTGCCTTGTTGTTGCCTATCGTTTCTCCTCAAACACACATAGAACGGACCTAGATACTTCATTTCCAGATGGTGGTGAATGGTTTGATGGTTTAGTATCTAATCTGACTAAATGGTAATTCTCAGTTATGAATCACCGCATGAATCCTAGAAAGGAAAAAAATCAAGAGAGATGGGGACAATGTCACACATGGTGATTTCCCTCATAAATATGACAACGGTGACATGTGTTCCTGGGTCTTGTGCTTTGAGCGATGTGGATTACTGGATATAATTGGTTAAATTCCCTTAATTCAGTGCATTGATTAAACAAATGATCTAATAAGTCACATAATGTGCAAGTGGGTGCTGGAAATATGGTTATGGGTTGATGTTTCCTCTAATCAAGGCCGGAGGTTGATGGACCAGATGAAGGATAGGAGCAAGAAGCTTCTTTCCTTACGATGTAAAAATTTTCTTAGAGCCATCCTTAGTGGAGATTAATGGGGTATTATATTGGGTGAGTGCACCTAACCTGATCCAGGTGGATATTGGTGGCCACCTGCCAAGTCCACCTGGACCCCCACCATTGTCTTTCTCAGCATTTTCAGTTTCCTTAATTGTAGCACAACTTACTATTTTTAGCAGTTTTTTGGGTCCTGAACTTCCGGAGCCGTTTTGAGGCCCTAAACGACGTTTTTTGGGGAATCCGGGGGCAACACGAGTCCATGGAATGGAATGGTGTTTCCCGTTCCAACAATGATAGTGCTCGGATAGATCTTTCTAATGAGCTATTGTACGCGTCAAACGGAGATCATATGCCAAAGTTACGACCCCAGGAAGTTGATGTACCAACTTACCCCCAAACGGGGCCCACAGTTTGGCGTTTCATCTCCTAGGGTTAGGTTTTGGAATGTTAAGGGTTTTTCCATTGTTTCTCAACAATAAATAGGCCTTCGAGCCTCATTGGAACACAGTTCAGAGGCATGTAGCCATCACATCTCTTCTCAGAGATAAGCTACCATCGCCCTAGCTAGTTCATTTCCATTTCTGTTTGTAAGCATATTTCAGTATTTTCCATTAATGAAACGAAGTATTATTTCCGCTGCATCTTTGTGTATATGGTTATCTCTGTAATTTTTTGCGTTCCTGTTTAAATCTGGATCAGTGGTATCAGAGCGGTCTGCTTTTTCTCTGTTTTTCTTTGCATGTCCCCAACAAGGTCGGGATATAAGGAGTTAGGGCTTGAACTGGTTGAACCTTTGCAAGACCAGCCTCGCAAATCCCAACGGCCTCCCATGGCGGACGAGAAGAAAGACGAGGGGGCAGGAGATCCCATCAAAGTCTTGCTCGAAGAAGCGCTCGAGCGACAACGGAATGCGATGATGGACAGCTTTGTGCAGATCCTTCAGCGGCTACCCAGAAGCGGCGCATCGGCTTCCAGCAGCTCCTCTGGAAACGCCACACCCTTTAAGGTACAAGTTAATTTTGAAATCCCCATATTCGAGGGTCAGATAGACGCCGATGCCGTAGATAAATGGTTAAATCTGCTAGAGGGTTATTTTTCTGTTCATGAATTTTCGAGTCGGGAAAAGATTGTTTTTGCTCTTCTCAAAGCAGCCCCCCACGTCAAGGACTGGTGGGAAACCTACTGCGAGCAGAAGGATGAAAGTACTGGCTCACTATTTTCAGCCGCACCCACCTGGGATTCATTCCGGGATGCCATCAAGGAGCAGTACTACCCTATCGGAAGCTATGAGGATGAATACATAAAGTGGACCACGCTGCGGCAGGGAAGGGACCAAGACGTGCCGGAGTTCACCAATCTTTTCCATACCCTTCGCACAAAGTTGGGTATCAAGGATTCGGGGCAACATTTGATACTCAAATACCGTGGCTACCTGCACAAGTACATCCAGGAAGAAATACAGTTCCTAAACATCCCCTCGCTCGGCGCAGCATACCGGTATGCCGTCAAGGTCGAGCAGAAGTTTAAACAAATGAAGCGAGACTTTGGATCTGCGAATCCAAAGCAGGGGAAAGGTGCCCCTAAACCACAGAACAAAGGACAAAGCCAAGGCGGGACAGCCCAAGACAACCAGCCGAAGCTGCAATCAAAGAGCAACGCCGCGAAGCCGAGAAAGGACACTGGAAAATGGTGCGAGTTCCATAAGAGCTCCACTCACAACACAAGTGAGTGTCGGGCCAAGCAGTCACTGGTGGCTGAGCTAAAGGTTTCAGAATCAGATGCATGTTCCGACTCTGAGTCATAACCCGATAAGGGGTATGAAAAAGGGAAGCAGATCATTGATGTGGATCCCAACGCCACTGTTGCTACAGCAAAGATCCAGAAAAATGAACCCGAAGATCCAGAGGAGGAGGAGCGTCTCTTCCACTCCCAGATGTGGGTAAAGGGCTCCCCGATATAGTTCATTGTTGATAGCGGGAGTCAAAAGAACCTCATTTCGGCAGAGGTCGTGAAGCGGTTGGGCTTACCGACCACAGCACATCCACAACCATACACCATTGGGTGGCTTCACCAAGGGCGAGATCTCCGCGTGAGCCAGCAGTGTCGCCTTCCATACAACATCAAGCCCTTCACGGATGAGGTATTGTGTGACATTGCTCCCCTTGAAGTTTGTGATGTATTACTAGGACAACCATACTTGTGGAAGCGACATGCTGTGTATGAATCAAGGCCCCGTGCTATTATTATTACATTGGGAAATAAGTTGTTCAGGATACTAGAGGTAGCACCACCTGCCGCCATCTCTTTGATTACTGCAAAACAATGCAGTAAGATCATTTCCAAAACCAGGAAATTTGTTTTCCTGATGATACGCCCTCAAGGGAAGAAGAAGACAGTGGCCGTGGCCTCCAAATGGGGTCCCTCTGCATGGCAACTACAGATGGACAAGATTGTGGAGGAGTACGAAGACATCTTCACCTCCCCGGCAGGGGTTCCTCTGCACTGTCAAGTCAAGCACTCCATCGATCTGACCCCAGGTGCGCCGCTACCCAATGGACCAATTTATCGGTGCTCCGTTCTGGAGAACAATGAAATCAAGAGGCAGATTCAGGAGCTCCTGCAGAAAGGTCACATCCGTCCGAGTTCTTTGCCCTGTGGGAGCCCGATAGTGTTGGTACAAAAGAAGGATGGGACGTGGAGACTCTGTATTGACTATCGGGCGCTGAACAAGATCACTGTCCGTAATAGGTACCCGATCCCGCGGATTGATGACCTCCTAGACCAACTAAAGGGGGCGAAATATTTCAGCATGATCGATCTGAAGTCAGGATATCACCAGGTACCAATTGAACCCTCGGATGTGTGGAAGACTGCCTTCAAATCCAAGGAGGGCCTCTTCGAATGGTTGGTCATGCCTTTCGGATTGACGAATGCTCCTGCAACCTTTATGAGGCTAATGGATGACATCTTGCAGCCATTCACCAACTCCTTTGTAGTAGTATACTTGGATGACATTCTGATCTTCAGCCAGAGTTGGGAAGAGCACCTCCACCACATCCGACAGGTTCTCCAAACACTGCGGCAACACAAGCTATGTGCCAATTTGGAGAAATGCACTTTTGGCATGACCGAGGTTCAGTATCTGGGATACATCATTGATGAACAGGGGGTGCATGTCAATCCAGCCAAGGTCCAAGTCATTCGGGATTGGCCCTCTCCAACCACTCTAACAGAGCTCTGCAGCTTTCTAGGTCTTGCCAACTTCTACCACAGGTTTGTGTTGGGATTTTCTCATATTTCTTGGCCCTTGAGTCAAGTCACCAAGGGTGGGGCGAAAGCAAAATTCTTTTGGTCTGAATCTCAACAGAGGGCATTCAGGGAGTTGAAGGATCTCCTCTGCATGGCACCAGTGCTCGCGTTACCAGATTTACAACAACCATTTGAGGTCGAGACAGATGCCTCTGACTATGCTATTGGGGCAGTCCTTACTCAACATGGACATCCAGTGGCATATCACAGTGAAACACTTTCAAACACAGTCCGGAAGTACCCCACTTATGATAAAGAGATGTATTCCATTGTACAGGCCTACCGACAATGGAAGCATTACATTTTGGGGAAGGAAACGGTCATCCACACTGACCACCGACCTCTGCAGTTCATACAGACCCGAGGGAAATTGCAGAATGATCGCCATCAGAAGTGGTCTACATACCTGCAATAGTTTCACTTGAATATCAAGTATAAAAAGGGCAGCACCAATAATGTTGCAGATTGCCTCAGTCGACCACCGATCATGGCGCTAACCACCGTGCTCAACTCTTGCGGGCACGAGACTTCTGATTGGCCACTTCTCTACAAAAGCGACCCAGAATTCGGCCACACATACCAGACACTCTTGGAGGGTCGGCAGGTTGCAGATTTTCACCTCCAGGATGCCCTATTATGCCACCTCGGTCACCTTTGTGTTCCTTCAAGCGAGCGTGCCAAGATGATTTGGGAAGCACACTACAGTCGGGCTGCTGGGCATTTTGGGGTCGAGAAAATAGTGGCAGTACTGCAAAACTATTTCTATTGGCCGAATCTTCGACAGGATGTTGGGAAGTACATCTGATCATGTACTGCCTGTGCCATTGCCAGACCGGCCATTAAGAAGCAAGGCCTCTATACCCCGTTTCCTACCCCTAGTCGACCTTGGGAATCCATCTCCATGGATTACATGTCAGGCCTTCCTTCCACTAAGCATGGAAATGACTGTGTTTTTGTGGTCGTCGACAGGTTCTCAAAGATGGCCATTATGATGGCCTGCAAGAAGAATATCATAGCAGAAGCCACTGCTAAACTTTTCTTTGAACGAGTGTGGGTGCACTTTGGGATCCCACAGTCTATCATCTCAGATCGGGACAGTCGGTTTCTCAGCACCTTTTGGTCCAGTCTCTGGTCAATGCTGGACACCAAACTCATGAAGTCCACAACATTCCATCCTCAAACTGATGGCCAGACAGAGGTTGTCAATAGGATGATTGTGCACATTCTGCACATGCATAACTCAAAGCATCCACGCACATGCGATGAGAGCCTCCCCTACGTTCAGCACATCTACAACCGAGCTCTTCACAGCTCCACTGGCCATAGCCCTTTTCAGGTGGGTTTGGGATTCCAGCCACTATGCCCCATTGATGTGGCCATGCCACTTGCAGCTACTCACATGAATTCAGCCCATGTCCAGTCCGAAACAGATAAGGCCACCAACTTCATTGAGCGCATCTAACATATTCGCCAGCAGGTCCATGACATTCTTGAGAAATCAAATGCCAAGTACAAGCAGCGACATGATCAACATCGGGTGCCACACAAGTTTCAGGTGGGCGACAAAGTCTGGTTGCATTTGCAAAAGGAACGCCTTACTGGAGCCTATCGGAAATTGAGACCACTCCGATATGGTCCTTACACCATTACTAAGGCTATGGGAGACAATGCATTTGAGCTCAGCATGCCCCCATTCCTTGGCCTGCACCCAGTATTCAATGTGGACTGCCTTCGGCCATACTTTCCACCATTGCTAGACACATCCGACATTGCAGAATAGCTCAAACCCACAGAATTAAATCTAGATTGCATGGAACAAGCTGCAACTGATCGGATCATGGACACACAGATCAAGAACACTCACCAACAGAATATCCAACTGTATCGAGTTGTCAAAGCGGGCCAACTCCTTCAGCAGGGCAAGTGGCTCACCAGGGAACAAGTTCAGCAGAAGTTTCCTCATCTCATGGAGGAGCTCAACGCAATGGGGACCATTGCTTCCTAAGGGGGGAGGAATGATCCAGGTGGATATTGGTGGCCACCTGCCAAGTCCACCTGGACCCCCACCATTGTCTTTCTCAGCATTTTCAGTTTCCTTAATTGTAGCACAACTTACTATTTTTAGCAATTTTTTGGGTCCTGAACTTCCGGAGCCGTTTTGAGGCCCTAAACGACGTTTTTTGGGGAATCTGGGGGCAACACGAGTCCATGGAATGGACTGTGTTGCCCGTTCCAACAATGATAGTGCTCGGATAGATCTTTCTAATGAGCTATTGTACGCGTCAAACGGAGATCATATGCCAAAGTTACGACCCCGGGAAGTTGATGTACCAACTTACCCCCAAACGGGGCCCACAGTTTGGCGTTTCATCTCCTAGGGTTAGGTTTTGGAATGTTAAGGGTTTTTCCATTGTTTCTCAACAATAAATAGGCCTTCGAGCCTCATTGTAACACAGTTCAGAGGCATGTAGCCATCACATCTCTTCTCAGAGATAAGCTACCATCGCCCTAGCTATTTCATTTCCATTTCTGTTTGTAAGCATATTTCAGTATTTTCCATTAATGAAACGAAGTATTATTTCCACTGCATCTTTGTGTATATGGTTATCTCTGTAATTTGTTGCGTTCCTGTTTAAATCCGGATCATAACCCATCCTGATATCAAGGAATTTTGGGGGAATGATGAGTATAATTTGCGTACTCTGTGTAGATAGTGCATGTGTGGTTGGTCCATAATGCCTTAAGACGCATCGGTGTGTTCTTTACTCTGGTAGGGAAGGAGCATTCATCAGCTCTTTTAGGACATGTAGAAGATCTTTGAGATCTTTTAACTCAGGGCACCTATTGGTGGGGTGGCCTACTATTTTACACAATTCGTAGGATTGGGGGACCCTAGAGGAGGGAGTGCTTGAAGCTTCCACATTTTTACCTTTTCTCTTATCCCTTCTTTTTCCTTAGCTAGCATCGGTGCAGACACTACTTGTGGTATGAGTGCTACCTGAGTGAGCATTGTCTAGGGTGTCACATTATCTTAAGGAGGAATAGGAATAACCCCTATTGTAGTGACACTTGTTCTTGTTGGTGTTTCCTGTGGGGCTAAATACCATACTGGTATTGCAAGACTCATATGGGGCAATGAGAGTGTTGTGATGAATTCGCGTGACAGAAAACAAGGTGGGGGATATAAGAAGGGTGAATGAGTGATGGAATTACGTAAGAAGGTTGGATTGGTAACAACATCGTTGTTAGCATTTGGAACTGGTTCCTAATTTTTGGTGGTGTTTGATGAGATCATCATGCACATTGGTGCTCTGGTGTTTGAAGAAAATATTTGTATCACCAGAGGGTCTCCTAGGAATGTCCCTACGAGTGTTGATGGCTTAAATTTCCTAGGGCCGAGCTCATTGTAAATAGTGATCAACTCATGAGAAGACGAGACTAAGGGTAACACATTGTCAGGTGTGGATAAGGTTTCCTTGTCATAGTATGTGAGTTGATTGATAGTAATGACTTTTCCATCACGGGGGAACATAATTATTCTGAATACCAATGAGGTGACTACTAGCATCTATTACATATAGCTTCGTCCTAGTAGGATGTTGTAATCCATCTGGGCGTATAGTACCTTGATGTCTATTAACACATTTTTCCAAAACAACTAAGTGGCACGCTAGGGTATAGGCCAATGAGAGTAGAAGGGCACCCATTGTATGCTCTAAGCGTAATGTTAGAAGGCTTGAGTTCGGGGGATCCTAGTTTCTACCAAACGAATTTGGATACTATACATGTGGAGGCCCCTTTGATGACGATGCAACGATGAATTTTAATGTTTTTTACTAAGAAGGTAATTTGGAAAGAGAAAACTAATGGCAAACGCTGAGTAGCTTTATCCAAGTCAAAGACTATTATAAATCGATCTTGTGGACAAGGCCAATCTCCCTAGTATCAGAAGATAGTCTAGCAACAAACAGACAAACAAACCTATCTTTCTCTAGACTTATGTGATTTATAAATAAATACTACAAAGGTGTTAAGATCCTACCTTAGATCCAATGCTTGTTCGTAGTACTCACCCTTCAATCATTCGAAAGAGTTACCTTTAAAGACCTGCAATTACAAATAAGAAAACATTAAATAGCACCTGCATAGCAAATATCATAAATCATGTCTATTATAGTGATCAAGGAATCCATAAAAGAAACCATGAATCAATAGCTTATTGAGAAAAACGAATTTATTTGTATTAACTTTGAATAGAAGAACCTTACAACCTTTTCAACCTTCATGTTGAACAACCTCTTCCTGGTGTCCGAAATAGGAATTTCCTTTACTTTGACAAGCCTTGCACTCTTTGAAATATGATCTTAGAGGTATGTAATCTCTCCTCATAAAAACTCAACTAAAGAATACTAAGTTCCAGCAGCATTTCACCTCAAAAATACTCAGCTTCTAACCTCCCAAGTAACCAGCCCAATGCTTCATTTTATAGTGTAGAGGAGGAGGTTACAGGTCCACCTATGAAGGGATAGAATCCTCCTTCAAAGGGATAAGCACCTCACATCAAGGGGTTAGCTCCTTAAGGTATGGGGTGCATGAACCTGAAAAGAGCGAACTTGCCACCTCAAGATTCCTTCCAGAAGCTTCTAGAAATGACTGAAAGTGAGTTTTTTAGAGTATACTCGTGCCTTTTTAACTTTTACAGGGGTCCGCATGTAGGTTTTAACCTCGCACAAAAATTACCTGCATACAAATTTTAAAACATAGAAAAAAATAATGCGAGAGCAGAACACATAAAACACATATACACAAAGATGTTCCCATGGATCCCAAAACCGGGACTACCAGCTTGATTTTTCATTATGTTCCTTTCAATGTTATAATATATATTTATACATGCCGAAGCATCTAATACCATGGACCGAAAAACCATCGCGTCCAATACCATGGATTGAAAACCATCGCGTCGAAAAAAAACATGTGTGAAAATCATGCACAAAACCATAGGTGGGTCTGCCCAACTTAACATACGGTCCAAAACCAAAATTTTCTGGTGTGCTACCCTGGAACCCATAAAGTGGGATTACGGGTGCCCCTCAAACCCCTTGTTAACTACGTGGAAAGAATATAACACAACAAAAAATTCTTCCACTTGTTGTTTTCTTTCCACGGGGGACCACAAGAGAGCTTAGTCATTTTTCCAGCCCTGAAATGCCCATTATCTCTCTACACCAAGAGAACTTATCAGAGCTCACAGATTTTGTCAATGCATCTACAGTATTCTTCGAAGTGTCCACCTTCACCAACAACACCTTTTTGTCTTCTATCATATCCCTCACAAAGTGATACTGAACATCAATGTGCTTTGTCTTTGAATGATATGCGGGGTTCTTTGCCAAGAAAATTGCACTTTGGCTGTCACAGTCTATCCTTATAGCTTCCTGTACTAACCCCATACTTGAACACAATCTCTGCAACCAAACTGCTTCCTTTCTTGCACGAGTGGCTGCCATGTATTCTACCTCTGTAGTTGACAATGCCGCTACAGATTGTTTCTTACTCATCCAACTAACTGCACCTCCAAATAGGTTAAACACATACCCACTTCTAGATCATCTCTGATCCAGATCTCCAGCCCAGTTTGCATCAACAAAGCCATGAATATCCAACACTCTGTCCAATCCTGGTCTTCCTTGGTAGCACAAACCATAATCACTAGTGCCACGCAAATAACTGAAAACCCGCTTCATTGCTGTCCAGTGCTCCTTCCCTAGTTTTGACATAAACCTGCTCAATACTCCCACTGCATGTGCAATGTCTAGTCTAGTATAGACCATTGCATACATCAGGCTACCAACTACACTTGCATATGGAACACAGGACATCTCCTATTCCTCTTCTTGTGTCTTAGGACACTGTTCAGTAAATAACCTCACACCTACAGGAATAGGAACCTTCACCAATTTACTATCCTGCATATTAAATCTCTGGAATATTGTCTCGACATACTTCCTCTGGTTTAACCAGAGCTTCTTCTTTTCCTATTCTCTTTTAATTTCCATTCCCAAAATATAGTTTGCAACACCAAGATCTTTTGGGCATGGATAATTTGCAGCACAATTGGGTCTTCAAATCCTGGATAATTTCTTTGTCATTTCCAACCAGAAATATATCATCCACATACAAGACCATATAAATAACAGGGTCACCAATTAATTTAAAATACACACAGTGATCTACTTTGCTTCCCGTATAAATGTATCAAGTTTCTGATACCACATCCTTGGTGACCATTTTAACCTGTATAGAGACTTCTTTAACTTGCATACCAGTTCTTTCTTACCCTTTGCTGCAAAGCCTTTAGGTTGCTTCATGTAGATTTCCTCTTCCAGTTCCTTGTGAAGAAATGTTGTCTTCACATCCATCTGTTCTACCTCAAAATCAAAAGCAGCAGCAACAGATAAGAGTAATCTAGTAGAAGTTACCTTGGCAACAAGAGAAAAAATATCACCAAAATCAATTCCTGACACCTGGGAATAACCTTTTGCTACCAACCAAGCTTTGTATTTCTCCACTTTTCCTTCTGCATTCATCTTCCTTTTGAGCACCCATTTGTTGCCAATGGGTTTCCTTCCAGCCGGCAACTCCACCAGATCCCAAGCCTCATTTTTGTGCAAGGATGCCATTTCATCAACCATGGCATCTTTCCAGAGTTTTCCATCCTCTGAATCCACTGCTTCCTTCATAGTTCTAGGATCATCATCGGTAACAGAAAAAGCAAAATTTGAACAGAAAACAAATGGACTATACCTTGCTGGCTACCTTCTTTCTCGAACTGATCTTCTCATAGCCGGAGTTTGTGGCTCTTCATCTTCTAATTCCTCCTCTGTTGTAGAGTCTGATTCTTCCTCCTTTGGCTCAAACTCTATCTTATCAGGTTCCTTTGGTTGGACTTCATGTTTAATAACATCTTTCACCTCTCTAAACACCACATCTCGGCTGTACATAACCTTCCTTGTTACTGGGTTCCAAAGATTATAACCCTTTAAACTATCCTTATACCCAATAAAGATGCACTTTTCAGATTTACTATCCAAATTTGTTCTTTTCTCCTTTGGAACATGTACATATGCATCACATCCAAATACCCTTAGATGTGAAAGAGAGGGTTTCTTACTAGTCCATAACTCTTGTGGAGTCTTATCCTCCAACGCTGATGAAGGTGACCTATTGACCAGGTAATATGCAGTATCCACCACCTCTGCCCAGAATTCATTTCCTAACCCAACACCACTAAGCATGCTTCTTGCCCTTTCCATCAATGTCTTGTTCATTCTTTATGCAAATCCATTTTGTTAAGGTATATATGGAGTAGTCTTCTACCGTGCTATACCACACTTCTTGCAGATTTCTTCAAATTCATTACTGCAAAACTCTCCACCATTATCTGTCCTCAACACCTTTATCTTCTTCTCTATTTGGCTTTCCACTAGAGCCTTAAATTCTTTAAACCTATCAAAGACTTAAAATTTCTTATTAAGGAAATATATCCATGTAGTCCTTGAGAAGTCATATATAAATGATACATAGTACAAAGACTTACCTAGTGATGGAACCTTCATAGGTCCAAACACATCACTGTGCATAAGCTCTAATATATGTTTCGCCCTCTTACCACCAGAGGGGAAACTCACCCGATTCTACTTCCCGTATACAAAATTTTCATAGAAATCAAAATCCAGAGAGCTATTACTCATACCTTCTACCATACCTTTACCATGAAGTATCTGAAGGCCCTTTTATCCAATATGTCCAAGCCTTTGATGCCTCAGCTTGGTCTTCTCTCCAGAGACCACTAGATTTTCTGCTCCACTTTCAGGAACCACAGAACTATTGCACCCATCAATAACAGTGCTACCTTGCAGCTTGTACAGAGTTCCAATGCGAACTCCCCACATCAATACCTGTTCTCCCTGAGCCATCTTGCAGGTATCCTTCTCGAACACTGTTTTTACACCTGCATCATCCAGCTTGCTAACATAAATCAGATTTTTTGCTAATGCAGGAATATGCAGAACACCTGGAAGCATTCTAACCCTTCCATCTTGCAACTTCAACTTTAATTTTCCGCAACCAATGATTCTAGCCTTCCTGTCATCCCCCAAGAAGACATCACCACCATTATATTTCTCATACTCATAGAACCACTCTCTATGGGGAGTGAAGTGAAAGGATGCACCTGAATTAATCAACCATGCCTCATGATATACATGTGTACTTGAAGAAGCTAGGTACACATCCCCACCTTCATCTGAGGTGGTTTTCGCCTTTGCAGAAGGAGCCTCATCAGATCCCTTTCCTTTGTCAGGAGCTTTAGATTTACAGTCCATTTTGTAGTGCCCTTCCTTTCCACATTTCCACCACACCACATTTACAGGTTTTCCTGGAGATTTAGATCTCCATTTAGATTTAGATCTCCCACTCGATGACTTATTTTGTTTCTGTTCTAGGACCATCCTTATACAGACAAGGCATCACCATTTTGTCTCTCCATATTTTTCCGTCTCATCTTCTTTGTCAGCAAGGCTAAGACTATTTCATCAAACTGCAAGGCAGTTGCATTGCTACCTATTGCAATAACCTGACTATCCCACGAATCTGGTAGAGAACACAACAAACTGATGCACTTATCTTCATCTGAAATTTTAATATCAACAGATGCTAACTGACTTACCACAATATTAAATGCATTCAGATTCTCTGTCACCGAGTCTCCATCTTTCATCCTCAGGTTATACAGCTTTTTCCGTAGGAACATTTTATTCACCAGAGACTTAGATTGGTACAAAGTCCCTAACTTGTCCCACAAATCCTTTTCTGTAGCTTCCCCTGATACATATAGCAATATTGAATCTGAGACACAAAATCATATTGTGCTCTTTGCCTTCCGATCCAACTTCTTCCATTCTTCATCGAACACTCCCGTTGGTTTAGTACCCGGATCTACCACGATCCACTCATCTTTATCCACCAAAAGATCCTCCATCTTGACTTTCCACAACTCAAAACTCTGACCATTAAATTTCTTGATCTCTATCTTTCCACTACTCACCATCTTCTTTCACCACCAGAATCGATCTCGTAGATCTCCCACTGAATAGGGTCTACCATAGGCCCGAGCAAAACCCCTCAGCAACAAAGGCATCCCATTGAAGCCAAATCTACTCTAATACCAAATGTAGGTTTTAACCCTGTACAGAAATTACCTGCATACGAATTCTAAAACACAGAAAATAAATAATGTGAGAGCAGAACACATAAAACACATATACACAGAGATTTTCCCTTGGATCCCAAAACCGAGACTACCAACTTGATTTTTCATTATGTTCCTTTCAATGTTATAATACATATTTATACATGCTGAAGCATCCAATACCATGGACCGAAAAACCATCGCGTCAAAGAAAAACATGTGTGAAAATCATGCACAAAACCATTAGTGGGTCTGCCCAACCTAACATAGGGTCCAAAACCAAAATTTTCTAGGGCGCTGCCCTGGACCCCATAAAGTGGGGTTACGGGTTCCCCTCAAACCCCTTGTTAACTACATGGAAAGAAGATAACACAACCCAACACCGCACATTTAACACAGAGACAGTGCGGTCAGGTGCGCAGGAGACTTTACCATTAGGTGCGGGACCGTAGGTAATACAAGGAGGAAGCGCAGAACTAGAGTTTTAAAGACTTTGATGGCTTTTCTCTTACTTTCAAGACTTGATATGAGGAACTAATGTTTTAGACTTGTAGAGGAGGAAGGTATGAGTGGTAATGAACTCACATAGATTGCAGAATGTCAAGGTGACAATTTTTAGTGCAACAGATTGGCCCCCAAAGTGCAAAGTCTGTAATAGATGAAGACAGAGTCTGTCATTTATGAAGAGTGAAGTACTTTATCATTTCAAGGATCATCCTGTGGACACCCTAGTCAGAACCTGTAAAAACATTCAATGAAAAATATATATATGTAGACATATCATCGCTCAGGTAGGCATTCCCATACTTAGATCAAAACTGATTAGAAAAATGACTAAACTGTTCTGATACAGGAATGATTTTGTAATACATCAAGAGTATAGACATGTGAAGACACAGTATGGATGCAGCCATCTGTTTATGAATATTCCACTATATAATGAATAACAAAATTCCTCACAACCTGGATGGTAGAAACTAGATCCAGAGCCTTGATTTCCGTTTCCCGAACTAGTAAGATTCTATCCATGTGAATGAATATGTCAAAGTCGAACATGGTAGAAACCACTTGATTACCAGTTAATGATGTGAACTATTAACAAGTGTGAGAGAAACCACCAGTAACGTCAATGGCTCTCAAAGTACCCAGTACAATCCATGAAATGTGAATAAATGAGCTAAAGTCGAACATGTCATAGAATCATTTGATCGAAGGTCAATGATGCAACCTATCGTCGAAGGTGAGAAAACTGCCATTAGGGCATGCAGTTTTCAAGGTACTAACAATTTCTAGATCAACTTCCTAGATAATCAGTTGAAGTCGATAGAAAGTGATCCGTCATAGGCAAGCCCACAACACGAAATCATAGATCAAGTTTTGAAGAAATTTATTGGCAAGGACTGACTCAGGGATGGTCAAAACGGATGACAGATATCTTGCAGATGAATGGTTTCTTTGAACTACTCTCTTGAACACATAACAACACTGCAGATGGCTTGGTGACAATTGACCCAAAGCTAATACCTAGAAACCGTTTGAAGACTTTCAATGTGGTTTGATTAACTGTTAGGCAAAGGATTTTCCCAACCTAAGTGAACAAAAAGTGTCGTGTTCAAGAGTGGTTGACGGCTTTTTTTTTAAACAAAGTCTAACAAATAGGTTTTTTTTTCTCTCTTTTCCCCCACCATTTATGGTAAGTACCTCTAAATTTTTGACAAGCTTGAGGAGGATAACATTTGCTTGTTTATAAGCTCATCCTTCAGATGAGTCCAACTTAGCTTAAAATTCGAACTCAAAGGAGTGGTTTGTTCCTGTTTAAAATTGAACAGGTCCTTTACTGTTAAATTTTAACGAGCACAGTATAGGAAAAACTTGGTGTTTTTCAATTTTAGGGAGTCAGAAGAAAAACTTAAGAAAACTCCATGGGGGTACTTTTTCATAAAATAATCCCTCAGGTCCGAAAAAGGATAAAATAATACAAAAGAGGTGACATTTCTAATACTTTAATGAGCTAGAAAAGGCAAGCGCTTGACAATCTTTTCATATTTAATGAATCTGAAAAGGGTTTAAAGAGGACTCTATTGACAGTAATTAGTCAATGTATACCTTTTTCATAAATAGCCCATTTCAGTCCGTAAAAGGGGTAAACTTATACTGAAGGGACAATTATTCATTTATTATAACGAGTTCAAACAATCAAGTGCTCAACAATCTTTTCAATTTTTGAGAGTCTGAAAAGAGCTTAAAGAGGACTCCAATGTTTCTCTTTTTTCGTAAATTTTTGAAAGAGTCCGAAAAAGTGATAAAAGTATGCTCTTTGTTGAAAAATGATCAATTTCACAAAAAATCCAATATTTTGCACAAAAACTCAAAACATTACACATATCTATTTAAGATAAATAAAAATGTTTTAAAAATTGCCTTTTTAAAGTGAAAAATAAATAAATTAAAAATTCAATTATTCCAAAAACTTATAAAAAGGGCTTTTCTAACTTCATTTTTACCATTTGAGTTTAGAGTGAGAAGTGAGAGACTTTGGGTAAGAAATTTCCTGTGAATATTCTGGAAAATCCATCCGTCGGAATCGAAAACAGTCAGCTCCAAGTAATCCACGTCCTCCTTAACTTGCATTTCATCCATTTACATTTCATTTTTAGGCTTTAAATTTTGATTTTTGAAGGAAAAATATGTTTAGAAATTCACTCGCAGGGGTCTGCAGGTGCAACATGCGGCCCCTGCGGACCCCGACTTTTTTCTATAAAGAAAAAAGTCATGGGTCAAGACCTATTGCCCACAACACATGCAGACCTACGCACTGTTTGTAAGAAGCGGATGCAGACCCCGCGAAATGAATTTTAAAATTCAAATTTCTCCATTTTCGCCAAAAAAATTTCGAACTAGCTTGTTCTAATATATCTTTTTATTCTTTGTAGGACATTCAAAAAGCTTATTTGGCGAGAACGCAAGCACGAAGATGTAGATTTTTCCGCATTGAATCATATGCCCACATTGCAGGAATTGAGGGCATGCGGATTGTTAAAGTTCTAGGGCATACAGGACATTAGGGCCCAAGTAGACCTCTTGTAATGGTTAGTAGACAGATGGAACACACAGGACTAGTGTTTCATGATTGGTGGCCTCCAGCTTGAAATCGAGCTGGAGGACATATACATTTTGACTAGTTTGTCCAGAAGGGGCGAACAATTATCTCTTTTCGGGACTAGGCCAGGTGGCCACTCTGTCACTAGTCTTCGATTGGAGTTTTGCGATGATCAAACAAAGGACAAATGGATTGATATTAAAACTGTCAGCCATCTTGAGCTTAAGGTTATTGCATTCACTATTACCAGGCTATGCAGGAGTGCAACATTACATGTGGCTACTGGATCCTAGATGTAGATGGTTGTAGACTGTTTTTGAGGCACCATATTCAACTAGTGCGAGGCTTTGTTGGCAAATGTGAAAGGCCAACTAACCAGAGCAAAGAATGGATAGCTAAAGAAATTTGGATATGGATTTATCATAGTCAGCTTTGCTCTAGCGAGGATCCCCATGTTAGCCCTGCAGCATATTCCTGTTGATGCTGGTCTTCCTCGAGAGCCTAGGATAGTTCACTAGGTTGCTTTGATGGCCCGTCACCCTGAGGAGGGTACAAAGGTTGTTTGATTTCCACTGAGCATTTTTGTTGGTTAAACAACCAAATTTTTGTGATTCAGGATTTTCCATACGCTGGGATGGATTATCGTGGTGACCTAGACATGATTCTTCCACCAAAGGGTCAATGGGATGATTCAGGTAAAATCATTTTCAACACTTTCTAAGTTTTAATTTTTTTATTTTTTAAATCATCCAAAACTGATAATCAAAAGTTTAAATGCAGATGTGGGCCCACGTTGACCAGCTGTTGTCTAGACTTACGAGGGGAGACAACCAGCTGCAGCAACACCAGTCCCACAGTACCAATCAACAGAGATCCTGACCGACTTGGAGCATCATCTAGAGCGCTTGACACTAGATATTCTAGAGACTGATATAGATGATATTCCACTTAGGTTACAGAGATATGTGATTGGAGTCCCTGGACCTTTTAGGAGGTTCCTATGTAGGGTGGCCCAAGTAGTAGTTTCTTATCGTGATCATTGCCAGGGATAGGATGATTTATTTGTAGACTCACGACATTTTTGTCTTTTTGTATTATCATTTTTGCCGATCATAAGGTGTTTTTCAACCTATGATCGAAGACGATGTATATTTTGAAACACACTTCTATGATATGATATATCATTATTACCGTCTATCTCGTGTAACATGTTATCGAATGTTATTAAATTTACTATTTTGATTATTGCAAATGTCAATTTATCATACTAGAAGCAACTGTATATGCTAATGTATTTAAATGTCTTGGAATATGTTGATATTCAATGTAATCAAATTCATGTTCCAAGAGATGAACTCCCAAAAATAACCTTAATAACACTAGATTTCTAATGGCATAAACCCTGTTAAGTTGTAATACAATGAATTCAAAATCCAACCTAACAATCAAACTTTGAACCCCAAATGAGATGGATTCAGATAATAACTCAATCACTGAACTATACTCTACATTGATATTCGTTGTTTGACCGAGGCTTACCCCACACATAGACACTAACTCATCAAAGGGTGAATAGATACCCAAGTTGTGGAAGAAATGTTCTGTGTATTACGACAAGCACCATCAGCAAAACCAATGTATGTTTGAAGAGACGTCGAAATCTACAATATCAAGACTAAAATCAAGATAAGGAGGAATGATGATAAGAGAACTCTCTAAACTAGGCACACTTTTCTAATCTAAAACACACCAGTTGTAAAGAAACTAATCCAACCAAAATCTCCACACAGAATTTAAGCATAATATCTCTTCAGATAAAGTCCATTTATGGGTTTACCCAAAGAGACACCGTCAAAATCTATCAATTCATAAGCCCCTTTTGCCAGCTTTCACTTAAAAAAGTAAGGACCATACCACATAGGTACAAATTTTCCAGCCCCTAGCTTATCGTTTGCTTGATCATATAGTAAAACTAGGTATCCTTCTGAAAAATTACGAGGTGTAACATTTCTGTTGTACTGAGCTTTCACTCGTTTCGCATGAGTCTCATTTGCTATTGCAGTAGTGCGTCGATTCTAATCTAGCTGAGGTAAGTACAAAAAAAGTTTCTATTCTTCAGACGTAGCTAGGAGTAATTCTATGGCTAATTGTAATGACAAAATTTCACATTCAATAGGTAACACTACTTCTAAACTGTAGACCAGTTGAAAAGGAGTGAAACCAGTTGATGTTTTCACTGAGGTCTGATATGCCCAAAGTGCTGAAAATAGTGTGGTATGCCAATTCGACTTATGAATACCAATGATTCGTTTGATCATAGTGACTAAACCTTTATTGATAGCTTCAACCAGACCATTAGCCTGTGGGTAATATGGAGTAGAACTATCGTGGCGCAGACCAAGTTGATCTAGCAGTTCAGTCATCATAATATTTCGAAAGTGACTTCCATGATCAGTAATAATAGCTTGAGGAACACCGAATCTAGCAATTATATGATTGAATATGAAAGTTGCAGCAGTCTTGCTATCTGCCGAAAATGTAGGCATTACCTCGACCCACTTAGTAAAATAATCTACCGCTAGGATAATATACACATGCCCCCCCGCTGAGTGAGGGTTACATGTAATAAAGTCAATACCCCACTTTTCAAAATGACCAACAATAATTATAGGTTGAAGAGGAGTGGGTGGAGTGCACATTTTACAATCAAAGATTTGACAATTATGGCATTTCCAGACTGAATAGATACAATCTTTGAATAAGGATGGCCAGAAATAGCCAACGCGCAATATATTTTGGGCTGTGGCATACCCAGACATATGACCGCCACATGCTCCATAGTGACAGTCATTTAGAACCTTTTCAACTTCTTCGTGAGTTAAACAACGTTGGAATACAGAATCTACTCCATGACAATAAAGTGTATCACTAATAGTATTGTATTGTTGGGATTAGAAACGTATTTTCCATCGCTAAGATTGTGAGATTTTAGGCCGTAAGATTGGGTTTGGAGATAAATAATAATATATCCATACCAAGGATCAAGAGTACTAATAAGAAACAAGGATTCATCCACAATGGGCTCTTCCGCCATAGTTTCAGTATCAGTACACGGGAAATCACACATCAGTTCGGTAAAAACCAAAGATTTATTTGCCTTGGATTTTTCAAATTCCAAGTCAAGTTCCTGCAGGATAAATATCCATTTGGAATACTTGCACCCTAGCAATTGTTTAGTCAAGATATACATCATAGGGTTACAGTCAGAAATTACCGTGGTTTTGCGTAATAAGATGTAGTGACGAAATCTTTGGATAGCTTGGACAGCTGTTGATGAGCCCCAAAAATGGATAATTATATGGGCTCATTCAGCCTCCTAATTTGACTTAATCCACCATTCTCATTAGTTTATTGCATGTTTTTTATTATGTTTATGCTAATAGAGTGAATTGGGTTAGTCATTATGCCAACAAGTCTAATGTGTGCTTTATGCAGTCTTTTTGGTCAATTTGGAGACAAAATCAAAGGTTTAAATGAACACTTGGCAGCCAAATTCGTGGAGAGGATTTGTAGGAAGGTGTCCCCTTAATTTATGGGCCCTTACCTCGAATTCTCCACCATCAGCTCGGAGTTCAAGGGCCACAAAATCAATTATCACAAGGGCAACCGAGCAGGGGCTAGTAAAGGTGCTGATAACTACAAGTTTTGGCAGCCGAGTTCCTAAAGTTTAGGAGGGCTGTTGGGGTCCTCAATTTGTATAAATAAGGAGGCTTAGGGCCTCATTTCAATTAGTCACTTTGTAGGCAGAAGTTAGCTAGTTTGTAGTTCAGTTTTTAGTCATTTTTTAGGCAGTAGTTTAGCTCTGCATTTCAGCACATTTTCCAGTTTTCCTTCTGGACAGTTTTTGGAAAGTAACTATTCTTTTGATCAACAAAGATGAATCCAGCTTTGCACTAGCTCTAATATTTCTTAGGAGGCTGTAGCTCTTGGGGTTGGGCCCATATCAAGTGCCCAGTACTTCCTTTGTTTACCTTTATGTGTTTTTGCTACATTCTTAGAATAAAATCTACTATTGAGATTTAAATCTTGTTTTGTTATTTAGATTGTGTTTGATGATTAAAAAGGATTTTTATGTTTAGATTGATTTGATAGGTTAATAATAGAGAATATCTTCAGAAAAAGGCCATCAAGCACCTCTGATCTCACCTCTCCCTCAGTGGGATCATGAGCTGGGACAAAGTTGACCTTGCTGCCACCAAAAACATTGTCTTTGCTTCACCATGCAATTAGTAGTGTTAGGTTCGTAGTTGCTAAACTTGATATCAGTTTTGGTTGCATGCTTAGGGTTATGATGGCTTAGTTGCATAGTTATTTCATCTGATTTCAGTGCAAATAAACTTTTGTTCCATTTCTTTGCTGTTATCTAGGTCAGAATAGACTAACGTAACTAGGTCTTTGATTTTCCAAATCCTTGTTTGTTTCGTTTGAAAAACAACTTGCAGAGCACTTGTTATCCTTCTTTATCTACCCATTCTCCATCAATCCCAACTGCTCCATCCTCTGACTCATATTCTTACTTCACGTTCGCCATTTGCTCACTTTGCCCTTATTCCCATATTTTCGTGCAACATTGCTCTACCTCTCCTTGAACAAAACCAACCATCCTCACCACTTCGCAGCTCCATTCCCCAAGTCTTGGACCTCCTCATACCCTTATCTCACCTCCATACCCACTCCTTCATCTTTCTTCCTCCATCCATCGTCGAAAATCTCATTTCTGAACATCCTATAGAAAATTACAGAACATCCTGTAGAAATTCCAGAACATCCTGTAGAACCCCTGCAGACTTCCTATAGAAGCTCACGAAAGTGGTTTCTTGAGATCTGATCACTGTGAAACTCTCAGGAAGGGTTCTATGGAACCCTTAGGCTGTCTCTGAACCTTCCTAACCTCCTACAAGCATTCCCTTTCGCCAATCCACCTCTGCACAGTCAAAAACAGTTAAAGCACATGCATGATTATTCTGACAACTTAATCAAAAATACAAAAAGATGTTTTATTCATATAGTGATAATTTAGACACATGCATTTTACCTTCCTAGAAGTCAATGGCATCTCTTTCAGTAGCTTGCATCCTCTTTTTCACATTAGTATGGCTAGCTGGTAAAATTAGGGTTTGCTAGGGTTTTCGTTTCCTTTCAACTTTTCAGTTTCTTTCTGCATGTAGTTTAGCCTCCTTTGAGTTAGCTTTCATCCATCAGTTAAAAAGCTTCTTCTAAGAGCTCATAGAAGTTGGCTTAAGCTCCTAGCAGACTTGTGCCAGCTGATCAAGTGACAGCCGTGGCAAGAGCTAGTACTTGTGCATACAACACCGTCACTTCCAAGTTTGTTACGAACTACTGGGTTGATCAAATTAAAGAAGGGAGCTCCAAGATTTTCAGCATTATTGCTGCAATACTGGGGCCCACCATCCTTTTTGGCGCAGTTGCCGGGGAAGCGTCAAAGTATTGGTGATTGCTGCTTTTCTTCTATTTTCCACTACAATCTTCTGCTAAGTAGTTTATTTCATTTCCATTATGCAATTTCGTTTATGTAAAAGTAGATTAGCATTTCCCGCTTTCATAGATTAACACTTCAATTCCGCAATTTCAATTCTGCAAGCGTAGATTAGCATTTCAATTCTGCAATTTCAATTCTGCAAGCGTAGATTAGCATTTCATTCCTGCAATCTCATTTGAGCAAAATAGATTAGTCCTTTCCTGCTTTCATTTCAATTCCGCATTTTCATTTCAGCAAGATAGTTAGTTGCAATTCAATCTATTTTAGTTTTGTAGGTACAAGTAGAAAAATAAGAAAAAATCAACCAAAAAGATTTCCTTTCATGCCTTGTAGGAGTAGAGATAATTCATAAAAATGATTGCACAACACCCCCACTACTTCACACAGCCAACCTTCTCTCTTCTTCGATGGCTGTGATTAAAGAACCCTTAGGTGGATAGCAAGACATATTTGAAGAACCTCAAGGGAAGAAGAAGAAGAAAACATTCCTCTGTAGCAAATGGCTACAAGCAGAAATGTTGGGAGCAGTACCTTGTCCAAAAATGAATTTGAAAATCAGATGGAAGATTTCAAGAGTGATATGAGGCAGTTTCTTGCCATGCAACTAGATACCTTGGAGATCCAAAGGAAGAAAGAGGAAGCCAAGAGGGCTTTAGACATCTTTTGTCCTAGGTGCACTAGAAAGCATCCTAGGAACGAATGTCCAATGCACTCCCTAGAAGTGTGTTTCGTTTGTGAAGAATACCATCCTACGAATTAGTGCCCTTCCTTGCCTGGACTTAAAGCTGCATATCAGAGAGCCAAAGGAGCCACTGAATCGCTCTATTATATGAACCAAAGGAGGCCACATGGACCCATACCCTACAATCAGGGAATGCAAGGGACATCCCAAACCTATTACGACCCCTATCAAGCCACTTCCAGGCCTTCTTGGGGTCCTCCTGCTCATCCTTCTTGGTCCACACCCCCTCCTTGGTCGTATCCTCCTCAATACCATGCTTCTCTAGTTGCTCATTCGTTTCACTCTTATGCACAGCCACAACCTCAGTGGAATGCACCTCATCAAGGGTGGAGGCCCCAGTACAACTCTCATCCCACTCATTTGCCTCTACCACCTGCCCAACCACAACCCCATCCACATCCATCTCAAATATACACCCCCACTCAACTACCCATACCACCATTTCCAAACCCACACATTGGCATAGCTCAACCCAATTGCAAAGCTGAGGCACCACATGTCCAAATGACTCCTTTTGAGCTCGATGATCTTCACCATAGCTCAGGAAGAGTATTGCAAAATAGAGATTATATTGAAAACATTGAAGGACCAAAGGCAAAAGAAGATTCAAAAGAAAAGATCAGAGAACCATGGGTTGCACTTGATGAAGAGAAGGCATCAAAATCAGAGATCGAGAGAGTTCGCTCATGGTTACCATCAAATATTCCATGTATTCAAGAGAAAGATCAGCAAAAAGAGGAAGATGAGAAAGTCATGGTAGAAGGTGACTTGAAGCATGATCCAGATCACTAAAAGGACCAAGGATATCATAGCTATATTGAGATATGGTTTCAGACGGTCACTAAGTTGTAGCGGTACTCTCTTCCTCAGCTATGTTTGATCCCTTCAAAGTCAGATCATTTGGTCTCTGAAATCTGGATAGCTATCAAAGCATGCATTTCAAGCCGCCACATCATTTTGTCTCTAATCTTGATGTGCACATGGCTCCATTGGAAGTATTCTTATACTTGAAAATGATTTTTTTTTTCAAGTAGGCTAGGGTAGAAAAAAAAGAAGAAAAAAGATAAAAAATTGAAAATAAGAGGAAAATAAAAATCTAAGGTGAAAACCTCCTCGGAGGCGCCTTAGATTGGTTCATTGATTGAAAACCTCCATGAGGTAGTCAATGGGTTGGAAAAAAGGAGAAAAGAGAATACGATCTCTAGGTGAAAACTTCCCTTGGAGGTGCCCAGGGCAGGCAATTAGGGTGAAAACCTCCATGAGGTGCCCTAGTTGTCTTCAAAAAAAGAGAGAAAAAAAAAAGAAGAAAAAAAAAGAGAAAAAATAAACCTAATTTCTATTGAGTAATTGCAGGTTGCAAGAAGGACATTGCAGGTCAGGAGCATCGCTCAAGACAAAGACAGAGGAAGTTCTATGCCTTCTATAGGAAGTTCTGTGTCTTCTACAGGAAGCCTACAAACAAGCCAAAATCAATCTCCGAAGAGGACTGCAAGGCTAGGAATATCTCCATGAAGCCTGCAAGCATCGATGTTTCCGTCCCTCACCCTTCTCCATCATTTTTTCCATCTCGTTGTGCTTCTTTCCTCAAAACTGTGTGTTCTACAGGAAGTTCCTGTAGAAATTACAAGATTTCTATAGGAAGCTAGAAATGGATTTCAAAAAGGTAGTTTGGCGAACATGATAGCTTCCTCAAGGGTATAGAATTCCTCCTGCAATCTTCAAACTCCTCCTCCATCATCTCCATGCCTGCATCACAGCCCAAGCTCATTTTTTTTTACCATGCAAAAACTTGCAGAATGCTTTGAAGAAAAAATACATAGAACAGAATTTGTTTTTTCCCTAGATTGAAAACCGTGCATCCATTTGCAAAACCGTTTTACACAGAGTTGTCTATGGATGATGGCAACATGCCCAAGCAATTTCAGCCAATTCTGGTGCACGATTTCCAAGAAACCAGCCTCCATCACCTTCAGCCATTTTTGCATTTTCTCCATATCCGTGCATCTGTTTCAAAACTTGTTTCATGGGGAGATGCATATGGGTGATAGTAACCTACCCAAACAGTTTCAGCTGATTCCGATGCACAGTTTCCAAGAAATTGACCTCTGTAAACTTCAGCCATTTTCCATTTTTCTCGAAATCTGTGCATCCATTGATCGCAATTTCGCTATGGGAGGTGCATAATGATGATAGAACTATGCTCAGAAAGTTTCAAATCGATCTGGTCTATCGTTTGGGAGCTGTGGAGAAAATAAGTTGTTGTCTTGTAAAAATTCAACATCAGCAGCTTGAGGGTGCAAGTCTGAATGTGGAAATAAACTCCTACAGTGTAGATCCGGCCAGAGGATACCTGCACAAGAAAAACAGCCATGAATCAGCAACCAAGCCATCATGCAACCACAGAAACAAATGCATGCAGCAGTAAAAAGCACCTCACAGCAGCCACATTCGACTTCCAGGTACGTGACTAAACTCGTTCCTCTGATTGCATGAATGTAATTTGAAAACTGCGTGAGAAATCAGATGGTTGTGATTAAAAAAATCGATGGCCAGCTAACTGGCCACCCTCATCCAGTTCAAACAGTGCTCGGTGGATGAATACGACACGTGTGCTCAGCCATCTCAGGAGGAAATCTAGAAACAGGTAGTGGTGACCGTTTAAACCTTAGCGTGATTGATGGACGTGGTTACAGACAGAGAAAAACAGTTAAACACTGTAGTGGGGACCAATAGTCTGCATAGGGCCAACGTGCAATTGGCCAGCTCACCCTCCATCAATGGAAATCTTCATAAACAACCAATTGAACTCTCACCACTGTTGTTTCCAGTTTATCATCGTCCTTGCAGCTGGAACAAGCTCCATACCACCTCCATAGCAGCAAACCAATATTTCTCGACCATTTTTTTAAACCCTCCTGCTTATCGGCATTCTACAAGAAGAAGTTCTATAGGAAGTACGGCATAGCTTTCAAAAGCAGGGAAGCCTGGACTTTTCTTCATCGAATTTGGGGTTCTGAGAGAGGTACGCTCGAGACACTCTTCCATGCATGATATATTCCGCAAAGATGATGAACTGAGTTTTTTTGAATTGGAGGGCTAGAGACATGTCTGCCTGTGAGTCGAAAATAGTTGTTTGCCTATGTTGCATGAAATTTCTTCGTTGGTTTTGCATCCAAGTTTTCCTCCACGGTTGCTGTTAAGAAAATTCCTCCTGTAGAAAAGTTAAAGCAGTGTTAGGGCTAACCTGTGTAGGAAAAATGTGAATTTTACATGGTTATATGTATGTTGGGGGCGGAAATTGAGCTCTGCACTATGTCTAGGGAGACCCATGTCTTCCTTTTATACATGGACAGTTGAGTTTTTAAAACTAGGGAATTGGTGCAAGGTTAAAACATAAACACCTGAGAGATACTGTCCTCAAGCTCGAAGGAGGAAACCATAAAACAACAAGTCCTCTCTGCTCAGAGCACAAAACATAGCACTCTCACCATGCCAGGGGGGTTTATAAGGAAGGAACCCTCAGATTCCAGAAAATTGCGTGAACATCCTGAGGTGGTGAACCTCTTCACCCATGCCAATTGGATGACCTTTTTTGACAGAATTCAAGGTCATGACGATGAGATAACAGAGGAGTTCTTAATGTCCCTCAAGCCTAAATCAAAGACACTGGCCACTATGAATTTCATAGGGTTGACCCTAAAGCGTACCCCATAACTCATTAGCCGAGTTACTGATCTGCCATTGGAGATACCCTAGAGCAAAGAGGAGAGGGCATTGGGCCAAAAAGCCAAGAAAGAATTCTTTCTACCAGAGGAACAATTTGCAGAAGACAAGAATGGGGTCCGAAGAGCCAGCCCACATCCTTTTTGGAGCGAAGTTACCTTTCAGATCATGAAATACATTACCTGTGAGGGGCGGTTCAGTATTGTCTACGGCTATCACTTCCAGTTGCTGAGTGAATTCAGACATGGGATGGATTTACCTCCAGAATAGAAGTTAAGCATCCCCTATTTCCTCCTACAATCATTAATTGAGTGTGGCACAAAATTGAAGGAAGGGACACTGGATCAGCTAGCCCATCATGGGCTTATCAAGCTTCTAGTGGAAGATGCCCTCCATACCTACACTGTCCCTCTCTCCTAGTAGATTTTCCGCAACATGTCCAAGGATGATGATATTCAAATTCTGGCCGAGGAACTCACTTCATCCAGCAGTGAAGGAAGGGAACACACTGAGGTAGAAGAGAAAGTTAGTGGTAAAGAAACACAGGACAGACCACCATAGAAAGAACAAGAAGAGAAATGAGGGAAAGGCCAAGTTGCTGAGCCCAAAACTGTAGGTGGAACAAAGGCACAAACACCAAGGGAGAAACGATTGCAGAGTAGAGCAGAGAGGATTGAAAAAGTCCAAACAAAGGAGGGCACAACCAAGGCAACCACACAGAAATTAAAAGGAAATACACATCCAGCCAAGCAGACCGAAACAGTTGAAACAGTTTCTACAGGAAGCATGAAAACTGTTTCTACAGGAAGCATGAAAACAGTCGACACAGGACTTTCTACAGGAAGTCTGGAAACGGAGCAGCAAAGGGATAAATTGCCTAAGATTTTGGCCAGGGAGGTGGCAGCAGTGCTGGCTTCCCTAAGCACATCTCCAAAGCAAAAAGGGAAGTGGAAAATGGAGCCTTCCATGTATTTTAAGGCCAGGAGGAGCACACAGATCAATGTAGGCAGACCCCAGCCACAGTCAAAGGAGAAAATTTTCATTAAGGACACAACAGCTAAACAAAAGGAGGAGTCTCCTTCAAAGATATCCATCACCTATGAATGAGGAAGCCACAAACCTTCACTTGAAGAGAGAGAATTTAGATGATGGACTTAAAGATAGCTCTACAGGAAGCTGAGACAGTTCTACAAGAAGTTGAGAATTCTCTACAGGAAACTCAGGCTAAGCTAAGAGAGACTGAGCAATTGGAGGAAAAGGCAGCCAAACAATCACAGGAAGAAGGAAAGACAAGGAAACATATGATGAACAACAAAGAGAGGACAAGCTGCAGGCTGAGATTGAGCCGCTAACAAAACTGCTATAGGAAAAGGAGCATAGGCACTGGGAAGAAGTAGAGAGAAAAGCATGGTTTCATGATCGAGAAGAGGACATCACTTCAGAAGCTTGGCATGACAGGAAGGCCACCAGGGCCATCAAAGATAAACAGATAGATTAGTTTCTCAGAGGATGAGCAACACTTTCAGTAGGGGGGTGATGATGAGCCCCAAAAATGGATAAATATATGGGCTCATTCAGCCTCCTAATTCGACTTAATCCACCATTCTCATTAGTTTATTGCATGTTTTTTATTATATTTATGCTAATAGAGTGAATTGGGTTAGTCATTATGCCAACAAGTCTAATGTGTGCTTTATGCAGTCTTTTTGGTCAATTTGGAGACAAAATCAAAGGTTTAAATGAGCACTTGGCAGCCAAATTCGTGGAGAGGATTTGTAGGAAGGTGTCCCCTTCATTTATGGGCCCTTACCTCGAATTCTCCACCATCAGCTCGGAGTTCAAGGGCCACCAAATCAATTATCACAAGGGCAGCCGAGCAAGGGCTAGTAAAGGTGCTGTTAACTATAAGTTTTGGCAGCTAAGTTCCTAAAGTTTAGGAGGGCTATTGGGGTCCTCAATTTGTATAAATAAGGAGGCTTAGGGCCTCATTTCAGTTAGTCACTTTGTAGGCAGAAGTTAGCTAGTTTGTAGTTCAGTTTTTAGTCATTTTTTAGGCAGTGGTTTAGCTCTGCATTTCAGCACATTTTCAAGTTTTCCTTGTGGACAGTTTTTGAAATGTAACTATTCTTTTGATCAATAAAGATGAATCCAAATTTGCACCAGCTCTAATCTCTCTTAGGAGGTTGTAGCTCTTGGGGTTGGGCCCATCTCAAGTGCCCCGTACCTCCTTTGTTTACCTTTATGTGTTTTTGTTGCATTCTTAGAATAAAATATGCTATTTAGATTTAAATCTTGTTTTTTTATTTAGATTGCATTTGATGATTAAAAAGGATTTTTATGTTCAAATTGATTTGATAGGTTAATAACAGAGAAGATCTTCAAAAAAATGCCATCAAGCACCTCTGATCTCAGCTCTCCCTCAGTGGGATCGTGAGCTGGGACAAAGGTGACCTTGCTGCCACCAAAAACATTGTCTTTGCTTCACCATGCAATTAGTAGTGTTAGGTTCGTAGCTGCTAAACTTGATATCAGTTTTAGTTGCATGCTTAGGGTTATCATGGCTTAGTTGCATAGTTATTTCATCTGATTTCAATGCAAATAAAATTCTGTTCCATTACTTTGCTGTTATCTAGGTCAAAATAGACCAACGTAACTAGGTCTTTGATTTTCCAAATCCTTGTTTGTTTTGTTTGAAAAACAACTTGCAGAGCACCTGTTATCCTTCTTTATCTGCCCATTCTCCATCAATCCCACCTGCTCCATCCTCTGACTCAGATTCTTGCTTCACATTCGCCATTTGCTCACTTTGCCCTAATTCCCATATTTTCGTGCAACATTGCTCTACCTCTCCTTGAACAAATCCAACCATCCTCGCCACTTCTCAGCTCCATTCCCCAAGTCCTGGACCTCCTCACACCCTTATCTCACCTCCATATCCACTCCTTCATCTTTCTTCCTCCATCCATCCTCCAAAATCCCATTTCTGAACATCCTGTAGAAAATTACAGAACATCCTATAGAAATTCCAGAACATCCTGTAGAACCCCTGCAGACTTCCTATAGAAGCTCACGAAAGTGATTTATTGAGATCTGATCATTGTGAAACTCTCAGGAAGGGTGCTAGGGACCCCTTAGGCCCTCTCTGAACCTTCCCAACCTCCTGCAAGCATTCCCTTTCGCCAATCCACCTCTGCGCAGTCAAAAACAGTTAAAGTACATGCATGATAATTTTGACAACTTATTCAAAAATACAAAAAGATGTCTTCTTTAGATAGTCATAATTTAGACACATGCATTTTACCTTCCTAGAAGTCAATGTCATCTCTTTCAGTAGCTTGCATCCTCTTTTTCGCATCACTAGGGCTAGCTGGTAAAATTAGGGTTTGCTAGGGTTTGTGTTTCCTTTCAGCTTTTCAGTTTCTTTCTACAAGTAGATTAGCCTCCTTTGAGTTAGCTTTCATCCATCAGTTAAAAAGCTTCTTCTAAGAGCTCATAGAAGTTGGCTTAAGCTCCTAGCGGACTTGTGCCAGCTGATCAAGTGACAGCCGTGACAAGAGCTAGTACTTGTGCATACAACACCGTCGCTTCCAAGTTTGTTACGAACTACCGAGTTGATAAAATTAAAGAAATGAGCTCCAGGAGTTGCAGCATTATTGCTGCAATACTGGGGCCCACCAGCTGCCAAGGCCAATTTCTCCACATGCGAATATTTAAACTCAGTCGGATGCAGATTTTGACTAAGATAATAAATAACATGTTCATTGTTGAATTCATCTTCCTAAACTAAAACCATCGCAATGGTGGAATGAGAAGCGGCGAGGTACAAAATGTAATCATAGTTGTAATTGGGAGGATGCAGTAATGGTGCATGGGTCAATGCGTGTTTGAGTGCATCAAAAGATCTATCAACGATCTCATCCCAAATGAATGGAATATTCTATTTTAACAACCTAGTAAAACCTTTCGTTATCTTGGAATAGCTAGGAATGAAACGACGTAAAAAGTTTTCTTTCCCTTGCAAACTTTGGAGTTGGTGAAGAGTTGAAGGAGGAGGTAGATTGATGATAGCTTCCACCTTCGAGGGGTTGACACGAATGCCAGCCTTCGATACGAAAAATCCCAGTAAGCAACCCGTTTCTACACAGAATACACATTTGTGTGGATTCAGCCAAATTCGATAATGCTTACATCTCATAGAGATAGCTCGTAAATGAGTGGGCAGGTAAATCATTAAGATAAGGCTACACAATATGCTTGATGTAATGAAATGCGTAAGACATATCCCTTTGAAAAGTTGCTCCAGCATTCTTCAATCCAAAGGGTAATTTGCAATAAGCGAATGTCACCTATGGGCAAATGAAATTTGTTTTAGCTTGATCAATAGGGACTATGTTGATTTGATTGTAACAGGAAAAACCATCCATAAACAAGAACATTTCACTGTCGGCACAATCATCAATAATTTGATCAATATAGGGGGTTGGATAATTATCTTTAGGACAAGCTCGATTAATATCCCTCTAGTCAATACATACTCTTAACGTTCCTTGCTTTTTGTTTACAGGAACAATATTTGATACCCAATCAGTTAAAGGAATTGGATAAATGAAACATGCGTGAAGTAATTTCTCAACTTCGCCTTTGATAGTAGCAGCTTTTCTCAGATGTATCTGACACAAGTGTTGTCAAACAGGTTTAGCATTCGGGTAAGTTTTAATTTCATGGAAAACAATTGATGGATCGATTGCTAGCATTTCTTCATATGACCAGGCAAACACTTCACGGAATTCTTGAAATAGGGCTTTATAAGTTTGGATTTCATCATCTGTACAGGAAGCACCTATATGAATGTTTTCAATAATTCCAGGCTTAACTGAAATGTCAATAGGAACCGTTCGAGAGATATTTTCCAAATTTAACTCAGAATCAAAATGTTGCAATGGATTCTGTGGGTCTTTGACATAATCAGTAGTAAAAATAGAAGAAAAATCATTTTCAAAATGATCAAGCTTAGGTAAAAATGAAGATCGGTGATGAAGATCTTCCCATGGTAAATCATCAACAGACAAAAGTTCACGAATCTGCTCATCAGTATGAACAGGATCAGAAAGTGTTGATGTAGCTGAGGTTGATATTGAAAGTGATTCCCCATGGACCACATTCATTGTAATAGTTTCAGTTGAATAGGAATTAGAAAACGATTGTACAACCTAATATGCAATTTCAATGGGACTCAAAGGCATCGCGTCACCAAATGAATCCACCTTAGAATTGGCAGGTATGATCCAAGCATCATCAAAAGTAACAGTGTTCGATGAAATCATATGAATAGTTGCAATAGAAGGCAATACGTTGGGAGGAGGGAAGGAAAATGTTCCCAATAAACCAGAATCTTTAATCAAACCTACGCCAACATCCTTGTAAGGGATAGTCGTTTTACCGATGTGTTGAATACTATCTGTAGAGGCTGGTTCGGATGGGAAATAAGTCAGCTGGTCTATCATAACGATATTTCCATTATGAGGAAACTTAATAGGCTGAAAAACCAATGAAACAATAACAGTCATAGCATAAGACCAACTCCGAACCAAGAGAAGGTTGTAATCTAGAGGGGCATCAACCACTTCTACATCTAGATTTACGGTTTTGCCTTCAACCTCTATAGGTAAATCCTGCAAAATACCAAAAGGATGGAGCCCTCCACCATCAAAAGCCTTTAGAATTGTCGGAGACTGATTGAGTGTGGGAGAACCAAGTGATTTCCAATACTAGATCGACATAATACATGTAGAAGCCCCTTCGTCGATCATAGTCCAAAAGCAAGGTCTGTTTTTTACTAAAACTAGAATATGGAAAGCCATTTGATGAGGTAGGCGGGGTGTAATATTCTCTAAATCGAAGATTATTAGGTTTGAATCCTGAATATAGATAGCCCCTATAGTAGAAAATAGTAATTTGCGTTGTGCTGGGCATGATTGTAGCACTTCCAAAGCCGACATTGCTGAAGGGGAAGTAGCTAAGACTTCAACAATGTTATAATTCTGAGTAGCTCTCGCATGTGGATTGAAAGCTGATTTCTAAAGTATACCTTTAGTAGGTGGTTTTATTCCTAAGTCAGGGTTGGGTTTCTTGATCTGTAGTGGACCGGAACTAGGAGGAGGTGTATTTGATGTATTTGAATTATAAGATTTTGCTTCTTTACCGCCAACATGATTTTTACTACGATAATATTGCAATCGCGCCGCAATCCTGACATGAGACATCATCATAAGGGGTTCTTCTGAGTCATTCGCAGAAGAACCAATCATCTTACTATCTTGAGTAGGAAAAGGATCCTTCAAGACAGTAGGTGTTTAAGAACCTTTAACGAATTTTGAAACATCTGTTCGATGTGGGCAGTCTTTGGTAAAATGATCCTCATCACAAATGAAACAAGGATAACGAGGTTTCCATTTTTCATCAGTAGATTCCTTTTTATCTGTTTTATCTTTTGAATTTTGTTTGTTTTTCTTCTTCCCATTCCTTTTACTATTGGATTTTGATTTGGTCGTAGATGATTCTACGACATGGATGTCAGCAGAAATTTCAGCAGAAGAATCTCCTAGGGGAATTAGGTAAAGTTATTATAGGAGAAGAATTCTTTGAAGATTTCTTCTTACTTTTAGTACTAACTGAACCAATCATACCATCAGCGGCATGAGACACTAAAGGAACTGTAGTTATTTGACCGTGTTTTGCAAGATCAGGGATTTTTTCATGTAAAGTACTTGAATACATATAGACGAGGTCAAGGTACTGAGCCTGAGCAATGACTTGCTCTTCAGTGACAACTCCTCCCTTAGCTACATCTTCAGTGATTTTGGGTAACAATGATTTAATGAACCATTCCGCTAAAATTTGATCCAGAATGAAAACTTTCACTAAATGCCTTCTATGTTGCTATTCATGAATATGATCGGAAATATATGTGTACGTGGATTGTTCCAGTGAAGTTAACAGTTCCGTGCCATTGACGTATCTGATAGGCAACTAAAAATGAGTTAAGAAAGTAGTGGCTAACTGATTGAAATTATAAAAAGAGGCTCGTGGTAGCTCAATGTACCATTTGGCGGCAAGACCAATAAGAGTTCGTTGAAAAAGACACAATCGAATTGAATCATCAATGATGGAATTAAATGCACACCAGAGGTGATAAGTCATAACATGATTTGACGAATCCTCTCCTGACTTGCGCTCAAATTTTGGGATATCACTAGGGAACTTACTAGGCATTGGCGGCTAGTACGGAAGATAGTAAATTAGATTGTTCGTAAGGCGTGACAAATCAGGTAAATCCACAGTTTCAATAAATGGTAACTAACGGTTAGGGTCGCGAAAGCATTGAGTAATGAGACCAGCTCCAAGAGGAGGATATCCAGGATAACCTGGAATCGGATTTGCATTCAGAATGTTATAACCTCCTAGAAAACCAGGATTAACCGGACCAAACTGGGGGTGTTGAGGCTATTGATAAGAATAGCTAGGATATGGTTGATACTGATAAACTGGGCTTTATACAGTAGGACTGAATTGATATTGTCCCTGGTACGGTTGATATGTGAATTGTGATTGACTTGCGGAAATTGTAGCAATCGTAATAGTTTGTCCTGCAGGCATCTGGACCGAAGTCTGAACCATAGGACCTGACTGTGGCACAAATACTTTAGGAATTTGCCCTGATGCAGGGGTGGTAGAAACCAGAGTTGCAGATACTCCAGAAACAAGTGTTGTAGGTTGAACAAATGTTGCAGTAGTTGCAGCAGTTTGAGTCGGAGTACGAGGGGAGCTAGGCCCAGGCTGCTGAACTGTACCAAATGCAGGGATTGAACTGTAGGTTGGACAAGTTGCTGGGTTGGATAAGAAACCAAAGGCTATCCAGGTTGATTAAGTAACTGCACATTAGGTTGCAAAGTTTGTTGAGTTTGAAACAGATCCCACACCATGTTCATTCCGGAGTATGGACCCATAAAAGGTTGTGCATATGGAGGACCATAACCTAGTTGAATGTAGGGCTGATAATTAAGTGGTACATTTCCATCTCGAAAAATGATTGACCAGAAGGCGATTGGAAACCTTGAGTTGGGTACTGACCTTGAGGTTGATAACCCTGAGGCATGTACTAAAACTGGGGTTGACCTTGAGGTATGTGTTGAAACTGGGGTTGACCTTGAGGTATGTGTTGAAACTGGGGTTGACCTTGAGGTATGTACTCAATCTGGGGTTGACCTTGGGGTATGTACTATCCTAAAGGTTGAAAAACTTGAGGCAGCCCTTCAGGTGGTAACTGACTACCTTTGGGTTGCCCCCTAGGTGATAACTGACTACCTTGGGGTTGCCCCCCAGGTGGTAACTGACTACCTTGGGTTTGCCCCCCAGGTGGTAACTGACTACCTTGAGGTTGAGGATTTGGAATACTACTAGACCTCATCAAGATTTGCTCTGCATTCAACATTTGAGTTCCATTACTACTAGATGACAATACTTGCTCAATCGGTCGAGGAGTTGCTCCTAAAAAGTACCAGAGAGTGACTGGTGCCCTAAAGGAATAGAAGGACCGCTGGATAAAAATGTTTCCAGTGATTGGGAAAACATAGATGACTATCTTGACATAATCGATGAAGGATAATAACCTCTTGGTGTAGGATGAAAAGGAATTCGAGTTGGTGAAAAACTAAGACTTCGGTTTTCTAAAAAAAATTTCAATGATACATACCAAGCGTCACTCCTAAAAGGACTATAGAATATTGAATCATGCTCCCTAAGACTTAAAGTCTGTTGGTTTCCGGGAAAAGTTACGTCTTCTTCTGGACTAACAAGTTCTTCAATAGAAATAAGGCCAGAAGGCAGATTTTGAGTAATAATATTTCTTACCCTAGGTGAACTAGGATCGCTAGATGTTGGAGAAGCAAATCTTGAAGTTGGAGTAATTACAGGTTCAGTGTTAGGCTCAGAAATTTTAGGTTCTTCAGCTAATTCACTAGAAGGAGAAATACTACCAGTAACTTCAGAAAATGAAATTGGCTCTTAAATATACTTTGTCTTTTGTATTTGATAATCAGGATGGATAATTAAAGATGACTCTCTGGCTTCTGGTGATCCAACTCTACTGTCACTAGGTGATACAAGAGCCCGTAGCCCTTCAAGCTATCTTGGTGTATACTCATGAGGTTTCCCCTGAAGTTTGCGAGATTGTCTCGGTAATTTGGCCACGATTAAATATTAATTAATCAGACGCAAACAAAGAAAATTTCAATAAAAACACCTAGAGTCTCTAAAGAAACAAATAGCTAAATCACACGCACAAAAATCTAAGATTTCAAAACACACACAAACAGTAACTTCCCGTACTAAAAACACTAGTTGGTGATGAAATCCAACATAGTAGAAGTTTAATACTGAAAGGGCAGTTGGAACAATTACCCCGACAACCTGCTTAGTGAAACAAACTCGCACAAGTTTCTTCACAAAACCATATCAACTGAAGAGAACCCCCCAGAGAGTCCAAGTGAGTCTAGTGGGCATCTGCTCTAGGTAAAGTGAGATCCTTCCTTCACCATCACCTTAGGAAATAATCTTAAGTTTATGGACACTAAGGTTACCAACAACAACAAATACAACTGGGGGAACAGTCTATGATCTGATCTACGTGCAAGGGCAAAGTAACAAAGCTCAATCCCCTTGAATGCTCCTCGACATGGTCAATCTGAGGTTTACCAACAAGTGACCCTAGGCTCCTGACAATGGTTAATCCAAGGTTTACCGTTTATAATACGTGCAAATCTTCTATCTTTCCCAATGAAACAGAATTGATTGTCTCAAAGGTTCGAAAATGATCTCGTGATTGACTCCTTTAAGAGAAGCTTCCCAGAATGTATCAATTACAATTGGATTTATTTCCTACCGCAAGATGTATCTACTTGTTTGTTTTAACTATCTTGGAGAGTTAATTACTCCCTACTCCAAGATATTAGCCTAAGCTAAATTGGTGATAAGAGCGCTAGAAATAGAAAAGATTACTAGATCAATTTTAATTAAGCATTGTTTTTATGGGTTGTTCTTTAAGTCAATAGGTATGGAAATGAAATTTTGATGGTGTGAAGACTTAACTCCAAACACACTAAAAAATGCACCTAAAACGGTAAGTAATTTGTTTTTCTTTCAATGAAATTCTAGCTAAAAGAAAGAGTTCGAGAATGCAATTCTTTAAGAAACAATTCTTTCTTTCAACATGGAAATGGAAAGAAAATATTTTTCTATTTTTTAATAAGAACTCAAAGTGAGACTAATAATTAATGCTCACAATAAATCCCTTTCCTTTATCAAAACTTGAAACTAAAATAAAATAATTGGCTTCAAAAGACATCTACAAGTTCTAGAAAAACACAGAAAACTACAAAAACTAATTTTGAGATCTAAAAACTTTAAAAATATAATTAAATAAAAGCTTCAATTCTTTTTTATGATGTTTTACTTAGTTTTTTAGTAAACTAAGGATTCATTTGCTCAGAATAAAAAATCAATCAAAAAACATCCAGATATGTTTTCTTTTGTAAAAATGAAATTCAGAACTTATAACAAAGTTTGTTCAAAGATTTGCAAGGAGAAAACTAAATCTATTTCTCACAAAGGATAGATTTCACAACCAAGTCAGACTCATCAAGAAGATGAAAAGACACTAGGGTGATCTAAGGTTTCTCAAGCTTCTGATCTTTGAGTCAGTACAGAGACAAAGTGAAAACCACTCCAAGCATGCAAAACTTCTATAAAATCATCCAAAACAAAAATACTATCAGAACTCGCTCACAAGAGGTTTTTGACAGGAAAAATACAGATCTGGGTAGACACTAAAAATCCTAAATCAAAGCTAAACCTAATTGGAAGAAAATATTTTAAGTTTTTCAAAAAAATTTAATAGGGTCCATAGGCTCTAGAAGTAACAGGTGTGGTCCCACACTGTATACTAAAGGAAATGTGTGGAGATTCCCACACTATCTATGAAGAGAAAGTGCAGTCCCCTGAAAACTTAAAAAAAAAAAACAAAAATACTCCCAGATTCTAAAAGCTACCCAAGGCAGTATACATCAATCAAAAGTCAGAAAAGAAAACAATTTTCTCAAGTCAAAACAAAGGAAAACCAAAAATCAAATACCACTCCACAGTGGAGTCACCAATTTGTTGGTCGGATAAATCGATCTTGCAGACAAGGTCGATCTCCCTAGTATCAAAAGATAGTCTAGCAACAAACGTACAAACAAACCTATCTTTCTCTAGACATATGCAATTTATAAATAAATACTAGAAAGGTGTTAAGATCCTACCTTAGATCCAATGCTTGTTCGTACTAGTCATCCTTCAATCGTTCAAAAGAGTTACCTTTAAAGACCTGTAATCACAAACAAACAAACATTAAATAGCACCTGCATAGCAAATATCATAAATCATGTCTATGATGGTGATCAAGGAATCCATAAAATAAACCATGAATCAACAACTTATTGGGAAAAATGAATTTATTTGTGTTAGCTTTGAATACAAGAACCTGACAACCTTTTTAGCCTTGATATTGAACAAGCTCTTCCTGGGGTCCAAAACAAGAATTTCCTTTACTTTGACGAGCCTTTCACTCTTCCAAGTGAGATCTTATAGGTATGTAATCTCTCCTCATAAAAACTCAACTAAAGAAGACTAAGTTCTAGCAACATTTCACCTCAAAAATATTCAACTTCTAACCTCCCAAGTAACCAGCCCAATGCTTTATTTTATAATGTGGAGGAGGAGGTTACAGGTCCACCTATGAAGGGATAGAATCCTCCTTCAAGGGGATAAGTTCCTCACATCAAGGGGTTATCTCCTTAAGGTATGGGGTGCATGAACCTGAAAAGAGTGAACTTGCCACCTCAAGATTCCTTCCAGAAGCTTCTAGAAATGACTGAAAGTGAGTTTTTCATAGTATACTCGCGCATTTTTAACTTTTACAGGGGTCCGCATCTTTAACACAGAGATAGTGCAGTCAGGTGCATAGGAGACTTGACCATTAGGTGCTGGACCGCAGGTAATACAAAGAGGAAGTGTGGAACCAAAGTTTTAAAGACTTTGAGGGCTTTTCTCTTACTTTCAAGACTTGATATGAGGAACTGATGTTTTAGACTTGTAGAGGAGGAAAGTATGAGTGTTAATGAACTCACACAGATAGCATAATGTCAAGGTGACAATTTTTAGTGCAACAGGGTTATATAAGAAGGGTGAATGAGTGATGGAATTAGGTAAGAATGTTGGATTGGTAACAACATCGTTGTTAGCATCTGGATCTGGTTCCTAATTTTTGGTGGTGTTTGATGAGATCATCATGCACACTAGTGCTCTGGTGTTTGAAGAAAATTTTTGTACAACCAGAGGGTCTCCTAGGAATGTCCCTATGAGTGTTGATGGCTTAAATTACCTAGGGCTGAGCTCATTGTAAGTAGTGATCAACTCATGAGAAGACAAGACTAAGGGTAACACACTGTTAGATGTGGATAAGGTTTCCTTGTCATAGTATGTGAGTTGATCTATAGTAATTATTTTTCCATCATGGGGGAACATCATTATTTTGAATACCGATGAGGTGACTACTAGCATCTATTACGTATAGCTTCATCCTAGTAGGATGTTGTAATCCAACTAAGCGTCTAGTACCTTGATGTCTATTAACACATTTTTCCAAAACAAATTAAGTGGCACAGTAGGGTATAGGCCAAAGGGAGTATAAGGGCATCCATTGTATGCTCTAAGCGTAATGTTAGAAGGCTTGAGTTCGGGGGATCCCGGTTTCTACCAAACGAATTTGGATACTATACGTGTGGAGGCCCCTTTGACGACGATGTAATGATGAATGTTAATGTTTTGTACTGAGATGGTAATTTGTAAAGAAAAAACTAATGGTTGATGCGGAGTAGGTTTATCCAAGTCAAAGACCATTAGGTGGGAATCAAATGGGTCGATTGCAACTATAGCAAAAAGTAAGGCTTTTCGTTGGGTTGGGCATGTTTATAGGACTTCTAATACTGACATCGTTAATGATGACTATGATAAGTCATCGACTATGCTATAGTTATGAGTAGCATTTGAGTTGTGTCATGCGCATCATAAAGGTGCTTTCATCATTTTAGGAATAGATTCTATAAAAGTTCAAGGAATGGTCAACATCCTTGTAGTTATGGCTCTGGTCAAGGTGGATGGATTAGACTCTGGAGGGGCTCCATAACTTCAATTATGTATTTGCAGGAGGATATCTTATCATGTCATGATTAGGATTGTTATGGGGGTTCCCTCCAGATGGATGAGAGTGGGGTGGTTGTTACTGAGTGTTAACCACTCCCTGATGGGGGAAGGGGTCTTGCATTACTACAGTTTGTTGACATTCTTTCCCCCTACTGTCTTCTATCCCTTTTGAGTTAGGAATTTGAGGAAAGTGGTGGGTATAATGACTGTATTCCCCATAGATAGCACATGAATGATTAGTCAGTATACTTGTGTTATTTCCTTGTTTCTATGGGTTATTGTTAGTCGATCATCATTTTTTATTCTGGTTGAGGTTGCTCCTTCTCGGTTCCCATGGGAGTTGATGTTGGTTGCTACCCCCCTATTCGGGTTCTCCCTTTGGCTTACTTTTGGGTTTTTTCTTAGCAACATTCAAAGGATTACCTAGATTTAGTTTTTCCTCCGATTATTGTTGTGAAGTGAGAGAAGGTTGCACTACATTCACCCTTGCATTATTTTGCATTACTGGGATATTAGGTTGTTGTGTGGGGAAAGGAGAATACTTGTTTGCTTGTCCCTCATTAATTTATGGATTTTTGGAAGAGGAAATTATGTTCGTATTCCTAAAGGAGTATTAATTTCCTTATGGGGGAGGATATGAGCCCCCCTGGAGGGGCTAATATTGGTCAACCCTTTTGATTGTATTCTGCATAGGTGTGGTTTGACCAAGATAGTATCATGTATGTTGCAATGGTGGTGTGTTTTTCATAGCATCAAATGCTTATCCATTGAACAAATATCCATGGTACTAGTAGTTGTTGCTGAGTTGGTTTTGGTTAATCAACCCAATCAATCCATCAGCAACATTGGATGCACCTCGGGTCTCTTTAAAAGTTTGCAGGAAAGAAGCATCTAGAAGCACATGATAAATGTACCCGGACTGGGTGTAAATAATCTCCAACTATTGATATATACTAATGGCATCTTCCTTGGTCTGTGGGGATGAATTTTCCACATCCTTACATATTTTTGATGTGAAATATCTCAAGAATAAGTCCAAGAGGACTTTATCTTCAAACTAGGTTTTGCACAGGCTACAGTATTTTAGCCACTAATGTATTGATTCGAGATGTGGGTAGTGGGTTTTTGTTTGAAGTGGGTGAGGAGTTCCAGACTTGAATCATGGTAGACTGGGAGCATGAGGAAAGCCATATCTAGTGATTTAAAGTTTCTACGTGATGCAGAAGGATGGTCGATATACCATTTCATTGCAAGCTCAGTTAGGGTGCATTTAAATAGTCGTAATCTAATAGTATCATCAGTGATACTATTAGATGAACACCATAGATGAAAAGTCATGACATGGTTTCCTGTGTATTTTCCCTATTTCCCTTCAAATTTTGGAATGTGCAAAGGGAGCTTGGTGTGCATAGATGGCCAATTCTGGCCATGGGCGATTAGGTCATTGGTTAGCTTTCTTAAATTTGGTAGGTTTAACAAAGTTAAAAATTGGATCTGCAAAATTTATTGCCATTATGAAAATATTTTGGACATCTATATGCACAAGGGTCCTCTGTGGGGAAGTTCCACAAGAACTACATTGATGGGTGTCTCGCAAACTATCCGGAGGAGTGGTGTGTGGGCTCCCTAAAGGGGTAGCACGTGGGGACCCTTCTAGGGTGGTAAGGGGTGAACGATGTCGAGGAGGGGTCCCAAGAAAAGATGCACAAATAAAGGAAGATCCAATTATGGTGGTTGTGTGACATTCTCTACTCCTAAATGGTGGGAGTCCTGGCACACCTCTTGGCAATGCGAGGAGGTTTAAAAAACATCTAGATTGAGAGGGAGCCATGGGGTCTACCATGGTGTCAATTAGAGTGTGTCCTACTTTGGGTATGGTGAGGAAAGGAGATAACTATCAATGCAGTAACATCACATACATAAAACAAAGTGAAAATATAAATGGTTATTTTCCTTTTATAATTAAGCTATGTAATCAAGAAAACAAGAAAAAATGTTTTTTTTGTTGCATATGATGAAAGATCCTATGTAGACAGAATCACCCTTACCACTCTTAAAGTAATTGGGCCTTGAAATAGTTTCTTCTGATGGGTCCTGGGGCAACATCCCAAAAGAGCTGGCAACATTGTCCAACACTCGAAGAATCAACCAAGGTAATGGTGATGAGGCTCAAATGTTGCCTCCACCATCACTTATGGGGAAAGGATGCCCTATATTTTTGCCACTAAAGTACCTTTATCCCACGTGAGCATTCAAATATTTAGCTTCTTGGTAGTTAGTTACCAGTATCAAGCACTAGATGGGTCAAGTAGCCCGAAAGAGTATTGCACGCACTGGACCTCAACCGAACCCCCTCTGAATCGGGTCTCTACGATGCTTGAGTATTCTTTTCCATGGGATGATTGAAGGATTTTAAGTTCCCTAGAAAGTGAAAAACTATGTTCAAAAGGTTTAGCATGACCATGGTCACTTATGGGATGCCTACCCTGAATGGTCCTAACCTAAACTGTAAATTCTTTTGTTGGCCCCTATGGGGAAACATTGTTGGTTCAAGTTATGGATTTTTTTAAGGAGTCTGTTGTAGCAGCTACAACCACCCTCCAAAAGTTTTCCTTAGCTTCGTTTTGGAGCCTCCCTACCAACCTTTCACAATACCTTGTCTTGCTTCATCAAGTACACAAGCTTCACTATTTTCTTGCACAATGGCAGCTTGTTGATCAAAGCTTGATGCATTCCCTTCACAGGCTGATCACCTGGACTTGGTCCAGCTACAGGCTGAGTAGCTTCCCCAGGAAATTGCGCAATTCTGGAGGGAAACCAACCTTCCCTCCAAAAATTGCACAATCTTGTCTGGCAGAATGGTGGGCTCCAGATTGCACAATCCTGCCAGTCAGGCTTCACCCAGAAAACTGTGCAATCCTTCCCAGCAGGCCTGCTGAGCCCAGAAATTGCACAATCCTAGGCAGTAGTAAACTGCTCTGCCCAGAAATTGTGCAAATCTCCTAGGAAGCTAGCCCAGCTCCCATCCAAAAATGCATGTTTTTTCCTAGCAGTTGAGCAGCCTCATGCATGACCAGTTCGGTTGAACATTTCCTCCCGAGACCAAGGAAACTTGACTTGCATGCATGGATTTCTTTTTCATAGACTAGTAAAAGGAAACATGCAAAAAGCATCCCATGATTTAGGGAGCTATTTTTAGCAGCCAAATGTTACATGAAAAGTTCGTTTTAGAAACTTTCCTCCAACTATCACCTTTTCCTAGATTTGTGGCATGCATGTCATGAGCTCAAACTTATTTATTCTATGCATCAGAGCTCATTCTTTCACATGAATCTTAGAGCTCTGAGATCCCACAACACATCTAGGACTCTTCGATACATCTAGCTCAGCTATTCATGGCTAAGTGGTCTCAACTTGTCTTTTTTAGCATTTCTGTCGCTTTTTGTGTTTTTTCTTGTCTGAGTGTTGTTTTCTTAATTTATTTGAATGCTTGTTGTTGTTTACATGCATACTACCTTGTACTATCACCATTTTAGTTTTCATTGCTATCTCATTGTTGTCGCATGCATGGAAATGTTTTGCACGAATGATCACTGATTCGACGACTTGATTCATCCACATGCATGTTGATCATTTTACAGAATCTTTCATTCAATGTTTGCATGCACGATCAATCACTTCTGCTTTCACTTAGTTTTTTCATTCATTCACTTTTATATTCGCTTTCAGTTGTTTGTTGGTGGGTCTGGACAGCCTTCGCTCAGACTTTGCCTCACCTAGACAACATTGCACAATTTGGGGAAGGAAGGCTCTATCTTCCTCTCCAGAAATGTGTATTTTTTCCCAAGCACTGTCCTCCAGGAATGTTTTGCACATTTCTGATGGACAGTGACTGCTAGCCTAGAAAATTGCACAATGTAGTCCTTGAGCTTGCAGTCATTGTGAGCTGGAATTATGCATTGTGCAATCCAGTAGTCAACAGTTAGCCTAGATTGTGCATTGTGCAAAACCATCAGCCAGTCTTGCCTCCCAAACAACCCAAACTTCCTTTTGCAAAGTTCTGCCAGCCAATCACCCAACCTCCTAGAATAAATTGTGCAATCTTTGCCTATCATTCCCCAATTATGTGTTCAGTCATTACCTGAATTTGCTTTGGTTTTCATTGGTAGATTTCTTGCCATGCATATTGCTTTGTCTCCATATATTTCAGGTGTTCATCCGCCTCTTAGCAGTATAGGATCAATGGCCTCCAGGGGAGTAGGATCAAAGGACACTGGTGAAAGTGCAACTGGAGCAGCAGTTGAGAAGGTGTCCGCATGTCTACTAATCTATGAAGATACCAAACTATTTCTAGACAAGGACATCAAGATGAAATGGCAAGAGGTCAATGAAGAATTTGCAGGAACTTTTGCGGAAGACCTCAAATACTGTCAGGTGTTTGTTAACATTCACAACTCTGGCCTATACTAGATTGCATGTAGATACCCTGTGTTCCCATGTGCGGACATGATACACTAGATTGTCTCATACACTCATCCTAGGAAGATGACTCTAAGCATTGTCAGTGGGATGAAGCTTGCCACCTTCTAGGCATAGGATTATGATGAGATGTATCAGATGTCAAAACCTATGACTATCATGGAGACTCCGTTCATCTTACCTAGGAGCAATGCCAACTCCAGAGACATTCTGAAGAACTAGGTAAAGGATCCGGCTAGATTCAGGATGACACCCAACCAGATCTACAAGAAGAAGATATTGTGGAAGGCGTATCAATACTTGGTAATATTTGCATGTCGACTATGTGGCCATGAAATAACGGAAGCCTTCCCATAGAGTTGGGTGATCATGGTGGACCAATTGCTAGAGAGGTTAAACCATGTAACTGGTCTGACAAGATGGCTCATCAGCTAAAGGAACAGGTAGCGGAGGCTCGATAGTCACCCGGAGGTATGAAAGCATAGATCTACCTGGACGCCTACATCTTAGATGCAATCTATGCCCGACAGGAGTTCCCAAGATAAGAGTGGGCATGGTCACCAGCGAAGACTGTTGTTAAAACATATTGTAAGTTTTTGTCCAAATGCAGCTTCAGAGGAGTAATCACCTAGTCGTCCGATCATTTTGTCACCCTACTCTACAAGATGATATTCGAACAAGATCCACCCTACATGTCGAAGGAAGCAATGGAGGCATTGATAGACATTGCTGATTGGTATGCCTCACCGTCTGGCACATTCACACAAATGTTCACCGCGGAGAAGCCTCCACATGTTCTACCAAAGTTTTCCTTAGACATACTCATCATGCAGGAAGTAGCATATCACATCTTTGTAGGATTGACAGCTAGACTGCACCAAAAGAAGAAGGCACCTTGGCTTTCTTTTTCATTGTGGATTGGGTTATATGAGATCTGCAGTATCAAGCAAGCGGATGTCGAAGCAGAACTGATGAAGAAGTATCCATTCGACCTCCAAAGCTACAATCCATATGACCCAAATTGTATTGTGAAATATCGCTGCATGAGAGTACAGTTCAACTAGATCCACTAGGCATCTCATTGGGTTGAGGAGGACCCATGTTGGTATTGCTACAGTTTCTTCAGACCTAATGAATAGGTTGGCTTCGCTGTGGAGTGGTTAGCAAAGCAACGTAAAGCAACATCCTGGAGAGCACCAATATCAGTAGTAGTAGTAGTAGAGGCAAGCATACCAGTGTGCAACAAGGGAAAGAGGAAGATTGTCGATCGCATGGAGGAAGAGAAAAGCTACATGTGTAGAGTAGATCCATTGGTAGAGAAAGCAACTATGGCTATAGAGGCAAAGAGGAAACAATGTGACAAATGAATCGTCAAAAGGCAGAGGGAGAAGAGAAGAATGGAGGAAGTAGAGAAGGAGTTGCATGAGTTGAAGGAGCAACTCTGGAAGGAACAAGAGCTGCGCAAACAGGAGAGGGAAGCGTAGTAGAAATAGGTACAGTAGGGGGCCCAACATGTGCAAACAGATGAAATATTGCCCATAAAGGTAAGGGATTCATCAGAATAGCTGGTATCAGGAAAACAAGGTGAACCATCATAGGAGGAGGACTTCGCTCATGAGATAATGTAAGCACTTCAACAGTTGGATACAGATATGGAGCAATGGGAATCAGAACAAGACATCGACCTTATGCCTCACCACCAAGAGGTAGACTTACCTGCTTCACCGCATCCAGCTAATGAGCATGTCTCAAGTGACCGAGGATGCACTGAGATCCTTAAAGATTAGCTGGAAGAAGAGATGCACAACATCTCATTCACCAAGTATCAACATAGAGTTGTGCAGTCTCATAGAGTTTCGACTCCAGATGATCATACATCTCCTACACAAGTTGAGGAATGGGTTATCGTGTCTGACGTGTGTAAACATCTAATAGCCTTGGTCAATGCAACTAGAGTGTATGACGAAGCCATTACCTCAAGTGTTCACTTTCTGGTAGCTGAGAATGAGCGAATGGATTAGAAACTACAGACAACCAACCAAGGAGGAGAGTTGGTTACAGTGTACACTCAAGCTAAATTGAAGAAGGCAATACTAAATGAAGTATTGTCCCTTGACACAGTTATGTGAGCTTTGTACTCCAAGTTTGGCACTATGCATAAGGAAGTCATCCATCTCAATGGATGGTAGCAATGATGTGCTGGAAGAGCACATATGTTGAAAAACTTGCATGTTGTTGTTGATTACATCCAAGCATGGACGATGAGAAACAAGGGAGCCCCGCTTCACCTGCCTAAGATGATGAAGGACAGTGTGATCAAGCTCAAGGCACATATCCAGAGTCAAATCCAGAACTATGAAGAGCTTTTGTAGCTCATCACTAGTATACAAGATTCTCATGCATGTGTGTTCAAGAGTATGGATGTTGTGGTGCGCGCACATGCGATCCCATCTGTTGGGAATCTCACCCAGGCAAATACAAAGGAATAGGTTTGAGTAGAGCTTGAATCATACTTCAATGAGTTGATGTGCATTGCTACCAGCCCAGACTTGCCCATCACCGCAGACATCATGCACAAGTATGTTGTTGGTCCAGCCGCATTGAAGACAATGATGTGCATGATTACAGACAAGTTGGGCAGAGGAGCCCGAGTAGTGTACCTGGATGTTATGGAGGCAAGAGTCAAGTTTTAGAAATATGTCACCTTGGAGCACACGGACACCATCAAGGACTACCTATCTTGGCATCAGTATGTTACTACTAGTTAGCGCGAGGATGTTGAGGAGTTGGAATTCCATGGTTGTCTAAGTTAGAGTAATGTCTAGCATAGCTTGCTCAAGCCATTTTGTCTCACATGGGTACATGTGAATTGTAATGTAATGTCATGTCAAGTGTAAGTCACGTGTCAATAGTTGGATGTAACAGTCATAGAGTAGATGAAGAGTCATGAGGGTAGTTGAATTGTCACAAAGGGGAATGTCAAGGGTCACCCCACCCTTTTCTATAAATAGTCCCTCATAACTCATTGTATAGGATTTTGGTCAGCCAAGCTTCTGATAAGACTATCTTGGAGAGAGATTGGACAATATTATAACGATCCTTGGATTCTCCAATGAGCAAAGCTTGTACATCTCTTTAAAGGAGTAAGGGATTGTGGCTGTAACGTTTCGTTATCACAATTAGTGGTTGGACATGGATGTATTGTATGACTAGAGCTTACACTTCTTAATATAACAAGAGCCAGCACGTTTCATGCATATGTTGTATTTTATTCTATGATATATGGTTTACCTTAAATGATATATGTATTGGCTTGATTACGCATGCATGTATAACTATGTATGTATGTATGTATGTATGAATATTTCTCAAATGTGTTGTTGGTTTAACCATCACTTTGGATTTCTTTCTAACTTGTCTTCCATGTTTTGATGTATCTTTTCTCGTGTGTTCCCTTCTTAACTGCATGCTATCACAGGTTTCCAAGGGGTGTACTGATCTCAACCCTTGTGTGTTAGAACCTCTCATGCACCTTCCTTGGCTCACCGCCGCTGTCACACCCATACTACCAATAGAGTTGTCTTACTTGCCTTTGTGTGAAATCGAAGTTAGGGCATTACCATACACCCACTGCTGGAAATCCTACACCAAACAGTCTGAGGTATAATTGGGACTTCTTATTGGAGAGTTCCCATGACATTTTGGCGGGTCCAACACCATCAATAGAGTTTTTTTCACTTATGGTGTGATTTTGTAAGAAAAAATAGAATAAGTACCTAAAGCTCCAGAAACTGGATTCCCTTTAGTACAAAGTGTATGGAGTATTAGTGAGTGATGCAAGTGAGCATACAAAGTGTGATAAGATGTGGATATGTGGTGATCCTTTACAATATCCTTCTAATTACACTAAGTGTTCACTTTTTCCTTGCATTGAAGAAGAGATATATTGTGTATTATGGGCCACTTACTCTTTTCCCATTAAACTATTTGGAGTTTAACAAGGGAGATAGAAATTCAAATTCTTTTAAGAAAGTTTTCATATGCATGCCTAGGTTCGTCTAAGAGATATAAGGGAAGAAAATATTACTTACTTTCTCGAATAACATTTACTCCTAGTCCCAAAAATGAAGAAATAAAGGATTTGGTTAGGTTTGTGGATGATGGGCCACTTACTTCTTTACTAGTTAAGGTATGTGATTTGCAGGAAATCTTAGCAAAATATTTTGAAAAAACATATGTGGAATTTGGCTGCTTCCTTTTCTCCTTAATTAAGCTATGTGTGTATTGCAAATACAAAATGATAACTACTCTATTTTCTCCATCAATTGAGGTTGGTAAAGAAACCAAGCATATTAAACAGAAAATATAGAATGCATAGGTGAAGGAAATTCACTAAATCCTATCAATCACCCTAGAAAAGAGAAAATGCAAGGCTCCTTTTTTTCTTTCTAGTGACCGTGTGAATTTAGCTGCACACAGACACGTGCACTTCTCTGTAAGAGAAAAATTCACGTAGGAAAGAAAAGAAAAAGAAGATTTTACTTCTGTTGACTCAGAAACAGTCCCTGAGGTCTGTAAATATTACAGAGAGGTGTTGACCACCTTGTAGGATGGTTGTCCAAAGAGAAGGTCCTGCAATAACAATCTTTAGATTAATTAAAAGGGAACGGTATGGTTTCCATTCTTGTGGTAGTGTTTTTGTAGCAATGGTTTACCAAAAGACACCACCATAGAAGTTGATTGTTCCCTGCAAAGGATCACAAGAAGAATTGGCGTTGCTAGTGGAAATACTTAAATAAACAAAAAATTTTAAATAGTGCAAACAATGCATACATAAACATAAGCTAAACAAAGATGTAAATACACAAAAATGCTCATTGGAGCTAAAGGGTCAACAAAATAATGGAAAGAACTCTCTTTATTGATTGCTGGTAGTAGAGGTTGAATATAATAGATGAATCTTATACACTTGAAGAGAATTCTTTGAGATATGGTGCTCAAAAATCCTCAGAAAAAGGACTTCTTTTCCCCAATCTCTTTTCAAGTTTCTCCTCTCTCCCAAAGAAGTATGAAGACTCTCCAATGGTGGATTCCTCTTTTCTCACTAGGACGATGGATTGATTAGGAGAAATATCACCAGAATGCTAGTGATCTTCCCCTCTTTGGCTTCAATAATGGAATGATGTTTTGCTCTGATAATGATTTGGCCAGCATAATAATGTCTCATATTTTGTCTCTCCCATGCCTTGTTTATATAGATTTTTTCGAATCCATCTTACCCCTCTTGGTTCATGCATGATAATGACACATGAGTAGGACAATATTATTCCATTGAAGGTTGTATATCTTCAAGGGGAATTCAATTCAGTTGTACTGGACTGAGCTCATCTCATAGAATCGACCCCAAGTGTGTGGAGTGGTCCCAAATTGCTAAGTCATCCATTTCTGTAATTGTGCGACTTTTGAAGGTTATTCCATGCATGTACTTTTATCAAAGAAATAACCATGCAACATCAACGGTTTTTATTTTTATAAACTAGGGGGAAATGGTTCCAGCTCACGCTGCTGGGCACAACACATTATATCCCTGACCGACTACCTGAGACCAGGCGGCTCAATGTTTTATGTACATGGGGGAAATAAGGAAGCAAGCAAAAAATAGCCAGATAAAACACCTTCGGCAGCTTTTCTTCTAGTCATTCATTATATACGTAATTACGTCATTCGAGATATGTCATTCTGCCTTCGCCGAGCAGCAATATATATTTGGGGTCATTGGGGTCTTACCTGATAGTCAAGGAGACACGAACTAGTCTTTCTTCTCCTCGGGCCTGATGAGAAGTTTAATTCTTTAAACTTCATTATGTATATAGCTGGTAAATGTTCACTTGTGCATTCTTCTGGACACCTTTTAGTGTCTTCTAGATTTTCCCAACAATTGTGTGCCATTTTATGGTATTAACAACCACCAAAGATTGTTTTTGTTATTGATATAAAAATGAGAGCTCCTACTCTATTACATCAATTTTTTTGTGATCCACCACTTACAGGAAGCACCAACTCCCTTTTATTGTTTACTATCACCCACTAGTAGGAAGCACCAACTCCCTTTGATTGTTTGCTAACACCCACTAGTAGGAAGCACCAACTCCTTCCTTTTGGACACACCAAATCAGCCTACCAGAAGCACCATTTGAAGCACCATCTTCATGGATTTGTTGCAAGAACCAACTTGCAGATCCTTGGATTTATTGAAGCATGAACTTGCAAGAGTCACCAACCCCAAGACTTCTCATACACCCACTAGATATGGAAGCACCAACTTCATGAATTTGTTGCAAATGACAAATTGTAGCTCCTTGGATTTATTGAAGCACCAATTTGCAGGAGGCACCAACCCCCAAGCCTTCTCAGACACCTACTAGATATGGAAGCACCAATTTCCTGTATGGAGGCTCCAACCCACACTCAAAAGATAACTTACTGCTCATTGTAATTGGAAGCCTCACTGTCTATTTTTGGCTCTTTACTCTCCTTAGTCATTGGCGCATGTAACATTCTATGTACTATGCCCACTTTGTATGAACTCACTATTTTTCTCTACAATATTCACTCATCACATCTCTCTCAGTACTCTGTCCACACCACAATATCAAACTATTCTCGACCCTCGGCTCTCACCAACATACATTTATAACTCTTTCCCTTATATTCCACAGGCTCTCTCGAGGTCACTTTTTTAAGCATAGGCACTCTCATCCTCTCTCTATAGCACTGGTGGACTTAGACTCTCCTTAGCAACACACACACACACACACCCACAAAGCTCTCCATGCAACTCACTGAAAACAAGGTTGCTTCCCCCGCTTTGCATAACTACTCTCTGCAGTTTTCTCCCTGTCCTGGATTGTGATCAATGTTATCTGTATCAGCCGTTATATCACCATTCATGCTTCCTGAGTGTACTCCTACACTTGGCACTCCTTCCTCCTATTTCATCTAATACATTTCTACCGTGTTCATATTAAACTCGGAGCATGGGCTTGTAAGAATTTTCTCTTGCTCAGCTACTCAACAACTACAATTGCAGCATAATCAGTTCAAAGAATGGGTCATTGTGTGATTCTCCATGCTGAGAATTAAGTCTCAGTCAGATTGTACTTCCAGGAGGTTCTTCTATGTTTATTAATTTCTCACAAAACTAAAATGTACTTCAGCATGGCTTCTTTGAGCTATGATCATAACTCTAGTACCTGAAGCTTTGTTCTTTATTTAATTCAATGAAGCGTGAAGGGGAGATCAAAGGTAGCTTATTTCAACTCAAGGCAGGCCCAAAACTCTTCTCTGAAAATAATGGTCCTCATCGCCCTTGAATCAACAATCTTCATGGTCGCTATTTATTCTAGTGACCAACTCTTCTACGTGCATTTACTCTTAGTTGTCAACTCATTCATCCTTCATTCACCTCTATAATGCAATCTCGTAGCCCCACATTTCGTAACTTTATTAAGCTTATATTACAAGATCGCAAGATTCTGATATTGGCATTTAGCCCCTTTCTATTTGCCTCTTACTGTTTTTCCACCATAGGACCAGGTGGTCTGACTGGCAACATAACACTTAGGTGCTAAACCCTTCAGAATCCTGTTGGGGGTAGATCTCCTTTTTTTATTGCTCTATGACCTTGGTTCTTTGGGATCCATGACCAAGCGCTAACCAAATCAGAAGCTCCATGATATCAAAACTTTCTCAAAATGCAGTTATAGAGAAGTTACGAAATCGCCGACCTTCGAAATATACTTCGAGGGTGACATCATGCTCTTGTCATCAACTCCATGTGACATATCCTTAGTGGTGAGACATGTCACCAGGATTTCTCGAATTAGACCACTCAATAATGTTGAATCTGACTTCCACATCTCCTGCATACATCCATGTCATGTTGATATCATCTACCACCATCAGCTCCCGAGGGCGAATCGACTGTTGCCACGTGTCTTTTCCGAGAGAGAAAGGGTCACTAGTCCTTTGGGCTCCATGACCAAATGTGAATAACATCAAAAGATCCCTGGTTCAAGAACTTTTTGAAAGAATTCATTAACAAGAAGTTACAATTTTTTGAGGTTCTGAAGTTCCAAACTTCTGAGGTTTCGATATTCCGAGGTTCCAAAGTCCCCAAGTTCTGAAGTTCTGAGGTTCGGGGTTCTGATATTCAACCTACTTTTGATATTCTTACCTTCTGATATCTTGATATTTCGACCCTACGAAGTTCCAAAGTTTGAAATTAGGGGTTACGATATTTGATCTACTTCTTATATTCTAACCATCTGACATCGTGAGATTCTGACCCTCCGAGGTCCCGAGACTCTGACACTATGAAGTTTTGAAGTTTTGGAATTCGGGGTTTTGATATTTGACCTACTTCCCTGGTTCCAAGGTTCTAAATTTCATCTTCCTCCTAGGGACTTCGATATTGTTACTGTGGCTATCAATATCTTTTGATCCCAAGATCCATTTATCTACTTCCACATACTATTGGAAATTGTTTTCAAATAAATTTCCAGTTGAGAAGGTCTAATGCAATAATTGAGCCCATTTTCTACCTTAAACATGGTTGCAAAATCTCTACCATTCTTTGCACCTTGACTCTTCTTCATGTACCTCGAATCCTAGACTCCTTGACTAGCACAATCATTTTTTTATGGTTTCTCCAATAGGCCTGCTACTATGATGATTCTCTATAGAGAACTATAGCAACCATGGGAGTCCCCCTAAGCTTGATATACCAAGCACATCAATGCTAGAATCTGCTGCTATCATAGCTAGCCTAGTGGAGATCAATGTTGTATTTCTTGACATCATGCTAACACATACATCCATGCTAATATGGTTGACATAAATGCCAACACACTTGATAACTTTGAGGTAATTCCAACTCCCCAACTTGATCTCCCAACATGATTGTTGAGATCAATGCCAACATACTTACTGCCGCTAGCTAGAAGAACAATGCCAACTATCCAAGAATCTCCCCTTTTGGCACTGATGGAAACCTGTCTTCACTCTCCACATTAATGGCCAATCCTCATGTTGCTTCCACACATCTCCTTGCATGAGCCACCTGTTAGTCCTTACAATCTCCTAGGCTGAAAAGGAAATTGAGAAGGGTAACCTCAAACCACTTCAGCTCAGTAGCTAGCCCTACAGAGCATGAGAGGGATCTCTCTAAGTCTCCTCTTAGTGATATGACTTTAAAGAAAATTGATTTTAGACAAGATATGAGTATTTGTTTGTTTCTTTGTGAAAATTTGGTTTTTTAGGATTTGCTAAACTTAGGGTTTGGAGCCACAAGTAGGTCTAGGCTGTGGGAATGCAGGAGAAAACATAAAGAAGGAGCTAGATATCAGAAGCCATGGTGTAATTTTAGTCTTTTTTAGTGTAGTATAGAGGATATAGTGTGGAAGAAACTAATGAGCATAAATAAACATGATTTCATTAGCTTAGGAAAACAAAACCCATAACTATGAAAACCAGATAACAGAGCTTCAAAAACAAGAATTCTGGGTATTTTATCGCAAGGAATTCATAGAAGGAAGAGGTATAATGTATATAAAGATGTTTATACCATGAGAAAACAAAAGTAATTAAGTACAAGCAACATGAACTCACTGGGCTAGAGTTCCTTGAAAATAGATGGAACCTGTCTCTGTATTAGCTGAAAGATGATTACATGCAAGCCTCCTTCACAAAAAGTTCAACCCTCTTCTCCTGAAGTGAAATGATACATATAGAATCTCCTAGACCACTTTCCCACCTTCAAGAGTCGAATTCCTTGGTGGAGGAACTGAATCCAAGATTCTCTCAACCAACATGTGAGAGTGAGAAGGTGAAACTCAAACACTTGATGAAGAAATTGTTTAGGATTTTGCTCTTTTATGAGACCTAATAAACATAACAAACTACCTATGATGTACATTTATTCATGCCGGCATCACCTAGCCTTGTAACTAGTGCCATTAAATAGATAATATTGACCTTGACTAAGTAAAACTAGAAATTAGAAATTTACACAGTGAATTTTACAATTTGAAACACAAAAAAGTGAAGCCCAGTGCTGACTTTGAGCTGATTTGTAGGTGCCTTACTAGGGTAAAAATGAAAATCTGAGAGAATGGTCAACTCGCCCTTCAAGTCTAGTTTCGATAAAAGTTTTAATTTCTGAATTTGGATCAACGGAAGACATTCAAAACTACATTCTCCCAAGGTCACACCATAAGCGCAACGCCTGTCAAAAAATGATCTAGAATGTTAGATTTTTGCCACTTTTTTACATTCTTCTCCAAAACTAAGCCACCTCTGCAAAATTTGGATAAATGGGTTTTTAGATGATGGCAAGACCTTTCCTCAAATGGAGGCCTGAGGAAAAAGTGTAGCTCCAAGGCACTGCGCTTCTGGAGCAGCTGAATTTCTGAACTTAGACCAAAAATTCTCAAAAAACTCAAAATGCTCAGAATTTGCTCAAAATTGGAGGGAAGTTGTAAAAATAGGCTTTCTATAGCTTCATGGATGCTTCAGTAAGAATCTCCAAGTTTCCCTCATCCTTTTGGTCTTTTTTGGCCTCCTTGAGCTTGTTTTCAAGTTGCTTTACCTTGACATTAGAGATCATGTTTTGAGCTTGGTAGTGGTGCACCATGTGTCAATGAAACTGATTGTCTCTGTTTGCCTTCTCAAGGAACTTCTCCAAATTTTCATTCACTCTATTAAGGAAATATTCCTTATCTTGATGAACCTCCAGGGCGATCCTATCTTCTAGCTCAAGGTCCCCATTCAACAAAATTTGTTCTTGCTCCTCTTGCAAAGCTTTCTTGAGGCCTCATGTTCTTGGTCTTTTCCTTTTTCCTCTCACCTCTGATGTTTTAGGCTCACTTGATTTCATGATCTCCTTACCTTTTCCAAGTTTTTGCATTGACTTGGCTTTTTCCTTTTCTAGGATCAACTCATTTTCTTTGAGTTGACAGTTTTCCTTTTCAAGGAATGATATAACATACTTCGCCATTTGCAAATTGATTGCTAGCTCCTTGATTTGGTAGTCCTTATCCCTGATAGTTTTTCTCATTTTGGTGGTCTGATCCTTAGTCTCTAGATCGATAAGTTCAAACTCATTCTCAGCTGTGTCTTTATCCTTTGCTGTCAATTCCTGCTTTGTCGATGAAGAAGGCTTGGCCCCTTTCTCTCTGTGAGAATAAAACACAAGCCTCTACCCCTTCTTATAGACTTTAGTCACCTCAGGTTTGGATATCTGAGTCTTCTCCATTTTTTTGCTAGATGACCCCAGCTATGTTTGCTGTTTTGGCACACTGGGAGACTGAGATGCTACATTCTTATCATGCCATTCCAACACTGCTTCCAAAAAGGCTTCCCAAACCATACCTCTCTCTGCCAGCTGGTGAAGGACAATGGTTTTGATGAGACCATGATGGAACAAGCTTGGGGAGTGCTCTTTGTCCTTTAATTGTATTTTTCCAAACATTTTGGAAATGCTCCTGAATAGATAATTACACATGTTGAGTGACTTTTCAGAGGTGAAATGCATCAGGAGGAGGATATGATAGGCATACAACCTAGAGAATCTACCTTGACAAATGAAGAACCTCATGACAGTTTTCATCAAAGGGGAATATTTCCTCAATAAATATCTGAAAGGCATGAGGTGAGTATGTGTATATTTGTATGGCATCTTCGAGAAAGGCTTGTAGTTTTCAAGATCTAGGATCATTCCTTTGAACCAATATTCGCCATTGTCTGGTAACCCAATTGCTATTGAGATGGAGGCCATTGAGAAACTGAACTCAACACCAGCAATGGCAGCAGTTTCTCCTTTCAGTTGTGCTGCTATCCAACCTGTTACATGCTCATGAAATCCCACTTCACTCACCCTTTTGCAAAATTCCAAGAAGTGGACATCCTCAAAGCATTGTTTGATGAAAGGATAGGAGTTGATTGTGTTCCAATCTAATGGTTCATATCTGAGGATCCTCCCTCCTTTATGTTGTCTCTTTCTTTCTGGAGAATATTCTGCCTCCATGATGAGACAAAGCCCTACTAGCAAGAAACAAAAATAAGATGTGAGGTGTGAATGGAAATGAAGTGATATGTAGGTGATTTTTGACAAAATGATGGGAGGGGTCTTGGGAAAGGTGGCAGAACTTTGAAAGATGATAAAAATGAGTGGAGAAAAAGTGCAAAGATGATTTTCTTGCAAGTGGGAGCAACAGGGTTTATGATGAAACTTGCTAAAAAACCTATAGGAATGAGCTAGGGTTTTTCTTTTTTAGTGTTTAAAATTTGTTTTGAGGTGGGTAAAGTGGTCACAATGGCTCATTAAACATGTATGCAAGCGTAGGATATCATTTTACATGTTTTGTAAATTAAAAATAATGATGGCCATTTTCACCCTAACATTTCCCATGCAAATTTTGCTACAAATCCTAACTTGAAGAATCATTGACATGAGATGAAATTGGGAAAGCAAAAGATGGAGGATGATGGTGTACTTACTTTTTCCTTAGCTTAGAAGTGAGTAAAATCAAGCTTGCAAGTGAAAAAATGAAGTTTGGGAGAGTCTTGATGGATTTTGGGGAACTCTATCATGCGCGCAACTTAGTGTTCGTACGCACAGTGCCAAAGCATAGCGCGGTTCTTCTAAGTACAACGCCTGTCTCCTAAGTGTAGCACAGTGCTTCTACGCGCAACGCATGCATTTTTTTTCTAATTTCTCCTAGGAAAACAACTTTTTTGCTTTTTTGGATGAGATAGCTTAATGACAAAGAGTGAATAGGATGTGAATGAGGGACTTTTGGGGCTTTTGAGTTTATATAGGTAATGTTTCCTCACTTTTTCAAAAGGAAATGGGACCCACCCTCCTTTAGAAAAAGATTTTCACTTTATGAAAATAGAGTTACCTTTACCATTGCAAACCTGAGATGTCCTTTGCTTTCCTCAGTGCTGGAGCTTCTTTTACTAGAACCTTTGATAACATGAGAGTATGAGGAGTGTGAGAAAAATCAAGATCAACTTTCTGAAAGTTGCTTTTAGTCATGTTTTACTCATTGCTAGTTTTATTCATGAAAATGATGGACCTTGGAAACCCTAGCGACCTCATGGATGACTTGATAGCTAAATGGAATGATGATGATGATTGACCCATTTTTATTGTGATACCTTCATAAAGAGTGATAGGCGATCAACATGAGTGAATTTCCAAACAATGACTTCATCATTAGACTGACCAGACAATGACCAAATTTGTTGTGTAAACCTAATAACATAAAAAATTGATTTTGAAAGACTGGAAAAACATAGTAAAATCATTTTTGATCCAGGTGACGGGATAACAATACTAACACTAACATCACCCATGGCTTCTTTTACTCTACTTGGTCCATCACAAGTTGTTCTCCAATAAGCTTCTCTACCCCTCTTCTATATCAATGGCAAAGGGCTGCAAGCTACTTCTACTACCCCATGCAATCACTAACTTTCGATGACAAGGGTCTAGCTGATGTTGTGCATTATTCTCTGTAGACTTCTCTTCAAGGCTTAATAACTGTTTCTAATCTATAAATTGGACCTGTGTGATATGATCCACCTAAACATATACTTCCTCCATGCCAATAAACCTCCATTTTTAGACACCTTACGATGTTAGAGAATATAGGGAAAACTAATATTGTGATGATTCTCTAAGGCTTGATAAAAATTTGTGAAGTATTTTTATTGTTCCTTAGTTAGCTTATAATTCTTCTTCTTATTTTTAGTGGATATGTGTGTGCTTCATCAAACTCTTACTAAAACACAACACGAACACAAAGTTTGGCTCTTTGCTAGGGACAGGCCCCTTCCACTGTTGAGAGGGAAACCCTTTGTAAGTTTTCTCTTATTGAAGCTTCTTATGTGAACAACTTCCAAACCCAAGACCCTTGACTAGGATGTCCTCCAAGCATGTGTCAAATCCTTCCTCTTTCTGCACTCACTTCTAGCACCTCTTTTGGCACTTTGTCTTCCAACACTTTATCTTCTAGGTTAGGAAATCCTAGAATGTTAGGGCTTCTCTTCTTTTCTATAAAGAGATATTTATTAACCTTTATTTAGATATCTTATTGACCTTAATACACAACTAAAGGAGGCTTCTTATGCTACTCTCCTAAGTAGCAGTCAAACCCTTCTAGCACCTCACACGTGTGATTGTTTCTAGCCCTAAAAATAGTCCTTTTCTTCCTCGGATTTGTCCCTCATTCCTTCGCTTGTGATCCCACTTTCAACGGTGGAGTAAGAGACGTTTTTGACCTATTTGTTAGCCCAAAACATAAATAAAAATACCACTGCAACCTTTTTGTTGTTCTAGCTACAAATATGTCATTATATTCTTTGCTTGTGTGGCTGTAGTAGCTTCAGATTTCACCTTTTTCCCTTCATTGTTTTGTTTCCTTCCTACCCTACCCTTGTAGCCCTCTCTCTAACCTTTTTCTTAATATTGCTTCGTCATCCTTTCTTGCTGATTTTAGATATATGATGTGTGTCCAAATGAGGAGTGGAGAGCCTCTATTTATAGAGGTTTGTCCCTCGTAATTGAAGCCTACATGACTATCCCTAAAGCCGACTTGCAGTTGTATTATATTTCAACATTTATTCATCATTTTTTGCTTCTTGTAGACTTTGTTGGTTCTAGGAGAGGATTTGACCATGCTTGGAGTTATTTCCTAAACCTTGTATGATGACTTACATGATGTAACATGCCCTCAAAGGGTCTTTTCATTATTACATTTTACATTGACTCTCTAGAAGCACTTCAAAATGTGCTTAACCAATTTTCAATGAGCAAGAAACTCATTGACAAATAATACAAAAATAATTTATCTTTTCTTGAATAAGTACAAATATCAAAATTATGTTTATGAAGACCGAACCTAGTTACATTTTCTCCAACACTCCCTCTTAACTAGGGAGGTATTCATACAACATTACAATGTTTTTGGAAATTTTCAATCTTGAAGAATTCACATAAGAGAAACCGGATTAGAAATCCATCTATTATAGCATCATATCCCTCAACATTGTCATAGAGCAAGGCCTTGACTAATAGCTCCATCTCTTCACAAGACCGTAAGCCATAATGCTAGTGAAACTAATGCTTTGTAGACACCTACATCATTGTCTCTCAAGGTACATACCCACCCGGGTCTTCTCGAGTATGACCTTCTAGGACTATTCTTATCTTGGGTTCCCAGCCCTCAAAGAATATTGGTCCTCTTGCCTACTCTTATCTTGGATTCCCTACACATCCTCAAAGAGTATCGGATGCCAGATGATTACCTAATCCTCCCATTATTTCTTCCCAAGTGAAGACAAGAATGTTGTGCCTATCTTGTTTTCACATTTCCATTCATGGCCTTCATCTAGATTTACGACTGCAAGGCCCATGAAAAGGAAAACACAATTGTCACTCCTTTGTAATTAGGGGTGATTCAAAACTCCCTCTTGACCGGGGATGCTTTCCTTCATTAGCAACATCTTCTTCGTGGGTCCTTTAGCTACTTGATCTCCTTCCCTTCTTGATGTCATTAACTCTTCAATCAAACTTCTTCCCAGTAGGGCACCATCCATCCATCACTTTCCTTCTTGGTTTTTCATGTCATTGCTTCATGGAAAGTGGCTATCAGGCTCTTCTTATGATCTTGGCTACTCCTTTTTCATCTTGTCCATGCTTCAGAATTCTCTCCTCATGGATGCTCCATTGTACTTGATGGGTTATTTTCTTTTACCTCGTAGCCCATCATGCCTTCATCTTAATATTTTCTTCTTTTTTTTCACTTCTGGTTCACAGATACCCATGGTCAGTGGGTCTCCTATGTCCAGGGTTATTCAATGCTAGGGTGGACCCCACCCAAAGGGGGTCACGCCCCTCGGCCTATTTATTGACCTGACCCCAAGAGCTTTCGGGATTCGACCATGTGACCTCCCATTGGTGAGGCACTTGATTTGACCGATTGAGCTAACTCTTGGGGCTTACCTTCATCTTGATATTGCTTCAACATTGTTTTTTTTCTTTTGTTCGATGGCTTCTCTATCATGACATCTTCATAGATTAGAATTAGTTATATGTACCTTTTATATCTCCAAGGCCTTCATACGTGTTAAGGGTCCTTTCTTCCTTCATCAGAGTTATCATGCCTTATTTCAGGAGATATCTTTCAAGGCATTTTGTCAAATAGTGATTCTCAGAGATCATGGTGTTCTTCACCTGTTTGATCTCTTTCTTCATTTTCTTCTTCTCAGATAGATTGCTCAACCACCTAGTGCTTCTTGTGGAAGGATTCCTTCATCCCCTGCTTTCTCGACTTGTCAACATTTCATCTTACTTTTGAGTCAACAATATTATGCTCCTTATGTGAGCGTTTTCTCTTGTTGACCTTCATTGCATTGTGGTACAAGCCTTCGAGCATGTTCTTGGTGAAAGAGATTCTTTCATGCTTGATCATGTTATAGAACTATACTCGTGACTCAATAATATACAAATGATGACATGAATTAAACTTTGATGCATACATACCTCATCTTAATCATCATTGATCATTCTTTGGTGTAGCCCTTCTTGCCTCATCTTAGCCTGCCTCTAGATCTTCTAATATTATTGTCATGATCAAGCTTTATTCCATCATATATGAGGTCCTATTCTTCTCATAAATGCTACATCTACATGAGTGTCTAGAACTCCATGTACATCATGTTGCTAGATTCTAGAGTGTAATTCTAGCTATGCAATTTAATTTATTCCTACATGCTCCTATTCTACTCAAAAATTTAAAAGAAGTCTAGAAGGAAAGAGTTTGACCTAGTCATAGTAGAGATCCAAAGGATCTTCCTCCTTTTACTTCTTTCCTTCCTCTTCAACCTCTTCTGTTATATGATCTTCTTCTCTCTTTCTTTTGTTGTTGTTGTCCTTTTTAAGCTTGGGACAATTACTTTTGTAGTGTCCATATTCTTGGCATCCAAAACATTGGATCTTGGACATGTCTTTGTTATTTGTTCTTCATGGACCAAACTTGCCAAATTTACCATTTCTTTTGGCCATGGTAGCAAATGCTTCCTCCTTTGATCCCACATCTTCTTTCACCTTAAGTCTAGTCTCATATTTTCTACATAGAGACCACATATCAATGAGAGTGGTTGCTTCCTTCTTAGCATAAATTCTTAATGTGAAGTTTCCCCACTCCTCAGGTAGAGAATTGACTACAACAGTTGTCATCTCTATTTTTAGACATGACTTCCCAAAGGTCTTGAAGTTTATCTCTCATCTCAGAGATTTTCATGAAGTAGGGAGCTATTACTTCCTTTTTTATCTTCATCTTGTATAATTAATTCCTCATAGATAATACTTCTCTGGTGGTGGATACCACAAATAGATCTACCATCTTCAAGGGGGCAACCTCCTTTACATTACACAAATGAACAATTATTGGATGATCCAAATGACAAAACCTCCTTTCTATATATAGGAGTCTAAGGGGTCACAATATAACCCAAGCCGACCTAACCATAATAATATAAGGCCACATAAATAACAATAGTGGGCTTCTGTCGTGTACAATAATAACAATGTGGGGACAATAGTGTCACAACAATGACAATAAGGGATACAATGACAAAAGTAATGGGGTAATCACTAGTATTATAGCGACCTAACATGCCCCTCTCCTTCAAAAAAGTATTGTCCTCAAAGCTTGAGTAGTTCTGGATGCTTCTATAAAAATTTCTCATCCTCCCATGTGGAATATTCAACGGGTAAGTTCTTCCACTTGATGAGATACTCTGAAATTGATCGATTTCATAGCTGTCGAGTTCTTGTTTCTTTAATTGCTTCAGATTCCAATATGATCTTTCCTTCCTCGTCAAGTTTTGGCAATATTGTTTGAAGTGAGAGCTTGTCACTATAACCTTCTTTAATCATGAAACATGGAAAACTGGGTGCACTCAGGAAGCTGCAGGAAGCTCCAATTTGTATGCCATTATAACTATCTTTTGCAACACCTTGTATGGACCATAATACTTTGGTGATAATTTATTATCCTTCTTAGCTTGCTTGAGGGACATTTGTTTATGGCTTTAGCCATAGGAATACCCAATTACCTACATCAAAACTTCTTTCACTACGATGTTGATCTGCCTGTTGTTTCATTCTATTTTGTGCTAAGGTGAGGTTATCCTTTAAGAGTTGGAGAACATGTTGTTGATTCTCGATGTGATCTTCCACTACTTGAACCTTGAAATTTTCTCTTAAATATGATGTGATGGATGGTGGGTGATATTCATAAAGTGATATAAATGGGGTCATTTTTGTTGAATTATGGAAGGAAGTGTTATACCACCATTAAGTGAGAGGAAACTATTTGACCCAATGTGTATGTTTATTAGATACATAGCAACAAAGATATCCTTCCAAACATTTATTTGCTATCTTAGTTTTCCCAACAGCTTGAGGATGATAAGATGAACTATGAGCTAACTGAGTACCAAGACAAGAGAATAATTTTGTCCAAAAATTTCCAATGAAGATGGGATCTCTGTCGCTTACAATAATCTTTGGGTTTCCATGTAGCTTTTGAATTGTTTCCATAAATGAAGTAGAAACTGTACTGGATTTAAATGGATGAGATAATGCACAAAAGTGTGCATGCTTGGTAATTCTTTCAACTACCACCATGATGACACTTTTCCCTTCAGATTTGGGTAAACATGTGATAAAATCCATTGAAACCTCCTCCCAACATTGACTTGGAATGGATAAAGGTTGTAGTAGACCCGGGGTCTTAATTGTTTCAACTTGATTTTGTTGGCAAACCAAGCATTCCACCACAAACTTTTGAATATCATATTTAAGGGCATCCAAAAAAAATTCCTTCTTAACCTTGTGGTAAGTCTTTAAAAATCTTGAGTGCCCTCCTAAGGGAAAGGCATGCAATTCCATAAGAATCTTTTGTTTGAGTTGGGAATTCCTACATAGGTATAAATAATCTTTGTACCATAATGAATAATTTTTCTAGCTAAATGTATCAGATGCACTGGGATATTGTTATAACTTTTGAATGAGTGCCCCCACTTTTTCGTCATTCTTCCATTCATCCCTTGACTTGTTTATGCAATCTGGTTGGATAATAGATATGGCACAAAGCAATGCTTCCACATCATCATCCTTCCTTGAGAGTGCATCTGCCACAAAATTTTGCTTCCCTTTTTTGTAGATGATTTCAAAGTCATAACCCAACATCTTTGTGACCCATTTTTGCTACTCTTTTGAAGATAATCTTTGTTCTAAAAAGTATTTAAGACTATCATGATCTGTTTTTACCTTGAAGTGTCTTCCCATTAGGTATGGTCGCCATTTCTTAAGTGCATGTAGTATTGCCAACATTTCCTTCTCGTAAATAGCTTTGTGTAAATACTTTCCTTTGAATGGATGAATTTCGAAAGAAATGGGTCTTTCTTCTTGCATTAAAACAACACCAATTCCATTTCCTAAGGCATCACATTCCATAATAAAGGTTTTTGCGAAGTCCGACATAGATAAGACCAGTGCCGCCACATTGCCTCTTTAAGATGTTCAAAGGCCTTCCTTGCTTCTGGAGTCCATAAAAATGAATCTTTCTTCAATAATATTGTTAGAGGTGTTGTTATTCTCCCATAATTCTTAACAAACATGCGGTAATACCCTACCAACTCGAGAAATCTTCGCAGATGCTTTATGGATGTGGGGATGTTGGGTTGTTTTATATTCTTTCCACGTAGTCAACAGGGGGATTGAAGGGCACCCGTAACCCCAATTTATGGGGTCTAGGGCAGCACCACGGAAAATTTTGGTTTTAGACCCTATGTTAGGTTGGGTGGACCCACCTATAGTTTTGTGCATGATTTTCACACATGTTTTTTGGACGCGATGGTTTTCAGTCCATGGTATTGGACGCTTTGGTTTTGGGTCAATGGTATTGGACATGATGGTTTTCGTTCCATGGTATTGGATGCTTCGGCATGTATAAATATGTATTGTAACATTGAAAGGAACATAATGAAAAATCAAGCTAGTAGTCTCGGTTTTGGGATCCAGGGGAAAATCTCTGTGTGTATGTGTTTCATGTGTTATGATCTTGCATTGTTTATTTTCTATGTTTTAGAATTCGTATGCAGGTAATTTCTGTACAGGGTTAAAACCTACATTTGGTATCAGACTTGTTTTGGCTTCAAGGGGATGCCTTTGTTAATTAGGGGTTTCGCTCAGGCCTATGGTAGACCCTGTTCAGTGGGAAATCAGTGAGATCGATTCTAGTGGTGAAAGAAGATGGTGAGCAGCGGAAAGATAGAGATCGAGAAATTTAATGGTCAGAGTTTTGAGTTGTGGAAACTCAATATGGAGGATCTGTTGGTGGATAAAGATCAGTGGATAGCGATAGATCTGGGTACTAAACCAATAGGAGTGTCTGATGAAGAATGGAAGAAGTTGGATCGGAAGGCAAAGAGCACAATACGATTGTGTGTCTCAGATTCAGTATTGTTGAATGTATCAGGGGAAGCTACAGCGAAGGCTTTGTGAGACAAGTTAGGGACTTTGTACCAATCTAAGTCTCTGGTGAATAAACTGTTCCTGTGGAAAAAGTTGTATAACCTGAGGATGAAAGATGGAGACTCGATTACAGAGCATCTGAATGCATTTGATACTGTGGTAAGTCAATTAGCATCTGTTGATATTAAAATTTTAGATGAAGATAAGTGCATCAATTTGTTGTGTTCTCTACCAGATTCGTGGGATAGTCTGGTTATTGCAATAGGTAGCAATGCAACTGCCTTGCATTTTGATGAAATAGTCTCATCCTCGCTGATAGAGGAGATGAGATGGAAAAATATGGAGAGCCAAAATGGTTATGCCTGGTCTGTACGAGGGCGGACATAGAACATAAACAAGAATAAGTCATCGAGTGGGAGATCTAAATCTAAAGGGAGATCTAAATCTCCAGGAAAACCTGTAAAGGTGGTGTGATGGAAATGTGGAAAGAAAGGGCACTACAAAAGGGACTGTAAATCTAAATCTCCTGACAGAGGAAAGGGATCTGATGGGGCTCCTTCTACAGAGGCAAAAACCACCTCAGATGAAGGTGGGGATGTGTACTTGGCTTCTTTAAGTACACATGTAGATCACGAGGCATGGTTGATTGACTCAGGTGCATCCTTTCACTTCACTCCCCATAGAGAATGGTTCTATGAGTTAGAACACTTCCAGGTGTTCTACATATTCCTGTGTTAACTAGAAATCTTATTTCTGTTAGCAAGTTGGATGATACAGGTGTAAAAACAGTGTTCGAGAAGGAACTCTGTACAAGCTGCAAGGTAGCACTGTTATTGGTGGGTGCAATATTTCTCTGGTTTCTGAAGGTGAAGTAGAAAATCTAGTGGTCTCTGGAGAGAAGACCATGCTGTGGCATCAAAGGCTTTGACATATTGGAGAGAAGGGCCTTCGAATACTTCATGGTAAAGGTATGATAGAAGGTATGAGTAATAGCTCTCTGGATTTTGATTTTTGTGAAAATTGTCTATGTGGGAAGCAGAATCAGGTGAGTTTCCCCTCTGGTAGTAAGAAGGTGAAACAAATATTAGAGTTTGTGCACAGTGATGTGTTTGGACCTGTGAAGGTTCCATCACTAGGTAAGTCTGTGTACTATGTATCATTTATAGATGACTTCTCAAGAGATACATGGATATATTTCCTTAAGAAGAAATTTGAAGTCTTCGACAGGTTCAAAGAATTTAAGGCTCTCTTGGAAAATCAGACAAAGAAGAAGATATAGGTGCTGAGGACAGATAATGGTGGAGAGTTTTGCAGCAAGGAATTTGAAGAATTCTCTAAGAAGAGTGGTATATCATGGCAGAAAACTACTCCATATACACCTCAGCAAAATGGAGTTGCAGAAAGAATGAACAAGATGTTGATGGAAAGGGCAAGAAGCATGCTCAGTGGTGTCGGGTTAGGACATGAATTCTGGGCAGAGGCAGTGGATACTGCATCTTACCTGGTCAACAGGTCACCTTAATCAGCGTTGGAGGAGAAGACTCCATAAGAGGTATGGACTGGTAAGAAACCCTCTCTTTCACATTTGAGGGTATTTGGATGTGATCCATATGTACATGTTCCAAAGGAGAAATGAACCAAGTTGGATAGTAAATCTGAAAAGTGCATATTTATTAGGTATAAGGATGGTTTAAAGGGTTATAAGCTTTGTAACCCAGTCACATGGAAGGTTGTGTACAACCGAGCTGTGGTGTTCAGCGAGGTGAAAGATGTTATTAAACATGAAGTCAAATGAAAGGAACCTGAGAAGATAGATTTTGAGCCAAAGGAGGAAGAATCAGACTCTACAGTAGAGGAGGAATCAAAAGATGAAGAGCCACAAACTCCGGCTGTGAGAAGATCAGTTCAAGAAAGAAGGTAGCCTGAAAGGTATAGTCCATTTGCTTTCTGTTCAAATTTATTACTGATGATGATCCTAGAATTGTGAAGGAAGCAGTAGATTCAGAGGATGGAAAACTCTGGAAAGAGGCCATGGTTGATGAAATGGCATCTTTGCACAAAAATGAGGCTCGGGATCTGGTGGAGTTGCCGGCTGGAAGGAAACCCATTGGAAGCAAATGGGTGTTCAAAAAGAAGACAAATGTAGAAGGAAAAGTGGAGAAATTCAAAGCTTGATTGGTAGCAAAAGGTTATTCCCGAGTGCCGGGAATTGATTTTGGTGATATTTTTTCTCCTGTTGTCGAGGTAACTTCTATTAGATTACCTTTATCTATTGCTGCTGCTTTTGATTTTGAGGTAGAACAGATGGATGTGAAGACAAAATTTCTTCATGGGAATCTGGAAGAGGAAATCTACATGAAGCAACCTGAAGGCTTTTCAGCGAAGGGTAAGAAAGAACTCGTATGCAAGTTAAAGAAGTCTTTGTATGGGTTAAAACAGTCACCAAGGATGTGGTATCAAAAATTTGATACGTTTATATGAGGACTTGGCTTCACTAGAAGCAAAGCATATCACTGTGTGTATTTTAAATTAATTGGTGACCATGTTATTTATCTGGTCTTGTATGTGGATGATATGTTGCTGGTTGGAAATGACAAAGAAATTATCTAGGATTTGAAGACCCAATTCTCCTCCAAATTCGACATGAAAGATATTGGTGCTGCAAACTATATTTTGGGCATGGAAATTAAAAGAGATCAAGCAAAGAGGAAGCTCTAGTTAAACCAGAGGAAGTATGTCAAGACAATACTGCAGAGGTTTAATATGCAAGATAGTAAACTAGTGAAGGTTCCTATTCCTGTAGGTGTGAGGTTATCTGCTAAACAGTGTCCCAAGACACAAGAAGAGGAAGAGGAAATGTCCCATGTTCCATATGCAAGTGTAGTCGGTAGCCTGATTTATGCAGTGGTCTATACTAGACCAGACATTGCACATGTAGTGGGAGTATTGAGCAGGTTTATGTCAAAACCAAGAAAGGAGCATTGGACAGTAGTGAAGCAAGTTTTCAGGTATTTGCGTGGCACTAGTGATTATGGTTTGTGCTACCAAGGAAGACCATGATTAGACAGAGTGTTGGATATTCATGGCTTTGTTGATGCAAACTGGGCTAGAAATCTGGATCAGAGAAGATCTACAAATGGGTATGTGTTTAACCTATTTGGAGGTGCATTCAGTTGGATGAGTAAGAAACAATCTGTAGTGGCACTATCAACTACAGAGGCAGAATACATGGCAGCCACTCAGGCAAGAAAGGAAGCAGTTTGGTTGCAAAGATTGTGTTCAAGTATGGGATTAGTGCAGGGAGCTATAAGGATAGACTGTGACAGCCAAAGTGCAATTTTCTTGGCAAAGAACCCCGCATATCATTCAAAGACAAAGCACATTGATGTTCAGTATCACTTTGTGAGGGATATGATAGAAGAAAAAAAGGTGTTTCTAGTAAAGGTGGACACTTTGAAGAATATTGTAGATGCATTGACAAAATCTGTGAGCTCTAAGAAGTTCTCTTGGTGTAGAGAGACAATGGGCATTTCAGGGCTAGAAAAATGACTAAGCTCTCTTGTGGTCCCTTGTGGAAAGAAAACAACAACTGGGAGAATGTTGGGTTGTGCTATATGTTGGAAATAATATTGAGAGGTTGGGGGGGGGGGGGGGGGGGGGGGGGTCAATCAGTATTACTAAATCAATTATTTTTCATTTCACAATTAGATTTGTATACGCTACTTCAGCTATGGGAAACTGTGTATATACACTATTGTGTGTAAAGCAACTCACATATATCAGAAAGCTTAAGATTCATTAATTGTTGATCTTAAATCAATTTATCAGGACTTCATTAATCATAAGAACAGTAAACAGGAGCAGTAAAACAAAAAATATCATCACACACATGGACACAAAGATATAAGGTGGAAACCCAATGTGGGCGAAAACCACCTGCGGCAATTTGTCTCTATCTTCTTTTAATTAGAAACTTATTTTTAGAATGGTTCTGTACTGGTGCAGTCTTATACCAGTACACAGGCTGCTACCTATAGAAGGCTACAACCTTCTCTCATTCTCTAGCTTCTTCTGGAAGGGAGCTACAACCCCCTAGCTCTTGTACTAACTGATGTACTAGTATGTAGGTGCTGACCTACCGAAGGCTATAACATTCTCTTTTCTTCCAGGGACCACATTTCATAAATTTTTAGACTGGATCCATGAATAACATCAATTATATCTGCATCAACCAATATCCTTTACACCAGAAAAAAACTGAATCAAATAGTCACTTCTCTGAATGTTGTACTTAGAAAATAGTAACAGTAACCAGACACCAATTTTGAACCCAGAACTCTACAGCAATAAATAGAAGTAGCTAAAACATATTTCAAGAGATGTACTCTACTTCAATGTGTACAACATGCATGCATACGCCACTGAATTAAGGACAACATGTGTATACGCGCCTTTGCTTCGCTAAACCGCATACAGATCTATAAAAGATAATTTATCCTTTTCACTTATTCAGACATCATTTATACCAAGATTATCAAATTTATAGATCAAGTCATGTGCCAAAAATATCAGATCAAAATTACACAAAGATAATACTATTCAAGCCTTAAGATCTTGATCCATCAAGAGTACTTATCCTTCTTCTTGGGCTCAGGTTCCTCCTTCATTCAGATCTAGCTATGCACCATAACCCAATGACCAGTATTCCAGATCTAGTTCTTCATAAGATATTCAATGCTTGATTCAATGCCTTTGCCTAATGATCTCCTTCCCCTTTTATAGTCTTAGGCCTTACACAATACCATGGTCCAAAACCATAAAGAATCAATACCGTGGACCAAATACCTAGGTTCAAAACTTCAGACGAGATACCATGGTCTAAAACCATAGGTCCAAATACCAAGGACTATATACGATGGACAAAAAATAAGTTTTCCCACACGTACGCACTTTTTTGTCCATGAAAATGCGTGCATATGCATACGCGACTTTTGGTTGGCAATATCGCATTTATACGCGACTTAGTCCAAAGGAACATGCGTATATCTCTTTTTCTTTCATTCTGAGAGCCTGAATAGTGATCTGCCATCTGAGTGAGTTTCCATCAAGGACAACACCTATGTCATAGTGCCAAACCTGTGTCATAATGCCAACATTATATTCTTTCCACGTAGTTAACAGGGGGTTTGAAGGGCACTCGTAACCCCACTTTATGGGGTCTGGGGTAGCGCCCTAGAAAATTTTGGTTTTGGACCCTATGTTAGGTTGGGTGGACCCACCTGTGGTTTTATGCATGATTTTTACACATGTTTTTTGGACGTGATGGTTTTTGGTCCATGGTATTAGACGCGATGGTTTTTGGTCCATGATATTGGACATGATGGTTTTCGGTCCATGGTATTGGATGCTTTGACATGTATAAATATGTATTGTAACATTGAAAGGAAAATAATGAAAAATCAAGCTGGTAGTCCCGGTTTTGGGATCCAGGGGAAAATCTCTGAGTATATGTGTTTTATGTGTTATGATCTCGCATTGTTTATTTTCTATGTTTTAGAATTTGTATGTAGGTAATTTCTGTACAGGGTTAAAACCTACAGGGGATTTTCCATTCCTTAATGGAATTAATTTTGCTAGGGTGTACCTTAACACCTTCATGAGATACAATATGACCTAGATATTCCACCTCTTATACTCCAAAGAAACATTTGGAACTTTTTTCATATAATTGTTTCTCCTTCAATAGGTTGAGCACCTTGTCAAGGTGTTGAACATGATCCTTCCAAGACATGCTATAGATTAGTATATCATCAAAAAATACTAACACACATTATCTAAGGAAGGGTTTGAAAATGGAATTCATCAAACCTTGAAATGTATAAGGTGCATTGGTAAGGCCAAAAGGCATGACCAAAAATTCATAATGACCCTCATGGGTTCTAAATGCTATTTTTGGAATGTCTTCAGTCTTCATTCTGATTTGATGATATCCTGAACGAAGATCCAACTTGCTGAAGTAAATTGATCCATGCAATTCATCCAATAGTTCATCAATGACAGGAATGGGAAATTTATCTTTAATAGTGAGTTTTTTGAGCTCCCTATAATCCAGACACATGTGCCATGATCCATCCTTTTTGTGCACCAATACTACTGGAGTAGAGAAAGAACTTTGACTAGGTTGAATTATACCATCCTCTAGCATTTCTGCAGCCATATGTTCAATTTCACTTTTTTGGGCATAGGGATATCTATAAGGCCTGATGTTTGGAGGAACACTTCCTGGAATCAAATGAATAGCATGATCCTGATCACGAGTAGGTGGGAGACCTTTGGGAGTCTCAAAAACCTTGGAATGATTGTCCAAGACCTTTTGGAGATCTGAAGAAATAGATGATTTTTATGTGGGAACCTCTAGCGAACATAATTGTGCAATTACGCCTCGTTGTTCTTTCCTTAGAAGCTTTGTCATTCCATTAGAGATTATTATATTTCCTAGTTTCCCTGCAATACCTCTTAATTCAACTTCCTTTCCTTCTGAAGAATATTTCATGAAAAGTTCTTGAAAATTAAATGTTATTGTACCCATTGGACTTCTAGTACAACATCAGCACCACCCATTGGAATGCAAAGCATTGGGCTATTCAATACATATTCTCCCATGGATAGCTTGATATTATGGCACTTTCCAGAGCAATTTATGGTTCCTCCACTTGCAACCATCGCTTGACACTCTGGTGCTGGATATAAGAAGCAATTCAATTCCTTTGCTATCTTATAATGAATAAAATTATGGGTACTTCCCGAGTCAATGAACACTATTACCTCTTTCTACTTGACATGTCCTTCTATCTTGATAGTTTGAGGAGTGGTAATTCCAGCCAATGCATTACAAGATATGGTTGGATTCATTTCCTCTTTCTCTAGGGTTTTCTGGTGTATATCCTCTTCTTTTGTTGTTTCTTGTTCCTTTTCTTCCTCCTCTTCACAATCTATGTAAAATAATTTCTTATCAGCATACTTATGACCTTTAGTGTATTTGCTATCACAACTATAACAAAGCCCTTTTGCTTTTTTCTCTTACAATTGTTGGGGTGTCAACCTTGTAGGTTGTGGATGGCTAGGGGAAACAACACTTCCATCCTTATAGTTGTGAGTGGTAGGCTTCCTTGTTTCCATAATTTTGCTTTCCATTTTTCTTGCCAACCTGAATGCCTTCTCCAATGAGTCAGGTTCCCAAAGGAGAACCTCATGTTGGATGTTATCCTTTAAAGTCCCTATGAACATATCAATCCTATGTTCCTCTAGAATATTTTTTACCCTTATATTCAATTTTTGAATGTACTTAATGTGCTCCCTCATTGAACCCTTTTGTTTGAGGTTTATGAATTGGCTAAAAAAAGTGTTATTTTTCGTATCCTCATAATGTGCTGTCATTTCATCCATAAAAATTTCCCAAGTCACAATTTGTTTATGAGAGCAAAGCCATTGGTACCATACAAATTGGTTTGGTTCCAAATATAAAGTTTCAATGCGTACCTTTTGTGTGTTTTTCACATTATGGAGATCGAAAACTTGCTCCATCTGTAGTATCCATGTTATGGGATCCTTGCCATCAAACTTCCTCATATCGATCTTTGGAACATGGTGGGTCTTTGTTTCAATGTTAGAGTCTATGAAATCATGATTATCATTTCTTTTGTTCTCATCATGAGTTTCCTCTACAACATTTTCACCATTAAGAAACCTTTCTAATAGCAACTTTGCTAAACCTTCGTTCAATCCTTCAATGTCTTTCTTCAAATCTTCCACATTTTCATTCTTAAAATCATGATTAACATTCCTTTCCTTCCCATTATGAGTTTCCTCTCCTACCTTTTTTCCATTAGGAAGCCTTTTCAGTAACAATGTTTCCATACCTTCCATCTTAGCTTCCATGCCGTCCATCATAGCTTCCATGCCATCCATCTTAGCTTCCATCTTAGCTTCCATGCCATCCATCATAGCTTCCATGCCATCCATCTTAGCTTCCATTCCATCCATCTTAGCTTCCATGCTATCCATATTAGTTTCCACACCATTCATCTTAGCTTCCACGCCATTTATCTTAGATTACATGCCATTTATCTTAACTTCTATTAGCTTTTGTGAGAGAGACATTTGTTGCACTTGGTCTCATAATTTTGATATATCATGTAGCATTTCTTCTTCTTCTTCATGAGTCATGCTAGAGCTTTCAGGTTGTTTAATAGGTGATTCCATTTTCTTTCTTCGGGGCATCAATTACCAATAATAATGCTTCACTATGCCCTTTGAATTCCTTCAAACTAATTTTTCAAACCAAGATTATGCAAATATTTAAAAAAATACACACCTTTTTTCACTTTGTAGGCACTCGATATTGAATCTGATGTATCTCTGTAATTTTGGATCTTCCAGTTCTGAAATTGCTACCTACAGTAGCCCTCTGTGTCCTCTTTCCAATTCCATCAGTCTGATTGAATTTAGATTCTCCAAGGAAGAGTTATGCACAATCTCCCCAGATGACCTAATTATATACCTTTTCAGAAGAGCGAACTTTTATGAAGTGCCACATGTCACTGTTTTGACCTTAGGATCTGAAAAATATATACATGAAACTACAGTGCGTCCTCTTTCTATAACTTCTTATGAATTTTCAATCTGATTCTGAAAACAAAAGTTATGACTATTTTCCCCAGATCACCTGTTTGGAATGTAATTCGGGAGTCTACCAAAAGGCCAACTTCCTCAGATCATATCTTTGCAATTATAGCGCAAAAAGCTCTTAAATTCGGACCTGAGGTTTAGAACGATTTCAACCCAAATAGGTTTTTTGTTTAGCGTCTGAAACATCATAGAAAAAGAGTTATAGTGAAAATGCCATGATGGCCTGTTTGGAGTAGCAAAACCCCAGAATCCACAGCTCTGATACCAAATGTTATGAAAACAACTCACAAAAAGATAGAAAAGATAGATCAATGCCTTATAATTCAGCCTCTTCAAGGGCGAACATAATTTACATTAGACAAATGAACAATTATTAGACGATCCAAATGACAAAACCTTCTTTCTATATATAGGATTCTAAGGGGTCAGAATATAACCCAAGCCGACCTAACCATAATAATATAAGGCCACATAAGTAACAATAGTGGGCTTCTGGGGTGCACAATAATAACAATATGGGGACAATAGCATCACAAAAATGACAATAAGTGATACAATGAAAAAAGTAATGGGGTAATCACTAGTATTATAGGGACCTAACAGCCAAATTTACCATTTCTTTTGGCCATGGTAGCAAATGCTTCCTCCTTTGATCCCACATCTTCTTTCACCTTAAGTCTAGTCTCATATTTTCTACATAGAGACCACATATCACTGAGAGTGGTTGCTTCCTTCTTAGCATAGATTCTTAATGTGAAGTTTCCCCACTCCTCCGGTAGAGAATCGACTGCAACAGTTGTCATCTCTCTTATTAGACATGACCTCCCCAAGGTCTTGAAGTTGATCTCTCATCACAGAGATTTTCATGAAGTAGGGAACTATTCCTTCCTTTTTTATCTTCATCTTGTATAATTAATTCCTCAGAGATAATACTTCTCTGGTGGTGGATACCACAAATAGATCTACTATCTTATCATAAATTTCTTTTGATGTCTCAAACGTGAAGACATAGGGAATGAGAGAGTCCTTGATTGATTCTATCAGAATCCTTTGAGGTTTTGTCTCATCCTTATTATATTTGGCTAAGGCTTGCACCTGTTCCTTACCAGGGATAGTGATGTTCCCCTTGACATATTATAGGAGTTCATTCTCCTTGAGAAGTCGATCAATCCTCTTCTTCCATGAAAGAAATGTATTGGCTCCTACCAATTTATTTCTTTCCTTGCAAAAATAAACTGATGTATATTCAGAATGGGACATGCACTTACTTGATAGCTTTTTAGATTTGATGGATTTGCTTCCCCCATCAAATCTTGATGGCTTGTCTTCCCTGGATCTTGATGTCCTTCAAGTTGTCTTCTCCAAGTTGACTTGCTCGGTGATGAGGTGAGCTTGAGGACTTGTAGCTTGATGTATATCTTCTCTTCTTTGTAGGTGCCTTTATATAAGGTTCTCCTTCTATATCTATAGCCCTCCTTGATGTATTGTAGACCCTTCTTGTCCTTGAAGTGGTTGAGACTTCTAGGCTTGATGCTTCAACTTTGTAGATTCTTGAATGTTCTTGAGTTTCCCTTTCCTTGATGCATCACCTTAGGTCTGATACCATGTTAGAGAATCTAGGGCAAAGTATTGTTGTGATGCTTCTCTGATACTTGATAACCATTTGTGAATTATTTTTATTGTTTCTTAGCTATCTTATACTTCTTCTTATTCTTATTAGTGCATATGTTTATGCTTCATCAAACTGCTACCAAAACAAAATAACAAGAACACAAAGTTTGGCTCTCTTCCAAGGACAAACCCTCTCCACTTTTGAGAGGGAAACCCGTTATAAGTTTTCTCTTTTTTAAGCTTCTTATTTGAAAAGATCCAAACCCTAGACCCTTGACTAGGATGTCCTCTAAGCTTGAGTAAAATCCTTCCTCTTTCTTCACTATCACTTCCAACACATCTTCCGACACTTCTTTCTTCACTATAAAGAGATCTTTCTTCACCTTTATTTGGATACCTTTTGGACCTTAACACACAATGTTAGGGTCCCACCCTAACCCCCTTATTTATGTAATAGGCTTGAGTCATAGTTATAGTTAAGTAAAGAGTCAATAAAGCCCATATTAATAATTGTAAGTGGTTAACCCACATTTAATGACGGGACCATAGTTAGTTGCAAATGGGCCATGGTATTAGATAGATGGTATTAATAAGAACCATGGTATTGCATGTATGAATCCCATATAAAGGATAGAGACTCCTTGCGAGGAGCATCATGTCTTACTTTGTAATCGAGCTTAGCTCTATTGGAGGTTGCCCCCTCGAAGAGGCAAGTGAACTTTGCTTTCTGAATAATAAAATACTTGTTGTTATTGCTCTTGTTCTATGTTTTGGGTATATTCTTTCGCATATTTGGTATTCTGGTATCGTCTTGCAGGATTAAGAGCATAACAAGTGGTATCAGAGCACTTTCCAGGGCCGGTGGGATCTCCATTTTTTAGCAAATTTTTTTGGCTAGAGACATGTTTCGGCATCTTTAAACCATGGGATCTATCATTGAGCACATAAACCTATAGATTTGGGGAGGCATGCACGCAAGAAATAAAAGAGGTGGTCATGCTTGTTGGACTCCCTTGTAACCCCTGTGGGTACCTGTTAAATTGGCAACTAGGGCCAAACTCCATGTGGGTCAGCGTATTTATGGCAGCTGATATTTTTATTGGATCCCTCTCGTCGAGAGGTGTAGGATTGATCCAAAGATCATCCGATTCCGATAAGTATTTATGGAGATATGAATTTATTTTGTTTATGTAATTATTATCAAGCCGGCCAGCACATACGTAGGCTCAAGAAACCCAAACGTCATGACTATTCATCATATATGTTTTAGTATAAATATAGAGGACTTGAAGTCATTTTCAATACACAATTCTTGAGGGATCTCCTCCTCTCCACGTCTTGGGTTTTTGGAGGAGTGAGACACCAAGAGAATCATATGCTGGTCTAAAGATGATGCCCTACCAACTCATGATGATGCCCTAAATGATAACGCAGTCATGAACCCACATGCAATAGAGATAATACGTGAAGGGTAGCCACAGCTACATGAAGGATAGCCGCAGGTTGCTGCAGTGGAAACTCAATACGCTGACCACCTAACATTATACGCTCGTGAAGGGAAGCTGCAGGTAGCTGCAGTGGAAACTCAATATGCTGACCATTATACGCTTGTGAAGGATAGCCGTAGGTAGTCGCAGTGGAAACTCAATACGTTGATCACGTAACATTATACGTTGGTCATTGATACACAAGTACTAGAGATTCTTACACGCAGATAATTAAGAGCCGCATTCTTCATGGTTACGTTCATATGCGAGATATACGGAGCCGCAGTTAAGAAACGCAGTCATATATGGAACCCGTTGTCTATACAGGAAAAGCAGTCAAATTTGCACAGTAATGAAGAAATGTAATACACTGTTCTTGGTAGCCCTAGCCGCAATAAGCCACAGGCTTATGAGGATGCAAAACCTTGTACGTTGGACCCTATGCGCTGTCATGGAATGTTGATCATGACATTTATATGTTGGGACTAATTAACACGCAGTTCATATATATACATGCTGTTTCATATGACATACATCAACACTGCCCAATGTTTAATATATACACGCTGACCACATGACATACTACTGTTCATAAATGTTCATGAAGAGAAAATTTTACGCAGCAACTCTACATAACATATACGCAGGTCATACGCAGATATGGTATATGTTGCAATGGATATAAGAAGCCGCAATCACATAGAGAAAAGTTGCAGTAGGGTTTGACTACACCTAGGGTTTCGGTGCAGTCACAACCTCAATGCCAAGAGCTATGAATAACATCATCGCAGAGAATAGTCTCAACAGCATAACAGTGACAAGGGTTACATAATAAAGCAGTAATGAGACTCACTGTCTCAACAAATATATAGTGATGACAAAGATATATTGCAACAGTCCACATAATGATGACTTCAATAATGACTGTCTTAGTGCATCAATGAAAGAATCGATATCGCAATGAGTGGATCACGTTGATATGAAGCAAGAGTGAAGATCTCCGTAATAATGGCTCCAATGGTGCTGAAATAAGGAGGATTTCAGCAGCGATAAAAAGAGGATTAGAGATCTGGTATATGGATCTCTATGACATGCAGTAGTGACTTGGAGTATAGCATGATGTAGGGGCAGCATAGTGATGAGATCATGAGCAGCATGATGATACATGCTACACGGTAAGGTGCAGCAAATGGTCGAAAGGCAACACTATGATAGGTGAAGTTGTCACCTTGAAGAATCAGTTGAAGCAAAATGTCTTCAACTGATCTCATCGTTATAGGAGATGATCTATACTCAGATCTAGATAAGTCAAAGTGTTGACTTCTGTTGTAAATGTATTATCTCTCTCTCTCTCTTTCTCTGCTGAACTTTGAAGAACATAAAAGAAGAATTGATCAAGGTTTTCCCCACACATTGTGGGGTTTGTCCCTGGCTCGCGCCATATCTTGTGTCCTCTTGTCTTGGCTTGTCTTCTGCATTTTATATTTATGTTCTATCTGCAGTTTATCGTAATGCTAATGTGATTGCTAACTGTGAAAATTTAAATAAATTGCTCTAGCATAGAACATACCTAATCTTAACATGGTATCAGAGCTGAGGTAAAGACAATGCCCAAGCAAGAGTGAAATAGCAATCACCGAAGACAGTTGGGACAAGACAGAAGGATCAGTGGGTTCTTCATAATTCAACGAGGGTGAATTCAAAGCAAAGAATGTTATCAAAATGGCGCAACGGAAGATTCTGATGGTCCATCTTAAGATCACTTCATTGGGACGTTCGGATCTAAGGGTGGAAGAAAAGGCGGATGCCTTGTTGAAATAAGTTTGGCCGTTATGCGAAGGAGTGTCTGAATGGCAGAGACACATCTCTTGATGAAGATAATAATCATTCCTGGGAAATATTCAATGATCAAAAGAATGACTGATAATGCAGGTCATCAAGGAAATGTTCGACTCTTCCACGAAAGCAAGGAACCCCAAAATCTCTTTTATGTACCTGATCGAACCTGATGTCCATCTCGGAAATGGAAGTCAAAGGTTGCAGGTTGGCACTTATCGATGGAAAGGTACGTGTTTGAAAATAGATCTTTTAAAGATGTTTTTGAGTTCAGGGTTGTATCAAGTTGCAGGAAGTCCACTGGGGACCATGTCCATTGACTCAACTCTAGAGGTCTGTGAGTCAAATGGTGACTAGGATGCCTGAATTCAAAAGGAAGCATGAAGGTACATGTCTGAAATGTACCAAAGGAAAATATTATAAGGGTACCATTCCCCTCATGCAGCAGGTTCACAGGTTTGGAACAACCCGAGGAGTTTGAGAATCATGATCAAGGAATCTCATGTATACAGGTGGAAGAAAGCCCTCTATGGCTTGAAGAAAAACACCTCAGGCATAATATGAGAGGATTGATAGCTATCTAATGCAGCTGAGATTCACTAGGAGTGAAACCGATCCAAACCATTACTCGAAGGTTGTGGATGATAAACCTCTCGTATCGGCACCTATGTCTGACAGGTGCAGACCCTCTCATTTATAGGAGACAGAGGGAGTTGGATTCTGAATGTGGGAAGATAAGATGCAAGCTTGTGACTGCCTCGAGGATCTTAACTTTCAGAAGTTATATGGTAATGATGTCGGACCAGATTTGGGAAATGCCTCTGAGTTTCATAAACTCATTCGCGTTGATGTTCTTGGAGAACCTTCGTCCGGACATCTGTGTTGCAGCTCATATTTGGTTGAGCCTCACTAGATTGGTGCCAAGAATCTTCTAAGATATCTTCAGGGCACAATCTCTCATGAATTGAGATACACTGCCAGAAATATGAAACCACATGATTATTCGAATGATGATTGGGCAGGAAGTATGGAGGATCACTAGAGCACTTCTCAGTGTTGTTTGGAATCTGCCTTGATATCCTGGATGAGCAGGAAGTAGAAGTCAGTGACTCTGAGCACCACCAAGGCAGAATACATTGCTGATAGTATGGCCTTCTGTGAGGCAGTCTGGTTGCTGAAGCTCTTCAGTGAGCCGTTTGTACACATGATGAATACCACAGTGAATCTCTGTGACAACCAGAGATGGGATTCGATTATTGAGGAATCCCATATTTGACAATTGCTCCAGCAGATAGACATCAATTACTGCCTTATCTGGGATATGGTAAGTCAATGATCAAGGAGGCTCCATCACACTGAGATGATGTATAGGACAGAGCCCTGAGGAAAGATCAAATTTGTGATTTTCCTGAACGACTTGGAGTCGTTGAGAGACCTTTGTAAAAGGGTCCTGCATGCTGCATACATTGAGCTCTAGGAGCTTTGAGGGGCTTGCAGTTCTATTGGAGCAACATACGACCACAGGGTGACTCACCCTCCCCTAGTGGTGCGCACTGAAACAAGATGATTCGCTCTCTTGTGGGACAAGATGATTCGCTCTCTTGTGGGACAAGATGATTCGCTCTCTTGTGTAGCAGGATGATTAGTTCTCCTGTGAGGCATGGATTGATGTGTTCTCCATGGCATTTGTAGCAGGATTGATCTGTTCTCCTGTGAGGCCTGGATTGATGTGTTCTCCATGGCAGCCTGGATTGATGTGTTCTCCATGGTGATTGTAGCAGGATTGATGTGTTCTCCTGTGAGGACAGGATTGATTAAGTTCTCCTGTTGAGGCATCCTACCCATGCAGTCTGGGACTCATGGGAAGTACATCTCATCTGATCAATGAGCAGGGAAATGAAGTTAGGGACCATAGTAGTACCGATGGACGCATCGTTGTATCTACCGTACTCCCTATGCTAGGATGTCCTCCATTGATCTGGGATCAATGATACTAGTCTAGGACCAGTGGTAGGAGTTGTACATGCTATGACGCTGACTTCAGGTCGGCTAAGACTGGTCTGGGACCAGTAGTACATACTCCGAGACTGACTTCGTGTCAGTGCAGTACTGGTCTGGGACTAGTGAGAGTGGTACATACTATGACACTGACTTCGGGTTGGTTGAGACTGGTCTGGGACCAGTGGTACACTCTCTGAGACTGTGATACTGGTCTGGGACCAGTGGTAGGAGTCGTACTTACTATGAAGCTGACTTTGGGTCAGTTGAGACTGGTCTGGGACTAGTGGTATGCACTCTGAGACTGACTTCAGGTCAGTGGAGAATGATATGACTCATTCTCGATCAATTCTTCTTCTTCATAGTTCAGCGGAGATGAGCAGAGCAGAGCAGAGCCAGCAGAGAAAAGCTAGCAGAGCTGAGTTGAGCAGAGCAGAGCCAGTAGAGCTGAGCAAAGCAAAGCCAGTAGCACTGAGCAGAGCAGAGCTAGCAGAGCCAGCAGCGCTGAGCAGAGCAGAGCCGAGCTAGCAGAGCTGAGCAGAGCAGAGCAAAGCCAGCAGAGCTGAGTAGAGCCAGCAGAGCTAGGCAGAGTAGTGCAAGGAACTAATGTCAGAGACAGTATAGTCGTACATATGGATCAGCGGATGGAGTTATCCCTAGTTGAGAGGGAGTGTTAAATTGGCAACTAGGGCCAAACTCCATGTGGGTCAGCATATTTATGGCAGCTGATATTTTTATTGGATCCCTCTCATCGAGAGGTGTAGGATTGATCCAAAGATCATCCGATTCTGATAAGTATTTATGGAGATATGAATTTATTTTGTTTATGTAATTATTATCAAGCCGACTAGCACATACGTAGGCTCAAGAAGCCCAAACGTCATGACTATTCATCATATATGTTTTAGTATAAATATAGAGGACTTGAAGTCATTTTCAATACACAAATCTTGAGGGATCCCCTCCTCTCAACGTCTTGGGTTTTTGGAGAAGGAGTGAGACACCAAGAGAATCACACACTGGTCTAAAGATGATGCCCTAAATGATAACGCAGTCATGAACCCACATGCAATAGAGATAATACGTGAAGGGTAGCCACAGCTACGTGAAGGATAGCCGCAGGTAGCTGTAGTGGAAACTCAATACGCTGACCACCTAACATTATACGCTCGTGAAGGGAAGCTGCAGGTAGCCGCAGTGGAAACTCAATACGCTGACCATTATACGATAGTGAAGGATAGCCGCAGGTAGTCGCAGTGGAAACTCAATACGCTGATCACGTAACATTATACGTTGGTCATTGATACACAGGTCCTAGAGATTCTTACACGCAGATAATGAAGAGCCGCATTCTTCATGGTTACGTTCATATGCGAGATATACGGAGCCGCAGTTAGGAAACGCAGTCATATATGGAACCCGCTGTCTATACAGGAAAAGCAGTCAGGTATGGAAATTCGCACAGCAATGAAGAAATGTAATACGCTGTTCTTGGTAGCCCTAGCCGCAGTAAGCCGCAGGCTTATGAGGATGCAAAACCTTGTACGTTGGACCCTATGCGCTGTCATGGAATGTTGATCATGACATTTATACGTTGGGAATAATTAACACGCAGTTCATATATATACACGCTGTTTCATATGACATATATCAACGCTGTCCAATGTTGAATATATACACGCTGACCACATGACATACCGCTGTTCATAAAAGTTCATGAAGAGAAAATTTTACGCAGCAACTCTACATAACATATACGCAGGTCATACGCAGATATGGTATATGTTGGAATGGATATAAGAAGCCACAGTCACATAGAGAAATTTTGCAGTAGGGTTTGACAACACCTAGGGTTTCGGTGCAGTCACAACCTCAATGCCAAGAGCTATGAATAACATCATCGCAGTGGAGAATAGTCTCAACAACATAACAATGACAAGGGTTACATAATAAAGCAGTAATGAGACTCACTGTCTCAACAAATATATAGTGATGACAAAGATATATTGCAACAGTCCACATAATGATGACTTCAATAATGACTGTCTTAGTGCATCAATGAAAGCATCGATATCACAATGAGTGGATCACGTTGATATGAAGCAAGAGTGAAGATATCCGTAATAATGGCTCCAATGGTGCTGAAATAAGGAGGATCTCAGCAGCGAGAAAAGGAGGATTAGAGATCTGGTATATGGATCTCTATGACATGCAGCAATGACTTGGAGTATAGCATGATATAGGGGCAGTATAGTGATGAGATCATGAGCAGCATGATGATACATGCTACATGGTAAGGTGCAGCAAATGGATGAAAGGTAGCACTACGATAGGTGAAGTCGTCACCTTGAAGAATCAATTGAAGCAGAATGTCTTCAACTGATCTCATCGTTATAGGAGATGATCTATGCTCAGATCTAGATAAGTCAAAGTGTTGACTTTTGTTGTAAATGTATTATCTCTCTCTCTCTCTCTCTTTCTCTGCTGAACTTTGAAGAACATAAAAGAAGAATTGATCAAGGGTTTCCCCACACATTGTGGGGTTTGTCCCTGGCTCGCGCCATATCTTGTGTCCTCTTGTCTTGGCTTGTCTTCTGCGTTTTATATTTATGTTCTGTCTGCAGTTTGTCGTAATGCTGATGTGATTGCTAACTGTGAAAATTTAAATAAATTTCTCTAGCATAGAACATACCTAATCTTAACAGTACCTCTTTGAGTAGTAGCGCATTAGACAAAACCGCGCATAGACTGTCTTCCAAGTACCTTTTGGGTATATCGAAAGCCCCCTAGCTCCCTTGAAACCTCGCCATAGATAAATCGTTGTTCATGTTGCTACTACAGTACACCGAGAACAAAACTCAGAGAGATTACTCGCTTGTACAACAGGGTAGTCGAGTTGTATAGCTAAGGGTACGGTTGATCCTCCTTGGTTAGTGCCCTGAAAAATTGGACCGAGTACTACTGTCAAACCCTTATGTATATTGCAATCTGTAGCACCTGACACTCCTGGAGACCATAGTTCCCTGATCTCTCTGTGGATCATAAATAATCTTTGCCAGATCAAATCTCACAAGTGGGGTTTTTGCCACCGCAGCAACAATCAGTTTCGCAGTTTAGATCTATGAGATCAGCCATCTAGATCTCTCAGATCCATCAGATTCACAGCAGCAATCAGTTCTAGTGTTTACATCCATCAGATCCACCATCCATATCTAAGTAGTTGTGATGGTTCCTATACCTGGGCGTGATTTTCACAGGACTTTTGGCAGCATTGAGATTTCAGGGATTTGGTGACTATAGTATTCCTAAGCAAGGAGTAAATGAGAGCCCCCAAGGCACTTTTTGGTGGCTTAGCCCATAAGAATCAGGACGACAAGCTGAGCAAGGTGGTACCATTCAATTGTTAGTGCCAAAAAATTCGGGCGGTCCCAAATTTCAAGTAAATCAACTTGGTGCATGGTAGAAACTAGAAATCAAGCTATGGCGAATGAAAGGATGGACAAACTTGAAGCATCCTTGAAATACATCCAAGATCAACTGACAAAATTAACTACAACACTCTCTTTGGGAAAGGTGGAAGCCCACGAGGATCATATATTGGCAATGAACATAGTGAGGGTGAGTCTAGCCAGTCTCTTCACCTCTGGGCCACCCACCAACAATCCCTTCCATGACCACCCAAGCTAGACATGCATAAGTTTGATGGATCTCACTCGACAGCATGGATAGCACAAGTGGAGCAATATTTCAATCTGAATTACATCCTGGATAATTCCACTCAGCTTACTATGGGGATCATGTACTTGGACAATGAAAGATGGCAATGGTGGCAATGGCATCAACATTGCTATGGAAGGCCCTTGACTTGGGACACATTCAAAAAATCTCTTATGGATCGCTTTGACCATGAATCTACTTTTTTGGGTCATCTCACTAAGCTCCATCAACCTAGAACAGTGGATGAATATATTACAACTTTTGAAGCCTTAGCTTTTTGCACTTTAGGTCTACAAGATGCATTCTACACGGAATGATTTATCAGTGGTCTTAAAGAGGCCATACAAGCCCACGTCCGACTGCACCACCCTCCATCATGGCTGGAGGCCTGCAAGATAGCTCGTGAAGTAGAACGTGCATTATTGGCCCAGTCTAATCGCCCAAATTGCACTGCCAAGGGTTGACCCCCACAGGCTCACAGCACTACCCAAACACTCAAGGTTCAAAAGGTGTCACCTGCAAAAATGGCGGAAAGAAGAAAGTAAGGATTATGTTACTACTGTGATGACAAATACTCCCACGGGCATAAATGCAAGGAGCCCAAATATTTTCAAATTGATGCTACTGATCCCAGCTCATCGGAGGAAGCCCCACCACTTGAGGAACTAGAAGAGGAAGAAGAGGAAAACCAGAAGGACAATGTACCTGAAGAACCAGTTATTTTGTTGCATGCTTTGGCAAGGATTTCTTCGCCTCAAACTCTCAAAATCAGAGGTTTTATTAAGCATCACCCAGTAGTAGTCTTGATTGATAGTGGAAGTACACATAATTTTATCCATCAAAGAGTCACGGAAGCAGTGCATTGTTTTGTACGAGAAGTTTCTAACTTCCATGTCCAAATTGTTGATGGGGGCACAATGAAATGTGAAGGCCGCTGTGAAAATGTCAAACTTCAAATGGGGGATTATCAATTAAAGACCCACATGTTTTCCATACACATGGGAGGGTGCAACATTGTCCTAGGTGCTGAATGGCTTCGCACACTTGGCCCAATCACAATGAATTTCCAGGAGTGATATATGAGCTTTAAGCAGAACAACCACACACATACCCTCCACGGACTCCAGGAGGGAGCTCCCTCTATCATCAGCTCACATCGGATGGAAAAATTGTTAAAAAAGTGCCATCATGGAGTTATAGCTCAATTTAATGCCATCCAGGCCATCGAACCAAATTCTCTTCTGATTCATCCTAAGATGAACCAGATCTTAAATACCCATCAACCAGTCTTTGACAAGCCTCATGAGCTTCCACCCTCGAGAGGGGAACATGATCATAGCATCACTTCGGTCCCAGGGGCACAACCACCAAATGTGTGCCCATATAGATATCCATTCACCCAAAAGAATGAAATAGAAAAAATAATCAAGGAACTTTTGGAAGCAGGCGTCATTCGTTCCAGCATTAGTCCTTATTCATCACTGGTGGTCATCGTGCTCAAGAAAGATGGGGAATGGCGTATGTGTCCAGACTTCAGGGCCCTCAATAAGTTGACAGTAAAATATAAATTTCCCATCCCGGTTGTTGATGATTTGCTGCATGAACTAAATGGGGCTCAATTCTTCACTAAGCTTGATCTTCGCTCAAGCTACCACCAAATTCGCATGAAAGAAGTCGACATTTCAAAGACTGCTTTCAGAACTCATGAAGGTCATTATGAGTTCCTGGTCATGCCATTCAGTCTTTGTAATGCCCCATCCACTTTTCAGAGCCTTATGAACCACCTGTTCAAACAATATCTCAGAAAATTTGTCCTTGTTTTCTTCAATGACATCCTCATCTACAGTCACACTTGGGTCGCACATCCTCAACACGTAGATTTGCTCTCGCAACTGCTCTGCGAGCATACATTGTTTGTTAATATGTCCAAGTGTTATTTTGGCATGGAATAAGTTGAGTATTTCGGCCACATTGTGGGGCGTGAAGGTGTCAGGGTGGACCCCAAAAAGATCCAGGAAATGCAGGATTGGCCTCAACCTAAGACCTTGAAGATCCTGAGAGGATTTTTGGGTCTCACGGGCTACTATCACAAATTTGTCTGCAATTATGGTCTCATTTCGAGGCCCCTCACTCAACTCCTCAAGAAAAATTTGTTCCTTTGGAATGATGAACCACAACAAGCCTTTACAGATCTAAAAAATGCCATGTGTTCCACTCGAGTCTTAGCACTACCCGACTTCGCCAAATCTTTTGTCATTGAATGTGATGCTTCAGGTAAGGGTATTGGGGTGGTCTTAATGCAAGAAGGCTGACCCTTGGCCTTCACAAGCCAACAACTCGGTGGAAAGAGTCTGGGACAATATACCTATGAGAAGGAGATGATGGCCATCTTACATGCAGTAGATACCTGGTGACCTTACTTATTGGGGCGACGCTTCCAAGTCCGCACAGACCATCAAAGCCTTAAATATTTTTTGGAGCAACAACTATCCTCACCACAACAAAATAAATGGCTCGCCAAAATTCTAGGATATGATTATGAAATAATTTAGAAGAAAGGGCACGAAAATATTGTAGCAGATGCATTATCTTGCCAATTTGAGGAGGAAAGTATGCTGCTCGCAATTTCCCTTCCCATTCCAGAATGGATTGAAGAGGATCGCAAGGAATGGTTTTCACATCCCTGGCTTTCCCAACTCATTACTCAATTGCAGGAAGATCCAAATTCCACTGAGGGCTACTCGTGGCAAGATGAGATTCTTCGCTACAAGGATAGAGTCGTAATATGACCAACATCCACTCTCAAAAGCCGCATTTTTGTGGAGTTGCACTCATCTCGCATTGCAGGACATTCAAGCTTTCAGAAGACGTATGCTTACACTTGAAGATCATTTTTTGGACATTACCAGGCACATTACAACCATTTCCCATCCCAGCATCAATATGGACAGAGGTTTCTATGGATTTCATTATAGGTCCTCCAAAGTCAGGAAACAAGCCAGTCATCATGGTGGTTGTGGACAGACTTTCTAAGTATGCTCATTTTTATGTCCTACCCCCCTCTTTTACACCGAATTTGGTCACTCAATATTTCATGGATCAGATCTTCAAATTGCATGGCATCCCCACTTCCATTGTGTCTGATCGTGACCCGGTCTTCACGAGTAATTTTTGGCAGGAACTCTTCCGGCTACAAGGTACCCAACTAAAACTCAGTACTTCATATCATCCACAAACTGATGGTAAAACTGAAGAAGTCAACAAATGTTTGGAAACCTACCTTAGGTGTTTCACTGCAGAAAAGCAACATCTCTAGGTACAGTGGTTACCTCTAGCTGAATGGTGGTATAACAACAACTATCATGCCACCACCAAAATGACTCCATATGAAGCAGTTTATGGTCAACTCCCTCCTTCCCCTACTTCTTATATCAAGGGGTGCTTGAAGGTATAAGCAGTGGATCAACTCCTATAGAACCGCACAACCATGCTCGATCATCTTAGAGAGAATCTTCATCAAGCTCAAAACCACATGAAGCAATAGGTAGATCAGCATCGCTCAGAATGCCAACTTCAAGAAGGGGATCAGATATTTTTGAGGCTGCAACCATATAAGTGAAAATCACTTAAAGACATGGGTTGTTAGAAACTATCTCCAAAATTCTACGGGCCATATCAAGTACTTCAGCGCACTGGAGAAGTGGCCTATAAGCTAGCTTTGCCACCCACTGCAAAAATCCATCCAGTTTTCCATGTCTCATGCCTCAAGAAAGTGATTGGGAACAATTGCATAATTCAAACCAGTCTACCTCAACTGGATGAAAAAGGGTCAATTTGGCTCCAACCTTAACAGGTCCTGGACACACGAGAATGGCACCTACGTGGACGCATGATCAAGGAAGTCCTCGTCAAGTGGAAAGACACCTCTCCGGACAATGCAACCTAGGAACCAGCCACTATTCTTCAGCAGTTTCCGCAGCTTCAACCTTAAGGAAAAGGCTATTCTTATGGGGGAGGGCATGTTAGGGTCCCACCCTAACCCCCCTATTTATGTAATAGGATCAAGTCATAGTTATAGTTAAGTAAAGAGTCAATAAAGCCCATATTAATAATTGTAAGTGGTTAACCCGCATTTAATGATAGGACCACAGATAGTTGCAAATGGGCCATGGTATTAGATAGATGGTATTAATAAGAACCATGGTATTGCCCCATGGTATTGCATGTATGAATCCTATATAAAGTACAAAGACTCCCTGCGAGGAGCATCATGTCTTATTTTGTAATCAAGCTTAGCTCTATTGGAGGTTGCCCCCTCGAAGAGGCAAGTGAACTTTGCTTTCTGAATAATAAAATACTTACTATTATTGCTCTTGTTCTATGTTTTGGGTATATTATTTCGCATATTTGGTATTCTGGTATCGTCTTGCAGGATTAAGAGCATAATGCACAACTGAAGGAGGATGCTTATGTTGTTACCCTAAATAGCAATCAAACCCTTCCAGCACCTCACATGTGTGACTGTTTGTAGCGCTAGAAACAATCATTTTCTTCCTCATATTTTCCCTCCTTCCTTTGCTTGTGAGACCACCTTCAACACTGGAGTAGGATACTTTTCTTGACCTATTTGTTAGACCAAACCATAGAGAAAAATACCACTACAAACTTGTTTCTATTCTAGCCGCAGATCTGTCCTTGAATTATTTGCACATGTGGCTATAGCAACTTCAGATTTCACCTTTTTCCCTTCATTTCTTTGTTTCCTTCATACGCTACCCTTGTATCCCTTTCTCTAATCTTTTTCTTCATCTTACTTCATCCTCCTTTCTTGCGGATTTCAGACATATGATTGTTTGTCCAAATGAGGAGTGGACAACCTCTATTTATAGAGGTGTGTCCCTCCTCCTTGAAACCGACATGAATGTCCCTAAATCTGACTTGGAGTTGCATTATATTTCAAAATTTATTCATAATTTTTGTTGCTTGTAGATTTCATTGGTGATAGGAGAGGGGTTGACCAAGCTTACAGTTATTTCCTTGACCTTGTATGATGACTTACATGATGTATAATTCCCTCAAAGGGTCTTTTCATAATTACATTTTGATTTTGACTCTCTAGAAGCACTTCAAAATGTGCTTAACCTATTTTTAATGAGGAAGAAACTCATTGACAAATAATACAAAAATAATTTCTCTTTTATTGAATAAGTACAAATATCAAAATTACATTTATGAAGACCGAACCTAGTTACATTTTCTCCAACATATGACTTCCGAATAAATACTTTCTCTGCCAAAACATCTTTTGTACCAATTAAAATTATTCATGGTACTTCTACTAAATGCAGATACAACCCATAAGTGATGAATTAATCTTTCTCTTTACTATTGTTACTACTTCATCCTCTATGCTCATTTATCATGAGCATCTACATTAACCAACTCTCCTCCTCTTGAGATTAGGCTACTCTAAATATGGATTGTTCCTTAAATAATACCAATTGAACAAAAAAGGACGATACAAATTAGATATTGTACTAGGAAAACTCTAATGCTTCCTTTTAGAAAGAAATCCCCATTTGCATGAAATTTTGCATACAAAACCAGACCACCAATTGACATAGTGATGCCAATTGAAAACTAAGGGACATTCAAATATTGTAGCTATTTTGTTTCATAAACACAAGACTACTAGGAAAAATGAAATTCACAACTTAAATGAAATAAGGGTATTTCACCCAAGATGTAAACCTTTCATTTCCTGTGCAATATTTCTTCCTGAGGTTGACAATTATTTCCTACTACTGCGTAATAAAGCATCTCCCCCCAACCCAATTCTATCTAATCTTCTGCATCCACTCCCTTGCATTTGTGTGAGGACATATCTTGTGGACCTGAATTGAATGTGGACCTCTTTTCATTCCACACTTTTGTTGCATCCCATCCTCTTCTTCCCACAACATAAGATGTTGTTGTGTACTCCCCCTGAAACTTGGTTGGTTTCATTCCTTCTCTCTCTTTCAATGTTGATACATTTGAAATTAAAAAATATATTATTGTCATTAGCAAGGGGCTCGCCCATACCTTCATTGTTCAGATGCATGTTGTTTCTACGAGATTTTATGCCGACATATGAATTATTTGGCCTCCGTTAAGGCCATTCTCTCCATTTAATGAAGAGAAATAGAGGATCTACTCCCACTGAGCAGATCATCCTCCTTCGTCTTCCAAACCTTCAATGGTCAAGTCATCACATGAGCATTACTTTTCAGCTTCTTCTATGCCCATGTTTGGGCTTTCTCTTGGCTACACATGGCTAGAAGAAAATTCTTCTTCAAGTCATCTTTCTTAACCCAAGTCTTATTACTACCATTTTTCCTTATAGAGGTGTCTACTACAAGATTAAGAGGATCATTCTTCTTGGTTTTCTTCTAATTTCTTCCTCCTGTTTTCATATTTCTCTTATGATACTGAGCATTTAAGACAACCTTGTATTCCTCTACTCCATTGTTCCTTCTTGTCTTCAAATCCTGAGCTACTACATTTTCATGCATATGCTAAGAAGAGTGCCTTTTATCCCCGTATCTGCAGCATGCTACCTCATGCCCTAAGTTGCCATGATTGTAGCATTTGATTTGGCTTAGGAATGGGGTAAAGGAGCTACTATTCTTGACCACACTCTTGTCAAGACTTATATTACAGTGAAAATGCCTTCTCCTAGCATCTTTACGGATTCTTGATTTGATACTACCCAACACATCTTGTTTTCTTCTATGCCATCTACAGTCTATGGTCTAGTGCCAAAAATTATTTCAAGAGAAACAACAACCATCGAAATGCTTCTGATAGTTAACAATACATTTTATTTGAAGGAATTGTCCTTGAGAGGGAAAGGACCTTTGTCAGTTATTCATGTGCCTTCCATGGAAGACAATGTTATTGCCTTGCATTATTCCCTATTTCTTATTGGCTCTCTTTTATTACTCTCCTTATTGTTGCTTATTAGCATATTTTTGTTGGCTTTTCTTCTCATGTCATTTACGCTTTCCTTTTTGCTGCTAAATTTCAACAACTTATTTTTCTTTGTTCTTGTTAGAATCTTGAAATGCCTTTACCTAGGAAGTTCACCCTTTATCCTTCGCAATATTAGACCTTCTCATTTCTCCAAAACCCAAACTAGCTTTGATGAGAGTGGATACTTGTTAAGCCTGCTGACAAATAGATAAATCAACGACTTAAAAATTATCCTCTTTGAGGGGGAAACCTCATTTACGTTACATAAATTAACAATTCTCGGATTATACAAATGAAAAGACCTCCTTTCTATATATAGGATTCTAAGGGTCACAATATAGTCAGAGCCTTCATAACAATAATAATGTAAGGGCACAATAGTAACAATAGTGTCCTTTTATGGGGCACAATAATAAGAGTATGGGGACTACATGGGAACAACAATAACAATAATGGGGCTACACTAAAAATAACAATAAGGGGCTACACTACTATTATAGGGACCTAACATTCCCCTTTCCTTCAAAAACGTGTTGTCCTCAAAGCTTGAGTAGTTTTGGATGATTTTGTATAAACTTATCATCCTCCCATGTGTAATCTTCAGCAGGTGAGTTCTTCCACTTGATGAGATAATTTGAAATTAATCAATTTCATAATTGTCGGGTTCTTGTTTCTGTGACTGTTTCAAGTTCCAATATGATTTTTCCTTCCTCGTCAAGTCCTAACAATATTGTTTGGACTAGGATCTTGTCAACTATAACCTTCTCTAAGCATGGAACATGGAAAACTAGGTGCACTCTAGAAGATGCAACAAGCTCCAATTTGTATGTCATAGTACCAATCTTTTGCAACACCTTGTAAGGACCATAGTACTTTGGTGATAATTTATTTTCCTTCTTATATTGCTTGAGGGACATCTATTTGTATGGTTATAGTTGTAAAAATACTAAGTCACCTACATCAAAACTTCTTTTGTTGTGATACTGATCAACCTGTTGTTTCATTTGATTTTGCACCAAAGTGAGGTTATCCTTTAAGAGTTGGAGAACATGTTCTTGATGCTCGATGTGATCTTCCACTGCTTGAACCTTATGATTTTCTCCTAAATATGATGTGATGGATGGTGCATGATATCCATAAATTTCCATAAATAGGGTCATTTTTTCTATAGTATGGAAGGAATTGTTATATGACCATTTAGCCAAAGGTAACCACTTGACCCATTATGTTTGTTTATCAGATACAAAGAAATGAAGATATACTTCCAAAAATTTGTTCACTATATCAATTTTCCCATAAGATCGAGGATGATAAGATGAGGTATGAGCTAATTGAGTACCCAGACAAGAAAATAATTCGGTTGAACAATTTCTAGTGAAAATGGGATCTATATCGCTTACAATAATCTTTGGGTTTCCATGTAGCTTTTGAATTGTTTCCATAAATTCAATAGCAATTGTACTAGATTTAAAGGTATAAGATAATGAACAAAAGTGCGCATACTTGGTAAGTCTATCAAATACTACCATGATTACACTCTTTCCTTCGAACTTGGGTAAACCAAAGATAAAATACATTGAGACCTTCTCCCAACGTTGACTTGGAATGGCTGAAGGTTGTAACAAACGCGAGGTCTTAATTGTCTCAACTTCATTTTGATCGCAAAGCAAACATTCTGCCACGAACTTTTGAATGTCAAATTTAAGGCCATCCCAAAAAAAATCATCCTTGACCTTTGTGGTAAGTTTTAAAAATCTTGGGTGTCATCCTAAGGGAGAGGTGTGCAATTCCAAAAGAATATTTTGTTGGATTTGGAAATTCTTACAAATATATAAGTGATATTTGTACCATAATGAATCATTTTTCTAGCTAAATGTATCAGATGTACTGGGATTTTTCTCCAACTTTTGAATGAGTGTCCACACATCTTCATCATTCTTCCATTCATCCCTTACTTCAATTATCTAATCAGGAGGCACCAACCCCTAGGATTTCTCAAACACCCACTAGATATGGAAGCACCAACCTCCTGTATGCAGACTCCAACCCACACTCAAAAGATAACTTATTGCTCTCTATAAGAGCTACTAAAGTAGGTCTATCTTCATTACTACTACTAGATTCATGGCTATCTCTATCCTTAAGTGATTCACATGAACATCTAGATAACGAGTGACCTATTTATTTACATTTATCACAAAGAAATATCTTACCTTTTGAGTCACATGGCTCATCAGCCAAGTATTCCTCTCCACCATCCTTAGAGCGAAGATCGACAATTTCCTCATAGGAAGAAATATCTTCAATATTTTAGGCACATTTCCTTTTAGATGCCTTCTCCTTTTTCTTTCTTTTGTTCTTTTCACCAATAGCTACATGTTCTGGTTCACTACTTGAGAAACAAGGTTCTTTGGCCTTCTCTTGAGACACATTGCAATCTTCTCGATAGATAAATTACAATCTATTTAGCATTTCCTTTGTTGTCTCATAATTCCTTACTTCCTCAGCATATGGTTTAGACATCTCCTTCACGAAGGTTTCCTTCGCTTCTTCATGCTTCTCACTCTTTTCTCCATTCAATAAGGAGAACCATACATCAAAATCCAAAGCCATTAAATATGCTTCAATTCTAACCTTCTAATGTACATACTCTAAACCATTTAAAAATCGAACTCCTTCTGTTGTTAGCCAACCTTGATTAGTCATTTCTTCCCTTTGATCTACCTTTGAGTGATTAAGTTTTTCCTGAAGGAACTTGGCTCTAATATTAATTATTGGAAACAATGTTAACACTTGCGGGGGGTGAATCAGTATTAAGGCTAATTTAAACTTTCGTACCAATTTATCTTTACTCATTCAAACTTGGCATCCATTTTATGAGAGGAACCATTAACAAACCATAACACTTGGCATCCATTTTATGAGAGGAACCATTAACAAACCATAACAACAACCATGTGAACCAATACAAACATACACATCATGACAAACAAATAAATGAGACATGGAGGTTTAATGTGGAAACCCTTTAAGGAGAAAGCCACCAAATATTATTGTTTTTATTGATGTAAAAATAAGAGAACCTACTCTATTACATCAATTTGTTTGTGAGACATCACTCACAGGAAGCACCAATTCCCTTTGATTTTTTTCTAGCACCCACTAGCAGTAAGAAACAACTCCCTCCTTGTGAAAAACCCTAATCAGCCTAGCAAAACCACCATGTGAAGCATGAAATTCATGGATTTGTTGTAAGCACCAACTTGCAGCTCCTTGGATTTATGATAGCAGCAACTTGCAAGAGGCATCAACCCCCAAGACTTCTCAGACACCCACTAGAGATGGAAGCACCAATTTCCTATATGTAGGCTCCAAGCCACACTCGAAAGATAACTTATTGCTCATTGAAATTGGAAGCCTCTCTTCTTTTTTTCAACTCTTTGTTGTCCTCAAGCCTTAGCCCACACAACATTCTATGTCATCTGCTCACTCTACAGTAACCAACTATTCTACTCAACAATAGTCACTCATCATAGCTCTCTCAACACTTTGTCCACACCATAGCATCATATTATTCTCAACCCTCTACTCTCAACAACATACATTTAGTACTCTTCCCCTTCTATTCCACAAGCTCTCTCGGCCTCTCACACAAAAACATAGGCTCTTTCGGGGTCTCTTTTTTCTGCATAGGCACTCTTAGCCTCTCTCTACAACATTGGTGGACTTGGCATCTCCTCAGCAATGCACACACATCCACGGATATGAATTTTCTACAATGTTTCATTTGTATGACCTGCCACGTGGCAGAATGTTGACTTTGACTTTGACTTTTTCCTAGTTTGACTAAAATTTTGACTGAGCATAACTTTTTCATACGAACTCTGATTGAGGTGTCATTTGTGTCATTTGAATTAGGAAGACAGGATCTATGCTCTGGTCCTTTTTCCAACAAGATTTGAAGACTTTTATTTTTTATCCTTTCTACAACCACCTAGATCATACAATGATGTGTATTAGAGAGATATACCATCAGATGGATAATTCAAGCTAGATAGTAATGACCTTAAGATACAAATTCGTCAATTTGTAGCTAGAACTATTGCACCCTTTACACTCTTGGTACATTATTTTGGGTTTTAAAAAGGCAGGATTAAGAAATGGTCATTACTGTTAGCTGAGAGCCATACTTATTTCATTAGAATAAGAGGCTGTTGATTGTGTAAGATTATGAGAAGGAGTCTGTAAATTGGATGGATGAAACTTGAAAAGAAAAAGAGAGTCGATGGTTAAAGAGAGTTTTAATTGTGAACGAAGGGAAAAAAATTCTTTGTGCCGCAATTTAAAATTTCAGAGTGCTTTCTAAATTGTGAATTTTTGTCTTAATTTGAAGGAAATTGAAGTCAAATATAAAAAATTAGAAACATGGGGCTTTTTCAGGATTGTCCCAATTAGGATTAATAGGTAATTTATATGAAATTATGAGTAGATACATATATTTTGTTGGTTCTCTGAATGGTATAGGTTTAGTTTTTGGAATGGTAATTTTTTTGTAAAACGCCTATGAAAACATCAGTTAATTTCTCCAGTAGCAGCATATGGAAGATGAGCATTGTTGCAAACTTCTTTTAGAATCCTTAAAAATCACATTTCTCTCATTGTAAAATGGGTCAAGAATTTTTGTTGAAATTTTAATGTAGATCTTATTTCATTTACAAACACATAATCCTCTAGCACCAATTCTCAATGCTCGACAAGAATTGTGGCACTCTTACCTTGAAATTTCGATTTTTCAAATGAGTGATTATAGATTTCATTTCTGAAAAGCGGTCTTACCTAGAATGCAGAGTTGTCCAAATTTAGTTGAAAGTTAAAGGATTTTAGTGGATGGTTATTATAAAATATGAAGCTTATTTTATCATACAACAGTAGTAAAGAAGCTTTGTTTCTGGAAAGAAATTCCCCAGGTGTATCAAAATTCTAGATTTACGACATAACATTGATCCTCTTTAAAGTGCTAACAACACCATCAATCCAATCTCAAGAAAACAACTAGTTTAAGATCATTAGGTGATCATAGTTAAAATGTTGTAAAGGAAATGTTTTATGATTATTATTTCCATTAGAAAGAGAACCTTTGGCAACAAAATACATTTATTTCTTTAAGAATGTGATAACATATAGTGAAGTACCACCTGGCCATGCAATAATCGAGTAGCACATTGAAAATCCATCAATATGGACAATTCTTTGACTCAAGGATTTTCTAGCGTTAAAAGAAAAGCAAGTTCCAATTGGCAAAGTGTTAAATAAATAAAGCATCCAAATGCAAATATGATAGGGGGTAGGTTGAAATCTGGAAAGAATCCATGAGACAATAAATGGAAAAATGGTGGATTTATAAATCTATCTAATTTTCTCTCAATCATGGGGCTTGAAGAAGAAATACACTGCAAAGTTGATTGTACAAGAGGATGAAAATTATGGTATGTTAAGGGAAACTTTGAAATTCTATAAACAAGAAAAAGGTTGTAGTGGTGATTTGTAGGATGATGCAATTCCTAATATGTCCAAGAAGTAATCTCTAATTCAAAAACAAGCTTGTCAATTCATGGTGATACAACAAAGTTTGATCTCTGCTTTGGGAAATGTTTTTCTTTATTATTTCCAGACTGTATGGTTTCAGAATCATTGCAATTGCAACTTTATTCCTGTCATTGTGGTTGTTCTGCCTCAAATATCTGGTGGTGAAGTTATACATCCACTATTTCTCAACATGTATATTCTTCCTTTGATGATAATTCAAGTGTTATTGGAATTATTTGAGGTTTGTTTTCTTATAGGAGGAATTTTTCCACGTCTCATATTTTGGAATAAGCTCTTTCCTTTCATACTAGAATGGAAATTATGGAATTTGTTTCAATTACAACTAATCTTCAAGAAAAAAAAATCATTTTCCCACTAATGTAGATCTTTTCATCCTTTCTAGAGTATTTTATGTTTCCAAAGTTACTATAGTTACAAATTGGTTGATCTATATACAGAAGCGTTCAAACGCCAGGTTTCAAAGTCAAAATGTTGAGAAACTTTTGCAGAGCATGTCAATGTTTCCAATATGGATACAAATAAAAACTGGCCTCATTACAGACCCAACAATAGTAGAATGTGTTCTTGCATACTTAGAAGTTTATTTGGTTTGGGTGGTGGATTTATTATGGGATATAATTTTTTGGATCAAAGTAGTGTACCTACGTTTCAAGTTCAAGTCTTATGACTAATATCTAGTTTGAAATCTGATACTTTTAATGATTTGATACTCAGTTATCATCTTCATTCTAGAGCTATATTGTACAAGTTGACATTTGAAGAAAGGAAAAAGAGCCTTAAGCTATGAACTTTTACAATAAAACACAATTCAATGATTTAAATGATGTTGCTTCTTCATCCCTGAGTCTTCACTAGTGAATTGTTTGCTATTGGACAAAATTGTACATTTTGAAGTGATTTAGGTGATTTCATTTAAGGGTATTCAAAACAGTGAAGGTCAATACCAGATCTTATCATTAATGTTTTGTTTTGAAGTATATTTATTTAGCTTTAGTTATATCATTATTGTCTTTGTTTAGAATGATGTGATTCAAATAAGTTTATATGACAAATTCAAATCCCAATGACACTAGAGAGGAGCTAATGCTAGTAAGCAGGAAAAATAAGTTTTGGTATGAGTTTCACCATAATGAAATCAACATTGGTGAATAATAATGCTTTGACCATGAATAGTAAAAAAGAGCTAATGAATATAGGTGGCAGTGTAGACCTTGCTTAAAGGGAGGTGGTCATATTTCTATTGGATGGTTTCAACAACTTTAGCAATTCGATATTTGAGGGAACAAAATCCGTAGTCAAGTAACTATTTCCAAATATACAGGGAAGAATCTTTAATAGCTTTAGATTTCTTAGCAAAAGAATAAAAAACTAAAGGATCACTCCTAGATTTAAAGGCTGAATACTTTCTACCATTTCCAAAATTTTTGCAGCATTTTTTTTTTTTTTTTACATTTTTAGTTTATTTGATAGGATTTGTTTTCTATATACTAGCAAAGGTTTGTGGAATGGGTAGTCCTATATATTATTTCATTTTCAATGTAAAAGGGTTGAATTTTTATGCCAAAATTGTGCCATTTTTTGTAATGAATTCTATTGCATAATTTTTAATCAAGGGCTTCTCGCTCCAATCAATGAAAAAATCCATTTATCATATTTGTTCTTCTAGTATTACATATCCTTTTTGGCATATTTTTGAGGTTGTATAGGACACTAGGCAAAGATAGGTTTAATATCAACCTCCCTGAGGGCTTAGCGTAATGTTATGTTCTTTACTAAGTAGATCATGGTGAGAATGTGTTACCGTTGATCCATCTAAATCAATAAATGTTTTTCTTCTATAAAAATTCTTAAATGTATTGTTGCTTGTTGTAGAGATACTTTCACATGCTTCTGTTTTTATTTAGATAATTAGACGTCTAGAAAGATATTTAATTGTTTAATTTCTCCTCTATTCCCCCATCAAAACCTTTAAAGATATGTTTTTTTGTCATAGCTAAATGTGGGCAATTTTATCAGGACTCTTCAATAGAGGGCTTTGTTTTTTAGCAGGGATTTGTGAGTCATCATCAACAACCTATATAACAAATATTATATTGGTTGTTGTCCTTCATAGGCTGTTGTCCAATGACAACTAATAGCATTAAAAATCTTCGTAACACTTGAGGGAGCCCCCTCTAGTTTGAGGGCTAGCTTCAACCTAAAGATTGGTTGAGTTAGTTTCTTAGCACAGTTTTGCAACCAACAACTACCTTTGAGAAACATATAGAACATTTAGCGCCATTTCCTCGGAGCGCAGTAATGAAGAAATTTTTCCTTGGGAGAACAGTGATTTATTAGATCTATTCTTTGCTGGTGAAAAAGGAGTAAACATTAAATATTGGTTGCATTTATTTCATCCATCGAATCCACTTTCATTATATGGTGATCCCACTCACTTATCGATTCCAGTAGTTCAAGATCTTAGTTGCATTCATTGTTGTGTTCGCTCAAGGTCTTATAATGATTTTTTTCAACAATATACCTTTCTTCATCTTAGCAGTGATAAAATGTCTCAAACATCAATAGATGATGCAGTGTCCAAAATTCTTTTTTGTTTCATTTTTCAACAACGTATTGATTTTCACCGGGAAGTATTAGTTGCATATGGAATTTACGTTTCATATTGTAAATATTTTTCAAGTTTTTAGCTACATACCATTAGAGGTAATTACAGCCTAAAAGTGATCTCCTAAGGAAAAATAATAAAATAATAGGAAAATAATAAAACAAGAGATATGAATTCGGGAGGGAAAAGAAGATAACTATTTTTTTTTAAGTAATTTTTGGCTTATCTCCTTATTGGTTTACTCAAATTTCATGCTTAGATGCTCCTTGGATGTAGAATTAAATTCTGCATCCATCAGGTACTGATTATGCATACTTTTTTAGCAAATGCACATTGATAAAAAATGATTATACATTAAAAAATCATGTTCAACATGTTTTTTAATGTATCTTCAATTTTTATTAATGTGGATCTAGTAACAAAGTCTGCATAATGGGTACTCATTGGATGACAAATTTAATTCTGCATCCAACGAGTATCTACACTTGAAATTTCATTAAACCTATAAGAAGATAAGCCAAAAATAAAATTAAATAAAGTAGCTTTTTTAATTTTTCTTTTGAAATATTTACATATGCATCTTTTTAAATTTAGAGGATTTTGATTGGTTTACATATATGTACGTGAAAATTGCATGGGCACTTTTAAGTTAAAATTTACTCTAATGAAGGTCATATGTTAGTTAATCCAATTGTCACTTGGTTACAATAGAAGTTTGACTACACCTAACAGTGTAAAATTTCGTCTTCGTTAAGTAGAGGTGTGTGGGATTACATAAGTTTATTTTCATATTTCATTGTGCAATAAATTGGTTGGGTATTGATATGCTTCAACAATTTTAATTTTTATGTGGATTGTATACATTGAATAATATAAGTTGCAGGATATTGAAGAATAGAAAAATTTATTGTCGTGAAATATTAACTTCATAGTCCAATGAGTTAGGCACAACTAAGCTTGTTCTACATATTGCAATATGTGGTTTTAGATTTTACACAAAGGTATTCTTGTTTTTGGGATCAATTTGAAAGTTCTCATCATTTTTATAAGCCAAATAAATTGGATGGAAATTTATTTACTAAGATACAGTTCAGGTTGCAGTATGTGCTTCCAGGTTATACATTAGGATTATAGATCACTATGGATTTTTGACTCCATAGTCCAATGAATAGAATAACGTTGTTGATTTATTTTTATGCTGAAATATATAAGTTCACAATCTATATAAATAGGTGGATATTTGCAGTAAAATTTCAAATTGGAAACAAGATACAAGATTCAGTTGACAGTTTGCAGGTCAAAGTGGGTATTATAACTTGTTACAGGAATATGGCCGATTACAAGTTGAGTTGCAAATTGAAGATTTGGATTGACTCCATGCCCAACGAATTTAAAGCACTGGTGTATAGGTTCTCTACATCCCACAACGGGAAGTAGTCCACAGTTCGAGTCGATGTTGTAACATTTTCTTGTCAAAAGAATGTTATGAAATTTTCCATATTTCCCAATTGGTTTCCTAACTAGACTCCTGGTCATATGCAAATTTTAATAAAATTTTCCCAAATTATTTTTGTTTTTTATTTATAAGCTAATATATACCCTCAATTTTTTGGCAAAATTGGGGGCAAACTATGATGCATGAGCATTTTATGATCTTTTGTTTATAATAGAGATATTTTTGGCAAAATTAAGGCAAACTATGACGTGTGAGACTTTTATGATCTTTTGTTTATAATATAGATAATATTTATTAAAATATCGGGCCAAGCCAATCTCAAAGTTCAAGTTATATCGCATATAACTTCGAAGTGCCACATATCACCAACGAGGATCAAAACAAGCCAACCAAAGTCAAAAATTGGTAAGCCATCAAACATGTAAATATAGCGTGCGCTCAACAAGTTAAAAGCCCTTTTGAGCATGGGTGTATATAAAAAAATGGAAGTTCATTCACATCGTAAATGTGGGATAATATCCGATAATGAAAAAAACAATAAATAAATAAAAACGAGACTCTGAGATAATTATCAATGAACTTTATGCTACTAAGTTGAAGCTCCACGTAACATAGCAACAACCAAGTCAAGGAGGGAACATGTTATTTTTCTTTGAGATAGACTATTATTCAGCTCACTGACTATTCCATGCAGTTATTCATGATATTACTACTACATTGTCTTTATTTAGTCTTCTATTACATGACCACTATTGAAAGATCAAAACTTTACACATATGTCAGCTTCAAAACAAGTTTTGGTATTTGTGTTAACGTGGGACTATAGAATGGAGATTTCATATGGAGTTGACAATGTTGGGGATTTAAAATAATTAGAAGAGCTTGTAAGTGTCACCTATCAATTACTCTCATTACTATTATGCTTTCACATTTGATATTGACAGGTATTATATTCACCCGGACTGAAACTAGTATTACGTATAGCTTGTTGTGGTGCTGCAAATTGTCAATATATAACTAAAGCAGGGTTATGATAATGCTTAACCAACTGCATGGGATCACTTTGTTCCTTCACCATCGCTTCACAGGTTCATCGTTTTAGTTTAAAGTGTTGATAGCTTTTCATGGCAGAGATTTAGCCAAATCCAATTGATGGCCATAGTTTCATTGTGGTACCCCGTGACTTTTCAACGTTTAAGGGAGGAGGTGGGGGTCCACAATAAGTCATTTTTGTCAAAACAAATTTTCATACGTGGCATAATATGGAGAATCGCGACAACCCCCAGTGAAAAATATGCTATTAAGTGTGCCAGCAGATAACAATTATAAAGTGCTATTAAAGTGCTAAAAAAATTCCCTTCATGAGTTACATGCATTCTTTAGTCGCATAGTTAGGTAAATTCTTCAACGATATAAACTATTTTTCAATATTGAAATATTCTTTTGAAGATTATATAGATGAAAGGTATTAATTTATGGTTTATATTTATTGTCAATCTAATATAATTAGACAGAAAGTTTTTTTTTAATCAGTTCGCAGCCTATCATCATCTAGTCTCTTTTTTACACAGTATAGTTGTCATTACTATTTTAGTTTCCCACCGTTGATTTGTCAAACATTTGTCAATGTACGCTGCGAAAACCTTGGCAAAACTTTAGTCTCCCAGAGTCAGTCCTAGCTCGTATTTCCCTATCATTAACGCAACCTTTTACAATCCCGATTCTCCCGAGGTTGGGAATAACTAATTCTTCGATTAAAACTTCGTCAATGTCTTTGAATGAAGCTTTCTCGTGTGAATAAGCTTGCTCTTCATGATGTTGCAGGAAGCTCTATCATTTACCTTATTTTTTTCTCATTCGATTTTATTCCTTGGACTAGTAAAATGCATCGAATGAAATCCTCCTTTCCTGCTCAAGGATGGCTATAGGTGACAAATCCAATGAACAATGAGGCACATGAAATTCTATCATTTACCTTATTCTTTTTCTCATTTGATTTTATTTTTTGGACTCTTAAAATGCATCTAATGAAATCCTCCTTTCTTGTTGAAGGATGGCTATAGTTGACAAATCTGTTGGAATGGTAGATGAGCTTAAACACAAAAGTCACACAAAACACATGAGTTGTGTATTTTCTATTGACCACACTAAAACTTGATTATTACAATGAACCCGATGAAGGGTATTTAATTGTTTCCAACTAGCCGCTCGCATAAAATGACTTGACATGCAACCACACACTATAAATTTGACTATGAATTAACTCGACTTGACTCAACGCTCACTTAACTGACTCTCTAATTTTAGCCAACTCCTCATCCGGCAGTGATTAACTTATTTTAATACTCCCACTTAGTTATGACTGCTAAACTAACACTAACTCATAACAACTCAAGTATGCCTAGTGGTCTATGTCTCAACTAGGCATACAACACTCAAGTCTCTTCTATGAAACTCAAACACATCTTTTTCTAATGACTTAGTAAATATATCAACTAATTGATCACTAGATTTACAAGGCTTCAAGTGAGCTTCTCCATTTCTCACAAGTTCACTAATAAAGTGATATCTAGTATCAATATGCCTGCTCATTTGATGAAACGTACTATTCTTGGATAGTGCAATTGTTGAGGTGTTGTCACAATATTTTTTTTTTATCCTTGTTGTTTCTTCTTGAGTCCATCAAATACTCTCCTTCACCAGACTGCTTGACATGCTATTGATGTTGCTGCTACATATTCTGCTTCTGTTGATGAAAGTGTCACAATGAGTTTCTTCTTAGATGCCCATGAAATCACACCTGAACTAAGATGGAAAACATAACTAGAAGTGTTGTTCCTACCATCCAAACTTCCTACAAAGTCACTATCTGTGTATCCAATCAAATCCTCATTTTCTATGCTTTCATACATTATGCCACAATCTCTAGCTCTGTCTATGTATCTCATAATTCTTTTTCCTACACTCCAATGTGTCTTTTGGAGTCTTCATAAACCTAGAAATCAAACTTACTCCTTGCATAGTATTTGGTCTTGTAGGTGTGAGATACGTGAGGCTGCCAAGCAATCTTTTGAATATAGTTGGATTGACATTTGATCCTTCATCATCTTTGCTTAACTTTGTACTTGTTGCAATTGTTGTAGGGCCAAGTTTGCAATTCTCCATCCTGAATCTTTTTAGCAAATCTCTACCATATTTATTTTGACAAATAAAAATTTATTTTTCAGATTGCTCAACTTCTATGCCAAGAAAATATTTCATGAGACCAAGATCTATCATCTCAGATTATTTCATCATGCCTTCTTTAAATTCATCTAACTCAAAATAACTTGCAAAAATCATGTCATCAACATATAAGAAAACAATCAAAATTTTTCCATGTTCATTTACCTTTGTGTACAAGGCAGGCTCAATGTTTCTTTTGCAAAATCCATTCTTAATCATGTAGTTTTCAATTCTTCTAGAACAAGCTATATGTGCTTGCTTCAATCCATGATGTGTTTTCTTCAACCTGTAAACTTTATCTTCATTACCTTCAACTTCATAACCTAGAGGATGCTACACATAACTTTCTTCTTCTAGAATTACATTCAAGAAGGCTAATTTCACATCCATATGATATACTTTCCACTTGTTCTGAGTTTTTGTGTCTAGAATTGCTCTTACAGTATCCAATCTGGCTACTGAGAAAATGTTTCTCCAGAATCTATTCCTTGTTGCTGCGAGAATCGTTTTGCTACAAGTCGTGCTTTAAATTTTTCAATTTCACCTTTCTCATTCAGATTTGTCTTGTACACCCACCTCACACCAATGAGATTTTTGTCTTTTGGAAAATCAACCAAATCCCATGTATCATTCTTTACAATAGCTTCAATTTCTTCATCCATGGCTTGCACCCAATTTTCATCTCTAATTTATTCTTCAAACTAAGAAGGCTGGAATGACAACAATGCAAAATTTAAACTAACATCCAAATCATCATAAATATCTTTCAAACTTCTCATCTTTCTCTTACCAATATTTGATTCATCACTTGATTAATTATTTGAACAATCTCGATCTGTTGATTTGCTTGAAGATCCATGTTGCTCAGTGTTGTTGGGAAAAGTATCCAATACGGAATGACCCTATCCCACTCTAAGGGTGATAGTACCTCAGCAACAATCGAAGCAAAGCTATCTAAGATTTCTTCTTTATGAAAGTAAAATAGGGGAGAAAGAGATCCACTAACCGATGTCTTTCGCTAATGGTTGATCCAATCTTCTCTCCTTGCTGCTTGCTCCCAGCTCTTTGCTCTTTCACTGGCCCAGCTACACCGAGATTCTGCAAAATGGCAAGAGAGGGAAACTACAAGAAGCATACATTCATAACTGATTTAAGGATTAGAGTAAATCAAATACACAAGTATGACAATACATCATTGAGACACATGCATATAGAAGAACCTCAAATGCTTTATTAATGGAAGAAGTAAAGTTCAGGAAGTGATACAACCATAAGAGGCCCAATCCAGCATCACCTTCCCAGCAGAAAGAAATCTCCTCTTCACCTCCTTCAAAGAAAATCACCCAATAGCTCTAAACTCAAACCAACAGCACTTCCTTACATTCACAATATTCCAGCCTCCCTAGACCTCATGAGAGAGCTCTATATATAGGAGTTTTGGAGAAAGGATGAGTCAGCTTGAGGCTGGCATGAAGCTGACTAGTGTCCTCTCCCACTTCAGTTATTCTTCAGTTCTTGAGTCCACTTGGAGATCCTTGCTTCCACTTGGAGTTTAAGAACCTCTTACTCATCACTAGGCGAATTCTTTGATCCAAGTGTCATTTTGGAAGCTTCCTGGGCATTGACACCTTGAGGAATGACTGTGCCACTTGTCCAAGTACGTTCAGCGCAGGTGGCCTTCTTTGCAGTTGACATTCAGTGCAGGTACAGAGAGGAGCAGTTGACATTCAGCGCAGATGCTCAGTGGAGCAGTTGACATGATCCAGAATTTGCTTGTTTTTGAGTGTTTTCAGGTGGAGAACTGATTTTAAGTGCTGTGGTTTGCTGACCTTGTTCCTCTAGGGGTAGGAACAACATGTTTAGGGACTTTGGATCCTTTAGATTATGGACATTTCATGCTTCATGCTGTAAGGCACAAAAATGTCTATAACAGTTGCCCCCTAAAGTATGAGGTCATTTATCGGGTGAAATGCTTTATCCGGAGGATCCGAAGTTCATTCAATCGCTGAGAGGTGACCTGTAATAAAATACAATACAACACATTATTTTTCATTCAGCTTTCATGATCTAGCTGAGGCGGGCATTCCCATGCTCAGCTTTATAAATTCATTTTGGTACATAGAACAGACGATCGTCTGATGGTAGACTGATAATTCTCTGCTGAAATTATCATCCTTTGAGTAGGATGATCATCTGCTGCAATGATGTACACGACAAATGTCTTTATATCTCCTGAATATATATCGCAGCCCGGATGGATGAAACTAGATCCGGGGTCTTCAAGCTCGTTCGATCTTCACTCTGAGTACAAGTCGATCCATGTGAGAACTGCGCTGAAGTCGAACATGGAAAGACATTGCTTGATTACCGGTCAATGATGTAAACCGTTAACAAGCGCGAGAGGAATCACCGATAATGATAATGACCCTCAAGGTACTGCAGTACAATTCACGTGATGTGAATAAAGGACTTGGCGTCGAACACCACGCAAAATCTTCTAGTCGAAGGTCATTGATGTATACCTATCGCCGGAAGTGAGAAACTTGCCATTGAGGCATGCAAGCTTCAAAGTACTGAAGGGGTTGTTCCTAGATCAACTTCTTGGATAATGAGCTGAAGTCGACAAGAAGCGATCCATCAAAGGAGGGCCTTAATGAATCCCACATCAGTGACATGGAACGGAGCTAATGATTTTAGTGGAGGTGAAAACAATCTGTGACATATGATTCAGGGTGGCGGTCATGAATGGATGAAGGATAATGTATGGTAGTGGATGGGACACGGTTGACTCTTTCTGAACGACATCTCTTGAACATATAACGACACTGATGCGATGGATCGGTAGCATTACCCCAAATGGATGGTTTGGCGAGACCATGGTGATGAGACCGGTGAATGAAACAACCCAACCCGATGTGGTACGGAGGAAAAGTGTCATGTTCAAGAGCGACTTGCTACCATTAAAGCTTTGAGGTTCTCCCAATTTTTCCCCAGTCATTTCTGACCAGTACCTCTTTATTTTTGTCAAGCTTGAGGAGGATAACATATGCTTGTTCTATAACCTGCCCTTCGGGCAAGCCCATCGCTATGTTTTAACGAGCCTAGCGATAGGGAAACTCGTTCTCGTCTAAAGACAAGTTTGTCGCTATTTAATCATTTTAACGAGTCTAACGACAAGGAAAACTTGGTCCTTTTCATTTTTAGAGAGTCTGAAAAGGTACAGAAAGCTAACTCCAAAATTCCTTTTTCGTCATCTAATCCCTTAAGTCCGAAAAAGTATAAAACAATACAGAAGGGATGAGTTTTCGGTACTTTTAACGAGCCAAACAAAACAAGCGCTCGATCTTTTTGTGCAATAATCCCTCAGGTCCAAAAAGATTAAAATCTAGAGGAGGGATAGCTCTTCCGGTCGTTTAACGAGCTGGAAGGCCAAAACTCGGCGAACTTTTCATATTTTACGAGTCAGATGAAAAGAGCTCAAAGAAGACTCGTCTTTTGAGGAACGAGTGATGAACAGGGATAGCAACTGATTCCAGGTACAGGTTGGAATTTTCCAATCACGGCAGTGTCACGAGGATGGCTAGGTGAAATCACTCTTCGCAGCTGTTCCTCAAAATGGGTAAACAATCATATGGAGGTGAACGATCGGCCAAATGACGGTGGAGGTGACAGGTGAAAACACGACCAAGGCTGATGAATTTACGATCACAATGGTTATTTACCGGTTCATTTTTTCTGGATGAGCTTGAACTCTAAGGGAAAGCCTGCTCACAATCTTATGTTTATTTTTTAACGAGCATGAACTATGTGCTAAAACTACTCGGATCTTGCGTTTATTTTTTAACGAGCATGAACTATGTGCTAAAACTGCTCGATTATATGGTCAAATTTTGATTTTTTACCATTACTAGCTTTTCTCTTCTCAAAGACAGTACTGCATTTTCAATTGCTGCATCAAACTTAGTTAGAAATATATAAACATGAGATGAAAACCCTAATATTTTGCTTTGAACTACGTAAAAAGTCATTAAAAAGAGTTTTTACCTCTCATTTTACCATTTCATTTGCATTTTGTTTGTTGGAGCTCTGGAGGTGCCTCTTCCTCTTGATTTTCACCAGCTGATTTCGGGAGATTCTGTGGACGATTCTCGGCGCCGTCTGGACCAGGTAGGAGCTAAACACTAGCTCTTTCTTTTCATGGTTTCCTTTTCCTGTTTTGTGCCTATTTTCCCATTCTTCTGAGCCTCAGGGGTTTTGCCAGGGCGCCCTAGCTTCAGCGCAGGTTCCTCATTCGAAACCTGCGTTGAATGTCAAGCTGCCTTAAGGCAGCCTGACCTTCAACGCAGGTAGGACACTGTCTGCCTGCGTTAATCTCAAAAACCTGGGTTCTTGCCACATTTTTTTTTGATGAATTTTCGCCAGTTTCTCATCAAATTCAGGATCTTACTCGTTCTCTTGGTTGTTTTGCAAGAACCTTTGAGAAAATGTCCCTTACATGGCGAGAACGAGAACATGAAGAAGAAGATATGATTGCTCTCCATGACCCAGTCACGGTGAACGCTCTGCGGAACTGTGGCCTGCTGAGGTTTTTCCGTATCTCTAGTATGAGAGCACAGATCACTTTGCTGCAGTATATGCTTGATGCTTGGGATCCTATTAACCAAGTGTTCCAGATTAGGGGAAAAACCATCCCCTTGACCATAGTAGACATTTACTTCTTGACTGGGTTGTCAAGGCGGGGTGCCCCCATTTCTTTGTCAGGTTCGGCCCGGGGGAATGACTCCGTGAGAGACTATGTTCGCCAGTACTGTAGGGAAGGTTCCCAGCCGAGCAGAGACGGCAAGGTTGTTATCCGTGAGATTACTGATAGGTCTCTCAGGTCCATTCTGTATACCATTGGTAGGATGGCCGGTAGCGCATCTCTACATGTTGCCAACAGGTCTTATGTGCAGCACGCCTTGGAGTGTCTCCAACCGAAAGTATTCAACTGGTGTGATGCAGTACTTATTCAGATGAAAAGTCAGTTGACCAAGGTGAAGGACGGGAAGCTGAAGAACTTTTGATTTGGTTCTATTCTGACTGCCTTCGCCTTGGAGAAAATCCCACTGATGCAGCCTCAGTATATCATACTCGACTTGCCTTCTCCAACCGAGCCACGCATGCAGAGGTGGGTCGATCACATGTCTAGGCATGCAGGTCAACCTCAGATTACTTTTACTGATGCCTTCTTTAGGTGGTTCGAGCGCCAGGAGATGGTCTTTTCCGAGTATCCATATGTGGGTATGGATTTCCGAGGTGATCCGGATTTGGTGTTACCGGATGGCAAGCAGTGGGGCGCTATTGGTAAAATCTCTGACCATATCACTGTTTACTGTTTTTATTCATAATGTTGCTGTACTTTATTCTATCAAGACTTTTAATCACTCTTGGGTGCATGCAGATGTTGGTCCTGTTCGTCCAGCAGTTCGTCCGCGATCGCCCATTGCTGCCCCGGCAGCGGAGCCTGCTAGGAGAGTTATTCTTCGTGATCTTGACGACACTGAGACCCTTACAGCTGTGCAGGAGCAGGTGGAGAGCCTTACTCTCGGTATTCCGGATGTACGGATCGATGAGTTACCTTTACAGTTGCAGCGGCATACTACTGGCGTACCTAGACGATGGACTCGTCTCTTGCGCATGATTGCACAGGCCGTGACGTGCTATCATGAGCACCATTAGGCTAGGGTGCCCCCTAGCACTTTTGAGTTTTTTGGGTCATATGACCAATTTTTGTCTTGGTTACAGAACATTATGTACAAACTATAAACAGCTTTATATATTTTGATTTTCGAGGTTTATTCTGGTTGATTCATGTGATCCACTTGCATAGCACTGATGCATTTCTTTTTATAAATGTCGTAAATGTCTATCTAACACATAGTTGGTTAATGTGTTTAAGTTCCTGGAAATATGCTGGTATTGAATTGAATCAAACTGTCTTTCCAAAATCTTAACTCTTAGAAACATTCGATAAATAGCTGGATTGCAGACTGAATATATACCATTGAGTTGTAGTATCACAAGTTGTGAGTCTAGCCTGACAATTAGTCGGCGTATACCATGGGCGATGGTATCAGAGAGGAGTTCTACCAATGCGCTATATTCAGCGATGTTATTCGTTGATTGCCCAATACACACACCTCTGAAACTCACTAACTCGCCGCTTGGATCAAAAATGGCCCAGGCTGCGGAGGATAAATTCCGCGAACTACGACTCACTCCGTCGGCATATCCCACATATGTCTCAGAAAAATTCGACATCTGCAACAAATGAAAAAGGCGGATTACTCAACCGAAACAAACACTTCAGTGAAAACAAAATACAACAAAAGCACTCAGGTTACTACTTAGGCATAGTAACGCTTGAGGTACAACCCGTTGCGGGGTTGCGCCAGTGGTATTCCGTCATAATCTATTAACTCGTAGGCTCCTTTTGCTAACACTCGTTTAACAATGTAGGGACCCATCCATAAAGAATTGAATTTTCCTGCTCCCAATTTGTCGGATTCTTGGTCGTAAAGCAAGACCAAGTCACCTTCAGAGAAGACACGAGGTTTGACATTCTTGTCAAACTGCGCCTTGACTCGTTTCTTATGGGCTTCGTTAGCCAGAGCGGCGTCACGACGGGTTTCATCCAACTGGATTAATTCCAAGAAACGGGCCTCTTCTTCTGAAGTTCCGGGGAGGAGGTCAATCGCGAGTTTAAGAGACGAAATTTCGCACTGGATTGGTAAGACTGCCTCCAGGCCATACACCAGTTGAAACGGTGTGAACCCAGTGGCATTTTTTACCGACGTTCGGTAAGCCCACAAGGCTGAGTACAGGATTAGGTGCCACCTTCTTTTGTGAACCCCGATCATCCTTTGCAACATACGCTTCAGGACCTTGTTGATTGCCTCAACTTGTCCGTTGGCTTGCGGATAATACGGGGTAGAGCTGTCGTGAGATAGCCCTAGTTTGGCAGCTAATTCAACCATCATGTGATTGTGAAAATGCGATCCATGATCTGTAACTATAGCCTGTGGTACGCCGAACCTGGCGACTACATGATTGAAAAAGAAAAGGGCAGTTGTTTCACCAGTGTTATCCAATGTAGGCATCGCCTCGGCCCATTTGGTAAAATAGTCAACGACGACTATAATATACCCATGCCCCCCGGTCGAGGTGGGGTTACATTGCATGAAATCGATGCCCCATTTGGCGAAAGGCCCAACAGCAACTATTGGCTGTAAAGGTGCGGGTGGTCTTCTGGTTTTGCTATCGAAAATCTGACATGCATGGCAACTTCTGACTGCGATTATGCAATCTTTGAACATGGTTGGCCACAAGTATCCTGCTCGTAAGATTTTTTGTGCTGTTGCAAATCCAGATTGATGACCCCCACACGCACCTGAATGACACTCATTCAGGGCCTTTTCGGCCTCCTCATGGGTAAGGCACCTCCTCAGAACTGTATCGATACCACGACGGTAAAGCGTATCACCGACGATCATGTAGTCTTTAGCTTGGTATCGTATACGTTTCTGTTCAGAGTGAGAGGTGTTAGGCCTGAACTTTTGGGTTTGGAGATAAACTATGATATCTCCATACCACTCATCGCTTGTAGATATCAGAAACAAATTTTCATCCACGATTGACTCTTCCGATGTTTCATCGTTGGACGATGATAGGAGATCGCACAATAATTCCGCGAAAACTAGAGCTTTCTTTGATTTGGATTTTACAAATTCCAGATCAAACTCTTGAAGGATCGCTATCCATTTTGAATATTTGCCCCCAAGCAACTATCGCGACAGTATATATGTCATGGGGTTGCAATCTAATAAAATGGTAGTTTTCCGAAAGAGGACGTAATGTCGAAACCTTTGAATCGCTTGAACAGCTGCAAGCGCTAGTTTTTCTACATAGGAATATTTTCTTTCTGTATCATTTAAGTTTTTACTTAAATAATAAATAGGATGTTCAATTCCATCGACTTCTTGCACTAAAACCATCGCAATGGTCGTATCCGCTGCAGCTAGATACAGGTTAAAATCTCTTTGATAGTCTGGGGCATACATTAATGACGCTCTTACTAGAGAATCTTTCAGAGCATCAAAGGAAGCTTGCACGACCTGGTCCCAGACAAAAGGTATATCCTTTTTCAAAAGACGAGTGTAACCTTTAGCAAGTTCTGCGTAATTCGGAATGAACCTCCTCAGAAAGTTTGCTTTCCCTTGGAGTTTCTGAATTTGAAGCACATTTGAAGGTGGAGGCAAATTAATGATTGCCTGAACCTTGCAAGGGTCGAGACGAATCCCATCCTTGGAGACTACAAAGCCAAGTAACCGACCAGAACCGACGCAAAACACACACTTGTGCGGATTGAGTCTTATCTTGTAGTGTCGGCAACGTAGAAATATCGCTCTTAAATGCTGCGGATGATCATTCCGCTTTCGCGAATGAGCCAGAAGGTCATCGAGATATGGTTGAACGATGTTCTTGATGTCATGGAAGGCATAATTCATTGCCCTTTGAAACGTCGCCCCTGCGTTCTTTAAACCAAAGGGTAATTTTCGATAAGCGAATGTGCCCCACGGACAAACAAATGTAGTCTTAGACTGGTCCTGTGGGCGGATATTTATTTGATTATACCCGGAAAATCCATCCATAAAGGAAAAGATCTCACATCCGGCGCATTCATCAATTATCTGGTCGATGAAGGGTGTAGGGTAGTTGTCCTTTGGACAAGCTTGGTTTACATCCCTATAGTCGACACAGGGACAAAATTCGATACCCAATCGGTTAGAGGAACCGGGTAGATGAATCCAGCATGGAGAAGTTTTTCAACTTCTGCCTTAATGGCAGCGGCTTTCTTCGGGTGCACCTGTCGAAGCCGTTGTCTTACTGGTTTGACATCAGGATACATTTTAATTTCATGTTCAACAATACTCGAGTCAATGCCTGGCATTTCATCATATGACCACGCAAAGACATCTCTAAACTCGCGAAAAAGAGCGTCATATATTTCCAGTTCTGAAGGGGAACAACTTTTGCCGACATGAATATTCTCTACAACATCAGGTTTTGTCAAGATATTTATGGCTATAGTCTCTTCAATATTGGATAAGTTTCGTTCGGAATCCACCGTATTTACAGTATTTGTTAGGAATTCAAAAACTGAAGGGTGGTAAAGGTCATGTTGAGTATCTTCTTCACATTCCGGAAGAAGGGAACGATGGTGGTGATCATTCCATGGTGCCCCCTCAATCAACATTGATTGTAAGATTCCTTCGTCAGTCCCATGCACTTTCGACCAAGGATCTAATGGGGTACCATATTCTCCAGACCTATCTACCCAAACGCTTGACGAGCGTTGACTTGGGTTCGCCTCCCATGCCCGAAACATTGATTGCTACAATATTTCTATAGGGCTTGGTGGCAAAACCATCGAATGATCCATGACGACTTTGTCTTCTGCGACCTTCAAGGAAGATATCATGTTGCATGTTGCTACAAACGGGATATTTCCTATATGGATAGGAGGTGGCAACGTGAAAGCTCCCATCATTGTGGGGTCTTTCAATAGGCCTACTCCGATAGCTTGAATTGAATGGTCGCTCCCATGGATCATGGGAATGCTTCCTGTAACTTGTGAACCATTAGGGAGGAAGTTCTGTTGGTCGACGACCGTAATCCCTCCTTCAAATGGGAATGCGATCTTCCTAAAATAAGTCGACACTACAACTGCCATGGCATATATCCATGGTCTTCCCAGTAGGATGTTATAGTCAAGATTGCCATCGATGACTTCAGCATCAATTTCCACTGTTTTTCCTCCTAGTTCAACCTTCAAGTTATTTAGGATGCCGTACGAGGTGTACGTCCTTCCGTCGAATGCTTTTAATGTCGTCGAAGATCGCGACAAGGTTGGAGATCCGAGAGTTTTTCAACAACTCATCGACATGATACATGTCGATGCCCCCTCATCAATAATTGTTATGTGAACAGTTTTGTTGAGTGCCTTCACTTGAATAAGGAAAGCTAGTTGAGCTGGTAACTGAGGATCATATCCTTTGTGATCAAAGGATACAAGATTGGAATCCTTAGGATCCACTCCACCTATTGCTGATAACAACGCCTGCCTTTGGGATGGGCAATTTTGCAGTACCTCAAGAGTCGACATAGCGGATGGCGATTGGGCCAAATCTTCCACTATGTTATAATGCTGCGCCGCCCTGGCGCGAGGATTAAATGTCGACTTGTGTACTACTCCCTTTGGCGGTTTTATTGTTAACTCATGTGTGATGGGGGGTACAACTTCTGCCGAAGTTGTTGTCGAACTACTAGGTTGATCTTTACCTTTGTCGTTCGACGCCTGTGGATTCCCGTAATCTTTACTCCTTGTCGAAATCAAAGCATCATTTTGTTGCTTAGAGATCGATAACATTAGTACTTGCGACGGGGAAGCATTTCCACTATCAACCATATTTTGACCCGGATTAGGAAACGGATCAGTTAACACGGCTGAGGTTTGGGAACTCTTAAAGAACCACTTTAACTCAGCTTTGAATGGGCAATTCTTTGTGTTATGATCCTCCTCATCGCATATTTGACAAAGAGATTTCCTATTTCCAGGAGGGTTTGAAGAATTTTTTTGAGGGGATGACTCACCCTGTTTCTTCTTCTTCCCTTTGTTTTGCTTTTTCTTGCTTCCTGGTTGATTGGAATTTTTGCCTTTATCCGCAGATATGGCATTTATTTCCGAAGCAAGAATTTCTTGATTTGCATTTTGATTCGAAGTCTTACGGGCTTTCTTATTCGAATCCCTTGTCGACTTTGCGTTTGCGGTGCCAATCACACCGTCACCGGCGTGAGAGTCACTATTTGATCTAGGAGGAGGAGGAATTGAAAATTCCGGTCTGGGGGCATCAGGTATCTTGTCATAGAGCGTGCCAGACTGAGTGTATACCAAGTCTAAATACTGGGCACAAGCAATAACCTGCTCCTCTGTTACGACCCCTCCCTTGGCCACATCTTCTGTTATAGCAGGAAGAAGTGACTTTATAAACCACTCAGCTAATAGCTGATCTGGAACATAAGTCTTTACCATTCTGCGACGACGATGCCACTGATGTATATGATCGGATATATGTGTGGCCGTTGTCTGCTTGAAATTGGTTAAGATTTCTGTTCCAGTTTCGTACCTTATCGGTAATTGAAAGTGGGTCAAAAAAGTCGTGGCTAGGGAACTGAAATTGTCGAAAGAGGCTCTAGGTAACTCAATATACCATTTAGCCACCAGACCTGTCAATGTCCTCTGAAAAAGGCGAAGCCTTATCGAATCATCATTCAAGGTATTCGACGAACACCATAGATGAAAAGTCATCACATGATTCGACGGGTCTTCGCCAGGATTTCCATTGAATTTAGGAATGTCCGAAGGAAGCTTGTGAGGAATCGCTAGCCACCAATGGGCATAGGCAATTGGATCGTTCGTCAATCGATGTAAGTCTGGTAATTCTAAAGTTGCCACGAATGGTAACTGTTGATTCAGGTTTGGCGAGGCGTACCCAGGATACGATGGAATCGCCTGAGCAGTAGGCCTTTGCATACCAGCATAATGCAATTGATGCTGGTATGACTGATATGGCTGGTGGACTTGACCACTGTAAAGTGGTTGATTTAACCCGTTTTGAATATAGGGTTGTCCACTATTCGCAAAGATCTATTGCTCAGATCCTTGGTACACCTGCTGGAACTGTGGTTGTTGGTACTGCACCATCCATGGCTGTGAAGCCATGTTCTGCTGTGCTATACTAACCGATGGACCAAGATGCAGGGTAATTGTACCCGTTTGGACCTGTGTCGTCCCGGCAGTTGGTGATTGTGGTTGTGTTGCAGGGTCAAGGGGCTGTTGCATTACAACCTGGGGTTGACATACAACAGGCATCGTTTGAACCTGCGACACGGTTACAATAGCTGGCGTCATCGGGATGCTAGACATAGGTACACATTGTTGCATAGAATACACAACTCTTGGCTGTTGGGGTAACATAGGTACCCAACCACTTGTCGTAACTCCAGTCAAACCTGAACACTGTTGAGAACTGCCGTATGGGTATCCTCCCGGAGGGGGTAATGAAAGGGCATATTGCCCCCCATACGGTAGCAATCCGGAACTCAAGGGTATGGCTTGCCTTTGAGGACTGGATGGCCCAAATTGACCTCCATAGGGATCAATTTGTCTAGTTTCAACATAAGAATTACGGGGTATTATACCGGAAGAACAAACTGGAACAGACCACACTGTCGAAATAGTCCCTGGGTGGACTCCTTCTAGCTGTTGAGAGCTAGTTGGGACAGATGGTACGCCGGAAAACATCGTCGAAGTGGCGGCAGGGGGCTCTGCCGTCGCTGTGTCGTTCGACACAGTCCTAGATGTCAACGGTTGCTCAGACATTTTAAGTCTATCCAACAGACTGCCTAGCGATTCTACAGGAACTTCCGCTGGTGATGGACAAACTTCTGATGTAGAAGGAAAAAGAGTGACACCTACTCCAAAATGAGTTGGAGTATTTGCTTGCGGGTCCTCTACGATTTCCTCTATTGCAATCAAACCAGGTTGAAGAGGAAGACCGTCAGGTCCGTAAAAGATTTCTGGTGCCGAAGAAGGGGTTGTTTCGACAGCGACAGTTGTTTGAGGAACAATACTCTCTGGACCGGCTACAGATGGAACTGGTTCAGTTATGCAAGTACTTGTTCTCAGACCAGGATCAGTGTTACTGTCCCTCTGTGGCTGTTGAACTTCTTCAATAGAGGCAAGGATTCCAGAAATACTTGGAGTAACTGGGATCTCAGATGTTGTTGGAACAGTTGTTCTAACTTTGATAGGAGATTTTGACCCGGTTAAGCGAGTTCGCTTTGTCCGTACTACTTTCGATTCTGGAGACAAAGACGGTTGACTCGCAAGCCTCCGCGAACGACGGGGTTTCAATTGACTTTCTTCCACAGTTGCGGATTACTCGATCAACTACAATACAAAAGGGGGAATTATATTTCCGAATTGAATGAATTTTATTAGACGCTTTTAGACACAACTTGCTTTTTCAGTTTTAAAGAGTCGAGAAAAAGCTAAAGATGACTCTAGTCTCCTTCGATGTTTTAACGAGCCCGAAGTGACAAATGCTCGGATGGACTTTTTCAGTTATAGAGTTTGAAAAAGGCCAAAAGAAACTGCTCTGGAGATCTAGGCAGAGGGTGTGCCAAACCTTTCGCGAAACCACAGAATACGTTTTACGGTACGGGTGGTCGATCTTCGTGAATGCTGTGTTCACTGCATCGCAATCAGTAGGGCGGCCGACACGGCTTCCTAAGGATAAAGCGTAAATGCCTATAGGGGTCTCCCAATATATACGCGACGGTACGTGGGAGCACAAGTCCGTATTAGTGCTATCGTCCCTCAGGAGGAATCACCCACCTTCGTAGAGATCGACAGTCACTACGTTTAACGACGTCGGAACACGTCTCTACCTAGACCTCTACTATGAGCGTTATGTTGCAAAGCGTTGTTAGGTTCATTCAATATATTTTAAGTTGATCTTTTTAAAGTTTGCCTTTCAGGATCACCACGAGATGTATTGGTACAAATTCCTAAATGCAGTCTAAGATGATAAGCAAGCTTTATTCAATCTTTTCGACTTATGAAAATCTTAACTACTGAGGGAAAAGAAAGACATCATCTTTTCACATAGATCACAAAGCACACACTAATGCACTTTCTCCTAAATCAACATGCAAACTTATAAATGCAAAATGCAAAATGCAGGTACTTCTTTTCTCTTTCTTAATGTTGATGTATTACAAAAGGAAAGCTGTTGTATAATTTTGAATTCAATTTCAAGTGAAAACAAACAAGCTTGTCCAAAATCAAAAGACACCTTAAGATTTACTTGTTTCAACACTAGAAATACATAAATTCAAACCATATGACGAAAGCAAAAGCTCAATCAGCTATGAACAGCAAACAAACTAACTCTTAAGATCAATACGACACTTATCACAGGTCTAGATCTAAGAGGCCACAGCAAGACTAGTTCACTTTTCGTTATGGGAAACTGTAAATGATGTAAGAAATACACAAAGAACAATCACAGTTTCTTTATACAACCGAGGCAGAATAGTGGCAAGGAAAGTTTGTTTCAGATAGGTACATTGACTGATAACAGGCTGCAAAACAAGGATGAAAACAGGGCAAGAAACAGCAGGGAACCCCAGTAGCACAAGGCAAGACTGGTTCAGCGCAGGTAGTACACTGTCAGTTTGACATTCAACGTAGGTAGCCCCTTCGGGAACTGTGCTGAAATGCAGACTGCCTTCACAGTGCCTGCACTGAAGAGAGAAACTTGCGTTTCTCTTGGTTTCCAGGTCACAGATTGCTCAAAAATTCACAGTTTTTAGCCAAATCAGAAGCTATCAATCAAGTACACACTAAAGGGTAATTAGGAGGATGAAAAGCTATCACTAAGAGCTGTTCAGAGTCCTTGTGGATCAGCTCTTCAAATCATAAACATGCCCAGAAACTGAGCTAGAGTAGCTGCCCTCTACTTTGCATTTGAAAGATCCAAATGCAGTTCGATTCGGTACTCCCTGTGTTTATGAAATGAATAGCAAAAACACAAACAACCAACAAGATACGCTCTCCCCAGCGGAGTCGCCAATTTGTTGTTGGGAAAAGTATCCAATATGGAATGACCCTATCCCACTCTAAGGGTGATAGTACCTCAGCAACAATCGAAGCAAAGCTATCTAAGATTTCTTCTTTATGAAAGTAAAATAGGGGAGAAAGAGATCCACTAACCGATGTCTTTCACTAATGGTTGATCCAATCTTCTCTCCTTGCTGCTTGCTCCCAGCTCTTTGCTCTTTCACTGGCCCAGCTACACCGAGATCCTGCAAAATGGCAAGAGAGGGAAACTACAAGAAGCATACATTCATAACTGATTTAAGGATTAGAGTAAATCAAATACACAAGTATGACAATACATCATTGAGACACATGCATATAGAAGAACCTCAAATGCTTTATTAATGGAAGAAGTAAAGTTCAGGAAGTGATACAACCATAAGAGGCCCAATCCAGCATCACCTTCCCAGCAGAAAGAAATCTCCTCTTCACCTCCTTCAAAGCAAATCACCCAATAGCTCTAAACTCAAACCAACAACACTTCCTTACATTCACAATATTCCAGCCTCCCTAGACCTCATGAGAGAGCTCTATATATAGGAGTTTTGGAGAAAGGATGAGTCAGCTTGAGGCTGGCATGAAGCTGACTAGTGTCCTCTCCCACTTCAGTTATTCTTCAGTTCTTGAGTCCACTTGGAGATCCTTGCTGCCACTTGGAGTTTAAGAACCTCTTACTCATCACTAGGCGAAGTCTTTGATCCAAGTGTCATTTTGGAAGCTTCCTGGGCATTGACACCTTGAGGAATGACTGTGCCACTTGTCCAAGTACGCTCAGCGCAGGTGGCCTTCTTTGCAGTTGACATTCAGTGCAGGTACAGAGAGGAGCAGTTGACATTCAGCGCAGATGCTCAGTGGAGCAGTTGACATGATCCAGAATTTGCTTGTTTTTTGAGTGTTTTCAGGTGGAGAACTGATTTTCAGTGCTATGGTTTGCTGACCTTGTTCCTCTAGGGGTAGGAACAACATGTTTAGGGACTTTGGATCCCTTAGATTATGGACATTTCATGCTTCATGCTGTAAGGCACAAAAATGTCTATAACACTCAGAAAATCTTGGATTCCTTATTGGCATGTCTATGTTTGGTGTCTTCAGCTGTGATTCTTGTTGCTCCTTTTCTGCTACATCATCTTATTCCATCAGTGGCACTTATGCATCAACTGTTTTGTCTACAGTCTCATTCCATGGCTCTTATTCTTTGAACAAAAAATCTATACTAATTATGGTCTTCTTGGTGACAGGGTTATACAATCTGTAAGCTTTTGATTGCTCACTATAACTAGTAAATATGCATTTTTCACTTTTATCCTCCAATTTGCCTCTTCTCTCTTTAGGCACATGTGCATAAGCTACACATTCAAATACTCTGAGATGATATATGCTGCAAGACATACCTCATCATGCTTGTTCTGGTACTTTGTTCATCACACTCTTTGTAAGAAATTTGTTGATCACATAAATAAAACATGCAACTTCTTCTGCCCAATACTCGTTAGACAAGTTTTTTCCTTTTAACATGCTCCTTGCCATGTTCATAATGGTTCAGTTCTTTCTCTTCTACACCATTCTGCTGCAGTGTGTAACTAGTTGTAAATTGTCTTTTGATTCCATGTTGTTTGTAGTAATCATGGAATGCTTTTGAGTCATGTTCTCCACCACAATCTCACCTCAATTGAACAAGTGCTCAGAAATTTTCTCAAAATTAAAAGTTTTCGGATCAGTGTGGAACCTGAATGACTGTGTAGTGCTCGTCATCCTGAATTTGGTGCAACTTGTTTCACGCGAAACAGACTCCGTATGCTCCCAGAAATATGTTCTCTTCATTTTACTAAACAAGCGAATTTAAAAAAAATATATGCAAGCAACCTAGTCAGCAGTCCATCCTTCTAACGTGGCATTGAATGGGCATGCCTACGTGGCAGTGTGACTGTGCATATGAATGTTCTCGTCTAGTCAATTAGATGGTGCCAAGTGGCATGATTTCAGTGGTGGAGTTTGGGACAAATTTCATTGGTTTTTTGGTGGCTAATCATAGGATGCCACGTGGCAGCCTAAGGGACACCAAAATTGGGTTAAGGTATGGGTAGTAGTGGCAAGGGTCAAACCCACGACCTCCAAACTCCAAGCACCTAACCAACACTCCATACTTTGTTTCTTGTTATATAATGGCATGTGACTTATATTTAAAATTGAAGTTTGGCATTATCCAGGGAAGGGGTCAACCCTTGGGCGCATGCATTCAATTACTCACACTCATCAACATACCCTAAAAGGAATTGGTAAAACACCCATGTTAAAACTTGATGTTAAATTTGAACTGCCAATGTCTAATGGTGAATTGAATGCAGAGAAGATTGACAATTGGGTTCATTAGTTGGAGGTCTATTGTAGAATTCAAAACCTTCAAGATGATGACACAAAGATTTAGATAGATTCCTTGAAACTGGAGGATGCAGCACTAATATGGTGGGAAGCCAAGACACAAGAACAGATAAAAAAACATGGTAAGATCTCAATCTCTTGGTCTTATTTCATTATTGCAATTAAAAGATAGTTTTATCCACTAGCATATATGGAGAAATCCATCATGAATTGGCTGAACTTTAAACAATTTAAAGGTAAAAATGTGCAAGATTAAACCCAACAATTTATAAGAAGGTCTCTAATGTTAGGTGTAGATTTACAATCATAAGACATGATTTTGAAGTATATAGGGGGTTTACACAGTTACCTTAGTTATAATATCCTTATGTTTAATCCCAATAGTCTATATGAGGTGTGTGCAAGCCACTCATCTTGAAGCAAGAGGGAAAAATACTCCAAAAGTGGGTTGTAAAAATCCATTTAAGGGTAAAGGAAAAGAAAAGGGTTTCAAAGGGAAAGGAAAGAAAAATGCATTCATTAAGAAGGAAGGAGAGAAACTAACATGAAAACATTCTTCCAAAGAGGGTTGTGATGAAGCTCATTGTTGGAAGCTTCATCCTGAGATGAAACCAAAGAAATTCAACAAGGGAAAGCAAAAGACAACAGAAGCCACTCAACAGGACTTGGGATCCGATTCGGGCGATGAAACTAAAATTACAACCATGGGTATGAAAGTAAAGGAATCCATTGCTAGCACTACTAATTCAAATTTACACAATGAAACTCCAAATGAAAAGAAGAGGATATAAATTTTCCACATAAGGCTAATCTCAAAACATAGCAAAATTGATACTCTTTTTGATAGTGGCTCTCAAGCCAATCTCATCTCCAAAAACATTGGAAAAAGTTTAAGCTTGGAAATCATTCCACATATATCCATTAGGATGGGTGTGTGACAATGCACAATTGTAAGTCACTATAAAGTGCAGACTAAACATCGCCATTACTGCAAATTTCATAGTTGAAGTGGAACTTGATGTCGTGTCATTAGACATATGTGGTATAGTTTTGAGCATAATGTATCTTTATGACAGAAAGGCTATCTTCCATAGAAATGAAAACAAATACCATTTGTTCAAATATGGAGTAGAATACATTGTAAGAGCCCAGAGCAAGACACTAAATATTTCACTTGTAAATGCAGGGCTGATGAAAAGACTGGTGAATTCTAGCAATAATTTTGTGCTTCTAGTGGTCAAACCCAAGAATGATATTGATAATGAAGCTTTTCAAGGTTGTGACTCAAGATTTAAATCTGAATTGATTGATGTTGTTAACCAATATGATGAGACGTTTCGTGAACCAAAAGGATTGCCTCCCAAGAGAGGAATCCAACATGAAATATAGTTGCAGCAAGATTGTCCTCTTCCTAACATTGGCGTATACAGGAAGTCACTGATGGAAAGTGGAGAAATTAAAAAGCAAATTCAAGAGTTGTTGGATAAAGGGATCACCAGGCCAAGTTCTTCGCCATGTGGGTCACCTATTATTTTGGTGCCAAATAAGGATGGAACATGTGGCATGTGTGTGGACTTACATGCATTGAACAAGATTACGATAAAGAACCATTACCCACTACCTAGAATACATGATTTACTTAATAAATTGAAAGATGAAAAGTATTTTACTAAGTCGGACTTAAAGAGTGGCTACCATCAAATTAGAATTGTTGAAGGAGACATTTGGAAGACAACATTCAAGACAAAACAAGGTTTGTTTGAATGGCTAGTTATGCCTTTTCGTTTATGTAATGCTGCTGCTACCTTCATGCGTGTGATGAATGATGTGTTGAGGCCATTTCTTGATGAGTTTTTTTATATTCTACTTAGATGACATCTTAATTTTCCGTAAATATCATGATGAACATGCATGCATGTGAGAAAATTACTTGATGTCTTGAAGAAAGAACAATTGTATTTAAAGATGTCAAAATGTGAGCTTGGAAAAACTTCTTTAATTTACTTGGATCATATTGTTGGAGGAAGTGAGTTGAAAATAGATCCCTCCAAGGTTGTTGTCATTTTGAATTGGCCAAGGCCCAAGAAAGTTACTGAGGTAAGAAGATTTTTGGGAGCAACACAATATTGGAGGAAATTCATTGCTATTTTTTCTTCCATCGCAGCTCCTTTGCATGCATTGACTATTGTGAAAAGGAATTTTCAGTGTGGAGGCAAACAACAAAAGGGCTTTGATGCATTGAAATAAAATATCAGTTCTTCTCCAGTACTTGCACTTCCAAACTTGAGATAGTCATTTGAGATCCAGATTGATGCTAGTGACTACGCCATGGGTGCAGTGCACATGCAACACGATAAGCCTATATGTTTTCATTCAGAAACTTTCAGTGGTGAAATGATTAATTATCCTACATATGAAAGGGAATTGTATACATTGGTGCAAAGTGTGAAAAATTGGAAACACTACTTGATGGGTAAGGAAACAATCATTCACACTGATCATCAGCCATTGCAATACTTACAATCTTAATCTAAGTTTCAGCAATCAAGGCACTTCCGATGGATGGGTTTTATTCAACAATTCCACTTGGTCATAAGGTATAAGAAAGGTATCTACAATAAATTTTATGAATGCTTTCGAGGCCTATTATTAGTGAATCTACTTTACTCAAGCATAATATTGTTTTGCATGAAATTCCTATTGAGCAATATGAATTAGACAATGACTTTTAGGATGTTTATGAAAGATTGAGTCAAGTTAACCAAATAGAGGAATTGGATTATCATTTGCATGATAACTTGTTGCCCCATCTTGGTAAGCTTTGTATTCCATAAGGAGAAAGAGTCAAAATCATAAGAGAGGCACATACTATTGGAAATACTAAGAGGGGAGTGAATCGTTGTTTCTTTTCAATTGTTACTTTTACCTGTTAGATCACTTATATTTAGAACACAAAAATGAACAATAGAAGTAAATGTTTTTATTAATAAAATATTTATAATGAATCAAGTATGATATGGGTAGGGCTCCAACCCTTGATGAAGACACCTAGGCTCTAACCTGGGATGTGCCAAGAATGTACTTGGACTTTAGTGAGGCTCCGACCTCTAGGGCTTCGACCCTATCTTATCCAAGGCACCAACCTTGAGTTTAGGAGCACCAACTCCAAGGACACCAATCCTTTAGCTTTTCTTTGTCAAGATAAGTTAGGTTGTTCTTCATGGCTCCCAAAGTCTTCTTCAATGAGCCCTGTCAATCTTCAACAATCCCTTCACTTAATCAACACATCATATCATCAATGACGACCTTGTCTCATAGAAAGTGTCACCACTTCTCTTCATTATACCCAAGCAAATATCTTCAAGGTTACTCCATGAAGGCTTCAACAAAGAATCATGTCTCCAAGGATCTCCACGAATCTTCAATATGCTACTTCCAGCTATTTAGCCTGCTTTAAAGAACTTCCAACCAGTATTCTTAATAGATTTCTACAATAAGTCAAGATGAGCTTCAAGGAGTCCTCAAAGGCTACCTGAAGTGCTGCTCGAAACAATTCTTCAGCGATGACTTCAAGGATGCTATAACAAGGATATGTTCCAAAACAGTCTTTGAATGACTTCTCTCAAATATGCACAAGAGATTTTCATATGATTCCTTCAATCTTGCTACTACAAGGTGTCTTTGACATATGCTTTTAGACTTCTCAGAAGATTTTTTTAATCTGCTCCAAAATATTGCTTCAAGTCTAGTTCAAGATTAGTTCCAATCTTCACTAGTCTCCCACAAATGATGGCTTCCAAAAAAGCACTCAAATGAAGCCTTCAAATGTTTCTTTAATTCCAACAGAGCATTCCTTGTGGTAAGTTTGTTTAAGATATTCCACAAGTTTGCAACTTAGGTCCATAAAGTCTACAACTGGGTACCTTCACAGGTCTGTACTAAGGTTCCACAGGTCTATAAAAAGATATTACAACTAAGTGTTGTTACAGGTCCTCCAAATGCTAACAAATATACAATAAGTCACCACAGGTTCACACAAAATCCACCACAGGTAAAAAAGAAATACACTTCATTGGATATTCAAAAGAAGGATCACAACAGGTCCAAGCGCAGAATATAACACAAGTCTGGAACAGATACGAAATTACAGTTATGTTCATGCTATAAACCATTGTCTGAGCTGTAATGGAGTGGTAGCAGTCCACTGTTCAAGTTCTGAATAGGTTCTAAGGAGGTGCAATCTAAGGTGAGGTAAAGTTTTCAATAGGCATGTAAGTAATCCAATCTTCTCTAAATTTTGACTGTCCTTTATCTGTCTGAGTTGTAATGGAGAATGTCCTTGTTTAGCCCAATCATAGAAAGTATTTGGCCAATTGTAGTCCTCCTTGGCCTCCTATTGCTTCTGTGATTATTCTATGAAATCTTGACCGAATTCATGGTGAAAAATGAAGGTTTAGACATATATTTATAGTGATTTTCAACTAAACATGAAGGGACACATCTCTGATGCTGACCGACATGAGTAAGCCAAGTTAAGGTTGGCTCACTATCCAAACTTAATAAATTAACTTAAAAATTTCATAACTTTCAAACTGCTTTGAGTTTTGGGTTGTGTAATAGCTCATTGGAAAGGCAAAATTATTCTATAAAGGATGGTGTAGTTCTCATGGAAAGATTTTGCCTCTAAGGAGGTGAAAACTAATTTTTAATGTGATTGGTCATTATTTAGAGCAAAAATATAAGACAACAACATTTTTCATGGATGGGCTTGTCATGGATGAGCTTACTTTTGTTTGGTTTCTTCATCGGGGCTCCTATGCTCATAAATGTCATCATGTCCCCAAGATAGTGATGTGTCATCAATCATACGTAGCATGTAGTCTTTCATCATCATCATATAGTCTTCCATTATCAAGATCATTGGAGGTAAGGACATCTAAGGTTATGACTTCATAAGATCATCAAGACCATCAAAGGTAAGGACATTCATCACATAGATCACCAAGATCTCCTAGTTCATCAAGATACACTTGGCACTTGTTCATTACTGACTTGGTATCTTCATCAATGACATTGTAGCATCTCAAGAATATTTTCCATCCAAGCTACTGCCATATTGACATCAAGGACAACCTAGATTAACACATACTTCTCTTATTATTGGTCATTTCAGTGTAAGTAAGATGGTGGCATATATACAGAGGTATTATTATTTGCCTCATATGCTTGAAAGTGTGTCACGTTTTATTAAAGGATGTTCATTATGTGCAGTCAGTAAGCCTAGCAATAGGAAGTTAGGATTGTACACACCACTTTTGCTACCTTCATGACCATGGGAGAGTGTTTCTATGGATTTTGTAGGAGGTCCTCCATTGTCAGAAGGAGGTTATGATTATTTGTATGTAGTAGTGGATAGGTTCAGCAAAATGTGTCTTTTGATGCCGTGTAAAAAGAAAATTCCAACTGAATAATCTGCTCAGTTATTCTTTTAGAGTGTATGGGTGCATTTTGGATTTCCCACATCCATTGTTATTGATCGAGATTCTTGCTTTGTTGGGAACTTTTGATCAATCTTGTGGGGATTCATGGACACAAAATTGAAAAAGAGTACAACATTTTATCCATAAACAGATGGCCAAACAGAGGTGTTGAACAAGACCGTGATACATCTTCTTAGTGGGAATTGCAACAAGAATCCTAGGTTGTGGGATGAACATTTGCACTACATTCAACATGCTTACAACTAGCACAAGAACTCTTCAACTGAAACATCACCATTTGAAGCATGTTTGGGAGACTTGCCTAAGTCTCCTTTGGATTTCATTTTTGGAAAGGATGTTGCTATTGATGGTCATAGTGACATAGGCAAAGCAAGAAGGATCATCGAATAAATCCAATTGATACACCAAAGAGTTCAAGAACAACTGGAAAAGAGCCAAGGCCAGTACAAGTCAAGGCACAACAAGCATCGAGTAGAGCACGAGTTCTAATTCAATGATGAAGTTTGGCTTCACATTAGAAAAGAGAGGCTCCAAGGAGAAGTTAAAAATCTTAAATCAATTAGATATGGTTCATTCAGAATTCTAGAAAAGATTGGTGACAATGCCTTCAGGTTGGATTTGCCTTTATATATGCAAATTTATGTTGTTGTTAATGTGGAACATTTAAGGTTGTATGAGCCTCCTTTGGTTGAAGATCAAGAAGAGAATGTTCAAATTCCGTCCATTCAATATTTCTCTCCTGAATACCTTGATGAACTACAACAGGACACCATTCTTGATAGAACAATAAGGTCTTTAAATTGAGGGAATGTGGATTACCTTTGTGTAGGGCTCAATGGAAAAAATCCTTCCAAAGCCAAATTGATCAGGATTGGAAAGGTGAGGGAACTTTACCCTCACCTTTTGAACAATTGAAAGTGGTCTTTTGGCATCCAAAAGCTTCCAGTGGGGAGGAATGATTAGGTGCTCAAAAATTTTCTCAAAATTCAAAGTTGTCGGATCGGTGTGGTACCTGAATGATCATGTAGTGCTCATCATCTTGATTCCAGTGCAACTATTTTCGCACAAAACATACTCTGCATACTCCCAGAAACATGTTTTGTTCATTTTCCTAAATAGGAGAATTTAAAACAAATATATATGCAGGTAGCCGAGTCAGCAGTCTGTACTGCTGACATGGCACTGACTGGGCATGCCTACGTTACAAGATGACTGTGCATATGATTGCTTTCCTTTGGGGAATTAGATGGTTCCAAGTGACATGATTTCATTGGTGGAGTTTTGGACAAATTTTATTGGTTGGTTGGTGGCCAACGACAGGCTACCACGTGGCCCAGCCAGCGGTCGCCATGTGGCAGCCTAAGGGGCACCAAATATGGTTAAGTTTCAGGCAACAACGGTGGGGATCGAACCCGTTACCTCCAAACTCCAAGCACCAAGTCTAAACAAGGCTTCATACTTTGTTGCTTGTTATATAATGGCATGCGACTTATATTTAAAATTGAAGTTTGGCGCCATCCAGGAAAGGGGTGATCATGTAGGGGGCAACCCTTGGGCACATCCATTCAACATGACTCTGGGTGGAGCATAATGGGGGCCTAGCTAGTGGGAGTGAGCTGTTAGCCTTAGCCCTGGGCACGTGGCCCCCGCATGTGGCCTAATTTTCGGGATTAAGGCGTCATTGGGAATTTAATCCATTCAACAAATTCACCTAGAATTAGGTGAAATCGATGCTCGATTAGCAGAATTGGAGGAAAATTTGTAGGATGGTGCTAGATTTTGGGGAAATTGAGGTGCGATTAGCAAAAAGACTCGGGGAAGCCATAACTTCTTCATTTTTTTACTAAAGCAGGAGCAGAAAGATGCTAGATAAGCATTTTTTGGCATTCTGGGGGCATCAGAACATGTTTCAGAGATGTTTGAGCATTGTAAATGGATGTATTCACACTTTTGAGCATAACAAAGAGGTCCAAGCCATTGGAATATGGATGAAGGAGACATAGCCCAAGCGGCCTAAACCCCTTCATCATGTGCTATTGTGATACTATTTTGGTGATGTTCATGTATGTTATATGCTACTATTTAGTCATTTGTTTATGTTAATTTGTACATGAAATTTACATAAAAACATTCAAAAACTCATATTAAAACTTGAAATTAACCTCATGAATCCTTAAGCAGTTTTACATATTCTGAAGAGAAATTTAGCACAACAAAACTAATTTCCCATTCAGATCATAAATACCTTGATATATTGATCACTTTGGTTCTTTGCTAAGGCTTTCAATTCCTTGAACTTTGCAAAATTTTCAGTCTTATTCTTCAAGAAGTAAACGCAAGTCTTTCTGCCAATCGACTGTGTCCTCATATGTCCACATGATTTTGTATGCACTAGCTCAAGAGGTTGCTTTTCTCTGTATGCAACTCCCTTTGGAAAACTTTCATGGTGTTTCTTTCCCAAGATGAAGCACTCACAAGTACTAGTAGGTTCTCTGATGGGTGTTTTGGAGAATTTAGCATCTACGAATAAGCACTAATTCACTAGACAAGTAGTTGTGCCTAGAACAACAGTTTAATGTGTTTTAGTCTTTTCCTATAAACAATAGATAAGAAGAGGGGATAAAAGGCCTACATGTAGTTCTGCTTTCCTCTCTTCTCCCTTGTATCGATTCCGTCGCTCCTTCCCATACTTAATCAGCTTCAAAAGTACCTTGAAAACACAACATAAGATAAAAACCGATCAAAGCATACGATCCATTGAATATAAAGGAAAGGAATCAGAAGCAATTCATACATGTAAGCATTATGAAAGAACACAACATATGGAAAAAGGTTCAAACACTTTATTACATAGAAGAAGGAATTACAACCATCAGTGTCTGATTCAAAGTTATTCCTTCAGCTTGGATCCCATCCACCACATCAAAAGCAAGACAAGCTTTTGGCATCACATCATTTGCTCTAAAGTCAAGTCCCATAGCAGCATTATCTCCTTACAATTCCACATAATCTAGCCCCTGATCACTTAGATGAGTGATCAATTTATACGAAGATGAAGGAGGTTTTGTCATTAATGGTGGCATTGAATGGCCTTCCATACTTAGAATTAGTTCCATGGAGGAAGGGATGAGAGGATAGGATGCACCTTAACTCATTCCTCATCCATTTTTGAGCTCATAAGAGTTGATAAGTGAGGGAAACTTCTAAATGACTCCAAAAGATAAGAATATTCCCCAAACCCTATGTGAATTTCGCTCATTCTCACCCAGCGTAGGTGAAAGGAAGCCTAAGTGCTCCGTAGAGCACCATGGTAGTGGACTTAACTGCTATGCAGTGCACCTTCATAAGGGCTTACCTGTGCTGGTCCCTCTAGAGGCTATTTCTGGATGTCTTCAAGTCATGAAATTGTCTGGGAAGGAGGCATTCAAAGGGGTGACTTGTTTAGGGCATGAAACAACTAAAATTAGGGTTTGATGAGCCCTAAAACACTGATCTAGATGTTGGGATTTGATGTGCCCAAATGGATTTGTAACAGCTGCACCCTAAAGCATGAAGTCAGAAAAATGCCAATTTCGAATGAAATGCTTTACGATGTGATGAAGAGGTATCAAAGTGGAAGGTGACCTGCATCAATTACAATACATATATCATGATATTCGATTTTTCATGAATTGCTGAGGGAAGGCATACCCATGTTCAACTTATAAACTTTCATTACATGTACATAAACAGTCATCTATAGATATAGACCCATGATCGGAATGACTATCAATGTGAAGCCATTGTACATATGGTTTAGTACTGTTGAAATCGCAGCCCATATGGATGAAACTACATCTGGGGTCTTCAATCTCGTTCAACCGTTCTCTCAAGTATGACTTTAACATGGGAAGGCACCATCTGATTACCAGCCAATGATGTAAACTGTTAACAGATGCAAGAGAAATCACCGATAATGATAATGATCCTCAAGGTATTGCAGTACATTTTTCATGGTGTGAATAGATGATTTGATGTCAAACACAATACAAAGTCTTTCAATCGAAGGCCATTGATGTATGCCTATTTCCGAAAGTGAGAAACCTGCCATTGATGTATGCAAGCCTCAAGGTACTAAATGGGTGTTTCTAAGACAAATTCTTAGATAATGTGCTGATTTCGACAAGAAGAGACTCGTCGCAGGAGGGCCTTGAAGTATCCCACATCAACGACACGAAACGAGTGTAGTGATTTTAGAGATGGAATTTGACTAACGACATAAGGTTCAGGAATGGCAGTCATGAAAATGAAGGTTTATGGTATTGCAATGGTTGAATTTTGACTGAATGACTTCTCTTGAACATGTCGGTGACACTAAAGTAAACTGGTAGCATTGACCCAAAACAAAGTGATGGATGGTATGATAGACCAATGGTGTGATAACCATCATGCTAATGACCCAACCCAAATAGTCACGGTGATGGAGTGAAACTGTCATGTTCAAGATTGACCTGCTACCATAAAGTGGTTTTCCCCTTTTCCCATTTTCCCCAGTCATTGCTGACCAGTACCTCTTTATTTTTATCAAGCTTGAGGATAACATATGCTTGTTATATAATTTCACCCTTTGGGCAAATCAATCGCTATTTGATGTTTTAACGAGTCTAGCGAAGGTGAAACTCTGTCTTGTCTAGATGGACAAGTTTGTTGCTATTTGATGTTTTAAATGAGTTTAACAGCAAAGATAACTCGGTCCTTTTCATGTTTAGAGAGTTTGAAAAGGTACAAAAATAAAACTACACAAGTTCTTTTTCGTAAATTAGTCTCTCAAGTTTGAAAAAGTGTAAAATAATACAAGAGAGATATCTTTTCCAATCCATTAATGAGCTGGAAAGAACAATAAATCGACAATCTTTTCATATTTAGAGAGTCCAAGAAAGAGCTTAAAAAGGACTCCATTTTGAGGAATGAGTGGTGTCTAGGGTAGCAACTAGTTCCGGTGATGTTGGAACTTCTCGAAAAATGTTGATTTATGTCAAGAGGCTGGCTAATAAGACCACTCATTGCAACTGTTCCTCAAACAAGGTAAATCAACCAAGTGAAAGCGTATGATCGACCAAAGAAATGGTGGTGATGGGATGAAAACAACAAAGGCTCATTTGACAAAAGAGGCTGATAGAATGGCAATCACGAGGGTTAAAAATGGAAATGGGTTCATTTTTACACAAGCTTGAACCATAGGGAACTATTATTGGATTCAGTTTCATGTTTACACAAGCTTGAAACGAAAAACTATGCTTGAATTCAGTTTCATTTTTACACAAGCTTAAAATGAAGAACTATGCTTGAGATTGGTTTACATGCCCCCAACATGATGAAAGGGAGAGTCACTTGTAACCAGATGGAAGTCGTTGCATGAAGCATGATGGTTATCCAACACATTTTTGGCTTTGTCCAGATAGGGAAAAAGTTGAATGGGGTGGTTCCCTTCACATAACTTACAGGGAAAATTAACTTTACCATTAGATGCATGCCCCCGAAGCTTCATTACATTCACCTAAGTAGACTATTAGTGGCTATCAGGTGGATGGAATGAAGGTTCTTTTATGAGATCAAGTGAAAAACTCGACTCGGATTTTACGAGATCTAATCAAAGACTTGACGTGGAACTTGCTCCAGGGGACCTTATTTCATTTTTTAATGAGCTTGACACAAGACAAGGAACTCTGCTCAGATTCCTTGTTTCATTTTTTAACGAGCTTGACACAAGACAAGGAACTATGCTCATCTCCTTGGTTTCAATTTTTAAACGAGGTTGACACAAGGCCAAGAACTATCCTCATATCCTTTGTTTCATTTTTTAATGAGGTTGACACAATACCAAGAACTATCCTCATGGAGTCGCCAATTTGTTTTGGAGAATTTAGCATCTATGGATAAAAACTAATTCAATAGACAAGTAGTTGTGCCTAGAACAACAATTTAAAGTGTTTTAGACTTTTCTTATAAACAATAGATAAGAAGAGGGGATACAAGGCCTACCTGTAGTTTCGCTTTCCTCTGGTCTCCCTTGTATTGATTCCATCGCTCCTTCCCATTCTTAATCCGCTTGAGAAGTACCCTAAAAACACAACAGAAGAGAAAAACCGATAAAAGCATATGATTCATTGAATATAAATGAAAGGAATCAGAAGAAATTCATACATATAAGCATTATGAAAGAACACAACATATGGAAAAAGGTCCAAACACTTTATAGATAGAAGAAGGAATTACAATCATCAATGTCTGATTCAAAGTCATTCCTTCAACTTGGATCCCATCCACATCACATCAAAAGTAAGAGAAGCTTGTGGCATCACATCTTTTGCTCCAACGTCAAGTCTCATAGCAACATTATCTCCTTACAATTCAACATAATCTAGCCCCTGATCACTTAGATGAGTGGTCAATTTATAGGAAGATGAAGGAGGTTTTGTCATTAATGGTGGCATTGAATGGCCTTCCATACTTAGAATTAGTTCCATGGAGGAAGGGATGAGAGGATATGATGCACCTTAACTCATTCCTCATCCATTTTCGAGCTCATAGGAGTTGATAAGTGAGGGAAACTTCTAGATGAGTCCAAAATATAAGAATATTCCCCAAAACCTATGTGAATTTTGCTCATTCTCGCCCAGCACAGGTGAAAGGAAGCCTAAGTGCTCTGCAAAGCACCCTGGCAATGGACTTAACTACTCTGCAATGCAGCTTCAGAAGGGATTACCTACGCTGGTCCCTCTAGAGGCTATTTCTAGATGTCAAGTCATGAAACTATCTGGGAAGGAGGCATTCAAAGGGGTGACTTGTTTAGGGCATGAAGCAATTGAAATTAGGGTTCGATGAGCCCTAAAACACTGATCTGGATGTTGGGATTTGATGTGCCCAAATGGATTCGTAACAATGGGAGGTAATCCCCTGACCATCTATTTCTGCTGCAACAATCTTAAACAAGAAAAGTGCAAGTGTCCAAACCGAAAGTGCCATAACGAATAATCATTGGAACATGCGGTTGTAAAAGAAATAACCTAATCATTGTAATTCATAATTAGAGGAAAGAGTATGTTCCTCGTTTTATGGAGCTTTTCTATCAGATGCTTGCTTGGGGGCTTGTCATATATAACAAATTCTTGACCTTGAAAGATAACTCACTATCCCTTCTGTGTGAATTGACCAAAACTTATCAAATTATGTTTGAGACCAGAAACATAATATACCTCTGAGATTTCCTTTGGCTCCCCTTCCTTGGTCAAAATCTTGACCACTCTATTACCATCTACATCCACAATCTTGTTAGTCCCCAACTTTACCTTTGTCTTCACGGATTGATCCAAATTTGCAACCAAATTCTTGCTACCTGTCATGTGGTTATTGAAGCCACTGTCTAATAGCCACACATTATTAGAAGTTTCATGCATGGTATGTCAAGCTAGGAACACGGCGTTAATACTATTTGTAGTGACATTAGCTCTCTGGTTCCCTTGATGAGCTAACCTCTTCCTACAATCACAGGCATAATGAACAAATTTATTGCAATAATAACATCTCACTTTTGATTTGTCAACTCTTTCATTATTGTTGAAGTTTCTGCAGTTGCTTCCACTTTCAGGTTAATTCTCTTGTTGGCCATATCTATAACCACCATGTCTTCCACCGTGTCCTTTGCCTCTCAATCTACTTCTGCCTCGGCCTCTATCTCTTGAAATAGAAACCTAACTTTTGAAAGTGGTCTCTAAAGTGGAATTCATATTTCTGTCTATCCTTTCCTCATACAATAGAAGTGATCCCATCAGCTCATCAACTGCCAGTGATGTCAAATCCTTGGATTATATTAGATATCATTTTTGGGATTATATCTAATATAATGCACTGCGTAAATCCCCCATACTTAAATCCTTGGATTATTCTATCGCTACTACCACAATATCAAATTTGGTAGATAAAGATCTGATGACCTTCTCAACCACTGTTTGATATTTAATTATTCACCATAAATTTTTAACTAATTTACAATAGTTATGAATCGATTCATGGAAGAATCATTGTGCTTTGTCTCCTTCATCTGCAGACTTTCAAAATCTCTCCTAGTATTCTGCAACTTAACAATATTGACTTTGGCCATACCTTTATAGCTTGTCGCCAAAGTATCCCATTCTTCCTTTGCTAAAGACGTGATCATAATCTTCTGGAACACTGCTCAGTCCACTCCTTGCTGGATAAGATGCAATGCTTGTGCATTATTCTTCTTGTCCTTCTTCCATAGATTCCTCTCTACATTAATGAGATCTCATTCTTCTATTTCATCCTTACATTCTGAAAACCCAAACTAGACATAATCCCAATTATCATGAGCCTACAACATGGTCACCATCTTAATAACCCACACATCATAATCCTTCCTTGTAAACGGTGAAAATTGGTGCTGGAAATTTGAGAAAGTCATCTTTCTTCAAGACTTCTCTTCAAAAAACCCTAAATTTCTCTTTTAATAAGCTTGCAAAACTTCTTCTTAAGAAAATTCCTTATAAATTAACCCTTAATTATTTTTTAATATAAAAATTCTTTTATATAAATTTATATAAATATTTATATAATTTTTTTTTTTATAAAAAAAAACACTTTATAATCACTCTTTAAAAAAACTTAAGATATTACTTATCCCCTTTTCAAAATATGCTTTTATACCTATCCTTTGAAAAAACCACATAAGGATATAAACGGTGTTTGAGATAATTAAAAAAAAAAATACTCCACTTTAATGAGCCACTTTAAAAAAAGTCGTATAACCTTTTAACAGGTGGTAGTTTCAAACTTCAAACCAAACTTTGACTCCATATTGATTTCGTTTATTAACAGCCTGCACACTACCGACTGCATAAAATTTGCACACATAACCTAAAATTTAGCAGATTCTAAGCTTGACATAAATTGCGTGGCTTTTGTACTAATTAAGTGACAAATTTGCACGCTCTTTAATGGTTCGACAAATTTGCAACACAAATTTATTAAAAAAATTATTGGACTTCTTCTCTTGGCCCTCTTCTCACTGGTTCTGCTAGCACCATAGATGTTGTGATCCTTCCTCAACTTTGATACCAATTTTTTGGAAAGGCAGAGGAGCTTAAACACAAAATTCACACAAAACAAATGAGTTGTGTCTCTTCTATTGATCACACAATAACTTTATTATTACAATGAACCTAGTGAAGGGCATTTAACCTTTTCCAACATCAACTCACCTAAAATAACTTGACATGCAGCCACACACTATAAATTAGACTATGAATTAACTCGACTTGATTCAACGCTCAATTAAATCACTCTCTAATTTTAGCCAACTCCTCATGCGGAAGTAATTAGATTATTTTAACAAAAGCCAATGAACAATGAGGCACATGAAGCTCTATCATTTATGCTATTATTTTCTCATTCAATTTTATTTCTTGGACTCTTAAAATGCATCAAATGAAATTTTCCTTTCCTGTTCAAGGATGGCAATAGTTGGAAAATCCAATAAACAATGAGGCACGTGAAGCTCTATCATTTACCCTATTCTTTTCTCAATCAATTTTATTTCTTGGACTCTTAAAATGCATCGAATGAAATCCTCCTTTTTTGTTCAATGATGGCTATAGTTGAGAAAGCCAATGAAAACTGAGGCACACCTCCATCAAGCTAGTGACAAAAAATTTCTGTTTGGTTGAATTTGATAATCTTCTTGCTCCCTACAAAAAGGGTTCATTTTGGGAAATAGGTATATTTCTCATTGATTTATGTTATTTTTTTATTGTAATCATAGCATGTTCAAAAGCACCATTAGTTGTACTAACAATGTAACAGTGTTTGAGGCCCAACCTAACATTGTGTTTGACTTTAGAGCTCCTTTCATCGAACATTTCAATATAAATTACATTTCCTAACAATAAAAATAACCCTATCATGGTTGCTTTATTGAGCCCATAAATATTTATTAAATTATTCTATCCTATAAATTATCATTGCATAAACAACAAAATAAGAACAAAACTTGACAATTACTACATGAACAAAATAACCTTGGAACAATGTGTTGTATGCCCATTTTGGACCAAATTCTTTAGGAAGTCTCTTCAAGTTATTGGCAACTGCTTCACGTATTGAAAACACCTAGTTAGCTAGCCAATAAAAGAAGGCTTCACGTAATTAAGAATAAAAGAAGGTAGAAAATGACAAAAGTTGCATCACATTTCCACTGGCCCAGTTTCCCATGCTCGAACCTAAGTTCAGCTACCATTACCACTGAATGAGTCAGTGGGTCACCGTGAGACTAGCCGTGAGACCAAAACAACAAACTAATCGTCTTCTTTTCATCTCACTCTGACTCACTGCCATCATTAAATTAAACTGATTCCGCCTGTGGAACTTACAATAATAGTCATTGCTATTCTATTTTTAGGCTCGTGAGCGAGCCACATGGATGGCAGAGATCTGGATTAGTTAGATTAATGATTAATTTTAATAGTGGTCAGATAAATTGTTTTAGCTACATTAGATGTAACGTGAAAACAAAAATGTGCTAATTTGGTAGCAGCACGCGACAAATTTTGCTGCTGCGGTGTTAATTTATTTTCAGTATTTTCACCCTCTTCGTAAAATAAAAAATTTGATTTGATTCTTGTGGTCGGTGGCCACCTGACCTAACCCTAAGGGAATGGAAAATTTGGATTTTTTTGTCATTTTTGTTTTTTTTTTCACAATTTACTCATCGGTTTTAACTTTGTTGGAGGAAGAACAATTATCCTTGGAAAAGATCCATACAAATAGGAACCCTGCCGATATGCTCACTAAGATTCTACCACAAAATAAACATGAGTTAGGTAGAGGCATGGTAGGACTCGGTGTGACTTGATTCATGACACTTATTTGGCTTCAAGTGCGAGGATGTTAAGTGTGAAGCCAAATTCATGCAGGATTTTAGATCCTTCTACACCGCCATTGGTTTCTAGATCTCTAGGATACTAGACCCTTCTACATCACCATTAGTTTCTAGATCTCCATCTTAATCACATACAAGATTCTAGATCCTTCTTCAGCCCCTATAAATTTGCAATTTCTTTGGCCAAGGAAGGCAAGCCAAGGTCCAAGTCTGTTTCGTAATGCTACGTGATTTTTGTTCTCCAGTGATTGTTTTATCTATTCCATTGTTTTTGATTGAGTAATCTTGTTGTTTCTCCATTTGTCTATCTCTGAAATTATTCTTTGCTATTTCCATCTAAGTCTTTGAGTATAAATCTATTGTGTGTGAATGAAATGTTGGGTTTTTCGCCAAGTGAATGGCACTTTGACTATCACAATATAACACATACTTGTCCTGCTTTATTTCTATCTCTCCTAGGAATTGCTGCATCCACAACATCTCTTTACAAGCTTCTGTTGCAGCTATGTACTCTGCTTCTATTATAGAGAGGGATACTATTATTTGTAGCCTTGACACCCAAGATACTGTTGCACCTGCAAATGTATACAAATAACTTGTAGTGGACTTTCTGGTGTCCATATCTACAGCCATATACGCATCTAAAAATCCTTCAAGCATAGTCTCATCATGACCAAAACATAAACAATAATGACTAGTACCCTTGATATACTTCAAAATCCATTTTACTGCTTGCGAATGTTGTTTGCCTAGATTGGCAAGGAACCTACTCACTACTCCCATTGAATATGCAATGTTTGGTCACGTTCGTACCATGGCATACATCAAACTACCAACTGCTGAAGCATAAGGAATCTTGCTCATCTCTTCTTTCTCCTTGTCATCACTAGGCTACTCACTACTCCCATTGAATATGCAATGTTTGGTCATGTTCGTACCATGGCATACATCAAACTACCAACTGCTGAAGCATAAGGAATCTTGCTCATCTCTTCTTTCTCCTTGTCATCACTAGGACATAATTCAGTACTTAGCTTGAAGTGGGCTGCAAGGGGTGTACCAACTGACTTGGCATCCTTCATATTCAACCTGTCAAGCACCTTCTTCATATATTCTTCTTGTGACAACCACAAACTTTTTCTTTTCCTGTCACGCATAATCCGCATGCCCAATATCTGTTGTGCTAGTCCCAAATCCTTCATTGCAAATTTGCTACCCAAATCTTTCTTCAACCTATTGATCTTATTCTTATCACGCCCAACAATCTATATGCCATCCACATATAACAACAATATGATATAATTTCCTTGATCATACCTCTTGATATAGACACAATGGTTAGCTTCCAACCTCTAAAAACCATGTTCCAACATGAATGAATCAAATTTATTGTACCATTGTCGAGGTGCCTATTTCAACCCATAGAGACTCTTCTTCAACCTGCAAACAAGGTCTTCTTTTCCTTTTTCTATGAAGCCTTCTAGCTGCTCCATATAAATTTCTTCCTCCAATTCACCATGAAGAAATGCAGTTTTCACATCTAACTATTCACATTCTAGGTCTAAAGCAGCAACTAGGCCAAGAATAACTCTAATGGATGACATTTTAACAATAGGTGAGAAAATTTCAATGAAGTCAATACCTTCCTTTTGGAAAAAACCTTTCACCACCAGCCTTGCTTTATACCTCTCCTTCTTTTCGTCACCTTCATGCTTAATCCTGTAAACCCATTTGCCTGGATTGGCAAGGAACCTACTCACTACTTCCACTGAATATGCAATGTCTAGTCGTGTGCATACCGTGACATACATAAAACTGCCAACTGTTGAAGCATAAGGAATCTTGCTCATCTCTTCTTTCTCCTTGTCATCACTAGGACATAATTCAGTGCTCAGCTTGAAGTGGGTTGCAAGGGGTGTGCCAACTGGCTTGGCATCCTTCATCTTAAACTTGTCAAGCGCGTTCTTGATATATTTTTCTTGTGACAGCCACAACCTTTTGTTTTTCCTGTCATGCATAATCCACATGCCCAATATCTGTTGTGCTGGTCCCAAATCCTTCATTGCAAATTTTCTACCCAAATCTTTCTTCAACCTATTGATCTTATTCTTATCATGCCCAACAATCAACATGTCATCCACATATAGCAACAATATGATATAATTTCCTTGATGTTACCTCTTGATATAGACACAATGGTCAACTTCCAACCTATGAAAACCATGTTCCAACATGAATGAATCAAATTTCTTGTACCATTGTCGAGGTGCTTGTTTCAACCCATAGAGACTCTTCTTCAACCTACAAACAAGGTCTTATTTTCCTTTTTCTATGACGCCTTCTATCTGCTCCATATAAATTTCTTCCTCCAATTCACCATCAAGGAATGTATTTTTTACATCTAACTGTTCACATTCTAGGTCTAAAGCAGCAACTAGACCAAGAATAACTCTAATGGATGACATTTTAACAACAGGTGAGAAAATTTCACTGAAGTCAATACCTTCTTTTTGGGAAAAACCTTTCACCACCAGCCTTGCTTTATACCTCTCCTTCTTTTCGTCACCTTCATGCTTAATCCTATAAACCCATTTGTTTTGTAGATCCTTTCTACCTTTTGAGAGGTTTTTTATTTCAGCAAAGATTTCATTTTTTCTTCCATTGCTTTCTTCCATTCTTCACTGTGTTCAACTTTACAAGCTTCTTGAAAACAATTAGGTTCACCTTCATCAGTCAACAAAATATAGTTTGAAGGAGGATACCTTTGTGAAGGCTTATGAGGCCTAGAATATCTGCGAACCAACTGTGGTGGTGCATTATCAGGTTGAATCTCCTGTAAAGGTTCCTGCAAGATTCCTTCTTCTTTGTTTTCATCGTTTTCCACTTGTTGTTCTTCATGCTCCTAAATTTGTTGTTCATTTTCTTGTATTGGTGGTATGTTTTCCTGCTTCTCTTCAAACCTGTCAATAACCTTCTTGACCTCCAACTCACCTATAGTCCTCTTGATCATTTCTGACTCATTAAATATAACATCCCTTCTTCTAATAATTTTATGCTTGACTGGATCGCATAAATGATAACCAAAATCTTCATCCGCATATCCCAAAAAAATGCATTTCATAGATTTATCATCTAAAATGATTTTAATAGAGGCAAGCTGATTAGTAATAATATTAAATGCATTCAGGTGCTCAGAAACTGAAGCACCCTCCTTCATTTTGAGATTATAAAGCTTCTTCATCAAGAACACTTTGTTTGATGTCGTTTTCTTCTCATATAGATCATGGAGCTTCTTCCATAATCCTTCAGCCGTCTTTTCTCCAGGTACATTGAAATACACATTCTTTGCTAGATATTGGCTGATTGTTGCAATCGCCTTTCTATCTAGCTTATTCCATTCTTCATTTGTCATCGATGAGGGTTTCTTTGTTGTGCCCTCAATCAGCAAATACTGATCCTTCAAAATCAATATATCCTCCATATGTGATTTCCATAGGGAAAAATTAGCCCTGCTCAGCTTCTCCATATCTATAACTGTTGTCTCCATTTTCAATATATTGATGCCCAAAAACAAAAACTCCACTTAAAAATAAAAATTTAATTCTTAGTCTTTAAAATTTAGTAATAATGACCTTCCTCCTTTTAAAATACGCTTTGCAAAATTCCTGCTCCTTTAAAAATATACTTTTCAAAATTCCAACATATAATTATATAAATATAAAAAACATATATAATGTTTTAACCTTTTCACATTTCACACATACATATGTTGGTTTGTATACGTGCAAGCTTGATGAAAAAAATTACGAACTCCACGTAAAGCACTTATGCACTCCACGTTTTAGGCTTCATGGCACGTTTCACCATATGCCCATGGCCTTTTTATTTCTTGCAACAATTGTCTTAACATTCCTCACCTATTTCCTCAGCTATTTCCTAAACAGATCTTTTTCCTGGACTCTCTTCTTTGCAGCGATTTCTGATTTCTTGGACAGATCCTTCAACAACTCGAGAGGTAACAACCAATGTTTTAATGAACATTGCCAGAGTAAGGTGATGGCACTAAGCAGCTTGCATAATGGATATTCAAACCAAGCTCTGATACCAATTGTTAGAGTCACAATTTCCATTACACCAAAACCCACAGGTGTTAGTAAATAGACATGTCGCTAGATTTAAGCACATGCCACGAAACACACAGGGAGCATTGAATTATCCTTCTACACCGCCATTAATTGGGAGTGCAATAGACTCAAGGCTTTGGTTAAAATATTCTAAATCAAATATTCTCATTCGCCTTCTTTTCTTTGTCCTGGCAGGCATTGGATTGCATTATATTTTAGAAATGTTTTGATACCTGTGTGTGTGTCGAATATGAGTTTATTGGCTCGCGTCACCAATCGATGAACGAAAATAATGTAACAAAGAGAATTCACCATTCTAGACTGCTCAAAACCAAAAGATCCATTCTTTGGATAGTCCATCGCTTGAAGAGGAAGTCAGGCTCTTCGGTCTACAAGTCCATGAGGAAAGGAACTTGGGTTTCCTCCATTTTAGCAGTTAGAGACAAGAAAGCCACAGATAGGAGCTACAACATCCAAACCTTGGCTTTCTGTTCACAGGAAGAAAGAAATCAAATGGATTTTATCAACCCCATTGAACATTAAAATTACAAATTCAAATTCAATAGAAATAGATATACCATAGGGAAATCTGATGTTACTGGTAATGGATTACTAGACATAAACTGATAGAAAATAATTTTTCAGACATTCAATGACATATCAATGGGAACACCCAGTTGATGGAACAAAGAAACATTAAGAAGAAAAAGAGAGCATGCAGTCAATGGCATAAAGAATAATTAATAAAAAACACAGAGCATTGTGTTAAAGGGAAGTAATACACAACAAAATAAAAAAAGTCAATTTTTTTGAAATTTTTTATTTGTGTGTGTTTGTTTTTATTTTCCCAAAATTGTAGGAGAAATGATTAGTCAAATCAATAATGAGACAATTATTATTATTTTAGAATGTATATTCATTCATTACTTTTATTTTTAAAAAATCCTATTAAGAGCCCTTAAATTTGAAAAATCCCTATAGCATGGATTGTTAATTTTTTTAATTATAATTTTTTTTTAATTAAACAAAAACCATTATAAATTAGCATACCTCAGAATGGGAAACAGAATGCTGAGATGAGAAAAGGAAAATAGAAAATGTGTAAAATAGGGAGGGAAATGTATATTTAATAGTTAATTTGTAATAAGTTAAATTTTTTATTTTCTATAAAATAGATAATAAATTAAAATTTCTTTTTTAGTCACATCACCAAATACTATTACATATGGAATAATAGACAAGGGAAAAAATTTCATATATAGAATTACAATCACAATATAGAAGAATCTAGGATGTTGTGTCCACACATAGTAGAGGTGAGGTTGGGTATTGTAATTATGAGAGTGACAAAGCATGCAAACATGCCTCTTCCTTTTGGAATTAGTTGATTTATAGTTTGGGCAATCGATTTGGGAACTTGTATATTCAATGCGTCATAAATTCTTAAACTCTCATGATGGCTGGAGAATGTGATGGCCTTTGACTAAATGAATATTAGGGCACATGTTAAAATTGGTAACTAGGGCCAACTTCCACCTTAGGATATCTCATATGACGGAGATGATTATTGCATTAGATTCCTCTTTCGAAGAGGTATAATTTTGATATAAATATCATCTCATTCTAACAAACAAAAATGGAATTATGAATTTATTCTTCTTATGGACAAATTGCCAAGATCGGCTCTAGTCAAATGTGCTCATGAAGCCCAATAGATGTGTCTCTTCACCCTTAACAAAGTGTATAAATAGAAGAGACCTTTTCCTCATTTGGATACCATGTCATCACAACATCTTATCTCTCTTGATTGGTTTGTGTAGCATTGGAGACATCTCTCTTTCTTCGCATGTGTGGCAGATTTCTCTCTCTTTCCCTTTCACATGTGTGGTAGAAGGCCAATTTTTTCTGGGCAAACAGGTCAAAGTTTTCAGGGAAATGATGAGCTTTAACGTCAATTATTGGGCCAAAAGTTTGATTTTTCTAAGATGCATTTATTGGCATGAAAATCGAGAAGTTTGGTACAAGATGATTAGCATTGACTTCAGATTTGACTGCTAAAAATTACAGCAGTGTTTCTCTCTCCTTTGATTGGATTTGATTGATTTGTTTTGGGATTATTTTGACTCTCCTATAAGGCCGAATTGAATTGCGGTTGACTGAGCTGATTGGAGGACATTTTGGGCAGCTTTGACCACTGTTGAGTTTCTGGTTAGGGTTGCATTATCTACTAATTTGCTTGTTGATTTGGCAGATCTATTTTTGGCTGACATTTATGATATTTGTACTCTCTCTCTCTCTATGTTAAACTATTGAAGAATAATAAGAATATTTGATTAAAGGGTTTCCCCACATTGGGGTTTGTCCCTAGCATCCATGACATCTTCTATCCTCTTGTCTTGGCTTATTTTCTCCATATCATTTTATGTTCTATCTACATTTACTATCAATGTTTATCAATTAATGTGATTTCTACTAGATATAATTGGAATTTGTCATTGTGCTACTAAAGGACCATTCAAGTAAATTGGCTTAAGCATAGAACATACCATTGTTATCTTAAATTAACATGGTATGAGAGTTGAGGTGAAGAAAAATCCCAAGCAAGAGTGAAGCAAAGCAATCACTAAGGTAAGTTGTTGGACAAGGACTTGGAACTAGTCCCAATGACGACTACAATTTTCTTCAAATCCAAGGACAAGCTTAAGGAAAAATTCGACTATCATGCATGGAATATGACTTTGGAATAAAATGATGCCATGGATTATGTCAAAGGAAGAATAGAAAAGCCCCCTTCAAATGCATCCGCTGTTGCTCAAACCAAGTACAAGAAATGTGAGGTAAAAGCTAAGAAGATTATTGTTGATTCTATTCATAAGCCTTTGGTTGCATATATTTATGATTTGGAAACATCTAAGGAGATGTATTAAAGGCTGGTTGGGATGTTCAAATTGAACAATGCAAATCAAATTCTCTTTCTCAAGAACAAGTTGAAAGACATCAAGATGGATAGAGGAGAATCCATCCAATCCTACTTCATGAGAATCGCTGAGATCAAGAATGATCTCCTATCTATTGGAGAAATCATTAGTGTCAGGGAGCTCACTCTCATTTCACTTGGAGGTCTTATAAGAGAATGGGATGTGTTCAACACTACCATCCTCAACAATGACATGATTTTGGGATTTGAGGAACTATTGACGATGCACTCAAGAAGAAATAAGGATGATGGAAAGAGACAAGCCCTCAAATGGAAACAATCCTATTGCCTTCTCCACTCATTCTAGAAGAAGGAACAATAATGGTCCAAGGAATCAAGGACAAGGATTCAAGCTGGGGTTTAAGGAAGGAAGAAAAGGAAGGTGCTTCAATTGTAACACGTTTGGCCACTTCACTAGAGATTTTTCTCACAACAAGGATACTCCAAGAGATGACGACAACAATAATAACAACAACTTCAAGGGAAATGGAAATCGAGGGAACAACGGGTTCAATAATAGAGGAAATAGGAATTATCTTATTGCTTGAAATGGAGGTGGTCATCCTCCCAAGAAGTCAAGAAATCCAAGTATGATGAAGTTAATGTTGTAAAGAAAAAAGAATTTTATCTTATTTTTTCCCTCTCCACCGCCTCTCCTCCGGATACATTCGATGATTGGTTGATTGATAGTGGTGCCTCAAGGCAATTCAATGGTTACAAAGAATCTCTCTCAAACTTGGTTGAAAAGGATACAAATTTGGAGATTATACTTGAGGACAATGCCACTTATCCCATGAAAGGAATTGGGATTGTTACTCTTCACTTGAATCAAGGTCAAACCCTTCACCTACAGGAAGTGCTATATGTACCTGACTTGAAAAAGAACTTGGTTTCTATCTCTAAGATGGAAGACAAAGGTTTTAAGGTCTCATTCATTAATGGGAAGGTTCATCTTTGGAAAAGGAATCCAAGAGATGCATTCACTCTAGGATTCAAGGTTGAAGGCCTCTATCAAGTTAGAGGAAGTCCGTTGGGAGCAACGATTTGTGACACTTCTCTTCAATCTGAATTATGGCACCACAGGTTTTTGCACCTTCATTTCAAAGCCTTACAAAATGTGAGGAACATGGTCAAAAGGATGCCTGAATTCAACTTAAATCATGAAGGTGTTTGTCAAGGATGTGAAGCTGGAAAACATACAAGGGTACCATTCCCCTCAAGTGAAAATAAAACCACTGATATTCTTCAATTGGTCCATCGTGATCTATCAGGTATGTTACCCATGACATCTTTGGGTGAATATTTATATTATGTTATTTTTTTGGATGACTTCTCTCGCAAGACATGGATCTATTTCTTAAAGAATAAGAACAAAGTGTTCAAATAGTTCCTCTCCTTCAAAGCCCTGGTCAACAATCAAACATGGAAGAAGATAAAATTCTGAGGACTGATAATGTGTTAATTTTAGGAAACAATGGTATGTTCTGTGATTTAGAGAAATGTTAATTCAATTTCTTTATGAGCCCAATATCAATTTCAGTTTAGCAATCACATAAACATGTAAGTAAAATGTTGATAGAACATAAACATAAACAGTAGAAGAGAAGACAAGCTAAGACAAGAGGACATAATATGTGGCACCAGCCAAGGAGAAACCCCAACGTGGGGAAACCCTTGATGAAATATTCTTTAAGTCTTCAATAGTTCAGTGGAGAGAGATAGTACAATTTACAAATTCTGATAATTCCTAACAGCGACCAAAGAGCCCTAACCATAAAAGCCAACGCTGGTAAACATGGTAGATTTGACCCTCAAAGATTCGGTCAACTTTAGTCAACTTCAGCCTCCAAATAGAAATATGAAATAGCCCTCAAAAGAGTTGAATTATGCCATGTCAAAGTCTAGTCAAATAGTCAACCTGCAGTAAGCCCTAACCACAGTCAACACAGGTCAAACAGTATGGATTACCTCTATTGCTATGCCTAGAAATGCAGCCTACCCAAAGAAATATTTCCCTCACAAAAACACAGTCAAACAGGTCAATGCTGGCTGGTCAATGTTGGTCAAAACCCTTCCTACAATTCGGTCAATGTTGGTCAACATCCAAAACATAAAATTGTTGTCCTTTCCTTCGCACGTGTGGAGAGAGAAGCTGCCCAAAAATTCATTCCCAATCATATGAGGAGAGAGTGAATATGATTGATATCCAAATGAGGATGAGGCATCATGTATTTATAGGAAAGCGTTGATTATGAATAGAGGTGACTGTTGGGCTCTTGAGCTTACATGAGTTTGTTGGCCGACCTTGACAATTTGTCCATAATATAAATAAATTTATATCTTCATTTGTACATGTCAGAATTTGATGATCTTTAGATCAATCCTACACCTCTCCGAGAGAGGAATCTAATAAAAATAACATCTGTCATAAATGAGATGACCCATATGGAGTTTGGCCCTAGTTTCCAATTTTAACATAATCAGACCGAATATGAGTCTAATGAATTCAAATACTATTGTAGAGAAGCTGCCATTAAGAGGTAGACTATCACCGCATATACTCCTAAACAAAATGGGGTTTCCAAAAGGAAGAATTGTACTATCATAGAAGCCACCTAGGCTATGCTTCATGATCAGGGTCTTCCGAAGTTCTTATGGGCAGACGCTTCCAACACCACTGTGTATGTCCAACGGCGATGCCCACATCAAGATTTGGGCTTTAAGACACCCAAAGAAGTATTCAACGATAAGAAACCTAATGTTTCTCATTTTAGAATTTTTCGTTGTCCCCTATATTTTCATGTGCCAAAAGAGAAAAGAAACAAACTAGATGCATCTAGGAAGAAAGGAACATTCATGGGCTACAGTGAAACATCGAAGGCATATACAATCTATGTGCCCAATCAAAGGGAAGTGGAATTAAGTCACGATGTCACCTTTGATGAAGATTCTTCACTTAGAAATATTTAAGATATTCCTATTCCTAGGAAGGTCAATGATGATGCTGATGCATAAAATCAAGATGAATCTTCATTTGATGAACAGATGCCTGATGTTGAAGGTTTTATGGATCCCATTGATCCACCTCCTAGTGAGCCCTCTACTACAAGGATGGAACCTTCATCACATGGATGTCAAAACTGACTTTTTGCATGGCTCACTTTAGGAGGAAGTGTATGTGGAACAACTCGAGGGGTTCAAGGTTCAAGATCATGAGACACATGTATGAAAGTTGAAGAAGGCACTTGAAGTAAGCCCCTAGGGCTTGGTATGAGAGGATCGATAGATACCTTATGACGTTAGGATTTACAAGAAGTGATGTTGACCCAAACATTTACTTCAACTTAGAAAAGGATAGACCTCTCACTCTAGTCCTTTATGTGGATTCTCTTTCTGATAGATGACGACCCTCTCATTCATTAATGTAAGAGGGAGTTGGCTTCCAAGTTCGAGATGAAGGACATAGGTACAATGCATTATTTCCTAGGGTTAAAGGTCTGGCAAAATCTAGGCGATATTTTCCTTTCTCATGGAAAATATGTTGTGAAGCTAATTGAGAGATGTGGGACGTGGAATGCAAGTCTATGACTACTCTGATGGAACTCAACTTTAAGAAGCTATGTGGAAGTGTTGTTGGGCCCAAATTCACAAACCCAACCAAGTATTGTCAACTTGTGGGGGGCACTGTTGTTCTTGGTCAACTCCCTTAATGAAATATGCTTCATTTTGAACATGTTGAGTCAATATATGGTCAAGCCTCATCACATTCATTGGATTTCTTCCAAGAGTCTCTTGAGGTATCTTTGAGGCACAATCCACTATGGACTGAGATAAATTGTCACGGATTTGAGACTACAGGGATATACATATCTTGATTAGGCTGGGAATGTGGTGGATCATAAGAACACGTATGTGTGTTGCTTCTCTTTAGGGTCTACTTCTATATCTTGGATGAGCAGGAAGAAGAAATCTATTACACTAATCACTGTTGAAGCCGAATACATTGTTGCAAGTATGGCCTATTGTGAAGCAGTTTGGTTAAGAAAGCTCTTCAGTGAGCTATTTGAGCACATGCTAGATACCACCATGATATTTTGCAACAACCAGAGTGGGATTCTTCTATCAGAGAATATTTTGTTCCATGACTGCTCCAAGGACATGAATATCATGTACCACTTTATCTGAGATATGGTATAACGGGGAGCAGTTAGTCTCCAAAACATCAAGGAAGATGAGCAGGTTGCAGATATTCTCACGAAGCCTCTTGGGAAGGTCAAATTCTTAACCTTTCGAGATAGACATGGATTCATAGAACGACCCTCTTATGAGGGTCAAATATGAGTTGAACACAAAGACATAGGATCCCTCAGAGAAGTGGGGTACTTCTTCGAGCTAGTTATGAGTGACCATAGGGTGAGTGGTTCACCTTCCCCTAGTGGTGCCTTAGATAAAGGGTGAGTGGCTTACCTTCCCCTATGATACCCCATTATGGTTGACATGTGTGTAGGGTGAGTGGTTCACCTTCCCCTACCCAAACACAAGTATGTAGGGTGAGTGGTTCACCTTCCCCTACAATTGACATATGGATAGGATGACTGGTTCACCTTCTCCTGTTGTCACCCCAACACACATCCTACCCATAGAGTCCAGGATTCATGGCAGTTACCTCTCATATGGTCAATGAGTTGGGAAAATCTTGTTAGGGACCATAGCACTATCGATGGATGCATGGTGTTCAACAACTTGATCTAGGATCAACAACTAACTTCAGTCAGTGGAGAGTGGTATGATACACTCTTGATCACTTCTTCTTCATTATTACTTTATTTTTTAGTAGAGAAAGGTAAAGCACATCAGGGAAGTGATGGCAGAGATGGTTCAGGATGACAGGTTGGCATGATGATGGATTGGCAGGTGGAATTCTCCCTAATTGAGAGGGAGTGTTAAAATTGGAAACTAGGGCCAACTTCCACCTGAGGACAACTCATATGATGGATATGATTATTACATTGGATTCCTCTTTCAGAGAGGTACACTTTTGATATAAAGATCATCTCATTCTGCCAAGAAAAAATGGAATTATGACTTTATTCTTCTTATGGATAAATTGTCAAGGATGGCTCAAGTCAAATGTAGGCATATGAAGCCCAATAGATTTGTCTCTTCACCCTCAACGAAGTGTATAAATAAAGGAGACATTTTCCTCATTTTGACATCATGTAATCACATATTCTCTCTCTTGATTGGTTCATACAAAACTGGAGGCATCTCTCTTTCTTTGCACATGTGGTAGATCTCTCCCTCTCTCTCCTTCACACATGTGGCAGAAGGTTGAGTTTTTCTGGGAAATCAGGTCAAAGTTTTCAGGGAGTTGACCAATGTTGAATTAGGGTTATTCAGCTAGTGTTGACCTTGGTATTTGGGCAAGAAGTTTGATTTTTCTATGCCACGTTTATTGGCACAAAAATCGTGAAGTTTGGGACAAGTTAACCAACATTGTCTTCAGGTTGACTTCAAATTTGACAGCTAAAAATTACAACAATGTTTCTCTCTGTTTTGACTCGGTTTGACTGATTTGTTTTGGGCTGATTTTGACACCCTTGGTAGGTCGAATTGATCTTTTGTTGACCAAGCTGATTGGATGATAGTTTGGGAAGCTTTGACCACCGTTGAATTTCTGGTTAGGGCTGCATTGTCTGTTGATTTGGCAGATATGTTTTGGACTCACATTTATGATATTTTTACTCTCTCTCTTTCTCTCTCTGCTAAACTATTGAAGAATAATAAGAAGATTTGATTAAATGGTTACTGATGCTAGCCTAAGCCACACATACCATAATGATGCAGCCTAAGCTGCATATACCCACAGTATGCAAATAAAATTGCATATCACATACGTGTCCTAGGAATTTTAATTTTCCTTCCTAGTAAAACCTTCTTAAACCAAGGTTTAATGTTCTTAATTAAATTCTTAAGCGGAAGCTATTTAATCATATATTAATCAGATCACACCCATGCTTATCAACCATACCATGGTCTTTAGACTTTGGTTAAACTCAACTTAAACCATAATACCTTAACCCCACTTATTTCTATTATAATTCCCATATAATAGAAATATTTCATAATCCACACTTGAACCTTACCTTTCCGCCATTCTTCAAATCATTACACATATATCGATGCTCAACCTATGCTTCAATCTGCATTGTTGATCTATTCCATCTGATCCAACGGCGATCGCATCGTCTGCTCACCAACTAGCCCGGACAATCTCCACCATCGAAGTGATCCATCCAATCGAATGGTTATCACGAAATCTCGTGTGAAATCATGCACGACTGATATCAGATCGAGAGAACGCGAGAAAAGTGGTTTTCTCTTTCCATCGTGTGCTACGTGTCAATCACTAAGGTTGATCGCGTGAATTTTCCAAATACCATTTATGACCTCTTGAGCGCGTGAGATACGGCTTACCCCTTGTGAATACTACCCCCGCGTCCATTAACACGTGGCTTCATATGATCTCTTCATTTCTTGACTTTATTCTGTGTGACTTAATCATAACCATCTATCTCCCTCACTCTCGTTCATTGATCTGATTGATCCAACGACTCTTCTGCATTGTTACATCATTTCTTCACCTTTATGCAATTCCTTAGTGTTCTGGTTTATTCATCTGACTTACCTATACAATCTTCAACTGTTCTGATCTTGATCTTCAGCTCTGTCGCACCTTTACACTTCCTTCGTAAATCCTTAGGTTTTAGGAAACCTTACATCTCTACCTTCACTATAACCATTAAGGATTTTCTCCAATACAATTTGTGCGCAAACCTGTTACACTCCTCTTTGTACTTTGTCTCTCTCAATTCCTTTCGTATTCCCTGCACACTTATGTCATGCAAATACTCTGACTCACACACAATTTATCATTCGATTACTCAATCCACACTTGCACAATTTAGAATTAACTCTCTGTGTATATATAAACAAATAATTACATAATGAGTCTCTCTCTGTGGCCTGATTTTCTAATCAATGTCCTTTTTCCTTCCCTGCCCATAGGCTTACAATTAAACCCTATAGAACTCTCTAAATACTAACTCTTGAACTAACTCTAACTAACTCCTAGCTAGCTAACCCTCTTCTATGCCTTCGAGGCTTACATTTATACAAAAGGTTTTGTAACCCATTTCCTGGTTTAGTTCCTTAATCTTCTCATGAAGTCCTAAAATATCTCAATGATCCCTTGAGGATCTCAACAACTTAACTAAATCCTAAGGATTCTCTTTAACCCCGAAAATCATGAAACCAATTCCTAATCTACGATTTACAATATTTCAAAATCTCTCAATCCTCACTAATCACTCATCATCACTCATGTTCTCCTACATTCAGTAACATTTACAAATATTCCTCACAATACTTAATTAATTCCTATTCTTAATATCTCTCACAAACTTACTTGAAAACCCTTAATAATGACATTAATTTAATACTTAGGAAACCAACTTCCTTAAAACACAAGACCCCCTATATCTACTAAAATACAATGATATTTCTGAGCTGAATGCTCCTACATCAGACTCTCAAGGTTGAAAACATTCATGATCTCCTGATCATGTGTTCCCATATGTTGATAGAAAACCTTGAGGGCCCCAAACTTTAGTTTGTAGTTGTCTAAATGCTCTGTTCCTTTGTTGGTGTTGTATGTTTGTTGTCTTCTATTTCATCTTCCTCTCCTTGTCAATCAGTTTCAAATTTTGATTGATCATTCTTCCTGTTGCTATCAGTCTCCTCCATCTTGACTGCTTCATCATTAATTCTTCAATCACTATCTCTAGCATATCCTTAGGTTGGTACATACTCTACCATTTGTCGATGTACTCTGTCCACTAATCTTCAACCTACTATTCATTATCTTCTCTTTGAAGTTGTCGGATTCTTACTACCGCCCTTTCATCCTTACCCTCTTGTGATTTTCCAAACAACCTCTGTTCAATATCTGTAAATTTACTTTCAAAATATAAATGGTCCTCCAATTCCCCTTGCACTTGATTCCTCTCAAATACATCACTATATTGTTCATCAATTCTAACATATTTTCCTTCCTCTTCCATATTTACTTGGATGCTCATATGTGCCAAAATTTCTCCAGTATCTGCAATAAAACCTGCGCTCACAAAACAATTATTAAGATAAAAACTATAAGGCCTCAGTGCCTCTTCTTCTTTTGGCAACATTTCAATATGCTTCTCTAACTTTTCATTCTCTATCAGCACATCAGTATGCTGATTCAACCTCTCTAAATAATTCTCTAAAGGACTCTTGAAATTGTCAATAAGCCTCTCTTTCACACCATTTGCTTCAATGATGTCTTTTTTCTCTTGTCCACTGTAGTGAACTCTTTCTTTTGTAATCACACTGTCATACTCTAATTTTTCCAGCAAATATTCCAGCGATTCAATTTCTCTTTGACACTTCATAAGTACTTCATCATCACTTATAATTCCTGCATTTGTACACAATTTATCGGTTTGAGAATTACAAGGTTCAACAGTCTCAACTGTTGTTTCAAATATCAGTTCTTCAAACTGAATCTCATCTCCTTCTTTCACAAGAAATTGTTCCTATGTTGTAACAGCTTCAAACATCAATGTATTACTAAATTCTTTCTGCTGCAATAATTCACTGCTTTTCTCATTCAAGAGACATTCTCCATCATTCTTTACTTCAGAGTATTTATCTTTTGAAAGAAACTCTTCCATGCTTTTGATAGCTTCAAAATATTACTCATCTTATGCAAAACCTATAATTACATCAAAATTACTAGATTCAAATATACAAGGTTTCGTATCCTCCTGCTGATCTGAATTTGTCCAACAATTCAGAAAATCATCAATAATTTCTTCCTCAACAAAGTAAACTTCTTGTTGTCTTGAATTCTCACAATGGTTCCTAGGATCTTTCATAGATATTCAATCCTCATCTTCACCTAGAACTTCACCCTGTTCTACTTCACAAATGGAAACTTCGATTTCCAACTCAGCTTCTCTGAGTTTTTCCACCAACCACTTCACTTGCCTCTATTGTAGCCTTCTCTATAACTTATGCCACTTCACTGCCTTTTTCCTGAATACCCAACCTTGTGTTTGAGTTTCCTCTAGTAGCATCCTTAATACATCGAGTTTTTATTTTAAGTCCACAATCTCCTTGTCATGCTCCAGTTAACTCATTCTCTTGCCATTTGCCTTGGCACCCTCCTTCTTCATTTTTCTTCTGTTGTGGTCTTCCTTAAAACCTCTGTTATCTCTATTATGACTATCAATAGTCATCTCCTTCTCTATCTTCATGAGTTCCTCACTCACTTACTATGGACTACACTAAGGCCTCTACAACAGCAAGTCCTCCCTGCTGCCACTTACCTCACCATGTTTTTCTCTGTACTTGGTCTTTTGGCAAGCACTTGGTTCTCTATTCTCTCGAACCTCTTTGAGATCTTCTCTCTACTCCTTCTAGGCTTCAAATCATCTGCACCTTTTAAGAACACAACTTCCTCTTTATCTAACCTCTGTTATAATTCTTCAAGGTTCTACCACATTCTGCTTTCATTCAAAAACTCTTACCAGCTTTCTTCATCCCTTAGCAATTCTACCCACATCCTCTGTGGAACTCCCTTTATGATATTTCTGTGAGCTGCAACAATACCTCTGCAATAACAAGTCCTCCTTGCTACATGATACCTCACTAAGCTTCTCTCCTATGAGTTTAGTCTCTTGGCATCTCTCTGGTTCTCTCCTCTAGTACCAATTGAGCACTCCTTTGTCTAGGTTGTTGCAATCTTCTCACCTTCTTATGCCGATACCTTCAAGACCTCTGCATGATCTTGTTCTACCATTCACCTGCACTTTGAATGGATTGTTCTCTCTTTCCTTTGCATCTGCGAATTCTCCCAATATTATGCTACACATTATCTCTGTGTGACTACTATTTGTCAGATTTAAAATCTGATCTCCTTTCACCCGCATACACACCTTCAAAACATAACTATGTTCTATGTTTTCCCAAAGAATTCCTGTTTAGTCAATTTAGTGTTCCTAAATTGATGTCATTAATTGTCAACCCGGGGCTCGTAAGCTGATGAAGTGAAGGTGTACTATATGTACTTAAGCAACCTCTTAGATCTTTTTGTCGTTTGGGGGTGTTGTTTGTGGTCAATTTATCTTCCTAAGATGGAATGGAGGTTTTATAAACAGATGAGTGATAGTGTGTGTAAGGTGATTTCTAAATGAGTGAGTGTGTGTTACTGGTGGTTTCTAACTACCTTCTAAACTTGCAAAGAAAGAGCTTGAAAGAAATAACTTGAAATGAAACTGAAAGCAAAGCATAAAAACCACTTTCTAATGGCACTAGTCACTACTCATGCTGCTGCAATAAAAGGTAAGAAAAACCACTTTAAAGACCAATTATAATGTTCATCTCTTCCTAACACTCTGCTTCCAACATATAGTACTATGTGAAACACGATTAAGAAGTAGTTAGATATAAGTCTCAAAAGTAATCAAGCTCTAAGATGACAAATTATAACACCACTTTGCCTCTCTCCAACATTCTGCTTCCAACATACATTGTAATGTGTAACAAGTGAAGAAAGAGTTAGTGATATAAGTCAAAAACTACTCAAAGCAAGCTGTAATTTATTAGTATTCTGATCTCTTAAAGATGAACAACTTATGATAAGGAGACCATCAATATGTTAGCATACAACTTGAGAAACTAAACTAGAAATCAAGCTAGAAAAACAGAGTAAAGGCAACAACTATGAATATGACAACTGAAAATACCATTAGAGATAAAGAAAATACAACAAAGACACACAATCCCGGGCTAACACCTGCAAAAAACAATCCTGATCAGTTAAAGTAAATGCTGGAAATGAAATGACAGTGAAAGTAAATCAAAACTGTACATGTATTAAAGAAAAGGAAAATTGCTGAATTCAAAAGAAGGAAATGGCAAGAACATAAAGGTAAATTTACTGTACAAAGGCCGTTATGAATGGGGGCCCTCCATCCACAAAACCCAAGGAAAGATCAGCTACTTGAAGGAGTCAAAACAGCACAGTCTTCTATTAACTCATATGCAGAAATTACAGTAAAAAGTGCTGAAACAGCAGCTTCAAAACAGAGTTTCTGTACACACTAAAATTGTAGCAATTGCATAAACAAAGCAACTAAAAACTAATCCTTAAGCGTACGCAGATGCTGGATTTTATAGGCATATGAACAACTGCCTACTGTGTAAAACATGAAACTAGAAATTAACTGACAGTCATGCTAATTAAAGGTACAGCAACACGTCAATAGGTCCGTGCGTTATCTAGAGGCTTCTGTCGTCATGGAGGGTGAATCCAAAGTTAGATCCTGTCTCCCATAACCTGCATAGCATGGAGGAATCACCATCTGGAGTGACGTGACCTATCAGCTCACGCAGCACCGTTTGAGCTGGCTTTGTTGACCGAAGTTTGATCCACATTGACCGGAGGTGTGCGTGGCGTTGTTGACCGAACTAATAGCATAGGAACCTTTAACACCTTCATTCCCACGTGCCCATGTGATTCGTTTTTCAAAATGACACGTGGAACATAGAGATCAATGAAAAGGCTGCGGAATGACTAGATAGCTGCGGAATTGCTGAATGGCTGCGGAATTGCTGTGCATATGTCAAAAATCTAGACAAACAGTCAAACATTAGCAAAGTTAACCAATCATGCTTAAAGACATCAAATGTAATGATCTAGATAGGTTTATGGGGAAAATAGGGCAAAAGAGAGAGATAAGTGAGGAAAAGCTGTAGGTAGTGATAGATAATTAGGTGCAAGTTAGAGGCTCTACATACCCCCACTACGAGGGTATTGCATGTCCTCATGCAACGAAAACATTGTTTAATCCACCTGCTGAGATGCCTCTGCTAGGACATCTAGTCTTCTCCTCTTCCTCTGTGTGGCCATATTGACTCTTGGTTTCCTCACCAAGCATCTGAATTTTAAATTGACCAAAGCTCTGCTTAGCTTCCTGCATTTCTTCTTTAGCTTTCTGTTTTTCCTTTGACAAAGGCCCAGATGAAGCATGGTATTATCGTGGACCATCTTGTCCACTTTAGCTCGCTCCTTCAATGCTTCATTCTCTTGTATGATGTGGCGATTTAAAACTTCAAGCTCAAAAATTTCCTGTTTGAGTGAGTGAACTTGCTGCTCAAGAGGTAGAACAGTGCTTGGACCAGCAGCAGCTTGTTCTAACGTCTCCAGGTAGTTATAAACTTTTTGCTAGTCCAGGTCAATCTCTGGTGACCTCTTTGGACTAGGCTCATGCTCAAATTCGATTTCATGCTCCTGTTGAAAAGGGCTTTCCTCTCATGGAGGAGTAATCTCAACATGTGGTGGGCTTGCCTCAAAGTCAAGTCTTGTAGCAACCTTTTCAGGTGTGCTCAAGTCAATAATGAGTGACTCTTTGTCCTTTGTGGCCCCCACTTTGTCTTGTAGCCTACTGCTCGTCCTCATGGTGGTGATGCTCTGTTTTTCCTTTTGTTGCTTTTGCTTTTGTTTTTGCATCTTCTTGGAAAGGGCAGCCTCATGAAGTTGGGCCAATCTATGTGCCAATGGCTGAGTGTCCTCTTCACTAGAATTTTTAGGAGTAAGGTAGGTTTCTTGGGCTATAGCTTTTCCCTTATCCTTCTTTTGTCTCTTCCTACTCTCCTTTTTCTTTTAAGCAGCCTCTTGGACAATTTCTTGCAGGGTTTCTGTAATGATTTCTTGGGCTGTTTGGTCAATATCTATAGTAGGCTCAGGGTCATTTTCTTCTTCAGAATGATGTGCAGCAATTTCTTCTTCAATCAGGTCTTGGACAGTTTCTTCTTGGTCAGCAGTTTCAGGGACAGCAGTTTCTAATTGGACAACAATTTCTGGGGTAATTTCCTCTCTTCTTTTCCTTCTACTCTTTTTAGGCACTTGAGGTGAACCACCAGAGGCTTCCCCTATCTCTTGGAAATGATTCCTTACAAGAAATCTTTCCCATGTATCTCTTTTTGCTTTCAACTGTTCTTCAACTAGTATCTTGACAAGCCCATGATGATACAAATGTGGCTCAATGTTTCTTGGGTTTCTTTGGACTATTGAGCACATTTTTCTAAGTCTTGAGAGTAAAAAATATGGAAGGTTAATGTCATGCTCTCCTAAGAAATGCATCATAATTTTGGCATGGTAAACATATAGAATTCCAAACCTTCCCTCACATGTAAAGAATTTTTGTACTAGTAGAAGCAAAGCTGTCCATTCTTCTTTGACAAGACTAACAGGGATTCCCTTTGTAAAAATGCTAGTATCCATACCTGGATTCTTCAGAATTTGCTTCCATTGCTGGTCTTTTACTGATCGGTTTTTGAACCATCTCTCCCCAGTTTGTGGTAGTGAAGTGGCCTGTGCTAAACTGCTTTCGGTGACTGTAAATTTCAGATCTCCTATCTCCACTTGGTTGTCTTTGAAAGAACGTGCAAAAGCCTTTGTGACCTCTCTATGGTAACCCTTGAATTTTTGGATGCACTGGAGCCAATTTGCCTTCTGCAAAGCGTCTTTGATTTGGGGATATCCTTCCAGAAATTTGGAGCCCTCTGGCTCTGCCCTCAAAAGTTTACCCATCAGCTCTCTGGCTTGTCTTACAGCTCTGTTTTAATACTTTGGAGAAAGGGTTATACGGCTTCAACAGTGGCTTCAACACAATAGATTTACGGCTTCAACACAATAGATTTACGGCTTCAACACAACAGCCGTAATGCACTCACAATAGTGGTCAAAGTTTAGCAGAGAAAAAAAAATGAAACAGAGTATGGTTACGGTGGCAAAGTAGTGAATAAGGCAGAGCAGTGGAAAACAAGGGAAATGCGGAAGTGAATCAACAGCGTGAATGAGATTATACATGCGTAGGAGGGTTATGAATAATGGGAAGAAACGGTTAAGTCCCTTAGATATCGGTCATGAGTGTACATTTGGCTGCGGAATCATAACGCAGAGAGCCGTAGTACAATTGTCTATGTCCCTCAGGTACAAAAGTTTTAATGGAAGAGCAGTGGTGTTTGAGTTTTAAAATCGTGATGAATAGGGACTGTTAAGGCTGAGAGATACGTGGATTTCCGGTCGAGTAATGGAAAGGACTGGTAATCATTACATTAAATGGCTAAAAACACAATCCGGAAACCATGCAAAATGTTATAACCGTAGGTTTAGAAATTAGATCATACCTTATGCATCCGCACTTTGATTCCTTTTGCTCATATGACACTAACCTTTCATTGTTTATTGCTGCTACATGACCTTTTTTCAATTATTGCTGATGACTTTTGGACTGCAGATTCCTTCTTAAAACAGACTGTGTTTTTTTTTTTCTATGCAGGTGCAGAAAGTGTATCAGCTGCGGAATTGGGATGTTGGCTGCGGAATTGCTCCTCAGCTGTGGAAACTGCAGTGATACCCTCTGTCTGCACAAAACAACTTTAGCTGTGTGAAATAAATCTAACAATGACTTTATTGGTGAGATGGAATGTAATGGATGGATGGATGGAAAGAAATGAGGTGGAGTGAGAGTGATTGGATGAATGAGATGGTGAATGAAGTGGGCGAAATGAGATGGAACAAGGAGGAGAGAGAGATTTTTTTTTTTTGGAAAATGTGAGGTGTCAGGTGACCTTGATTTTCACCTCAGATTTTCTGCGTAGGACTGCCAATCAGAGACTGGTTTTCAGGCCTATACTTTTATATATTTATTTATTTATTTATTTATTTTTTATTTTTTTTTTTCAAAAACCAAAGATTAGGCTGATGGAGGAGAAGAATCCTTCTCCATCAACCTGATTGCAGAATCTTCTTTAAACAACTTGACAAATTCCTCTTTTGAGAGTGGCTTCTGGTAGATCTTCAAGCGATGGCCATTCACAATAAGAGGAGTATGAAATTCATCAATAGTTTTCACTCGAATTGCTCCATTGCTAAAGACTTCATCAATCTCATATGGCCCAAGCCAATGAGTTTGAAATTTTCCTTTGAAGTCTTTAAACTTTGAATCAAACAATAGAGCCCAATCTCCTTTCTGAAACTTCTTCTCCTTGATGTATCTATCATGCCATTTTGTTCTTTGGTGCTGAACTAGATCGGTTCTTAAAATGGCATCTTGTCTTATCTCATCTAGTTCATTTAACTGCCCCATTCTGTGCTTCTGGGCTTCTGAAAGATTCATCCCCAACTGGACTGCCATCTTGAAAGTTTTGACTTGGAACTCAATGGGGAGCAGGACTTCTTTCCCATGAACAAGTTCATAGGGAGAATATCCTGTGGTACTCCTCCATGTAGTTCTATAGGCCCATAAAGCTTAAGGTAGCCTTTCAGCCCAATCTCTTCTATGCAGATGAACAGTCTTGGTGATGATATTCTCAAGGACTTTATTTGTAGATTCCACTTGACCATTTGCTTGCGGATGGTAAGGAGTAGATGTTCTATGCTTGATCTTGTATTCCTCCATCAGCTTCTCCATCAGATTAGATGTAAATTGGCTTCCTTGATCTGTTACAATTTCTCTTGGGACACCAAAATGAGTGAAAATATCCTCAAAAAGAAATTGAACAACTGAATTTTCAGTGGCAGAAGGCAAAGCTTTTGCTTCTACCCACTTAGTAACATAATCAGTACAAACCAATATATACTTTTTTTGCTTTGATGGTGGATTAATAGGTCCAACGAAATCTAGAGCCCATTTCTCAAAGGGTTCGATGCATACCTGTGGCTGTAGTGGCATTTCATTTGAAGGAGTTGGTCTCCCAACTCTTTGGCAGCTGTCACACCTTCTAACATACTGCTTTGCATCTTTGAAGAGAGAAGGCCAATAATATCCTAGAGAAACGATTTTATAGGCTGTCCTCTTGTCAGCAAAGTGTCCGCTGCATGGTTCATCATGACATGCCTTAAGGATGTCAGGCATTTCATCTTCCCGAACACATCTTCTGATTATACAATCTGGCCCTGTTTTGAACAATTCATTAGAAATCCAAGAATAATGTGAACTCTCCTGAATGATTTTCCTTTTCTCATTAGAAAATAAGTGTAGAGGTAGCTTCCCTGTAACTAGATAATTAGCAATATCTGCATACCAAGGAGTCTTGGTAGTTACTGCAAACAAGTATTCATCTGGAAAATTATCTTCTACTGGAGAATCTTCATTAGTGTTTTGGATTCTAGACAAGAAATCAACTACTGTGTTTTGTTTCCTAGGTCTATCTAACACAGTAATGTTGAATTCTTGTAAAAGTAAAAGCCATCTTGTAACTCTGCCATTAGTAACTGGTTTGTTCATGAGATATCTAATTGCATAGTGATCAGTATGGACAAAAGTTTCATAGTCGGTTATATAATGTCTAAACTTGTTAATTGCATGAACAACGGCTAGAAATTCTTTTTCAGTCACAGTGTAATTTAACTCAGTGGGAGTCAAATTTTTACTAGTGTAATAAATGGCATAAGGGATCAAATCCTTTTGTCCCAAGACAGCTCCTAGAGTCGTATCTGAAGCATCAGTAGAAATGTGGAAAGGGAGTTTCCAATTTGGTCCTCTTAGAATGGGTGCTTCAGATATTCTCATTTTTAAAGCTTCAAATGCAGATTGGCATTCAGGATCCCATTTGAACTCACAGTCTTTGGTAAGCAATTTGAAAAGAGGAGATGCTATCTTAGTGAAGTTTTCAATAAATCTTCTGTAATATCCAGTAAACCCAAGAAAACTTCTAACATCTTTCTGCCAATTTGGAACAGGTAACTTGGAGATGACTTCCACTTTGGATCTATCAACCTTAATCCCATCTCCTGAAATATGATGTCCTAAAACAATCCCTTCAGTAAACATCATAAAAAAAATTTCATGACTTAAAGAAAGATTTGTTTCCTTACATCTTATCAGTACTTTTTCCAAATTTTCCAAAGCTTCTTCAAATGTATTACCATAGACTGTAAAATCATCCATATAGACCTCTACACAATCATGGATTAGATCTGAAAAGATACCTAATACAGCCCTTTGAAAAGTAGCAGGTGCATTGCATAATCCAAAAGGAAGTACTCGGTAGGCAAAGTTCCCCAAGGACAGATGAATGTGGTCTTATCTTGATCTTCAGGTGCTACCTGAATTTGATTATACCCACTAAAACCATCCAAGAATGAGAAATACTTCTTACCTGCTAAAGTGTCTAGTATCTGATCGATGAAAGGTAGAGGAAAATGATCCTTTAAGGTTGCCTTGTTCAATTCTCGATAGTCAATGCAAACTCTCCATTTACCATTCTTTTTGGGCACTATAACCAAGGGAGAAACCCATTGGCTATCTGAAATGGGGTAAATGAAGTTTACCTTGAGCAATTTCTGAAGTTCTTCTTTCACGATTTCCCTAAGGTTTGGATTCATCCTTCTCTGTGGTTGCCTAATAGGTCTGCTGTTTTCTTCAATATAGATGTGATGAATACAAGTCTTAGGATCGATTCCTTTCATGTCAGTGTATTCCCATGCAAATGCAGTAGAATGTTTTTGCAAAAGCTTGGTTACTTTTTCTTGTTGTGGTCCTTCCAAGTTTCTATTAATATTCAATGTTTTCCCTGGAAGGATTTCAACTGTAGAACTACCAAACTCTTCCATTGAGAAGAGAGACATTTGTCTAGAGGAAAGATATTCAATGTCTGCATCTAACTGAAACCGTGTAGAGTCATATTCTGAAGATATTTCAAAGTTTTCTAATGTATTTAGAATTTGACTATCTTCACTGATCTCAGAGATGGTTAGAACAGGTTGTATAGTATCCTCATCATCGACCCACTCGTCTTCTCCTATTTCTGTTATTGCTCTTGCTGGAGGATACAAGTTGAATTTCTTGGTTGAATTACCATCTGATATATACATGTCTCCAGACCTACAACTGATAAAAGCATCAGCTGTTGCTAGCCAAGGTCTTCCTAAGATAAGAGGATGTCCTCCTAGATTGTTCTTGGGAGTCAAAATCATAAAATCAACTGGATATTCCCAAGAGTCTAGAGAGACTGGAATGTCTTCCAATACACCATCAGGTTTAATGATTGATCGATCTGCAAGTTGCAGTAAAGTAGGTGTAAAGAGAAGGTTAGGAAGCTTTAACTGATCCATGGTCTGTCTACTCATGATGTTGATAGCGGCTCCTAAGTCAATCAAAGTATTTGGGATTTCAACCCCATTAATATGAGTTTTGACAATAGGGCTACCGGGATCCACATACTTTTGCATGGTAATCTTACCCATCATAATGTCTGCAATTTTTCCAACCAGATGTATCCTTTTGGTATCTCTGGTTCTCTTTCCTGTTTTCTTCAAACTCAACTCCTTTATTGTCTTCGCTAGAATAGGAATTTCCTTTATGGCTTGTAACAAGGGAATCTTGATACAGACATTTTTCAATTCATCTAGAAAGTTATAGTCAGGCAACCAAATTTGTTTTTCCACTCCCCTATCAATTTGCAATCTCTCAGGAAAAGGGGGAGTGGATGAGGATGTAGGTTGCTCAACTATGGGAGTTGTAGGTGTTATTTCTTTTTCTTTTTGCTTTTCTGGGTTTTGAAGTGATGCTTCAGGACCCTTATTGACTTTAAGAGATTCTTCCTCAGAAATGCTTGGCTGTTGAACATTTATAGAAGGTTGATCTAGGATTCTACCTGATCTGAGTTGTACTTCATTGAGAGGAACAATCATATAGGTAGGGAATGGTTGACCTTCCATCATGTAAGCATTTTGAGGGTTCCTATTATTGGGATTTGGTAATGGCTGAGAGGGAAGTTGATTTGACTTCTGTTGGGATTGAAGCAAGAGTTGAGAATTTTGATTTTGTGGAGGAGGTTGTTGTTGTTGAGGGTATGGCAATGATAGTTGTTGACCTTGATTTGGAAGTTGTGGAGCTTGCTGGTTCTAAAAAGGTGGAGGATATTGATAGAACTGAGCAAATCTCCCATAAGGATTTTGCATGCTTTGCATCCATGATTGAAAAGGATTTTGAGGTTGAGACCAGGGTTGTTGCCAAGGATTCCAATTTGGTTGGGGTTGAAAATTCATAGAGTTGTTAAACCCTTGATTCTGTTGCCCTTGCCAAGGTCTCCTTGCAACAAAACAGAGATATTCAAGTGTATTTGGATCTTCTTGAAAGACTGCTTTGAGGCCAGGAATTGAAGGACAATCCTTGGTCTCATGAGTTTATAAGCAAATTAGGCATGTTTCTACAACGTGTGCATCCAAGGGACATTCCCTTAAAGCATGTTTCTTTCTACATTTCGGGCAAAAAATGGCCAAAGCCTCAGCTTCTGCTTTTTGTTTATTGTGAATCTTAAGGGTATCTAATTGTTCACTAAGACTCCCTAAGATGTCAGTTTTGAATTCATCAAGCATATTGCCAATTTCAGCCCTACTTACTGATCCAGTTGCAGATTTGTTTGCTCTGAGAGAAGGATCTCTAGGCCCTTTTTGAGTTTTTGATTTGCCCCTTGAGAGATGGATACAAAGTTCTACTATATCACTGAGTGAAAGTTGAGATATATCCCCTTTCCCCATCATGTTCAAGATATCTATCCATTCATCTCTAATGGCTTTTAATAGGAGGGCTTTTAAGGTCTCCTCATCCAAGTTACTCATCTTTGCTCTTTTCAGGTTATATTGAAATCTTTCAAGTAAATCTTCTAGGCTCTCGTATTCTCTTTGTATCATTTTAAATACCTCGTCCTTGTGATTAGTAGGCATACAATAGTCCAGATACCTATCCAAAAATGTTTGTTTCATTTCATCCCAAGACCTAATGGATTGAGTGAGTAACCCCATGAACCATTTCAAAGCTTGATCTTTCAATGTTGAAGGGAATAATTTGAGTTTCTGAGAGTCATCCAAATAGTCATAAGTTCGACACACAACTTCAAACTCAAATAAAAATGTTTCGGGGTCCTCAGTTCTTAACCCATGGAAATTTGGGAGGACAGATGGCGATATGTTTTTCATAGTAGCTCGGGAATCCTCATTAACAATAGGAAACCCAAATGAGTTATCCCCATCTCTATTTCCTCCTCCAATGGGACCTCTACCTCCTCCATTGTTGTTTCCTCCTCTTCCTCCTCTACCTCTACCTCTACCACCTCCTTCTTCCTCTGCCATGATGGTTCCCCTAGGGATTTCAAGATCTTCTGGTTCTTCTACAAAGGGTGAATGAGAAGAGATTTCTCCTTCTTCTTCAGATGATTCCACTTCCTCAATTACAATTGGTCTTTCTGTAGGAGAAAGAGAAGGGTCTCTTCCTGGTTCAAATTCAATAGAAGGTGTGGGAGAGTCAATTCTTGGCTCTTGAATTCCAGGAATTCTAGGGCTAGGAGTGTCGGTTGGAGATGAGGGAGGTGTCTCTTGTCTATTCCTTGAAGCAGATGGACTTGTAAAAATTGAACTTCGAGCTCTAGCTAAAAACCTTCCCCTAGAATCTCTAGCTCTATGCATGTCATTTTTTATTTCTTCAAGTCAAGTTAATAGTTCTTTTTCTGATCTTCCAGGTCACTCTAGGTGCAAGAAGAGAGCATACTCAAGAAACTACTAAATCAATAACTTTCTCTTTTCTGATCCTCCAGATCACTTTGCAGTGCAAGAGGAGAGCATACTTTGATAGGTTATCAACTTCTTTTCTTGAAATTTTATGTTTTATGTTTTTTTTTTCTAAGAATTTGGCTACTTAATTTTCACTTCCCCGACAGTGGCGCCAAAATGTTTAGTCAATTTAGTGTTCCTAAATTGATGTCATTAATTGTCAACCCGGGGCTCATAAGCTGATGAAGTGAAGGTGTACTATATGTACTTAAGCAACCTCTTAGATCTTTTTGTCGTTTGGGGGTGTTGTTTGTGGTCAATTTATCTTCCTAAGATGGAATGGAGGTTTTATAAACAGATGAGTGATAGTGTGTGTAAGGTGATTTCTAAATGAGTGAGTGTGTTTTACTGGTGGTTTCTAACTACCTTCTAAACTTGCAAAGAAAGAGCTTGAAAGAAATAACTTGAAATGAAACTGAAAGCAAAGCATAAAAACCACTTTCTAATGGCACTAGTCACTACTCATGCTGCTGCAATAAAAAGGTAAGAAAAACCACTTTAAAGACCAATTATAATGTTCATCTCTTCCTAACACTCTGCTTCCAACATATAGTACTATGTGAAACACGATTAAGAAGTAGTTAGATATAAGTCTCAAAAGTAATCAAGCTCTAAGATGACAAATTATAACACCACTTTGCCTCTCTCCAACATTCTGCTTCCAACATACATTGTAATGTGTAACAAGTGAAGAAAGAGTTAGTGATATAAGTCAAAAACTACTCAAAGCAAGCTGTAATTTATTAGTATTCTGATCTCTTAAAGATGAACAACTTATGATAAGGAGACCATCAATATGTTAGCATACAACTTGAGAAACTAAACTAGAAATCAAGCTAGAAAAATAGAGTAAAGGCAGCAACTATGAATATGACAACTGAAAATACCATTAGAGATAAAGCAAATACAACAAAGACACACAATCCCGGGCTAACACCTGCAGAAAACAATCCTGATCAGTTAAAGTAAATGCTGGAAATGAAATGACAGTGAAAGTAAATCAAAACTGTACATGTATTAAAGAAAAGGAAAATTGCTGAATTCAAAAGAAGGAAATGGCAAGAACATAAAGGTAAATTTACTGTACAAAGGCCGTTATGAATGGGGGCCCTCCATCCACAAAACCCAAGGAAAGATCAGCTACTTGAAGGAGTCAAAACAGCACAGTCTTCTATTAACTCATATGCAGAAATTACAGTAAAAAGTGCTGAAACAGCAGCTTCAAAACAGAGTTTCTGTACACACTAAAATTGTAGCAATTGCATAAACAAAGCAACCAAAAACTAATCCTTAAGCGTACGCAGACGCTGGATTTTATAGGCGTATGAACAACTGCCTACTGTGTAAAACATGAAACTAGAAATTAACTGACAATCATGCTAATTAAAGGTACAGCAACACGTCAATAGGTCCGTGCGTTATCTGGAGGCTTCTGTCGTCATGGAGGGTGAATCCAAAGTTAGATCCTATCTCCCATAACCTGCATAGCGTGGAGGAATCGCCATCTGGAGTGACGTGACCTATCAGCTCACGCAGCACCGTTTGAGCTGGCTTTGTTGACTGAAGTTTGATCCACATTGACCGGAGGTGTGCGTGGCGTTGCTGACCAAACTAATAGCATAGGAACCTTTAACACCTTCATTCCCACGTGCCCATCTGATTCGTTTTTCAAAATGACACGTGGAACATAGAGATCAATGAAAAGGTTGCGGAATGACTAGATAGCTGCGGAATTGCTGAATGGCTGCGGAATTGCTGTGCATATGTCAAAAATCTAGACAAACAGTCAAACATTAGCAAAGTTAACCAATCATGCTTAAAGACATCAAATGTAATGATCTAGATAGGTTTATGGGGAAAATAGGGCAAAAGAGAGAGATAAGTGAGGAAAAGCTGTAGGTAGTGATAGATAATTAGGTGCAAGTTAGAGGCTCTACAATTCCTACACAGAATTTCCTTGTTCAACTCTAATACCAAATGATGCCAGGCTAAGCCACACATACGATAATGATACAACCTAAGACACATATACCAACAGTATGAAAATAAAATTGCATATCACATGCGTGTCCCAGGAATTTTAATTTTCCTTCCTAGTAAAACCTTCTTAAACCAAGGTTTAATGCTCTTAATTAAATGCTTAAGTGGAAGCTATTTAATCATATATTAATACGATCACACCCATGCTTATCAACCATACCATGGTCTTTAGACTTTTGTTAAACTCAACTTAAACCATAATACCTTAACCCCACTTATTTCTATTATAATTCCCATATAATAGAATATTTCATAATCCACAATTAAACCTTACCTTTCCGCCATTATTCAAATCTTTTCACATATATCGATGCTCAACCTGCACTTCAATCTACACCATTGATATATTCCATCTGATCCAATGGCTATCGCGTCGTCTGCTTGCCAACTAGCCCAAACAATCTCCACTATTGATGTGATCCATCCAATCGAATGGTTATCGCACAATCTTGCATGAAATCATGCACGATCGATGTTAGGTCAAGTGCGTGGGAGAAAAGCAGTTTTCTCTTTCCATCATGTGCTATGTGTCAATCACTCAGGGTGATCAAATGAATTTTCCAAATACCATTTAAGACCTCTTCAGTGTGTGAGATACCGCTTACCCCTTGCAAATACTATCCCGCGTCCATTAACACGCGGCTTCATCTAATCTCTTCATTTCTTGACTTTATTCTGTGTGACTTAATCCTAGCCATCTATCTCCCTCACTCTCATTCGTTGACCTAATTGATCCAATGACTCTTGTGCATGGTTACTTCATTTCTTCGCCTTTATGCAATTCCTCAATCTTCTGGTTTATTCGTCTGACTCGCCTATACGATCTTCAATTGTTCTGATCCTGATCTTCAACTCCATCGCACCTTTACACTTCCTTTGTAAATCCTTAGGTTTTAGGAAACCTTACAGCTCTACCTTCGTTGTAACTATTAAGGAATTTCTCCAATACCATTTTTGTGCAAACCCGTAACACTCCTCTCTGCACTTCTTCTCTCTCGAATTCTTTTCGTATTCCCTACACACTTATGCTATGCAAATACTCTGACTCACACACAATTATCATTTGATTACTCAATCCACACCTGCTCAATTCAGAATTAACTCTATGTGTATATATAAACAAATAACTATGTAATGAGTCTCTCTCTCTGGCCTGATTTTCTAATCAGTGGCCCTTTCCTTTCTTGCCTGTCGACTTACAATCAAACCCTATCTAACTCTCTAACTACTAACTCTCTAGCTAACTCTGACTAACTCCTAGCTAGCTAACCCTCTTCTATGCCTTTTAGGCTTACATTTATACAAAAGGTTTTGTAACCCATTTCCTGGTTCAGATCCTTAATCTACTCGTCAAGTCCTAAAATCTCTCAATGATCCCTTGAGGATCTCAACAACTTAACTAAATCCTAAGGATTCTCTTTAACCTCGAAAATCATGAAACCAATTCCTAATCTAGGATTTACAATATTTCAAAATCTCTCAATCCTCACTAATCACTCATCATCACTCATGTTCTCCTACATTCAAGAACATTTACAAATATGCTACACAATACTTAGTTAATTCCTATTCTTAATATGTCTCACAAACTTACTTGAAAACCCTTAATAGTTACATTAATTTAGTACTCAGGAAACCAACTTCCTTAAAACACAAGACCCCCTATATCTACTAAAATAGAATGATATTTCTAGTCTGAATGGTCCTGCATCAATTTCCCCACATTGGGGTTTGACGTTGGAATCCCCCACATCTTGTGTCCTCTTTTCTTGTCTTCTTTTCATCGTATAATTTTATGTTCTATCTGGATTTACTATCCATGTTTATAAGTTAATGTGATTTCTACTGGATATAATTGGAATTTGTCATTAGGTTACTAAGAGAACATTGAAGTAAATTATCTTAAGCATAGAACATACAATTATTATCTTAATTAATAGTACGGGGGGGAAAGGTCTATGTTGTGTAATTGAGTGTGGAGGTTGTTCAACAAGATATTGGAGAACATGTTGAGGATGTATGTGACGCATCAACAATGGAAGTGGGAAGATTATCTCCCTTTGGCAGAGTTTGCATACAATAACGGTTATCAGGATTCATTGAGAATGATTCCTTTTGGGGCATTGTATGGGCGGAGTTGTAACACTCCCTTCAGTTGGAGTGATTCCGTTAGTAGGGTATTAATTGGACCAAATATGTTGGCAGAAATGGAATAGGAGATGAAGGTGATCAAGAAGAATCTAAAGGAATCATAGGATAGGCAGAAGAGCTATGCAGATAAGAAAAAGTTGTTCAAGGAGTTCAAGGTTAGGGAACATGTGTACTTTCACATCAAAGCAAAGAAGAGCTCCTTCCATATTGGATCATGTGCCAAGTTGGCACCACGGTTTTGTGAACCCTTTAGTATTATTGAGAGGATTGAGCCAGTAGTCTATCGACTTGCACTACCTTCGATAGTGAAAGTCCATGATGTTTTCCATGTGTATTTTCTTAAGAAGTATGCTAAAGATGTTGATCATGTGATTGACTGGTTTATATTGCAGGTGGAACCAGATGGAGAATTCCAATCGGAGCCTCAGTGTATATTGTAGAAAATGGTGCTCATGCTCCAGAATTGAGAAATCGATCAAGTTAAAGTGTAATGGAAGCAGTTTCAACTGATGAAGCTACATGGGAGATGGTGGATCATATGCAGGCTATGTACCCTTCCTTTTTTTCCGATTGAGGCAAAGAAGCTTCAATGGTGATTTGGTATATGCTTTATGGTGGTTGATATATGCTTTATGATGGTTTGGTACATGCTCTATGATGTTTTGATATATGCTTAGATATGGTGTTTAGTATATGTTTTAATATATGTTTTGGTATATGGTTTTGATATATATTTTGATGATGTTGCTATATGTACATATGTGTATGGATGTAAATACCGCTGTGAGCTATGTTATAAATCTCCAATATGTGGTATGGGTGTCATGTTATTATGACTATGTTGTCATGTTACTATGCTATCATGTAGTTATGTTATCATGATGTTATGATGTCATGTGGGTTGGTTCTCAACATGATGATCATTCTCAAAATTGTAATGAGTTGTGTTATAAAGATACAATATGCGGTATGCTATCATGGTGTCATGATGTTTTGTTTTGAGCAGATCTTTCATTGTAAATACTACATCGAACTATGTTATAAATCTCCATGAGAAGTACGTCTTCTTTCAACAGATTGCTAAGGTGTATGTGTGATTGAACACCAAGGGCAGTGTCCCCAAAGGGGGAGGGTTCTGTAACAACCCTAGTGAAAATTCCATGTAATAAAAGTTGAAATCAATAACCACGGTCAATGGGACACTTATTCCAAGCTGAATGTTGGGAAAGACATCCTAGGGGGTGTTCATTTGGTTTTTTATGGCTAAGGAAATTGTCAAAGGCAATGACTAAGGATTTGGAAAGGAAAAATGGAATTTTTGGCACAATTATTTATGAAAACAATGGAAATTAGAAGAAAAAGGAAATGAAATCTCACAGGTTGCATGATAGGAGGAAAATGAAGGAAAATAATGGAAAATAAAGAAAATAAAGGCCTCATCCATAAAAAGGCTTCTTAGGATCAATTGGTAACCTTTTGTCAGTTCATTGTTGGAGATCTCTCATTATTCTCTCTCTCTCTCTAATACTCTTTGTGATCCAGGTCCGGGTGTGACAAATGACCCTTCCAAGACCTTTTACTTTCATGATGTGTTAAATTTGATTTTTAAAAGAACATAAATGAATGCATCTGCATTCTGTAAAGAAGAGGAACATGAAAATCATCAACACATGAAAACATAAGTTGTTGATAATGAAGTTCATCCAGGAGGGACTACATCTCTAGGCCCTAATGTCAAGATGGTGTAGGCCACTGCATTAAGTGTTATCAATAGTGATGATGTACATAAGAGGTGACGTCGCTATCATACAAGGAAAATTCCCTCACACAAGAGTGGCTTCAAGAGATGTTCCTCTACAAGAACTCTCAGTCAAAAAGAACTCCTATTAACATGACACAAACTCATGCATGATGATAATGAGCATCCCGCTAACATGGCATAAAAGGGATCTCAATGCACACATACATGGTGACAACATGAGTATCCCATCAACATAACAACACAGGGATCTCAAACAAAACATGACGAATCATGACAACAAGTACATCCCACAAATGATTCTGCATCACATCAAGCAGGAATCATGAAAACAAGTAAGAAACGAGATCCCTCACTAAACATCAAACGGGGATCGGTGCAACACAGTGCATAGCAAAACAAGTACATGAATACACTGAATATACCTCACATCTAGGGTCCATCTAAAGAAAAGGATGTCAAGATGCTAAAGTTGTTCGTACAATCGATCTCACATCGTCGAATCGCATAGAAATGATTGCTCACACATGAATGTTGTTGGGTCCCTATAATACTAGTGATTACCCCATTACTATTGTAGTTATACCCCTTATTTATATTTTTGTGCCCCCATTACCCCCATATTGTTATTAATGTGCCCATAGAATCCCTCTATTGTTATTTTTGTGGCTTTATATTATTATTGTTAGGTCGACTGGATTATATTGTGACTCCATAGACTCCTATATATAGAAAGGAGGTTTTGTTATTTGAATCATCCAAGAATTGTTCATTTATGTAATGTAAAGGAGGTTTCCCCCTCGAAGAGGCTGAATTCGAAGGCGTGGATCTCTCTTTTCTATCTTTTTGTTAGCTGGTTTCATAACATTTGGTATCAGAGCTTTGGATTCTAGGGTTTCGCTGCTCAAAACAGGTCATCGTGGCATTTTCGCTATAACTTTTTCTCTGTGACGTTTCAGAAGTCGCAAAAAAAACCCATTTGAGAAGAAATCGTGCTTCGGAATTTCAGAGCTTTTCGCGCGATATTTTTGGAGATATGATCTCAGGAAGTTGGTCTTTTTGCAGACTCCTGAATTACACTCAAAACAGGTGACCTGGGGAAAATCGTCATAACTTTCTTTCTGAGCATTGGATTGAAATTTCGTAAGAAGTTACAGAAAGAGGACGGACTTTAGTTTTCTTTTATATATTTTTCAGAGTCAAAGGTTGAAACAGTGACACGTGGCACTTCATACAAGTTCGCTCTACTGAACCAGTCTATAATCAGGTCACTGCGGGAGATTGTGCATAACTCTTTCGTGGAGAATCCAATTTGGTTCAGACTAGTGGCATTGGAAAGAGGACATAGAAGGCTACTACAGGTCACAATTTCAGAACTGGATGATTCGAAATTACAGAGGTACATCAGATTCAATATCAGGCTTCTACAAAGTAAAAAAAGGTGTGTAGTTTTTATTTTTTATTTTTGCATAAGCTTGGTTTGAAGGAATTCAAAGGGCCTAGTAAAGCATTATTATCGGTAACTAATGCCCCAAGGAAAGAAAATTCAAACACCTAGTAAGGAACCTGAAAGCTCTAGCATGACTCATGAAGAAGAGGAAGAAATGCTACATGATATATCAAAATTACAAGAACAAGTGCAACAAATGTCACGCTCACAAAAGCTAACAGATGCTAAGATAAATGGCGTGGAATCTAAGATAAAGGGCATGGAAGCTAAGATGGACGATTTGAAGATAGATTTGAAGACAGATTTGAAGAAAGACATGGCAAGTTTGAAGACAGATTTGAAGACAGACATGGCAGATTTGAAGACAGATTTGACAAATTTTCTACAAGAGATACTTACTAATGGTGAAAAGGTTGTAAAGGAAACTCATGATGTGAAAAAAAGTAATGTTAATCATGATTCCATAGATTCTAATGTTGGATCGAAGACCCACCATATTCCAAAAATCGATATGAGGAAGTTTGATGGCAAGGATCCCGCCACATGGATATTACAGATGGAGCAGTTCTTCGATCTCAATAATGTGCAAAACACACAAAAGGTACGTATGGAAACTTTATATTTGGAACCAAATCAATTTGTATGGTATCAATGGCTTTGCTCTCGTAAACAATTTATCACTTGGGCAATTTTTACGGAAGAATTGATAGCACATTATGAGGATACAAAAAGCAACACTTTTTTTAGCCAATTGATAAGTCTCAAACAAAAGGGTTCAATAATGGAGCACATTGAGGAGTTCCAAAAATTGAACATAAGGGTAAAAGATATTCCAGAGGAGCATAGGATTGATGTGTTCATAGGGTCTTTAAAGGATAATATCCAACATGATGTTCGCCTTTGGGAACCTGATTCATTAGAGAAGGCATTCAGGTTAGCAAGAAAAATGGAAAGCAAAATTATGGCAACCAGGAAGCATACCACTCACAACTATAAAGACGGAAGTGTTGTTGCCCCTAGTCTTCCACAACCTATAAGGTTGACACCACAACAATTGGAAGAAAAAAGAGCAAAAGGGCTTTGTTACAGTTGTGATAGCAAATACACTAAAGGTCATAAGTGTGCTGAGAAGAAATTATTCTACATAGATTGTGAAGAGGAAGAAGAAAAGGAGCAAGAAAGGTCAAAAGAAGAAGATATACTCCAGGAACAAAGCCTAGATGAAGAACAAATAAATCCAACCATATCTTGTAATGCATTGGCGGGAATTACCACTCCTCAAACCATCAAGATAGAAGGACAAATCAAGAAGAAAAAGGTGATAGTGTTGATTGATTCAGGAAGCACCCACAATTTTATTCATTGTAGGGTAGCAAAAGAATTGAATTGCTTCCTATATCCAGCACCAGAGTGTCAAGTGATGATTGCAAATGGAGGAACAATAAATTGCTCTGGAAAGTGCCATAATATCAAGCTATCCATGGGAGAATATGTATTGACTAGCCCAATGCTTTCCATTCCAATGGGAGGTGCTGATGTTGTACTAGGAGTCCAATGGCTACAATCCTTGGGTACAATAGCTTTTAATTTTCAAGAACTTTTCATGAAATTTTCTGTGGAAGGAAAGGAAGTTGAATTAAGGGGTATTGCAGGGAAACCAGGAAAGATAATCAGCTCTAATGGTATGACAAAGCTTCTAAAAAAGGAGCAAAGGGGTGTAATTGCACAATTATGTTCGCTAGATGTTTCCACATTAGAATCATCTATTTCTCCAGATCTCCAAAAAGTCCTGGACAATCATTCCAAGGTATTTGAGACTCCCAAAGGTCTCCCACCTATGCGTGATCATGATCATGCTATTCATCTGATTCCAGGAAGTGTTCCTCCAAACATCAGGCCGTACAGATATCCCTATGTCCAAAAAAGTGAAATTGAACGTATGGTTGCAGAAATGCTAGAGGCTGGTATAATTCAACCGAGTCAAAGTTCTTTCTCTGCTCCAGTAGTATTGGTGCACAAGAAGGATGGATCATGGCGCATGTGTCCGGATTATAGGGAGCTCAACAAGCTCACTATTAAAGATAAGTTCCCCATTCCTGTCATTGATGAATTACTGGATGAATTGCATGGATCAATTTACTTCACCAAGTTGGATCTTCGTTCAGGATATCATCAAATCAGAATGAAGATTGAAGACATTCCGAAAACGGCATTTAGAACTCATGAGGGTCATTATGAATTTTTGGTCATGCCTTTTGGCCTTACCAATGCACCTTCAACATTTCAAGGTTTGATGAATTCAATTTTCAAACCATTCCTTAGAAAATTTGTGTTAGTATTTTTTGATGATATACTTATCTACAGCAAGTCTTGGAAGGATCATGTTGAACATGTTGACAGGGTGCTACAACTATTGGAGGAGAAACAATTATATGCAAAAAGATCCAAATGTTTCTTTGGAGTCCAGGAGGTGGAATATTTGGGTCATATTGTATCTCATGAAGGAGTTAAGGTAGACCCTACCAAAATTAAAGCCATTAAGGAATGGAAAATCCCCACATCCATAAAGCATTTGCGAGGATTTCTTGGGTTGACAGGGTATTATCGCAAGTTTGTTAAGAATTATGGGAGAATAGCAGCACCTCTAACAACATTATTGAAGAAAGATGCATTTTCATGGACTCCGGAAGCAACAAAGGCCTTTGAACATCTTAAAGAGGCAATGTGCCAAGCACCAGTCTTAGCTACACCGGACTTCACAAAAACCTTTATTGTGGAATGTGATGCTTCAGGAAATGGAATTGGTGCTGTTCTAATGCAAGATGAAAGACCCATTGCTTTTGAAAGTCGTCCAATCAAGGGAAAGTTTTTAAGCAAAGCTATTTATGAGAAGGAAATGTTGGCAATACTCCATGCACTTAAGAAATGGCGACCCTACCTAATGGGAAGACACTTCAAGGTAAAAACAGATCATGATAGCCTTAAATACTTTTTAGAACAAAGATTATCCTCTGAAGAGCAACAAAAGTGGGTCACAAAGATGTTGGGTTATGACTTTGAAATCATCTACAAAAAAGGGAAGCAAAATGTGGTGGCAGATGCACTCTCAAGAAAGGATGAGGATGTGGAAGCATTGTTGTGCGCTATTTCTATCATCCAACCAGATTGGATAAATGAAGCAAGGGAGGAATGGAAGAATGACGAAGAAGTGTGGGCACTTATTCGAAAGCTACAACAAGATTCCAGTACGTCTGATACATTTAGCTGGAAAAATGATTCGTTATGGTACAAAGATCGCTTATACCTCTGTAAGAATTCCCAGCTAAAACAAAAGATTCTTATGGAATTGCACACTTCTCCCTTAGGAGGGCACTCAGGATTTTTAAAAACTTACCACAGGGTTAAGAAGGAATTTTTTTGGGATGGCCTTAAATCAGATATTCAAAAGTTTGTGGTAGAATGTTTGGTTTGCCAACAAAATAAAGTTGAAACAATTAAGACACCGGGTCTATTACAACCTTTATCCATTCCAAGCCAACATTGGGAGGAGGTATCAATGGATTTTATCACAGGTTTACCCAAGTCTGAGGGAAAGAGTGTCATCATGGTGGTAGTTGACAGACTTACCAAGTATGCACACTTTTGTGCATTATCACATCCATTTAAAGCCAGTACAGTTTCTACTGCATTTATGGAAACAATTCAAAAGCTACATGGAAACCCAAAGATTATTGTAAGTGACAGAGATCCCATTTTCACTGGAAATTTTTGGACACAATTATTTTCTTGTCTTGGTACTCAGTTAGCTCATAGCTCATCTTATCATCCTCAATCTGATGGGCAAACTGAGATAGTAAACAAATGTTTGGAAGGATATCTTCGTTGCTTTGTATCTGATAAACAGACACAATGGGTCAAATGGTTGCCTCTGGCTGAATGGTGGTATAACACTTCCTTTCATACAACAACAAAAATGACCCCATTTATGGCACTTTATGGGTATCAACCACCATCCATCACATCATATTTAAGAGAAAATTCTAAGGTTCAGATAGTGGAACATCACATCGAACATCAACAACAAGTCCTCCAACTCTTAAAGGATAACCTCGTGTTGGCACAGAATAGAATGAAACAACAGGCAAATCAACATCACAGTGAAAGAAGTTTTGATGTAGGTGATTGGGTATTCCTACGGCTACAACCATATAAGCAAATGTCCCTCAAGCAAGCTAAGAAGGATAATAAATTATCACCAAAGTATTATGGTCCGTACAAGGTGTTGCAAAAGATTGGTACTATGGCATACAAATTGGAGCTTCCTGCAGCTTCTCGATTGCACCCAGTTTTCCATGTTTCATGCTTAAAGAAGGTTATAGGTGACAAGCTCCCAGTTCAAACAATATTGCCAGAACTTGACGAAGAAGGAAAAAATATATTGGAACCGGAAGTAGTTATAGAAACAAGAACTTGACAGCTACGAAATCGATCAATTTCAGAGTACCTTATCAAGTGGAAGAACTTATCCGCTGAAGATTCCACATGGGAGGATGAGAATTTTATGCAGAAGTATCCTGAACTACTCAAGCGTTGAGGACAACACTTTTTTGAAGGAGAGGGGCATGTTGGGTCCCTATAATACTAGTGATTACCCCATTACTATTGTAGTTATACCCCTTATTTATATTGTTGTGCCCCCATTACCCCCATATTGTTATTAATGTGCCCATAGAATCCCTCTATTGTTATTTTTGTGGCTTTATATTATTATTGTTAGGTCGGATGGATTATATTGTGACTCCATAGACTCCTATATATAGAAAGGAGGTTTTGTTATTTGAATCATCCAAGAATTGTTCATTTATGTAATGTAAAGGAGGTTGCCCCCTCGAAGAGGCTGAATTCTAAGGCGTGGATCTCTCTTTTCTATCTTTTTGTGAGCTGGTTTCATAACAAATGTTAACACCTGCAATCCACTTTGAAAAGTGGTCGGAAGATGAAATGAGAAAATGAAAAATTTGAACACACCATCAGATTTGTGGCATTGAATAGTGCAAAATCGACTGTCAAATTTCTGAATTCTAAGAAAGTGGAATTCTGGGGCTTCAGGAATCTTTTAGATTCCCCCTAAATTCCTTAAAGATTCCCTCCTCTGGGTCCTCTGTAAATCTATTGCTCAGATAAGGAAACTAACTATGCCATCAAGTTCGTGTCACTGAGAGGTGTAAGATCGACATAAGGTTTGTCCAATTTGGACACTGCAAAAATTTCCCCCTCCTAAGAATTTTGCCCAATCATGGTTCCACCTACAAATAAATTAGTTAAAAACTCTCCTTGATTTCTGTGCCCACTCCTGGTTCCTCCATCCTGGGTGCAGTGTGTAAATGAAGGTTTATATAAATTTTTGGCTAAGTTACCAACAAATCTGTTTGGGGAGATTGGTAATAATAACCAGTAGCTGAGGAGGGGTCAAGTGGTCGAACCCTGCCCCTCCCATTTTAATACATTATTGTTTTTTCATAAACTGTATGTATGTTTTTAGGGGGGTTAGGTCCGCATTGGGCGGCCTGCCCCTTAACTCCCACAACCTCTTACTTGTTGGTGCTTTAATTTTTGGTGTGTTGGCTTTTGTATCAAGGTTGGTTGGTACATGGTACACTCCATATATGGGGTTTCCCGGTGGGGGCAGACCCACGTGGGCCAGGTGGGTTCGATCCCCGTTGCTCCACTTTAATATGGCAATGGCATATGTAATGTTTTGGGGGTGTACGCTGGGTCCACCCGAGGTGGCTTGCACCCACCCCATATTAATATGGTGTAATATGGTTATAGAGGGAGGAGTGTTTGGTGGGGTCATGGCCACCAACCCAACATTTGAATTTAAATAGTGTTGTGCAGGTGGGCCGGTGGGGGTCATAGCCCATCGGCCTTAATAATAAATTTTTGTTTGTAATGACATTTTCAGGTGGCAGGGGTGGTGGCCCGCCACCTCATTTATATATATATAGATATGTGTGTTTTTTTTTTAAACATAGTGGTGCTTTTCAAATCTTTAGAAAATAAGGGATATTAGGCAATTTAACGAGGCCACAATTTCAATCGCTTTTGGGAGCTAAGTTTCATGCCCCGAGGTTGATCAAATTGTAGGACACTTAAACCTGTCCCACAACCCAACTTTGATTGGCTCGTTCTCCCTCATACGAGCTTGGATTGATGAAGCGTTCACACCACTACAATCAAGATGATGAGGTCTATGCTCTGGTCCTAGTTTGAAGGAATTCTGATCTCTTTGATTTTCGAGCTTCCATAAGCCTTCTTTGTCCTGTGTGTGTCTCTGGAGCCACCTGGATCACTTTGATACTTAGAGTTTCTTGTAGCGATTTGGCATTGGAGTAAGAAAGGAAAAGGAGGTAAGAGGAAGCAAAGATCAAGTAGGGAAAGGTAGGATCAAGAAACTACAACATGCTTCATTGCAGGTATCGACTTGCATGTGCATTTTCCTTGCTATATTTAGCATGCATGGGATTGCATGTGTTTCCTTTCTACCATGGCATAGGTTTTGCCAGGTGTAATACTGTTTTTAGCCTAACCTTTGCCATTTCTTGATAACTTTGATGAGATGGGTTCTCTCATTTGCTTTATGTGGGATAGCTGGATTGGATTCGAAGCTGAGTGGGGTGGATCTCCCGATTGACAAACACATGAATTGAGTGGTCATGGAAACAGACTAAGGATCATGAAGCCATTGGCCTAGTAACCCTTGAACCAGACTATGGGCTGCAATGAAGCCAGATTGTGTGCCTCAATGGGCCTATGAATTCTTGTCGATGAATGGTGTGATATACAGTAAAGGCAAGAGGTGGATTTTCTCTTCACTGGGTCTAGTGGTCTCATGATAGGATGCACGGTAAAGCATGTAGATTATGTCTCGGTGTATGACCTAGTGATCCTTGGATCAGAGTGTGGATGCTTAGTAAAGCCTAAGAGACTAGGAGGCACTCAAATTCCACACTATCTAGGTGGAGAAATTTGGTGGCATCCATGTTGATTCGTGTTTTTTGTGTGTTCTATGAGTCCCACATTCATGCTTGGAATTTTGCATGGTGGTGATTGGATAAAGAGAGGCTTGGCTCAGCTAATCTATGATTGGATAGAACATGGTAGTCCCATCTTTTTTTGGTCCATTCCATTCATTAATGAGAAATTCATTCCCTTCATTTTCATGTGTAAATGTATTGATGTATATGTGGATTTTGATGATTGATATGTTTATGGTATTTATGTTCCTATTATCTTGGTTATATGTATATCCTAGTCTTGTTCAACTTATTGCTTTTGCATCATTGTTTCGCTGTACATTTACTGATTCCAAGCTATCACTTCATTCTAGGCAGTGACCTCGGCTTTGGGCCTAAAAAAGTGGCTTAAATCTCGGGTTCGTTGGCACAAAACTAGAAACTTTGGTCTCTGGTCGCTAGCTTGTGAGAGTGAATTTAGGATTTTGGTTGCTCCCTTTCCCATAGCATGAGAGTGATTGTGGCCTAAGAGATCCAAAACAGTAGTGGGGCCTAGGGACAGGCTGTCTGAGTGGCTGACATGTCTTCTAAGAATTATGAAGCTGATTTTGGATGACTCTGTGTGATGTTTCCGTTGATTCCACTTCCTTAAGATAACATAGGAGGTTGAATCTGATCATAGTATCCTTTTGTCTCATTTTTACCCCAGTTGACATGGTTACTTGGGTAGATGTGGGAGGAGGGTGTTACAGATGTGGGAGGAGGGTGTTACATTTCAATCTTTCTGCCCAATTTTATAAAAAAAAAACTTTGTTTAACCCTTTCTTTGCTCAACATTTGGTTTTAATACATAAAACTTATTTTATGCTTCCGCCTACCTTATGCCAATAGCTCTTGGTTCCTTTGAGCTCCAATGACCATGGTGCTAGCCCCCACATCGCAGCCTCCTCAATCACATAATTTCAATTGGAGGTTTTAAGTTCAAGCAGCGATATTCCTCATCCTCTGATCACTGATTGCAATCTGAAATTATCCTTCGCCACATGTCATATGCTGAGTGGTGACACATGTCACCCTTTTTTGGCCTCTTGTGATCCTTGAAAATGCTGAATTGTCATGCAACATGTCCACCATACAGCCATGTCATGATGATGTAAGCTGCCACATAGCATATCAAAACCAATCACACACTGCCACATGTCCCGTTGGAAGAGAGAGAAAGGGCCCGAACGTGCTCTGGTATTTCACTATAATCCTTTGTTAATCCATCTTCGACCTTTCTTAGTGCTTTAACATTGTAGGCACAATCTCAACTTTAACACAATCGACAGTCGCCGATTCCAACTTTTTAAATTTGTCACCTAGCTCCACTTTGGAAATTTACCAACTACTGATTGCGATATTCGATGTGCACTAGACCCCACCGAATTCCGATTTCAATATGTGATATGCGCCAGACCCCGCCAATTTCTTATTGTGATATGCGTTATATTCTCCAATGTTCCGATTCGTCAATGTGCATGATCGATGATCTTAGTTCACTGATATTGCATCACTGTTGTGTTGTGTATTGGAACCTTGGATTGTCGATATGTGATATCAGCGATCGTTGATCACAGACCTGCTTCGAAGTACGCTACTCCTCCTTTCCAAATCTATGATATGCGGGATATGGGACTCATACATAGCCTTTTTCGTTTGTTTTCAAGCCTTCAAAGAGAGATTTTCATTTAGCCATAACTTTTCATGAGGGAATCCAGTTGAAGAGATATTTAGCTTACTGGAAATCTGATTTAGATCTCATCACCATAGAAACACCTAAAATATCATTTTACAAACATTTTACAAGAAAAATCCCTTCCCAACCTTAGACTAATTTGATCAATGACCCCTTTAACATGAAAACCTTTAGACTATGATACCTAATGATTCATAGTCTAAATTGACCAAAATGAATAGTAAGAGGCTAGTACCATTGATTCTTATTATGGGACCCTAACACCTTCCATGTATTTCTTCAAATATTCAATGTTTCCTTTTAGTTTTTATTATATACCATTGATGTCATTCTTCAAACCATTAATCTTAGCTTCTGTTACTTTTTGTGAGAGCGAAATTTGCTACACTTGGTCTCGTAATTTTGATATATCACATTGCATTTCTTCCTCTTCTTCATGTGTCATGGTAGATCTTTCAGGTTGCTTAATAGGTGTTTCCATTTTCTTTCTTTAGGGAATTAATTAATGATAATTATGGTTCACTATTCCCTTTGAATCACTTCAAACTAATTTTTCAAACAAAACTTTTGAAAATTAAAAAAAAAAACTATACACCTTTTTTCTCTTTGTAGGAGCTCAATATTGAATGTGTTGTATCTATTTAATTTTGGATCTCCAAGGTCTCAAATTTTTCCCTATGGTAGCCCTATGAGTCTTCTTACCAACCCTGCAAGTCAAACCAAGATTTGATTCTTTAAGGAAGAGTTATGCCAAATATTTGACGATGACCTACTTATGGACTAGTTTAGTAGAGAGAAGTTGTAGGGTGCCATGTGTCATGATTTCAACCTTCAGCTCTAAAATTGCTACACACAGAACTACATTCCATGCACTTTCAGCCACATTTTATAGAATTCAAATTCGATGCTCGAAATGAATGTTATGACCATTTTCCCTAGGTCACATGTTTGAGACAAAATTATGGAGCCCGAAAAAACCCTAAATTCCTCAAAGCATATCTCTAAAAATATAGTGAAAAAAGATCTGAAATTTTTACACAAAGTTATCCTTTATGTCGGCTCCGCGTGGTTAAAATTTCTTATTCTAAAGCCTCATAAAAAAATGTTATGATTATTTTACCTAGGTCACCTATTTGAGATAGAATTCTGGAGCCCACAAAAACCCTAATTTCCTCAAAGAACATCTCTAAGATTTCAGCTCCATGTGGTAAAAATTTCAGCTTTCAAATCCTCATAGAAAAAAAATTATAGTGAAAATTCCAAGATGGTATGTTTGAAGAAGCGAAACCCTAGAATCGAAAGCTCTTATACCAAATGTTATGCAACGAACTCACAAAATAGAAGAAGCGACAGATCAATGACTTCAAAATTAGTCTCTTTGAGGGGAAAACATCCTTTACATTACACAAATGAACAATTCTTCGATGATTCAAATGAAAAAACCTCCTTTCTATATATAGGAATCTAAGGGGTCACAATATAATTAGAGACAACATAAGAATACTAATGTAAGGACACAATAATAACAATAGTGAGATTTTATGGGGCACAATAATAAAAATATGGGGAATAAATGGTCACAAAAATAATAATAAGGGGGCTAAAATGACAATAAAAATGAGGGAATACACTAGTATTATAGGGACGTAACAAACACATTTCTTATGCATGTTAAGGTTTGCATGTGGTTAAGCGTAAAATGATGTAATGGTGGTTGTCATGCATGAAGTCATGGTATGTGTTGTTGATAAGGTCATGGATTGATGACTAGACCCTCGTTAGAATGATGGTTGCATGGTTATATGATTATGTACTTTGTTTTATATGATGTCGTGATTATGTTATACATGTATCACACTGATTTGTTGATCTTGCAAACAACGTATCCTCCACAAACTATACTAAGGTACATTGGTTTATTGTGATTTGGTTTAGTTGACATGATACATCTTGGATGAGGAAATATCAAAATGGCTAGCAAGATGGTAGAATACAAAGACTCTCCCTATGAATCACATGAGAAGTAGGGTGCTGGGAATTCTTCTGATTTCGCAGATACATTGAGAAGTTGAAAGGAAGAAATAAGGAGTTGTAAGGCAGATAATGACATAATCATACATGCATAGGAGAAGCTAGTAGAGGTAAATGCAATGATACTTCAAAGTTTGTTAGATTTCTAGGGACAAGGACCACTTCAGATCAAGCATGAGTAGGACACAAATAATGGGTCATATGGCAGTAGGTCGCATGATGGCCACAGGTTAGATAGCGATGACACGGTTAGAGATGGAAGACTTTTGGACACTCATGATGGGAGAGGTGATAGACATAGGTGCCATTTGAGTTTTGATTTTGACAAGGATGATGATCGATATCGTTATCATCTGTATAAGAGTAGCGATAGGGGATGTTATAGACATTTTTGGGCATTGCAACCCCAAGCATAAAATGTCCATAAACCAAGGGCTCCTAAGTCCCTAAAAGTGTTGTTCCAACCCCTAAAGGAACAAGGTCAACTGATTACAGCTTCTCCCAGAAGTTCTCCATGAAAAACTACTCAGAACTGGTCAAAATTGGATCATTTCACCTGCTCCATAGGCAAAGTGCGTTGCATCTCACCTAAGTACACTCAGTGGGTGCATTGCATTTCAAAAATCCCTTCTATGGGGTGCGATGGGCTAGAAGAGACAAATGGCAGTGTCAATCCGTGAGGTGGAGAAGCATGTAATCTTCCAGAAACTTCTCCTATGACACTTGCCTCTCTAAATTCGACCAAGGATGAGTAAGAGATCATCAATCTCCAAGTGGAAGCAAGAACTATTAGAGGGAAGACACTAATCAAATCACAAGCTGACTCATCTCCCTTACAGACATCTATATATGGATCCCTCATCCCAAAGATCCAGAGGCTGGAATTTTGCATCTTGTAAGGAATTGTTGTTGGTTTCTTGAGGCAACATCATAGTGTTGGGTGATCTAAGCTTTGCATGAGGTGAAGAAGGGCTTACTTGCTGAGAGGATGATGCTAGGTCAGAACAACTGGTTGTAACTCTCTTGGTTCTTTCTTGATTATCAATAAAGCTATTCAAGTTTTCCTCCATACTCTTGTGTGATTTATGTTTTATGCATTTGTATGGTCAATTTACATCTGATCCTAGATTGTTTATGATAATAGATCCATGTTCTCGTATAGTGTTATGTTGCTTTGATTCTATAGGTACTCTGTGAAGCTGGGTATACAAGAAAGCAACTAGCAAAGGACTATCAGAAGAGAGAGGAATCGAGCAAGGAACCAAGCGCAAGACAGAGGTTGCTCTCTTGTATTCTTCTCCCATCTATATTTCATAAAGGAAAACGAAATTAGTTTTACTTTGTTTGTTTCTAAGGTAGCTACTCGACTTAGTGGGATTAGCAGTTCTGCATAGACACTTTTCCCTGTAACAGGGGATACTTTCCAGATGAGTTTAAGAAAGCAAAGTCACCAACATTTGATGGAGAGATGAATAAATCACATGATGCAGAGGCATGATAGCTTGGTATGAGGAAGTTCCTTAGGTTGCATGACTATTCAGAGAACATGAAAGCTAAAGTAGCTACATTCAATCTCAAAGGTAAAACAAATATTTGCTGGGAAGATGTGAATAATGTCAGAGGTATACATGAGGAAGACTTGAATTGGAGTGAGTTTGAGCAGCTATTCAAGAGGAAGTATCTATCGGAGAGATACTTTGATGAAAAGGCAAAAGAATTCTATGAGCTAAAGATGGGATCTATGACATATGATGAATACACTAGCAAGTTCTTGGAGCTACTGAGGTATGTGGCTTACATGAAGGAGGAGAAGGCTAAGATTTACAGATTCACTAGCAGATTATCGATGGAGTTCAAAGAGAGAATTGACTTTGATGAGCCTATATCATTGGAGGATGCCATCAGAAAAGTAAAGAATTTCTATGAACAATCAAAGTGCACATATGAGACTAAGCTAGAATGGAAAGGTAATGCAAAGAACAAAGGAAAATGGGACAAGAAGAGAGTAAGACCACAGGATTAAGGTAAAAAAGAGAATCTTGCACCACCTAATAGGTTTAATGCATTTCAGAGAGGATAGGGACATCGATCTGAGCAGCATAATAAGGATCCTCTGTGATGTGGGAATTTTGGAGCAGATCATCATAGGAGAGATTTCCCATAGTATGAGGGTGGTAGACCTCAGATATATAGTGTGCAGGAGACACATAATGATGGGGATGTTTGTCAGAGTGTTCCTCGTATTCATGCAACATTAGATAACAAACATGCAGACCATCACACATATATCGTTGAGATGGATGGTAAGATTTGTGCTCAAGTTATTTATATTTTGATTGACCCATGATATAATTATAACTATGTTAGTCCTGACTTGGTGGATAAGTGTGGTTTGAGTAAGGAATTACATGTAGAATCTTGCTTAGTGTAGTTGGATATAGGTACAAAGAAGTGAGTTCACCATTGGGCAAGAGCTTGTGAAGTTTATTTGAATGGTATGCCTACCTAAGAACATTTGAATGTGTTATCACTAGGATCATACAGTATGTTGTTGGGAATGGACCGGTTGTACCTTCATATAACCATGGTGGATTGTTATGACAAGGCCATTGAGTGCTTGGATGACATTGGGGAACAAAGGGTATTATCGGGAAAGAAGAAAGCCACATCAGTTAGGATGTTGAAAACTATGTAGGCAAAGCGTAGTTGCAGGAAAGGGTATATGTTATTGGCAGTGCACATTTCTAGTGACAAAGATAAGGAAGTTGAGTATGCAGATGTTTTGAGAAGGTACCCAGTTCTACAACAGTTTTAGGATGTATTTCCTGAAAATATCACACAGTTGCCACCGCACAGGGAGGTAGAAATTTTTAATGAGTTAGTGTCAGGGGTAGCTCCGGCATCAAAAACACCTTACAGGATGATTACATCTGAGTTGGTAGAGTTGAAGCTACAACTGAAGGAAATATTGGAAAAGGGATACATTAGGCAAAGTGTATCACCATGGGGTGTGTTACACAGTAATTTGTCACCATTGGTCACCGTCCCTGTTACCCCTTTCCCGTACTTTGGAGGACTCATTCCAGGACCTGTGAGCAGTGACATAACCTAAAAACACTTGCATTATGTTCCCCTAAGTATGGACTTCATGTGCCCTGAAGACACCTCCTGCAAAATATCCCTGAAAAGTGCCCTTTTTCCATTAGCGCGGGTCCACAATGTATTACCCGCGCCAATGAACGAGATCCTCAAACGAAGGTGTGACCATTGGCGCTCTGTCTTAGAGTAACACCCGTGCCAACCAAGTTTGGAAAAGATTTTTAACAAACGCGTGCCCAGATGTTTTTTCCCTTCAAGTCATGAAGTCTTTTGAGGATAAAGCTCATCTTCTAGATGTCGAGAGTCATCATCTATCCCTTACATCTATCCACAGCGGCTTTTTGGAGATAATGTCAATCTATAATGGGTGTCTTGATGCATTGTATCTTCCTCCCCTTCTCCATCTATAAAAGTCTGTCCTCATGCATTTGACAAGCTAGTTTTTGAGTAGTGGTGATAGTGCTAGTAGTGATAACGCTTGTCTTGAGTGATAGTAAGAGTCTTGGAGCATAGGGAGGTTATGCTGCCAGAAGTCTGAGAGAGAAAGGTCTATTGCAAGACATATATAGCTGCTCGCCCAGCCAGAGGAGAGATTCAACGTCAGAACTTTGGTTGTATTTTTCTCTGTTGATTATTCATTAATAAATGACTATCATTATGGTTCCGATCTTATTGTTCATGTTTGATCTATATCTTTTCTGACTAATATATAGTTGTATTTAGTGGATTTTATGCTTGTATTCGCTTCGTTCTTTGCATGTGCAGGTATCCATTCGCGGAGATCGTGAGGATCGTGACCTGCCGGAGCAAGGGAACGGGAGTATCAACTCTTCTATGACACTAGCGTTGGACTCCAGGTTGGTTCTCATAATCCACTTTCAATTTGCAACTAGGAACTTGCATGGTAGCGTTAATTGATTGTTGCTAGACCCATTTTGGGCTAGTGTGATCGCCTCTATCCGCAGAGGGGATTTACCTCTCCAACAATTTGGCGACTCCACTGGGGAGAAGCTATTTGTTGTTTGATTCATAAACCTTGGACAGAGCCTGAAGTACGGCCAGGCAGCCTTCGAAACGCTATTGCTTTGCATTAGCGAAGTAGATCAACGCCACTTCAGTCAATCTCCGGTTTGGTTTATGAACCGAACAGCTTGGAGTTTGTCTTGCATTTTGGTTATCTCTTGCTTGCTTGCGTAAATAAGCTTTCTGGGTTAGTCTTTAAGTTGTTTCTTGCTGTTTGATCTGTCTGAATGCTGTCGACCAGACCCTGGACTGCTTGATTTACTTTTTAGGCCAGCAAACTTTATTAGCGTGTTTTTCTGCCTGACAGTTGTGCCAGTTGGCGCATGTTGCACAAAAGCAACTCGCGCTAATTCCTTAATAGCGCTAGTTACAGGCTGACAGTCGTGCCAGTCCTGTGAACTTTGCCAGTTTGTTTGTTGGAAGCTTTTTAAACTCAGATTTCTGTCTTTTTACATCCTTTTCAGCTACTGGAGTGTGTCAGAACTCTATTTGACTGGTTTTTTACCTTTATCCTTCGGGTGTTTGCCTATTTCCATCGATCTTATATCCCAGCCCTAGAGCATCTAGTGGATTTGTATATCGAGCCTTCCGAGGGAGTTTTTGGTTCTTTGATTATCCAGTCGACTTTTTGGTTGTTTTCCGCACTTGTCTAGTGGTTGTCAAAACTTATTATTCTGTGCTTCGAGCAATTCACCTCTAGCTCGTTTGCATTTTGCTTGACTTCGTTTGAGCTTAGATCACATGGTTCATTGAGGTCTTTGTGATTCTCCTTGTTTTGACAGTTTGTCTTGGTGTTTCAGACTTGGTTCTATTTGCATTGAGTGAAATTTGTCTGTTTACACTTGTTAACATCTCTCGAGATTTCTTTAAGTGCATTGTGCCATTTAAAAAAAAAAAAGAAATGATCTTTTTGCATTATATTAGTTAGCATTTATTGTTATTAGTTAGCATTTTTACAATTAGTCGCTTTTAAAAAAAAAGAAAAAAAAAGTTTCATTTATTGCTATTAGCTGCATTAGGATCTTTGTTGATTGTTTGATGATCATTTTGTTTGTTTGAAAGATCTCAACTCTTCTGTAGTTAGCATTCATTGAACGGAATGATATATTTTGGCATATAGTTTGCATTTAGGAAATTTTGAGAGATCACATACGGTAGGACCTAAAAACTGAAACCTAATTGAAGATCAACTGTAAAATAAACTGAATGAATCTAACAACGCATTGGAACCTAACGCATACATTCTAGAGGTCTAGGCTAGAGACGTGTTTCGGCGTCGTTAAACCTAGTCACTGTTCTTTCACATTACGGTTGGGTGATTCCTCCTTTTGTGACTCGATAGTGGTCTAGAACGGACTTGAGCTCCCACGTACCATCGCGTATATAGGGGAGACCCCACTAGGTTATCATCCTTTATCCACAGGAAGCCGTGTCTGCTGCCTTACAAGCCGTAATGCACTGAACACAACATTCGGGAAGATTGACTGCCGTACGGGAAGTCCTTGGTTTTCATCTGATTGCCAAGGTGTATAAGCAGTTTTACGGATTGTTTGGTAAACCCTTTGCCTAGAGTCTCCAGAGTAGTCACTTTTGATCCTTTTCGGACTCCTTAAAAGAAAAGGTGCCAGTGAGCGTCTTGTCACTTCGTGCTCATTAAACATTCGAAGGAGACTAGAGTCACCTTTTTGTCCTTTTCTCGACTCTTAAAACATGAAAAGGTCAAGTTGTGTCTTTGCGTCTTAAAATTTATTCGGCCACGATACACATTTACCTGGTTAGATTTTGTTTGCGTTAGTTTGAGTAGGGTTTTGTCTCGTTAGATTCCCTAGGATTTTGTGAAGTTTCATCCTGGCGGAATTACCAATTTCGTCTTCTTCCTTTGCCGAGATATCGGTTGTGAGTGAAATTCTTCCTGTTGTTCCGAGTATACAACCGATTAATTCTCGTGCTCTAGGCAATGAGACTTACGAGTTTCATTGGAACCCTATTTGGGAACCTTCTGAGGACGGCATCCCTTTTTGGGAATACACTTCTCCTCGTGTTTCAGTCCCGTCTTTTTCCTCCGACATGGAGGACGTATCCCCTACTTCGACTGAAGAATCCGTTGTGACGAGCAGTGAAATTCCCACCGCAACGGAACCTACACTTGTTAGTAGCACTCCTACTACTGGGGGACTACCTCCAGGCTATAAAGAAATAAGGGATGTTATGTCATCTAGAACTCCTTTCACGAGTTCTATTTGGTCACAACTCGCTTTTCCCACCACGAAGCCTTTTACTCCACAAAGTCGCAGTACGTCTGTTACCTCAATCACAACCGCTCCAATGGTATGTGTAGCTTCTTCGACTCCTATTTTCAGTCGTCCTTCGGCTTCTTTATTCAGAGTCTTTGATCCTACGTCAAACTTCCCAGCGGAGGGGCCATATGGTTAGTATTTACCACATCTTGGTAGCCCTTTGCTGTCTTAACCGATTGTTGAGATTTCAGTCCCGTTGTCAATTGATTGGGGCTCCACCTCTTTTCATGGTGGCCAAGTATCATCTGCGCAACCCCAAAGACCACCTCATCAAGACCAACAAGGGCAATCCTTCTAGGAAAACCCTTTCGCCTCTGGTAGTCCGTTTTTCCCCTCTTATGTTCAACCTTCTGGTAACTTAGGTCAATCTTCTGTTCAACAAGCCCAGCCTGGTATCCAGCAAGGTTATCCTACTGGACAAATTGGTCAATCATATGTTAACCCAAACCAATCCAATGTCCAGTATGGTCCAATATCTGGACAAGCTACTCAACCACATGGTCAGCCCACCGTCTAGTATAGTCAACCTTCTGGGCAATTCGGTCAGCCTCAAATCCAATCAGGCCAACCAACTGCCCATCCCACTCAGCCATCTCGTCCGTTAGGACAACCTTCAGTTGTGCAACAACAACTCCACTCCCAGCAGGTACAACCTTCTAGGTAGGGAGGCCAACCTCAATATCAACAAGGTCATCCTTCTGGCCAGATAGCCCAACCTACAGGACATCCTTCTGGTTTTTTGCCCCAAGCTGGACCCCAAACCCCATCCGGTCTTCAAATGCAAGTTGGAGTTCAATCCCAACTAGTCTATCAAACTCAGCCTGTTTCTCAAACTCAGTTTGGAGTCCAGCCACCGTATGGTTACCAGCAACCTCAAGGGCAACCTTTGTTTGCCCCATATCAAAATTATCAACAACTACAATTGAATCCTTATCAGAATTATCCGCAACCATATGGTGCTCCTGCAGGACCGTTTGGTAATCCATGGAACACTGGGGGGCAGAACCCAAATCCCTACGGACAAAACCCTATGGGGCCAAATCCGTCCGGACCAAGCCCTTGGGGGCAACCGCCAGTTGGTTGGAACCCTGGTGTTCCATCCCACCAGCAGCCCCAGATGTCCTTCAATCCTCAGTTACCTTTCTTAGCGACTTTAGAATTACCGGATGTGTCCAAACTGACCAATGATCCTATTCTACGTAATCCATATTGGCCTCTGGTTCCAACGAAAATTCCCGGTGACTGTCCAAAATTCGATGGTAAAGCTAATGAAGATCCACAAGCTCATGTCATGACTTATCACCTATGGTGTTCATCCAATTCATGGCTTGATGATTCAATTCAGCTTCACCTTTTTCAAAGGACTCTCACTGGCTCTGCAGCTAAGTGGTATATTGAGCTCAATCGCGGATCCTTTCAGGATTTCAACTCGTTGGCTATGGCATTTCTCACTCATTTTCAGTTGCCCATTCGATATGAAACGGGTACACACCTCCTGACATCCTTAAGACAGACAACGGCTACACATATCTCTGATCATATCCATGAATGGAGACGGCGTAGACATATGATCAAATTTTGGATTCTCGACCAACTTCTTACCGATTGGTTTACGACTTCGTTCGTTCCTCCAATAGCTCGGGACATTGCCATGGGGGCATGTGTCACTGAAGAGCAAGCTATCGCGCGCGCTCAATACCTTGACTTGGTTTATTCTCAGTCAAGTACATTGTATGATTATCTGCCTGACGCCCCGAGACCAGGAACATCTAAAGCCCTGCCAACACCAACTTTTGACGGTATTATTGGTTCCGTTAATTCGTCCTCGAAGAAAAATCCCGCGAACCCTGGGAAGCAAAAATCAAGTGCTTCGAATGAACCCACTTCTTAGGTAACACCCACTTCGAATATTACTTCCGAGGTCAATGCCGTCCAGTCCACCACGGCAGACAAAGCCTCGAAAGGAAAGAAGAAAGGGAAAGTAAAGAATAAGCCAGATCAACCTAAATAGGACTCCCCTAAACCTCCACCTGAGGATGGTGCCAAGCGCAAACCCAAGTATCCTTGTCTTATCTGTGATGAAGATCACTATACCAAAGACTGCCCTAGGCGGTCCGAAGTTAGTCGTTTGTTGAAAGGCGCTCCTGGGACTCCTGCAGTGCTCAAAGAACCCTTTCCCTCACAACAAACTCAAAAAACTCAAATGGTGGCTGACCCCTCTCAACCTCCCTCTTCCTTCGGTTCTCAAGTGTTTATGGCTGGGACGATACCTGTCAATATCAGTACTCGAACAAAAGATTATCCGTCATCTGCCGGGAAAGAGCCTGAGGTCCCCTCCAGTGCTCCTGCATTCAGTTCAGGCCCGCTCCACATCGACAGACCTAGCACTGAAACGCCTATACGACCCCCTCCAAAAGGAGTACTCCAGAAATCTTCTTACAACCCAAATGCCCGTGCTGCACAGCACTACAATATCGTTGAGGACTTAGCTCAGACTCCATCGGCTATGTCCGCTTTAGAAGTTCTCCAGAGCTGCCCTTCTCAGAGGAAGTCCTTGCTATCCGCTATCGGTGGCATAGACCCGGCCGACTCGGATTTAATTACTTTTGACTTAGAACGCCATACGCAGAGACTGCCTCCCCAAATCGCATTCCTTATACAGGTTATTATTGATTCCAAAATGATTCATCGTACAGTCATTGATGAAGGTGCTTCTACTTGCATCATGTCTGTTGCCTGTTGGAAAGCTATTGGATCTCCGACGCTGAGCCAGTCTCCCACGACCTTGGAAGCTTTTGATGGAAGAGCATCCCATCCTTATGGTATACTCCAACGTTTGCCCATCTCTTTGGAAGGGAAGACGGTCGAAATGGAAGTTGAAGTTGTTGATGCTACTCTTACCTACAACCTCCTTCTCGGACGTAGCTGGATATACGCGATGAAAGCTGTAGCTTCATCTTTGTTTCGTATCATCCGTTTCCCTCATCAAGGGAAAATTGTTACCGTAGACTAGCTATCATTCTTCGCTTCCTCTTCTGAAGGCAACATCCCTTTTGTGGAGCATACCTCGATATTATCTGAGAGTCTGGGAGCCGAACTTTTCAAAGATCCCGCCCTTATGGGTGTTTTTCCGCTCCCCCCTCCTAACGTCGCCTCTGTTAATAAGATTACTACTTGTGCTGATCCGTGGATTCTCCCTTCCACCGACCAAGTAGATTCTTGGGGCGACCAAATGTCGTTGAGTCCTGCTGAACTCAACTATGTCGAAATCATTGCTGCATCGGCTCCTTCTTCTGAACTTGCTCCTTCGAGCAAGGTTCTCCACTCGTTCGCTCCATCCTCAGGGCTTGTAGATGAGACTTCTTCGGACCCTTTAAAAGAAACATTCCCTTCCGACGAAGCCATTATTGAGACTATGTCTCTCGAGGAACCTCCTTGGCATGATTCTCACCATCGTTCCTCGTTTCTCCCTGCCCCTCAGGATATGCTGACTTACCTTGAGCGGTTTGCTCCTTGTCTCCCATTTCAAATCCTTCAAACACCTATCCAAGTTTATCAAGTGTCCTCGGAAGGAAATATGGCGAACATTATGCAAACCCAGCCCATCAACATCTCTGTGAAACTAGGGATTGTCGAACATCTTCACATTGGAGTCACTTGTACTCCGGAGGAGATTCAACTTTATTCCAATCTTTTTCGCGAATTTCGTGACGTCTTTGCATGGTCCTATGAAGAAATGCCCGGCATTGATCCTAGCATAGTGGTGCATGAGATAATCACGTACCCAGGTGCTAAGCCTGTTCGTCAACGTTTACGCCCTGTACACCCCCGAAAGGCTGCAGATATTAAGGCCGAAGTCGAGAAGCTTCTTAAAGTCGGTTTTATTTATCCTATCCTGCTCACAGATTAGGTTTCCAATATCGTACCTGTGAATAAAAAACAGGGTACAATCCGCGTTTGTGTCGATTATCGTGATATAAATCGGGCCTGTCCTAAAGATAATTTTCCCACGCCATTCATTGATCAAATTATTGACGAGTGTGCCAGAAGTGAAATGTACTCCTTTATGGACGGTTTTTCTGGATATAACCAGATCAATATTGCTCCCACTGATCAACACAAGACCGCCTTTATCTGTCCATGGGGCACTTTTGCCTATAAGAAGCTCCCTTTCGGTCTTAAAAATGCCGGTGCTACCTTCCAACGTGCAATGTCTTATGCTTTCCATGAGATTCGATACATTGTACAACCATACCTGGATGATCTTCCAGCTCATTCGGCCAAACGTCAGGACCACCCTACTCACCTTCGCGAGATCTTTCTTCGTTGTCGATACTACCGAATCAAACTTAATCCTCACAAATGTGTCTTCTGCGTTGAATCTGGCCAGCTTCTCGGGTTTGTCGTCTCCCGAGAGGGCATCCGTTTGGATCCCCTTAAAGTCGAGGCTATAGTGAATCTTCCTCCCCCTGCTTCTTTACAGCAATTGCAAAGCTTGCAGGGTAAAGCAAATTTTCTACGACGTTTCGTTCCAAAATATGCCGAGGTGGCCAAAGGTTTCACACGATTACTCAAGCGTGATATCCCTTTTCATTGGGATACCATTGCTCAGGAATCCTTTGAGCGTCTCAAGGGTCTTCTTGTTTCTGCTCCATTGCTCCGTCCTCCGAACTATTATCGTGACTACACTCTGTATTTGGCTACCGCCGACACCACTATCGGCATGGTTCTTGTTCAAACTGACGATGATGACACTGAGCATGTTATTTATTATCTCAGCCGCAACCTTTTAGACACGGAAACTCGATATGCTTATGTCGAGAAGTTGGCTTTAGCCGTCGTTTGTGTTGTCCAACGCTTCCGTCACTACATTCTGCTGCGCACTACCACCGTGATTTCTGATTGCAACCCCATGACGTATATTTTGTCATGCCAGGTGCTAGGGGGAAAGTACTCAAAGTGGATTGTCATCCTCCAAGAGTTTGACTTGGAATTTACCACTGCCAAGTCTAAGAAATCCCTTGTATTTGCTGAGTTACTTTGCTCTTTGCCATCTTCTTCCCCGACCTCTCACGTAGAGGATCAAATTCCGGATGAGATTTTATTTCTCATCAGCACCCTCGATCCCTGGTACGAAGATATCATTATATATCTGCAGACCTCCTCCTTTCGCCCTGGCGTGTCCAAAGATGCTCGGCGAAGGATTCGTCATCAGTCTCAACCATACCGTATCATTGGGGATACACTATATCGCCTCGGCGCCAACTCTGTTCTCCGCCGATGTTTAACTCTCGAGGAAGCTGAGCGTGTCTTGAATGACTACCACTCAGGTGCTTGTGGTGGTCACATGTCTGGATATGCTACTGCCCAAAAAATCCTCCGTGCTGGCTACTTTTGGCCCTCTATCTTTAAGGATTGCATTCTTGTCGTCCGCTCTTGTCATGAGTGCCAGATATACCAGCGGAAAATGCGAGCGCCTCCTGCTCCATTGCACCCTGTTGTCACCGTCGGCCCTTTTGCAAAATGGGGCATTGATTATATGACCTGTAACCCTCGCTCGGCCGGGGGGCATGGGTTTATTATCATTGCCGTCGATTACTTTACTAAATGGGCCGAGGTGATGCCTACATTAACTGAAGACGGTCACACAGCGGCACAATTTTTATTCAACCATGTTATCTCGCGATTCGGCGTCCCTCAAGCCATCGTCACTGATGACGGGAAGCATTTCCGTAATCATATAATGTCGGAATTAACAACCCAGCTAGGCTTACAGCACGATAGTTCAACTCCATACTACCCTCAGTCCAATGGCCAAGTTGAAGCTATCAATAAGATTTTGGTTACAATGCTTCAGCGTACCGTTGGCATGCATAAGTCTAACGGGCATTTGATGTTGTTCCCTGCCTTGTGGGCCTACCGAACCTTCGTGAAGGATGCCACTAGTTTCACTCCATTTCAACTAGTTTATGGACTAGAGGCTACCCTTCCAATCGAATGTGAAATCCCTTCATTAAAATTGGCTGTCGAGCTACTTCCCAACACTACTCCATTAGAAGAACGCCTTCTTTACCTGGAACGGCTAGATGAGACCCGTCGCTTGGCCTCTTTGGCCATCGAAACGCAAAAGAAGCGAGTCAAGACTCACTTCGATCAGACTGTACATCCACGTTCTTTTGTTGAGGGAGATTTAGTCTTGCTATACGATCAGGTAAAAGATAAGCTAGGAGCAGGAAAGATCGAGCCTATGTGGCTAGGCCCTTACATCGTCAAGAAAGTTTTGAAAAAAGGGGCCTACGAGCTAATTGATTATGAAGGGAACCCTCTCGGGAAGCCCCAAAACGGGTTGTATTTGAAAAAGTACTATGCATGATGCCTGTACACTTTATTTTGTACATACATGTACTCTAGCAAGTGTGTTGTGTGTATGTGTGTCAGTTTTAAAGGCGTAACTGCCACTTATTGTGTCTTTCGCTTCTTGTGCAGATGTCTGATGCACCTTATGTTGGTTTCGCTGATGGTGCCTGCCGCAGTACTTGCAACTTGTCCTCTGCGGCGTGGGTGATCTATGATCCTCATGGCGAGCTGATAGATTTTCAAGGTGTGTGTTTGGGTCATACCACTAACAATGTCACCGAATATTGTGCTGTAATCGAGCTACTTGCTGAAGCAATTAATCTCGGCATTCGTGCATTGGTAGTAAACCTGGACTCTCAACTTGTCATCCACCAGCTCAACGGGCAATATTCCGTCAGAGACCATCGCATTCTAAGGTTGTATTTACGTGTGAGATTGTTAGAAAGGAACTTTGATTTTATCACATATCAGCATATTCCATGACAATTAAACACATTATCTGATGCATTGGCTAATCATGTATTAGATAGACATTTGCGTAATTTGTAATCAAAACATTATACAAGCAAGCACATGAAAGCACAATAATAGACCATAGGCATATGTATATATATACGTTTGTGTCATAATGTTTGCGCCATACGCGTTACATAGTCCAAAAAATTAATACATGTTCGAATCTCATATGGTCGGAGACAACATGTCTCTCAAAAATATGCAAAAATGAAACCTAGGCGTCTAATCACGGTGATGCTCATGATAGCATGTCACCGCTCGCACCAAACGTCTCAGCAAACGGTGGACGCGAGTTGGTACTCCCACTGTGTGCCTCTGGTACGCGAAGGTCACATCCGCTAATCTAGCATAATCTGGAATCCCTCGAGTGAGTCCCTCAAGGTTCTGTACCAGCTCTTCACCCACGCCACCCTCTACCTGAGGGTCGGCTGCGGGTTGTACCCTCCGTGCTATGTGAGACAGACCAGCTGGTCACTTTGCACCAACATCTGCATACATATATATAGCTGTTGTCAGAGACATGCATGTATTACAAAAAAATTTATTAAATACATAAAAAACATCAAAAACACAAAGAGTTCTTACCAAGCTCCTCATCCCAGTCTTCTCCCACAGGCAATGGGAGATCTGGGTCTCCAGTAAAATCGGTGCCCGCATAGGTCCAATCCTCTATAACGATCATCTGGTGACGAAGCCATATGAAGAACTCGGGCCTCCAGGCCATCTGCTGGCCCCCTCCTCCTCTGGGCATGAGTGCTGCCCATCGAGTCAACCTCGGTTCCCGTGGCACTGGATCTGGCACTATACCTCCCTGAATCCGGAAAATCGGCAGTCACTCCAAGAAGAAGGATACCACAATGGATCCATACCCGAACTGTTTGTTGCCCCCACGCTTACACTTCGTAAGTTGCCTCTTGATGTTTGTAGTCACTGCTGTGGCCCAGTCAAACAGAGTAGGTTGGAGACACTCGGTTGCCAGCAGTAAATGATTCTTGCTGGCCTCATGGGGCACCTGTACCCCAGCCGTCCGTGTGATAGTGAATAGTATCACCCGTAGCACTAGGTCTGGAACTGTGACGATATCTACCTTGGCACTGTTTGATCCAAACTGTGCCCCCGGACAAACCCGTTCCATCACCTCCCCCATCTTTTCCCCGGAAGGCCTACTTCCAGTCAAAATGGGTCGTGCACCTCTCCGCGATAACCCAGTGATAAAATAGACATCGGAAACATCCAGCTCCAATGTCTGATCTCGCAAGCGGAATACCTGATCCTCTATGTCCCAAACATCCACAATAAATCGTAGTAGCTCCGGTTGTGCACGCAAATAGGAGGTGAGAAAAAACTTCTTTAAGCCGCAGTCCCTCAAAGCATCCATGCAGGCTTCATCCTCTAGTGCCAGAGCATCTATAGCATCATGCTCTCTTTCTCTCCATTCTACAACCATTGTGACAAATCCCTACAACCATAAAGTCGAAAATACCATCATTAGATCACTGGTGAAACCATAATTAAAGGAAAATTTCAAAATTAATGGTTAAATCCACGGGAAAATTAGGTCGCGCGGTTGGCGCGTCTGTTTTCAAAACAGTCACGCCAATGTCGTGCCCCCTTTTGGAAAATAATCCCATTGGCGTGATCCCGAGTGGGAAACCCGCGCCAATGGCGCAACCCTAAATTTTGCAAATCCCTTTGCAGGGGATCCGTCTGTGGATGAAAAACTGAAAAAATGGAATGAAAATGAAGCTAAGGACAAGACCTCTTACCTGCTCCAGACGGCGGTTCGATTGCTTTCCTGGATTGATCACAATCAACGGTTGAAGTTTGCAGCCAAAACCCTCCAATGATAAACTCACAAGGTGAAAAGTAAAAAGTGAATTTGTTTTTTACCATTTCACTATTTTATAGCATTTTTTGACCTAAAAATACATTAAAAATATTATTTTTTGGGTATTTTTGAATATATTTATATCAAAATGGGTTTTACGTTGTTTTTGGTATGATAACAGGTGTTGGTGCAACTCAAGCGACGAAACGAACTCCTTTTTCTACTTTTTCAAGCTCGGTAAAGCATGTGAAAAGGTTACTTTGAGGTCCACTTTTAGCTCTTTTCTGACCATTTAAAGACGAAAAGATTGCCGAGTTACTCCTCTTGACTCGTTAAACGTTAATAAGGGGCGGTCGTTTTAAGTTCTTTTTATCGACCGTTGAAACATAAAAAGATTACCGGGTTTTTGTCGTTTCAGACTCGTTAATGGTTACGAAACGACGTGGTTTTGATCGCTTTTTTACTTTTTTAGGTCGAAATCACTATTTATGAAAAGTACTCCTCGATCGTAATGATCAGGCGGTTCTTTCGAGTATTGTTTTATACTTTTTTTGTTGTCTTTTCAAACTCTCTAAACATGAAAAGACGCTGAGTTCTTCCTTTGTCAGACTCGTTAAAACCTGATGACATCGGATTCTGTCGAAATGACGCACCACAAGCATATGCTATCCCCATCAAGCTTGTTAAAAATAATTGGGGTACTCGCCAAAAATGGCGGGGGAAAAATGGAACCATAATTATCGTCGTGCCGGCAGTATGTCGCTCTTGAACATGGCACTTGTCTGCTTTCGTGTCTGGGTGGGGATATCTCATCTCATTTTTCACTTGCCTCCGTGGATTTGGGTAATCCTGTTTGACCTCTCATCTGCTCATTGCCTCGTCACCATGACCTCTGATCCATTGATGTCAAATACTGCCAATTCCACTATCGTGCCGCCGATATGTTCAAGAGAAGTTGACCTCTGCAGAAAAACAACCTCCCTCTGATAGCTCACATAATCCTGATTCACAACATTATTTCTCTGTCTCGTGTCGATGATGTGGGAAACATCATGGCCCACCTTCGATCAAGGTCATTTCCTGTCGACTTCAGCTCATTATCCAGGAAGTTGATCTAGAGACTCCCTTCTGGTGCCTTGGAGCCTGCATGCCTCAATGGTAGGTTCTTCGTGTTCGACGTGAGGTTTTCATCATTGGCCTCCGATCAGATGATTCTACGGGTGTTCGACGCCAGATCACTAATTCGCACGCCGTAGATTGTACCTATAGTACCTTGAGGGCCATTGTCATTATTGTTGGTACCTCTCGCGTCTATTAGCAGTTTTCATTATTGACTGGTAATCAGACGATGTTCCTGCATGTTCGACTTCAGCTCATATATTCACATGCTTGAACTTGTACTTTTGTTCGGGTCGAGATGGAGCGCGAGACCCTGGATTTTGTCTGCTGTAATCCAGGCGTGATTCTTGTTACATGACTCATTCACTGGATGGCTACGACCATACCTGAGTCGATTCATTGATCCTAACCAGATGGCTGCACCCATACTATGGATCTAGATTATTATGTACTCTCTTACGGATGGCTGCGACCATACCACATATATCATGTACTTGAGCTATCAGTTGTATCTCTCGATGCAGATTCTCGACGACAGCTACATGTGTTCTTGTAAAGCATTTCACCCCTCTCTCTCTCGGGCCTCATGCTTTAGGGGGCATCTGTTACACAGTAATTTGTCACCATTGGTCACCGTCCCTGTTACCCCTTTCCCGTACTTTGGAGGACTCATTCCGGGACCTGTGAGCAGTGACATAACCTAAAAACACTTGCATTATGTTCCCCTAAGTATGGACTTCATGTGCCCTGAAGACACCTCCTGCAAAATGTCCCTGAAAAGTGCCCTTTTTCCATTAGCGCAGGTCCACAATGTATTACCCGCGCCAGTGAACGAGATCCTCAAAAGAAGGTGCGACCATTGGCGCTCTATCTTAGAGTAACACCCGTGCCAACCAAGTTTGGAAAATATTTTTAACAAACGTGCACCCAGATGTTTTTTCCCTTCAAGTCATGAAGTCTTTTGAGGATAAAGCTCATCTTCTAGATGTCGAGAGTCATCATCTATCCCTTACATCTATCCACAGCGGCTTTTTGGAGATAATGTCAATCTATAATGGGTGTCTTGATGCATTGTATCTTCCTCCCCTTCTCCATCTATAAAAGTCTGTCCTCATGCATTTGACAAGCTAGTTTTTGAGTAGTGGTGATAGTGCTAGTAGTGATAACGCTTGTCTTGAGTGATAGTAAGAGTCTTGGAGCATAGAGAGGTTATGCTGCCAGAAGTCTGAGAGAGAAAGGTCTATTGCAAGACATATATAGCTGCTTGCCCAGCCAGAGGAGAGATTCAACGTCAGAACTTTGGTTGTATTTTTCTCTGTTGATTATTCATTAATAAACGACTATCATTATGGTTCCGATATTATTGTTCATGTTTGATCTATATCTTTTCTGACTGATATATAGTTGTATTTAGTGGATTTTATGCTTGTATTCGCTTCGTTCTTTGCATGTGCAGGTATCCATTTGCGGAGATCATGAGGATCGTGACCTGCCGGAGCAAGGGAACGGGAGTATCAACTCTTCTACAACACTAGCGTTGGACTCCAGATTGGTTCTCATAATCCACTTTCAATTTGCAACTAGGAACTTGCATGGTAGCGTTAATTGATTGTTGCTAGACCCATTTTGGGCTAGTGGGATCGCCTCTGTCCGCGGAGGGGATTTACCTCTCCAATAGGGTGCACCGGTCTTGTATACTATGCATTGACTACAGGCAGTTGAAAAAAATGACCATCAAGAACAAGTATCAGTTGCCTAGGATTGATGACTTGTTCAATCAGTTGAAGGGAGAAGTAGTTTTCTCGAAGATTGATCTAAGATCCGGATATCATCATGTACGCATCAAAGAGGAGGAAATTTACAAGATAACTTTTCAGACCAGGTATGGGCGTTATGATTTTGATGTAGTTCCTGTCGGTTTGACTAATTCTCCAGTTATTTATATGCTTGATGAATAGTGTGTTGTGTGAGTAATTTGATAATTTTGTTATTTTGTTCATTGATGACATATTGGTATATTCTAAAAAAGAGGAAGAGCATACCGAACATTTAGTGATAGTGTTTAGATTATTGAGAGAGCATCAGTTGTATGTTAATATTAGGAAGTATAGTTTCTTTCAGCTTGAGGTACATTACTTGGGGCATGTTGTATCTAAGGAGGGCATAGCAGTAGATCTAGAAAATATAAGGGCCATCATGGAGTGGGTAGCTCCTAGGAATATAGATGAGGTGAGGCCCTTCATGGGGTTAGTATGTTATTACAGGAGGCTCATCAAGAAATTATCATAGATTGCTTATTATATCACATCATTGAAGAGAAAAGGTACGAAGATTGAAGGGAAAAAGGAGTGTGAGGCTAGTTTTGAGAAACTTAAGTAGTTGTTGACAAATGCACCAATGTTAAAGATTGTAGATTTGGACAAACAATTTGTAGCATGCATATATTCTTGCAAGAAAAGGCTTGGTGGAGTCCCTATGCAGGATGGACAGGTGGTATTCTTTGAGCCACGAAAACTGAATGAGCACAAGAAGAACTACCACACACATGATCTTGAGTTGGCGGTGATCATAAATGCATTGAATATGTGGAGGAACTGTATTCTGTGCAGGAGGTTTGTATTGATGAGTGATCACAGTGGTTTGTGATATCTATTTGACCAACAGAATCTAAATGGTAGGCAGGCTCAATGGTTGCTCATGATCAGTGAGTTTGATTTTGAAATCATATATATCAAATGTAAAGACATTAGGGTGGCTTATGCTCTTAGCAGAAGGATACAGGTAAATCACTTAGCAGTTATGAGCTCCCATGGGAGATACTTACAAGATAAAATCTTACGGGAAAGTTAGTGGGATGTATGGTATATGGTGATTATGCACAGGTTGCTGCAAAACAAAGGTACATGTGGTGGTACAGGTACAAGTATAGGTAGTAGTACAAGTATTGGTATAGGTACAAGTATAAGTAGTAGTGCAAGTACAAGTATAAGTACAGGTGCAGGTCCATAGTATATGGATTGCTACAACTGATTGCAATTCTAGAGTGGAAATGGGAGGTCATTTCCATGGAATTTATCACATGTTTTCCAAGGACAGTGAGACAACATGATTCCATCATGGTTGTTGTGGACAGGTTGACAATGATTGCACACTTCATTATAGTAAAGTCTGCATTATCATCTAGTGATGTAGAACATGTATTCATCAGATATCTAGTCAGATGACATGGTGTTTTGAAGAATATTGTGTCAAACAGGGATGAAAATTTCACTTCCAAGTTTTGGAAGGAGTTGTTTGCAGGTTTGGGCACAGAGTTGGCCTTCAGTAAAACTTATCATACACATACAGATGGACAGACTAATAGTGTCAACAAGATATTGGAGGACATGTTGAGGATGTATGTGATGAATCAACAATGAAAGTGGGAAGAGTATATTACACTCGTAGAGTTCGATTACAACAGTGGGTATCAAGAATATTTGAGGATGAGTCTGTTTGAGGCATTTTATGGGAGGAGTTGCAATACTCTCATTAGTTCGAGCGATCTAGTTAACAGGGTGTAGATTGGACCGAACATGTTGGTGGTCATGGAACAAAATTTACATGTAATCTTGAAAAATCTAAAAGAAGCACAAGATAGACATAAGAGTTGTGAAGATTGGAACAAGTTGCTTAAGGAGTTCCAATTTGGGGAAAGAGTGTACTTGCACATCAAACCAAAGAATATATCCTTACGGATTGGATCACGTGCCAAGCTAGCACTGCAATTTTGTGGACACTTTAGTATTATTTAAAGGATTGGGCCAATAGCCTATCAACTTTCACTGCCTTCGACAATGAAATTTCATGATGTTTTCAATGTGGCATTTCTTAAGAAATATTCTAAATATGTTGATCATGTGATTGACTGGTTTGTATTGCAGGTGGAGCTAGATGGAGGATTACAGCCGGAGCCTCAGTGTATATTGCAGAAAAAGGTGCTCATGCTTTAGAACCGACAAATCAGGTAGGTTAATGTGTTACACTAAAAAATGTCACCATGGCTATTTACAGTTAGTATGGCTCTATCAACAGTCATGCTATCCTCCTGGGCAAGTCTTATGCCTCTGCTCTCCATGTCAAACTCCAAAAAAGAGAGAAAGTCTTTGTAAATGTGTTTATCTCTGGGTACGCAGATTCTCTCGGCCTTACCTGCGTATACGCACCTAATGTTCACAAAAGCTGCGTACTTGTACGCTCTGTATGTAAAGGGACAGGTGCGTACCCCTGTAAAGGTCAAAAGGCGTGAGTTTCATCTTTAAAAAGTTACTTGTGGTCATTTCTAAAGCATTCTAGAAGGTTGTTCGACATATATTGAGCGCCTCCAGATGGTTCATGTACCCCTATGAAAGAGGAACTTATCCCATCAAGAGAGGAGCTATCCCATCCAAAAAGGGGATTATCCCATTGATGGTGGACCTGATTAACTTCCTCTTGAGCACTATAAATACAGGCATTGGGCCAGAAGGAGGGGAGGTTGAAAGCTAAACATTTCTAAGGGTAGATGCTGCAGGAATTAGGACTCCCATTTAGAAGCTTGTGAGGAGAGATTCCCATCCTTTCTTGTTTCATTTGGAAGTGGGTGAGCTTTGTCAAAGTAAAGGAGAACTCTTGATGGACCCTGGGAGGGACTTGCACAACACCAAGGCTCAGGTTGTAATTGTTCCTTTTGTTTCCTATTAATGCAAATGAGTCCATTCTTCTCAATAACTTGATATTTATGAGTTGTTTCATGTACTCCTTGGTCTATATGTTAAATATGTTTTATTTTATGAGATTATCAAGTGCTATTTAATCGTTTGATTGTTAGTGAATGCAGGTTTCGAAGTGAAGGAGGAGCTCATCCGGATCAGCGAGACTGGACTACTACAACAGCGTTGGACTACAGGTAGGATCTAAACACTTGATTTCTTGTATGGTAAATGCATGTTTAGAGAAGGATTGCTCTTGTTTGTCTTGTTTGTCACTAGAGAGTCTTAGACTCCTAGGGAGGTTGGTTGTGTCCGCACTATCGACTCTTTCCGCCTGACAAAATGGCGACTCCGCTGGGGAATCCATTGATGTGAAAGTTTTTTCCTTTGTATGCAACTTTGATCTGAGAAAAGTCATTTATTTTCTGGTTTTTGGCTATGTGACTTTGTATTTGGGTGGGCTAGCTTAGGGTTAAATTAGATTTAGTTTTTCTTGGTTTTTCCAGTAGTACGCACCCTCTGAGTATTGCACAGTGCGTACTTGTACGCACTGTTGCTGTGTGCACAGAGCGGGCCCGCACCTGGCTTAACAGGTTGCCTGCGTACCCTGCTAAAAATCAAGAAATTTCCATTTTTTACATTTTTCCTCTTAGGTTTTGCTTTTTCTTAGTTTTTACTGCCCAGATCCATTAGTCCCCTGTCAAAGATCTTCACCTGAACTTGTTTCGATAGCATTGAGTGTTTTAGTGGATTTCATAGAAGTTTAAGCCCTAGGGTTTGATTTTTGAGTAGGTCCTGTAGTGACTTTGGCGGTAGAAGTTGTCAAGCCTTAGATCTCTCTGGTTTTGTCAGCCTTCTTAGGAGTCGGACCTGTCATAAAAGTCTACCTGTGAGAGCGACTTACCTTTGAGTATTCTCTTTGGCGAATTTCGAAGTGCTTGTTGATTGAGTATTGAATTCCATTTTACAAAAAGAACAAAAAGATTTGAGTTTTGTTTTCACTGGTTTTTTGATTCTGCATTAGCTGGTCCTTGGCTTGATTGTGGTCAAGTAAAACAACCTAGAATCATCCTTGTAGGCTTTTGCCTCGTTAGGTTCGCTTTAGAGTAAATTTCCTTTTGATTTGCTTGTGAGTCAATTTTTCATAGATTTTATAGATTTTGAGATTGTTTTTTGTTAAAATAGATTTATATCCTTTATTAAATAAGGAAAATACAAAAACATCTCCTTTGAAAAGTTTTGTTTCAAGTAGCTTTTGGAGTATTTTGAAAGAGAAAGAATTTTTCATGCACGTAATGAGTGGTCATGTTTGTATGCTTGGAAAGATAAAGAGTTTTATTTCTCTGATTTTCGTTGCCAAGAGAGTTGTTTTTATATAAATTTGCATTCTCTAAACTTTCTTAGCTAAGAATTTCATTGAAACAGAAAAGTAGTGTAAATCATCCTAAGTGCATCTTTGTAGTGGTTTGAGTCGAGTCTACACACCATTGGTTTCATTTCCGCTACCTTTTGTCTTTAAAGAAAACCATAAAAATTAACGCTTAAAGTAAAATCAACATAGTAACTTTTTCTTTTACTAGGGCTCTGAAGCACCAATATAGATCAGGCTAGTGTCTTGGAGTAGGAGAGTAATTAACTCTCCAAGACAGCAAAACCAAACAAGTAGCTTATCTTGTGGTAGGATAAATCCAACTGTTGCATGTATACTCTGGGAAAGCTCCTCTTAAAGGAGAAGCACGAGCTCGTGTCCGAACCAGTGAGGGGATCAATCCTCCCTCGTTAGGAACAACGCCAGACACGCACGTATTACAAACGGTAAACCTCGGATTAACCATTGTCGAGGAGCCAGGAGTCACTTATCGGTAAACCTTGGATTGTTGTCAAGGAGCCGGTAAGGGGATTGAGCTTGATACTCTGCCCTTGCATGCTGTCGGAGTTTAGACTGTTCCCCCAGGTGTATTTGCCGCTGTTGGTAACCTTAGTGGCCATAATCTTAGGATTCTACCCAAGGTGACGGTGGAGGGAAGATCCCACTGTACCTGGAGTAGACGTCGGCTAGACTCACTTGGATTTTCCGGGGGGTTCACTTCACTTGAGAGGGTTAAAGTGGAGGAACTTGTGCCGGTCTATTCATTAAGCAGGTTGCCGGGGTAACTGTTCCACCCTCCACTTTTGTACTGAATTCGGCGATGTTGGGTTTCATCTCCAACTAGTGTTTTCGGTCTGGAAGGCTACTGTTTGTGCATGGTTTGACGCCCTAGATTCTTTAGGCGTGTGATTCAAATTTGTTTGGTTCTTTAGCGACTTTAGGTGGTTTGATTTGAGATTTTACTTTGTTTTCGTGTGTAGTAGTTAAAAGTTTTTAGCTGTGGCGGAATTACCGAGACAGTCCCGTAGACTTTGGGGCAAGTCACCTGAGATTGTTATCGGAACTGATTTGTTGAGGAAACTCCGTAGATCGTGGGGTGGACCTCCTAAAGACGTCCCGGGGCAGTACGAAGGATTGAAGGTCCTTGTAACTCCTCCTAGTGGCAGTAGAGTAGGATCACCTGAAGAAGGAGAGTCTTCCTTGGCAGTCCATCCAGATTACCAAAGTCTAGAGACAGGTTATAATCCCGAAGCTGTTACAGTTTCCGAGCTTGCTGGTAGTTTTTCATCTACTAGTGATTTAGGTGAGGAACCTGAAATATCTGAGCCTGTTACTCCAACTTCTAGTGTTCCAGATTCACCAAGAGTAGAACGAGTTATCACCGAAAATCTTCCTACTGGTTTGATTGCTATTGAAGAACTTGCTCCAGAGGAAGAAATAGGCGTCTCTAACCTTGAAGATCAACTTACTATTGATCTAAGGGAGTGTGAATCTATCTTTTACAGTCCTCCTAGAAGTACTACTTGGTACCTTTCGTTAACTAACTATTTAGACAACTCAGGGTTACGTTTTTCTCCACCTCGTACTCCTTTTCCACCTGGAGGTATCTATACTCCTGTAAATATGTCTGGTCAGTCGTCCGTGTTCACTCAATCTTCTGAATCTTTCTTACACGGCGGTCCTTCTGTTCCCACCGGGTATCAGTCACTTTCTGGTACCTTTGCGGGGGCATCTCCTCAACCCGTTGATCATGGGTTATTAACTGGAAACAATGGTAATAGACCGTTGGGTGTAGGGGACATTTACATGATGTCAGGATCAGTTCCCGTTTCTCAACCTCAAGGTGGCCAATTACCGCCTGGGGGGCAGCCTCAATTAACGCCTGGGGGGCAACCTCAAGGTACACAAATTGTGTCTGGGGGGCAACCTCAAGGCCAGTATGTACCTATGGTACAATACATGCCTCAAGGTCAACCCCAGCCTCAATATGTACCCCAGGGTCAACCCCAGTATCAGTATTTACCCCAAGGTTATCAACCTCAAGGTCAATACTCGAGTCAAGGTTATCAACCACCTCAGGGTCAGTCTTATGTTCAAGGTCCGGGAAATGTACCTTTCAATTATCAACCCTACCCTCAACCTGGTTACGGATCTCAGTATCCTCAACCTGTTACGGGTCAATACCCCGGAATGATAGTGTGGGATCCATCACAAGGTCAACAGGTGTTGCAGCCAAGTGTACAGTTGTTACCTCAAACCGGACAACCCGTAGTTTCTGGTTCACCCCAGCAACCGCAACCTGTCCAGTCAAATGTTCAAACTTCTGTAACTTCGGTAGTTACTCAGCCGCCAATTGCACCTAGTACTCCATCTCAAACGGCTGCTGCAACTACCGCAACATCTGCCGCACTTACTTCTGGACTATCGACAGCTCCTGTTTCTACTGTCTCTGTAACTACCCCTCAGACATCTTTACCCTTATCTGGATCTACGATTCAAACTACGGTTCAGATGCCTGTAGGTTAGCCTGGTATAAGTACGGTTGTCACTACTCAACCACAATTTGTTCATCAACCGTACCAGGGACAGTACCAATATGGGTAAGCTGTCCAGCAGCTAGTTTACCAGTACCAACCATATCCTGGGTACACTTATCAACAACCTCAACAACCCCAGTACGGTCCGGTTAATCATGGTTTTCCAGGAGGATACAATATCCCGAATGCAATACCTATTCCAAGTTATCCTGGATATCCTCCTCCTGGGGATGGTGTCATGACTCAGAGTTTTAGGGATCCAAACCGGCAATTTCCGTTTATCGCAACTTTGGATTTACCAGACTTGTCACGCCTAACGAACGATCTAATCAATTATCTTCCGTTCTGGCTGGCAATGCCAAATAAGTTGCCCAGTGATATACCCAAGTTTGAAGGTAAGTCTGGAGAGGACCAGTCGAATCATGTGATGACTTACCACCTCTGGTGTGCTTCAAATTCTATCTCGGATGATTCGATCCGCTTACGTCTTTTCCAGCGTACACTCATTGGTCTCGCGGCCAAGTGGTACATTGAGTTACCACGGGCCTCTTTTTACAATTTTAGCCAGTTAGCTACCTCGTTCTTAACTCACTTTCAGTTGCCGGTCAGATACGATAACGGCACGGAGTTATTAACTTCACTAAAACAATCGACGTCCACGTATATTTCCGATCACATTCATGAGTGGAGATGTCGAAGAAGGTTAGTGAAAGTTTTTATTCCGAACCAAATCTTAGCTAAATGGTTTGTTCAATCATTATTACCGAAGATTACTGAAGATGTAGCTGAGACCGGAGTAGTTACTGAGGAGCAAGTCATTGCTCAGGCGCAGTACCTTGACTTAGTTTATACTCAGTCGGGTACGTTACACGAGAAGATCCCAGATCTTCCAAAATCGAATCAAATTGCCGCTGCTCCTTCAGGATCTCATACCGCTGATGGTATGATTGGTACGGTGAACACAAAGAGCAAGAAGAAGTCTTCCAAGAATTCTACTACTCCTATAATCACCTTGCCTGATTCCCCGACAAGAGAGTCTTCTCCTGAACTTTCCGCCGATATTCATGTTATAGAGTCATCTACGGCCAAATCAAAAAACGGTGGAAAGAAGAAAGGAAAGAAGAAGGCTAAAGCAGACAAGGCTCCGAAGGAGAAAACAGAAAAGTCGAAAACCAATGACGAAAAGCGCAAACCTCGATATCCTTGTCTTATTTGTGAAGAGGATCATTTTACAAGAGATTGCCCTCATCGGGCCGAGGTTGTGAAAATAGTCAAAGGTTCTCCCACTCCTGCTGTGTTGAAAGATCCATTTCCAAAGCAGGAGAGTAAGATGATAGGTTCTTCCTCGACTGCCAGTGAAGAACCCATTTTGATGATGTCCCATGTGAGGATTGCGACTCGGTCGCAAGATTATGGTAGTAAGAATCCTGTTGATGGTAAGGAAGAAGAATCTTCTCATTCTAATCCATCAACCTCAGCTCCTGGTCCCGATCCACTACAGATCGAAAAACCTAACCCGGACTTAGTAATCAAACCGCCCGCCAAGGGTGTACTTCAAAGGTCTGCTTTCAATCCACATGCAAGAGCGGCCCAGAATTACAACATTGTTGAGGACTTAGCTGTTTCACCCTCAGCAATGTCGGCTTTAGAAGTGCTGCAATCATGCCCAGCACAACGAAAATTACTTTTGTCGGCTATCGGAGCTGTTGATGTTCAGGACCCGAATCTGATAATCTTCGATCTAGAAAATAGTACACCGCGCCTACCCCATCAGATGGCTTTCCAGATTCCAGTGATAGTCAAAAACAGGCCTATTCATCAGACTATAATTGATGAGGGAGCTTCCACGTGTATTATGTCGATTCAGTGTTGGAGATCGCTTGGTTCTCCTTCGCTGAACCAATCCCCGACCATCCTTAAGGCCTTTGATGGCCGTGGGTTCCGTCCGTTTGGTATTCTACAGGAATTACCTATAGGGGTAGAAGGTAAAACCGTTAGTCTGGATGTGGAGGTGGTTGATGCCCCTCTAGACTACAACCTTCTTTTGGGTCGAAGTTGGTCATATGCTATGACAGCGGTCGTTTCATCGGTCTTCAGAGTAATAAAGTTTCCACATAACGGCAAGATCGTGACAATTGATCAGTTGACATACTTTTCATCCGACCCAGCCTCTTCAAAGAGTATCCAGCATGTCGGTAAGACGACAATCCCTTATAGGGACGTTGGCGTAGGTTTAGTTAAAGATTCCGGTTTACTGGGAACTTTTCCTTTCCCTCCAATCAACGCAGACCCTTCATTTGCATCAATTCATATGATTACATCAGACACCATTATTTACGACGATCCTTGGATTGTCCCATCTGAATCTGAGATAGACTCATTCGGTGATGCTATGCCGTTGAGTCCATATGAAATTGCTTATGAAGCCGTCGTGTCTTTTACCGACTCGCGTTCAACCCAAATCGACCAAATGAATGTGGTCAGTGAGGAATCACTTTTCACACCAACCTCAGAACGGATAGCGTTTCCCGAAGTCGTCTCATCTGACGAACAACTTCGCGAAATCCTAAGTGTAGACGATCTACCATGAGAAGATCTCCATCATAGATCTTCGTTTTTACCTGAGGGTGATGCTTTTGAAAACGATTTTTCATCTATTTTTACCGCTGAATATGTCAAAGACGCTTAGAATCCAACGAAACATCCTGATTCAGAGTTGAATTTAGGGAATATTTCTCGCACTATTCCCATTGACATTTTAGTGAAGCCCGGAATTGAGGAAAACATTCATATAGGTGCCTCATGTACAGAAGATGAAATTCAAACTTACAAGGCCCTATTCCAAGAATTCCGCGATGTGTTTGCCTGGTCTTACGAGGAAATGCCAGGAATCGATCCTGCCATTGTTGTTCATGAAATAAAGACCTACCCGGACACTAAACCCGTCCGGCAACGGTTGCGTCAGATTCACCCTCGAAAAGCAGCTGCGATTAAAGCAGAAGTCAAAAAGCTGTTGAAATCAGGTTTCATTTATCCAATCCCGTTAACGGATTGGGTATCGAATATTGTTCTGGTTAACAAGAAACAAGGAACAATAAGAATTTGTATCGACTATAGGGATATAAATCGAGCTTGTCCAAAAGACAACTATCCTACACCCTATATCGATCAAATAATTGATGATTGTGCCGGAAGTGAAATGTTTTCCTTTATGGATGGTTTTTCGGGCTATAATCAAATCAATATTCTACCTGCCGATCAACCAAAAACGGCATTCATTTGTCCATGGGGGACATTTGCTTACTGCAAATTACCTTTTGGGCTTAAGAATGCCAGAGCCACTTTTCAACGGGCGATGTCTTATGCATTTCATGACATCAAGCACATTGTGCAACCGTACCTCGATGATTTGCCTGCTCATTCTTTACATCGAGCTGATCACCTTGTCCACTTACGAGCAATCTTTATGAGGTGTCGACATTATCGTATTCGGTTGAATCCGCACAAGTGTGTTTTCTGTATAGAAGCGGGTCGATTGCTAGGATTTGTTGTTTCAAAAGCCGGCATTCGCGTCGATCCCTCGAAGGTCAAAGCCATCATCAAATTGCCTCCTCCTTCGAGTTTGCGCCAACTCCAAAGTTTGCAAGGGAAAGAAAACTTTTTACGCCGATTCATTCCAAACTACGCCGAGGTCACTAAGGGTTTTACACGGTTGTTGAAACAGAACGCTCAATTCTTTTGGGACGAGATTGCCCAACAATCTTTTGATGCACTTAAGCACGCGTTGACCCATGCACCGTTGTTGCATCCTCCCAACTACAACCAGGACTACTTCTTATACCTCGCAGCTTCGCATTCCACTATTGGAATGGTGTTAGTCCAAGGAGATGAATTCGGAACGGAACATGTGATATATTATCTTAGTAGGACGTTAAACCCCACTGAGCTAAAATATTTGCATGTGGAGAAATTCGCCCTGGCAGCCGTTCAAGCTGTCCAGCGTTTTCGTCACTACATTCTTCTCCGTAAAACTACAGTTATTTCGGATTGCAACCCTATGATTTATATTTTGACTAAACAACTGCTAGGGGGCAAGTACTCTAAATGGATCGTTATCCTGCAAGAGTTCGACTTGGAGTTCGAGAAGTCCAAGTCTAAGAAATCCTTAGTTTTTGCGGAATTGATGTGTGATTTCCTACGTGCTGACACAGAAACTGTGGCAGAGGAGTCCATTGCGGACGAATCTTTGTTTATTATCAGTACTTTAGATCCGTGGTATGGGGATATAATCATCTATCTCCAAACCCAAACCTTTCGGCCTGAAACTTCAAAGTCGGAGCGTCGAAAAATTCGGTTTCAATCCCAGCAATACAGAATTATTAGAGATACACTTTATCGCTGGGGGGCAGACTCGGTTTTTCGACGTTGTTTAACTCACGAAGAGGCTGAGAGGGTTTTGAATGATTGTCACTCTGGAGCATGTGGTGGTCATATGTCTGGGTATGCCACAGCTCAGAAGGTGTTGCGTGCTGGCTATTTCTGGCCGTCCATGTTTAAAGATTGTATCATTGCGGTCCGAAAATGCCACAACTGTCAAGTGTTCGATCGCAAGATGCGTGCACCACCTGCTCCTCTCCATCCTATAATTGCTGTTGGTCCTTTCGCCAAATGGGGTATCGATTTTATTACTTGTAACCCTCACTCAGCTGGGAGGCATGTGTATATCATCCTCGCGGTTGATTATTTTACTAAATGGGCCGAGGCGATGCCTACATTCGACGCAAGCGGCAAAACAGCTGCAGTTTTCATATTCAATCACATTATAACTAGGTTTGGTGTCCCGCAAGCGATCATCACTGACCATGGGAGCCATTTTCGAAACATCATGATGACTGAGCTTACAAGCCAGCTTGGTTTGCGCCACGATAGCTCTACTCCTTATTATCCGCAAGCCAACGGTTTGGTTGAGTCTATCAACAAAGTTCTGGTTATCATGATCCGACGAATCATTGGCATTCATCGGTCGAATTGGCACAACATGTTATTTTCAGCGCTATGGGCATACCGAACTTCAATGAAAACTTCAACAGGGTTCACTCCTTTCCAGCTAGTTTATGGCTTGGAAGCTGTGTTACCCATTGAATGTGAAATCCCATCACTTCAAATGGCTGTCGAATTACTCCCAGCTACTTCCGAAGAGGAGAAACGTTTATTATACTTAGCTCAATTGGATGAGACTCGACGTGACGCTGCATTGGCAATCGAGACTCACACGAAGCGAATGAAAGCTCAGTATGATAGAAATGTGACCCCTCGAAGTTTTTCGGAGGGAGACCTAGTGCTATTATATGATCAAGCTAACGATAAGCTAGGTGCTGGAAAATTCGTTCCTATGTGGCATGGACCCTACATTGTAAAGCGAAAGCTAGCAAAAGGGGCCTATGAGCTGGTAGATTTTGATGGGGACTCTTTGGGTAAACCCAGAAATGGACTTTACCTCAAGAGGTATTATGCTTAAATGATGGGTATGGAGAATTTTTAGTTAGGTTAGGTTTTCTTTCTAGCTAGTATGTTTGTTAGTTTAGATAGTGTGCTTAGCTTAGAAAGTGTGTTTTTCGTCGTTATTCTGGCTTATCTTGGTTTTACTCTTGATATTGCAGATGTCGACGCCTCTCCAAACGTACATTGGATTTGCCGATGGTGCTTGTCGTAGTACACGGAATATCTCTTCCGCAGCTTGGGTTATCTATTTGCCCTCTGACGAGTTAGTTTCTATGCATGGGGTGAGCCTCGGTCAAACAACGAACAAAATTGCAGAATACAGTGCAGTGGTTGAATTATTGTCTGAATCTATTTCATTTGGAATTCGATGTTTGATAGTGAGGTTAGATTCTGAACTCGTTGTATTACAGCTTAATAGAGTATATGCCATTAGAAATCCTGTGTTATTAAGATTGTTTTTGAGAGTGCGTCTCTTGGAACGTGAATTTGATTACATTGAATATCAGCATATTCCAAGGTCTTTAAATACATTAGCAGATGCAATTGCTTCTCGAATGTTGGACAGACATTTGCGATAATCATGCAAGTAAATTTAAAAAACATTTCATCACATATGTTAAACAAGATAAGCCGGTAATAATGATATATATATAGATAGGAGTGTGTCAAAAATATACATCGCCTTCGATCATAGGTTGAAAAACACCTTATGATCGGCAAAAATGATAAGTACAAAAAACCAAAAATGTCATATGTGTCTACAAAAGTGACTAGCCAATCACTGATGGTGCTCTCTATACGAGACCACTGCCCGCGCTACCCTACACAGGAACCTCCTGAAAGGTCCTGGGACTGCGACCACATAGCGCTGAAGTCGAATAGGAATGTCATCTATGGTGGTCTCTGGTATATCCGCCGTGAGACGCTCTAGATCCTGTTCCAACTCGGCTAAGGTCTCTGCGGCCGCATCCTGTGGGGCTGGTGCTGGTACATCTGGTACTCTTCTCTCAAAAGCCCGGAGATTGGCCGGACGCCGTGGACCTACATCTGCATTTTGGAAATTTTCCACTGTCAGTTTTGAGACGATATATATAAAAAACAAAAAATATATATATAAATTAAAAACTTGTGAAAAATGAAGTACCTCTGTCATCCCACTATTCTCCCTGTGGAAGAACCATGTCCGGATCATTCCGAAAATCCATTCCGGCATAGGGAAAATCTTGAATAGCAAAGACCTGGCCCTCTAGCCAGTGAAAGTAACCATCAGGAAATCGAACAACTGTCGCGCCCTCATCAGGATGCCGGGCCATTACCGCAACCCATCTCGTCAACTTAGGCTCCCGAGGAGCCCCAAATGGGACAGTAAGATGCTGGGGGATCAGCATTGGAACTCTCTCTAGGGCAAAGCTCACAACCAAAGGCCCATATCCAAAGGTCTTCAATCGTCCGGTCTTTGCCCTAGTCAGTTGGCCCTTCGTATTGGCCAACACAGCATCGCACTAGTTGAAAATGGTGCCTTGGAAGCAATCTATCGCCATCCGCATTTGGGACCCGGTGGCATTGTGCAAGGCGGCTGTGCCACAAAGTCTGGTAACAGTAAAGGCTATCACCATAAGTTCAGGTCGGGATATGTATTTGATTTCTATCCCCTTCTCCTGGTTTTGATTGTTGCACCACTCTAGCCAGAGGCTAGCAAGGGATTGGCCACCCGGCCTAGTCCCGGACAGAGTCAATTGCTCGCCCCTATTAGGCAAGCCAGTGAGAAAATATATGTCGGAGGACTCTATCTCGAGCTGGTTCTCTCCGATGTAGAAACATTGATCCTGAATGTTCCACCTTTCAACCAGCCACTCAAGGAATGCCACCTGGCCCCTCATGCCAGGTATGGCCCAGTATTTATACAGACCGCATGCTTTTAACGCATCAATAGAAGGTTGATGATTTATTGCGGCCAAATCAACGTCCTCGTGTTCTCTTTCTCTCCAATCTAGCATGGTGACTGCCCTACACACCAAAAAACAATAGTTAGAATTCATTAAAAAAAAATTGGTTGGTTGAAATTGGAGTTTGGGGTTTCAAAGTGCGTGTTTCACGGGGTACACACCCCGCGTTCAGGACACAGAGCGGCGGTACGCAGCTGGTCTGAAGGCGGACTGCGTACCCCGACCTTTTCCCTATATACGAAAAAGGTCGGGGTACGCAGGTCGCCCATGGGGCACCTGCGTACACCAAGAAACATATCCTAAAACCCTAAACCCCCTAAAAAATCAAACTAAAACTTGAAATGAAATTCTAAATGGATGAAATTGAAGAGGAGGATGTTGTGGAATACCTGAAAGAGACGGCGCTCGATTCTGACGGTCGGATTCTCCGCAATGTCCACGGGAAGTTTCTTGCCAAAAGCCCTTTTCTCAACCTCAACAGTAAAATGGTAAAAATGACATGGTAAAAAATTCTTTTTATAGGTTTTTTGGATGAATGAATACTAAGTTTGTTTATTTTTCACCATGAAAGGATATTTTTCAATGTATTTTTGCCTATCTTAAACAGGTATGAGTAATGTGTTGTTTTTGTGCAGGACAAAAGGATTTAGAGGGAAAATTGTCATTTTTCACGAACCAAAACATCAGAGTCATCTTTTAAGCCCTTTTCTAACTCCTAAAATATGAAAAGATCGCCGAGCGTTTCTTTTACACTCGTTAAAACGGAATTAAAAGACGGTCCCCTTATAGCCCTTTTCTGACCGTAAAAACAGGAAAAGATTGCCGGGTTTTTGTCGTTTCAAACTCGATACTGGAAATAAAACGACGTGTCCTTGATCGCTTTTTACTTTTCAGGTCAGTGGCACTAATCATGAAAGTACTCCTTGGTCGCAAGATCAAGCGGTTCTCCCAGGTATTATTTTATACTTTTTCGGGCTTGGGGGACACAAATTTACGAAAAAGTTCAATATGGAGTCTTCTTAGTTTTTCAGACTCTCTAAAATTGAAAAACGCCGAGTTTCTCCTATACTGGGCTCGTTAAAATTTCACAGTAAAGGGCCTGTTCAATTACAAACAGGAACAAACCACTCCTTCCTAGGGTTCGAATCAAAACTAGGTTGGACTCATCCGAAGGATGAGCTTATAATCAAGCATATGTTATCCTCCTCAAGCTTGTAAAAAATAAAGAGGTACTTGCCAGAAATGGTGGGGGAAAAGAGAGAAGAATGAGCCTATTTGTTATCCTTTGTCTCAGAAGAAACCTTATTACCACTCTTGAACATGACACTTTTCATTCACCTGGGTTGGGAAATCCTTTGCCTCACAATTGATCAAATCACATTGAAAGTCTTCAGCCGGGTATCGGGGATTAACTTTGAGTCATTCGTTACCAAGCCATCTGTTGTGTCGTTATGTGTTCAAGAGGTCTGCAAATAAAACTTTCATCTGCAAAATACTTGTCATCCATTTTGACCATCCCTGAGTCAGTCCTTACAGCAACATTTTCTCCAACTTGAACAATGATTTCGTGTTGTGGGCCTGCCTGCAACGGGTCGCTTTCTATCGACATCAGCACATTATCTAGAGAGATGACTTAGAAATCGTCAGTACCTTGAAATCTGCATGCATCAATGGCAGGTTTCTCGCCTTTGACATCAGTTTACATCATTGACTTTCGATCGAAGGATTCCGTGAAATGTTCGACATCAACTCATTCATTCACATCTCATGGATTGTACTGGGTACTTTGAGAACCATTGACATTACTAGTGGTCTCTCTCACACTTGTTAACAGTTTACATTATCGACTGGTAATCAAGTGGTTTCTACCATGTTCGACATCAACTCATTTATTCGCATGGCTAGAATCGTACCAATTCGGGAAGTAGAAATGAAGACCCTGGATCTAGTTCCCACCATCCAGGCTGCGAGGAGTTTTGTATTCATTATATAGTAGACCAATTATAAACAGATGGCTACGTCCATACTGTGTCTACGAAAGTCTATGATTATGATGTACTGCAAGATCATTCCTGTATCAGAATAGTTAGTCTGCTAGTTAAAGTTTTGATCTGAGTATGGGAATGCCTACCTCAGCGATGATATAATCTTATACATGTATTTTGTGTTGAAAATTGTAGGTTCTAACCAGGCTCTCCACGAGATAATCCTTGAAATGATAAAGCGCTTCACCCTTCCTAAATAATACAAAACCCTAATCTACTACAGGCTTCACACTTTAGGGGGCAATCTGTTACACTAAAAAATGTCACCATGGCTATTTACAGTTAGTATGGCTCTATCAACAGTCATGCTATCCTCCTGGGCAAGTCTTATGCCTCTGCTCTCCATGTCAAACTCCAAAAAAGAGAGAAAGTCTTTGTAAATGTGTTTATCTCTGGGTACGCAGATTCTCTCGGCCTTACCTACGTATACGCACCTAATGTTCACAAAAGCTGCGTACTTGTACGCTCTGTATGTAAAGGGACAGGTGCGTACCCCTGTAAAGGTCAAAAGGCGCAAGTTTCATCTTTAAAAAGTTACTTGTGGTCATTTCTAGAGCATTCTAGAAAGTTGTTCGACATATATTGAGCGCCTCCAGATGGTTCATGTACCCCTATGAAAGAGGAACTTATCCCATCAAGAGAGGAGCTATCCCATCCAAAAAGGGGATTATCCCATTGATGGTGGACCTGATTAACTTCCTCTTGAGCACTATAAATACAAGCATTGGGCCAAAAGGAGGGGAGGTTGAAAGCTAAACATTTCTAAGGGTAGATGCTGCAGGAATTAGGACTCCCATTTAGAAGCTTGTGAGGAGAGATTCCCATCCTTTCTTGTTTCATTTGGAAGTGGGTGAGCTTTGTCAAAGTAAAGGAGAACTCTTGATGGACCCTGGGAGGGACTTGCACAACACCAAGGCTCAGGTTGTAATTGTTCCTTTCGTTTCCTATTAATGCAAATGAGTCCATTCTTCTCAATAACTTGTTATTTATGAGTTGTTTCATGTACTCCTTGGTCTATATGTTAAATATGTTTTATTTTATGAGATTATCAAGTGCTATTTAATCGTTTGATTGTTAGTGAATGCAGGTTTCGAAGTGAAGGAGGAGCTCATCCGGATCAGCGAGACTGGACTACAGGTAGGATCTAAACACTTGATTTCTTGTATGGTAAATGCATGTTTAGAGAAGGATTGCTCTTGTTTGTCTTGTTTGTCACTAGAGAGTCTTAGACTCCTAGGGAGGTTGGTTGTGTCCACACTATCGACTCTTTCCGCCTGACATAATGTACAATAGAAGCACTTTGTGCCCAACGAAGCTACATGGGAGATGGCAGATCAAATGCAGGCTATGTATCCTTCCTTGTTTGTCGGTTAAGGAAAAGCAATTTTAATATGGTGTTTTGGTATATGTCTTGGTATATGTTTAGGTACAAGTTTTGGTGATGTTAGGTATATGTACATATGTATATGGATGTAAATACTGTCATGAGCTATGTTATAAAGCTCCAATAAGCAGTATGTGTGTCATGTCATTATGATGTTATGGTTATTATGTTTTCATGTTGGTTTTCTTCTCAACAGGTTGATTATTGTAAATATTGCATTGAACTAACTTATAAAGAACCATTGGTAGTATATTTTTCTTACAATAGTTGTGTGGTTATAGGTGTTGTTGAACACTGAGGATGATGTTCCCCAAGGGGGAGGGTTCTGTAATAGACCTGGAAAAATTTCATGTAATAAAAGTTAACAAAGATAAAATAATAACCATGGTTGATGGGACACTTATTCCAAGCTAAATGTTGGGTGAGACATCCTAGTGTGGGTGCTCATCAGTTTAGTAATGGCTAAGAAAATTGGCAAAGGTAATGGCTGAGGCTTTGGAAAGGCAAAATGGCATTTTTGGCAGTACATTTATTTATGAAAATAATGGAAATCACAGGTTTCATGTCAGGAGAAAAATGAAGGAAAATAATGGAAAATGAAGAAAATAGAAGCCTCATTCATAAACATGACTCTGAGGATCAATACATTGAATTTTTTCAGTTCTGTTTTGGAGCTCTCTCATTATTTTATCTCATTCTCTCTCATTCTTGGACACTTAGAGTTTTCTTGGAGCACTCTTGGATAGTGTAGATACTTGGAGTTTTGGAGCAAGAAGGGAAATAAAGAGCAAGAAAGTGCAACAGGACATTGGGATCAACAACTACAATGGATTTTCTTGCAGGTACTAATTTGTATGTATGTTTTCCTCACTAGTTTTGGCATGCATGGCATATGCATGTGGTTTGTTGGTTATGATTTGTCACTGACATGGAGGATGGCCAAGATTGACAATGGATTTTCCTAACCTTTCCATTTCTTGGATAGCCATGGTGATTGTGGATTTATTTCCTTTTTTAGTTTTGGGATGGTTCTCATGTTTCCTTATCTTGGGTTGAGTTACTATTTCCTGGAGCCTTGGTTAGAAAAATTCTTTGGAGACCTGTAACAACTTGTGTTGAGTTATTAGTCTTGGAGCCTTGCTTGGAAAAACACTCTAGAACTTTGGTGGGTTGAGTTACTAGTCTTGGAGCCTTGGTTGGACAAATGCTCTATAGTCCAGTATAAGTAGTGGGTTGAGTTACTAGTCCTGGAAATTTGGTTGGAAAGAACGCTCTGGAGTCTTGGAAGGCTTGGATAGAGACCAATCTGATTATGATTTTGTGATGACCGACCATGAGGTGGAATCATTGTTTGATGGGTTGATGTACTTGGCCTCTCAAATCCCTCAATGGTTTTGGATTGATGTGTTCTATGAGATCCCACATTCATGCTTGGAATATGGCACTATGGTGAATGACTAAAGAGAGATTTGGCTCAACCATTCTATGGTCAGGTGGAACGTGGAATTCCCATCCAGGATTTGGATTTTTCATCATCAATATGAGGTTATTTCTCCTTGTATTTCTATTATTGTTATAATGGTTTATATGTGGACTATATGGCTATGATTTCCTTGCTATTTTTGTTGCTATTTTGTTGGTTATGTATATGTTTTATGACAATAGCTATGTATGGTTATCATCATATTTTTTCTTGTAAATGAATGAACAATGTATCTATGACCTAATGGATTAAATTTTAGTTAATGTGTTGAGGGATCAATGCTTCTTAGCTATTCTTAGCTAAGTATGACCCTCTGCTCAGATATGTTATTTACAGCTATATATTACATATTCATGATATGTTTGACAAAATTCTTGTCATGGCTAGTAGGGGTCCATTGAAGGTCTTATTCAAGTAACTACATTTGTACTATCATTTCCTTGCTATCTTACTATTCTCAAGGTGTCATTCAGTTCTAGGTAGTGACCTAGGCTTTGGGCCTAAAAAGGTGGCTAAAATCCTGGGGATGTTGGCACAACACTTAGAAAAATAGTCCATGGATGTTGGCATGCCTATAGCATGGGAGCATCCAAAGCCTCATGGATGCTGGAAGGTCTATAGCATGGGAGCGTTTAATGGTCAAGTTTTCCAAAATTTCAGTAGGACCCAAGGGCTGGTTGGCAAAAAGGTTGGTTTGGTTCCTAAGGGTCCTAATGTTGATGTTGAATGTTTGTATAGTTTTTTTCCATTGGTTCCACTTCTTTAATATAACTTAGGAGGTCGAATCATATCATAATGACCTCTCATCACATGTTTACCCCACCAAGCCGGTTGCTTGGGTAGATGTGGGAGGAGGGTTTTACAATATAGCCCCCATCTGTCAAGCACTCATAACCCTTCACAATGATCATGTGGGTGTGCGCGTGATCAAGAGCTAGGCCCCTATGAGATATGAAGTCCTTCGTGCTTGGACTATGGTCATGTGAAGAAACAAATGATTGGGGCCTCGGACTCACTGCCTGACTCCTCCTCCCGACACGCCCATATAATAAAATTTAAACAAGGTTAAGTGCCTATATGATTAAGAACCACCCATAGGCAAGTCTTTAATGGTCGAGACTGTGTATTGGTAGGTCACTAATTTGATTCCTGCCGAGGCTATCCAATCGTTAAATTTTTTTTTACTAGTGTGGAGGCACCATGTGGCGACCTCTAGTTGGGCCACGTGGCAACATCCCATTAGGCCACCAAACAAATTTAAACTAATCAAAATTTGAAAACCTGCTCCTACACGAGCCGACCACTTGGAATTTGTGATTGGTCGATTGTACGCCTAGTAGGCATGCTAACATTAGCAATACATACAACCCAGTTAGCAGCCCAGTCAGCACACTTGCAAATTTTTCCAGTGTTGATTCAAACAATCAAAACATCATAACCTTTTCATATTGATTGAGGCGATTCAAGGGTTGTTGGAATAAGAATGAAAAACAATAACACTTGGTGCTAGTTTCAAAAGATTTTGGGAACTTTCATTTTTGAGAAAACATTTGATCTCAAGATCATTTTCACTAGATTGCCTATATTAACCTACCTTTATACCATGGAGAGAATTTTGGTCATAAATGTACAATGTCATTTTGTATTCTCTTTGCATAAGTTGGTTCCTCTAGCTTGGAACATAGATATATGCCATTATGCTACTCACTCTCTCTAAATGAGCTTAAGTTTATCTCTTCTTCATGCTCATGAAAGCACAAAAAAAGAACATATGAAGTATACTTTAACCTATTTTACACATTCATTAAACCATGTGTTGGGTAGCAGAGGTCCTGCGTAATAGTTTTGGGTCTGATAGCTTAGAAAGTAGGATAAAAATATTGTAAATCTCCAAAATATGCAGAGCACGAAATGTAAAATGACAAGTCAAAGGGTTTTCCGCCCAAGAAATAATATAAAGTAATAGGAAGTAAGTCAGTCTGCAGACCATAAGAAGGTATAAATAGAGCGTGGATCTACGAGGGAAAGGTAGTTCTTTTGGGGTTTGATCTTGGATCTGCATTGTAATGGGCTTTTTAAGGAAGTATTCTGGAAGCGTCTGTAAGTCTGTGTCGAGGTTTTGGGTAGTGGATAGAGGCTCTGCAGCTATGTGCACAGAGGCCTGGAAGAGTCCACAGCTGTGTGTGTGGATCCCTGCAGTTGAGTGCGCAAGGCGGATCTGGATGTATTGGTGATAAGTGGAAATAAAGATATGTTTCTTCTGCAAATTCAGTGTTACAAGTTGAGCTCTCATGAATATGATTGTATGAATAATTGATATAGCTATTTAATCTAAGAGCATATGCTTATGTTATAGATATGTGTGAATCTAAGTGTGTTCTAAGTACACGAACTCGCTAGTTTTGTTAAATGTTTGCTTAAATACCCTTCTAAGTAAATTTGAACTACAATACTTCATCCAATAGATTAGATCTATGGACTACATGCTAATAGACAGTAAGAGGTATTCAAGATCTGGGTGAATATAGCTCAACATGAAGTTATAGAATGGGGCTTGAAACCCCCAAACCACATCTAGACATCCCAAGGGTGTGGAAACTTGGTTCCAGTACCCTCCCCTGCTACCTCGGGTGAGACCTCAATCCGCGCTTCATGGACCGTTGCCGAAACGGCCGACAGCTGCGGGATTTTCTTGGCTAAATAATTCTTCCAAACCTGGGTCAAGCCCATATAAACCAACAAATGGTTCCATTACCGGGTCGAGGATCTGCCTAAGCGGTGTCTGGGGTGAAACACGGGGACTCGAGAGAGAAGAAAATTGGAGGATTGAAGGTACCAGGAACAGTAGTAGCTCAGGGGTAACAATGATGAGCACAATCCAGTTACCGGTATTCAAAGGCATAGGAGGCAAAGACCCAGAACAATTCTGGTTCGTACTAACATCAGTGTGGAATGTGTAGCGAATTATGGATGACAATATCAAAAAGGCCACCCTAGTCAGCGCACTGCAGGACCAAGCACTGACATGGTACATAAAGTACTCGAGCGATAACCCAACGACGGGGACAACAGACATCAAAACTAAATTAAAGAAGGAATTTAGCTAGCCAAAGTCAGAAACACAATTGATTATAGGGTTCAAAGAGATCTAGATGATGCTTGGGGAAACCTTGTGGGATTTGGACCAAAGACTGAAAAGGACTATTCGCGAGGCTAACATGACATTGACAGATGTGCAACACTGCACTTGGTTTATGGCATCATTAACACCACATCTGAGGATGGCTATGTTACAACAGAAGATCTCAACACAGGCTGAAGCATTAGAGATAGCGATGAGGTTGCACAACACTCCGTTACAAGACCCGGGGTTGGGAGTTTAGCAAATCCAAGCACAGATCCAAAATTTGTCTTTGGAAATGAAGAAGTTAAAACAAGAACATGCACCATGACTAGAAGTCTAGGAGGAAGTATGGTGTAGGAGCCAAGGGCACGATAAAGATCACTGCCCAGTCTCAGTGAATTATGTGGCAATGGGGGGACCAACACCATTGCAACCAGAGGCAGGGCCGAACACAGCAGCCCCTCTCTAGTGCGCAATCTGTCAGGTGGGAGGAAAGCACAACACTGATAACTATCATCTACTGCCAAAATACAACCAGACCCCCTAGCAGCTATTTTGCAACTTTTGCAAATTAATGGGTCACGAGGAAAAAGACTGTCGTAGCTACCAATTGTTAGCGATGGCGCGCAGTGGGTTCCAAGGCCATGGATGAGGAAGGGGAAGAATGGGGCCAGGATGGTGTTGTAGATAGCTAATCTGCTACAACTACAGAGGTTGAGGACATTACTTGCAGGATTGTACCAACCCCACCAGAATTTCGTGTAGTTATTGTGAGCAATTCGATCATGAACTAATAGATTGTCCTACGCTAATAGCACAAATCCAAGAAAAAAGGGCAGTGCAACCAACAACAACCCAGAACGTGCAAATGATAAGGTCTGAACCCCGTGAGGAAGATCCCAAAGTTAACATGGTACTAAGAAGTGGCATGGCCACAGAAGCGGATAGAAGAAGTTTAAGGAAGATGAAGAGGTGGGTAAGGAGACATAGCTGGAAGCTCAGGAGAGCTTTGTGGAAGTCTCTACCCTAGGTAGTAGGGATAAGCCTCAGCCGGTTAGGGATCCCTTGGTGATAACTAGCTTTTTAGAGACATTTATAACATTGCTTCATGACAATAGGGCAGTTAAAGGCTTATAGGAACTAATAAATAGATACGCAAGATGGAATGAACCTTGTGTAGTTCAAAAGTTGGGAAGACATGCATTGTGGACTGGGAGGGAAATGCGACAAATGGTGCAAATTGGCTCAGATGCCAACGTACTGCCTAAACAGACTTGGGAGCACATGGGTAAGCCTACACTACAATGGTCCCCTATCCAACTATGAATGGCAAATCAGTAGAAGGTGCTGCCCATGGGAAGGCTACAAGGAGTTATGGTAGACCTTGATGGCGCAAGTACTCAAATGGATTTTGAAGATATTGAGCTCATGGATGAAAGTAAGCCCTATCCTGCGCTATTAGGAATCGACTGGGCCACTGATATGAATGGGGATATTAATTTAAAGAAGCGGACAATGGTATTTGAAACAAAGTCACTTTGCATAGTCATTCTGCTAGATCCAGCTGAAGGACCACGGTATATTGAACCTATGTGCAACAAAGAGAGCGACGACAAATTAGATGGTATCTACAAAATAGCTACACAAAGGCAAGAATGGGGCAAGACAAAGAAGGATAGAAGAATATCATGAGGCTATACAGAATCTTGCACCACTGATTCAGATGAAGAAGATGAGCGGTGGCGTAACAAGTTGAACGGAGTAACTACGCTACACTGCAATATGATGACTAAATCTCTATACTGTGTGAGGGCCCAGGATCACGAATTGCCGATATATGATGGGCTAACAATAATAGATGAATTCCTAACCAAATTCGAAATTGCAGTACCAGAGCACCAACGGTTTGATGCGTTGAGATGGGCGTTGTGCGAGATGCCTGCGCACTGGTGGGGCCCACACGAGGGGACTTTCAATGATTGGTGCGGTTGTAGGCGCATGATGAAGATCATATTTGGGAAGCTAGAACTATGCATAACGGAGAAATATGATGGATGCGATGATCTGTGCATGCACCTTACCAGATGGATCAAAGCCTACGGGGAGGAACCTCAGGCGGAATGGGTGCACTTATTTTACCACACCCTGGACGTCATTCCCAGAAACTAGTGTACTGAAGTGGAACTCCGACACGACACAGGCGAATGGGATATCTTGCGCGCAGGGTTTTTGTCGACATTCCTCTTTGAAGATCAATGGATGGATCCCATGGATGAAGCATTGCAGCTGGTAAAGGCCTCCATTTTCAAGGCACCATTGGAACCAAAGGGAATCGTGTAGCCCGACTGGTCACGACAACTGAGCCAGGATCTCGAATTCTATAATGTCCAGGTAGAAGAGGATGAGGACGATCCATGAAACGTCAACATTCTGGAATCAGAGGGGAGATATGAGGTGCACGGACCCGAAATCTAAGATCCAGATATCATGGGCCCATTGAAAATGAGACAAGTCCACATCGGAACTGAAGTATGCAACCTTGGGGGACTATTGGGACGATGCCACAATGAAGTAGGTCATCAAACTACTTCACGAATATCGAGATTTATTCCCAACCAAAATCATGGAGCTAAAAGGGATCCTCGGAGACCTGGGAATGATGAAGATAATGTTGAAGCCAAACGCAAAACCAGTTAAGCAGCGACCCTACAGATTGAACCCAAAATATAAAGCAAAGGTTTGCGAAGAATTGGACAAGATGTTGGCAGCAGGAATCATTGAACCGGTTGAGGAATTTGACTGGGTAAGTCCGATGGTTGTGCAGGAGAAGAAACAGAAGGGTGAGATTCATATCTGCATGGATCTTAGGAAGCTCAATGATGCTTCCATTAATGATCCATTTACAGATGAGGTACTGGAAAATGTGGGAGGGCAGGAAGCCTACTCCTTCATAAATGGGTTCTCAGGATACCACCAAATTAAGATCGCGCTAGAGGAGAGGAGTAAAACAACGTTCACCATTGAATGGGGTTTATTTCAGTACACGGTGATGCCCTTTGGACTGAGGAATTTTCTGGCAATATTTTCACAAATCGTGGTAGCAACGTTCAAAGAATTTATACACAAGTTCTTAGAGGTCTACCTTGATGATTGAACCATGTTTGGCCTGGTTAAGAAGCAAATAACGAGCTTATGATTGATGCTAGATACTTGCCGCCACAACCAAATTGTGCTAAACTTGAAGAAGTGTACTTTCCTTGTACCATTCGGGAACCTGTTGGGCCATGTGGTCTGTAAGCAAGGCTTGATGGTGGATCTGGCAAAGATCACCGTCATACTGAATCTACAAGAGTCGTGAAGTGTCAAACAACTATGCGCCACACTAGGACACACGGTCTACTATCGAAAGTTCATCAAAAGCTACACCCAAATCATAGCTCCAATGGAACAATTGCTGAAGAAAGATGCTACTTATTGCTGGAATGAGGAATGCAACAAGAGTCTGGAGATGCTCAAGGAAAAGATGGCATTAGCCCCTATATTGGTCTTTCCGAAATAGGACATCGCGTTTCATGTGCATGTCGACGCGTCATGTATCGTGTTAGGGGAGGTACTTACTCAACCAGGAGAGGAAGGAATTGACCACCCGATTGCGTTCGCAAGTCGCTGGTTTTCAAAAGCTGAGAAGAATTACTCCACTACTGAGTGCGAGGGATTAGCGATGGTATACGTGCTTCAAAAATTATGCCACTATCTACTTGGAGGCCATTTTAAGATGTATAATGATCACTCGGCATTAAAATACCTAGTGAACAAGCCTATGTTGGGGGGCCGCATTTGTAGATGTTTATTGTCATTCCACGAATATGACTTTGAGGTCATCGTAAAACCAGGATGTCTAAATCCAGGCCCAAATCACATGTCCCGAATTGAGACTAGCGAAGAACCCACAAATCTAGAGCACGAACTCCTAGATACATAGCTATATGCGGTGCGCGTAGCGGATGGTCACTTTGAAGATATAATCCATTTCTTAACTATAGGAACCGCACCATAGGGATACTTCATTCAGTAGAATAAGGAATTGGTGATACGTGCAACAAACTTCACCTTGATTGCAGGACACCTCTACAAAATGGGCAACGATGAAATATTGCGTAGGTATGTCCCGGAGTTCAAGCGTGGAAAGATCCTAGCTGAAGCACATGGGGGGGTTGCTAGCGGACATTATGCAGGTCGCGCCATAGCCCAAATATTCTTTGCGCAAGATTATGGTGGCCCACTCTGCATCAGGATTTGAAAGCATTCTGTTGAGCCTACGACGTATGCTAAGACGGGGAAACCATCGCAGAAAGATGAAATGCCACTCCAACCACAAATGACACTACAGCCATTTGAGAAGTGTGAAATCAATTTTGTAGGACCTATCGAGCCACGAGGGAAGACGGGCACACACTATATCATCACTACGACAGATTATTTGACCTGATGGGTAAAGACACAGCTAGTTAAGGATTGCATGGTTGCGATAGCTGCAGAGTTCTTCTTCGAGAACGTACTAACAAGGTTTGGCTACCCCAAAATTATCATGATCAATCGAGGAACGCATTTTCTAAATGAAACGATCAGTGCACTCACTGAGGAGTTTCGGATATATCACCAACAGAGTACGCCATATCACCTGCAAGGGAATGGGACCATGGAGGCATTCAACAAAATCATGGAGACACCAAAGTTTGAAATGCACGATGAAATGACTGGGACTTGCACATCCCAGCTGTGCTATGGGCATACCGAACCACGTGTAAGAAATTGACGGGCCAGACACCTTTTTGGTTAGTCTATGGCCAGGAGGCCGTACTGCCTATGGAATATATTGTGCCCAATCTACGGATCATGGCAATCACAGGTATGGCAGTCCTCGGGGCATTGGAGGAAAGGATTGCGTAGCTCGAAGAACTGGAAGAGGAATGGTCTTTGACTGGATTCCATCAGCAGGTACAGAAGAAGTGCGAGAAAGCATGCCATGATCGCCATATTAAGGTGTGCACCTTCAAGGAGAATGATCTAGTATTGATCTACAATAGTAAGTTCGAGAAATTCCCTAGCAAACTCTGAATACATTGGTTGGGACCCTATGTCGTCAAAGAAGTTACTGATGGGGGCGTAGTTCAGCTTGCCAAACTTAATGGAGACCCCTTCCCAGACTGAGTGAACGACAGTTGCCTGAATCTTTATATGGGCAGGCCAATCACCTCACTAACCATTCGAAGGACAGTCTCACCGCTCTAGACAGTTGAAAGAGAGTGTGGGATAGTAAAGCAGTCTGGGGGAAAGAGGTGCGACTACCAGAATACGCGTCGACCTGGCCCATTACCAAGATCATGGTCATGCTGTACGAAGTACGTTGCTGTGTTGCTAAGAGGAAAGGTGACCATTCATGTAACTATTCAGGACAAGATGTCAGCATTATGGTGAAAGGGAGTAGGTAGTGGGCAATTAAGGAACTGAGTACGAGCCAAATATGGAACAAGCTGCAACAGATTTTACACGAGGATGCTAGAATAGGCAAGAATTAGTGCATTTGAAATTTGAGCTGCTTATAAATCACCGAGGGGCATCCACCGGGTGACGTACACTTTTGGAGAACATATGCTGGGTCTCGCTATGGAGCCATTCATTATCTCTGCATAAGGAGTAATCCCAAGGGTGGTGAGATGGTCGAGGAAGAAACAAGACTCCCTAAGGTGCAGGGTGTTGATAGTTGTAGGCATCCCACAGGCTACAGCATCAACAATAAGGGATGTATTGGGAAAGTGGTGACACGAAGCAGAATTGGTCCGGATGCCATCACCCTGCCCGAGCGCAGGATGACAAACTACAGCAATATAGAGAAAGGATGGAAAAATGGAGACTATGAGTTGAAACGAAGTATATAAGTCGTCTCCAAAAGACCTTGAGGATTGGGATCTTGCAGACAGCAGCAACGGTATTGAAAAATTGCAACACAAGCTACAATAGCCAGTGCGAAGAGCAGCTACAAAGGTTGGAAGTGGCTGTGGTAGTATAAGGCAGTCCCGTATGCGGCTCCCCCCTCGAGTTAAAATTCTGTGAGGGGGTGTTCTTTGTTAACCGAGCAGAGCAAAATGAGAATCATCGGTCACAAGGAGTGGTAAGAACACTGAAGAAGGAGCCGAACGAAGTGTGTTAGGAGACAACTAAGAAGTAGTAGGACAATGAATTCCACTCAGAGGGAGGTGAACTGTGAAGCCACGGCAGCGTGTCTCGCTGCACCAACGAGTGACTCGGGACGAGTCACGATGATTGTGTTGGGGGACTGTTAGGTAGCAGAGGTCCCGCATAACAGTTTTGGGTATGATATCTTAGAAAGTAGGATAAAAATATTGTAAACCTCCGAAATATGCAGAGTGTGAAATGTAAAAGGACGAGTCAAAGGGTTGTCCACCCAAGAAATAATATAAAGTAATAGGAAGTAAGTCAGTCCGCAGACCATAGGAAGGTATAAATAGAGCGCGGTTCTATGAGGGAAAGGCAGTTCTTTTGGGGTTTGATCTTGGATTTGAATTGTAATGGTTTTTGAAGGAAGCAGTCTAAAAGTGTCTGTAAGTCCAAGTCGAGGGTTTGGGTAGTGGATAGAGGATTTGCAGCTATATGTGCAGGGGCCTAGAAGTGTCTGCAACTGTGTGCACGGACCCCTGCAGCTGAGTGCACAGGGTGGATTTGGATGTATTGGTGATAAGTGGAAATAAATATAAGTTTCTTTTGCAAATTCTGTGTTACAAGTTAAGCTCTAGCGAATCTGATTGTATGAATAATTGATATAACTGTTTAATCTAAGAGCATATGCTTATGTTATAGATATGTGTGAATCTAAGTGTGTTCTAAGTACGCGAACTGGCTAAATCTATTAAATGTTTTCTTAAAGACCCTTCTAAGTAAATCTGAACTACAATATTTCATCCAATAGATTAGATCTGTGGATTGCGCGCTAATAGACAGTAAGAGGTATTTGGGATCTGCGTGAATACAGCACAACGTGAAGTTGCAGAACGGGGCACGAAACCCCCCAACCACTTCTAGACATCCCAAGGGTGTGGAAACCTAGTTCTAGCACCCTCCCCTACTACCTCAAGTGAGACCTCAGTCCACGCTTCGTGGACGGTTGCCGAAAGGGCCAGTAGCTACGGGATTTTCTTGGCTAAATAATTCTTCCGAACTTGGGTCAGGCCCATATAAGCCAACACCATGAAAAGACTCTATTGAGCACACTTTTATCTCTCTTTCACATTTGTGAAACCGTGAAGGAGAGAAAAAAAAAAGGAGGGGGAATTCTAGATCTGTATTATATGAGAATGGTAGAAATGAGCCATGTCACCTTGAATATGGCACCTGTTTGCATCTTTGTATGAGTTATTGTTGGGTTATAACTTGCCTAGGTGTTGTACCCTCAATATGAGCCACTGGAGTAAGGGAATTTTGAGGTGAAAAGTGGGCCTCAAAAAATATATATATAATTACAAAACTAACTTTAAAAGAACCAATAGGTTTCAAGATGACGATGTCGTTGCTAGGGGAGAATATTTTGGAGGGAAAAGAAGAAAACTACTTTTTTTAATTGTATTTCCAGCTTATCTCTTTATATATTTACTCAAATGTCGAGTGTAGGCACCCATTGGATGCATAATTAAATTCCATATCTGATGAGTTCTCACTATGCATACTTATGAGTAGATCCACATAAAAAAAAAGAAAATACATTGAAAGTTCATGTTCAATACTCTGTTTTCATGTACTTCCATTTTTTCAATGTGGTTCTACTCAAAACTATGCATAGCAGGTGCTCCTTCGATGTAAAAATTAATTATGCATTTAATGAAGTTTACAATTGACATTTAGGTAAACCTGTAAGGAGATAAGCATAAAATACAATAAAAGGAATAACTTCTTTTATTTTTCTTTAAAATTTCATAACAATTATTTTATTATTTTTCTTAGGAGGCCCATTTTAAACCTCAAAATTCCCCTAATGATACTTCGTTATATAGTTACTCATTTAGTCACTATGGAGAGTGGTTCAATGTCTCTTATAGTGTTGCACCATATTAGTGGTGCTCTTGAGAAAATTCTATTATGACATCCATGTTGCACCATATGTTTAAGGGACATAAGCTTGATTCAACCATCTACTTATCTCATTGACCTTACATGTCAACCATGCTTATATAAATTATACTTTGCAGATTATATATTTTCATTACATCTCTTCGTGTATTTCTCATGTTGATTGATGAGATATAAAGCATGGTCCTTCTTCAATAGATATATTCTTATTGACACTAAATGATTGTCTAGGAAGTAGATATAGAGACTAGCTAGTAACTTAGAGCTTGTAGTTACAACTATTCAATACTATCTCATGTCTTTACACTTACTATATTGTACTAGGTACCTTGGGACACATTTTAATTGTTGGTGGGTATCCTCACATCTGATTAACAATATCCATTAATAACCAATAATCAAATGGATTCTACCATGCTTGAAATTAACACATTTGTTTGCATGAAGTAGAATCACACCATTTGGGTTGAAACAAAGACTTTTAGATTTTAGGGAACATCCCTCATTCATGCTAACCCCTAAGATACATTAAAACATATCATTTCCTTATATTTTATGAAGACCACTCAAGCACTCTCATTGCTATTAGTTATTTTTAATGCATATTTTGACGTAGATCCACATTATATTTGTGTGTGGAGATGATAATTTTGATGACATGGATATGGTGTTTACTTTTTCATAGCCATGGTATTACATATTATAACATGAATCCATGGTGTATTCTTTTTATGATTGTGCTTTACTTCTATACCAAGTATCGACATACCTAACTTGGTGATTAGCTATGTTTGTTGGTTTATGACTAGTTGCATGTACTCACTAGTTCCTTGATAGTAGTCTCCCTCTTTGTGCCGGCTCATGACTTATGGATTATAATGTATTCTTCCCATTAGTTCCTCCTCTTACCTCACACATTAGGGGTATTTTTTATAGCCCTAACCCCTATGACTCATTGAGGACCTACTAAATCACCCTATTGATACACTAACATATTTTCCCTTAACTCCATATTTTTTAGGCTAACCAATTCCTTCACCTACTGCAAGTTCTAATCAATTGTAGATTGTACCACCACCAACATGAAAAATAACCATAGGTTGATTTACTACCAATATCTCTTGACCATCTCCTAAAGCTTTAAAAATTGATGATTTCAAGAAGATTTGTGTGAGGGGGGTTGGCTACATCACATTGTGGAGTTAAGAACTTATATTAAACTATAACTTCACTGAGTGAATAACCATATAACATGATCAAATAGACTATTCCATCATCTATAATATGACGGTATTTCAATTGAAAAGGGAGAAAAGGATTTTGTGCAAACTTATGTTTACAGTTTTAGAGTCACCTTTCATTCTTATGTAATCAAAATGATTGTGCTTATCTGAGGTCCAAGGGAGAACTTAATAAAGAGCCTGGAGACCTTTAACTAGGGATCAAGATAGACTTAATTGGTTGATGTAACACTATTATTCCTATATCAATATGTATATACATGATCCCCCCTCCAATCCATTGTGTATTTAATTTTACGTTGAAGTAGTTGGCAGATCCAATTTATCTTGAGTAGGTTGGATTAGATGTAATTATAATAGACTGTCTTATTTTCTTGAAAAGGTTAGGGTTGATATATTTATTTCCTTGAATGTAGGTAGAAAGTGTTATGAGCTAGAGCATTAGATATTTACAGCCACATCAGCGAGATCATGTAAGGACAACCACCAAAAAAAATGGCATGTACCATGACCAAACAACTATAAAAGAAAATGTTATGTATTATGATGAGATAACCATGAAGGAAAAATGTATGTACCATGACCACATCTAAATGCATGAAAAATTCTTTAAAAAATAAAAAGGGCTTAGAGGATAAAATTAAATAAAAAATTAAATTTGTGGTTAATAAATTCAATAAGGGGTTATAGAAAAGGCCCTAGATAGATGTTATAAAAGGATTAAGGAAAAGGGACATATTCACAAATTTCAATCAAGTTACACTGAAAAAACTCTCAAAATAAAATGAGGTTTTATGCTATAAATATGATGATGATGAAGGAGCTCCACTAAGACTACAGAAATGTAAAATTTTGACATCACTTAATATATTTTTGGTGATATTTGAAAAAATAAAATAAATTAAGTAATTAATAATTTTTAAAATGATGATAAATCAATTAGAGAGATATTAAATATATATTGTTGGGTATGCCTTATATTTTTCCACAATGTATATATGCCACAAACAATAGGAGTCCCATGGAAAATTTTAGGGGCTAATATTGGCAGGTGGGCTATTTTTCCATGTTTTTTCAAAAATAAAGATTCAGAAATTTCCATTTTTCTTAAAAATGATTTGCCAATTTTTTTTAGTATAAAATTGTTTTACCTTATAAATCACAAAATTTTTAGAGAGACTATATAAAGAATCATTGGAAATTTGAATATTTTTACAAAAATATCACTAAACATTTTACAATTTTCATATTAGGTTTCTAAATTTTAAGATAATTTTCCATGCTTAAAATTTTCCTTGGGGGGATCCCCCTACAAAAGGTTCAGGGTAGTGCCCAAAAAAATTAAGTAGCATTTTGCCTTCGTTTTTTGGGGCTTTTGGCATATGATTTTGCTAAAAGCAGTTTTGTGGCTCATGGCGGTTTTTCCCATGGTTTTATGGTTTTAGTAAAGAATTGTTGTTAGATTGATGGTTCATGTATACCCAAAGATATATATTGTATTGCACAGTAAAAATACATTGAAAAAAAAGTTACTTTCTTTTCCCTAATTTAAGTGTCCATAGTCTTTAAATTTATTTGTTTTTTTTTTTTTTAATTAAAATAATTAATTATTGAGGCTTTAAACTTACATATATGTATAGAACAATTATGAATTCAAAAATATTTTTTTTTAAGAAAGAGACATTAAATATAAAATATGTATATATGAAAAGAAATTAAAAATTGTTTTTAAACTTTGATTTTCTATTTATTTTTATTGTTTAAAAAAATATATTTTATTTTCATAAAACTAAAGTTATATTATATTTTTTATATTATCGAGTGAATGCATGAAGATGGGTTACACTTTTTGGCAAGGGCATGAGTTTGGGTAGAAAAAAGAGTTCCACCAAGCTATATTTTAGCCCTTAATCGAATTGTTTGAGGGCTTAAAAATAAACCCTGGATTAAGCTCCTCCTAAACCCACACTTATTTTTTAAACTTCCCGTAGAATTTTAGCCCTTAATCTAGTTGTTTGAGGGCTTAAAAATAAACCCTCAATTGCCCTCTTCCTTAACCCACAGTTACATAGGAGCTCAATCGAGCTATTTTCTTTTAACTTCCAAAACACAAGAAGAGTTTTTGGTTCAAAGGATCGACCTTTTTCAATATTTACCTTAAGCTCTTGATCAAGCCTTTTAAGTGCTTGAGCAAGTCCTTGAGGGCCAAAAAAGGGAGTTTTAGCATTTCTCAGCAACACCATTTTGTAGCCTAGCGGAATTTAGACAAACAAAATTTGTCCTTATCTGGTGGAGTTGATCATGTTGGATTTGATGGCATATGGGTTTGACATTTTCGAATTCATATGATATTTTTCATCTAATTTCTTTTAAACATAATGATTGAAATTTTTTTAGACAATTTCAAAGGGTCTAAAAAATTCAATAACATAAAATATACAAAATGAAAAAATGAAAAAAATACAAATATATTTGTTTATGAGTTTTCTTAAAAAGGGTACTCTTAGTTCTTCAATTTATTTAAATAACTTTTGAAGATGCAATTGAAATATTACTTCACCAATTTGGAAAAATAATATATATATATATATATATATATATATATATTTTAAATTAATATGAAAAACTTAATTATGTCCTTGTAAATTATGTTTAGAGAGAGAGAGAGAGTGAAAGAGAGAGAAGACAAGCATTTCATTTAATGGAAAATTGATAGAACACTAAACTTTTTTGCAAAAAAATATCATTATGACAACATAATTCTCTACAATTTATTTTTTTCTTATCAAAATTCACAATGCTTATATAAATTTTGAGGGTTTCAATTCCATAAAAGAGAAAAAAATTGAAATTTCATCACGATATTTGACCAAAAAATGTAACCTATCTTTATACATTCACTCTGATTTTTTTTTAACTTATAGAAAAAGATAAATATGTATCATATGAGCATTTTAAGCATGTAGTTCATGGATATGAATCTTCTTAGAAATCAATATCACTAAGTCTATACATCGTGGTGCTTTTCTAGGACACTAAGATAGGGATTGGCTTCTTAACACCATTACATACATCCTGGTGCTTTTTTGAGATACTGGGATAGGGATTGGCTTCTTCTTTTTTTCTTTTTTTTTAACACCATCGTTGAGCGGGACACTTCGGGGACCATTCGCAAGGTTGTTCCTGTCGCTATGGGGTCGAAATCATTAACTAATCCCTCTTCGTGACTAGGTGATTCAAAACCAGAGTTATCAATGGGTTTCAAGACGGAGGGCTTAAAATTTCAAAACCTGTTCTAGATTTAAAATACCTCTACATCTGGTCACTTTTTCCTTGGGTTCCGCATGTTTGAAGTTAGGACCATTTATTAAAAAAAAGATTCAGTGGGAAATACTTTTACGTGCTGAGAGAAAGATTCATATTTAATCCTGACAAATCCTAATTATATAAAACGATGTATAAATTGTTATATTTGTATATGTTTTGACATTGAGATGAGGATACGATGACTTAAATATCAGCTTTATTGAGAGGGTCAAAAATTATTATAATTATTTATAGGTATTTTTTTAATATTTTAAAAATGTTTTATTTTATTGGCAAAATTTTGAATTTTTGGTAATTATTATAATTATTTATAGGTATTTTTTTAATATTTTAAAAAATGTTTAATTTTATTTATAAAATTATGAATTTTAGTTGTTTAAAATGTATGTTTAATGTAGAGATAGATTTAGAGTTTTGAAAAATCAGTTTGTATTTAATTTTTCCAAATCGTATACATTTTTAATAGAACTAAGATAAATTGATTAAAAAAAATGTCAACAAAATATAGATTACTTATATCTTAATAAAAATATTTTTATTTAATTATAATAGATTATAATTATTTTTATTAACCTATTATATCATTTTTTTAGAAATATAAAATTATTAATAAAATGTTGAAAAAAAATAATCTTTAAAATAAATTTTAAAAATAATAGTGTATTTTGGTAAACAACTCTTTATGCGAAAGTTATTAAAAATTATTGATTTTTTCTGAATTCAAAGTTCTATGATTCAAAATGATTTTTCCTTATCCAAATTGGTAAGATTTTGTTATGTAATTTCTACCAACAATTTTTTTAAAGTAATTATTGATTTCGTTCATTCAAAACTACATGAACATAAACATATCCCACCACCATTACACATAAGTATAACCCAAATCTTAAAATTATATTAAATGATAACGGATATAAATCATCAATTAACACCTTTCATATATATCATCTTCAAAATAATATTTCAATATTGAAAAATAGGTTATACCACCAAAGACTTTATCTAACTATGCCACTAAAGAATGTATGTAACTCATTAACGGAATTTTTTTTAGCACTTTAATACCGCTTAATAATTTTTATATGCTGGCGCACTTAATAGCACGTTTCCATTTCAAAACAGAGTTGTCCATAGATTCATTTTACATATAGATATGGCGATTCCGGATGAGACTTCAAACGTGTTGTAGTTTTAAAATTCACTCGATACATTTCCATTCATGAACCATGGACCGCCCTTTGAAGAGACTGTTTCTATCCACTCCCGATGCGGAAACTACCAGAAAATACACCCGACCGATCAGGGATATTCCAGTTGACCTCTTAATTTTCAGTTAGATCTCAACCAGCAGTTTAGGGTTTTTCGCATAAACTTACAAATTAACCCTTTTCAACGAGGCATGAAAGAGGCTCCACTATTTTTATTGGACCCACAACAATCTCTGCTTTGCCGAGCATTTTCAGGAGCCCTAAACTCTTCTGCTTCTTTTATATATATATATATGAACATGTATCATCAGCCACCCTAGTACTCGTATAGATTATAGAGTATAGCTTGCATCATCCATTAGAAATTTTCAAAACAACACACATTCCATGCAATCCCAAATAAATAAATCTATTTATTTATGATTTAAATTACAAAAATTTCACATCCAATGTTCGTGTTAGCCTCCTATACCAATAGGTTTTCATATCTCATGATTGACAATGGAAGTGCCAAAAATGTCTACTTTCCATGCTGCTAAGGTTCCATTTTTGTGAAAGTAGCAGACAGATTAAAAAATGTAAAGAGGGTATGCCTTAAAAGAAAAATCAAAGGGCAAGAAAATGAATTGGTCAAAGAAAAAATAAAAGAAATGAACCCCAAACAAAGACCATGAGACTGGCTAGTCCAAATTGCCATTACTGTTTTGATGGGTGGTCCAACAGCTCAAGCTGGGCCTCAACATATTTTAAATTGCATGTTGTAGATTAGAAAGGAAGTACCTGTTCAAACAGCTCAAGCTTGACAGATGACTAGGTGGATAGAGAAAGAAAGGTGCCCAACTGCTTAATTTGGGCCCTTGGAAGTCAAAAGGGTAGACTTAGATAGGAGGGCAGCAAAAAGAAAAGAAAATTATCAGGGTTTGCAAGACCAAGTGCACTCATACAAAATGAAGAAAAAATGTTAGGCATAATAGGCAGGGTAGGCAGTTGAAGGTTGCAGAAAGCAAAATCCAAGCACATTACTTGGAGTAAATCAAAGTAGCCATCAGCAGGAAAGGCAATAGCAATGGCCTATATGGCAAAGTGCCAAATCATCACTAACTTCCCTCATTCCCTTCAAAGTTTCTTACTAACCTCCCATGAGCACTGCAGGATCTGCCTGGTCAGTCCTCCTTATACTCTTCATTTATACAAATTTTATGTCATAAATGACTTCTTTCTTTGAAAAGAAGCCACATTTCTTGTGTAAAAATTCTTTTCATTTTGATCTACTTCCTAACTAAGTTTGATTCCTGAAAAGCTTAGTAACTACCACTTCCCATTCTCATTCCCCCCAGTACCAACTACTAACTGTATTTACATTAAATCCCCTATGTCCCCCTTTCCCCTACTATTATAACACCATGGTGTATAAAACCCCAAGCAATGTATAAATATCCCCCCTTTAGCACTATAGCTAAATAAGTTTGTCTAAGGGAGACATCAGTCCACCAGGGACTATGGTCAACCCTGCTTTGGGATTACTCTAACCTCTCGTCAGAGTAATAACCTACCCTAAACCCTCATTTCCTCTTTTTTCCTAAGAAATTTCATAAAGCCCCTTTCCCTCTGCTTAAACCTAACTCTAACCCTTTGTTCCCCCCGACAGATTAATTCAAAAACCCACAAAAACCCCAAAACCCAAAGTTCCGCGCCCCAAATATTAAACTGAATATTTTAATGGTCGGGCGGGACCCAACCCAAAGTTGCGCGATCGATCAACAGCGCCCGCCAACCGTCGATCATCCGCCGCCCCCGATCCAATGGTGGGCGGTCTTTTTCAAACCCCAACGTGCCTCCCTTTAACGTCCGGGGAGATGGCGGTATTGGTGGCCGTACCCGGGACGTGTGGCAAGCGGCGGGGTTGTTCAGAGCCCCCCTCCCCGATACCGCCTTCGCCCAAAGGTGGTGCGGGGAGACCGCTTACCACCTCCCCGATACCGCCCCTCTGACACCACGTCGCCCACACGTCATCATTACGTCGTGCCGCCTCCGCCCGCCCTCATGCCTCGTGGCCCTCCACGTAGCCCTGCCACCGCTCTCCGCCCGCCACCATGTCCAGCCACGCTGGCCTCCAGCTCAGCATCCACGTCACCCTCCGTACCCCGGGCCCGCCATGATGTCATCGGCGGAAAAGCGCCAATGACCCTTTTTGTCCAAATTTATTGTTAAAAAGCGCGGTTTTGGCCGTTTTATGTCATTTTCGAGCGAAAGTGACTGAGCCGTTGTAAGCCTTTTCGCCACGAAATTGCTTCCGAAGCACCAAATTCAAAACTGGAGCCACCACAACTCGTCAATTTAGCTGCATCAAGCACCCCTGTTCGACCCGAAGGCTTTCCGTGCTTTCTATCCAGGTATTCACCACAATTCCCTTGTTTTGCCCCTATGCATACCATTTCTCTGCAAATTCTCCATTAAGCACCTGTCAAAATCCCAAATTGAAGCTGTCTGTTACTTAAATTGGAACTAAATCAACCCACATTGCCCCAGCTCCATAAATTTGATATTGAAACAATAAATTCACGGGCTAAAGTTGCAAATTTATCCTTGAGCTGCCCGGCATTGTTCCCTTTTGCCGGGTGCATGCCCAAAGCTGCATATCACCAATTTGAATCCTTTGTACCCTCTGCAATTCACCTTCATCAATTCACAATCCCTGTGAATTTAACCAAGCAAAGCAAAGGCAAGCCTGCATAGCCTGCTTATCCTACTTTGAAGACAATCTCTATCACTGTCTGTATTCAGTCTATCACTTGAGCTTAAAGGAGCCTTGCAAACCATTGCACTTATCTTGTTCAAATTCATAAGTTACATAATGGCTGCTCCTGCACCCACAGCTTTCAGTGTTGCCCCCATAAATCCACCAAATAAAGACCTGGAGTCCTTGCCTCTCGCTGACAGGGACTACCTCATCCAAGATTTTGTAGGTGATAGGGACCATTTACAGACCTTCAGGGAATTGAGAGATGATTATTTAAATGGTAAGGATACATATGGGATATGGGAGTCAAACCTGCCATACTACTTTCTCCCCTCTGTCAATATCTTTCCAGAGATTATCCGACTGTGTGCTAAGAATTATGATGCTAGTCAAAGAGTTGTCAAGTCTCCATCTAGGAGCATCCTCTTTTACATTAATGCTGAATCCATCAACCAGATGCTTAACTTCAATCAAACTGAGCTGTTGTTCCCTTTCTCCATGAACTATCTGCTGGACACTGGCGCCAAGATGTCCAGTGAGGACATTCAGAAAATCATCAAGACATTTATGAGGCCTGACTACCAGCCCACAAGGCCACCTCCCTACTTATATGTCCACTTTACTGATGTGGGCAAGCTTCTGCTAGACATGATTTCATATGTGTTAGGCTATAAAACCAGTGAATTTGTTGATGAGACAGTGCTGGTATTACTATCTGCTTACAGCCCAGGCCAACCTCCTGCCTACAAATATAATTTTGCCAAGTTCATAGCCAACAAGATACATGAGCAGCTTTTCAAAGTAGACAGGGAGGGCATCTTCAAGTATTCATCTTTTATCTACCACCTGTTCATGTACTATCAGTCTGAGGCTTTTCCATGCCACATCAAAAAGCTGGACTCTAAAGGGGAAAGAAGATCAGTTATCTTCTGGACACCTGTCTATCATCAAGTGCAAAGGTCACCATATTCATATTGTGAATTCATTGATCAGTTTGTTTATCCAGTCTCTTGTTTATTAATGAGGTCCCCTCCTCCCAGAATATCATTTGAAATACAGAAGGTCATGCAGCTCTCCAAGAATTACAAAATAGGTGATTGGTACCTATATGAGGATCATACAGTCATCAGAGTCTATGGCTGTGAGCTCTGTCCATACAGGCTCCCAAAGTATGTGCCCATGAGGCTATTTGCCTTGGAATATTATAGGCAGCTAATTCACTCTGACCTCACTCACTTTCACAGTTCCAAAAAGAAAGCCCATCTCAAGTTCAAGCACCATCTGGGCCCCTTCATCATGAACAAAAAAGAGGGATGGCAAGATGCTGAGCTAATCCTTAAAGATAAGTACATGCTCTCAAAAAGCTTCCGGTGGGTCCCATATGACCCTGAAGGCTTCATCACTGCTAGAAGAGTTAAGTACAGGCTGTTAGGCTATGAGCATTGCAAGTACCCACATATTGAAAAATATGCCAATCAGCAAGAATGGCTGCAAGACACTTTAATTGAAAAATTAACTGAAGAAGAGTTGATGCAAAAGAATGTCAAGGATTTGGAAAAGACTCTTGACCTAGATTCTGTGCAGCAGGTACCCTTCAAGCGACCGCACCCAGTAGGAGAAGGGACCTCGGCCTCAACAGCTGCACCAGCCAAACAGGCACCTTCTACAGCAGCACCAGGTACAGACAAGGGTAAAAGAATAATGGGTGCTGAAGAAGAAACAGTCAAAGAACAGCCTGCCCCTTCTAGTGAGCAGCAACAAGAGCAGACCCCACCTCCACAAAATGAGCCACCAGTAGCACCAATTTTGCAGACCCCAGCACATGAGGAAAGGGGTATGAAAAGAGATAGAGAAGAGTCCACTCCTGCTAGTGGATCCTCCCAACAACCCCAGGCCAAGAGGCAAAGGGTTGATTCTCCGGAGATAGAAGAAATCAGTGAGGAAGTCCTTGACAGTTCGAGGAAAGATGGAGAAGGCAGCCAACATACAAGTACAAGCTCCTTTCAGCAGGAGCAGGGAGTACAGCTTGGCTTGGAGGTGTCATCCTCCACTCAGCAGAGCAAGAAGCCCAAAAGCACTAAGGCTTCTTTCAAGCAGATAAAGGCACAAAATGACTTGCTGAGAATGGAAGTATATAAACATTTTCTGAATGCAACACCTGCCCAACAAGAAAGATTGATGTCTGTATATGACATCCAAGAGGAAAAAATGATCCTCAGTCATTTCAAACCCAACGTGCCGCATCCAAAATCAGCTGCAGATTTTGTGAGGACTAGGGTGGAGGTCATGGCCAAGGACATCCATCCCATGGACCAAATAGAACTCCACAAGCAAACTGGAGAAATGGTCTATGCCATCTTGGTGGACAGGGCAACCATGGCCCATGAGTTAAAAGAATCACTGAAAAATACCAACATTCAGTTGGATTTTGAGAGAATGTCCTCCATGGCCAAGGACAACAGAATAAAATCGCTGGAGGACATCATCATTGACTTAGGACATGATCCTAAGGATCCAAAGGGCGTAAGGGCCCTCATGAAGAAAAAAGAAGATGACCTAAATGCATTGAAGAAAAGGTTAAAGCTGCTGCCCACCGAGCACCCTCAAACAGCAGAGCTACAGAAGGAAAAAGAGGCCGATGAGCAGCTGGATCTTATAATGCAACTCAACCAGAAGGTCCTTGATTTGGAGAAAGAGCTTGAAGGCTTACTACAAGATAAGCAGGGAGAATCTACATCCCAAGCTCCTCCAACTACTTCAACCACTGCAACAACAACAGAGGCAGCAGTAGCCCCTGTCACAACCACAGCCGCAACAGAAGTAGCAACAACAACAGCTCCAGACTCCAGTACAAGCATGGAAGACTTGACCAAGGCTATTAAAGAAATGGAGCTCCAGGCCACTGAAATAAGGCAGGCCAAGGAAAAGTTGGCAGAGCTGGATACCAAATATGATAAATCAAAAATAACTGTGGCAGAGCAAGGAAGAGAGATAAAGGCTCTCAAAGAAAAGATAAAGGCCTTAGAGAAAGAGCTGAATCTAGAAAGCACCATGGCTGAAATAAAAAGAATTCTTTGGGCCAAAATTGACCAATCCATCACTAAACAATGGAAGTCAATTAAAACTGTATATGAACAAATGGATTTAATTGGCCAAGCACAAATGGAAGTTCAGAAGGCCAAAACAATGCTAGGAAACAGGCCTGAGCAGGCCAATAGAATGATTGACTTTTTGAATAACCAAACTAAGGAAGAACTGGCAGCCTTCGGCATTGTCAACAGAACAGAGGCCGTCCTCACAGCTAGAAAGGTGCTAACTCTGAGGAATTTTGTACAGACTGTGGAGAGGAGATGCTATGAGATACAGGCTGAGGTGGATGAGTACCAACTCAAAATGGCAGCATTGCAACAAAAGGGACTGCACAACCTACTGAACGGTGCGGGAAGACTAATCTCCCGAGAACAGTATGCCACCAGAATGTCAAATTACATTGAAAATCAAATCACTGCATCTGGCAGTACTTCTGAAGAAACAGGCCCTCCAACAGGACAAAGCCTATACAATAAACTTGAAGGTCTATTTTTTATTGAAAATGAAGTAAAGCACCTTTTTGAAACTCCTCCAAATTTTTACAGATATACTGAAGCAGATGAGACTTTGGTGAAAATCCGAAGACACCAAATGCCCAAGGAGGATTGGTGGCAAGCAATGCTTCAAATTTTGCCACAATAACTTCAGATGTTCCATCCCAGTCAGCTACAGCTCAGCAAAAGTCAAACAGCATTAAAGGCAGCTGAAAGGTGACTCAGAAAAAGACAGCGGCAGCAAGCAAAAGATAAGATATACGCACTTTTTGGACAACGTATCCTCAACCGACTCCAACAAGCCACAAAGTCAACATCTTCTGACCATTTTGGACAACTAAGGCATTGAAGAGTTACTACAGCATTTACTCCCTCAGCTACAACGCTCCAGGAGTTGGCATGACATTAATGAAGCATTTACTCTTCAGCTAGATATTTTCTTATGTAAATTATGTATATATACCTCCCCTAGCAATGTACGAGGGGTTGGTGATTTTCACTCTGAGGCAAATGTATTGTATACTTTCAGATTATCTAATGCAAAGGGCTGGACAAGCTCAGTGATTTCCTGAAAGTTTGATGTCTTGCATGCGTGCTGTTACAGAATTCTTGCGCTGTCTGAGGGAATAATAAGTTTTTCTCAATCTCTGTTTTGTCCTCTTATGTTTATTAAATCACACTCGTGTTTCACTGATCTAGCAGTAGAGAAAAGGAATAGTGCAGGATATGTTTAGTTACACCTTGTGCTCAATCTTTACTGTTGTACATGTTTTCTTCAGAATTAATCATGGACATGAATTCTTAATTGCTCATGTTTTCATTAATTCTATAAATATGAATGTTATCTAGAAATTCTTCACTGCTTCTAAATAATATTCTCATTGTTTCTCCATATCAGTTTATTGGAAGATTCTTAATTGCCTTTCATAGCCTGATTACATCACACTTAATCACAATTTCGAAAAATTGTTTCTCAGACACTTATCTGGCTCTGTAGCATCACTACTGTATCAACACAGCATATCAAACAACTAAAGGACCACTGACTCCATGCCCAATGGCCTAGAACACTCTGGTGAGCACATATATATCTTGACTGAAGTCATCATCCAGCAAATTCCAAAAACAAAACCTTGAGCATCATAGCTAGCCTAAAATACTATACAAACCCAACTAAAACATAAAGAGAGAGCCCTCTTTGGTCATAGGTAGGCTAGAACCTGTGACCCAAAGATTGGTTAGTGGTTACCTCGGCCGTATTCCTTTGGGAGTCAAAGGGAACAAACTGAGTGATAACAGTTCGAGTACCATTCGATCCTGCATCCCACATTAATCAAATGTTTGACTGAATTATTTAGAATTACATGCAGTATTATTATCCCGATATGAATGTCCGAAGGATCATCTTGAATAATCTTTAAACAGAAATTAAGAATAATTACATAAAAAATATCATGTAAAGAAATTATACAATAAAGAATATCCAACGAATATGGTAGCCATCCACTCTGTCCAGCAGCAAAGGAGAGGAATCGTGGAAAACAATACGAAAGACAAACAATATTCATCTCATCTCATGTAATACACATTATGAGAGAGCTCTGCAGAAGGTGGTCCACCTCTGAATGAATGGAATAAATCAATCCCATTATCATACATTTCTGCAGAACCCGCGCTTCATTGTCTCTACGGAGGTGATAATGTGATAAGATGGCTCCTCCCAACAAAGCAGCTCCAAAGACAGCTACCTTTTTCAAACTGATGATAGAGATAGCCCCGCTGGTTGTGCTCGGTGGCAACGCTGTGGTTGGGCCTTGAGCCGAGGGGCTAGATGCTGGAGCTTGAACTGCAGGAGAGCAGACTGAGATTGGTAGGGTGGCGACTTTAGATGGAGCAGAGGAAGGAGAAGAAACGGGAGCGGGAGTCGGAGGAGAGGAAAAGCGGGCGATGGCGCTACGGGGGATTTAGCCGGCGACACATTCGGTGCTGCTGCCTTGGGGTCCGGCGCTGGTGTGGGCGCGGAAGAAGCTGAGTTCATCAATCCCAATACGAAAACGATTCAGAGAAGTTTATTGAATTGGGCCATCTTGCCTAAAAGTCGCTGTAGTATAAGAATTGTGCAAAGCTGTGTCACTGAAACTATATGGAGTCGATCTAAACAAACGGTATTCCCCAGGACGAGGGAGAATATTTTCACATAGAGAGAATGAGAAGACGGGGATCGGTGAAGAAAGAAGGAAGGCGTGGTAGAAGTAGCGCACAAGTAGAAGATCAGCGGCCAGCAATGAGGTATTCGTTTTACGTGTTCCACCACGCGATGTGGGGTTAGTGCGTCAAACCATCTCGTAACTGATTGCAACTTGTCCGCGTCCCGACGAACGCTGGCCCGGACCATTACATTCGACCGTTATGGCAGCTGGTCGTGGGATGGAGTTAACACTATTTCAAATTGCGAGGTGACGGTGGGTGAAGCTCTAATCATTATGTTTGTTTTTCTGTTGGGGAGTTACGGAAAGTTTTGCTATATTTTGAAAAAATTTGGTAGGGATTTTGTAAATTTAAATAAAATTTGTCAAATTTTATAATTTAAGTGTTTTAAAAATTTTTGATGATGTTGAATTTATTTCCACGCCAAAAATATGATTAAAACACTATTTATATAAAAAAATTTGAAATTATTTTTCCCAAATTCCATCCACTTTTAACCAACCAAGCAATTCCTCCCCTCCATAAACAACTCCCAAGTGAAGTGACTCTTTCCAATTGCAAAGCCATAGTCTTTAAAAGTGGAGTGACCCGTTGCAGTTGGTCAGATGAGCATCCAACCGTTGACAATCGCAGATACGGTAAATGGCTATGTCAAAGGTCACTGCACGGTTATGTCAAAGGTCACTCCACTTGACGGGGCCTTTGTCTACTAGGCCACAATTTAGTCCAGAGGTAAAATTGTAGTTTGAATTTGATAAGAGGTTTTTTAGAAAATTTTAATTTAGGAGTGTTTAAATTTTTTTAATAATAAAATAGATTCTAATCTGATTAAGAATTTGGGACTCGTATTGTAAAATTTAATTTTTGTTTAATAAATTAATTTGAAAAATATTTTCGAAGGTAAAAAAGAGATATATTCCTCATAAAATTGATGATGAGATTGAAAGTGTTGAAAGATAACCAATGATTGATGATGTTGAAAAAGATTCAAATGGAGAAGTTGAATAGCCATCAAATATATATGTGTGTATGTCATGCGTATTATTGAAATTATAGATATTAATTTCAAGTTTATTCAAACTCTATTTTTTAATTTTATTATTTAATAAATATTTATTTTCATTTACATTTAATTTTCATATGAACAGATGAAATCAATATTGATGATAAGATATTAGAAAATGTTGACACTGACATATATGGAGATAGAAAAGATAATCATATTAGATGATACCATGTTAAGGTCATTATTTAGAAGTTCTTCAAAGATGAAAGTAGGACATTTCAAACTCAAATTTTGAGAGGTCTCTTAACATCAAAGAAATTAAAAAATGCTACAACTCTATTGGATATTCAAAAATGAACAAAAGATAAAAATGTGAAAGAAAATGTGATTCATAATATAAATAGTGCTCTACAAAAAATTGGAAGATCTAGACAGAAAATTGATGTAGCTGCACATAGAGAAATACAAATGGAGTTGGTTTCATCAAGTACTAAAGAAAATCGTTTCATAAAATCTATGGCAAAAATATTAGGGACCTCACAAAAAACATTGCACAAACATAGAAAATTTTAATTACAAGTAGATATAAATGATGAACTCACTTGTTGAACAGTTATTTGTAGGCAACCATACAAAGATAGACTTGGAGAAGATGTTAAAAAAATAATATATGAATATTGGATGAAAAATTTAGGTGTTTCACCAAAAGAAATGGATTTGGTTGAGTGAATAATAGCACAAAATCAGTATGAAGAACATGTGAAACATATCTTGGACACCACTTAGAGAGAGTTGTTTAATAAGTTCATAGAAGAGAATCGTGCAATTAATGTCTCAATCAGTATTTTGGGCAACAAAAACCACGGTATGTTAAGCCTATCATTGTACGTGACACTTGTTGTTGTCATTATCATGTAGAATTTCAATTATATTATGACTCCTTCCTTAATTTTGGTTAAACATTTTGGAAAAATTCACCTCCTCCTTCCACTATCCATGGTTTCATATCCAAAATTCTATGTGAAAGAGAAAGTCATAAATTATTTTACTAAAATAAATGTGTTGGTGGTAAAAATTGTGATCATTGTGGAAAATTGACTTCATTTATAGCAGATATTCTATTGATATAAGTGATCAATCATTTTCTAACCTAAAATTTAAATGGAAGAGATATGAAAATATCCATACATCAATTAGTTCAAATAATAGTACAAGTGCTAAAAGGATTAAATTACAAGAAGAAGAAATTCATTTGATAAAGTTTTTGAAGAAATTTGAGACATAAATATATAAGTACACCAAGAAATCGTATAGAGCTCGATGGCAGGACCTGCAATTCAAAAAATCCCGTGAAACGTTTCCACAGTGGACCATTTTGTCAATAGTTAATTTTGCACAGAATTACACATTTTTTGCACAAAATGAAATATAGAGTGAATATTATCATTCTGACCAAGTCTCTATGCTTGTCCATATTCTATATAGACATGTTAAACAAAATGTTGATGATATAGAAATCACTAGTGAAAATCGACTTGTTATTAAAGAATATCACTTTTATATCAACGATAATCATACACATGATACACCTTTTGTTCGACATTGTTTTGATAAGATTTATGACTCATTGAAAGGTCGTGGAATAAAATTCAATGAACATTAGATATGGCTAGATGGGTGCATAGGTTAATTCAAATCTTCATGATCATTCTTTTGGTTGTGTCATCTTCATAAAAAACCCCAGATTAAACATCGTTGGAATTTCCTTAAGACTGGCCATGGTAAAGGATAACATGATGGTGTAGGGGCATGTATAAAATGAGCACTTAGAAGATATCAAATGGACCACCCTGCAAATAGACTTGTCTGAACTGAACAAGTTGTTCAATAGTGCAACGTTGCGATAAGCCATCAGACTAACCCATCAATGGAGGTACGAATGTATGTACATATATACAAATTAACTTTTATATAGTTTTAATATATGATAAGTTTTATTAATTTTCTAATTTTAAACATTTATAAATTATATAGTTTAAACAAAATGAGGATGATTATCTTCAACGTATATAAATTGTATTTTAAGTAACATATTAAATTCTTGTTTGAATTTACTACATGTTTTTTTGGCATATTGGATTGAAAACTGTAGATAGATCGGTTACATATGAATTTGAAACAGTAAAATGAACTCAAAAATTGCATTCAATTAAAACAAAGGATTACTGAAATGCGTGTGCATTTGATAAAAGAAAATATTCTTGTTTTTGTCCTATTTGGATAGAGGGCACACAATCCAATGATGTTTGTGAAAACAATAACTATGTAAAAACTTAACAACATACAAGACTAAATACAAAGGGGAAAATGTCAGTTGAAAGCTTTGAAGAGATGGAATTAAACGAGACTATAATATCATCTGAAGGTGATCGAGTTTCTGATCTTGTTAGAGAAGGTAACATTTCATATATATATATATATATATATATATATATATATATATATATATATATATATATATATATATATATATATATATATTTATATTTTTTTATGTTTTTAAAATCAATGCGTATAAGTATCTAGAGATAATAGTAAAAATATATAGATCTATAAATAGATAATAAAAGGATCAGGTGCTAAAAAAAATAGCTCAAAATTAAAAGTTGTCAAATATAGGTGGAACTTGAATGAAAAAGTAGTGCTCGTTATCTTGAATCTGACGCAACTTGTTTTGTGCAAAACGAATACCATATGTGCCCAGAATCATGTTCTGTTCGTTTTACAAAACAAAACAAAAAAATCGCAAAATGTGACAACCCAGTGAGGAGTTCGTAGTGCTGAAATGGAACTGACTGTGCAGGCTAAAGTGGCGGGGTTGATTGGTCAACATCCTCCGACAAATCATATGATGCCAAGTGGAAGTTCTAGATTTAGTGCATTTGACAATTTTTGGTTGGATGGTTGGTGGCCAGCCACAGGCTGACATATGGCCCATCCAGAGGCTGACACGTGGAAGCCCAAGGGCCACCAAAATTTTTGGGCTAAGGTATGAGAAACAACAATGGGGGTCGATCCTGCGACCACCAAGTGACAGCCCAAAGCCTCCTTCCAACGCGCTATACAAGAAGATTTTAACATACAATGTGTTCAACATATATTTTTATTTAATGTGCACACCACTCTGGGGAAAGATCAAGCCACAAGGGGGCGAGCCCTTCGACATGTTGCACCCACATGTCCACCAGCCGAGTGGAGTAGGGGGGCCAACTGGCAGGGGCAGACCATTGGCCTTAGCCTCGAGCACGTGGCACCCATGTGGCCCATAATCTGCACATTTTAGGCGTTAGAGGACATTTAAAGTGTTTGAAAATTTCACCCTGAAATCAGTGGAAATGGGCCCCGATTAGCATTTTTCTGGGCGATATTGTAGGATGGTACCAAAATTTGGGGAGTTTGTAGAGAAAATAGCATAAAGACTTGGGGAAGCCATAACTTCTTTAGTTTTTGACCAAATCAGGAGCAGAAAGAGGTTAGATATGTATTTTTGAGCATTCTGGAGCCATTGGAATAGGTTTCAGAGTTATCTGAGCATTGTAAACTGATTCATTCACAATTTTGAGCATAATAAATAGGGCCAAGCCAATGAAAGTTGGACCAAGGAGACATAGATGAGACGGGGTGAACTCCTTCATCATATACTGTTGTGACACTATTTTGGTGATGTTCGTTTATGTTTATGTTGTTGTTCCCTCATTTGTTTATGTTAATTTGTACATGAAAATTATATAAAACCACTCGAAAACTCATGTTTAAACTTGCAATTAATCTCATGAATGCTTAAGGACTTTTAACATATTGTAAAAATGGATTTAGTACAACAAACTAATTATTCCATTCATATCAAGTTTCATATTAGAGCTCTAGGTTTTCTTTGTGAAAGAAGGATTCAACTGTTTGCAAGTGAATTTCATGCTTACAAGGTTGAAGCTCAAGAGATGAGAAGGGAAGTTGGTTGAAAGTCCTGAAGTTGTGTCAAGGAGAAGGAGTCCAAGGTTTTCAAAATCTCCACCATCAGTTTTTCCTCAAGTTTCAGTTGAAACTTCAGTGAGCATGTCACATGAAGCAGAGCCTAAAAATATGATAGAGGATGAGAAGGTCTTTAGGAAGCCTTTCTTTGACATGACAGAGATGGTGAAGGTCCTCTATGAAGAGAGGAATACCAAACTGTAGGGTGAAATATCTAAGTCTCCAAAAGGAGAAGGTTCTTCAATAGGAGGAGGTAATGGAAATGGAGGTAAAACTCCACCCTCTCCACCATCATCTTCTTCTTCAACTTCATAGGCATCTTCATCCTCTTCCACTAATACAACCCTTACTCATACTCATCAACATAGTTCAAAAGGAACTGGTAAAACACCCCTGTTAAAACTTGATGTTAAATTTGAATTGCCCATGTATAATGGTGAAGTGAACACATAGAAGCTTGAAAACTGGGTTCGTTGGTTGGAGGTTTATTACAGAATTCAAAACCTTCAAGATGATGACATAAAGATTAAACTAGCTTCCTTGAGGATGGAGGGTGCAACACTAGTATGGTGGGAATCCAAGACACAAGAAGAGATAAAAAAAAATGGTAAGATCTCAATTTCTCAGTCTGATTTCATTGTTGCAAATAAAAGACAATTTTACCCTGAAACATATATGCAGAAATCCATCTTGAATTGGCAAAACTTTAGAGAAGTTAAAGGTCAAAATGTGCAAGACTACACCCAAGAATTTATAAGAATGTCTCTAATGTTAGGTGTAGATTTGCAATCACAAGACACATTGTTGAAGTATATAGGGGGTTTACATAGTTACCTTAGGCATACTGTCCTTATGTTTAATCCCAATAATCTAGATGAGGTGTGTGTGCAAGCCACTCATCTTGAGGCAAGAGGGAAAAATACTCCAAAAGAGGGTAGTAAAAATCCATTTAAGGGTAAAGAGAAAGGAAAGGGTTTCAAATGAAAAATACACAGGAAAATAAAAGAAGACTAGTAAATGGGGCAATCAAATTTATAACTATAGTTGTTTTTGTGATATTCCCAAATCAGGGATGCTTTTCAAAATGGAATTATATTATTATTGTGATATAGACTTGAGAAAGAAGCTATTTATACAATGAGTATTTATGCATATTTGTGTGTTGATTTAATCGACACAGAAAAATGAATGATAAGAAAAATCTTACAATTGGAGCTGGTGAATATGCCAAAGCCATCGTAGTTGGTATTCTTGGGAACTAATTCACAAGCTATACTACAAATTAATTTTTTATATAAAACCTAATTAGCATATTTAGAAGTGTTGCATTCTTTATATGACATCTTATCTTCATATCCCATATCGATCTCTCTTTTATAATTTTGACTAATTCCTAAAGTGAAATATCACTTATAAGTGATAGAGCATTCATGTGCGGATTGTCTGATCATGACATTGTTTATATTTTTTCATCTCATATTGTTGTGCATCTTCCACGATCATCATTATTAATTTCAATAGGATAATCAGAGCATACTTTAGGGCATTTTCATACTTTGTAGTAGAAATTGAGACAAGTGACAGGCAACCTTGAAAGTTGACCCATTTGAAATTATTTTAAGACACATTAATGTACACGTTTTGTATTTTGAATCCAGAAAACATGTAAACATGGAGTTCTAGTTTGATATCAATCACCATACTATAAAATCACGAAGACGAGGATAAACCTGAGATACTATGTTGGTCAAGGAATTTATGATGACAATTTCAACATGATAGAGTTCACATTTCCTCTCTAAATAACAAAGAGTAGATGACAAACCCTTCATTGTAGAGAGTGTGAAGGAAGATTTCATTATTCTTAATTTTCACCTTTGCACTGCCACACCTCCACACCTTTACTTTTTCTTAAACTTGGTTAATTTGCAACCTCTGACATGCATTCATTTATGCTGAAAGATCTTATTCTCGAATTTATTTATAATCTAATACACATAATCAGTGATGACTTATTTTATATTTTCATAGGGAGAGGATCAAATTTTCCCAAAAAATTTCAAGACACCAAATTTATTTATACAGTCAAAGGAAAATGTCAAATAACCAAAAGAAAATCACAATGTAACTGAAATATAACCAAACAAACCCCAAAATGTAAAACCATTTAACTGCACTAGATAGAAATTGATATAGTTTGTACTCATTTTTATTTTTTGTTCATTTAATCATACATATACATCATACATTATTTATTTATAAAATATACTTGTAATAGGTTAATTTTAATCTACTAGTTGCTAGCAATCATAACATCCTAATATCTCACTCTCTTGCATGTGTCCATTACTTCTTTTGCACGTAAATGTGTCTGTCTCCTCCATCGGTACCAGAGGCCCATATGTCCTCTCACGCACTAATATGAAATTCATCCTCCCTCTCTAGCCAAGAAATGGTAGTTATTTGGACAATTTACTCCACCTTAGTTTTGATATACTATGTATCAATAAGTGGAAAAGTGAAAACATGTAGGAGTGAAAACAAGCACATCTTAACAATAAAACTTAGATTGATACATTGTCTTGAGTACAGAGGTGTAGAGGAAGCTTTCCTCATCCACACTCTGCACAATGTATCAACATTGTGGGTGGGGGGAGATAATATGAAAATCGTAATATTCCCATGAAGTGTGTGGAGGCAGGAATAATGAAAAATTGCGGAAATGGAGCATCCTACACTTCCTTAATCAAGTTATCATATCAATATCTACCAAAAGAGGAGATAGATTACGAAAATGATTGCAGAGACGAAGCATTATCAAATAATGACAAAATGTGGACCTCGCATGAAGAGGAAAGGACTATGTTATTATGAAACTATCACCCTTGTTTCATTGGCGGGACAATATGCAATGTAAATTCATTACATATTTGGTGTTTTTTAAGATAGTCAATCAACATTTAGTTGAGTACTTGACTAAATGATTAATTAAGGGATTATTTAAATGGTTGATTAAGCAATGGGTTCGTTAGAACAATTAGAAAAAAGTAATTGATTTATGTTCGAAACAAAGTATAAATTGAGGAGTTCGTTATGCATCTTCACCAATATATCCCTTAACTACTTCAGAGGAGTTGGTTACATATTGGTATTATATGATGACCTTAAGGGTTGACATAAAAATTTGTGGTAAGTTTGCTTTGCATGGAAATGTTTTGGTGTCTAACACTTTTATTTATGTTAAGCTACACTTCATTGTCATTAGAGAAATTTTGAGGTTAAAAATGGGCCTCAAAACAAAAATGTACAAAAAAAATAATCTTTAAAAGAACCAATAGGATTCAATATGATGATTTCAACCAGGGGCGATGATTCACCATTTTTGGAGTAAAAGGGTAAAAAGATAAAAATAAATTAAAAAATCTACTTTTTCAACTCATATTTTCAGCTTATCTTCCTACGATTTTACTCAAATTTCAAGCGGGAGAACTCGTTGGAAGAATTATTTAATTTTTCATCCAAGGTGTACCCATTTTTCATACTTTTGATGAACCCTACTACACGAAAAAATTGAAATACATGAAAAACATGATTGCAATCTCATTTTTCATGTATTTCACATTTCTCATGTAATAGGGTCCATCGAAAGTATGCAACATGAGTACTACTTGGATGAAAAACTTAAATTTTGCATCCAATGAGTGCTCTCACTTGAAATTTGTGTAAAATCATAGGGAGATAACTTGAAAAAATGAGTTGAAAAAGTAGATTTTTCTTTTTTCCATGCAAAACATGATGGTGTAATCTAATCTTATTTTATTATTTTTACTATTATTTTATAATATTACTTAGGAGGCTAATTTTAGACATCAAAATTTCTTTAATGGCTTGGGTGTTATAACAACATCTTTTTACACTACCTTTCTCTTGGAATATTAGCTCTCTAATATACCTAATCCTTTAATTCTCCAACATGCTATTAGCGTTAGTGGTTTGAGTTCTATCTTGTTATCTACAAGTTCTGTGGAGGTTTCCTTTGTGTGCATAACCCTAACAAGTCAAATATGTCTAGTGGATTGACTAGGCGCTTCAATTTATAGATTAAAATTGACATTAGAATTGTTAACCATCCTAGATCCATCTTAACCCCGGATCTATTAAGTGCTAATAGGGATCGGATCTCTCGAGGTGAAAACCTCATTTTTGAGTGAAAAACTTGAAAAATGTTTACACCTAAAGATATTTGATCACTATGAGCTCTTAATAGATCCGGGTTTAAGATGGATCTAGGCTAGTTATATAATATTATACAATATCTATATTTGTATGGATGTTTCTTTTTCTTATTCCCTCTCTCTATCTCGCCCCCAAACATACACACTCTCTCTTTATATCTATCTCTCTCTTTGTTCCTCTCGCTGCCTCTCCCTCTCCCTTCCTTCCCCTTCTCTCTCTCTCTCTATCTCTCTCTCTCTTGCTCTCCTCTCTCCCTCACTCTCTCTCTATTTCTCCCTTATCACTCCCTATATCTCACCACCTTTCTCCCTTTGTGTCTTTCTTCTTCACTCCCTCTCTCCCCCTCCAAGTCCATCTCTCTCTCTCTCTCTATTGAGTCCTCTCTTTCTTTCCTTCCCTCTCTATCATTCTCTCCCACCTCCCTTTGTCTCTCCTGCCCCATCACTCTCTCTCTCTCCTCATTCTAACTCTCTCTCTCTCTCTCTCTCTCTCTCTCTCTCTCTCTCTCTCTCTCTCTTCTCCTTCTCTTCCTATCTCTCTCCTATCCTCTCTCTCCCTTATCACTCCATTTCTTTCTCCACCTTTATCTATGTATGTATTTTTTCTTTCCCCTCTCTCTCTCTTTCTCTCTCTCTGCCCTCTCGCTTTATCACTATCTCCCTCCCCCCATCTCTCTCTCTCTCTCTCTCTCTCTACCCTCTTGCTTTATCACTATCTCCATCCCCCCATTTCTCCCCCCATCCTCCCATTTCTCCCCCAGCGGCCCCCCCTCCCCGCCGCCCAACCCCCTTCTATGTCTCTCTTAAATTATCCTTCTATATCTCTCTTAAATTATATTCCATGATATCTCTTGCATTCTTAGTTAAGATGAATCTATGTTGACTCTTAGTAATATTATTTATATTATATATATTTCACATCTTTATATATAAAAGTATTCTCGTTTTTAATTTTATTGAAATATGTATTTCAATTCTATAAGAATATTTTTAGTAGCTGTGAGCATAGAGGGTTTAGATATATTTGAAAAGTAATGATAACCTTTTTCCTTTTAGATTTAATTACAAAATGTTATAAATTAAAATTAAAATAAAATATTTATAAAATATTTTGATTGTGAAATAAGTTATTTTTTTGGGCAAGTGGTGTTGATAAGCCATGGCATTGGCCCATGGTATTTTAACAAAGCCTATTTACATGTTAATAATCTACACGGTAAAGTGGTGGTGAATATCTGTGGCAAAGTGCGGATGAATATCCATGGTTAAGAATCTTGTCATATTGTTATAAATGTTTTGATTGTGAAAGAAGTTATGGTTTTTGGGCATGTGGTATTGATATGGTATTGGCCCATGGTATGGTAACAAAGCCTATTCACAAGTTAATAAGAAAATAAAAATATTAAAAAATTGACTTTAAATTTAACTTTTTATTATTAATTTAGCCAACATTTAAATGTTTAGAGATTTATATTACTTTTAACATTTTATTATTTAATTTATTTTTTTTAAATGTTAAACATTTACACTTTACATCTACCCATACAAGCGTTTTTAATTCTAAATGGCCAAAATTATGCTAAAATATGGGCCAAATATAATGAAAACATTATTAAATAGTAAATCAATTTGGTAATAACAGGAAGAAGGATGATATTATAACAAACATGATCACCTACATATCTAGCGAGATTTAGTTTCTCACCAAAGGGACCAATTATCAAATTTTTGTCCATAAGTAGTTAAAGACTCTATTTGATAAAACTAATGTCCATCTCTCGATCCTCTCTCATTTGAGGTAATGAAGATGGCATGTCTGAACGAATATAATTTGAATTTGGGTGAATGTGGAAATGGCCTTTCCCAAAAAAAAATGGTTAGCTCATTTCCCCAAAAAAATGGTTAGCTCATAGAATTGAAGTGGATGAATTTGAAAATGGCCTATGGTGTGTTATGTTGGACATTTTTTTGTTAGTTTGACCATGAGGAGAGAATATGGAAAGTATGAGAGAGAATATGTTAAGGATTATTCATTTGACTTTTTTATATTTTACTCACTATGGTATGGGAAAAAATACTTAATGAATTGAAACATGCTTTTCAAGAAACGAGACCAATTCCTAAAGGGTAAAGGGAAATGGAATTATATATAAAGAGTTTTATGTTGATAATACAATCATGAGAAGAAATAAATTAAATAGACTAGATGATTAAGAATAAGCATAATCACAAACTTCAACTAAGATAGGAAGAAGAATACACATCATTATTGTGAGAAATTAGGACATATGGAGAATCAGGTAAGAACTTAATTCATGAAAAATTTGGTTATGAAATATGTTTGAAATATTTTTTCTCAGAGATTGTATTGGGAAAATTTATTTCTTTCCCACTTATTTTTGTGCTCAAATATTAGGGTAGATCTTCTCCAACTGGTTTTGAACTCAATAATATCATTGTTTTTTAAGTTTCATTGGTTGATAGTTTTGTGGCTTAGTTGTTACTTAAGTATCCATGGGTTCATTGATTATTTTCTTTGTTTAACACTTTATGCATGAGTATACTCATATTTATTTGGAAGCATGGACACATTATGAGGTGAGGTTGAATATCATCCTTTGGAATTAAAAATTTATGTTTCTTATAGTCTGCATTGCACAAATTTGGCTTTTCCACACTGGTATTGCAATTAGGGAATAAGGTAATTGTCATATTTCCACTCCTTGAAGTTGTGCATGATAATGAAGGAGAATTTTTTATTTTGACGTCAAAATCTAAGGTTCTCATTTTATTGTTGCTGATTTCATGTGTTGTGTTTTGGAAGAGAGAATGTGTAGGGTGCCTCTATTAACTGTTTCTTGATTTTCCATGGGATGATCCGTCACTACATCTATTTAAAGTTTCATGAATGAGTCCATTAATATCTACCTATAAGAAAGGGCATGCAATGGGGTGAGCTTTGATGTCATTCTTTGGCTGTATATTTGAGCATTGTTTGTGTAAGATATTTAATGAACTTGTTCCCAAATTTCTTGAAAAAATCATAAATAATCTTTTAAATAACTATTTTGATCAGAAATTATGAAGAAAAGAAATGAAATATAGATTCAAACCCAAATATAGAGATAAAACAAAACAATACTTTAATTAATAAATAACAATTACTGAAAATTGTTTACATATATAAGAGAAAAAAATTTGCATGGCGATGGTACCTTATCTCTTAAAAGAGATGTGACAGACACATGGCATCTGAACCATGTTACAATGAGGCTCAGAGGAATTTTTATTATCGGGAAACAATGGAAAACCTTAAACATAAAAAAACTTATCCCTAGGAGATGAAGAGAAAAAAGTTTATAGGCCCTGTTGGGATTAGTTGGAGCACCAACTTCCGATGGTCGTAATTTGGGCATATGATCTTTGTTTGGCATGCACGATACCTCGTTAGAAAGATCTATCCAAGGATAACAATAATTTTAGACAAGTACTTGCATGATGGGTGACGAGCTTGGTGTGTTTTCCAAAAGAAGCATAGTTTAGGGCCTCAAAACAATTCCAAAAGTTTGAGACTCGAAAACAATACAAAAAATAGAATAGAAAGTTGTGCTAGAATTAAAGAAACTAAAAATAAACAATGTTAGGGCCAAGTGGAATAGATGGGTGACCACTAATATCCACTAATATCCACCTCTATCACATTCTTTGTTTATCTTTCTCTCATTTTCTCTAATTTGTTTATCTTTCCATTACCACTAAAATTTTAACATTGTATTTCTCTTCCCTTTATGTATTATTTTATTATATATAATTCCCATCTCCATCCATGAAAAAAAGCTATACATTCATTTAACTCCACTCGAAGCAACCATATAATATATAACTGTAATTACAGAGATAATTTACTTATTTGCTTTTCTATGCATTATATTTTAATATGTATAATGTAGTAGTGTAATCAATGAAAGTATATAATCAATTTATGATTATTTTAAATTTTAATTAACAATTTATAATATGATAAATTTCAAAAAAAACATAAAAATAGATTTTACATCATAAAAAAATATTCTTATTTGATTAATAAGGAATCATAATTCTTTTAAATGACATTGTGTACAAATTGATTTTTGAAAAAAATGTTTTCGTTATGCTTTAACTTTTAAGATGAGTATTTAGCCTCTCAAATATTAACTTTATAAATGATTTAACTATTTAGTACTGTCCTCATATTTTAGAATATGTGTTGTATTGAATTATGTACAATATGATAAATTTCAAAAATATAATGAAAATACGTTTCACATCTTAGAAAAACATAAGAAATCACAAGGGTTTAATTAATATTATGTATAAATTGGATTTTGAACGGAATACTTTTTTGTTATGTTTTACATTTAATAGGAGTATTTAATGTCCCAAATATTAACTTTACAAAGAAACTAATTAATAGTCAATAAATTAATGGTATAATTTGCTTTGTTTATGCTATCTCACTAAGGATTTATGATGAACCATTTACTTCTCCACCAAATTGATTGAAAAGGGAATAGGATTTTCCCTTTTCCAATTTTACTCAAATACGATTTGGGTTATATATATATATATATATGAGAGAGGGGACTGGAACACATAAAATTAGTGTTCATTTATAATATAAAATATGTTATTTTATAGTTACCTAAATTTAATTTAGAAAAAACATAATATATATATATTATAAATAAATTAAGATAAACAAACGTGTTCACACATTTATATCCAATTATATTGAAATTAAAAAAAAATTGACAAATATAATTTTTTTTAGATAAATTTATTTAATTTATAATATTTAAAAATATTACATCTTTTTTATTTTGAAATATGCTTAAAAAAAATATAAAATAAATTATTATAAATCTTAAAAAAGAAAATTTTAAATATTTTAATTGTAAAATAAATTATGGTTTTTTGGGCATCTAGTATTGATAAGCTGGTATTGTCTCATGGTATGGCCTTGTTATATTGTAAGAAAATTATCAATACTATCAACATTCATGATATCACTTACTAGCATAGATCCATCTTAACCCCATATTTATCAAGTGTCGAGAGGGATCAAATACCAAAGATGCAAACCTCTTTTTTTGAGCTCAAAACTTGAGTAAATGTTTGCTCCTCGAGAGATTTTATCACTCTCGAGGCTTGATAGATCTAGGTTTAAGATGGATCTAGGCCGATTGTATAATACTATATAATATCTATGTGTGTATCTTTGTTTCTCTTTCTTTTCCCTCTCTCTATCTCACCCCCTAAACATACACACTCTCCATATATCTCTCTCCATCTCTCTCTCTCTCTCTCCCCCCCTCTCTCTCTTCTTTCCCTCTCACTTTCCACCCCCCTTCCCTCATGCTCTCCTCTCTCCCTCACTCTCTCTCCATCTCTCCCTTATCACTCCCTCTCTCTCTCCACCTTTCTCCCTTTGTGTCTTTCTTCTTCCCTCCCTCTCTCTCCCCCTCCAACTCCATCTCTCTCTCCCCTTCTCTCTATTAAGTCCTCTCTCTCTTCCTTCCTCTCTCTATCATTCTATCTCGCCTCCCTCTATCTCACCCCACCCATAACTCTCTCTCTCTCTTCCTTCTAACTCTGTCACTATCTCCCTCCTTCTCTCCTTATCTTTGTCCCCTCCATCTCTGTGTCTCCCTCTCTCTATTCCCCTTATATCCTTATCTCTCTCCTATCCTCTTCTCTCTCTCCCCTTCTCGCTCCCTCACTCTCTCCCCATCTCTCCCTTGTCACCCCCTTTCATTCTCCACCTCCATCTCTCTATGTATTTTTTCTTTCCTCCCTCTCTCCCCCCCTCCAACTCCATCACTCTCTCTCTACCTCTATCCTTTTCTCTATCGCCTCCTCTTTGTCTTCCTTCCTCTTACTCTTATCACCCTCTCCCTCCCACCTCGCTCTCTTGTTGGAAATAATACTGAGGGGGGGGGGTGAATCAGTATTATCAAATTCTTTCAATATATCTTCCAGATTTATACTTTAATTTATTATTCAGATATTGATCATTAGTTTATATGTCAGTACCATATAATAATGAGAAAGAACAGGAAAAGTAGATAATCACACCAAAGAACACCAGATATAAGGTGGAAACCCAATGTGGGTGAAAACCACCTGCTGTAATATGTCTCTATCTTCTTTCAATTAGAAACTTCTTTTACAATGATTTTTTACTGGTGTAGTCCTTTACCAGTACGCAGACTGCAACCTGCAGAGAGCTACAACCCTCTCTCGTTTTCCAGTCTCTCCTGGAAGGGAGCTACAACCCCCTTAGCTCTTCTACTTCTTTAAGGACCACATTTCATTAATTTTCAGACTAGATCCAAGAACATCAAATAATCATCAAGTACATGTGAATCAACCAATCTCCTTATACAATCAACCAATGAATCACCCAACTTCTCAGAATGTTGTAAACTGAAAAGCAATACCAGTAATCTAAACCCAGAACTCTGTAGCAATAGATAAAAGGCAGCCAATAATTATTTCAAAAGGGGTCCGCAACTTCACCAATAGAAGCCTGCGAATATCTGCAGTTCCTCTGTATCTAGACTGCGCAGATCCGCACCTGATCCTTCTTCTGCTCTGCGTACCTCCGCACCTAGCCCTTCTGCTGAACTGCATACCTCTGCCCAAATCCGCACCTGCACTGTCTGCCCGACAGCGCACCTCCGCACCGGATCCTTCTGTTTCTCTACGTACCCCCGCACTATGCCTTCTGCTGCGCTGCGTACCTCCGCACCTGCACCTTCTGCTGCGCTGCGTACCTCCGCACCTGAGCTGTGGATCACCTGCGGACCTCCAAATAGAGCCAAATTAATAGTCCTCCAATGTGCCACAGACAGTCAGATCCACAGATCTAATCATGCGCCCGAGAGATCATGACCTATCAATAGATTCGCCTTGAATTTCACCTTGATTTAGATCTAGCTTTTAAAACTGATCACCCAAAATTTCAGATCTTAAGATATTCAAATTTCACAAGTGACTAGCCAAGTGATCTCCTTTCCTTTTTATAGGCAAGCCCTTATTCACACCATGGGACAAAACCATCGAAAACCAATACAAGGGATCCAAACCAGGGTTCAATAATTTAGATCCTATACCACGGGCCAAAACCATAGGATCATGAACGTCGGGCTAAATACCATGGGCCAGACATAAGAATTCCCACATGTGCGTGCTTTCTTTGCATTGGAGTGAGTGGATTGTGGACCGCACCTTCTGTTCGGGTAACCTATGGACATGACTGCACTTGGTGAACGACGCGCCTGCGGGTCCGCACTTTTTGAACGGTGTACCTGTGAACCCCTTATTTTTCATCATTTTGAGAGCTAGAACAGGGTTTTTCCACTTGAGTGAGTTGCCATCAAGTAGAACACCTGTGCCATAGCACCAAACCTGAATCATAATGCCAACATCTCTTTCCCCCCATCACTATCTCTCTCTCTTTCTCTCTCTATTTTCCCTCCATCATTGTCACTATCTCCCTCCCTTAACCCCCCACCCCCCCACTCTCTCTTAAATTTGATTCCATGATATTGTGTTTAAGAATGTAGCTAAATTAAAAAACTCAATTGGTTGTAAAATATTGAACCTATATTTTGGATGAATAATGTCAAAGAAAATACAATAATGAAAAACTTACAATCATGCACTATATTTCCTCTATTATTGTTAGTCAATTTGTTTGCTCTCATTTCCGTTTGGATCCTTAGTTAAGATGGATCTATGTTGGTTCTTAGTAATATTATTCATATTATGTATATTTCAACATCTTTATATAAAGTATTCTCATTTTTAATTTTATTGAAACCTTGGTTTAATTTCTATGAGAATCATTTTAGTAGTAGTGAGGATAGAGATGAGAATCATTTTAGTAGTAGTGAGGATAGAGAGTTTAGATATATCTCAAAAGCAATGATAACCTTTTCCCTTTTAGATTTACTTAAAAAAAGTTATAAAATTAAATTAAAATAAAATATTAAAAAAAAAATATTATTGTCAAATAAGTTATGTTTTTTTGGCATGTGGTATTGATAAGCCATGGTATTGACCCATGGTATTTTAACAAAGCTTATTTACATGTTAACAATATCCCCGATAAAGTGACGATGAATATCCATGGTTAATAAACATGTCATATTGTTATAAAATATTTTTCTTGTGAAATAAATTATGGTTTTTTGGCATGTGGTATTCATAAACCATGGTATTGACCCATGGTATGGTAACAAAGCCTAACAAAATCAAAATATAATAAATTGACTTTAACTTTAACTTTTTATTATTAATTGACCCAACATTTAAATGTTTACACAAATTACTTTTAACTATTCATTTATTACTTTTAATGCTTATTTTTTATTTTTTAAATTTAGTTGACATATAAATGTTAAATGTTAAACATTTACGCCTATACATATACCCTTATAACATTGACATTAGATTAAATTTGTCAAATGTTAAATGTTAAACATTTACGCTTGAGATGTACCCCTATAACATTGACATTAGATTAAATTTGTTAAATGATAAATGTTAAACATTTACGTTGGACATCTACCCCCATACTATCTAACCCTATAACATTCACAATAGATTAAATTTATTAAATGATAAATGATAAATTTTAAACATTTACCATGGACATCTACACCATACTATCTACGTTGGACATCTACCCCATACTATCTAACCCTATAACATTCACATTAGATTAAATTTATTAAATGATAAATGATAAATTTTAAACATTTACCATGGACATCTACACCATACTATCTATGCCATATTGGGCCCATACTATCTACAATTGTAGAGCTCCTAAATCTAGGTAGGGAGTATTCCATTCCTTCATCCCAACCACAAAGGATAACTCTAATTCACTTATTATATTGTAATTTTATTGCAAATAATGATATTTTATGTGATTACTAATTAAATGTAAATACAATTATGGAATCGCTAGTTTTTTTTTTGTAAGTCTAAAAGTTTCTATTAATCAAAAAACATATATAAAGATGTCAAAATGCATGTGGTCTCACTCCTACTAGGTTTGTTTACCAATGCGATAACCATACAACATACAGAAAGAAAAATTTTCAGCTGAGAGGTTCATAGCATTAGAGGCCTAACATACCAAAAGACTAGAAAAACAAGAAAAGCACCAATGATCATACTTAGTCGTCAGAGGTAATAGAAGCACGATTATATGGCCGTGTACCTGGAGGAGGAGGAGGGTGATACATGTAATTGACATTGTGCTCTAAGTGAGCAAGCCAAGTTTCATGTTTTTCAAATTTCTTCGTCAGCAAATTTTTCCCACACTAGAAAACTACCACCCTTTCAGGAACATGGCACTGGAAGTATTGGATTTTTTCAAATTTTCTTATAGCAGCGTCATGCTCCTCCCTTTGGGCTCAATCGAGAGCTTCTAATCAAGCAATGACAAACTTCACTAGCTCCTAGACCATTGTGGGGGTTCTTGCACACCTGGAAGGAGCCCAACCTGTTGACCCTACCCATCCCTAACTGTTGTGACCTCGAGAAACCATAGAACATTTGTGACCCTATCCTCGGCCACCTCCTCCTACGCCATGACCACATTGAATTGAGATATTGTTGTGAATGCCCACCATGGAAGTTGTCGAGGATTTGCAACCCTCATGCCCCACACCCCTCGTTGGACCCACACCCTGCCTGGAACTTCCACGCACAATCGCAGCACCACCCTGAGAACCTACATGTGCAAGTGAACATTCCTTCTCTGTCAGGGACCAAGGCACACGAGGAGCGGGGGATAGGGTTCATGATGAAGATGAGAAGGAAGCCGAAATCCTAGAGAGTTGAGAGCCCCAATGTGCAACAACCTTCCATAAGGGACCGAGAAGACCCCGGCGCAAAACAAACAAGAAAGATTATCCAATGCATAAATTCCCACCACGGGAAACTCACCATCAGACTAGAACCGAACCAGAACATAGCAGATGAAAGAGACCAAACCAGAGAAGACCAGATGGGAAATAACAAACAAAACACGAGAGACAATTAAAAAACCTGGTTCCAAGATTCCAAACCGACGCCAAAGTCGTAGCAAGATGTCGGAGGGAGGTCTAGAACTAGTGACCCTGAGAAGGAAAAACTGAGAGGCGAGAATGGTCAGAGACCAGCACTACCCTTGAGCCAATTCCAAAACACGAAAGGAAACGACACCACCAAAAGACCCAAAGCCAGTAACACAGGCAATGGACACTAGACATAAACAACCCAAGGAGCACCCACCAAAAGACCAAGGCGAGAAACCGAGAGATTGTAAGTCAATTAAACCTGAAACCCACTAGAGTCACAGACAAGACACCCTCTGGTTTAGGGCAGAGAGGGAAAGTTTCTCTAATTGCAAGAATGAGGGAGAGAATGTCACATTATGCACACTGGAGGAGCATAATACAAACGAACACCACCCTAGCTTCAAAAGAGATAAGAGCAGAGAGGGGTATGCAATACCTGGTGAGCCATAGAACAACCAAATAAATTTACGAACCATGCAATATAACTGAGGGTGAGATAGCGCCATTGAATTCCAAATCAAAGCGAATCGATTACACATAGACGAGGGTGAATTGTTCACACAAGAGAGCACAAGAGAAATTACTGTCACGTGGTGGAGGAGCTCAGGTCTTGCCCTCCTCGCATTAACCAAGGCCCATCTATCATCTTTCATGTGATGGGTAGCTTGCGTAGCCCAACAACCCCCATCGGGGATATGGAATCATTATTTTAATTTATATGGTAAAATGGATTTTAATTTACAACTACTATTTATATGTTATACATTTTAATGTATTGTATATTATGATCTTCTTTTATCTAAAAAACTTGTTTGTAATTTTATTAATAAAAACAAAATTACAATACAACAAATTAAATTTTATTATTTTTATTACTTTTGATTTTTTATTTTAATTGAACCAACATACCACACTATAACATCTCCCCATACTAGACTATATACCACTTAGATGCATAATAAATCTACAAACTTCTTTTTTGAGTGGGAAACATGAGAGATTTGATCACTCTTGGTGCTTGATAGATCTAGAGATAAAGTGGATTTAGACACGTCAAAATGTTTACATCACATGACATAACAACATCTGCTCCATCCTAAACTAGAGAATGCTTCTCGGCCCAATTACTTTTAACCTTTTATTATTTTTGAATACTTCAATAATACACAAAAATAAAATAAAATTTAAATTTCATTTTTTTTCATATAAAATAATTCCCTAAATAAAAACATAATTTCTTAAATAAAATTAAACATTAAAAATTAAATTTTGAAATTATAATTTTTAATTTTTATTAAAAAAAATCATTAAATTTTAAAAATTAATAAAATTTGCTGATTTTAAACTTCGTAAAAATCAATGTGAAGTTGGATGAGCGTCTTAACAAAAATGTGCACTAATGAGACTTTACACACGCATCAATATTCCCCCATGAAGAAAATTAGATGGACTCCCTAACTATATTTGTAGTTTATGGAATCCAATCTCTTCTCATAACCCCTAATTTTCCTTTATTTAGTGTCGACATAGCCGTTTACCAGAACCCCTAATTTCCCGTTAATTAGTCTCGCCATAGCCGTTTACCAGTTCGGCTATTTTGAACCGTTCGATAGTTAATGTGATATAACTACCTAACCTTGGCTTTTGGGCGACACTTTTAACGGCTATTACCTGGTAATTTTGAAAATGTGTCAACTCTTTCCGCCACTATCACGTCGCAATTTGAAAGAGAACGGTTAAATGAAATGGTGCGGGCCACCTTTCGTCCAAAGAAAGGCCGCTTGGCGACCACATGCTGTTCAGTAGAGACGCGTACATGTTGGAATCCGTTAGAGGTGCCCCACATAACTTAACATTTCTTGATGGAGTAAGGAAAACGAATATTTCATTGCTGGCAGCCGACCTTCCAGCCGTGCAGCGACCTATATATATAATACCATGACTGCCCCCTAACTTCACTACCTTTGAGAGCTGCTCCCTCTCTCTGAGTGTAAATCTTCTTGCTCACCTTGGGAATACCTTTTGTTTTCGTTTTGAGGTAGAGATCGACTCCATACAGTTTCCGTGAGACGATATTTCATGATTCATAGGCGACAGTTACATTCAGACAAGATGGCCCGATTCAATGCACTTCTCTGCTTCGTTTTTGTATTGGGAATGATGAGCTCAGCGTCTCAGCCGCGAACGTGTCCCCCTAATAAATCCCGGTGAGTTTAAGTCGATTGCAGATTTTCGGAATTCGGAATATTTCGTTTGAGGTGAAAAAATTTACCACGCCATGTCGTTCGGATCCCAGAATATTCCAAAAATTTGTAATGGACGGTTTCTCCTCCTCTTGCGACTTCCCCGACTGTTTCTTCTCCCGCTTCCGCACCTCCTAAAGTCGCGATCCCGCAAAACTCAGCCGCCTCTCCCACAGCTCAAAGTCCAGCATCTAACCCATCGGCTGAAGGCCCAGCCACCGAGCGCCAGCAGCGCGGCTGTCTCTGCCGCCAGTTTGGAGAAGGCCGCTATCTTTGGAGCGGCCTTGCTTGTAGGGGCGTCATTCCTTCTTTAATCTACCTGCATGCATTATCATCTCCATCCTCATTATAAGTAGTATCTGATGCAGCCATCATAATGGAATTTCATTCATTCATTCTGAGACCCACTAGCTGCTGCAAAGCTGTCTGTTATGGAATTAGATTATTTCTCTTTCGTATTCTTTTCCATGATTCCTCTCTTTTGCTTCTGAACAGAGTGGAAGGCATCATATTCATTGGATATTCTTTATTGGAAAATTTCTTCACATAGCAATTATTTTATATGGAATAAATGTTCTTTATTATATTAACAATTATTATTTAGAGCATCAGATTGGGATAATAATCCTGAATGTAATTCTAAATAGTCCAGCCAAATCCCCGGCTTAATGTGGAATGCAACAACGAAGGATGGTTTGGCACTGAAACAATTGAATAGTATGGAATAAGTATTAATCTGACAATTTATGATGGATTCGTGTGACTTATTCCAACGCTCTGCTCTTAATTTTCCTTAATATTGTTATTATCTTCACAATGCAAGGTATGTTTTATACCAGATCATAGCAGAAGAAGAAGGTTCGCATTATATAAATATTAAGAAGAGTCAGAAGAGTTTAACCAGGGGCTTCTCAAATCATTCAGGGATATCATAGTGAATCACAGCTGCTAAGTGCAAAGCCAGGGAGGGATGTCCAATCCAGAGTTATTTGTTGATCCGATAAATATATTAGAGCCTCCCTCGTCGTTCTGTTCGACAGGGTTCAAAAGGGTTAATTTGTAAATTGGTTCAAAAGGGTTAATTTGTAAAATTAGTTACCTCCTAAAATACTTGTTCTGCATGGAACATATAGAATTACACTGCAACGTGGTAGGCGTAGGAATAAATGATACAAAGATCTAACCAACCAATCTCGACGTTTATAGGAATTGCACCTTATCGTTACAGGCCCATACTTACGATCAACACTAGCAGCATCACTTTTCAACATAAACTTGTGATTAGCGAGCAATACTTTATAATCGTAAGCGTTTTAGGTGGAAATATATTTCAAACCATTGAAGCTCAAATATAAAAGTATGTATTTACTCACCTAATTTTTTTTTTCCTTTTCTATCTACTTTTACAGGACTGTTCATGCATACTTTCATGTGACTCAAATTTTAATGTAGTTGGGTCTCTCAACTCTTCCATTTCACTTGCGCCTTCAATTGTCATGAATCTCTTTTCATATTTCTTCAATCTCCACCATAGGGTTTATAAAATTTGAATCAACTACAAACTTGATACTTTCATATTTCAGATGTCAATGCCATTTTGTTGACCATTCAACAAAGGAATCTGATCTAAACACATCACCAACTTTATAACTATTACACGTGTTAGAAATATATCGACATGTTTTAATATCTAAAATATTCATATTGATATCTATTTAAGTAGTAGACATAATATGTAATATATTGACATTGATTTCCCAATAGCATTAGTTTATTTAAATGATATAGAAATATTATAGTAACATTGAACAAATAATGAAAATCACACATATTCAAAAGCACTTTTTTAAATATAGTAGATACTATTTTTTAGTTTGGAAGAATATTTTTAAATTTTTCAATATCAATATCTTCTTTGTGCGGAGTGAGGAAGCTTTAATTGTGGGGAGATGTGGAGCAAGTATTGCACTCTATACAATGATATATTCTTCCGCACTCTAGACAGTGATGAAATATTCTTCCGCACTCTAGACAATGAAGATATTATTTGTAGTGAGTGCAATAATTACCACTGGAATAAAGATATAGTAGTTCCTTCTCATTCTTAATCTTATTAGAGTCAAAGTATTTCAGACGGAAAGGGTGATATGAGTAAAAATGGTCTTATTGTTTTGTGTGGTTGGATCATTGTTAACAATTAGGGACATAAAGTAGTAGAACTCCATGTTATTACGTTACTAATTTTGTAAGAAATGTGAGGCTGAAATTTATTTCTAGATTTCCATCGTAGCATGAATTAGGTCCATGGGGAAGGCTATATAAATTGTTTAGATGACCATGTATTATATACCTCTTTCTTATAATGAATATACCACTTTATACAATAAATAAATAATACAAACTTTTTAGATCATTGAAACAAAGAAAAGCTATAGATATGTGAAGCTCTTTGCTCTTTAGGACAAAGTAACACTAGATCCAACTCATCCAACAAATAAGCTTATGCTTTCGAAATATGCCCAAAGTGTGAGGATCCCTCCTAGGTTCCTCTAACTAAAACCTAAATTTATCTATTTTTAAAAACAATAAGATGGGAAATAACTTATTTATATCTAAACATTTATTTGATGATCATATACCATTAAAATTTATTTACCACAAGTTAAATAAGTAAGAATTTCATTGCAACCATTTACATAAGTAATCAATAAATGGAGGAATACATGTTCCAATAGCTTAGTTGAGATGCTCTTCAGCTCCTGACTCTGTTGGAATTCTCCTCTTGACTAGCCGATTCGATTTTCCCTAGCCTAAGGAACCTCCATAGGTTCCCTAGCCCTTTGAGCCCAAGTCCAACCACATGTAGTATGTCCAAGCTCAACAAACACTATCCAGATCCAAGTTTTATCTCCCTCCTCTTTCTCCACATCTCTCCTCCCAAACAAAATCTTCCAAAACAAAAAACAAAACCAAAACCAAGACCAAGGATCCCCCTCTCGTTTCATCATCCTTCCTCTTTTATGCCTCTCCATCCCATCCACCTCAACCACCTATCATTAATGTCATGACTACCCCCTCATCCTTTCATTTAGTATCTTTCACTTTTCTTACCATATCTTCTCCTAAGTAGATTTGAGAAGACATTTTGGGGATAAGATATGGATATTTAATTTGGAAATTAATTGGAGAAGACCATATATTCTCCCAAGTAGATTTTGAGAAGACATTTTGAGGATAAGATATGAATATTTAATTTGGAAATTAATTGGAGAAAACCATATCTTCTCCCAAGTACATTTTGAGAAGACACCTTGGGATATAGATATTTAAATTGGAATAAATGGAAGGAGACCATGTCCTATCCAAAATTAAATTTGATAAGAGAAGTTGAGAGTTGAATAATAACGATAATAAAATTTATATGAGTAAATAAATTTACAGTTTCAGAAATGTAGGTATGTACCAATATTTATTGATAATTATAAGTCAATATTTGCAGGTAATTTAAACACTAATAAAATTTTCATGATAAGATTAAGTAGGGAATTACATACACCCCTTCTTCAAAAAACTTCATCCTGAAGTTAGAGTGAAAAAGATACAAGGAGTTCGAAGGCAGTTTGACAATAAGGCCTAACAAAATAGAGAGAGTTATAGTAGTATATATACCACTTCCCATCAAGAGTCTCCAACTAGTTTATATCCTCCTATACTTCCTAACCTACTTTCGTTCTCGCCCTATCCATCCTCTGCTGTTATATACTATGGCATTGGTTATACCAATCAAATCACTGATAAATCAATATGGCGGAAGTGTCAACTATATTGACCTAACTTCTCCAGTAGGCAACTGGCAATCGTTATCACACTACTAGGGCAGTGTGTCCATCACTGCCCTCCCACGATTCTAAGTTTGGAGGTTACACTGTGGGAAATAACTCCACCCCTCCTTACAACTAAGGTCAACACCCTAATATGGACCACACTACAACATTGTTTGGATACTCGTCATCAAATAATCCAATCAAGTAGTCTTGTCACTTGCCATTTACATTTCACCCATGTCATAAGAGTGCATATCAAGTAGATACAAAATGTAATAGAACAATATACATAATACCTTTCCTCATTAGACGTCTCGACCTTCCCCAATAGAAGATTAGATCTTGGTTATCATATAGTTCTTTCCAATCTGCAGGTTAGTTCTCATTCATGCATATATATAACAACAAAATATATATAGATAAGTGATCTTAGACATCATGTTATTAAGTCTAGTATCCACATGTCAATTTTGTAGTTCATAACAGAAATAAATCTTACATTAGATAAGTCATAATTTCACTAAGTCATTCATTACATTAATCATATCCACTTAAGCCATACATGAAACAAAAATAACTCTAATAAGTCATGCATTAGATAAATCATAACCAAAAAAGTCATACATTAGGTCATACATAAAACATTTCAATCACCAATACCTAGTCCATCTAATGATTTATTTAAGTAGTTTCACTTGTCCAACTAAATGCATCGATATTACATAGCGTTCATAAATAATTAACATGGAACTGCAAATAGAGCCTTAGCATAGGTAGATATATAAGTCAAAATGGACATCATAAATGGTCAAAAGTGAGGGGTAATTGTGACATATAGTCTTTACATCCTCTCGGGTAGCAGATCTTAGGTTATACTTGTCCCATTGTATCTTAACTTGGTCCACAAAGTGATGCTTGAGCTATCGAACCCTATGGTATAATATGCATATTGGTTTGATCATTATGGTTCCCATGTCTGAGAACTATAATTCTCTCTAGTCGAGTTTGTGGGATTGACCAGAAACATAATGTTATAGGACATATACATAAAAACATCATGAGTTTTATGCAAGTGGGGTGGTAGTACAAGACAATAGGGCACTGATCCAATTTTCTCTTTTATTCTAAAAGGTCCTATAATCGAGGTGGTAACTTCATACCTTTCTTAAACTGAATAGTGTTAGGATAACAAAAAATAAATAAAAAATAAAAACTCGATCCCCCACTTTAAAACTTCAATCGATACTATGTGCATCAACATAGCTCTTTTTCCTATCTCGTGCTTCCTTTAAACGTCATTGAATCTATCGTACCTATTCCTCCATTTTTTGAAACAATCCTATCGTGACTATTAATGTGTGTTCCATCCTTACGTTGACTTAATGGTGTCTTGCATGGCCTCCCATATAGAGCTTGATAAGGGGGCATCCTAATTGAATTGTGGTAATTTTTGTTATAGGAAAACTCTACCAATGGTAAGTACCTTTCCCACAGAGTCTAATTATCCATGACATACATTACAGGCACATATTCTATAACCCGATTTACTCTTCCAGCCTTTCCATCTACTTATAGACAATATTCAGTGCTAAGGTTTAATTAAGTCCCCAACACTAACTGCAAACTTTTCCAAAATGTATATGTAAAGTGAGAGTCCCTATCAAAATGATATTTGTCGGTAACCCATGTAGCTAGATAACTTCACCTATAAATACTCAAGCTAAAATGGGAGCAGTCTCTTAGACAAGGTAATTAGCCACCTAGAGATACCAAATACATGGCCAAAATTGAATATGTTAAGGTTGTTTCTCCAAGAAGAGAGAAAATCATCCTTCAAGAGTAATCTATATATAAAAAAATATATTTGTAGTTAATGGTCATGACCACCTTTACAAGTGTTGTGACTTCAAAGAATATGCCTAGGTAATTGGAGTCATGTAGACAAACAACATAACTCCTCCAAATGGAAATATTATAAAGATGTTAGGGAATTATCTCCCAGGATCAACAAAATTGGCCATAAATAGTAATCCCATAGAAAAATGTGCCACAATTGTACATAAAGTTGTTATAACCTCCTCAAAGAAGTGGGGCGTCCTCAATAAATGTGCCAAAGTGGTTAAATGCACATGTACCAACACCTCTCCTCCAAGGAATATGATAAATAGTTCACGCTAAGAGATTGTGTAATGAGTCTAGGACACTCTCTAATATAGTAATAAAGGATCTTCCCAAACTAAGAGAAACTACATGATACAGTGTGGAAATAACATACCAAGTGACCAAAACCATGTGTGTCAATGTAGAAGACCACCCAAGCAAGGTCTGAATGCCTCCAAATGCATGAGAAGATGTAAAATAAGGGGAGTGATTTCCTCTATCAAGAAAATAACTACTCACAACATGCCACATCATAGTGAAACTATAAATATCCGTTGGAATTCTTCTAACAACCACAACCACTTTTCCATGTCATCAAGACATCCACCAAAAGGGACATCAATTATGCAACAAAGGGTGGGTGAAAAACAATTGTTGAAAATCTAAAAGAGAGAATATTGAATTTGGAGTTTATTATGAGCACAATCTGAATTTGACTTGGTGCCCTCTCCTCTAAGTAGAGTGCTTCTTTTAGCAGAGGTTTTTATTTCCCACAGAGGTGTAGTTTAAAGGTCACTCTTTTATGCCATTATGGCAGAGCCAATGAAAAACAAAATGGAGGAACAACAATTGGGGAAAGGCTCCATATCGAAGCTTTTGAAGCCAATTCTTCCACAATCATACAAAAAACATAACAATGAATAAAGGCCTTTATGTCATGATCAAAAGAACATGAGGAGGTAACATTGTAAATTTAGAATCCCAAACTATACAATAAAAATAATTTAGCTCCTATTAAATCTGATGGCAGTCATAATCACAATGATGCATTGAGAAGCGACAAGAGTCAAAGATGATTCATTGTTGATTGTTGAACTAGAGTCAAAGATACTAGGCATGGTCATTCAAGACCTAGTGCTACAAGAGTCTAGCACAATGGGCATTGTCGAAGCTCTAGCACAATGAGCACTAATAAGGCTCAAGTGATAAGCTAGAGAAGGTTGCAAGGGCTATGAAAAAATTAATGTAAGTTTTTTTTTTCTTTTTTTTTTAGGGAAAGGAGCGAACACACAGACACACGTATAAAACCAATCATTTTCTGAAGGAAAAATGCTTCATATATTACACTAAAATCACAACCAATTTGCAACTACATTTTGGAGTAGAGGCCTAACAATAATGGCTTCCTCACTCAACACATAGTAAAAAAGCCAACATGTCAGATTTAGCTCCTACTTCAAAAGAGGCTAGATCATTTTATGAAATCTAAATCCTAGCCATGATCTAATCTGCTAACTCAGCCTTGAAGGCTGAAAATTCTTCTAAGTTGAATTTGCTAAGCTCCTTATTTGTTATTTCCCTGCAGCTCCTCCTCCACAAGAAATAAATGATTTGCCATATATCATACACCAGATATCTCCAACATGCATCCTAATCATCTAGTTATCTCATAAGATAATTTTAACCACCTTTCACGTCCAACAAACAAAACTACATATTTTATTACAATCCAATTCCACATACTACTTCGCAACTCCAAAAATTATGCCACATTGTTTGCTCCTTGTGACAAATATCACAATGTCTGTTTGACCAATCTATTGCATGGAGTTTATCCTCAACTGCTAGGCTCTAATGAAGGGCAATCCAAACTTTTAAACTTTGCAACTTAAGATACATATACTGGGTTTTCATTGGTAAAAGGAGAAATGAAACAGAAAATCCTAACTACAATTTTGTGCAAGGAGGAGTTAGACACTCACCTTCCTCCCATTTATTTATGTTCCTTTTTCATTTATTTTGATACTCAAAAGTAATTGCATCAGATGCACTTTATTATAAGCCAGAAAAAAGACAACACACAAGACTATTACAAAATGCCTTTGTAGTGAAAAGTGTATATTGCAACTGCAAATCGAACTTGACGAAAAAGAGTGAAGGAAACAAAAATATCATGTGTTAACTAGATGAATTGGAGTAATAAAGCTGCAGCATGGCATCGAGCAATGATGTGCAAAATCCCACTCTAATTCTGTGAGTATACTACAAATTTTTTTCCTTAATTTTAAATTATATGTTAACAATTCGGCAAAATCAATTCATGATTTTGAAACATCTAGGTGGACAAGTGAGTTTGTTAAGTCCATCCAAATTTCTATTCCAACACTTGCTCTAATTTTAAATGAACTTATGCACTGGTATCAATAGAATAAGCTAAACATGAGTATGTACTCTACTCATCTTCTTAGGTTGCAATTCAATGTTCCTGTTATAAATTAAAAGAGAAAAAAAAATCAAACAGAACATTTGTATTCCTTAATAGCAATATTGAGATACAGAAAAGAGAAAGCCTACCAATCTATATTCAATGGAGAAAGCCAGTCTCCCAGAACTGCACTATGAAAGAATTCCCTTTTTCCGCAGCCTTCGGTTGCGAACTTTAGCACTCTCTTTGCGAGTTGGTTCTCTTGCTTTAATCTTCAAGGGGAACCGTAAAGAATTTACCAAAGCCAACTTTCAAAATGACAAAGAATCATCTCGCCTTGTTATGGCTGCGGGATTATTCACGACATAATCAACAGGATTTACTTCCCAAAGCCAGCTTTCAAATTTGCAAAGCTCTCGAGTGCAAGTAAGCGAGACAGTTCACAAGCACCATCCTCTTGTTGTGGATATGGCCACATGAAATGGAGGCTAGGGTGACCTTAGGTATCCAAGGCGTTTGGTTCAGGGTATAAATTTATATGCAGTACAAACTATGAAAGGAGAAAGAAGAAGTAAGAACCATTGGATAGACCATAGCCTTTAATAATAAATCTATAACAATTCCAAAAGGATACTCAGACAGTAGGACCTGTGATTTGAAACCAGCAATTCATTTTCTTGTTGGTGATGAACTAGGCTTAGTCAAACACTTGGAAGATGGCCTTTATTGGTCTTATGAATAGGCAAAGCCACACATAATAATCACATGCAAACAGAAAGACTGGAATGTTGAGGGTAGCATTTTACCAGTATCTGCTTACCCCAAAACTGAGGAATCAACTCTTAAATGCAATAAGAAGCTTACCAGAGTTCATTCTTTGCACTATTTAAAAAAACCATAATGTTAGCCATGAAATATATGAAGAAATGAGGAGAATTTAACTTAAGAGAAAATCCAAGAGCACTGAAAGAACTAAATTGCAACTCTGACTAGCATACAAATTGCTATTGATCTTGAATACCATATTTTTATCACTCAAGAACGCTATGACGGAGAAAATTGGGCATTGCCTTACTTATTTGGGTTCGTTTCTAACACAAATCTAATCATGTTCAGTTCAACTTGCACAGTGAGTTACCAAGGGGTTTCCTTGTTACCAGGTATCATCCACTATCCACATTGGAGGGCATAGTTGATCGTGTAGAGACAACGTGATTAGTCTTTTCAGAAGACACTAGCCTTTCAAAATTTATAAAAGGGGAAGGAAGATGAGAGCCAACTCTGGTGAAGGTAATGGGTTATTTATAGGAGGTCCTTGCGATGACACTCCTTCACCTTGATTTCTTCGCGTCCTCACCATTTTGAGTTATTCAAATATCTGTATGATACATAAGACTCATTGATCCAACTTAGGACTTTTCCACTCTTAACTCACTCACATAAATTTGTCTAATGATAGTCATGAGTTTTTCTTTTACTATGCTCGTAAACGAGCATTATTAATACTAAGAATATTCCCAAGGATCTACCAAATCCTCTCATGTGTGAGTTCTACATAACTTACAAATTTTCTCTTGATACTCACTAGAGTACTGGTGCAATGTACTTGTAAGTCACGCTCTAACACAAAATTGTTTTCTTTAGTACCATTGTTATAATTTAATATTAAGCTAATCTGGTTTTGTTTTGTTGTTGTTTTCTTCGTTTTTGTTTAAGCATTGCATGGATAATTTAACAAATCATTATCTTTTATGAGTAACTCTTATAAAATGTGTCAGTATATTGTTTTTATGAGTAACTCTTTTGGAATTCAGAACTTTTGTATACTTTTCAGCACCATTACTGAAAAAAGGAAATTCTCGAGAATGCACATCCTTTTATGCACATAGTTTATGTGAGGTCTTTGTCTGAGAGGTTTTTACAAAGATCAACCAGGGGGCTAGAAAAAGTCAGATATGCTGAATTTAATTTATTCTTTGGTTGTTTTCAAAGGTGGAGGCATATTATAACATGAGGAAGGTGAAGGAACTTGGATGAATGATGATAACATATTTTTATGAATGTTTAAATATTTTGACATTTCCCAGTTTTCTCTTTGCATCCAAGCTTTGTTTCTCTATTAAATTATTATTAGCACCACTTTCTTAATTTTTGTTCCTGGCAGAGAGGCAAAATTGATTACCATGGCTTGAATACTGGCTTGAGAACTAATTGTTATCACATTGCATGTTGTTCTTCAAATACACAACAAATTTTTCTTCAGCAGTGGGATATGTCTATCATGGTAAAAGTATTGTTAGTTATGATGATCCTCAATCTGACTGAAACATATGCCTGCACCATTTGACGAGACCTCAAAGTTACTACCTTAAGTTAACTTTTGATATTCGAGTGATTTCCTCTTAGGAATTTGACATCCAAAATGTTTATCTCTACCAAGGTGAATAGCATCACCTGCCAACATAACACCATTGTCAAGATCTTATGTAGACAGTAGAACCACTGAACTTTGATCATCTTGCATATTGAATTTTAGTGTACTCTTATGTATCCTTTCCAGTTGGATGCTTCTTAGAGTTATTCAATCTGGGTAGCTTATCTAGAGCAATGGAACCAGGGTCTAGCAATGATGCATAATTTTTGAATAATCAAATTGAGGCATTACTTTATACTTATAATCATGACTTAGAATGAGGGTGGAATTAAACTCTCATTAGACTTGATAGCTTTGGACTTTAGATTACTAGATTGGCTTCCTAGTTCTCACATGAAATCCCTATTTCCTGCAATCAAAGCAATTAAAAGTAGGGGAGCTAATATTTAAGGTTCATATGTGCTTCAACTAAAATAATTAGCATAAACTACAAATGAGTTTGCAGTGTAGCCTATGTGTTACACATTTCAAACACACAATTTCTTTGGTTCCATGAATACATTTTATGATATACTAGGCCAAGGAAACAATGATTTGTTTACCCTTAGTAACCATCTTGATAGCGAAGGCCTTTGCCTCAAGGGCAGAATGCCAGAAAATGGTAATAATAAACATGTTGAGATTGATAGACTCTAAAATTGTTACAGCTAAAGTGTCTTGCAAACAAAACAAAGCAGGGTCAAGGATTTTTGTGAATGTTATCCTCGAACCTTTTCCCACTTCTGATGTCAATATATTGGGACCTATTATTAAAGGCATAAGAGCAAGGAAATCATCATCGAAAGAGAAACCAGATTTTTAACTTTCATTACCTGCCCCTCTTTTCACAAAGTTATGATTTGGGAACGACCCATAAACTAGAAACACTTCCTCTATGAATTCCTTTTATAGTAGCATATGAATTTTACAATGGTTTGGCAGAATTTGGACACTGATTTAAAACTATCACTTGTATTACATCAGAGACAGGCTTGTTCACTATGTCAACAAAGGGGCCTGCATATGGTGTAATTTTTTGATTCTCAAGTACATGTTCCTTGGTATAACATGTGTCCATGATATACCAAACAAGATGTGCATCCCTCTATGAAAACCTATAGTTATGAAATCCATGTTAATTTCTTAATTACTACTCATAAAGTAAATAAAGAACTCGCGTGCCCAGGACACGTCCTGAATTGATTATTATTTATGTAAATTGTCAACAAATTTGATTCTTGTTACTAGATATCACACACTCATTTTTGAGCATAAGGTTACATTTTTTGAAACTGTACGTATCTCCTTTAGTAGAATATTATGTCCTTGATATTACTGACAGATCAACAAGCTTAATACTTGTATCACATTCTCATCTCTTAGCATTTGTGGAAAACATTTCTAAATATGTTCTCAGCAAAAGCCCATGCTTTCAAAATGATATACTTGTGGAGCAGCAAATGTCATGTAGATCAGAAAGGTCAGTAGAAGAGACAGAGGATACAGAAAATTTTAATGACTGCAATGATGATTCAGTCATATTTTGAAGCCAAAACTCAAAGCGAGAGAAACCTTTTGACTTTGACAACAATGGTGCTATATGGGTACTACCTAAGCCTGAAGATGTTGAGGATGAAATAGATACTAGCATGATTGATGAAGATGACGATGATGAAGATGGGTGTTGGGGTGTTGCATACTCATCAAGAAGTTTTAGCAGCAACGAATTTCAAAGCAAGGAAAGGTCAAGTGAAGATCATAGAGAAGCTATGAGAACAAATTTGGATGGATATTTCAAATCTCTCATAGCACAACGACTAAAGGCAACATATGTATCTGTGGGTGAGGAGAATTATAATGAGAGATGGCTTGAAATAGTCACTTCATTGTCATGGCAAGCATTGACTTTTGTAAAGATGGACACAAGAAAAGGAGAAGGAATGAATCCTGGGGGATATGTTAAGGTCAAGTGCATAGCTTTAGGGTGTCAAAGTGACAACAAGATCATTAAGGGAATTGTCTGCTCAAAGAATGTAAAACATAAGTGTATGACACAAAGGTACAAATATCCAAGGAGAGTGGTTACCGAAGAGTGCAGTATATGTCTTGGTTGACCTTATGGAAGTTATATGTGGTCAGCCTAAGGGGTTATGTAAATATTGTGCAAGCAGATCTTACCAGAAACAGTCTCGCTGTATTGTTGGAAATGCATCAACTGGGGTTCTCATGTTACAACCACGTCTTTTCTCTGAATCCTCTTCCATTCTAGTTGTGAATTCATCATGAATGGATTCAGATTGGAGCAAGTTCCCATGGAAAATGATAGCACAGAGGCCAATGATTGGAAATCCAACGGTACCCCTCAATTGCAGCACTGGTCGAGGGTTCAAAATATCCACTCTGGTAGGTAGTTAGACCACCCAGTCCAAGATAAGGTAGAGACATCATGTTCAATGTCCATTATTACAACCACTAATAATAATTTCACCAGTAATGGCGTGCCCTCTATTCCTCGTAGAATTGATGACTATGAAGGGAGCGACGATGAAGATGAAAGATACTCACCCTCCGGAAAGGTGATTTACATGGTCTCTGATGGCACTGGATGGGAATCATAGCACTCTTTCCATGCTTCATTGGGTCAATTTGAGACGTGTTTAGTCGACAAAGGTTGTGGTGCAAATACCCATTTATTGTCGGGGTCTCAAATCATCTGTCATCTTTTGAGACCCCGCTGTAGTAGGAGATGGATCATCTGAAGATGACTGTGGCAAGGATAGATGCACATTGTCCCGATGTGTTGCTGGTAGAGAAAACTTTTCCTCATCATGCACAAGAATATCTGCTGAGCAAGGAAATATCATTGGTAGTGAATGTGAAGAAGAAGCTTCTAAAGCATATAGCTCGGTGTATTGGTGCAGAAATTGTTCCTTCTCTTGACAACCTCGCTGCACCAAAGGTGGGGCATTGTGAGCTATTTCATGTAGATAGGTTTCTAGAGGAGCATGGGTGTGCTGGTCATTCAGGGAAGAAGTAACCAAAAACCTTGATGTTCTTCAAGGGTTGTCCAAGGCATTTGAGATGCATAGTTTTCAACATTTCAGGGCTACATTATGTCATTGTGGGGATAATTTGTGAAGCTTCTTGAACAGACAACATAAAAACATACCAAAGTACTGGTGCAGCCTAATGCAAGCAGACAAAGATGACATTGGTTCTACAAGGTAATTATGAGCTGAGTTTGGAAAGGCATGTTTCCCCTTGTGAGGTAGTGCACTTGTGTAAACAGACCTGTTATTGTGGTCGGGGTAAGATGTAGGGCCTAAGCACTTGGAAAAATAGATACCCCCTACTCACAACTGTTTAGATGAAGGAGAGCCACTATTAGGCCTCAGATTTTGAAATCGGCTCTGATACCACGTGTGAAGATCCCTCCCAGGGTCCTCTAACTAAAAAATAAATTTATCTAATTTTAAAAACAATAATATGGGAAATAACTTATTTATATTTAAACATTTATTTGATGATCATATACCATTAAAATTTATTTACCACAAGTTAAATAAGTAAGAATTTCATTGCAACCATTTACATAAGTAATCAATAAACGGAGGAATACATGTTCCAATAGCTTAGTTTAGATGCTCTTGAGCTCCTGACTCTATTGGGATGCTCCTCTTAACTACCCAACTAGATTTGCCTCGCAGCCAACTAGGAAGTAATTCCTATCATAGGGAACCTCCACAAGTTCCCTAGCCCTCCGTGCCCAATTCCAACCAGATGTAGTGTGTCCAAGTTCAACAAAAACTCTCCAGATCCAGGTTTGATCTCCCTCCTCTTTCTCCACATCCCTCCTCCAAAACAAAATCCTCCAAAGCAAAAGCCAAAACCAAAACCAAGACCAAGGATGCCCCTCTCATTTCATCATCCTTCCCCTTTTATACCTCTCCCTCACATCCACCTCAAACCACCTATCATTAATGCCATGACCACCCCCTAATCCTTTTATTTAGTATCCTTGACTTTTCTTACCATATCTTCTCCCAAGTAGATTTGAGAAGACATTTTGGGGATAAGATATGGATATTTAATTTGGAAATTAATTGGAAGAGACCATATCTTCTCCCAAGTATATTTTGAGAAGACATTTTGGGGATAAGATATGGATATTTAATTTGGAAATTAATTGCAGAAGACCATATCTTCTCCCAAGTATATTTTGAGAAGACACCTTGGGATATGGTTATTTAAATTGGAATAAATGGAAGGAGACCATATCCTATCCAAAATTAAATTTGAAAAGATAAGTTGGGAATTGAATAATAACAATAATAATATTTATATCAGTAAATAAATTTACAGTTTCACAAATGTAGGTATGTACCAATATTTCTTGATAATTATAAGTCAATATTTGCAGGTAATTTAAACACTAATAAAATTTACATGATAAGATTAAGTAGGGCATTACACAAAGAGAGACTACAACTCTGCTGGATGCATATCTAAGATAAGTTTCCTCCTCTCAAAAGTTGACAAAGTTGAACACACCAATAGAAGTACATGCAACACAGGGTATGCAATCCCTTAAACTAAAACCCTAGCAACGTTATTTCTAATAACTAAAATATTGAAAATAAGATTATAGTTTCCAAATATGCTTTATTTTTGTGCCAAATGGACGATCCCATACCTAAGTTGATGGAGCATTGTTCCAACAATGGAACTCGATAGTACAATGAAATGGATGTGGTGTGAGAGATCAATATGGGCTATCTCAGGAATCCACACCTTTGAAGGATAGGTCAGCGTTTAGGAGTCTATATTAACATGATCATCATCCCATCTAGTTACAAACACAAACCAAAGAAGGCAGAAATGTACTTCAGACAATAGCAGGGGCTGGATTGTGTGGAGTGTAGAGGTATGAAGAAAGAAAGCTTGCTCCACACGCCACACAATGTATTAATGAGAAAGTGTTGTTTGTAATTTCAAGCTTTGTGTTAGAGACAATATTAGTGGTTATTGAGCAAAGCTGGTGATTAAACTTGAAATGAAATGCATGAAATATATTATGACTAGACACGAGTGTTACCATATGGAAAACATCCCATGTAATGAGTGAAAGTATATCAATACATGAGACCATTCCTTGGCACACCTTCTACACTTCATCTTTAGCGGTGTTAATGGCTTGAAATCCTTTAAGGCTCACATTTGGAATCACATCCTTTTCCTCTTTCGATGAATTTGTTGAATTTAAGAGCATTAATCCACTGCAACCATTCAGCTAGTTAAGAATATCTATTTGCTAGTCCAAAAATGGCCATAAATACTATTCTTGTCCAATGCATCGATATTGGTACTTAACTATACAAGTCAATAGCAAAGGTGAAAACTTAAAGATACTATGAAGAAGCAGTGATGAAGTGCATTATGAGAAGTGGAGAAACCATAGTTTGGGCTTTTGATATGTACTCTCCCACTAAATTTTCTACTATGTTATAAATTACAGGGAAAGTCTTTTCATAGATTTATTGTGCAAGTCCTCCATTTGCATTTGAAAAATACACAGGAAAATACAAGAAGACTAGTAAATGTGGCAATCAAATTTCTAAATATCATTGTTTTTTGATATTCCAAAATGGGGAATTCTTTGGAAAATGGAAGTATATGATTCTTGTGATATAGACCTGAGAAAGAAGTTTTTTATACAATTAGTACTTGTGCAGATTTGTGTGTTGATTTAACCAACGTAGAAAAATGAACGATATGGAAACTCTTACAATTGGAGTTGGTGAATATTCCAAAGCCATCGTAGTTGGTATTCTTGGGAACTAATTCACAAGATATACTACAAATTAATTGTTTATATAAAATATAATTAGCATATTTATAAGTGTTTCAAATTCTTTATATGACATCTTATCTTTATAGCCCCTATCAATCTCTCTTTTATAATTTTGACTAACTCCTCAAGTAAAATAGCACTTAGGATAATCAGAGCATACTTTAGGGCATCCACATACTTAGTAGTAGAAAGTGAGCCAAGTGATGAGCAAACTTGAAACTTGACCCATTTGGAATAATTTTAAGACATGTTAATGTACATGTTTGGTCTTTTGCAACCATAAAACATGTAAATATGGAGGTCGAGTTTGATATCAATCGACATACTATAAAATCCCCAAGACGAGGATAAACCTGAGATACTATGTTCGTAAAGGAATATATGGTGAAAATTACAACATGATAGAGTTCACATTTCCTCTCTAAAGAACAAAGAGAAGATGACAAACTCTTCATTGTACAAAGTGTGAAGGAAGATTTCATTGTCCTTCATTTGCACCTCCGCACTGCCACACCTCCACACCTTTACTTTTTCTTAAACTTGGTTAATTTGCAACTTATGACATGCATTACTTTATGCTCAAAGAACTTATGCTTGAATGTTTCTATAATCTAATACACATAATCAGTGATGATTTCTTTTATATTTGCATAGGGAGAGGATCAAAATTTCTTTAAAAATAAAAAATAAAAATTCAAGACACCAAATTTATTTATATATTCAAAGGCACATGTCAAGTAACAAAAACAAAATAACAATGTAACTTAAATCTAACCAAAAAAAACCCGAAAATGTAAAACCATTTAACTACACCAAATAGAAATTAATATAGTTTGTACTCATTTTTATTTTCTGTTCATTTAATATACATATATATTGTACATTATTTATTTAGAAAATATCCTTGTAATAAGTTAACTTTAATCTACTAGTTGTTGGCTATCATACCATCCTAATATCTCACTCTCTTTCACGTGTGCATTTCTTCTTTTGCACATTAACGTGACTGTCTCCTCCATCAGTACCAGAGACCCATATGTATTCTCACACGCTACTATGAAATTCATTCTCCCTTGCTAGCCAGGAAATGGTGGTTATTTAGCGAGTTTCCTCCACCTTAGTTTTGATATACTATGTATTAATAAATGGAGAAGTACAAAAGGTGTAGGAGTGCAAAGAAGCACATATTAACCAAAAAAAAAATAGATTCATACATTTGTGAGAGTGCAAAGGTGCATAGGAAGCTTTCTTCATCTGCACATCCAACACTCCGCACAATATATCAAGATTGTGGGAGGGGGAGATAATATGCATATCTTAATATTCCCATGAAGTGTGTAGAGGCGGGAATAATGACAAATTACTGAAACTATTGCATAAATGAAACATCCTTCAGTGCCTTGATCAAGTTAGCATATCAATATCTACTAAAAGAGGAGATGGATTCTAAAAATTATTACAAAGATGGAGAATTCTTGAATAATGAAAAAATGTGTACTCGTGCAGATTTGTGTGTTCATTTAACCAATGTAGAAAAATGGACGATAAGGAAACTCTTACAATTAGAGTTGGTGAATATGCCAAAGCCATCATAGTTGGTATTCTTGGGAACTAATTCGTAAGATATACTACAAATTAATTGTTTATATAAAATATAATTAGCGTATCTAGAAGTGTTGCATTTTTTATATGACATCTTATATTTATATCCCCTATAGATCTCTCTTTTATAATTTTGACTAATTCTAAAGTAAAATAGCACTTATAAGTGATAGAGCATTCATGTGTGCATTTTCTGATCATGACATTGTTTAGCTTTGTTCATCTTCCATGATCAATTTCAATAGGATAATGAGAGCATACTTTAGGGCATCCACATAGTTTTTAGTAGAAATTGGGACAAGTGACGTGCAACCTTGAAACTTGACCCATTTGGAATAATTTTAAGACTCCTTAATGTACATGTTTTCTCTTTTGCAACCAAAAAACATGTAAAAATGGAGGTCGAGTTTGATATCAATCGACATACTATAAAATCACCAAGACGAGGATAAACCTGAGATACTATGTTGGTCAAGGAATATATGATGAAAATTACAACATGATAGAGTTTGTGTTTCCTCTTTAAAGAATAAATAGAAAATGACAAACTCTTCATTGTACAGAGTGTCAAGGAAGATTTCATTGTCCTTCATTTGCACCTTTGCACTGCCACACCTCCACACATTTATTTTTTCTTAAACCTGGTTAATTTGCAACCTATGGCATGCATTACTTTATGCTCAAAAAAATTATGCTCGAATATATTTATAATCTAATACACATAATCACTGATGCTACTTTTATATTTGCGTAGGGAGAGGATCAAATAAAAAAAAATTTCAAGACACCAAATTTATTTATACATTGAAAGGCACATGTCAAGTAACCAAAACAAAATCACAATGGAACTGAAATCTAACCAAACAAACCCCAAAATGTAAAACCCTTTAACTGCACCAAATAGAAATTGATATAGTTTGTAATCATTTTTATTTTCCATTCATTTATTATACATATACATCGTACATTATTTATTTATAAAATATCCTTGTAATAAGTTAACTTTAATCTACTAGTTGTTGGCTATCATATCATCCTAATATCTTACTCTCTTTCACATGTCCATTTCTTCTTTTGCACGTTAACATGTCTGTCTCCTCCATTGGTACTAGAGACCCATATGTCTTCTCACATGCTAATATGAAATTCATTCTCGCATGTTAGCCAGGAAATGGTGGTTATTTGGCGAGTTTACTCCACCTTAGTTTTGATATACTATGTATCAATAAATGGAGAACTGCAAAGGTATAGGAGTGCAAAGAAGCACATATTACTAATAAAACTAAGATTGGTACATTGTCCAGAGTGCAAAGGTGTAGAGGAAGATTTCTTCATCCGCACATCCACACTCCACACAATTTACCAACATTGTGGGTGGGGGGAGATAATATGAAAATCTTAATATTCCCATGAAGTGTGTGGAGGCGGGAATAACGACAAATTGCTGAAACTATTGCGAAAATGGAGCATCCTGCACTTCCTTAATCAAGTTAGAATATCAATATCTACTAAAAGAGGAGATGGATTATGAAAATTGTTACAAAGATGGAGAATTATTGAATAATGAAAAAATGTGGACCTCGCACAAAGAGGAAAGGACTATGTGTTATGCAACTATCACCCTCGTTTCATTGGTGGGACAATATGCTACGTAAATTCATCAAATCTTTGGTTTTTTTTTAATAGTCAATCAACATTTAGTTGAGCAGTTGAGTAAATGGTTAATTAAATGATTGATCAAATGGTTTATTAAGCAATGGGTTGTTTAGAACAATTATAACAAAGTAATTGATTGATGTGAAAAACAATGTATAAATCAATGAATTTGTTATCCATCTTCACCACTATATCCCTTAACTACTTCAAAGGAGTTGGTCACATCTTGGTATTATATGATGACCTTAAGGGTTGATATAAAAAAATTTGGTAAGTTTGGTTTGCATGGAAATATTTTGGTGTCTAACACTTTTATTTTTTTTGAGATACACTTCGTTGTCATTAGAGAAATTTTAAGGTTAAAAATGGGCCTCAAAACAAAAATGTATGACAAAAATCAGCTTTATAAGAACCCATAAGATTCAATATGATGATGTCAACCATGGGGGATGATTCACCATTTTTGGAGTAAAAGGGTAAAATGATAAACAAAAAAAAAAGTTATTTTTTCAACTCATATTTTCAACTTATCTCCCTAGAATTTTACTCAAATTTCGAGGGGGAAAACTCATTGGAAGAATAATTTAATTTTTCATCCAAAGAGTACCCATGTTGCATACTTTTGATGGACCATACTACACGACAAATGTGAAATACATGAAAAGCATGATTGCAATCACATTTTTTCATTTATTTCACATTTCTCATGTAGTAGAGTCCATCGAAAGTATGCAATATGGGTACTACTTGGATGAAAAATTAAATTTTGCATCCAATGAGTTCTCTCACTTGAAATTTGTGTAAAATCATAGGGAGATAACTTGAAAAAATGAGGTTAAAATGTAGCTTTTTTCTTTTTCCCTCCAAAACATGATGATGTAATCTAATATTATTTTATTATTTTTACTATTATTTTGTAGTATTCCTTAGGAGGCAAATTTTAAACATCAAGATTTCTCTAATGGCTTCAGTATCATCACAATATCTTTTGACACTAACTTTTGCTTGGAATACTAGCTCCCTAATATACGTAATCCTTTAATTCTCCAACATGCTATTAGCACTAGTGGTTTGAGCTCTATCTTGTTATCCACAAGTTTTGTGTAGGTTTCCATTGTGTACATGCCCCTAACAAGTAAAATGTGTCTAGTGGATTGACTAAGGGCTTATACACTAAAATTGGCATTAGAGTTCTTAACTAGCCAAGAACCATCTTAACCCCGAATCTATTAATCATCGAGTAGGATCAAATCTCTCGAGGTGAAAAATTTTTGAGTGCAAAACTTGGGAAAGGCTTGCACCTCAACAGATTTGATCGCTCCGAGCGCTTAATAGATCTAGTTTTAAGATGGATCTAGGCTGGTTATATAATATTATACAATATCTATATTTGTATGTATGTTTCTCTTTCTTATTCCCTCTCTCTATCTCAACCCCAAACATACACACTCTCTCTCCATATCTATCTCTCTCTTTGTTCCTCTCACTTCCTCTCCCTCTCCTTCCCTTCCCGTTCTCTCTCTTTCTCTCTCTCTCTCACCCTTCTCTCCCTCTCCCTCTCCTCTCCCTCTTCCCTCCCACTCTCCTCTCTCTCTCACTCTCTCTCAATTTCTCCCTTATCACTCCCTTTATCAAGCCACCTTTCTCCCTTTGTGTCTTTCTTCTTCCCTCCCTATCTCCCCCTCCAAGTCCATCTCTCTCCATCTCTGTCTCTCCCTCTCCTTCTCTCTATTGAGTCCTCTCTCTATTTCTTTCTCTCTCTATCATTCTCTCCCACCTCCCTTTGTCTCTGTCGCCCCATAACTCTCTCTCTCTCTCTCTCCTCCTTCTAATTCTGTCACTATCTCCCTCCCTCCGTCTCTTCGTCTCTCTTCTCCTTCTATTCATATCTCTCTCCTCTCCTCTTCTCTTTCTTCCCTCCTATCTCCCTCTCTCTCCCTTCCCCCATCTCTCTCTCTCTCTCTCTCTCTCTCTCTCTCTCTCTAAAATACTGATTGTTTCTTAATTTTCGATGGGATGATCGGTCACTACATTTATTTAATGTTTCATGATTGAGTCCATTAATATCTACCTATAAGAAAGGGCATGCAATGGGGCGAGCTTGGATATCATTCTTTGGTCATAGATTTGAGAATTGTTTGTGTAAGATATTTAATGAGCTTGTTCCCAAATTTCTTGAAAAATTTATAAATAGTTCTTTAAATAACCAATTTCATCCGAACTTATGAAGGAATGAAATGAAATACAGATTCAAACCCAAACATAGAGATACAAAAAAACAATATTTTAATTAAGAAATAACAACTACTAAAAATTGTTTACACACATAAGAGAAACAAACTAGATTGGGCGATGGTACCTTCTCTCTGAGAAGAGATGTGACAGATACATGCCTTTTGAACTGTGTTACAATGAGGCTAAGTGAAATTTTTATTATTGAGAACGAATGGAAAACCTTAAACATCCAAAAAATTATCCCTAGGAGATGAAGCGCCAAAAGTTTGTGGGCCCCATTGGGATTAGTTGGAGCGCCAACTTCCGAGGGTCGTAATTTGGGCACATGATCTCTGTTCGGAATGCACGATACCTCGTTAGAAAGACCTATCCAAGGATAACAAAAATTTTAGACAAGTCCTTGCCTAATGGACCATGGGCTTGGTGTGTTTTCCACAAACAAAACACCGTTTAGGGCCTCAAAATGGTTCCAAAAGTTCGAGACTCGGAAAAATGCCAACAATAGAAAGTTGTGCTAGAATTAAAGAAACTAAAAGAAAAAAATGTTGGGGGTCCAAGTAGAATAGTCTTTGTTTATTTTTATCTAATTTTCTCTAATTTGTTTAATTTATTTTCCCTTTATATACTATTTTATTATTATTTTATTATATGTATAATTCTCTATCTCCATCAAATAGGGAAATCTATACCTTCATTTAACTCTAGTCAAAGCAACCATATTATATATCACTCTAATTACAGAGATAACTTACTTCTTTTCATTTCTATGTAAAATATTTTAATATGTATAATGTGGTGGTGTTCTCAACAAAATTATATAATCAATTTTAACATAATTTACTTCTTTGCATTTCTATGCAAAATATGTTAATATGTATAATCTCGTAGTGTACTCAATGAAATTATATAATCAATTTTAACATTGATTATCATTATTTGAAATTTTAATTAATAATATGATAAATTTATTTAACGTCTCAAATATTAAATTTATAAAAGATTTAACTATTTATAACTATCTTTCTCATATTTTAGAATATGTGTTGAATTATGTACAATATGATAAATTTCAAAAATATAAGGAAAATACATTTCACATCTTAGAAAAACATAAGAAATCACCATGGTTTAATTAACGTTATGTATAAAATAATTTTTGATTTTTTTAAATTTTAATTAATAATTTATACTATGATAAATTTATTTAACCTCTCAAATATTAAATTTATAAAAGATTTAACTATTCATAACTATCTTTCTCATATTTTAGAATACGTGTTGAATTATGTACAATATGATAAATTTCAAAAATATAAGGAAAATACATTTCACATCTTAGAAAAACATAAGAAATCACCATGGTTTAATTAAAATTATGTATAAAATAATTTTTGAATTTTTTTTGGTTATGTTTTACATTTAAAATGAGTATTTAATTGCTCAAATATTAAAACTACACAAAAAAAATAAGTATTTTGTTCTCTTTGTAAACCAACTTGAAGTTTCCCTTTAAAAATCAATAAATTAATGGTATAACGTGCTTTGTTTATGCCATCTCACTGAGGATTTATGTTGAACCATTTAGTTGTCCACCAATTTGATGGAAAAGAAAAAAAAGGAATTTTCGTTTTTCCAATTTTACTCACATACGATCTTGGTTTTGTATATATATATATATGGGAGGGGATTGGAAGACATAAAATTAGAGTGTTTATATACATAAAATTAGTGTTCAATTATAAAATAAAATATGATATTTTATAGTTATCTAAATTTAATTTAGAAAAAACGTGATATAAATATTATGATATTGAAAAAACATGATATAAATATTATAATATTGAAATTGATAAATATAATTTTTTCAAAATATTTTTTTTTAATTTAAAATATTTAAAAATATTACATCATTTTTATTTTGAAATATACTTAATAAAAATATATAAAATAAATTATGATAAGTTAAAAAAAAAAATTCAAATATTTTGATTGTAAAATAAGCTATGGTTTTTTGGGCATGTGTTATGGATAATTTGGTATTGGCTCATGGTATGGTTTTGTTATATTGTAAGAACATTACTAATACTGAACATTCATCACGTCACTTACCAGCATAGATCCATCTTAACCCAACATCTATCAAATGTCGAGATGGATCAAATCTCTAGAGGTGGAAACCTCTTTTTTGAGTGTAAAACTTGAGGAAAGGTTTTCCCCTCAAGAGATTTTATCACTCTCGCTGCTTGATAGCCAGCGTTAAGATGCATTATCTAGGTCGATTATATATATATATATATATGTATATGTATATGTATATGTATATGTATATGTATATGTATATGTGTGTGTGTGTGTGTCTCTATGTCTCTTTCTTCTCCATCTCTCTATCTAACCCCCCAAACATACACCCTCTCTCTCTCTCTCTCTCTCTCTCTCTCTCTCTCTCCATCTATCCCTTATCACTCCCTCTCTCTCTCCACCTTTCTCCCTCTGTGTCTTTCTTCTTCCCTCCCTCTCTCTCCACCTCCAACTCCATCTCTCTCTCTCCCCCTCTCTCTCTATCAACTCCTCTCTCCCTTCCTTACTTTCTTTATCATTCTCTCGCACCTCCCTCTGTCTCACCCCACCCATCAAACACTCTCTCTCTCTCTTCCCTCTAATTTTGTCACTATCTCCCTCGCTATATCTTTCTCTCTATCCCCTCCATCTTTGTGTCTCCCTCTCTCTCTTTCCCTTATCTCCTTATCTCTCTCCTCTCCTATTCTATCTCTTCCCTCCTCCATCCCTCACTCTCTCCTTATCTCTCCCTTGTCACTCCCTCTCTTGTCACCTCTATATCTCTGGGTCTTTGTTCTTTCCTCCCTCTCTCCCATCCTCCAACTCCATCACTCTCCATCTAGCTCTATCCTTTTCTCTATCCCCTCCTCTTTGTCTTCCTTCCTCTCTTGCCCTCTCCCTCCCACCACCCTCTTTCTCCCCCCATCACTCTCTCTCTCTTCCCTCCAGCTTTGTCACTATCTCCCTCCCTCTCCCCCTCCTCTCTCTCTCTCTCTTAAATTTGATTCCATGATGTTGTGTTTAAGAAAGTATATAAATTAAAAAACTCAATTGGTTGTAAAATATTGAATCTATATTTTGTATCAATCATGTCAAAGAAAATACAATAATGAAAAACTTACAATCATGCACTATATTTCCTCTATTATTGTTAGTTGGTTTGTTTTCTCTGGTGACTTGGATCCTTAGTTAAGATGGATATATGTTGGTTCTTAGTAATGTTATTCATATTATATATATTTCACATCTTTATATATATAAGTATTCTCATTTTTTATTTTATTGAAACCTTGGTTTAATTTCTATGGGAATCTTTTTAGTAGTCGTGGGGATGTATATTTTAGATATATCTCAAAAGAAATGGTAACCTTTTTCCATTTATATTTACTTAAAAAAAGTTCTAAAATTAAATTTAAATAAAATATTTTGATTGTGAAATAAGTTATGTTTTTTGGGCATGTGGTATTGATAAGCCATGGTATTGACCCACGGTATTGTAAAAAATCCTATTTGCATGTTAGTAATATCCACAATAAAGTGAGGGTGAATATCCGTGGTTAAGAATCGTGTCATATTATTATAAAATATTTTTCCTCTGAAATAAATTATGGTTTCTGGGCATGTGGTATTGATAAACCATGGTATTGGCCCATGGTATAGTAACAAAACATATTCATAAGTTAATAAAAAAAGTCAAAATATAACAAATTGACTTTAACTTTACCTTTTTATTATTAATTGACCCAACATTTAAATGTTTAGAAACATTACTTTTAACTTTTTGTTTATTACTTTTAATGTTTTATTTTTTATTTTTTAAATTTAGCTTACATATAAATGTTAAACATTTGACATCTACCCCTATAATATTGACATAAGATTATATTTGTTAAATGTTAAATGTTAAACATTACTCGACATCTACACCGTACTTGCTTGTAGAATGCCTCTGGGTGCAGCAAGAATTGAATCTAGGTAGGGAGTATCCCATTCCTTCATCCCAACCACAAAGGATAACTCTAATTCACTTCTTATATTGTAAGTTTATTGCAAGTAATCGTATTTTATGTAGGGAGTATTCCATTCCTTCATCCCAACCACAAGGGATAACTCTAATTCACTTATTGTAATTTTATTGCAAGTAATCATATTTTATGTGCTTACTAATTAAATTTAAATACAGTTATGGAATCATTAATTTTTTTGTAAGTCAAAAAGTTTCTATTAATAAAAAATCATATACAGATATGTAAAAAAGCATGTGGTTACAAGGTTTTTTTACCAATGCGATAATCATACAACATACCAAAAAACAAAATTTCCAGCTAAGAGGTCCATAATCTGAGAGGCCTAACATACTAGAAAACTAGAAGAACAAGAAAAAAAATAGTGATCATAATTAGGCGTCGGAGGTAATAGAAGCAGGATTATCTAGCCCTGTGCCTGGAGGAGGAGGAGGGTGATACAGGGAATTGACATGGCACTCTGAGTGAGCAAGCTAAGTTTCTAGTTTTTCAACTTTCTTCGTCAGCAAAATTTTCCCGCATCGAACAACCACCATCCTTTCATGAACATGGCACTGGAAATATTGGAGTTGTTCAAATTTGGTTATGGAAACATCATGCTCCTCCCTTCAATCTCGATCGAGAGTTTCTAAGCAAGAAACAACATATTGCACCAGCTCCTAAACCGTTGTGGATGTTCCTGTATGCCTAGAAGGAGCCCGATCTGTTGATCCTGTCGGTCCCTAACTACTATGACCCTGAGAAACCATAGCACGACTGTGAACCTATCCTCAGCCACCTCCTCCTATGCCACGACCACATTGAATTGACATATTGTTGCGACTGCCTGCCATAGAAGCTATTGAGGATCTACGACCCCCACGAGTTCTGCGACCCCCACGCCCCCCACCCCTTGTTGGACTCACACCCTGCCTGGAACTTCCACGCACAAAAGCGTGGCACCACTCCGAGAACGTACATGAGCAGGTGAACATTCCTTCTTTATCGGGGCGAAGACACATGAGGAGCAGGGGTTAGGCTTCATGATGGAGACTAGAAGGAAGCTAAAGTCTTGGAGAATTGAGAAGCCCAGTGTGCAACCACCTTCCACCAGGGACCAAGCAGACCCCGCCGCAGACCAAACAAGAAAGACTATCCAAGCATTAATTCCCACTATGGGAAATTCACCATAAGACTAGAACCAAACCAGACCAGAATAGACAAAAGAGAAAAAAACAGAGAAGACCATATGGGAAATAACAAACAACACACGAGAGAAAATTGAAAATAAGTTTCCCAGATTCCAAACCAATGCCAAATCCGCAACAAGACGCCGAAGGGGGGTATGGAACTAGTGGCGCCGAGAAGGAAGAACCGAGAGATGAGAATGGACAGAGACCAGCAATGCCTTTGAGCCAATTCCGAAACCCAGAAGGAAGCAAACCCAAAACCAATAAAACAAGCAATGGACATCGAACACAAACAATGCGAGAAGCAAGGCGATTAAACCTGAAACCAGCAAGAGCTATAGATGGCATGTCCTCTAGTTTAGGACGGAGAGGGTAAGTTTCTCAAATTACAGGAATGAGTGTGAGAATGTCACATTAGGTTTGCAGGAGGAGCATAAGAAAAACGACCACCACCCTAGCCCAAGTTACAGAAGAGATAAGAGGAGAGAGGGGTACACAATACTTGGTAAACCATAGAACAACCAAGGAACCTTACAAACCATGCTATATGTCCAAGGGTGCGACATGGCCATTGAATCCGAGATCAAAGCGAATCGATTGCATGCAGATGAGGGTGAATTGTTCACACAAGTGAGCATAAGAGAAATTATTGTCGCATGGCGGAGGAGTTAATGTCCTACCCTCCCCTGCATTAACCAAGGCTCATCTTTCATTTGTCCTACGACGGAAGACTTCCGTAGCCCAACACCCTCATCGGGGATATGGAATCATTAATTTAATTTATATGGTAAAATGGATCTTAATTTACAACTACTATTTATATGTTATATATTTTAATGTATTGTATATTATGATTTTCTTTTATCTAAAAAAATGTTTGTAATTTTATTTTTAAAAACAAAATTACAATACAACAATTTAAGTTTTATTATTTTTTTTACTTTTAATTTTTTATTATTAATTGAACCAACATATATTTACACTCATTCACCCACACTATAACATCTCCCCATACTAGACTATATACCACTTAGATCCATCATAGCTCTACAACATCTCTCCATACAAGCCTATATACCACTTAGATCCATCATAACTCTACAACAACTCCACATACAAGACTATATACCACTTAGATACATCATAACTCTAGATCTGTTAAGCACCAAGAGTGATCAAATGTCTCATGTTTTGCACTCAAAAAAGAGGTATATCTCAAAGGTGAAAACCTCTTTTTGAGTGCAAAACTTGAGAGATTTGATCACTCTTAGTGCTTGATAGATTTAGAGTTAAGATGGATTTAGACAAGTTATATATATATATATATATATATATATATATATATCTTCTTCATGTCCTTAAATAGGTTCTATTACATAATAATACTATTGAAAAACCATGGTTGTCAAAATGTGGAGCCCCAAACCCATCATTGGTATATATATATATATATATATATATATATATATATATATAATGTAATTCGACCAAGTCAAAATGTTTATACCACAAGACATAACAACATCTGCTCCATACTAGACTAGAGAGTGCTTCTGGGCCCAATTACTTTTAACCTTTTCTATTTTTTAATTGAGTCAACATGTAAATATTTATAAACAAACATTTACACCACTAATATCATCTCTATATTGTGATCTAAAGAACCTTTGACTACTTCAATATTACAAAAGGATGAAATTATTTTCGCTGATTTTAAACTTGGTAAAAATCAATGTGAGGTTGAATGAGTGTGTTAACAAGCCTGTGCACTAATGAAACCTTACACACGCATCAATATTCCCCAAATCAATAAAATTTGATGGACTCCCTAACTATATTTATTTTTTATGGAATCCAATCTCTGCTCATAACCCCTATTTTCCGGTAAGTTAGTCTCGACATAGCCGTTTACCAGAACCCCTAATTTCCCGTTAATTAGTCTCGACATAGTCGTTTAACAGTTCAGCTATGTTGAACCGTTCAATAGTTAATGTGATATAACTACCTACCCTTAGCTTTTGGTCGACACTTTTAACGGCTAATACCGGGTAATCTGAAAAAGTCTGTAACTCCATCTGCCACTCTCACCTCGCAATTTGAAAGAGCACAGTTGAATGAAATGGTGCAGGCCACCGTTCATCCCAAGAAAGGCCGCTCAGCGACCACATACTGTTGAGTAGAGACGCGTACATGTCCAAATCCGTTAGATGTGCCCCACATAACCTGACATTTCCTGATGGAGTATGGAAAACGAATATTTCATTGCTGCAGCCGACCTTCCAGCCATGCAGCGAACCATATATAATACCATGACTGCCCCTTACTTCACTACCTTCAAGAGCTGCTCCTATCTCTCAGTGTAAATCTTCTTGCTCACCTTGGGAATACCTTTTGTTTTCGTTTTGAGGAAGAGATCAACTCCATACAGTTTCCATGAAACGATCTTTCATGATTCATAGGCGACAGAATGTACATTCAAACAAGATGGCCCGATTCAATGCACTTCTCTGCATAGTTTTTTGTATTGGGAATGATGAGCTCAGCTTCTCCTGCACCGGAACCAGCATCGGCCCCCAAGAAACCAACCCCGAGGGTGTCCCCTGCAAAATCCCCCTACTGCCATCACTAGTTTCTCCTCCTCTTGCGACTTCCCCGACTGTTTCTTCTCCGGCTTCTGCACCTGCTAAAGTCGCGATCCCACAAAACTCAGCCGCCTCTCCCACAGCTCAAAGTCCAGCATCTAACCCACCGGCTGAAGGCCCAGCCACCGCTTCGCCACCGAGCGCCAGCAGCACGCCTGTCTCTGCTGCCAGTTTGGAGAAGGTCGCTATCTTTGGAGCGCCCTTGCTTGTAGGGGCATCATTCCTTCTTTAATCTACCTACCTGCATTATCATCTCCATCCTCATTATAAGTAGTATCTAATGCAGCCATCATAATGGAATTTCATTCATGCATTCTGAGACCCACTAGCTGCTGCAAAGCTGTCTGTTATGGAATTAGATTATTTCTCTTTCGTATTCTTTTCCATGATTCCTCTCTTTTGCTTCTGAACAAAGTGGAAGGAATCATATTCATTGGATATTCTTTATTGTAAAATTTCTTCGCATGGCACTTATTTTATATAGAATAAATGTTCTTTATTATATTAACAATTATTATTCAGACAAATCCTCGGCTTAATGTGGAATGCAACAACGAAGGATTGACACTGAAACAATTGACTATTATGGAATATGTATTATTCTGACAATTTGTGATGGATTCGTGTGACTTATTCCAATTCTCTGCTCTTAATTTTTCTTAATATTGTTATTATCTTCACAATGCAAGGTATGTTTTATACCAGATCATAGTAGAATAAGAAGGTTCACATTATATAAATATTTAGAAGAGTTAGAAGAGTTTAACCAGGGGCTCCTCAAATCATTCAGGGATATGATAGTGAATCACAACTGCTAAGTGCAAAGCCAGGCAGGGATGTCCAATCCAGAGTTATTTGTTGATTTGATAAATAAATTAGAGACTCCCTTGTGGTTCTGTTTGACAGGGTTCAAAAGAATTAATTTGTAAATTTATTGTAAAAAAACCCTAATTTCGTTGAAATCTCACTGAAAATCAACCGAAGAATTGAAATATCTATGATCGGTTGAGTGTACAGTCTGGTCATCTCGACGTCCAACATGGATAGAACCAGGATCTTCGATTGTGGCCCCTAATTCATGAATCGAGAGAGTCTCTTCATTAAGTTCTGGCAACCATGTTGGGAATTTATGATGATTCCAAACAAAAATGAAACTGAACAGAACAGAGAATGATGCTCTGTTTTTACCACAGCGGAACTAAAAATTTGTTTGCTGAAGACAGAGTTTTAGAACACACATAAAAAGACTTGTATTCATTAAAGAAAATGACTGTTACAAAAATTCTTCCTCTCATAAAGGGATTACACCAACAGAACTGCTTCAATAATGCAATAAAAACAAACTTCACTGTCTCCCTGAAAAATTACTCTGTCTCTACTTTCAAATTTTACTCCCCTGTGTAAAGAAAAAAAAATTCTTACATACGTTGTTGTGTTTTTCACATTCGTTTTCTCAACGAACAACCACACAAAAGAAAATTTCACTCACACTGTTGCGTCTACACTTACATTTCATGTTCAATGAACAATAAACAGGACATTACATACTTTACTGTGCCATACTCCTGGGAAAAAATAAAAAACAATAAAATTAAAACTTTTACCTACATTCTATGATCACAATAAATTTCATTAAATTACTTTACTAACAAAAACTGGCAGTCAATGAAACTTCTAATTCACGTCACGTAATTTGCTGCAGGTCTGTATGTCAACCATTGATTTAATCGGACGGTTGAGATTGGTTTGAAGAAGGTGAGCTATGTGATTTGCGATCAGATCACATCGCAACGTCGCATCGGCGGAAGAAGAAAAGTGGAGCACTAACATATGGGTGCGATTTGCAATTTGCGATCGAGTCGCATTGCAGAATCGCAATCGGTAGAAAACACAGGGCGTAACAAAGGCAATAGGGCGTGGATGCGATTTGCGATAGCAATAAGATCGCATCGCAAAGAAAAGAAAGAACTAACAAATCCCATGACCATTTTGGCACTGCAGTTGAAATTATCATTTCAACACTCCCCTTTAATTTCAACTGCTGGGTTATCAGTCATACCCAGATATTTTCTCAAAAACTCAAAACTTTTCTACCCCAATGGTTTGGTCAGAATATCTACAACCTGCTCTTTAGTTCTGTAGTGTTGTAAAACGATTTCACCATTGTTTACCAATTCCCTGATGTAATGAAACTTTGTGTCAATGTGTTTCGTTCTCTTATGAAACACAACATTCTTGGATAATGCAATAGCTGAGTTATTGTCACAAAAAATTACAGTTCCTTTAGCTTTCTCTTGGCATAAACTCTTTAACATCCTAATTTCTTGACACGCTGCTACTGTAGCTGCCACATATTTTGCCTCTTCCTTGAGCATTTGCTGGACTGTTTCTTCCACCTCTGTTTTGGCTGCTGCCTCTTCGAAATGAATAGGGTCATCATCATGACAATATAAAGCGAACAAAGAGTTCATACCTTCATTTGCTGCCCCTTGTTCATAAATGTCACTTAAATTTCTAAACTTCTTACCTCTTTCATTTGGTGTACAAGTGCTTGAAGAAGCACTTGAATTTCCTCCGTGTGGTGTGCTTGGAGAAGCACATTCATTTCTCCTCAAGGGTGTCTCTTTCTACCCTTGTGTTGGTGCTGCTGTTTGGGGATCTATTTCATCCATCTCCTCATCATCTTCATCATGTGACAAAGAGTTTTTAACATTCACTGTTTTTTCTATGCTTCCATCCCAAGCTTCCTCCTCAATGAACTGAACATCTCTACTCACAGTAAGCTTCTTGGTGGATGGGTTATACAACCTGTAAGCTTTGGATTCCTCACTGTATCCAATGAAAATACATATCTCCCCTTTTCCGTCCAACTTCTTCCTTAGTTGATCTGGAATGTGTGCATAAGCCACACATCCAAAAACTTTCATGTGGGTGACTCCTTGCTTTGTCCCACTCCATGCTTCTTCCGGCACTCTGTTCATGACTGCTTTTGTAGGGCATCTATTCAAGATGTACACTGCACAGTGTACAGCTTCAGCGCAATAATCATTTGGCAAATGTTTTGCCTTTAGCATACTCCTCGCCATATCCATGATTGTCCTATTCTTACTTTCGGCAACTCCATTTTGCTGCGGAGTGTACCTAGTGGTAAACTGCTTATGAATTCCATTTTGTCTAAAAAAACATAGAAATTATTTGGAGATACACTCACCTCCTCTATCAGTTCTTAGAACTTTGATATGCAGCCCGCTTTGGTTTTATACAAGTGCTTTGAAATTGCAAAATCTTTCAAACACTTCACTTTTGTTCTTAAGGAAATAAACCCAAGTTTTTCTAGTAAAATCATCAATAAATGTTAGTATATAGTGGTTGCCTACAAGTGATGGAGTTTGCATTGGTCCACATAAATCTGAATGGACAATCTCTAAGGGTGCTTTTGCCCTTATGCTTTTCCCAAATGGAAAACTTTCTCTGTGTTGTTTCCCCAAAATACAACCTTTACAAAGGTTGTTTGGTTTCTCTCTCAATGGTAATCCTCTTACCATTCCTTTTCTATTCAATAAATTAAGACATCCAAAGTTGAGATGTCCAAATCTCAAGTGCCACAACCAATTTTCATCCTTTGGTTCGCTTTAGAAAGCCTCTTGAGTCACTGCTGCTATTTCTTCTTTATTTTTTAAATCTGCTTTCATTCTGAGAGGGAACATCCTGTTCCTTGTCATCTTCACTTCAGCAATACATCGTTTTCTGGGTGCTTTATCCATGATGGTGCATACATCATTCACAAAGAAAACATTATAACCCTTTTGCACAAGCTGTCCAATACTTAAGAGGTTACATTTCATTTCAGGAACATAATAAACATCTGCTATGGTTTTCTTTTCACCTTTCTTTGTTAAGACATTTACTTCTCCTTTTCCCATAACAGAGACTTTATTATCAGTCCCTAGTGTGACTTGTGATTTCACACTTTGATCTAACATAGAAAACAGGGCTATGTTTCCTGTCATATGGTTACTGCAACCGGAGTCTAGAAACCATATATCTTCACTCTTTTATTCAGCCATATTACAAGCTAAAAACAAATTATCTTGGGTGATATTTTCTCTAGTGAAATTTGCACTAGTTCTATTATTCATATCATGCTGCTTCTTCCTACATTCATTTGCATAATGCCCATATTTTTTACAATAGTGACATTGGAAATTGGATTTATCATACCTTTGTCTTTGAGCATGATGTTGTCCACTTTGTTGGCTGCTGCCTTGGCCTTGGTTCTGATTTGGATTGCTGCCTCTTCCTTGAGCATTTTCTGGACTGTTTCTTCCACCTCTATTTTGGCTTCTGCCTCTTCCTCTCTTGTTTCCTCTACCTTGACATCTTCCTCTTCCAAAGAACATTTGGGTCTTAAAGGCATGCTCTAGAGATGAGTTTTCATTTCTACTCAATCTCTTCTCATGTGTTATCAATGATGCATGTAGTTCATCAATTGAGAAGTTTGTGAGATCCTTTGTCTCTTCTATGGTGGTGACAATCACATCGAACCTTGAGGGTAAGATCCTCAATAGTTTCTCCACAATCCTCCTTTCTTCAAGAATCTCTCCATGAGACCTTATCTGTGTGACCAGACCAATCACATGTGTGAAGAATGAGTCAATATTATCTGACTCCTTCACGCAGAGATTCTCAAAATCTCTCCTCAGCAACTGTAGTTTTGCTGTATTCACTTTCTCCATGCCTTGATAGGCTATTTTGAGATTTTTCCATGCTTCTTTGGATCTCTTGGCTACTGCTATTCTTGGAAACACACTCTCATGCACTGCTTCATACAAAAAATAAAGGGCTTTAGAATCCTTCTTCTTATTGCTCTTCAACAGATCTTTCTTTGCCTGAGTTAAATTATTAAACTCATTTTCATCAGCTGATCCTTCAAAACCATCCTCAACAAATTCCCATAAGTCTTGGGAAGCAAGCAGAGCTTTCATAGTTATTGCCCAATAGTAATAGTTTTTTCCATTAAATTGTGGGAGCTGGGTATTGCAGATACCCATGCTAGTGCTGGCTCCAGCCATTCTTGCACTCTTAACTATGCTTCAAAATACTTGACTGTATATTTAAAATAACTGACTGTCCTCAACAGTAACACAAAAACTGACTTGAGAAATACCTTGGATTTTTTTTACCGAGTCTTCACTCTACTAGAGAAGTTGTTGCAGCAAGAAATCCTTCCTTCAGCTTCTTTGATGCCTTCAAAGAGCCTGGACAAGCTCTGATACCATGTTGGGGATTTCTGATGATTCCAAACAAAAATGAAACTGAACAAAATAGAGAATGATGCTCTGTTTTTACCATAGTGGAACTAACAATTTGTTTTCTGAAGACAGAGTTTCAGAACACACATAAAAAGACTTGTATTCGTTAAAGAAAATGACTGTTACAAAAATTCTTCCTCTCATAAAGGGATTACACCTACAGAACTGTTTCAAATGTAGTGAAAACAAACTTCACTGTCTCCCTGAAAATTACTCTGTCTCTGCTTTCAAATTTTACTCTCCTGTGTAAAGAAAAAAAAATTCTTACATACACTGCTGCGTTTTTCTCATTTGTTTTCTCAACGAACAACCACACAAAAAAAAAATTCACTCGCGCTGCTGCGTCTACACTTACATTTCTTGTTCAATGAACAATAAACAGGACATTACATAATTTGTTGTGCCATACTCCCGTGAAAAAATAAAAAAACAATAAAATTAAAACTTTTACCTACATTCTATGACCACAAAAAATTTCATTAAATTACTTTACTAACAAAAACTAGCGGTCAATGAAACTTCTAATTCACATCACGTAATTTTCTGCAGGTCTGTACATCAACCGTTGATTTAATCGGACGACTGAGATCAGTTTGAAGAAGGTGAGATATGCGATTTGCAATCGGATCGCATCACAACATCACGTCGGCAGAAGAAGAAAAGTGGAGCACTAACATATGGGTGCGATTTGCGATTTTTGATCGGGTCGCATTGCAGAATCGCAAACGGCAGAAAACACAGAGCGTAACAAAGGCAACAGGGCGTGGATGCGATTTACGATAGCGATAAGATTGCATCGCAAAGAAAAGAAAGAACTAACAAATCCCATGACGATTTTGGCATTGCAGTTGAAATTATCATTTCAACAAACCAAACATTGATCCCAGAATTGATACTAATACCCTAATAGCAGTGTGAGTTCGCTTCCTTCCTTCTTAAAAGCTGTAGTCTAAAGGACCAATGATTTGGCTATTTTCCGACACCCACCTGACCACAGATTCATCTTCTGGTGACTCTGCTCCACCAAACGGCATTGCTATATCTTATGATGATTGCATTCCTCCAAACGGCATGACAGAAACCATCATTAACACAATACTTCACGTGCATTTCCCTTGATCCCTCCACCACTTGAATTTGAAGAAAGGTTGATCGTGTCACTGTGCATCCCCGGGGTCCCTTGTTTTGCCATTGAACCATGGCATTGGATTTTAACCACAGGTGTGAAAAGTGTATATTGCATTTGCAAATCGAACATGACAAAAAAGGGTGAAGGAAACAAAAATATCACGTGTTAACTAGATGACTTGGAGTAATAAAGTTGCAGCATGGCATTGGGCAATGATGTGCAACATCCCACTCTAATTCTGTGAGTATACTACAAAATTTGTTTTCCTTAATTTTAAATTATATGTTAACAATTCGGCAGAATCAATTCATGATTTTGAAACATCTAGGTGGAGAACTGAGTTTGTTAAGTCCATCCAGATTTCTATTCCAACACTTGCTCTGATTTTAAATGAACTTGTGCATTGATATCAATAGAATAAGTTGAACATGAGTATGTACTCTACTCAACTTCTTAGGTTACAATTTAATGTTCCTGTTATAAATTAAAAGAGAAAAAAAAAATTCTAATAGAACATTTGTATTCCTTAATAACAGTATTGAGATACAGGCAAGAGAAATCCTACCAATCTATATTCAATGGAGAAAGCCAATCTCTCAGAACTGCACTATTAGAAAATTCCCTTTTTCCGCAGCCTTCGGTTGTGAACTTTAGCACTCTCTTTGCAAGTTGGTTCTCTTGCTTCAATCGTCAAGGGGAACCAGAAAGAATTTACCAAAGCCAACTTTCGAAATGAAAAAGCATCATCTTGCCTTGTTATGGTTGCGGTATTATTCACGACACAATCAACAGGATTTACATCCCAAAGCTAGCTTTCAAATTTACAAAGCTCTCGAGTGCAAGTAAGTGGGACTGTTTACAAGCACCATCCTCTTGTTGTGGATACGGCCACACAAAATGGAGGCTAGGGTGGCCTTAGGTATCTGAGGCGTTTGCTACGGGGCGGAATTTTATATGCAGTACAAACCATGAAAGGAGAGAGAAGAAGTAAGAACCATTGGACAAGCCATAGCCTTTAATAATAAATCTATAACAATTCCAAAAGGACACTCAGACAACAAGACTTGAGATTTGAAACCAGCAATTCATTTGCTTGCTGGTGATGAACTGGGCATATTCAAACACTTAGAGGATGGCCTTTATTGGTCTTATCAATAGGCAAAGCCACACATACTAATCACATGCAGACAGAAAGACTGGAACGCTGAGGGTAGCATTTTACCAGTATCTTCTTACCACAAATCTGAGGAATTAACTCTTAAATGCAATAGGAAGCTTACCATAGTTCCTTCTTTGCAGTATTTTCAAAAAACCATAATGTTAGCCTTGAAATGTATGAAGTGAGGAGAATTTAACTTAAGAGAAAATCCAAGAGCACTGAAAGAACTGAATTGCAACTCTGACTAGCATACAAATTGCTATTGATCTTGAATACCATATCGTTATCACTCAATAACGCTATGATAGAGAAAATTGGGCATTGCCTTACTTATTTGGGTTAGTTGTGTCACAAAACTAATCATTTTTAGTTCCACTTGCACAATGAGTTGCTAAGGGGTTTCCCTATTACCAGGTACCATCCATTATCCACATTGGAGGCCATAGTTGATCGTGTAGAGACAATGTGATTGGTCTTTTCAGAAGACACTAGCCTTTCAAAATTTATAAAAGGGGAAGGAAGATGAGAGCCAACTCTGGTGAAGGTAATGGGTTATTTGTAGGAGGTCCTTGTGATGACCCTCCTTGACCTTGATTTTTTCGCGTCCTCACCATTTTGAATTATTCAAATATTTGTATGATACGCAAGACTCATTAATCCAACTTAGTATTTGTCCACTCTTAGTTGACTCACATAAATGTGTATAACCATAGTCATATGTTTTTCTTTTACTATGCTCATAAGCAAGCATTATTAATACTGAGAAGATTCCCAAGGATCTACCAAATCCTCTCATGTGTGAGTTCTACATAACTTACAAATTTTCTCTTGATACTCGCCAGGGTACTGGTGCAATGTACTTGTAAGTCACGCTCTAACACAAAATTGTTTTCTTTAGTACCATAGTTATAATTTAATATTAAGCTAATCTGGTTTTGTTTTGCTATTGTTTTCTTTTTTTTTGTTTAAGCATTGCATGGATAATTTAAGAAATCATTATCTTTTATGAGTAACTCTTATCAAATGTGTTAGTATATTGTTTTTATGAGTAACTCTTTTGGAATTGAGAACTTTTGTATACTTTTCATCACCTTTACTGAAAAAAGGAAATGATCGAGAATGCACATCCTTTTATGCACATAGTTTATGTGAGGTCTTTGTCTAAAAGGTTTTTACAAAGATCAACCAGTGGGCTAGAAAAGGTTAGATATGCTTAATTTAATTTATTCTTTGGCCATTTCCAAAGGTGGAGGCATATTATAACATGAGGAAGGTGAAGGAACTTGAATGAATGATGATAACATATTTGTTTGAATGTCTAAATCTTTTGACATTTCCTAGTTTTCTCTTTGCATCTAAGCTTTCTTGTTCTATCAAATGATTATGAGCACCACTTTCTTAATTTTTGTTCCTGGCAGAGAGGCAAACTTGATTACCATGGCTTGAATAATATCTTGAGAACTAACTGTTATCACATCGCATGTTGTACTTCAAATACACATTGAATTTTTCTTCAGCAGTGGGATATGTCTATCACGGTAAAAGTATTGTTAGTTATGATGATCCTCAATCTAACTGAAACATATGCCTGCACCATTTGAAGAGACCTCAAAGTTACTACCTTAAGTTAACTTTTGATATTATAGTGATTTCCTCTTAGAAATTTGACATCCAAAAAGTTTATCTCTACCAAGGTGAATGGCATCACCTGGCAACATAACACCATTGTCAAGATCTTATGCAGACAGTAGAATCACTGAACTTTGATCAACTTACATAACGAATTTTAGTGTACTCTTATGTATCCTTTCCAGTTGGATGCTTCTTAGAGTTATTCAATCTGGGTAGCTTATCTAGAGCAATGGAACCAGGGTCCAACAATGATGCATCATTTTTGAATAATCAAATTGAGATATTACTTTATACTTACAATGATGACTTAGAATGAGGGTGGAATTAAACTCTCATTAGACTTGATAGCTTTTGACTTTAGATTACTACATTGGCTTCCTACTTCTCACATGAAATCCCTATTTACTACAATCGAAGCAATGCAAAGCAGGGGAGCTAATATTTAAGGTTCATATGTGCTTCAACTAAAATAACTACCATAAACTACAAATGAGTTTGCAGTGGAGTATATGTTACACATTTCCAACACACAAGTTCTTTGGTTCCATGAATACTTTTTATGATATACTGGGCCAGAGAAATAATGATTTGTTTACCCTTAGTAACCATCTTGATAGCAAAGGCCTTTTCCTCAAGGGAAGAATGCCAGACAATGGTAATAATAAATGTGCTGAGATTTATAAACTCTAAAATTGCGATAGCTAAAGTGTCTTGCAAATAAAACAAGGCAAGGTCAATGATTTTTGTGAATGTTATCCTCGAACCTTTTCCCACGTATCATGTCAATATATTGGGACCTATTATTAAAGGAATTAGGGAAATCATCATCGAAAGAGAAACCATATTTTTAACTTTGATTGCTTGCCCCTCTTTTAGCAAAGTTATGATTTGGGAACGACCCATAAACTAGAAACATTGCCTCTATGAATTCCTTTTATAGTAGTAGATGACTTTTACAAAGTTTTGGCGGCATTCGGACACTGATTTAAAACTATCACTTGTATGTCAACAGAGACGGGCTTGTTCACTATGTCAACAAAGGGGCCTGCATATGGTGTAATTTTTTGATTCTCAAGTACATGTTCCTTGGTAGAACATGAGTCCATGATATAACAAACAAGTTGTGCATCCCTCTATGAAAGCCTATTGTTATGAAATCCATGTTAATTTCTTAATTAATACTCATAAAGTAAATAAAGAACTTGCGTGCCCAGGACACATCCTGAACTGATTATTATTTATGTAAATTGTCAACAACTTTGATTCTTGTTACTAAATCTCACATGCTCATTTTTTAGCGTAAGGTTACATTTTTTGAAACTGTAAGTATCTCCTTTACTAGAACATTATGTCCTTGATATTACCGACAAATCAACAAGCTTAATACTTGTATCAAATTCTCATCTCTTAGCATTTGTGGAAAACATTTATGAAGATATTCTCAGCAAGAGTCCAAGCTTTCAAAATGATATACTTGTGGAGCAACAAATGTCATCTAGATCAGAAAGGTCAACAGAAGAGATAGAGGATACTGAAAATTTTAATGACTGCAATGATGATTCAATCATGTTTCAAAGCAAAAACTCAAAGCAAGAGCAACCTTTTGACTTTCACAACAATGGTGCTATATGGGTACTACCTGAGCCTGAAGATGTTGAGGATGAAATAGATACTAGCATAATTGATGAAGATGACGATGATGAAGATGCGAGTTGGGGTTTGGCACACTCATCAAGAAGTTTTAGCAGCAACGAATTTGAAAGCAAGGAAAGGTCAAGTGAAGATAATAGAGAAGCTATGAGAATAGTTTTGGATGGACATTTCAAATCTCACGTAGCACAATGACTAAAGGGAGTAGATGTATCTATGGGTGAGGAGAATTATAACGAGAGCTCGCTTGAAATAGTCACTTTATTGTCATGGCAAGAAACGACTTTTGTAAAGTTGGACACAAGCCAAGGAGGAGGAATGGATCCTAGGGGATATGTTAAGGTCAAGTGCATAGCTTAAAGGTGTCGAAGTGACAACAAGATAATTAAGGGAATTGTCTGTTCAAAGAATGTAAAACATAAGTGTATGACACAAAGGTACAAAAATCCAAGGAGAGTGGTTATCAAAGAGTGCAGTATATGTCTTGGTTGACCTTATGGAAGTTATATGTGGTCACCTAAGGGGTTATTTAAATATTCTGCAAGCAGATCTTACCAAAAACTGTCTCGCTATATTGTTGGAAATACGTCAACTAGGTTCTCATGTTACAGCCATGACTTTGCTCTGAATCCTTTTCTCTTCTAGTTGCGAATTCATCATCAATGGCTTCATATTTCGAGAAAGTTCCCATGGAAAATGATAACACAGAGGCCAATGATTGGAAATCCAAGGGTACCCCTCAATTGCAGCGCTGGTCGAGGGTTCAGAGTATCCGCTCTGGTAGGTGGTTGGATTGCCCAATCCAAGACAAGGTAGAAACATCATCTTCAATGTCCACTACTACAACCACCAATAATAATTTCACCAGTAATGGTGTGCCCTATATTCCTCATAGAATTGATGACTATGAAGGGAGCAATGATGAAGACGAAAGATAGTCGCCCTCTAGAAAGGCGATTTACATGGTCTCTGATGGCACTGGATGGACAGCAAAGCACTTTGTCCATGTTGCATTAGGTCAATTTGGGACCTGTTTAGTCAACAAAGGTTGTGGTGTAAATACCCATTTATTCTCAGGGTCTCAAATCAACTGTCATCTTTTGAGACCCCGCTGTAATAGGAGATGGATCATTTGAAGATGATTGTGGCAAGGATAGAAGCACATTGTCCCAATGTGTTGCTGGTAGAGGAAATTGTTTCTTATCATGCACAAGAATATCTACTGAGCAAGGAAATATTGTTCGTAGTGAATGTGAAGAAGAAGCTTCTAAAGCATATAGCTTGGTGTACTAGTGCAGAAATTGTTCCTTCCCTTAACAACCTTGCTGCACCAAAGGTGGGGCATTGTGAGCTATTCCATGTAGACAGGTTTTTAGAGGAGCATGGGTGTGATGGTCAGTTCAGGAAGAAGCAAGCAATAACCTTGATGTTCTTTGAGGGTTGTCCAAGGCATTTGGGATGCATGGTTTTCAACATTTTAGGGCTACATTATGTCATTGTGGGGATAGTTTGTAAAGCTTCTTGAACAAACAACATAACAAAATACCAAAGTATTGGTGCAGCCTAATGCAAGGAAACAAAGATGACATTGGTTCTGCAAGGTAATTATGACTTGAGTTTGGAAAGGCATGTTTTCCCTTGTGAGCTAGTGCACTTGTGTAAACAAACCTATTATTGTGGTTGGGGTAAGGTGCATAGCCTAAACACTTGGCAAAATAGATACCCCCTACTCACGTCTGCTTAGATGAAGTAGAGCCAATGTTAGACCTCATATTTTGAAATCGGCTTTGATACACGTTTGAGGATCCCTCCTAGGGTCCTCTAACTAAAAACTAAATTTATCTAATTTTAAACACGATAAGGTGGGAAATAACTTATTTATATCTAAACATTTATTTGATGATAATATACCATTAAAATTTATTTACCACAACTTAAATAAGTAAGAATTTCATTGCAACCATTTACATAAGTAACCAATAAATGAAGGAATACCTATTCCAATAGCTTAGTTGAGATGCTCTTGAGATCCTGACTCTGTTGGGATGCTCCTCTTGACTACCCAATTGGATTTGCCTCCCATCCAATTAGGAAGTAATTACTAGTACAAGGAACCTGCACAGGTTCCCTAGCCCTCCGAGCCCAATTCCAACTAGATGTAGTATGTCTAAGTTCAACAAACACTCCCCGGATCTAAGTTTGATGTCCCTCCTCTTTCTCCACATCCCTCCTCCAAAACAATATCCTCCAAAGAAAAAAGCAAAACCAAAATCAAGACCAAGGATCCCCCTCTCCTTTGATCATCCTTCCCGTTTTATACCTCTCCCTCCCATCCACCTCAACCATGTATCATTAATGTCATGACTACCCCTCATCGTTTCATTTAGTATCCTTGACTTTTCTTACCATATCTTCTTCCAAGTAGATTTGAGAAGACATTTAGGGGATAAGATATGGATATTTAATTTGGGAATTAATTGGAGAAGACCATATCTTCTCCCAAGTATATTTTGAGAAGACATTTTGGGGATAAGATATGGATATTTAATTTGGAAATTAATTGGAGAAGACTGTAGGGATTTATAGGGTAAGTTCCTCAGACATAACACCAAAGGACACCGCTCACAAACAGATCACAGATCAATACACCAGTACTTTTGACGTGGTTAAAACGCTCAAAGAGGGAAACATTCCACGGCCTGAGCCAACGCGGCCACTTCAGGCAATTTATTAATAAAAGAATGAAAATTTACATAAGCTTCTCTCATGAACGGTTAACCTACAAATGACCCTCCATGCTCTTTAAATAGAGATCATGGACCAATCGGGTGTTAAGCCACAGATCAAGTGTCGGTAATATTGAGGAGAGAATGAACCGTCAGATCACTACATATCGTAACCATTGGATCACTACATATCGTGACCGTCGGATTATAAGTTACAAAATGTACATAGTAAAGAAACACACTTTACCTAACTCTATACCTAACTCTATACTAGACCAAGTTGTACTTAACTATTTCCTATGTGTCGGAATATCCTAACATCCCCCCTTAAGAACAACTTGGGATAGGATTGAAGGATTTACAAATATGACATAATAGGAGAAGGAAGGAGGCACTAGAGCCTATCCCCCCTTAGTGACAACTTCCTGAACTCCAACCATAAATCGAAGTTTAGTGAACTTCGCCTCTGTGAGAGCCTTTGTAAAGATGCCTGCAACTTGATCATCTGTTGAACAATATTGCACTTCAAGAACATGGTCATGAATGAGCTTTCTGATGAAGTGCATGTGCAGTTCAATGTGTTTGCTACGCTGATGTTGGACTGGATCTTTGCATAGTTGAATGGCACTTTGATTATCACACCAAAGTGTAGTCGGATGCTGCTGCTGAAAGCCAAACTCTGACAGGATCTGACGAAGCCACAAGGCTTCCTTACTAGCTTCTACGACACCACGATACTCTGCTTCTACTGAAGAAAGAGAAATGGCACCTTGTTTCTTACAAGCCCATGTAATAGGTCCTGAACCAAGAGTGAACACATAACCTGCAGTAGACTTCCGATCATCAGGGTCACCAGCCCAATCGAAATCAGTGAAACCAACCAATAGAGGAGATGCTTCGGCACTATAATGAATCCCAAACTGAACTGTACCTCGAACATAATGAAGTATTCTTTTAATTTCTTTCCAATGACTTTCACGTGGGTTTTGCATAAACCGAGCAACAAGGCCAACAGCAAAGGAAAGGTCAGGACGAGTATGGGTTAGATACAAAAGTTTTCTTACAAGTTGACGGTATAAGGTAGCATCAACTTTAGGAGAAGTACAAGTGACTGAAAGTTTGACTCCAGACTGAAAGGGAGAAGGGGCTGGCTTACAGTTTTCCATGTGAAAATGGCGTAGAATATCATAGGCATACTTGGATTGGGAAAGGGAAATACCTTCCTTGGATTGCAAGACTTGAAGACCAAGAAAATAATGTAAGTGTCCTAAGTCTGTCATTTCAAACTTCCTTTTAAGGCTAGACTTCACATGGTTTATAAGGTTGGGATCACTATCAGTCAGGATAAGATCATCAACATAAAGAACAAGAATGGTAAGAGACTTGCCCACTTTCTTGGTGTAGACAGTATTGTTAGAATGACACCTAGAAAAGCCATTTTCTAAAAGAAAGTTATCCATTTTGGCATACCAAGCTCGAGGAGCTTGCTTGAGACCATAAAGGGATTTCTTAAGCCGACATACAAGGCTGGAGTCTGTTTGTATAAAGCCAATAAGTTGTTCCATATAGATTTCTTCATGCAACTCCCCATGCAAGAAGGCGGATTTAACATCCATCTGATGGACTTCCCATTTGAGAGAGGCAGCAAGGGAAAGAACAAGGCGGATAGAGTTCATTTTGGCAATAGGGGAGAAGGTTTCAGTATAGTCAATGCCTTCAACTTATGAAAAACCCTTAGCAACAAGACAAGCTTTATGTTTATCAACTTTCCCATCTGGTCCATACTTGGTTCTATAAACCCATTTGCATCTAACAAGTTTTCATCCCTTTGGTAGAGGAACAAGATCCCATGTATCATTTGCCAATAATGAATGATATTCTTCATTCATAACTGCTTCCCAGTCTGGATGCCCTGAAGCTTCTGCAAAGGTGTCAGGATCATAATTCACTGAAGCTTGAGCTAGTAAAGAAGAGGCTCTCTCAAACTGAGAACGTGTACGTCGCTGATCTGTAGGATCACCAGCAAGATCACCCGCTGCATCCCGAGTAGCACGGACCCATTTTGGAAGCTGAGGAGCTAAAGGAGGATCCTGAGAAGGTGGGGGAGGATTTTCATCCTCGCTTTCATCAACTGAAGAAGAAATATTTTCAAAAGTAGAAGAGATAGGGAGAGGTGGCACATCCGCCGAACTAGGCTCGCAAGCCGATATATTTTCAGCAAACTTTACATCTCTTCTAATGATAACATTTTTGGACTTAAGTGGAATAAGTCTATATCCTTTGACATCTTCAGAATATCCAAAAAAAATACATTTTTCACTCTTAGGTTCTAAAGCTTTATGTTTCTCATCTGGAATATGGGCCCATGCTTCACTTCCAAAAACACGAAAGTGACTTACATCTAGTTTGATTGAGCTCCATGCTTCTTCTGGAGTGATATTCTTTAAAACCTTAGTAGGAGTGCGATTTATTATGTAATTTGCACAGTTAATTGCTTCTGCCCAATAATTAAGACTAAGTCCTTTAGATTGAAGCATACAATTAGCCATTTCCTTTAAGGTGTAATTCTTCCTTTCAGCTACACCATTTTGTTGTGGAGTATATGGAACAGTATGTTGCATTTGAATTCCATTCTCAGTGCAAAAGTTGATGAATGTGTTTTTAACATATTCTCCGCCATTATCAGATCTTAGCTTAAGAATTTTATGTCTAGATTGTTTTTCAACAAAGGCCTTAAAGGCCAAGAACATGTTAAATACTTCACTCTTAAGTTTTAAGAAGTATACCCAAGTGCGTCTGGAGAAATCATCAATGAAAGTTAAGAAATATTTGTAGCCAGAGAAGGAAGCAACTGGAAGTGGACCACATAAATCACTATGCACGAGCTGTAAAGGGGCTGAGGCGTGCCAAGAGGCACGTTTTTCAAAAATGTCCTGATGATGTTTTCTGAGTACACATCGGGAACAAACGCCATCTCTGCAAGATACCATTGGAAGACCTGTCACAATATTTTCTTTACATAGATTCTGAAGAGAGCGATAGTTTAAGTGACCAAATCGCTCATGCCAAAGTTTGCTCACTTCATCATTACGAGCAAAAAATACTGAGGGAAGATTTGATGACCCAAAGTTGTGAAACTTATACAACCTTGTAGAATCATCAGTAATGCCAGTAGCTAAAATCTGTCTAGGATCTCTTAGGTCCTTAATTACAACATCGTGAGGTGAAAATTCAACGATTTTACCTTCACCTGAATGGGTTATCTGATATACAGATAGAAGGTTGCAGGATAAGGTTGGAACACATAATACATCATTAAACTGACCATTGTCTAGATGAACAGTTCCAGTCCCTACAACACTAAGAGATCTATCATCACCAACATAAATATTTTTGGTGTTACAATCATTTAAAGAAGAAAACATGGCTTTGTTTTTGGCCATGTGATAAGAAGCTCCAGAATCAATGAGCCACTCATGAGAATGAGAAGAAGAAGATACATTTAGTGCATAGCCAGACCGAGATGCTTGAAAACCACATGCAGAAAGTGCCATTCCTGAAGATGAAGTTGAAGTTGAAGATTGCTCCAAATGGATGTTATGCTTCTTCATTGCTGCTTCCAAGGCTTCCATCTTCTTAAAGCATTTGGATTCTAAGTGGCCATCTCGATTACAAAAGTTGCAATGTCTATCAGTCTTCTTCCATTTGTTTTTATTTGTCTTATCATTTTGTTGAAATGATTTTTCATTTTGAGGCGGAAATTTCTTAGGACCCTTGTTTGGTTTAGGACCATTCCTTTTAGGATACGACTTCTTAGGATTCTTTGAATTTGGTTGCTGCTGGGTGGCTAACGCTTTCTTAGAAGAGTTTCCAAGATGAAGAAGACCAAGGTGTAAGAGTTTTTCTTGTTCTCTTATTAAAGAATCACAAAAGGAATCAAAGGAAGGGGACTTGTAGGTTTGTCCTTGAGAAATGAAGGCTTCTCTTGTAGAATGGAAGGTGGAAACGAACACAGATTAGGCTGGTCCCAACTTAGTAAGAATGGAGTAGATAAGGCTACTATCTTCTTTCTTAACCTTAACACCTTCCAAGAGAAGTCTAAGGGTCTTGAACTTGGACAAAAAATCTTCAATGCAAGAAAAATTATTGGGGTCCAATGTAAGCAATTCATTTTCAAGTTGATGGACTTTAAGTTCATTTTTAATTCCAAAGACTTTAGTAATCTGTTTCATTGCTTCATCAAGAGTATCAAGTTCCGCAATATGGAATCTAAGATCTGGAGAAATAGACATCCCTATCAACCCACGTGCTTGGTCTTGCCTATTTTCCCATTTAGCTACCTTGTCTTCATCTTTCGGTTTGGTCTCTTGGCTTGTGGCTATTCTGTAAAGACCTTTACTTCTAAGTAAATCCACAATGTAGGACCACCATTGGAAGTAGTTGGTGTTGTCAAGAATAACTTGGCATGGACTTTCCATTTTAAAAAAACTGAAGCTAGAGATGCTGAAACTAAGTGTTTCAATGGAAAGATCTCGAAAAATTAGGCTGTTTCAAAAAAAACAATTCTGAAAACGGCTTCCGGATGAAGAAGTTATGGCTTTTTGAAGAAAATTTGATGAAGTCGCCGACGAAGTGCGGGAATGTGCGGAAATGAAAAATCCGCCCCCACAAAATGGAGACTTGAACCCAAGACCTCTACTCTCATAAATTAGCTTTGCACCAAGTGAGCTATACAAAAAGTTTGAGAGAGAGAGAGAGAGAGAGGGAGAGGGAGAGAGACATTGATATCAAACTCGAGAGAGAGAGAGAGAGAGAGAGAGAGAGAGAGAGAGATTGATATCAAACTCGACCTCCATGTTTAGCCAGAAACTAAATATTTTCCTTAATGTTTCTGATTTTCCGAGATCACACTAAGTCGCAGCGGAAAAGAGCATACGCATGAGAAAAATCCTTCCTTTCTGTTTTTGATTTGCCCAGATCACACAGAGTCGCAGGGCAAAGAGCATACACAGAAATGAAAGGTATAGATCCGGTAATAAAAAAAGCTAAATAAACCGAAAACCGAAATAAACAGAGAGAAAATAACTGTAAACTGCAAATAAACACTATATACCTCCAGATCTTAAAAATGACGCAGCTAGGGCTACCAGAAACCTTTTCGCGTTAAACGAAAGGGGTTCCTCACTGGAACAGATGCTCCCAACACAACAGAGTAGTCCTCTCAGCCTGAAAGCAGTCAGAAACAGTAGATCTAGGAAACGGTAGTCGGATGCAGTTCTACCGGCTTCAGATTTGGATCACCAATGGATGTGGCCCTCAAATAGCTCTGATACCATGTAGGAATTTACAGGGTAAGTTCCTCAGACAGAACACCAAAGGACACCGCTCACAAATAGATCGCAGATCAATACACCAGTACTTTTGACGTGGTTAAAACCCTCAAAGAGGGAAACAGTCCACGGCCTGAGCCAATGCGGCCACTTCAGGCAATTTATTAATAAAAGAATGAAAATTTACATAAGCTTCTCTCATGAACAGTTAACCTACAAATGACCCTCCATGCTCTTTAAATATAGATCATGGACCAATCGAGTGTTAAGCCACGGATCAAGTGTCGGTAATACCGAGGAGAGAATGAACCATCGGATCACTACATATCGTGACCGTTGGATTGTAAGTTACAAAATGTACATAGTAAAGAAACACACTTTACCTAACTCTATACCTAACTCTATGCTAGACCAAGTTGTACTTAACTATTTCATATGTGTCGGAATATCCTAACAAAGACCATATCTTCTACCAAGTAGATTTTGAGAAGACACCTTGGGATATGGGTATTTAAATTGGAATAAATGGAAGGAGACCATATCCTATCCAAAATTAAATTTGAAAAGACAAGCTGGGAATTGAATAATAACAATAATAGAATTTATATCAGTAAATAAATTTATAGTTTCACAAATGTAGCTATGTACGAATATTTCTTGATAATTATAAGTCAATATTTTCAGGTAATTTAAATACTAATAAAATTTTCATGATAAGATTAAGTAGGGAATTACACAAAGAGAGACTACAACTATGCTGGATGCATATCTAAGATAAGTTTCCTGCTCTCAAAAGTTGAAAAAGTTGAACACACTAATAGAAGTACATGTAACACAAGGTATGTAATCCCTTAAACTATAACCCTAGCAACATTATTTCTAATAACTAAAATATTGAAAATAAGATTATATTTTCCAAATATGCTTTATTTTTGTGCCAAATGGACAATCCCATAACTAAGTTGATGGAGCATTGTTCCAACAATGGAACTCGATAGTACATTGAAATGGATGTGGTGTGAGAGATCAATATGGGCTATCTCAGGAATCCACACCTTTGAAGGATAGGTCAGCATTTAGGAGTCTATATTAACATGATCATCATCCCATCTAGTTTCCAACACAAATCATAGAAGGCAAAAATGTACTTCAGATAATAGCAGGGGCTGCATTGTGTGGAGTGTAGAGGTACAAAGGAAGAAAGCTTGCTCCACACGCCACACAATGTATTAATGAGAAAATGTTGTTTGTAATTTCAAGCTTTGTGTACAATATTAGTGGTTATTGAGCAAACCTGGTGATTAAACATGAAAAGAAATGCAGGAAACAAATTATGACTAGACACAAGTGTTACCATATGGAAAACATCCCATTAATGAGTGAAAGTATATCAACACATGACACCATTCCTCGACACACCTTCTCCACTGCATCTTTAGTAGTGTTAATGGTTTGAAATCCTTTAAGGTTCACATTTGGAATCACATCCTTTTCCTCTTTCAATGAATTTGTTGAATTTAAGAGCGTTAACCCATTGCAACCCTTTAGCTAGTTAAGAATATCTATTTACTAGTCCAAAAAGGGCGATAAATACTATTCTTGTCCAATGCACCAATATTGGTACTGAACTATACAGGTCAATAGAAAAGGTGAAAACTCAAAGGTACTTTGAAGAAGCAGTGATGAAGTGCATTATGAGAAGAGGAGAAACCATAGTTTGGACTTTTGATATGTACTCTCCAACTACATTTTCTACTATGTTATAAACTGTAGGGAAAGTCTTTTCATAGATTTATTATCCAAGTCCTCCATTTGCTTTTGAAAAATACACAGGAAAATAAAAGAAGACTAGTAAATGTGGCAATCAAATTTCTAACTATCATTGCTTTTTGATATTCCAAAATGAGGATTTCTTTGGAAATTGGAATTATATGATTCTTGTGATATAGACCTGAGAAAGAAGTTATTTATACAATGAGTACTTGTGCAAATTTGTGTTTTTATTTAACCAACGTAGAAAAATGAACGATAAGAAAACTCTTACAATTGGAGTTGGTGAATATGCCAAAGCCATCGTAGTTGGTATTCCTCGGAACTAATTTGCAAGATATACTACAAATTAATTGTTTATATAAAATATAATTAGAATATTTATAAGTGTTGCATTCTTTATATGACGTCTTATCTTTATATCCCCTATGAATGTCTCTTTTATAATTTTGACTAATTCCTCAAGTAAAATAGAACTTATAAGTGATAGAGCATTCATGTGTGCATTGTCTGATCATGACATTGTTTAGCTTTGTTCACCTTCCATGATCAATTTCAATAGGATAATCAGAGCATACTTTAGGGCATCCACATACTTCGTAGTAGAAAGTGAACCAAGTGACAAGCAACCTAGAAACTTGATCCATTTCGAATAATTTAAAGACATGTTAATGTACATGTTTGGTCTTTTGCAACCATAAAACATGTAAACATAGAGGTCGAGTTTGATATCAATCGACATACTATAAAATCCCCAAGACGAGGATAAACCTGAGATACTATGTTGGTCAAGGAATATATGGTGACAATTACAACATGATAGAGTTCACATTTCCTCTCTAAAGAATAAAGAGCAGACAACAAACTCTTCATTGTATAGAGTGTGAAGGAAGATTTCATTGTCCTTCATTTGCACCTCTGTGCTGCCACACCTCCACACCATTACTTTTTCTGAAACTTGGTTGATTTGCAACTTATGACATGCATTAATTTATGCTCAAAGAACTTATGCTCGAATGTATTTATAATCTAACACACATATTTAGTGATGATTTCTTTTATATTTGCATAGGAAGAGGATCAAATTTTCCATAAAAATTAAAGACACAAAATTTATTTATCCATTCAAAGGCACATGTCAAGTAACCAAAACAAAATCACAATGTAACTGAAATCTAACCAAACAAACCCCAAAATGTAAAACTATTTAACTGCACCAAATAGAAATTGATATAGTTTGTACTCATTTTTATTTTCTATTCATTTAATATATATATACAATGTACATTATTTATTTATAAATTATCTTTGTAATAAGTTAACTTTAATCTACTAGTTGTTGGCTATCATATCATCCTAATATCTCAATTCTCTTTCATGTGTGCATTTCTTCTTTTGCACGTTAACGTGACTGTCTCCTCCATCAATACCAGAGACTCATATGTCTTCTCACACTCTAATATGAAATTCATTCTCCCTTGCTAGCCACGAAATGGTGGTTATTTGGCGAGTTTACTCCACCTTAGTTTTGATATACTATGTATCAATAAATGGAGAAGTTCAAAGGCGTAGGAGTGAAAAGAAGCACATATTAACAATAAAATTTAGATCTGTACATTGTCGAGAGTGCAGAGGTGCAGAGGAAGTTTTCTTCATCCGCACATGCACACTCTTAACAATGTATCAAGATTGTGGGTGGGGGGAGATAATATGCAAACCTTTATATTCCCATGAAGTGTGTGGAGGCGGGAATAATGACAAATTGTTGAAACTATTGCAGAAATGGGGCATCTTGCACTTCCTTAATCAAGTTAGGATATCAATATCTACTAAAAGAGGAGATGGATTATGAAAATTATTACAGAGACGGAAAATTATCAAATAATGACAAAATGTGTACTTGTGCAGATTTGTGTGTTCATTTAGCCAACGTAGAAAAGTGAACGATAAGGAAACTCTTACAATTGGAGTTGGTGAATATGCCAAAGCCATCGTAGTTTGTATTCTTGGGAACTAATTCACAAGATATTCTACAAATTAATTGTTTATATAAAATATAATTAGCATATCTAGAAGTTTTACATTCTTTATATGACATCTTATCTTTATATCTCCTATCGATCTCTTTTTTATAATTTTGACTAATTCTAAAGTAAAATAGCACTTATAAGTGATAGAGCATTCATGTGTGAATTTTCTAATCATGACAATGTTTATCTTTGTTCATATTCCATGATCAATTTCAATAGGATAATCAGAGCATACTTTAGGGCATCCACATACTTTGTAGTAGAAATTGAGACAAGTGACGTGCAACCTTGAAACTTGACCCATTTGGAATAATTTTAAGACACGTTAATGTACATTTTTTGTCTTTTGCAACCAAAAAACATGTAAACATGGAGGTCGAGTTTGATATCAATCGACATACTATAAAATCACCAAGACAAGGATAAACCTGAGATACTATGTTGGTCAAGGAATATATGATGACAATTACAACATGATAGAGTTCGCATTTCCTCTTCAATGAATAAAGAGCAAATGAAAAACTATTCATTGTATAGAGTGTGAAGGAGCATTTCATTGTCCTTTCATTTTCACCTTTGCACTGCCACACCTCCACACATTTACGTTTTCTTAAACTTGGTTAATTTGCAACCTATGACATGCATTACTTTATGCTCAAAGAACTTATGCTCGAATGTATTTATAATCTAATACACATAATCAGTGATGATTGCTTTTATATTTGCATAGGGAGAAGATCAAATTTTCCAAAAAAATTCAAGACACCAAATTTATTTATACATTGAAAGGCACATGTTAAGTAACCAAAACAAAATCACAATGTAACTGAAATCTAACCAAACAAACCCCAAAATGTAAAACCATTTAACTACACCAAATAAAAATTGATATAGTTTGTACTCATTTTTATTTTCTGTTCATTTAATATACATATACATCGTACATTATTTATTTGTAAAATATCCTTGTAATAAGTTAACTTTAATCTACTAGTTGTTGGCTCTAATATCATCCTAATATCTCACTCTCTTTCATGTATCCATTTCTTCTTTTGCACCTTAACATGACTGTCTCCTCCATCAGTACCAGAGACCCATATGTCTTCTCACACACTAATATGAAATTCATTCTCCCATGTTAGCCATGAAATGGTGGTTATTTGGCGAGTTTACTCCACCTTAGTTTTGATATACTATGTATAAATAAATGGAGAAGTGAAAAGGTGTTGGAGTACAAAGAAGCAGATATTAACAATAAAACTTAGATTGGTACATTGTCCAGAGTGCATAGGTGCAGAGGAAGCTTTCTTCATCCACACATCCACACTCTGCACAATGTACCAACATTGTGGGTGGGGGGAGATAATATGCAAATCTTAATATTCCCATGAAGTGTGTGGAGGTGGGAATAACAACAAATTTCTGAAACTATTGCGGAAATGGAGCATCCTGCACTTCCTTAATCAAGTTAGCATATCAATATCTATTAAAAGAGGAGATGGATTATGAAAATTATTATAGAGATGGAGAATTATCTAATAATGACAAAATGTGGACCTCACACAAAGAGGAAAGGACTATGTTGTTATGCAACTATCACCCTTGTTTCATTGGTGGGACAATATGCTACGTAAATTCATCACATCTTTGTTTTTGTTTTAAATAGTCAATCAACATTTAGTTGAGTAGTTGAGTAAATGGTTAGTTAAATGATTGATCAAATGGTTTATTAAGCAATGGGTTGGTTAGAAAAATTAAAACAAAGTAATTGGTTGATGTGAAAAACAATGTATAAATCAACGAATTTGTTATGCGTCTTCACCACTATATCCCTTAACTACTTCAAAGGAGTTGGTTACATCTTGGTATTATATGATGACCTTAAGAGTCGATATAAAAAATTGTGGTAAGTCTAGTTTGCATGTAAATATTTTGGCATCTAACACTTTTATTTAAGTTGATATACCTTTCATTGTCATTAGAGAAATTTTGAGGTTAAAAATGGGCCTCAAAACAAAAATGTATGACAAAAAATCAACTTTATAAGAACCCATAAGATTCAATATGATGATGTCAACCACGGGGGATGATTTACCATTTTTGGAGTAAAAGGTTAAAATGATAAACAAATAAAAAAACTTATTATTCCAACTCATATTTTCAACCTGTCTCCCTACAATTTTACTCAAATTTCGAAGAGGACAACTCATTGGAAGAATAATTTAATTTTTCATCCAAAGAGTACCCATGTTGCATACTTTCATTGGAATCTACTACATGAGAAACGTGAAATAAATGAAAAAATGTGATTGAAATACATTTTTTGTGTAGTATGGTCCATCGAAAGTATGCAATATGGGTACTACTTGGATGCAAAATTAAATTTTGCATCCAATGAGTTCTCTCACTTGAAATTTGTGTAAAATCATAGGGAGATAACTTGAAAAATTGAGGTTAAAATGTAGCATTTTCATTTTTCCCTCCAAAACATGATGAGGTAATCTAATATTATTTTATTATTTGTACTATTACTTTATAGTATTCCTTACAAGGCCAATTTTAAACATCAAAATTTATCTAATGGCTTCAGTATCGTCACAACATCTTTTGACACTACCTTTCTCTTGGAATACTAGCTCTCTAATATACCTAATCCTTTAATTCTCCAACATGCTATTAGCACTAGTGGTTTGAGCTCTATCTTTTTATCCACAAGTTTTGTGTAGGTTTCCATTGTGTACATGCCCCTAACAAGTAAAATGTGTCTAGTGGATTGACTAAGTGCTTATAGATTATATTTGACATAGAATTGTTAACTAGCATAGATCCATCTTAACCTCGAATCTATTAATTGTCAAGTCGGATCAAATCTCTCGAGGTGAAAAGCTATTTTTTGAGTGAAAAACTTGAGAAAGGCTTGCACCTCAAGAGATTTGATCACTCTGAGTGCTTAATAGATCTAGTTTTAAGATGGATCTAGGTTGGTTATATAATATTATACAATATCTATATTTGTATGTATGTTTCTCTTTCTTATTCCATCCCTATCTCAGGCCCAAGCATACACACTCTCTCTCCATATCTATCTCTCTCTTTGTTCCTCTCACTTCCTCTCCCTCTCCCTCCCTTACCCTCTCTCTCTCTCTCTCTCTCTCTCTCTCTCTCTCTCTCTCTCTCTCCCTTCACTCCCTCTCCCTCTCCTCTCCCTCTTCCCTCCCACTCTCCTCTCTCCCTCATTCTCTCTCAATTTCTCCCTCATCACTCCCTTTATTAAGCCACATTTCTCCCTTTGTGTCTTTCTTCTTCCCTCCCTATCTCCCCCTCCAAGTACATCTCTCTCCATCTCCTTCTCTCTATTGAGTCATCTCTCTCTTTATTTCTCTCTCTATCACTCTCTCCCACCTCCCTTTGTCTTTGTAACCCCGTCACCCTCTCTCTCTCCTCCTTCTAATTCTGTCACTATCTCCCTCCCTCTCTCTCTCTGTATCTCTTCTCCTTCTCTTCATATCTCTCTCCTCTCCTCTTCTCTCTCTTACCTCCTCTCTCCCTCTCTCTCCCCGTCTCTCCCTTATCACTCCATTTGTTTCTCCACCTCTATCTCTGTATGTATTTTTTCTTTCCTCCCTCTCGCTCCCCCTCTAACTCCATATCTCTCTCTCTCTCTGCCCTCTCACTTTATCACTATCTCCCACCCTCTCTCTCTCCCTTCCCCCATCTCTCTCTCTCTCTCCGCCCTCTCACATTATCACTATCTCCCTCCTTCTCTCTCTCCCTCACCCATCTCTTCCCCTCTCTCCGTCTCTTCAATTGTATTCCATGATATCTCTTTGATCCTTAGTTAAGATGAATCTATGCTAGTTCTTAGTAATATTATTTATATTATATATATTTCACATCTTTATATATAAAAGTATTCTCGTTTTTAATTTCATTGAAACCTTGATTTCATTTCTATAGGAATCTTTTGAGTAGTTGTGAAGATAGAGGGTTTAGATATATCTCAAAAGTAATGATAACCTTTTTCCTTTTAGATTTAATTACAAAATGTTATAAATTAAAATTAAAATAAAAAAATTATAAAATATTTTGATTGTAAAATAAGTTACGTTTTTGGGAAAGTGGTATTGATAAGCCATGGTATTGGTCAATGGTATTTTAACAAAGCCTATTTACAGGTTAATACTATACACGGTAAAGTGGGGTGAATATCCGTGGTAAAGTGGGGGTGAATATCCATGGTTAAGAATCGTGTCATATTGTTATAAAATATTTTGATTGTGAAATAATTTATGGTTTTTGGGCATGTGGTATTGATAAGCCATGGTATTGGCCCATGGTATGGTAACAAAGCCTATTCACAAGTTAATAAAAAAATCAAAATATAAAAAATTGACTTTAACTTTAACTTTTTAGTATTAATTGAGCCAACATTTAAATGTTTACACGCATGAGCTTTATATTACTTTTAACATTTTATTATTTAATTTAAATTTGTTAAATGTTAAATGTAAAAAGATTGCAGGTTAAACATTTACGATTTACATCTACCCCATACTACCCGCAACTCAGTACCTCTCTGCCCAATGAACATTATGGGTTCTATAAAAGAGTTTCTAGCTCTAAATGGCCAAAATTATGCTAGAGTATGGGCCAAAGATAATGGAAGCATTGTTAAAGAGTAAATCACTTTAATAGTTTGCAAAAAATGTCATTCCAGATCATAAAGATGACCAATAGAAATTTTTTATCAACATGAAGAAGGATAATATTATAACAAACATGATAACCTACATCTCTGGGGAGATTTACTCTCTCACAAAAGGGATCGATTATCCAAATTTTTCCCATAAGTAGTTAAATACTCTATTTGATAAAACTGATGAAAGTATAGTTATGGATAATGTGAAAGAATCGACCTCTCTAGATCCTCTCTCATTTGAAGTAATCAAGCTGGCATGTCTAATCGAATATAAGTTGAAGTTGGGTGAATGTGGAGACGGCCTTTTCCAATAAAATGGTCAGCTCATAGAATTCATGTGGATGAATTTTAAAATGGCCTATGGTGTGTTATGATTGACATTTTTTGGTATTTTGACCATGAGGAGAGAATATGGAAAGGATTAGAGAGAATATGTTAAGCATTATTATTTTGACTTTTTTATTTTTTACTCACTATGGCATGGGAAAAAATATTTAATTAATTGAAACCTGCTTTAAGAAACAAACCATTCCCCAAAGGGTAAACGTAAATGGAATTATAGAGAAATAGTTTGATGTTGATAATACAATCATGAGAAAGAAAGAAATTACATAGACTAGATTATTAAGAATAAGCATGATCACAAACTTCAACTAAGATAGGAAGAAGAATACACATCATTATTGTGAGAAATTAGGACATACGGAGACTCATCTAAGAACCCAATCCATGCAAAATCTTGTCATGAAAGATGTTTGAAATATTTTTTTTCAGAAATTTTATCTCTTCCCCACTTATTTTTGTGCTCAAATACTAAGGTAGATCTTCTCCAATTGGTTTTGAACTTAATAGTAGCATTGTTCCTTAACTTTCGTTGGTTGGTAGTTTTGTGGCTTAGTTGTTACTTAAGTATCCATGGGTTGATTGATTATTTTTTTTTGTTTAACGCTTTATGTATGAGTATATTAATATTTATTTATAAGCAAGGACAGATTATGAGGTGAGGTTGAATATCATGATTTGAAATTAAAAACTTATGTTTCTTGTAGTCTGCATTATACAAATTTGGATTTTTCCCACCCATTATTACAATTAGGGAATACACTAATTGTCATATTTCCACTCCTTGAAGTTGTGCATGGTAATGAATGAGGCTTGTTGATTTCGACCTCCAAATGTAAGGTTCTCATTTTAGTGTTGTTGATTTCATGTGTTGTTTTTTGGAAGAGAGAATGTGTAGGATGCCTCTATTAATTTTTTCTTAATTTGCGATGGGGTGATCGGTCACTACTTCTATTTAATGTTTCATGATTGATTCCATTAATATCTACCTATAAGAAAGGGCATGCAATGGGGTGAGCTTGGATATCATTCTTTGGTCATAGATTTGAGAATTGTTTGTGTAAGATATTTAATGAACTTGTTCCCAAATTTCTTGAAAAATTTATAAATAGTTCTTTAAATAACCATTTTGATACAAACTTAGGAAGGAATGAAATGAAATATCTTATCTTTGAGAAGAGATGTGACATATACATGCCTTCTGAACTGTGTTACAATGAGGCTCAGTGAAATTTTTATTATTAAGAACAAATGGAAAACCTTAAACATCCAAAAAATTATCCCCAAGAGATGAAGCACCAAAAGTTTGTGGGCTCCGTTGGGATTAGTTGGAGCGCCAACTTCCGAGGGTTGTAATTTGGGCACATGATCTTTGTTTGGAACGCACGATACCTCATTAGAAAGATCTATACAAGGATACCAAAATTTTTAGACAAGTCGTTGCCTAACGGACCACGGGCTTAGTGTGTTTTCCAAAAACAAAACACCATTTAGGGCCTCAAAACGGTTCCAAAAGTTCGAGACTAAAAAAATGCCAAAAATAGAAAGTTGTGCTAGAATTAAAGAAACTAAAAGAAAAAAATATTGAGGGTCCAAATATAATAGTTATATAAGTAATATCCACTAGATCACATTCTTCGTTTATTTTTCTCTAATTTTCTCTATTTTGTTTAATTTCTTTTCCCTTTATGTACTATTTTATTATTTTATTATTATTATATTATAAGTATAATTCCCATCTCCATAAAAAAGAGAAATCTATACATTTATTTATATATCACTCTAATTATAGAGATAATTTACTTCTTTGCATTTCTATGCAAAATATTTTAATGTGTATAATGTCATGGTGTACTTAATGAAATTATATAATCAAATTTAACATAATTACTTCTTTGCCTTTCTATGCAAAATATGTTAATATGGATAGTCTCATGGTGTACTCAATGAAATTATATAATCAATTTTAACATTGATTATCATTATTTGAAATTTTAATTAATAATTTATAATATGGTAAATTTATTTAACCTCTCTGAAATATTAAATTTATAAAAGATTTAACTATTTATAACCATCCTTCTCATATTTTAGAATATGGGTTAAATTATGTACAATATGATAAACTTCAAAAATATAATGAAAATACATTTCACATCTTAGAAAAACATAAGAAATCACCCTGGTTTGATTAACATTATGTATAAAATAATTTTTGAAAAGAATTTTTTTTGTTATGTTTTACATTTAATATGAGTATTTAATTTCTCAAATATTAACATTACAAAAAAAAATATTTTGTTCTCTTTGTAAACCAACTTGAAGTTTCCTTTAAAAATCAATAAATTAATGGTATAACGTGCTTTGTTTATGCTATGAGGGTTTATGTTGAACCATTTAGTTGTCCACCAGATTGATTGAAAGGAAAAAAAAAGAATTTTCATTTTTCCAATTTCACTGAAATACAATCTTGGTTTTGTATATATATATGGGAGGGGGTTGGAAGACATAAAATTAGAGTGTTTATATAAATAAAATTAGTGTTCATTATAAAATAAAATATGATATTTTATGGTTATCCAAATTTAATTTAGAAAAAACATGATATAAATATTATAATAAATTAAGATAAACAAACATGTTCACACATTTATACCCGATTATATTGATATTGATAAATATAATTTTTCCAAAATAAATTTATTTAATTTATAATATTTAAAATATAAATATTTTTTTTTTCAAAATATATTTATTTAATTTATAATATTTAAAAATATTACATAGTTTTTTATTTTGAAATATACTTAATAAAGATATATAAAATAAATTATGATAAGTTTAAAAAAAAATTCAAATATTTTGATTGTAAAATAAGCTACCTTTTTTGGGCATGTGTTATTGATAATTTGGTATTGGCTCATGGTATGGTTTTGTTATATTGTAAGAACATTACCAATAGTTCCAACATACATCATGTCACTTACCAGCATAGATCCATCTTAACCCCAGATCTGCCAAGTGTCGAGATGGATCAAATCTCTAGAGGTGAAAACCTCTTTTTTGAGTGTAAAACTTAAGGAAAGGTTTGCCCCTCAAGATATCTAGGGTTAAAATGGATCTAGGTCGATTATATATATATATATAGATATCTGTGTGTGTGTGTGTCTATATCTCTTTCTTTTCCCTCTCTCTATCTCACCCCCAAACATACACCTTCTCTCTCTCTCTCTCTCTCTCCCCTTATCACTCCCTCTCTCTCTCCACCTTTCTCCCTCTGTGTCTCTCTTCTTCCCTCCCTCTCTCTGTACCTCCAACTCCATATATCTCTCTCTCTCCCTCTCTCTCTCCTTCTCTCTATCAAGTCCTCTCTCCCTTCCTTACTCTATCTATCATTCTCTCGCACCTCCCTCTGTCCCACCCCCCTCTGTCCCACCCCACCCATCACTCTCTCTCTCTCTCTCCCTCTAAATTTGTCACTATCTCCCTCACTATCTCCTTCTCTCTGTCCCCTCCATCTCTGTGTCTCCCTCTCTCTCTTCCCCTTATCTCCTTATATCTCTCCTCTCCTCTTCTATCTCTTCCCTCCTCTATCCCTCACTCTCTCCTCATCTCTCCCTTGTCACTCCCTCTCTTTCTCCACCTCTATCTCTCTATGTCATTTTTCTTTCCTCCCTCTCTCCCATCCTCCAACTCCATCACTCTCTATCTACCCCTATCCTTTTCTCTATCCCCTCCTCTTTGTCTTCCTTCCTCTCTCGCCCTCTCCCTCCCACCATCCTCTCTCTCCCCCCATCACTCTCTCTCTCTTCCCTCCAGATTTGTCACTATCTCCCTCCCTCTCCCCCCCACCCCCACCCCCACCCCCTCTTAAATTTGATTCCATGATATTGTGTTTAAGAAAGTATATAAATTAAAAAAACTCAATTGGTTGTAAAATATTGATTCTATATTTTGGATTAATGATATCAGAGAAATACAATAATGAAAAACTTACAATCATGCACTATCTTTCCTCTATTATTGTTAGTCAGTTTGTTTGCTCTCGTGACTTGGATCCTTAGTTAAGATGGATATATGTTGTTTCTTAGTAATGTTATTCATATTATATATATTTCACATCTTTATATATATAAGTATTCTCATTTTTTACTTTATTGAAACCTTGGTTTAATTTCTATGGGGATCATTTTAGTAGTCGTGGGGATATATATTTTAGATATATCTCAAAAGAAATGGTAACCTTTTTCCCTTTCTATTTACTTAAGAAAAGTTCTAGAATTAAATTTAAATAAAATATTTATAAAATATTTTGATTGTGAAATAAGTTATGTTTTTTGGGCATGTGGTATCGATAAGCCATGGTATTGACCCATGGTATTGTAAAAAAGCCTATTTACATGTTAATAATATCCACAATAAAGTGAGGGTGAATATCTGTGGTTAAGAATTGTGTCATATTGTTATAAAATATTTTTCGTGTCAAATAAATTATGGTTTCTGGGCATGTGGTACTGATAAACCATGGTATTGGCCCATGGTATGCTAACAAAACATATTCATAAGTTAATAACAAAATCAAAATGTAGCAAATTGACTTTAACTTTAACTTCTTATTATTAATTGACCCAAAATTTAAATGTTTACACACATTACTTTTAACTTTTTATTTATTACTTTTAATGTTTTATTTTTTATTTTTTAAATTTAGCCTACATATAAATGTTAAACATTTGAAATCTACCCCTATAACATTGACATTAGATTAAATTTGCTAAGTGTTAAATGTTAAACATTACTCACATCTACCCCATACTTGGTTGTAGAGTGCCCCTTCATCCCAACCACAAAGGATAACTTTAATTCACTTCTTATATTGTAATTTTATTGTAAGTAATCATATTTTATGTAGGGAGTCTTCCATTCCTTCATCCCAACCACAAGGGATAACTCTAATTCACTTCTTATATTGTAATTTTGTTGCAAGCAATCATATTTTATGTGCTTACTAATTAAATTTAAATACAATTATGGAATCATTAACTTTTTTTGTAAGCCAAAAATTTTCTATTAATCAAAAAGCATATACAGAGATGTCAAAATGCATGTGGTTACCAGGTTTGTTTACCAGTGCGATAATCATACAACATACAAAAAACAAAATTTCCAGCTGAGAGGTCCATAGCCTGAGAGGCCTAACATACTAGAAAACTGGAAGAATAAGAAAAACACCAGTGATCATAATTAGTCGTCGGAGGTAATAGAGGCAGGATTGTCTCGCCCTGTGCCTGGAGGAGGAGGAAGGTGATACAGGGAATTGACATGGTGCTCTCAGTGAGCAAGCTAATTTTCCAATTTTTCAACTTTCTTCGTCAGCAAAATTTTCCCACACCGGACAGCCACCACCCTTTCATGAACATGGCACTGGAAATATTGGAGTTGTTCAAATTTGGTTATGGCAACCTCATGCTCCTCCCTTCAGTCTCGTCAAGAGCTTCTAAGCGAGAAACAACATATTGCACCAACTCTTGAACCGTTGTGGGGGTTCCTGTATGCCTGGAAGGAGCCCGATCTGTTGATCCTAACGGTCCCTAACTGCTATGACCCCGAGAAACCACAACATGACTGCAAACCTGTCCTCAGCCACCTCCTCCTATGCCACAACCACATTGAATTGACATTTTGCTGTGACTAACTGCCATAGAAGTTATTGAGGATCTGCGAACCCCACGAGTTATGTGACCCCCACTCCCCCCACCCCTTGTTGGACTTGCACCCTGCCTGGAACTTCCACACACAAAAGTGTGGCACCACACTGAGAACGTACATGAGCAGGTGAACCTTCCTTCTTTATCGGGGCGAAGACACATGAGGAGCGAGGGTTAGGCTTCATGATGGAGACCAAAAGGAAGCTAAAGTCCCGGAGAATTGAGAACACCAATGTGCAACCAGCTTCCACCAGGGACCAAGAAGACCCTGCTGCAGACCAAACAAGAAAGACTATCCAATGCATAAATTCCCATCGTGGGAAATTCACCACAAGACTAGAACCAAACCAGACTAGAACAAATGAAAGAGAACAAAACGAAGAAGACCATATGGGAAATAGCAAATACCAAGCAAGAGAAAATTGAAAATAAGGTTCTTAGATTCCAAGCTGACGCCAAATTCGTAGCGAGACGCTGAAGGGAGGTATGGAACTAGTGACCCCGAGAAGGAAGAACCGAGAGGTGAGAATGGCCAGAGACCCAAAGCCAATTCTGAAACCTAGAAGGAAGCAGACCCAAAGCTTGTAAAACAAGAAGTGGACACCGACACAAACAACCCATGAAGCAAGGCGATTAAACCCGAAACCAACAAGAGTTGTAGATGACATGCCCTCTTGTTTAGGACGGAGAGGGAAAGTTTCTCAAATTACAGGAATGAGCGAGAGAATGTCACATTAGATTCGCAGGAGGAGCATAAGACAAACAACCACCACCCTAGCCCAGGTTCGAAAAGAGATAAGAGGAGAGAGGGGTACACAATACTCGATAAACCATAGAACAACCAAATAACTTGACGAACCATGGTATATCTCCAAGGGTTCGACATCGCCATTGAATCCCAGATCAAAGCGAATCGATTGCATGCAGATGAGGGTGAATGGTTCACACAAGTGAGTATAAGAGAAATTATTTTCGCGTGGTGGAGGAGTTGATGTCCTGCCCTCCCTTGCATTAGCCAAGGTCCATCTATCATTCATCATGTGACAGGTGGCTTCCGTAGCCAAACACCCTCATCAGGGATATGGAATCATTATTTTAATTTATATGGTAAAATGGATCTTAATTTACAACTACTATTTATATGTTGTATATTTTAATGTATTGTATATTATGATTTTCTTTTATCTAAAAAAATGTTTGTAATTTTATTTATAAAAACAAAATTACATTACACCAAATTAAGTTTTATTATTTTTTTACTTTTAATTTTTTATTATTAATTGAACCAACATATATTAACACTCATTCACTCACACTATAACATCTCCCCATACTAGACTATATACCACTTAGATCCATCATAGCTCTACAACATCTCCCCATACAAGCCTATATACCACTTAAATACATCATAATTCTAGATCTGTTAAGCACCAAGAGTGATCAAATCTCTTATGTTTTGCACTCAAAAGGAAGTTTTCTCAAAGGTGAAAACCTCCTTTTGAGTGCAAAATATGAGAGATTTGATCGCTCTTAGTGCTTGATAGATCTAGAATTAAGATGGATTTAGACACATTATATATATATATATATATATATATATATATATATATATATATATATATCTTCTTCATGTCCTTAAATAGGTTCTATTACATAATAATACTATTGAAAAACAATAGTTGTCAAAAAGTGGAGCCCCAAACTCGTCATTGGTAAATTATATATATATATATATATATATATATATATAGTAATTCCACCAAGTCAAAATGTTTACATCACAGGACATAACATCTGCTCCATACTAGACTTGAGAGTGCTTTTGGGCCCAATTACTTTTAACCTTTTATTATTTTTTAATTGAATCAACATGTAAATATTTACAAAGAAACATTTACACCACTAACATCACCTCTATATTGTGCTCTAAAGTACCTTTGAATACTTCAATATTACAAAAGAATAAAAGAAATTTTAAATTTCAACTTTTTCAAAAAAAAAAAATTCCCTATGTAAATAAAAATATAAATTCTTAAATAAAATAAAACATTAAAAAATAAAATTTGACATTATAATTTTTATTTTTTATTAAAAAACTCATTAAATTTGAAAATTAATTAAATTTGCAGATTACAATTTGTTAAATAAATAAAACATTAAAAACTAAAATTTGAAATTATAATTTTTATTTTTTATTAAAAATTCATTAAATTTTAAAAATTAATTAAATTTGCTGATTTTAAACTTCGTGAAAATCAATGTGAGGTTGAATGAGTGTCTTAACAAACATGTGCACTAATGAGACTTTACACACCCATCAATATTCCCCCAATCAAGAAAATTAGATGGACTGAACTATATTTGTAGTTTATGGAATCCAATCTCTTCACATAATCCCTAATTTTCCGTTATTTAGTGTCGACATAGCCGTTTACCAGAGCCCCTAATTTCCCGTTAATTAGTCTTGACATAGCCGTTTACCAGTTCGGCTATTTTGAACCGTTCGGTAGTTAATGTGATGTAACTACCTACCCTTGGCTTTTGTGCGACACTTTTAACGCCTATTACTTGGTAATTTGAAAAAGTCTGTAACTCCTTCAGCCACTATCACCTCGCAATTTGAAAAAGCACGGTTGAATGAAATGGTGCGGGCCACCGTTCATCCCATGAAAGGCCGCTCGGCGACCACATCCTGTTGATTAGAGACGCGTACATCTCGGTATCCGTTAGAGGTGGCCCACATAACCTGACATTCCTGATGCGGTAGGGAAAACGAATATTTCATTGCTGGCAGCCGAGCGACCTATATATAATACAACGCCTGCCCCCGAAGATCTGATCCCTTTCTCTCAGTGTAAATCTTCTTCCTCGCCTTGGGAATACCTTTTGTTTTCGTCTTGAGGAAGAGATCGACTCCATACACTTTCCGTGAAACGATCTTGCATGATCCATAGGCGACAGCTACATTAAGACAAGATGGCCCGGTTCAATGCACTTCTCTGGATCGTTTTTGTATTGGGAACGATGATCTCAGCTTCTCCTGCACCGGCCCCAGCGCCGGCCCCCAAACCAGCAACCCCGGCTAAATCCCCCTTACCGCCATTACCAGTTTCTCCTCCTCTTTCGACTCCCCCGACTGTTTCTTCTCCCGTTTCTGCACCTCCTAAAGTCGCCATCCCACCAAACTCAGCCGCCTCCCCCACAGCTCAAAATCCAGCATCTAACCCATCGGCTGAAGGCCCAGCCACCGCTCCGCCACCGACCGCCAGCAGCGCGGCTGCCTTTGCCCCCAGTTTGGAGAAGGTCGCTATCTTTGGAGCGGCCTTGCTTGTAGGGGCATCCTTCCTTATTTAATTTACCTTCATGCATTATCATCTACGTCCTCATTATAAGTAGGGATCTGATGCAGCCATCTATTCTGCTGAAGGAATGAAGCATGGATTTCATTCATTCATTCGGAGACCCACCAGCTGCTGCAAAGATGTCTGTTATTGAATTAGATTATTTCTCTTTCGTATTCTTTTCCATGATTCCTCTCTTATACTTCTGAACAGAGTGGAAGGCACCATATTCATTGGATATTCTTTATTGTAAAATTTCTTCACTTGGTAATTATTTTATATAGAATAAATGTTCTTTATTATATTAACAATTATTATTCTGAGCATCAGATTGGGATAATAATCCTGAATGTAATTCTAAATAATCCATCCAAATCCCCGGCTTAATGTGGAATGCAACAACTAAGGATGGATTGACACTGAAACAATTGAATAGTATGGAATATGTATTATTCTGACAATTTGTAATGGATTCGTGTTACTTGTTCCAATGCTCTGATCTTAACTTTCCTTAATATTGTTATTATCTTCCCAATGCAAGGTATGTTTTATACCATATCATAGTAGCAGAAGAAGGTTCACATTATATAAATATTTAGAAGAACCAGAAGATTTTAACCAGGGGCTCCTCAAATCATTCAGGGATATCGTAGTGAATGACAGCTGCTAAGTGCAAAGACAGGCAGGGATGTCCAATCCAGAGTTATTTGTTGATCCGATAAATATAGTAGAGCCTCCCTCATAATTTTGTTCGAAAGGGTTCAAAAGGGTTAATTTGTAAATTTATGGGAAAAAATCCTAAACTCGTTGAAATCTCACTGAAAATCAACAGAAGAATTGAAATATCTTTTCGGTTGAGTGTACAGTCTGGTCATCTCGACATCCAACATGAATATAAACAGGATCCTCGATTGTGGTCCCTAATTCATGAATCGAGAGAGGCTCTTCATCAAGTTCTGGCAACCAGACATTGATCCCAGAATTGATACTCGTAGCCTAATCGCGGCGTCAGTTCGCTTTCTTCCTTCTTAAAAGCTGTAGTCTAAAGGACCAACGATTTGGCTATTTTCCGACACCCAGCTGACCACAGATTCCGGCCTCTGCATCTTCTGGTGACTCCGCTTCACTAAACGGCACTGCTGCATCTTCGGGTGACTCCGTTCCACCCTTCGCCACCCTTCGACATTAATTGCGTTGTATCGTCTCACAGATGTGGGAGTCCTGACTATTCTTGGTCACATCTCGCCGCGGGCCATGGTCTGTCTGGAGTTGGTGACCGGTATTCAAATTGTTCCCAACCGCGCGCAGAACTCCCTGCCCTTTTGCACGAGCTCGGACACGGACTCGCCTTCTCAAACCGGGCGATCAGAACTCTCAAACCATGCGACAGCATGTTATTCCAAGTTATTCCAAGCGATTAAAACGTAACTTTACATCCTCAGTTTCATGGATCAGTTTTTTGTAGCGTCGCCATCCTCTGGTTCCAAAGCTTGAAACATTAGTGGCTAGCTTGATTGCAAAGCTCTCCAACAACATATCGTTATTACTGAAGGGGCAAAGCATACAATAGAAAATTCATATAAATGGGATTGTTGCCCTCTATCTTCATCGCTCGCTCATTTCTTTAAGAAAGTATGAAGTATTTTGACATCTGCAGACACTGAGCAAACGACGCCCTTTTCACAGACCTGACAAAGTGGGTTTGGTGTACTGACAGTGTCCATGGCACTGGTTGGATCCCAGAGGGCAACAATCCCATTTTTGTGCTAGGTGCTTTTTCTTCCTAGAAACACAGAGTTGTCTTAGAGCAACCGTGCACAGGAATAGCCTCTGACACTTATGAAAGGGCCTCAAAGGATGGTCCAAATGGTCTGGAATAATCAAGAGAATCCCTCCGTCTTTATCTGAATTAGTCCTGCAATCTTATCCCTGAAACAGGCCTCAAAACAACGCAAATAATCCGCAAAGATCTAGGCTTGGAAATTACAGTGAATATATCCAACGGTATGACCCAAAAGGAGCCTCCTATGAAACGTTTGAAATACACAATGAATGTTTGCTACTGAACTCTCGAAAACTAGCAAGAAAATGCCACAGGAAATTTTCGCTTGTATATCATAAAGGATGTGTCAAGAGGAGGGCTTAATAGACTTCAATGGAGATCCTGAAAACTTATGCTACCTGGCACTGGCCGGATCCCAGAGGGCAACAATTCATGTCTACCCACAAACAGAAATTTTTTCAAATAAAAACCTGATTTCTGTTTATCTACAATGGACTTCCTGTTAAGGCCCGACATAACTTTCCTGCCGTGACCACGGAGGCACTGCTACTATTTCCATTCTACTCAAGTCACAACAGATACCAGAAACTAACTCCATAGGAGGATGTGGCGTGACCACAGAGGCACTGCTACTATTTCCATTCCACTCAAGTGACAACATACCAGAAACCAACTCATAGGAGGATGTGTCTGATTGAGAAACTATAGCCTCTCTATATAGAAAAAAGAATTTTAATTCTTTTAATAGGACAATATAATCAGAAATGCATTCACAACTAAGGTTTCCAGAAAACACTCACAGTAGAAGAATCCTTCAGCTTGTCGAAGAAACGCATTCCATCTTCGACATCCATGGGTTGGAGAGGCCTATTCCCATTTCCAGTCTCTTCAGCCGATGAGGAATTGGGCCTCAAAAACCTTTTAAAAATAGCCATAACCAAAAACATAGAAATCAAAATAGCAGTTCCCACAAAACCGAAGGATACTGCATTAACAGAGTTATCAGAATTCCTCCAATGATCTTCTCTGCTCATATCGCTGGTCGTTGCTACAATGGGGGAAATGTTCCCTGAATTCTCATTCATTGTTGGCTTTGGCTTCTAAGGCCTATAATCATTCACTCTATCAAGGTCCTTTAAAAAAAAAATCATTTGGGCTTTGTACAGAAGGGAAAAAGAAAAAGTGGGTGTGCATAGTTAGAATTCAGTGAATGGGTTCAAAAAGGATGAGGGAAAAAGAAAAAGTGGGTGTGCATAGTCAGAATTCAGTCAATGACTTGGGTTCAGAATTCTTTCCCTTTACATATCAGCTTTTTGTCATTATGATTTTTGGATAATGTCTCGGGTTCCTTTGTGCCTCGAATTTGAACTACGGAATTTTCTTGATTCTTTTAGAATTGTATTCTCTGTTTCTGGAGATTTTGAAACCTCTACAGTTGAAGATTTTGAATTCTCTGTTCCTGTAGACTTCTAATCCTTTCCAGATGCAGGTTTTGAATCTTTAGCTGTTGTAGACTTTGCAAGGGGTTCCTTTGTGTCTCCAATTTGAACTACTGAATTTTCTTGATTCTGTTGAATTGCATTCTCTATTTCTGGAGATTTTCAAACTTCTGCAGTTGAAGATTTTGAATTCTCTGCTATTGTAGACTTCGAATCCTTTGTTGACGCAGATTTTGAATCTTTTGCCACTGCAGATTTTGAATCTTTTGCTGTTGTAGACTTTGCAAGCATGAATGTCATCATAGTAATAGAGGCTAGAGTAGTAGCCTTCTTTATGTTCATAAATGTAGCCTTTTTTATGTTCATAAGCATGCCCCTTGATAGAGTCATAATAGCCAAAAATCAATATATAGTATTTCTACTTTATAGTTTGGTAATGGACCCAACTAGAAAATAAACTTGAACTTTTTGGAAAGCATGCTTGAGCTGCAATAATACTAAGGAATAGTGTGAGCATGGTAAGAAAAAAGGTTGCAACCGTCATTCTTAAGTTTGTCATGAAGTAAACTATGAGCAAATATACAATGGGAAGAAAGACCTCTCCATGCCCATTGGTACCCCTCAGGACATAAGTTTTCTTCAAGACCTACACCTTTTCCAAGTCAACCTCATCTGGAGGCTTTGGTTTCTTCCCTCCACTAAGTGCTTTCAACTTTTCCCCTTTCCTTTTTGTTGGTGAACCATGTGTAGTAAAGGCCAGTGTACATAAACATGACTTTAGTGCATCTTCTTCCTGCCCTTCATCTCCTTTTAAGCCTATGTCAATTTCCATTGTGGAAGGAATGCCACATTTACAATCCATCTGTCTGGACAAATTTATAAATTGCTAAATACTTTTTCCTTTATAATGTAGTACTCAAATTTAGTGGATTCACTAGCTCCACCTTCTAACTACTAGTAGGAAATATGACATTGTAACAGCCATAGGGATATTTATATCTAACAATATAAAAAGCATTTAATTTGGTTCAGATACTGCAACAAAATTTGTTAGTCAGTCTTACATTGAATTTGTGAAAAAATTATCTGTTTTTTTTCAATTTTATATCACTGAAAAACATGTCGAGTATTAAGAAATAGATAATTGTCTACTTGTTTAACATGAATTTAGTGTTATCTTATTTTCCAAGTTTTTGAAGTGTAAAAAATGGTGCAAAAGTGGTGTTTATGCATTAAAGTGTGCTAAATCCAGGTCGAGCAGTGGTTAAATTTTTCCTTTACAATATTGCAACAAATCATTTATTTCATGGAAAGAGAGAAGTGCCTGGAATGACGACAAACAATGAGGCATATTACATAGCACTTGTTGAAGGGATAAAAGAGGCAAAACAACATGATGTCAATGATATTGAAGACTTCACCAACTCGGAGTTGATATGTAATCAGATGAAAGGCATCTGTCGAGTTCGGAAGGACTGTTTAAAACTCCTTTATAAGGAGGCAATAAATTGGAGTTGTCAATTTGAATAAGGCATCTGTCGAGTTCGGAAGGACTGTTTAAAACTCCTTTATAAGGAGGCAATAAATTGGAGTTGTCAATTTGAATATTTTACCATCAATCGCTATGCAGACATTGAAAAGATGTCCAATGATATAAATGATATAATGTCCAAATCATTTCTAAGAACATAAGTAGATGTCAAATATGACATAGGATCACCACCAACTGTAACAGAAATCATTGATCACCATCAAAATAGATCCCCAGAATGCGAATGGGTGGTTGTTATCATTTTTCTTATGTCTATCATAGCATGGTTCTTTCACTAAAGACGAACCTATTAATGTTTTATTTTTTCCCTACATGCAACAATTATGGCTTTTTGTATGGAAGACAAGTTTATGTATAAATATAATATATTCCATGTATATGGACAAATGCATTTTGAGAAAATTAACTGGTTCATGGTTTTGTGATTATGATTAATACATTATGGCATTGTCTAATTGACTTTTATCTTTTTTCTCTATTGAAAATGCCTCAGCTAGTCATATAGATCATGTACAATTATTAATTTACATCCATACGCTGCATAAATTACAAATCTACTCCACTCCCAATTGGTACATATAGCAGCTAAAAGCATTTGTGATCTTCTACATATGGAAGAATATGCACACTGATATAAACTCCAGAGTGGATGTGAACATATGATGAAGGTACATTGTAAACACTGAAATATCTGGTAATTCGGTCACAATTGTAGTGGCTCTTTGTGAGAGGGCAGTCATCATGCATATCAAGCAAAATTTTATGGTGAAGACTTCATGGTATTGCTGAAATTTATGGCACCCAACAATTTAAACATTGAGCATCACAGGCTTCAATAAGTGGTATTGCTAAAAAATTTCTCGCATAATCGATATAATCGAAGTCTATATTGTTCACATGATCCTGCATATAAACATAGCAGTAGTAAGAAGATTGTATTTCATGTGATGATGAAAAAGGTGAAGAAGGATAAAAGATGTGATATTCCAAAAGAATGGGTTACAAACATTATTTCATCAAAAAACTTATAACTACAGTAAATAATATGAATAAAATTTTAAATAGGTAGGAGAGAAACAACAAAAACATCCCCATTGCTCACTCTTTATAGAAATGAGGAGGTAACAAATAAGAACTTATAGATCAGAACAAACAAGTTTAAGCATCTTCTCCCTTACATCTGACCACACACAATGCCTGACATATATGCTCTGCTATTGCCACATGAAAAGATATCTACATATATAGAAGAGAAGGGACCTAAAATCCATAAAAACATATTCCAATCATTACACCATATTCCAAGGTTGTTATTTTAATAAATAATAGACTGTTACAACTAGCTATAATGCCTTAGTAGCAAACCCAAAAAATGGAGAGTATTCTCACAAAACCAAGTCTAAGAGTGGGCCTCTTGTAGCAATGGGATTTGCTTCACTTCTAGGCCATGATATTATAATACGAATAGGGCATCCACTATGCAAGCTATCCATCAATACTCCCCACCTAGTGCTTTAGAGAATGGACCTATTGGGTCAGGAATCAGAAGGTATCAAAGCAGTGCTAATGTTTCTGATCATTTGCAAGGGCAAAATTCATCTCAGAATTCTAGCTATTTGCCTCTAGATAGTGGGGTTACTAATTTCCGAGTCCAGACCTATATAATCCGTTCTGCTAGTGTTGAGGGATGGTCATTCCAAGACAAAGAGTTGCCCATGATCGAAACGAGAAGCGTACAAGCAACACCTGCAAAACTTGAGAGCTGTACTCCTGATCTTCGGAATTGAAAACCAGGAATTCAGAACCTTAGATGTCACTAAACATAAGCCTGTCTACAAGAGAGGTTCTTCCAGTGCCCCTCTTCAGTCAAGGTCTGCATTAAAATTCCTCCCCTTCTTATCATGTCTAATAACACAAGATTTCCTTTATAATTAATAACAAAGATAGTTGATAGCGAAATTAAAACCACCATTGGTGCATACATGGAAATTTAAACCACCATTGGTGGCATACATGGAATTTTAACCACCATTGTAGGCTCACATTGAAATTAAAACAAACATTGGAGATACACTAAAATTAAAACCACCATGCGAGTCATCCATTAAAATTAATCTCACTATTTCAGATGCTCATTTGTATTAAAAACACTATTAGAGAGTCCCCATTTATATTAAAACCATTGTTCCCATTTAAATTAAAACTTCCATTACAGACACATATTAATATTATGAACACTGTTACAGACACATTAAACCTTAAACCACTATTGCAAACACTCATTACAATTGAAACCACTATTGTTACAGACACCCACTAAAAATAAAACCACTTCTATTGAATGCATCCAACAAAATGAAAAATATTATAACTTCTTACGCACATTAAAATTAAAATCACTATTATTACAGACCCATTAAAAATAAAGCCACAATTGTTACTGGCACTCATCCAAATGAAAGCCACTATTTCAGGCACCATCCAAATCAATGCCACTATTTCAGGCACTCTCCAAATCAACGCCACTATTTTAGGCACCCATCCATATCAAAATCACTATTTCAAGTACCCAACAAAATTAAAGCCACTACTACAAGGCAGACAATATAAGCAGAGCAACTACCACAGACACCCATTAAAATCAAAACACCTATCCATGGTATGTGGATGGGGGTATCATTCTAGATCCCATAGGAAATCTAGAACTTACCCATACTAGGCATCTAAACTATGTTTCAAATAATGAAGCAGCTCTTTCAGTTTATCCAGGCCTTATGTTGATAAAGCTGAGGAGAAGAAAAAGTGTAGCTATGCTAAGAGAATCCTCTATCACAGTACATCATTCTGCAAGATGTTTGCCTATTATGACAAATCTAGAGTTGAAGTACTAACATAGAAGTTTGAAAAAATAGAAATTTTCTAGGTCCTGCACATCTATAATTCAAGTGCAGAAAACCAGGCCAATTGGGGAGTGTTAAATTAGGAGCGATCACCTAATGCATGACTACACGTCATAAACCAAAGTTTCAACAGAGGCATGCAAATAGCAAGCAGAATTTAATGCCCCTGCAGAGGCGTGTGGTCTTTAATTTCACAATGGATGCATCAAGTGTTATTAAAGGCAGCGAAATAAGGATGGTCCTTGAATGTGGTTTTATTGTTTTGATATAGAATGATGGATTTGTTGGATTTAGAGACGTCTAATTGCAATAATTAAGTTGGACATACGTGCATCATGATTATGATGTCAATTACTGTCAATAAGATTACATTCATATGCCAAATAATGTGATTAATTAAGTCATGGCATTAAACGTATTTAAAAATAAGGATTTGGATTCAAATACATGTAGATTAATGTTAATCAATTATGATTGTTAATGGACCGATTATAGTTGATTAAAATAAATAGCAATATTAAATTTGAGCTGAATAAGGAAATCAAAATCTGATTGATTGATTGATTGATTTCAATCAATCTGAAATTTCAGACAGACTTGTTTCAGCTAAATTTTAGGCTGCCCTAGGATTGGGGTTTTGCAGTGCTATAAAAGGGCTGAGTCTCCAAGGCTTGCAATCAACTCATAAAGATTGTCTGCTCCATTGAAGACTGGAAGGATTGCAAGCTCTTGGAAGGATTCAAGAGCCAACAACTCAAGCAAAGACCAGGAGCATTTGAGCATGGAAAGTAAGTTCCGCTGTGCATTATTTTATTTTATTTTTAATTTCTTACAAAGGAGTAGATCTTGGTTAAGAGTTTAAGGTAATTAGGAAAACTCTCAAGTTAAATCTAACAATTGGTATCAGAGCTCCCTTATGTAAGAATCCGTGCTTAATTTTTTGGAGATTGACTGACTTTGTTTCGTATGTGAAGTTGTGAACTCTCATAACAATTTTAATCCAAATGATCACGCAGAAGAGGATCGAATATGCAGACATATAACTCCAGAAATTAGATGGTTTATGTTTCAGCTCTTATTTCTCCTTTCACTTATGGTTTTCGATTCCTTCTCTACCTTTGTTAATATAAATATATTAACTGTTTCATAAAACCATCTAATCTCACGCCAATTGAAATGTGTAGCATTACACATATCATGTCTGACTTCCCAGATCTGCTCACAACTTTTGAAACTTGAACATATGGCGTGTGATAACAACCCAAGCAGAACGATTTATATGCCTTTTTTATGATAACGGTTTATATGCCATTTTCTGCTAATAATACATTGAGAATTTATATATAGATGTCACCTGCACTGATGTTCTCATTATATTATTTTGGTTTGACCATCCTTTCACCGTAAACGTATTCTTTTTAGAAAATATGGCGAGGGATATGTATTTTTTATGAGTAATGCTACTTATGTTTGACTTTTGGTTTTCGATTCCTTCTTTACCCTTGTTAATTGCAAGTTAATTTCAAATCTCCCTTCATTTAAAGAGAATTTGGTTCACCAGTTTATGTTTCGGTTGAGATGTATTGTAAATTTACAGTGGTTGGGATTGCAAATCTATAGGTTGTATATGCGAGTATCATTTGTTTCCTATTTGACAGGATAAGGAGAGAGTGACTTATTAATTTAGCAGCATGTATATTGAGTCACTTTTTAAATTGGAACCCGTGACTTTGGAAGCATCTAATGCATGTAATTGAGACCTACTGAATTGAACTTTAATTTGCTGCCGTCTACTGAATTTTTAAGTTAATTGCCTCATCAAACAAAACGAAAGTGGCAGACTCACCCATGGTTGAAGCCTCATTGACAATAATTTTTTTTCTTGCTATACACTATCAGTCCGTCTCTATTTAATGAGTGAATGTCAATAGGCCGTATTATTGTTTGTTTAATTTATTAATCAGTGGGCACTGGTCATGCCCGGGATCCGGGATCATGCTGTTGGAGTCCTACTCAACGCCATTTACTTAGTAGATTCGATTGCATTTTCCAAGCGATTAACTGTTTTGGTTTCTCCGAACTATAATTTTTGTTAATAATTTTACCAATACAAATATATTGTTGAAAATCAGTCTCCCAAACAATGAACCTACTTTAACCAATCTGTTGTATAAAATGTTGCCTTCTGGTTGGTATGGTTCCGCATTCAAAGGAAACCCTCCAGAATTGCTGTAGATGCCTATTGCTCTAACTTGGCTCGGGGCGTCTTTGCTAGCAGCCAAGGTTCTAATAACGTGTGGAGTCTTTAAATTGTTGTCAATCACATTTATCTAATAGAATGTACATGTATATTTCCGTTTATTGGAATAAATTCTTATCATCGAGAAGTGTAATTGTAAGTAATTGTAAGTGATTGTAATTTAGGTTATAATTACTATAATTACTATATGCTATATTTAGGCTGATTATTAGGATTTAGATATTATTTAAAATTGGTATTAACACCAATTAAAGGGTATAATACTGAATTCTAAATTTGATCACAATAATGCTAATTATGGCATAAAAATTTGTATTAACGTTAATATAACTAAATTCGGATTTGATCACAATGATGCTAATCATGGCAACCATAAAATTATTTAGTATTCTCTAAATACATTATTGAAGCATTTCTAAAAGGTAATCATTGTAGAAACTGCTAAAGTTTTACTAAAACCTAATAATTATTTTGATGAATATAGTTGACATATTAAATTTAAAAGAGTTATGAGATACTTTATTCTATATAGGACGAGTAGATTCTATAGGTACGTCCTAGATTAGGTTTTAGACATAATTTTGGAATCTAACTAAAGACGGTGTTTGGTATACATGTGTTGTTTTCGCATGAGTCAAGCATTGATGTTCGCAAACGAACCACTCTCTGTAAGACGATTGCAAGGATGACTCATGACAAGTTGAAGTAACGTGCTGGCAATGGACGTGGGTGTTAGCTTTCCCAAAGGAGGGTTGGCGCCTGCTAAGTTGTTTGGTGCATAAGGGTTGCCTGAAGGTAATGATTGCACCCAAAGGTGTTTCATTACTGAATGGTGTTTTGGCTAAAGTTTTAATTGAGAAAATAGTTTTACACATGCCTTTAGATAGATTTTAGAATTATGATTAAATCGTGATGCATCGTATCTAAATTATTTTCTTGTTCTTGAATTTTTCAGATCCAAACATAATGTTAAGTCTAAGTCAGATTAAGCCCCTCATGGGGAACAATTTCAAACAGTGGGAGGAAAAGCTGAAATTAGTCTTAGGGATCATGCAATTGGACACAGCACTGAGATTTGATCACCCCAAGCCTAATAAAGAGAGTGAGGTAACTCCTCAAGAGAAGGCTGATATTGCTAGATGGGAGCATTCAGATCGCATGTGCATAATGGTGATGAAGCAAACGATCCATGAGACTTTTCGAGGCATCATACCTGATACAGAGACAGGCGCTATTGAATACCTTAAGGCCCTTGAAGAAAAATTCACAAAGAGTAAAAAGACTGATGTTAGTACACTCTTTGTGAAGTTGGCAACAATAAAATACAAAGGAAAAGAAGGGGTTAGAGAGCATGTTATTGAGATGACAAGACTGCAACGTGCCTTGAAAGGGCATAATTATGACATCTCTGATGAGGTTCTCATTGAGTTCATTTTTCTGTCTCTCCCGTCTAACTTTAGTCAATTCAAGATGACTTATAATTGTCAAAAGGAGACGTGGACACTACCTGAGTTTGAGGCTCGGTTGGTGCAGGAGGAAGAGAGACAGAAAATGACTAAGGGAGAAAGTGCTCATGTAGTAACATCTAATCCTAAGGGTAAAGGCAAGAAGCGCAAGTTTACTGCCAAGGAAAAGGGACCTACCAAGGTAGCTGCAAACAATGCCGCGCAGAAAAGCAAGAAGGAAGATACTTCTGCGAAAGCAGGAGAAAGGAACTGTTTTTTCTGCAAAGCGCCATAACATACAAAGAAATTCTGCACCAACTATCATGCATGGTTGGCAAAGAAAGGTATGTCTCTTGCTTTGGTTTGTTCTGAAGTTAATTTAAGTTCTGTATCTAGATATACTTGGTGGATAGATTCAGGTGCAACGACTAACATCAGTATGTCGATGCAGGGTTGCCTAAGCCATCGCAAGCCAAGTGAGGCAGAGCGCTACGTTTACGTAGGAAATGGCAATAAAGTAGAAGTGGAAAGCATAGGAAAATTTAGATTATTATGTAAGACAGGATTTTATTTAAATTTTGATGCTTTAGTGGTTCCATCTTTCAGAAGGAACCTAATTTCTATATCTTATTTGGACAAAAATGGTTATGTGTGTTCATTTGGTAATGGAAATTTCAGTTTGTGTCGAGATTCTAAGCTTCTTGCTTCTGGTATCCTGTCTTCTTATGATAATCTTTATTTTCTAGATATAGACACTTCACATTCAGAGGCACTGCATATAGATAATAGAAAACGTAAATTAACTTGTGAGAAATCTGCAACATTATGGCACAAGCGATTAGGACATATCTCTATGAAAAGGATAGAACGTCTTGTGTCTAATGATATTCTCCAACCTTTAGATTTTACAAACTTAAATGACTGTGTAAATTGTATAAAGGGAAAACAAACTAATAAACGTAAGTATGATGCAAAAAGGTGTAATGATGTCTTAGAATTAATTCATACGGATATCTGTGGTCCTTTTCCAAAGGCTACAAGAAATGGTGACCGTTACTTTATCACATTCATAGATGATTATTCAAGATATGGTCATATTTACTTAATAAAAGAAAAGGCGGAAGCATTAGACGTATTCATGAAGTTCAAAACGGAAGTTGAGTTACAACTTAACAAACGTATAAAGTCCATTCGTTCTGATCGTGGTGGTGAATACTACGGTCGTTATGATGGATCAGGAGAACAGCGTCAAGGTCCCTTTGCAAAATACTTAGAGGAATGCGGAATTGTGCCTCAGTATACGTTGCCAGGTTCGCCTGCAATGAATGGTGTTGCTGAACGACGAAATCGCACCCTTAAAGACATGGTGAGAAGTATGATTGCTCGTACAACTCTACCTGAGAATTTGTGGGGAGAAGCCTTAAAGACTGCAGCGTACATACTTAATAGAGTGCCTACTAAAGCAGCTAACAAGACCCCTTACGAGTTATGGGTTGGGCGCAAGCCTAGCTTGAATCATTTGAGAGTTTGGGGATGTCCATGTGAAGCTAGGCCCTATAAGCCAAGCAAAAAGAAACTGGACGAAAGAACCGTTAGTTGTTACTTTATAGGCTATTCTGAACGATCTAGGGGGTTCAAATTCTACAATCCAACAGAACATATAGTTTTCGAGTCAGGAAGTGCAAATTTTTTTGAGGATAATGAGTTTGTGGGGGGAGATATGACAAAAGATAGTATTTTTGAAGAAGAAGAGACGAATGCGAATGAGACTATGGACCAAAGTCCTAGTTTTGTTCAAATTCCGATTGTGTTTAGAAATACATCTTTTGACAATGTGCAATCTTCATCATCCCAAACAACTCAGTTAGAAACTCAACATGGAATAGAGAACACAAATGGACCTGAACCCAACCCAAACCCGCACATTGACATGACAAATGTTGATGGCCTAGGGCCTGTGGGAGAGTCAGAAGTTGGTAATGATGTTCTTCCTCCTGTTGAAGATCAAGTTGTAAATGAACCTCAAGAAAATCTAGAGCCTGTGCCAATTAGGAGATCTACTAGAGAGAAAAGATCTACACAATCAAAGGATTATGCATATCTTCAAGAACATGAGTTTGACATTGGCATGTTTGAAAATGATCCTGTTAATATCAAACAAGCTGTGGAAAGCTCTAACTCTCAAATGTGGATTAATGCCATGAATGAAGAGATGAAATCTATGTATGACAATGACGTTTGGGATATCGTTCCGTTGCCTAAAGACAAGAAACCCGTTGGTTGCAAATGGATATTTAAGACTAAGCGGGATTCTAAAGGCAATGTTGAAAAATACAAGGCACGTCTTGTTGCGAAAGGTCTCACACAGAAAGAAGGCATTGATTATAAAGAGACTTTCTCTCCAGTTTCATCGAAAGACTCTTTAAGGATTATATTGGCGCTTGTAGCACATTATGATTGAGAACTTCATCAGATGGATGTAAAGACGACGTTTCTCAATGGTGATATTGATGAAACGATCTATATGAAGCAGCCAGAAAACTTTGTATCAGGTGATGCAGGGTCTATGGTTTGCAGACTTAAGAAATCTATCTATGGGCTAAAACAAGCATCTCGACAATGGTATTATAAGTTTCACCAAGTTATTAGCTCATTTGGTTTTGAGTCTAACATAGTAGATGAATGTATATACCTTAAGTTCTGTGGGAGTAAATTTATTTTCTTGGTTTTATATGTAGACGACATATTGCTTGCCAGTAACGATAAAGACATGTTGCATCAAACTAAGAATTTTTTATTTAAGAACTTTGAAATGAAAGATCTTGGTGATGCATCATTTGTTCTAGGGATTGAAATACTTAGAGATAGATCTCAAGGTATTCTGAGGTTATCCCAGAGGAACTATATCGATAAGATTCTAACAAGATTTGGCATGCAAAACAGCAAACCAGGAGATACCCCTATATCAAAAGGAGATAAGTTTAGTCTGAAACAATGTCCCCAAACTGACTTAGATAAAAACCTCATGAAAGATATTCCCTATGCCTCAGCCGTGGGTAGCATCATGTATGCACAAGTATGCACGCGTCCGGATATTGCGTTCATTACCGGAATGCTAGGGAGATATTTGAGTAACCCAGGTATGGAACACTGGAAGGCAGCCAAGCGAGTGTTGAGATACCTAAAGAGAACAAGGGACTATATGCTCACGTATCGGAGATCGGAACAGCTCGAGGTCATTGGATACACCGATTCTGATTTTGGAGGATGTGTCGACAACATGAAATCAACATGAGGATACATCTTCATGATGGCGGGTGGTGCTGTGTCATGGAAGAGCGCTAAACAGTCATTGGTAGCCTCCTCCACTATGGCAGCTGAATTTGTTGCATGTTTTGAAGCATCTAATCATGGCGTATGGCTGAAGAACTTCGTCACAAGTCTGAAAATTGTGGATTCTATTCAGAAACCACTCAAATTATTATGTGACAACAATTCAGCAGTGTTATACGCATCCAACAACCGAAGTTCATCAAAGTCGAAGTACATTGACATTAAGTTTTTGGTTGTAAAAGAGAGAGTGCAGAATAATGAATTATGTATAAAACACATAGGTACAGACTCCATGATTGCGGATCCTCTTACTAAAGGATTACCACCCAAGAAGTTTCACCAACATGTTGCTTGTATGGGTGTAATATCTGTTTAGGATAATTAGAAAAATGTGGGAGTCTGAATATGTTTTAAGTTCTGTTTTTTTGATGTTCTATGTAATGCAATTGTAAACAATTTTGATGATATATACAAGTTGCATTCAGTTTCAGTTTCATTATTTCTTTCTTTAAAGTTTAAGATTTTGGCCTCATACAGTAAAGTAAAGGTGACTCAATTAGAAATAGGCACGTCTAATCACACTTGCGTGTAATTTCTAAACTATATGTCCAAATCAGATTCATGTCATTCAGTTATGTTGGCAGCGTGATTTATGTCAGTTTAGTTGCGAATAAATGTGACAAATGCTGCTTAAGTCCTTTGTTAGCATAATTGATGGACGGAATTGTTTAAGAAATACGATAAGTAAAGACAGAAAAGTTGCATGCAATAAAGTTAAGGACATATAATCAAAAGGTTGCACTTGTCCATGTGGGAGATTGTTGGATTTAGAGACGTCTAATTGCAATAATTAAGTTGGACATACGTGCATCATGATTATGATGTCAATTACTGTCAATAAGATTACATTCATATGCCAAATAATGTGATTAATTAAGTCATGGCATTAAACGTATTTAAAAATAAGGATTTGGATTCAAATACATGTAGATTAATGTTAATCAATTATGATTGTTAATGGACCGATTATAGTTGATTAAAATAAATAGCAATATTAAATTTGAGCTGAATAAGGAAATCAAAATCTGATTGATTGATTGATTGATTGATTGATTGATTTCAATCAATCTGAAATTTCAGACAGACTTGTTTCAGCTAAATTTTAGGCTGCCCTAGGATTGGGGTTTTGCAGTGCTATAAAAGGGCTGAGTCTCCAAGGCTTGCAATCAACTCATAAAGATTGTCTGCTCCATTGAAGACTGGAAGGATTGCAAGCTCTTGGAAGGATTCAAGAGCCAACAACTCAAGCAAAGACCAGGAGCATTTGAGCATGGAAAGTAAGTTCCGCTGTGCATTATTTTATTTTATTTTTAATTTCTTACAAAGGAGTAGATCTTGGTTAAGAGTTTAAGGTAATTAGGAAAACTCTCAAGCATGCTCTTTTATTTCACACTATATGCATCGGGTATCACCATGGGCAGCAAAATGAGGATGGTCCTTGAGTGTGGTTTGATTGTTCCACTGTGGAATGTTAGGTTGGCACGTCTGATAGTTTCCCTGGCACTTCGCTGCAGCCATGATCATGAGCACATTTTCATGGGGGTGAATGGGTAAGTATTCTGGTCTTTGTTAGCTCTCTATGTGTTGGACTCTGAACACCTATCCATGGCTAGTAATCATAGCCAGCCTGGTCTGTGTTATGTGTGAATTATCAGATGTCAGGAAAGGAATAAAGAATGTGAGCACCATATTTCAAAGGAAGAAAGTGATTTATCAAATTTCTCTAGGAGGTGGTTGAGATGACAGAATGATTGGGAATATAAGTTCACAGTGAAGACCTGAGTCCAGGACCAGCAAGCAACTAAGATTGCTCTTCAACTTTCAGCGTTTCAATTAAAAAACAAAGAATTTGTAATTTTGTAGAATTCATGCATATGCATCTGGGGAGGTATGAGGAACTGACAGAAAGAATGGACTTCCTGTACTATTTCATTTTCAAAATTACAGCTCATATTCAACTTATAGCACTGCCCATGCAGTCATGTTTGCCTCAAGTTAAGGAGGAAGCCTCTGAACATCATTATCATTTCAAGGTATCACAGAACTATGCTGCAGGATCAGACATAACAGGGTCATCAACAGATATCTGGATATGCAACCAGCTGAATACATCATGGAGAACCAAGTTGACCTTAAGGAAGCAGCCCCTTAAGGTGCAGATTTAATGTAGCTCTCTGTTTTTATCATGTTCCATCAGGTAGTTTATTTGTTCAATCAGTCTGTGACTCTGTACAGCAATATACTTACCACTTACCAGTCATATAGGATTGGAGCTTGGGAAGGGTGGCTAGAACAGCTTTTGGGTGAGAATTTTGGTTATTTTGGACCTTTTGACTGGCAGTTTACAGTCAGTCTTCTTATATTTTCTATTACTACACTGGCTGTTTGGCCATGTCAGTGTAGTAGTACATACTCAGTTTAAGTTCACTTAGGTATATTATTAAATGCTCGGTTGGTATAACTACCAATCACCTTCTTAAATGTTGGATTCCTCCCACTTTTTTGTAAAGTGGGCATCACTCTCTACTTTTCTGTAAAGAGGGCCTCACTCTCTATTTTAAGACACAACATATTTAACAGATGCAGTTATTCTCTTGCTCCTTATATTAGTTAGAGTCTCTGTTCATTTCTATGTTCTATTGTCTATATATGGTTAAGCTTGATATTATCCTAATGTCTGTAATTTTGTTTTACATGGTACCAGAAATGCATTCATGCCACCTTCATTTTAAGATCTAAGGATTGTTGGGTCGCTTCAGCACCATCTACCAGTTTCCCCTCTTTGTGTATTCATTGATTGCTTGGCATTTCTTATAGCCGCTGGTCATGGTCATCATTGGCTACTGCTTGATTTTTTTGCAGATGGTTTGGCTCTCCTTGTGAAAGACCACACATGTCACAGCCTTCTTCTTGACTGTTGCATATCAGGCTAATCAGTTCCCAAAAAATCGCTCAGTGGAAGCCTTTAAGTGTTTGACCTTTTGACATAAATGTAAAATTAATATTTTAAGAAACAATTTTTCATGTGCCAGGAAATTGCCTTTGAAAATCTCGGGTACCTCTCTGATTAAGTTCTTTTGAGGTGTTGTGGGGGGTCATTGATTTTCCACCTATCTCCTTTGTTGATGGTGTTTGCACTAGATGTGTCCTTGGCAGACATCTTCAAGATACATCTGATAAAGAAAAAATTTGGAGAGCTTTAGGAGCTCTTCAACTTGCTCACAATGATATTGCATGCCCTTTTCCTATCTTGTTTTTGCAAAGAGCCCACTATCTGCTTACATTCATTGATGACTACTCCAGACACACTTGGTTCTGCCTGTAAAGAAAAAAAGTGAGGCTGTTGACATTTTTCTTATAGTTGAAGCCTCAATTGAAAAACAATCTAGAAAGTCGACCGAATGTTCGCATAAAGATAATGGTTGTGAATACATCAACCAATGATTTGAGGACTATTATGCCACTGAAGGTATTCAGCTGCTACATACTGTGCCCTACTATCCACAACAAAATGGTGTTTCTGAGAAAAAAAATTGTACCTTGAAGGAGAAGGCAAATTGTATGTTCTATTCTATATATCTTACTACACAATTTTTTGTTGAAGCCATCAGTTGTACCAATGATGTACACACTTGGGTCTACCTATAAAGAAAAAAGTGATGTTGTTGACATTTTTCTTATATTTGAAGCCTTAATTGAAAAGCAATCTAGAAATTATACCGAACGTTCGAATAAAGATAATGGTTGTGAATACATCAACCAATGATTTGAGGACTATTGTGCCATTGAAGGTATTCAGCTGCTACATAATGTGCCCTACTATCCACAATTATTTGGATCAACTTCTTCTATTAAGCAAGGTATGGTCGTTCAGAGTCTGGAACATGAGGACTGCGAATCGCTATCCATATCCATGAAAGATGCAGCCACAGAGATATCCCCAACTGTTTCAAGAAGAGACATGGAAACTCAGATAACTCCTCTTGCAAGTTCAAGAACATCCCATTGTACAGCTCGACAGATGTGTAACTCTCTTGTGAGACACAACACTCCTGCTAGTTCAGACTTTGGAAATGGAAGCAATTCCACATTATATGTTTTACAATTGCCAACTTGTCATTTAACCAAACTAGAAATTGGCAGTGGAGACATCAATTATAATCATAATTGTAGGCATCCAGATCAAGTGTTCACCCCTAACCCAGGTAAAAAGCAGATTAATTCAAGCCAGAGAACAAGAGAGGAAGAGGAAGACGAAAGCTCAAATTGCCTTAGGTATTTTGAGAGTGGAGACTGGACGAAGAATATCGTTGAAGCAAGGGATACTGCATGGGAAGATGTTGGACGTGCAAAGTGCCTGGCCAGGTAATTCAATGATTTGATATATTCTATAGCCTTCTTTAACATTATCATTTTGCAAAAATAAACAATCAGGCTAGAATGTGTGGTGCACTTTCTTATCAAAACATATGATCACTTGTGGACAGGTTTAAAAGAGAGGAAGTGAAGATTACAACATGGGAGAACCATCAGAAAGAAAAAGCTGAAGCAGAATTGAAAAAACTTGAGGTATACATATAGGTTTTCTTAATAATAGTTTTTTATATTTTGTGTTTGAATTGTTAGAATTTACTAGTCTAGGGACTCAAATTGTAATTTGTTAAGTTAATGAAAATGAAACATAACAATCTATTTAGATGTCAAATTTTGTGAAATTACAAAATTCATTGCCAAATTTCATCCAATTTTGTTGTCCCAATTGACTGATCGAATTATTTATAACGAGCATTTAAAGAGTCCCAGATTTGATGACCTGTTGTAGTATCCTGCTAAACATCATAGATAAAGTTTTCGAAATTTTAAATCTTTGGGTTGATGCAAAGAGGACCCGAAACCTAGGGCAGAGTTCCTCCATAACCAGTCAATCATATTTTTGTCAGATTTCAATATGAATAACAATAGTTTGAGAGCCATTTTTCCCAGGGTTTTTATGTTCTGTAATTTATATCATAAATGCTCTCCCAGCCTTTCCATTTTTTTCATTTTTTTTCCTTCCATTCTAGATAGCTAGTTCTGGGTCAAGTTGAAGACATATCTCTGATTTTGTTGCCTATTTGTAACACACCTTTTGTTTTGTTTTGTTGCAGTTTATGTCAAGGTTTAGTAAAGAGAATCCTGAAAAAAATAAGGTTGTATTTGACAGGATATGTGGAATAGCTTCAAATAAGGGGTGCTCCCCCTCCCAGCTAGCACTTTCTTGGGTTCAACATCAAGGACATGATGTTGCACCGATACCTGGGACAACCTAAGTGAAGAAATTAGAAGAAAACATACATGCTCTTTGCGTTGAGCTCACACCCTTGGAGATGAAAGAAGTAGAATATTTGGTGTCCTCAGCTGGTGCCTTTGGAGATCAATCTAGTGATATGGTCTTAACATGGATGAACTTAGAAACACCCCCCCTCTCTTTATAGAAAGTTGCAGTATAATGTTTTTTAACATGTGAAATCTTTCATGTACGAAGGCATAGATCTTCTAAGGAATATACCATGTTTACCTGTTCTCAACAATAAAGATGCTATGTCTTTCTATCTTAAACATAAATTTATTATTTTCTAATTATTCTATTTATTTGAACTTGACTTTTTATCATAATTTAAGTAAATTTTGAATGTATATTGACTGATTTTGATCATGATCATGATCATGATCATGATTTAAGTAATTTTAGTGATATAAATTCAAAAAATAAAACAATTAAAATACTTCATTACATTTCACTTTTCCATTTTAATCAATTAAAAACAATATAGAGATGCTTTGTCTTTGTATATTACACAAGGACTTAACTTGGTGTTGTGAGCATAGCATTTCTCTGTATATGTTATATGTTGGATTTATGTTTTGATTTGAAATGTGTGGAGCATGTACAAAGGCCATTGGCTGAAGTAATGTGAAGTTAATTAGTTGCAGCTTGGTTTGGGATGGCTACCATTATAACTAACTCAAGAGTATATTGATAACTTATGATTCAGTAAAAAGCCAAAAAAATTGGAGCCACACCCACTTTTTGAGGGTCTCATGCTTCATACTCTTTTAGCCTTGTCAGAACGGTCCTAGTTTCATTCGGGATTTGAACTTGGTGAAGAGAGTGCAAGATCTACTCCCACCACTGCAACCATTGTTACTCAACAGAAGGATTCGACAGACCACTAGAATGATGAAATTATCTTACAATCAATTATCCCTCTGCTATAGTTTGAAGTGTAGTCCATTGAATTTTTGGAATTGTTCCCAATGTGAGCTAGACACATTTTACATCTCTTTCTGTAACTTGTGAAAAACATGTGCTTGTTGAGGCCATTGTTATTGGGTCTTCACTAGTGTCAGGTATTATGGCTCTTTCTATGGTGATTGACACTGAAAGCAAGTGGAGAGTTGATAGGGTCTTTTCCTTCTACTCTAATATATGTTTAGTATAGGATCATACCCAAATATACCCAAGTTAACGATTTTCCTTGCCTTGGTTGGTTGGATTATCCTTATCAGCATGCTTATTTATCATTTATGTGGGAACTAAGCAAAATAAAGGTGTATATTAGAGAGGAAAAAAAGCACTGGTATAAGAAGGGGTAAGAAGTTGTCTTTTTTGTCTTTGAGGGATACAAATGCTTGACGTAGAAACATAGAAACCCTTATAGATATCCTTTAGATAAATGGGCCTGAGTATGGAAATCATTAACACCTACAAAAGTTAATTTTTCCATTTGTCATTGAAGGAAAAATTATTACTGCAAAAAACAGTAAAGAAGAGGTTTCCAAGGGCCTTGTATGTGTGTGCACTGCTAGAAAGAAAATAAAACTCTTGCCCATTTGTTGATCACTTGCTACTTTGTTATCTCCAAAATCTTCTCTACTGGGGATGGGGAGACGAGAAATCTTTGGACCCCATTGGTTATGGGCCACATTCCATGTTAGAGATTTACCAGAAATCACTTCCTTAGTAGATTGGTTCAAAAGCGTAAATACGGTGAAGGGAGCAGATTTCAAAGAATGAATCAGTGTTTTCATTGGCATGTTCGAGGAATATAGATGGAATAGAGTGGACACTTCGAAGGATATTCCTTATTAACTTAAATTGGTTAATTAATAATTTAAAGGTGCTACCATTGGAATGATAAGTACAGTGATTGCAACGGATCTGCTTTACTGACATAAAAAGGAAGATATCAAAATGGAGTGCAGCTGAACATCAAAAGTTTTGATATATAACAGATTGCTAGCAAGAAATTCACTGCAATGGATTTCATTATATTCAATTTATTACAAAATGATAGAACTATTTCCGCAAGACCATGGGCACTGCCACATTATTGATCAATACTTTCCCAGTGCTTCCAGAGCATCATTTCATGTAATGATGCTTATACAAAAGGTAAATTAATCTATCATAACTTTTTCACTTACTATACAACTAGAAGTTGGAAAACCATGGACTAGATAAAATAAAAGCCTTCAACCATGATCATCAAATAGATGATTCGTTTTACAACAAAACATATTTGTATAGTAGACCAATTTCCAACCAACCAACCACAATAGTTACCACCCCTCCCAACAATCCTGAACTATAAAAATCTAGTCAACTAGATTAGAAATTATCTAAGGATCCTAGATAAACATTGTGTGCTTGGCAAAAGACCACATTGTGTGCTTGGAAGAAGACCACATTGTGTGCTTGGATGAGAATTTATGTCTTCCACATTGAGGTTCAATGCATGGACAATCCTGGTTGGAAGCGGAACTGTAGAACAACCGGAAAAAAAGTGTGTCCACATTAAAATTTTGAAAATTAAGCAACACCTGTATTATCCTAGCAGACCATATACTATATGTGACCAGAAACTTCAACACACATATATACACTGGCATACAAGATCAAAATAAACACTTTCACCAAACACACAACTTAAAGATAACAACCGACCTTGGTTTGGGCAATAGGACAGTTCACATATTATGACAGGCATAAAAGGACAAAACATCGTTCAGTGAACACCAACAAATCATGAAGAGGTCATGTTCAAAATAACATAATAATCTACCACGCTATCATATACTATTCCATGAAGGAAAAATCAACTTGATGAGGCCATGAAAATCCAACAAGATCTCTGACTAGAGGCAAGGAATTAAAAATCCAACAACAAAAAACACAAAGATAAGGTTCAGATCTCACTATCCTTTGACCATCTAACCATAACTTTATAAAGATATAAAGATCTACAAATCTAATAAACACCGAACCATGAACATAGGTATGAGAACATAGAAACTACATGTTTAAGTATAAAAATCAAACATGTTGCATGAACATATATAAGTAAAGAGATTTTGTTTGATAGCCAGCATGATGGATAGGGAAAAAACACAAGCATGGACAATGAACCCATATGATGTTCCTAATATTTACAAAACAATCTCCTTCTCCTCAACCATGAACAAGTATTCAATCATAGAGAAGCATTTCTATACCAGTCATAGAGAAGCATTTCCATACCAAATCCAATACAAAAATAAGATGATAGAATTACTGGGCAATTGTGATGATGTTCGTATGAATTGTAAGTAGTAAACGATTAATGTTTTCTTATTAAACTGTAACTTAAGTATACAAAGACTAGCTTATGCCAAGGAAAATTCATATTAGAACTAAGAGAACAACATTTAGAATAATTAACTTGTAGTTTTAGTGGAAAAAACATAAAATTTTAAAAATAATATGATTCTCATTGCAGTGGTAAGGTTCTAGATTAGTAACCTGCATAATTTTGATGCATAGGCAGATAACTTTGTGTGATTTAAAGCTCAAGAAACTAGACTCTCTAGATTGAATCTGAAGGCAGAGGATATAGATACTTAGTGGATGTGAATCAAATTTTTTTAGGTTCTCTATTTATCTGTCTTTGAAGTTAATCTTCTTAGACTGCCATTTATATTTTGAAGCATCTCAAGTAGAATTATATTTTAAAACAATTTATGTAAAATTGTAAATGATTCATTGTCATGTACTTTAAATGGTGTACTTGCAGGCCTGATGTTGAATCAGACATTAAAGCTTCATCAAGCAAAAGCACAGATAAAGATGATGTATTGAAATCTACATTATCATGTGTAAGTATTGTGGACACTCTATTCATTGGTCAAATCTATATTTGATGTTGAGCTTAGTTTACTATTTGCTGAGGTAATGAGGTTGTTGTTTACGGGTAGATGCATTTGTTTGGGTTATATTTGCACAAAAATAGTTTTGATGTGTAATCCTAGTTACTGGGGAATTTCAACATGATAAATGTATGGGAGTTTGAGCCCACTTTTGTTCTTCAATTGTTACTGATAGCATGTGACCTCCATAAAACAATAGTAGCTAATGACCTTATGTAAAGAGGGTACTACAAAGCTCCATTCTTTGATGTGTTTCTATTTCCCTGCTTAAAGTGGAGATATTGGTAACTGCATATATACACTTTACGTAGACATATGTTGTGTTTTATTTTGGGTCACCAATGGCCTCTGCGAACATAAATCTTGCATGGACAGACGTCTTCTATTTTGGATCATTCATACTTGCTATTTTCACCGATTCTATTATTATTCTATAATTGAGAAATTTAGGTAGCTCCCTTCCCATGTCTTCTGTTCTTACATAGATTTTTGGAGGGATTTTGTCTTCGTACAGAGGGACTATTTGTTTCAGAGACTCCATGAAATTAGCATCTGATTCTCTCATCATGGTTGTTATAAGGCTTTATGAGACTGATATTTCCACACTTGTTATCCTTAGGGCCTTTTCGATTTCATACGAGGCACGAATAGAGTGACGCAGGGTTATTTCATGTTGTCAATCCCTTGTGGTGCCTACATCACTGATCTAGAGACCTACCTCAGGGAGAACTCACATGCTGATGATGGTTATGTTATAAATCAGGTCTTGGTTCTCCTAAATTTTATATGAAGATGATGTTGTCCTCCTAGCATTGCCCCTCGAGCTCTTACAGAGGTAGCTAGATGTCCTTGTTGATTTCTGCCACTGTAGGCCTTAGCAAGACTAAGGTCACCCTCTTAAATACAGTAAAAAAAGCCATAGAAGACCTTTTCTTTTCTAGAGGATGTGAAATGAGATCACCATAGTTTATTAGTACAACATATTTTGGGGTCCACTTCACAGGATCCAAGTTGTTAGGTTTTGTTCGAGGCTTTCTCTGCAACCCCAACTTAGCAAGGTGTTGTCTTTGTTTATGATTGAGTGGAAAGCTTCCACACATACGTCTGGGAAATCTTGGTTAAGATAAGTCTTTCAACATGACTATCAAGCCATTCTTTCTCTATGGGGTTGAGATTTGGGGCTATTGCTTGCTACTTACTAGGTGGGCACACATTAAGTATAGTGTCTCATGTTGCTGTGGAGGATCCAATGCAAGTGAACAACCTCACAAGCCATTGTACATGATGAGTTTGGTCCCCATCCTACTCCTTGACAATGTTTTAAGGCTGGTTTCCCATTGTACATGTTGAACATAAATAATTAAAAAGATTCTATTTGATAGCCAGCATGATGGATAGGGAAAAAACACAAGCATGGGAAATGAACCCATATGATGGTCCTAATCTTTACAAAACAATCGCCTTCTCCTCAACCATGAACGAGCATAAAAAGGCATGTAAATCCCATGACTTTGGCATAGAAAATACAATTAACACATTAGTGGGGGAAAGGCGTTGAGGACTAAAATTTGTTTCTATGAGCAATACATGGGAAGAAACATAAGCATTGACAATGATCACATTTGGCAATCCTAATCTTTGAGTGAAAAAAAACTTTTTACCTAAACCATGAAAAAGCATTGAAGAGTGTGTAAGGACCATCAACTAGGCATGCATATAGAAAATATAGCTACACCTCAGTGATAGAAAGGCGTAGAAGAAGATCTATAAATTTTTCAATGACCATGAACAGATTATGAAAAGGGTATGTTCAGAACAACATAACAATAGGACAATATATATAGACTTATCATATGAAAAAGGGAAACCCATCTTATGAGGCCATAAAAACCTAGCTTATCTATTCTTTGTGCATACCTCATTGATTCCCACTAGAGTTGAAGCCCTTCCATGGATGATCAGTCATGGTAGAAGATGATGCTTCTTCACTTGTTCTATAGTTACCTATCAAAATTTCATATGTTATAGAAAAGCAATTTTCTAGAGAATCAAGGTATATGTGTGCACACAATGAAATAGAATGTCAAATGTACCTAGCATGGCAGGTAAGGTTGGATGGTTTTACATCTCCCTTTGGTCTTAGGTTATCTCCATGCTTCGGGATTGTTGCATTGCTATAAAAATAAACATACCACATGTTAAAGAATGGTGATGATTAAATACTTAAATATAAAACCATGACTCTATTCAACACATGAAACTAACCTGGAATCATAGACAGGGCATTATTTGATCAATGATGTCCTCGCTTATTGAGGTATCGAAACTCAAATGGTTCATATTCTAATGGATCAACATTTAAATCAATTTCCAAACCATTGTTTTTTCTGTTGCTTTTTCATTTCTTTGTGGGGCTAAGGAAACTCTTTTTCCTCTCCAAAGATGGATCAAGAGAACCCAACCCAGGTGTGAATTCAAAATCAATAACGTGCAAATTATTGGCTTCATCCAACATTTTTTTAAGCATACCAGTCAACTGGTTTGTCTTCGTCAAAGTAGTAGGAGGGTTATCTAAATTGAGATGTGCATAGCTAAACAACTCCTCCCTTGCCAAATGAAGTGCCTCGGCATCTGCATCAGTGATATTTGTGTCCATAAGAGTATCATCAACCTCTTCATCATGGTTTTGAGGCTCTATATTGATCTCAGGTGGGTCATTGCATATGTTATCCTCTGCATGTTGATGAAGCAATGGAATTGAATTATTTGAGTGTAAATACAACCAATAAACCTTTATGGCATGCTTTTAAATGTTTCCATAGATAGACCATGGAAATTCACACGTTATAAAATATGTACGGTACTAGGTGACAAGGTATTTTTTACCTCAATCTGTTTGACTTCTCATCCAGTAAGTGCGGATTATGCTCTCATGAGGACAACAATTAGTATCCAAATTTTTTCTTTCTCGTTCAACTGATAATTCTAGTTGCTTTTCTCTCTTGTAGTTGTTTATAAATCCTTCTTCTTTTAAGATTTCCTTAAACGATAACAAGGTTCAATTGTTGTTAGTAGCATATGCAATAACCAATCCATCCTCCGGGCACATTTTTTCCTTCTATCAGATAGAAATGTTGCTTTTAGGTAACAATGGTATGACTGAATATCATTCTTGGTCTCCTGATTTGCATGAAGAAACTACCAACAAGCTTTCACCCACATACCTAATTGCAATACAACCATGTTAGTTTCATTATATCACCTTTATAGAAGAAAAAAATGCATATAATATGAAAAAAATGTTTACTTACGAATCTTATCTCTAGTGACCCAATTCTTGTGGAAATAGTCTACGAACTTCTCTTCATTTGCAAATTTGATAAAAAATTGATTGGTTGCATCTTCCACTTCATAATTGAGAGTGTGTTTCATGATGAAACCTAACTGATAGAACATCTCATTGGATTTTATGGAACTATTGGCCAACCAATTGACGTTTTTTAACCAAGCCCTCCGGACATGCCAAATGCATAAGATCACATCACAACATGTGATCCTCCTGTGATATTCAATGCATTTTAGTGTGTTATTTTTAGAAAAAAATGCAAGTTTGGTTATATCATGACAATGTTAAAGTTACCTCAAGGCAATGATTTCAGCTAGTGCATCATCAACCATGAAAGCATTGACCTTCCAATCCGAACGAGTTTGGAAACACTTGCGCATGAGCTGCTCCAACCATATTGCAATATCATCTAATGTGTTTCATGATGCCACGATGATCCGAAACGGATGCATGAAAAATTATCAAAATGCTATGACTGTATAAAATCAAGACAAACTTCAAAAACTTGTGAACAAAGAGCTATCAAGAAGGACCTCTGAACAGTGGCAGTTTGTAGCCAATGAGGAACGACAAGGACCTTGGTCAAAGAACACTAATCGAGGCCCATGGAGACCGCACAGGACGCAAACTTGCAGTTAGGAAGTCCAGATCGGAAAACGGAGGCCGTTTCTGATGTGCTAATCGCACATCGCTGGGAAAAACCCCTCGAGAAGGACAGGCCCCAAGCGCTCGGTCGCATGGGAAGCCGGGAAACTATAGGGGAAAGCACTAAAGTGAAAGGTGGGTCCTGCGCTCTGAAACCGCCGAAATATTGGAGGCACTTTGGGATGGTAAGCAGATTTGGTAGAGAACGAGCGATTCCACACATTGCACGATGCGTGTCCAATGGATGAGAGATAAAACTGCCTCTCATCATGGGCTAATGGTCAAGCAAGGTAACCGCACAATAAGAGTGGACACCGTAGGATCTTAGGGCTCCAGATCTAATGATGGAGATTGCGCCCGATGAGAAACTAGATCTGGAGGGAGGATTAAGTGACGGCACACAAAAGTCTGAAGTCCAATTTGACCACTGAGTTGGCACATCAATCATTTCACAATATAATCGAAATACCGAACTATTTGAGGAAGAGCTGGTGTAGTTCGTGAGAGGACAAGTGGCCACTTCCCTGTGAGACGTTACATAATGGTGATCACGTAGAGGCAGGGAAATCCAAGTGAAAAGCAGCAGACGACCTGAAGGGGTGGAAGAGGAAGTGAGCAGTCAGAGGATAGATTGGCTTTAAGCCATGAACAAGTAGAAAAAGATGAGAGAGGGCACTATAAGAAAGAAAGAGACAGCGACACTGAGAGGCAGAAGAGACAGAAGAAAGAAGTAGAGAATAGAGAGCCGAGCTGACCTATTCGAGCAGACAGAACCAGGCTTGAGAGGTTCAAGCAATCCATGAGAGGATATCTGTCAGGAACTGAGTACCAAAGTGGACTCGTCCCATTAAGATCAATGAGGTCAAGACTTGGTAAGGAAGAGTCTATGCACTCTAGTGGCTTGGGGAATCCAAGAACCACCCTACTAACTATCATCTGTTTCAGGAGACTCAAATTGAGCTCCTCATTGTAAAAACTCGGTTTTAAAGACACAATAAAAGAAGGCCACCATTGAAAGCTGGACCGGAGACGTAGCCCTAGAGGATAGGGTGAACTCCTTATTAATTTGTTGTGTTCTTGCATTTGCTTACTGTGTTTCTCCTACTTTTCTCCATTTACCAGGGTCTATGTATTTTGTAATCTGATCGATCTGTTGCCTAAGAGAACATAGACACACACACACTAGCACATGAGTCTGTAATACCTTCATTCATTAATTAATTATCTGAGATCACTCACGAGTGATTTTCAAATCAAGTGGTATCAGAGCTCTAGGCTGTTAAGGTTAGAAAATCTTGTGCTGGATTTAGCTGTTGAATGCTAACTAGGTCAAAGCTCAAATTAAGAGAAGGAGAGTTGGTCGAAACTAATCCTGAAATTGGGAGAGTTTATCCTCAAAAGACAATGTCAGAAGAAGTTTCTGTAGGGACAGACCCTCAATTCATAGATAGTTTCCTAGCCATAAGGTCCATGGTAGAGGAAATGTATAAGGACTTTAGAAAACACAAGGATGAAGATGCATCAGGCTCCACACATGACAAAGGAGAAGATGAGTCTTTCCTCCATGACCACTCAAAACGAAAAGGGAAAGAATATCGCTTTCTTACACCTCCTAGTAGTCCTGAACATAAAAAGAAGGCATCTTTGATTAAACTAGATGTTAAATTTGATTTACCTATATATGATGGAGAGTTGAATGCAGAAAAGTTGGACGATTGAATTAGAAAAATTGATGTTTATTGTAGACTGCAGAGTATTGATTCAGATAAAAGCAAGATTCAGATGGCAATCGTATGTCTTGGAGGCATTACCTTAGTTTGGTGGGAACGCAGAACCCGAGTTGGCATGAAGAGACATGGTAAGACTATTTCTGCCTGGATTGAATTTGTTTCTGCAATCAAAAAGTAGTTCTATCAATTAGCCTATATGCAGCAAGTCGTGATGAGCTGGCAGACTCTTCGACAGTTGAAGGGGCAAAGTGTACATGGATATGCCCAAGAATTTAGAAAAGGAGCATTGATTCTAGGAATATCATTAGAATCACCTGAGACTCTATTGAAGTACGTTGGTGGTCTACACAGCTACATGAGGCATACTATCCTCATCTTTAATCCCACTAATATAGTGAGGTATCTATTCAAGCTACTCATCTAGAAGCTATAGGAAAGAATGGAAATCCATAAATTGGGGGATCATCCCAACCCATTGCAAGCAAGAATAAGGAGAAAAGAAAAGAGAAATGGAAAGAAAGGAAGGCTAACACTGCATAGAAAAGCAAGGCTTCATGCACTCACCTGTAAGAAGGATGGGCATGATGATAAGCACTGTTGGATTCTGCATCCAGAGCTGAGGCCTAAGAAGTTCGAGGGTAAGAAGAAGAAGACTGCTGCAACTATTCAAAAAGATTTGGGGTCAGACTCAGGAGATGAAACAACTATTGCAGCCACAGGTATAAAAGGTAAGAATTCTGAAGCATCTACTAGTAATTCTGTACAATCTACTATTGATGAAGAAAATGAGAGAAAAGACATGAGCTTTTCCATATTCGAGTTATTTCCAAACATAAAAAGATTGATACTTTGTTTAATAGTGGATCAAAAGTAAATTTAATTTCTGAAGCAATTGTAAAGAAATTGGGATTAGTGACTACACCTCAGAAGAAACCATACCCATTAGGATGGTTAAATGATAAAGCACAACTACAAGTGACTAGACAATGTAAACTCAATTTTTCTTTTGGGTTAGCATTTGTAGATGAGGTTGAGTTAGATATAATTCCTTTGGATATATGTGGAATTGTTTTAGGAAGTCCTTACTTCTATGATGGAAAAGCTATCTTCTATAGAGCTGAGAACAAGTATCTACTTGTTAAAGATGGAATCAAATACTTTGTAAGAGCTCATAAGCTCAAGAATAATTATACTCTCATAAATTTAGGGCAGATGAAACAAATGATAAATTCATGCAAACAATTCTTATTGATGGTTGTAAAATAAAAGAAACCTGACAAAAATAATGTATTTGAGGGCTGTGATGCTAAACAGCAAGCTGGTTTAGAAAAAGTTGTTTCAGAGTATGATATCTTATTCCAAGAACCTAAAGGTCTGCCACCCAAAAAGGAAATAGTGCATGATATTATTTTGCAGCAAGATGCTCCATTGCCTAACATTGGAATGTACATGTTGTCTGCTTTAGAGAATGTTAAAATCAAGAAGCAGGTGCAGGAGTTGCTCAAGAACGGGTTCATCAGACCTAGCACATCACCATGTGGGTCACCATTCATTTTGGTGAGAAATAAAGATGGTTCATGGAGAATGTGCATTGATTACCGAGCACTGAGTAAGATAACAATCAAAAATCATTATCCCCTTCCTCGCATAGATGATCTTTTGGATCAATTGAAAGAAATTGTTTATTTTTCCAAGTTAGACTTGCATAGTGGATACCTTTAGGTCAAATTTGTAGAACAAGATGCATGGAAGACTGCTTTCAAAACAAAGCAGGGATTGTATGAGTAGCTGGTTATGCCTTTTGGCTTAACCAATGCTCCTGCTACTTTCATGAGATTAATTAATGATGTACTCAAACCTTTTCTTCATGATTTTGTTATTGTGTATCTGGATGACATTCTAATATTTAGAAAAACATTGGAAGAACACTTAAAGCATGTTAAGAAGACACTAGATGTTTTGAAAAGAGAAAAAATTTATGTTAAACTCTCAAAATGTGAATTTGGCAAAACATCTTTGTATTATTTGGAACATATAGTAGGGGGTGGCGTATTGAAGATAGATCCCTATAAGGTGGCAGTCATTGTAAACTAGCCTAAACCCAAATCTGCTACAAAAGTTAGGAGCTTCTTAGGAGCAGCACAATATTGGAGAAAGTTCATTTCTAAATTTTCATTAATTGCAGCTCCCTTACATGCTTTAACAGGATTGGACAAGGTGTTTTAGTGGGGAGGCAAACAACAGAAAGCCTTCAACACCTTGAAAGAAAAGATCAGTACAGCACCCGTACTAGCACTGCATGATCTCCAAATACCATTTGAGATCCAAACAGATGCCAGTGACTATGCCATGGGAGCAGTGTTGACACAACATGGTAAACCCATATGTTATCATTCTGAGACATTTAATTCTGCAGTAGTTAACTATCCTACATATGATAAATAATTGTATGCACTAGTGCGGAGTGTGAAAAACTGGAAACATTATTTAATGGGTAAAGAAATAGTAATACATACTGATCATCAACCAATTCAATATCTACACTCCCAAACTAAGTTGCAGCAATCAAGACACTATAGGTGGATGGGGTTTCCACAACAATTTCATTTGGTCATCAGATATAAAAAGGGCATACACAATAAAGTTGCAGATATGTTATCTAGACCAATTATAAATGCATCTATTATACTTAAGCATAATTCTGTGTTACATGAAAGCTACATTCAACAATATGCTCAAGATATAGATTTTCAAGATGTATATGCAACTTTAAGACAAGACAAGCGAATAGAAGAATTGGACTATCATGTAAGGACCGACTCCTATATCATTGTGGGAAGTTATGCATTCCACAAACTGAGAGAGTAAAGATAATTTGAGAAGCACACACTTCTATAATATTATGTCACTTTGGGGTAAGTAAAACAGTTGCACAGTTGCAAAGATTTTGCTATTGGCCAAAAATGAACGAGACAGTTTCTAGATATGTAAGAGGGTGTACTATGTGTACTAAAAGAAGCCCAACAATAGAAAACTAGGCTTATACACTCCATTACCAGTTCCTTCTCATCCTTGGGAAAGTGTTTCTATGGATTTTGTTGGAGGACTGCCTAAATCTAGGAAAGGTCATGATTATCTATATGTTGTTGTGGATAGGTTCAGCAAAATGTGTATTTTGATACCTTGTAGTAAACAGATTATAGCTGAACAAACTGCAAAACTGTTCTTTAAACATGTATGGGTTCATTTTGGATTACCCACTTCCATTATATCTGATCGAGACACCCAATTTGTGGGAAAGTTTTGGTCGAGTCTGTGGGAACTGATGGACACCAAACTAAAGAAAAGCACAACTTTTCATCCACAAACTGATGGCTAGACAGAAATAGTCAATAGGACAATGATCCAGTTGCTTAGAGGATATTGCAGCAAGAATCCTAAGTTGTGGGATGAACATTTATGTTTTGTTCAACATGCTTACAACATAGCAAAACATTCTTCTACACAGAGTTCTCCTTTTGAGACCTATTTTGGGTTCACACCAAGGTCTCCTTTGGATTTTGTCATTGGTAAAGACACCACAGTTGGGGGACACAGTGATGTGGACAAGGAAACTAGGTTCATTGAAAAAATCCAAGAGATCCACTAGGCACTATAGGAACAACTGGAAAAGAGCCAAGCCAAATACAAGGCAAGGCATGAAAAGCATTGGATGGAACATAGTTTCCAAGTTGGTGACCAAGTCTGGTTGTATATTAGCAAAGACAGAATGCAAAGGGAAGGTAAAAAGCTAAAACCTATCAGGTATGGACCTTTCAAGATACTTGAGAAAATTGGTGAGAATGCTTTTCGCCTTGATTTACTTTACATGCACATCTACTTAGTTGTAAATGCAGATTTCTTGAGATTATTTGAACCTTCACTAATTGAAGATCTTAAAGAGAAGAGTCAATTGCCTTCTATTGATGACCTACTACTTGAATATCTCAATGAATTGCAAGAAGACACAGTTCTAGATAGGAAGGTGAGGATGACGCATAGGGGAGATGTTGAGTACCTTAGAGTTGGGCTCAAGGGTTCAAAGCTGAGCAATGAAAAGTGGATAGAGATTGGACAATTGTACCCTCACTTAGTCGAAGCTTGAAAACCACCTTTTGGTGGTCCAAAAGCTTTTTCAGTGGGAAGGCCATGATCTGAAATGGATCCATGAAAAATTATCAAAATGCTATGACTATATCAAATGAGGACAAACTTCAAAAACTTGTGAACAAAGAGCTATCAGGAAGGAACTCTAAACGGTGGTAGTTTGTAGCCAACAAGGAGACCGAGGCCCATGGAGACCGTGCAAGAAGAAAAATGGCAGCTAGGAAGTCTGGATCGGAAAACAGAGGCTGTTTCTGATGTGCTAATCGCGCATCGCTGGGCAAAACCCCTTGAGAAGGACAGTCCCCGAGCGCTCGGTCACATCGGAAGCCCAGAAATCGTAGGGGAAAGCGCTAAAGCGAAACACGGGTCCCGCGCTCCCAAACTGTTGGAATATCGGAGGCACATTTGGGCGGTAAGCAGATTTGGCAGAGAACGAGCGATTCCACACATTGCACGACACATGTCTAATGGATGAGAGAGAAAACCGCTGCTCATCGCAGGCTAACAGTTGATCAAGTCAATTGCGTGATAAGAGCAAACACTGTAGGATCTAGGGGCTCCAGATCTAATGACGGAGATTGCGCCCGATGAGAAACTAGATCTGGAGGGAGGATTAAGCGACAACACATATAAGTCTGAAGTCCGATTTGACCGCTGAGTTGGTGGATGAATAATTTCACAATGTAACTGAAATACCAAACTATTTGAGGAAGAGCTGGCGCAGTTCATGAAAGGAAAAGTGGCCACTTCCCTGTGAGATGTTACATAATGGTGATTACGTAGAGGCAGGGAACTCCAAGCGAACAACAGCAGGCGACCCGAAGGGGTGGAAGAGGAAGCGAGCAGTCAGAGGATGGATTGGATTTAAGGCATGAACGAATAGAAAATGACGAGAGAGGGCATTGCAAGAAGGAAAGTGATAGTGAGATTGAGAGGCAGAAGAGATAGAAGCAAGAAGCAAAGAACAAAGAGCCGAGCTGACCTAAGGCAGCATCGAGCAGACAGAACCAGGCTTGAGAGGTTCAAGCAATCCCTGAGACGATATCTATCGGGAACTGACTACCAAAGTGGACTTGTTCCATTACGACCAATGAGGTCGAGAGTTGGTAAGGAAGAGTTTGTGCATTCTAGTGGCTTGTTGAATCCAAGAACCACCCTACTAAGTATCATCTATTTTAGGAGACTCAGATTGAGCTCCTCATTGTAAAAACTCTATTTTAAAGACACAATAAAAGAAGGTCACCACTGAAAGCTGGACCAGATACGTAGCCCTAGAGGATAGGGTGAACTCCTTATTAATTTGTTGTTTTCTTGCATTTGCTTACTGTGTTTCTCTTACTGTTCTCCCTTTACCAGTGTCTGTGTATTTTGCGATCTGATTGATCCATTGCCTAAGATAACATAAACACACACACACACCAGCACATGAGTCTGTAATACCTTCATTAATTAATTAATTAACTGAGATCACTCACGGGTGATTTGCAGATCACACGACCCATGCAACTAGCACCCTGCTTTGTTGTTCATCAAATGCCACGAGTGTATACAAATGATACTGTCATATTCAACATTACATAAAGTCAAATACAAGTTATTAATCATTCTAAATGTATACAAGTTAAATAAATATATTCAATCAATCATTGGCATTTGACTTACCTTGTATTTATTTGTATTAAATGTTGAATCCATGGCTATTAAGATATTGTGTGATAGCTTGACCATTGTCTCGAACATCCACTTTGTTTGAATCCCTATTATAAAAGGGACTTCCACACCATTGGGATTTTGGTAAAATAAAAAATATTCCCGATGCTTTTGATACCAAAGGTTTACACTCATTTCATCCTTTTTGTGAAGTTGATCATTTCACTTCGCCAACCTATTATAGATATTTACAATATCTTTCCTACATAAGAAGAAATCTCTATATCGAGTTGCCACATCCATGTCAGCATGTCTCTTAATGTGGGTTCTATACACTACATTGACTGACACTCCCAAAAAGAAACAACTCTCTACATATGCAACATCCCTTGAAAGCTTTGGCCTATGCAAGGTCCTGGTCTCACCTGAAATGTCACGTTGACCATGACAAGCCCAACCTTCCCCATCTTCATGTTCATACATATTGAAATTTAGTATTGCTCTATCATGAATTTCATGCATAACTTTCACAATAAAATGGCATTCGAAACCCCTCTTTTGCACAAATGAGGTCCTTCGTTTAGCTGGAGGATCTCCTTTTTTGTCCTTTGGGCCAAATGAACAATGATAACTACACAAAAAAATTAAAATGTTAGTACGTACAAAGAAAGATAAAAGTGGTTTCAAAATATTTAAACAATACATTTTTGAAATACTCACATCTCATATTACAATGTAGTGGTAGCTCTTTGTTTTGGTTCTTTGTTTGTTTTTCACATGAATTTACATGGAACAATAGGATTTTCTTGCTCTCCTTTGATAACGCTAGCAACTCATCCTAATGGGATTACGGATTTTTCGATTTATTTCTGTCCAAACCAAGTCTTTACTAAAGAACGCCATTTTTCCTTTGAAGTCTTGCACCTCAAGATCCATGATATATTTCCAGTTGCTTCGCTTGCCCATTTTGAATTAATCTAGTCAAACAATATTCAACGACACTATAATTGAACTTTCAAGCTTAGCAAGTTATCCAACATATATATAAATATAAAACCTCTTTTATGCTTTTTTGAGCTCGAAAATATCAATCACTCGTAGTTCAATATTAGAAAAATTTGAATGTCTTCAGATCTGTATTATACACAACTGTCATTCTTGCAATCATTTTTCTGACTTATCTCTACTCCTACAAGGCATGAAATGGAAAGACTTTTGATTGCTTTTGTTTTTTTTTTCTCTGGTACCTACAAAACTAAAATAGATTGAACTACAACTAACTATCTTGCTGAAATGAAAATGCGGAATTGAAATGAAAGCAGGAGGGGACTAATCTATTTTGCTCAAATGAAATTGCTGGAATGAAATGCTAGGCTACGCTTGCGAAATTGAAATGCTAATCTACGCTTGCAGAAATGAAATTACGGAATTGAAATGCTAATCTATGAAAGCAGGAAAGGCTAATCTACTTTTGCATAAATGAAATTGCATAATGAAAATGAAATAAACTACTTAGCAGAAGATTGTAGTGGAAAATAGAAGAAAAGCAACAATCACCAATACTCTGACGCTTCCTCGGCAACGGCGCCAAAAAGATGGTGGGCCCCAGTATTGTAGCAATAATGCTACAACTCCTGGAACTCCCTTCTTTAATTTTATCAACTCGGTAGTTCGTAACAAACTTGGAAGCGACGGTGCTGTATGCATAAGTACTAGCTCTTGTCGCAGCTGTCACTTGGTCAGCTGGCACAAGTCCGCTAGGGCTCAAGCCAACTTCTATGAGCTCTTAGAAGAAGCTTTTTAACTGATGGACGAAAGCTAACTCAAAGGAAGCTAATCTACTTGCGGAAAGAAACTGAAAGCCAAAAAGAAACACAAACCCTAGCAAACCCTAATTCTACCAGCGAGTCCTACTGATGCAAAGGAGAGAATGCAAACTACGAAAAGAGATGCCATTACTTCTAGGAAGGTAAAATGCATGTGTCTAAGTTATCACTATCTGAAGAAAACATCTTTTTGTATTTTTGATTAAGTTATTAGAATTATCATGCATGTGCTTTCAACTGGCTTTTCACTGTGCAGGGATGGATCAAGGAGGAGGAATGCTTGGAAAAGGTTGGGATGGTACAGAGAGGGTCTAAGGGATCCCTAACATTCTTTCCGAGAGTTTCACAAAGTCTAGATCCTATGCAACCGAGGTTATGGACTTCTACAGGAAGTCTGCAGGGGTTTCTACAGGATGTTCTGTAATTCTTCTACAGGATGTTTCGAAATGGGATTTTGGAGCATGGATGGAGGGAAAAAGATGGAGGAATGAGTATGAAGGTGAAATAGGGGTGTGAAGAGGTCTAGGACTTGGTGGATGAGGCTAAGGAGCGATTGGATTTGTTCAAGGATGGATGAAACGATGTTGCACAAGAAGATGAGAATCATGGCAAAGTAAGCGGATGAGGCAAATGTAAGGCAAGGGTTATAAGTGAAGGGTGAAGCAGGTAGGTTGGATGGAGTATGGGCAGGTAAGGAAGGATAACAGGTACTCTGCAAGTGGTTTTTCAAACTGAACAAACAAAGACATGCAAGAAAACAAAGATCTAGTTATAAAACCTATGACCTAGTTACTTCACTCTAATCTGACCTAACAGCAAAAGGAAATGAACAGAAGTTTATTTGCAGTGAAACCATGTGAAACAACTATGAAACTAAGTGATCATAAACCAAAGCATGCATCCAAACTGATATCAAGTTCTACGAACGAGATTCAAACACTAATGATTGCATGGTGAAGCAAAGAAAGTGTTTTTGTTTGGGACAGCATGGTTACTTCAACTCCAACCCCTGATCCAATAAGGAAGAGGTGAAACCAAAAGCGTTTGCTGACCCTTTTTTGGAGCTTTTTCCTGTTATTATCCTACCAATATATTCTAAACATAAACAGCTACTTTAACCATCAAAAGAAATCTAAATAACGAAGCAAGATCTAAATCTAAATAGCAGATTTTATTTTAAGAACGCAGCAAACACATAAAGATAAACGAAGGAGGTACTGGGCGCTTGAGATGGGCCCAACCCCAAGAGCTACAGCCTCCCAAGAGAGATTTAGAGCTGGTGCAACGCTGGATTCATCTTTATTGATCAAGAAATGAAGAGTTACATCAAAACTGTCCACAAGAAGGACTTGAAAATGAGCTGAAAGCAAAGCTAATCTATTGCATAAAAATCGAACTACAAACTAGCTAACTAATGGCTGCAAAATGACTAACCACTAGCTACTATCTACTGGCTAACTAGCTAACATCCACTGGCTAACCAAAATGAGGCCCTAAGCCTTCTTATTTATACAATTTGAGAACCCAACAGTCCTCCTAAAATTTAGGGACTCGGCTGCCCAAGACTTGTAGTTAACAGCAGTCCTACTTGACTTGCTTGGCTGCCCTTGTGCTGATTGATTCGGTGGCCCTTGAACTCCGAGCTGATGGTGGAGAATTCGAGGTAAGGGCCCATAAATGAAGGGGACACCTTCCTACAAATCCTCTAGCTTGTTCTCCCACGAATTTGGCTGCCAAGTGCTCATTAAGACCTTCAATTTTGTCTCCAAGTTGACCAAAAAGGCTACACAAAGCACCCATTAGACTTGTTGGCATAATGACTAACCAAATTCACTCTATTAACATAAATATAATAAAAAACATGCAATAAACTAATGAGAATGGTGGATTAAGTCAAATTAGGAGGTTGAATGAGCCCAAATAATTGTCCATTTTTGGGGCTCATCATCACCCCCCTACTGAAAGTGTTGCTCATCCTCTGAGCAACCAATCTCTCTCCTCATCTTTGATGGCCCTGGTGGCCTCCTTGGCTAAAATCTCGACCGATTTCTCTTTTGGCTTCCCTCTTTTCAAACTTCCTGTAGAAACAGTTCGCTGGCTTCCTGTAGAAACAGTCCTCTGTCTTCCTGTAAAAACAGTCTGCTAACTTCCTGCTGAACCAATTTCCTCTGATTTTGCTTGCTTGGCTGGGGGTGCCTTCTCTTTGAACTGTGCTGCTTGCAACTCTAAGCTAGTGTGATTTGATTAAGTAATATTTGAATGAGTGAGGATTTATTGAGGAGGATCTATCTCCTATAATCTCTCCTCCTTGTCTCATTCAAGTTTCTGCTCTTAATTAGCCAAAATTGCCATGATTTTCTCCCAAAAACTCAATGACAAGGCTCATCAATATGCTGATAGGCCTGATGGATATGTTGAGAAACAAATTGGTGGTGGTGTAGAGGCTGGTACTTGAGGCCTTGGACTATGATATGTTCGCCATGCAACTGAACCTTCTTCCATCTCTCTTTATACCATTCAAGCTCTGCCATGCTACTTTGTTTTATGCTTAATTCAATAGCTAGCTTGTCAACATTTGTGTTATACCCTTTTTCAGTTTCTCCAGCTTTTCGTAGGGCCAGCTGTGCATGATCATTCTGAGCTCCAACGTCAATAGCTTCAAGCTGCAATAAAATACCCATCTCGTAAGGTGATTCTGAATTGGAATTCTCTATTGATCGTATCCCTCTTATGGAGTTTTGCAAAACCTCCTCCAAAACAGAATCATACCTTATGTGCTCTGAAAGACAGGCCTGTACAATCTCATCAAAAGAAGTTTGTTGGCTTCGCATAGTCAAACTAAGCATTTCCAAAACCGTCTGAGCGTTTTGAATACAAGCTACACCATTGCCTGAGCAAAGCATGTAAGTGCTAAAAGGTCTGTATGGGCTGCTTGGAGAAACAAAGATCTGTTTCAGAAGAGTCCTACAAGCATCTTGAATTAAAGAATCAGGCACATTTGTGCCCTGCCAATAAGGAAAAATGGTAGTCAAGGAGTTAGCAATGGACTCAATCAGTGCAAGGAGCATCCGAGGAACAATATCATGCTTGGAAACCACGTGACAAAAGTTTCCTCCCCAGTTCTCACGGCCAACTGCTTCAACAAGCCTTTCATGTCCGACCAGAGGGCAACCAAACGTGATACAAAAGGGAGAGCTTTGCCTTAGCCTTTTCCCAGAACCCATAATGTGGCCAAGGTTGCAACTGCCCCTCCTATGGAGTGACCCACAAATATGATGGGCTTGAGTTTCTTTTGTTTGAAGTCCGTGTAAATCTGCAACTTTGCTTGGAAATTTGTTTTCTCGATTATATGGAGAAACAACATAAGAGCTCCTGGATGAATGAAGGCTGGTTCACCATCATCACCCTTGAGGCATTCAGAGGAGACCTTTTGAATAGTTTTTATATTGTCCTCTCCACGTTTACTCTGGTTGACAATGAAATCTTCTACTCTTTGAAGCGAAAGCGACACATACGAAATCTTCATGCTCATTCACAGTAAAGCCCTCTGAATTGCTTTCATGAAGAGACTCTTCCCAAACCTTGGGCAGTAGTCCATATGAGACAAGAAAAGTTGCAATCTCCTGACCACCAGTGAACTCTGGAGTTTTCGTTTCTGACTCCATGGCCTGCTATTGCTACTAGATTTATTCCACAATGGTGTCGGATCTCAGAGCTTTCTTCAAGCTCCAAACTGGATGAAGAACCTTAGGTTTCTCTGCTCTGGAAGACTCTGCTGCACTTTCCTGTAGAAGACCCCACCCGTTTCCTGTAGAATGTGATTCTGCCTTTGAGTGAGCCCGATGCACGAGTGAAATTCGAGAACAGGTAGGAAACTCAGCGGAGGACGATAGGTTAAGCCGATTGTGGAAGCAGAGGATGTATACTTCGAGTTGAACATGATGCAAGTGCAAGTTAACAACAGTCTATGAGTTTCAGCTGAGCGCTTAGATTTCTGCGTGATTTTTGGAGTGAGGTGGCAAAGACGGGTGCTGGCCCATGCAACTGCTGTGCTATCATGAACTGCAGTGCTTAACTGTGTGTTCTCTGCCTGTAAGCTCATCCATCAGTTGCACTGGAGTTAGGCTGCCCACACTGTCCGTTTTTTTTTAATTTTCACGTGCATGACTGACCCATGCATGCTGCGTGAATTTCTCGTGAGTGCTAGAGAACTGGGTGCCTTGCTACATTCATGGCTTAATTTCACCATTCCATTCATTCATGCAATGCTTAGACTAGATTCATGTAATAGATGAACAAGGTTTAGTCACGTACCTGAAGTCAAACGGCTGCTTGTGAAGCTTTTTCTGCTGCATGCTCTGATTCTGCTGCTGCATGCTTGGATCCTTTGATTGCATGAGGGCTTGGCTGATGATTTTTGATTGCTTTTCCTTGTGCAGGTGTCCTCTGGCCGGATCTGAGCTGCATGCAATTGTTTCCACGTTCAGATCTGCACCTTCAAGCTGCTGCTGCTGCAATGTCACAGAACCAGAACTTGTTTTCGCCATTTCTCCCAAATGGTAAAGCGGATTGATCTGAAACTTGCTGAGCATGTTTCTATCATTATGATGCATCTCCCATTGCAAAATCGTGATCAATGGATGCACGGATTTCGAGAAAAATGGAAAATGGCTGAAGATTTCAGAGGTCGATTTCTCGGAAACCGTGCATCGGAATTGGCTGAAACTGCTTGGGTAGGTTACCATCACTCACATGCATACCCCCATGAAACAGGTTTTGAAACGGATGCACGGATATGGAGAAAATGAAAAAATGGATGATGGTGATGGAGGCTGATTTCTTGGAAACCGTGCACCGGAATGGCATGAAACTGCTCAGGCATGTTGTCATCAACCTTGTACAATTCGCCATAAAACGGTTTGTCAAATGGATGCATGGTTTTCAAGTTATGGCAAAAACAAATTTTGTTCTAGGTATTTTTGCTTCAAGGCCTTTTGCATGTGCTTGCATGGAAGGAAAAACTGAGCTTGGGCTGTGATGCAGGTATGGAGATGATGGAGGAGGAGTTGGAAGATTGCATGAGGGCTTATGAACCCTTGAGGAAGCTACCATGTTCGCCAAACCACTTTTTGAAATGCATGCCTAGTTTCCCACAATTTCTACAGGAAGTTCTTGTAGAAGCACAATGAGAAGCACAATGAGGTGGAAAAAATGATGGAGAAAGGCAAGGGATGGACACACAAGTGCTTGTAGGCCTAATCAACATATTCCCACCATTAGATCCCATTTTAGACTTGAATTTGGTTCGTCCAAAGGTTCTACAGGATGTTTCCTGTAGAAATACAGAGCTTCCTGTAGAAGGCACAAGAAAAATTCCTTTGATCTTGATTTGAGTGCTCCTCCTGTCATGAAACGTCCTTCTTGCAACCTGCAATTAGCCAATGGAAATTAGTTTTATTTTTCTTTTTCTTTTTCTCTTTTTTTTTGAAAAACAACTAGGGCGCCTCATGGAGGTTTTCACCCTAATTGCCTGCCCTGGGCGCCTCCAAGGAAGGTTTTCACCCAGGGATCTTATTCCCTTTTATTTTCTCTTCTTTCCAACCCATTGACCGCCTCATGGAGGTTTTCAATCAATGAGCCAATCTAAGGCGCCTCCGAGGGGGTTTTCACCTTAGATTTTTATTCTTCTTATTTTCATCTTTTTTCTCTTTTTTTTCTTTTTTTTTTTTTTTTTTTTTTTACCCTACCCTACTTGAAAAACAAAATCATTTTCAAGTATAAGAATACTTCCAATGGAGCCATGTGCACATCGAGATTAGAGAAAAAATGATGTGAAGGCTCGAAATGCATGCTTGGACAACTATCCAGATCTCAGAGACCAAATGATCTGGCGTTGGAGGGATCAAACAAAGCTGAGGAAGAGAGTACCGCTGCAACTTAGTGATCGTCTGAAACCATATCTCAATATAGCTTTGATATCCTTGGTTCTTTTGCTGATCTGGATCATTCTTCATGTCACCTTCTAACATGACTTTCTCATCTTCCTCTTTTTGCTGATCTTTCTCTTGAATACATGGAAGATTTGATGGTAACCATGAGGGATCTCTCTCGAGCTCTGATTCTGATCTTTTCTCTTCATCAAGTGCAGCCCATGGTTCTTTGATCTCCTCTTTGGAATCTTCTTTTTCCTTTGGTCCTTCAATGTTGTCAATATAATCTCTGTTTTGCAACACTCTTCCTGAGCTTTGGTGAACATCATTGAGCTCAAAAGGAGTCATTTGCACATGTTGTGCCTCAACTTTGTAATTGGGTTGAGCTACTCCATTGTATGGCTTTGGAAATGGTACGGGTAGTTGAGTGGAGGTGTGAAATTGAGATGGAGATGGATGGCATTGTGGTTGGGTAGGCATTTGGGGTTGCCTTGGTGGAGGAGGAGGCGATGGTTGTGGATGAGCAGGTGGTGGAGAAAAATGAGCAGGATGAGAGTTGTACTGGGGCCTCCACTCCTGATAAGGTGCATTCCACTGAGGCTGTGGCTGAGCATAAGAGTGAAACGAATGAGCAGCTGGTTGGGCATAATATGGATTTGTGAAGGAACAAGGAGGAGGTGTGAACCAGGAAGGATGAGCACGGGGACCCCAAGAAGGCATGAAAGTGGCTTGGTAGGGGTCATAATAGGTCTCAGGTGTCCCTTGCAGCTCCTGCTGGTAAGATCTAGGTCCATGCGGCCTCCTCTGGTTCATATAATGGGGTGGTTCAGTGGCTCCTTTGGCTCTCTGATATGCAACTTTAAGTCCAGGCAAAGAAGGGCACTGATTTGTAGGATGGTATTCTTCACAGATGAAACACACTTCTAGGGAGTGCATTGGACATTCGTTCCTAGGATGCTTTCTAGTGCACCTAGGACAAAAGATGACCAAAGCGCTCTTGGCTCCCTCTTGCTTCCTTTGGATCTGTAAGGTATCCAGTTGCATGGCAAGAAACTGCCTCATATCACTCTTGAAATCTTCAATTTGAGTTGCAAACTCATTCTTGGACAAGGTATTGCTCCCAACATTTCTACTTGTGGCCATTCGCTCCAGAGGAATGTTTTTTTTCTTCTTCTCCCCTAGAGGTTCTTTAAAGATGTCTTGTTGTCCACCTAAGGGTTCTTTAATCACAGCCATCGAAGAAGAGAGAGAAGGTTGGTTGTGTGAAGCAGTGGGGGTGTTGTGCAATCATTTTTCTAACTTATCTCTACTCCTACAAGGCATGAAATGGAAAGACTTTTGATTGCTTTTGTTTTTTTTTTCTCTGGTACCTGCAAAACTAAAATAGATTGAACTACAACTAACTATCTTGCTGAAATGAAAATGCGGAATTGAAATGAAAGCAGGAGGGGACTAATCTATTTTGCTCAAATGAAATTGCCGGAATGAAATGCTAGGCTACGCTTGCGAAATTGAAATGCTAATCTACGCTTGCATAAATGAAATTACGGAATTGAAATGCTAATCTATGAAAGCAGGAAAGGCTAATCTACTTTTGCATAAATGAAATTGCATAATGGAAATGAAATAAACTACTTAGCAGAAGATTGTAGTGGAAAATAGAAGAAAAGCAACAATCACCAATACTCTGACGCTTCCCCGGCAACGGCGCCAAAAAGATGGTGGGCCCCAGTATTGTAGCAATAATGCTACAACTCCTGGAACTCCCTTCTTTAATTTTATCAACCCGGTAGTTCGTAACAAACTTGGAAGCGACGGTGCTGTATGCACAAGTACTAGCTCTTGTCGCAGCTGTCACTTGGTCAGCTGGCACAAGTCCGCTAGGGCTCAAGCCAACTTCTATGAGCTCTTAGAAGAAGCTTTTTAACTGATGGACGAAAGCTAACTCAAAGGAAGCTAATCTACTTGCGGAAAGAAACTGAAAGCCAAAAAGAAACACAAACCCTAGCAAACCCTAATTCTACCAGCTAGTCCTACTGATGCAAAGGAGAGAATGCAAACTACGAAAAGAGATGCCATTACTTCTAGGAAGGTAAAATGCATGTGTCTAAGTTATCACTATCTGAAGAAAACATCTGTTTGTATTTTTGATTAAGTTATTAGAATTATCATGCATGTGCTTTCAACTGGCTTTTCACTGTGCAGGGATGGATCAAGGAGGAGGAATGCTTGGAAAAGGTTGGGATGGTACAGAGAGGGTCTAAGGGATCCCTAACATTCTTTCCGAGAGTTTCACAAAGTCTGGATGCTATGCAACCGAGGTTATGGACTTCTACAAGAAGTCTACAGGGGTTTCTATAGGATGTTCTGTAATTCTTCTACAGGATGTTTCGAAATGGGATTTTGGAGCATGGATGGAGGGAAAAAGATGGAGGAATGAGTATGAAGGTGAAATAGGGGTGTGAAGAGGTCTAGGACTTGGTGGATGAGGCTAAGGAGCGATTGGATTTGTTCAAGGATGGATGAAACGATGTTGCACAAGAAGATGAGAATCATGGCAAAGTAAGCGGATGAGGCAAATGTAAGGTAAGGGTTATAAGTGAAGGGTGAAGCAGGTAGGTTGGATGGAGTATGGGCAGGTAAGGAAGGATAACAGGTACTCTGCAAGTGGTTTTTCAAACTGAACAAACAAAGACATGCAAGAAAACAAAGATCTAGTTATAAAACCTATGACCTAGTTACTTCACTCTAATCTGACCTAACAGCAAAAGGAAATGAACAGAAGTTTATTTGCAGTGAAACCATGTGAAACAACTATGAAACTAAGTGATCATAAACCTAAGCATGCATCCAAACTGATATCAAGTTCTACGAACGAGATTCAAACACTAATGATTGCATGGTGAAGCAAAGAAAGTGTTTTTGTTTGGGACAGCATGGTTACTTCAACTCCAGCCCCTGATCCAATAAGGAAGAGGTGAAACCAAAAGCGTTTGCTGACCCTTTTTTGGAGCTTTTTCCTGTTATTATCCTACCAATATATTCTAAACATAAACAGCTACTTTAACCATCAAAAGAAATCTAAATAACGAAGCAAGATCTAAATCTAAATAGCAGATTTTATTTTAAGAACGCAACAAACACATAAAGATAAACGAAGGAGGTACTGGGCGCTTGAGATGGGCCCAACCCCAAGAGCTACAGCCTCCCAAGAGAGATTTAGAGCTGGTGCAACGCTGGATTCATCTTTATTGATCAAGAAATGAAGAGTTACATCAAAACTGTCCACAAGAAGGACTTGAAAATGAGCTGAAAGCAAAGCTAATCTATTGCATAAAAATCGAACTACAAACTAGCTAACTAATGGTTGCAAAATGACTAACCACTAGCTACTATCTACTGGCTAACTAGCTAACATCCACTGGCTAACCAAAATGAGGCCCTAAGCCTTCTTATTTATACAATTTGAGGACCCAACAGTCCTCCTAAAATTTAGGGACTCGGCTGCCCAAGACTTGTAGTTAACAGCAATCCTACTTGACTTGCTTGGCTGCCCTTGTGCTGATTGATTCGGTGGCCCTTGAACTCCGAGCTGATGGTGGAGAATTCGAGGTAAGGGCCCATAAATGAAGGGGACACCTTCCTACAAATCCTCTAGCTTGTTCTCCCACGAATTTGGCTGCCAAGTGCTCATTAAGACCTTCAATTTTGTCTCCAAGTTGACCAAAAAGGCTACAGAAAGCACCCATTAGACTTGTTGGCATAATGACTAACCAAATTCACTCTATTAACATAAATATAATAAAAAACATGCAATAAACAAATGAGAATGGTGGATTAAGTCAAATTAGGAGGTTGAATGAGCCCAAATAATTGTCCATTTTTGGGGCTCATCAGCAGGTTTGGTTGATGAAGAATATTTGACATGAAAAGAAAAAAAACATTCCATGTTCTGAAGGTCACTTTAGAAAAGATGCCATTATCAGCAAGCAATTTTGATTTTCATAGCAGCGATGATGGGTTGTGTTAGGCCCTTATAATACTAGTGATTCCCCCATTACTATTGTCACTGTATCCCCTATTGTTATTATTGTGCCCCTATTGTCCCCATATTGTTATTAGTATGCCCCATAGAAACCCACTATTGTTATTTTTGTGCCCTTATGTTATTACTGTTATGTCGACTTGATTATATTGTGACCCCTTAGACTCCTATATACAGAAGGGAGGTTTAGTCATTTGTATTATCCAAGAATTGTTCATTTGTGTAATATAAAGGAGGTTGCCCCCTCGAGGAGGCTGAATTCTAAGGTGTTGATCTATCTTTTCTATCTTTTTGTGAGATGGTTTCCTAACATTTGGTATCAGAGCTTTGGATTCTAGGGTTTTCCTGCTCCAAACAGGTCAATGTGTAAATGTCGCTATAAATTTTTGTCTGCGACATTTCAGAAGCTACAAAAAAAAAACCCATTTGAGCCGAAATTGTTATGGACTTTGGGTCTAAATTTTAGAGGTTGTCTCACTATATTTGTGGAGATATGATCTGAGATTAGGGTTTTTTCATACTCCCGAATTACATTCCAAACAGGTGACCTCAGGAAAATTGTAGTAACTTTTGTTTTGAGCATCAGGTTGAAATTTCATAAGAAGTTTAAGAAAGAAGATGGCCTGTATTTTTCTGTGCATCAATTTCAGGTACTAAGGTCGAAACAGTGACACGTGGCACGTTGTACAAGTTCGCTCTACTGAACTAGCCTATAATTAGGTCACCGTGGGTGATTTGGCATAACTATTCCTTGGAGAATCCAATATTGATCATACTTACAGGGTTAGAAGGAGGACTCAAAGGGCTACCACAAGACAAGATTTCAGATATTCGAGATCCGCTGTTATAGAGATACAACATATTCAATATCGAGCTCTTACAAAGTGAAAAAAAGGTGTGTAGGTTTTTTTGAATTTTGCATAAGATTGGTTTGAAAAATTAGTTTGAAGGAATTCAAAGGGAATAGTGAAGAATTATTAGAATTAATTAATGTCCCGAAGAAAGAAAATGGAAACACCTAGTAAGCAACCTGAAAGCTCTAGCATAACTCATGAACAAGAGGAAGAAATGCAACATGATATATGATATATCAAAATTACAAGACCAAGTACAACAAATTTCACTCTCACCAAAGGTAAATGAAGCCAAGATGAATGGCGTGGAAGCTAATATGAATGGCATGCAAGTTGATATGGATGGCGTGGAAGCTAAAATGTATGGCGTGGAAGATAAGATGGATGTCATGGACACTAAGATGAAAGGCATGGATGATAAGATGGAAGAATTGAAGATAAATTTGAATAAGTTGCTACAAGAAATGGTCACTAATGGTGAAAGGGTAGTAAAGGAAACTCATGATTAGAACAAAAGAAATGTTAATCATGATTTCATAGACTCTAATGTTGGATTGAAACCCCACCATGTTCCAAAAATCGATATGATGAAGTTTGATGGCAAGGATCCTGGAACTGGATACTACAGATGGAGCAATTTTTCGATCTCCATAATGTGCAAAACACACAAAAGGTACGTATTGCAACTTTATATTTGGAACCAAATTAGTTTGTATGGTATTGATGGCTTTTCTCTCATAAACAAATTGTCACTTGGGAAATTTTTAAGGAAGAAATGATAGCACATTATGAGGATACAAAAAGCAACACCTTTTTTAGCCAATTGATAAATCTCAAACAAAAGGGTTCAATGATGGAGCACATTGAGGACTTCCAAAAATTGAACATAAGGGTAAAAGATATACTAGAGGAGCATAGGATTGATGTGTTCATAGGGACTTTAAAAGATAATATCCAACATGAGGTTTGCCTTTGGGAACCTGATTCATTGGAGAAGACATTCAGGTTAGCAAGAAAAATGGAAAGAAAAATTATGGCAACCAGGAAGCCTACCACTCACAACTATAAAGATGGAAGTTTTGTTGCCCCTAGCCTTCCACAACCTACAAGGTTGACACCACAACAATTGGAATAAAAAAGAGCAAAAGGGCTTTGTTACAGTTGTGATAGAAAATACACTAAAGGTCATAAGTGTGTTGAGAAGAAATTATTCTTCATAGATTGTGAAGAGGAGGAAGAAAAGGAACAAGAAATGTCAAAAGAAGAGAATATGCTCTAGGAAAAAAATCTAGATAAAGAAGAAATGAATCCGACCATGTCTTGTAATGCATTCGCTGGAATTACCACTCCTAAAACTATCAAGATAGAAGGACATATCAAGAAGAAAAAGGTAATAGTGTTGATCGATTCGAGAAGTACCCATAATCTTATTCATTGTATGATAGCAAAGGAATTGAATTGCTTCCTATATCCAGCACCAGAGTGTCAAGTGATGGTTGCAAGTGGAGGAACCATAAATTTCTCTGGAAAGTGCCATAATATCAAGCTATCCATGGGAGAATATGTATTGAATAGCCCAATGCTTTCTATTCCAATGGGTGGTGTTGATGTTGTATTAGGAGTGCAATGGCTACAATCCTTGGGTACAATAGCTTTTAATTTTCAAGAACTTTTCATGAAATTTTGTGTAGAAGGAAAGGATATCGAATTAAGGGGTATTGCAGGGAAATCAGGAAAGATAATCAACTCTAACAATATGACAAAGCTTCTAAAGAAGGCACAACAAGGTGTAATTGCACAATTATGTTCGCTAGAGGTTCCCACATCAAAATCATCTATTTCTCCATACCTCCAAAAAGTCTTGGACAATCATTCCAAGGTATTTGAGACTCCCAAAGGTCTCCCACATATTCATGATCATGATCATGCTATTCATTTGATTTCAGGAAGTGTTCCTCCAAACATCAGGCCGTACATATATCCCTATGCCCAAAAGAGTGAAATTAAACGTATGGTTGCAAAAATGCTAGAGGCTGGTATAGTTCAACATAGTCAAAGTTCTTTCTCTGCTCCAGTAGTATTGGTGCACAAAAAGGATGGATCATGGTGCATGTGTCCGGATTACAGGGAGCTCAACAAGCTCACTATTAAAGATAAATATCCCATTTCTGTCATTGATGAATTATTGGATGAATTGCATGGATCAATTTACTTCTCCAAGTTGGATCTTCATTTAGGATATCATCAAATCATAATGAAGACTGAAGACATTCCAGAAACAACCTTTAGAATTCATGACAGTCATTATGAATTTTTGTTCATGCCTTTTGGCCTTACCAATGCACCTTCTACATTTCAAGGTTTGATGAATTCCATTTTCAAATGCTTCCTTAGAAAATTTTTGTTAGTATTTTTTGATGATATACTAATCTACAACAAGTCTTGGAAGGATCATGTTGAACATGTTGACAAGGTGCTCAAACTATTGGAGGAGAAACAATTATATGCAAAAAGCTCCAAATGTTTCTTTGGAGTACAAGAGGTGGAATATCTGGGTCATATTATATCTCATGAAAGTGTTAAGGTAGACCCTGGCAAAATTAAAGCCATTAAGGAATGGAAAATCCCCACATCCATAAAGCATCTACGAGGATTTCTCGGGTTGACAGGGTATTAGCGCAAGTTTGTTAAGAATTATGGGAGAATAGAAGCACCTCTAACAACATTATTGAAGAAAGATGCATTTTTGTGGACTCCAGAAGCAATAAAGGCCTTCAAACATATTAAAGAGGAAATTTGCCAAGCACCGGTCTTAGCTACGCTGAACTTCACAAAAACCTTTATTGTGGAATGTGATGCTTCAGGAAATGGAATTGGTTTTGTTTTAATGCAAGATGAAAGACCCATTGCTTTTGAAAGTCGTCCAATCAAGGGAAAGTATTGACACAAAGCTATTTATGAGAAGGAAATGTTGGCAATACTACATGCACTTAAGAAATGGTGACCCTACCTAATGGGAAGACACTTCAAGGTAAAAATGGATCATGATAGTCTTAAATACTTTTTAGAACAAATATTATCCTCTTAAGAGCAACAAAAATGGGTCACAAAGATGTTGGGTTATGACTTTGAAATCATCTACAAAAAAGGGAAGAAAAATGTTGTGGCAAATGCACTCTCAAGAAAGGATGAGGATTTGGAAGCGTTGTTGTGTGCCATTTCTATTATCCAACCAAATTGGATAAACAAAGCAAGGGAGGAATGGAAGAATGGTGAAGAAGTGTGGGCACTCATTCAAAAGTTACAACAAGATCCCAGTACATCTAATACATTTAGCTAGAAAAATGATTCGTTATGGTACAAGGATCGCTTATACTTATGTAAGAGTTCCCAACTCAAACAAAAGATTCTTATGGAATTGCACACTTCTCCCTTAGGAGGGCACTTAGGATTTTTAAAAACTTACTACAGGGTTAAGAAGGAATTTTTTTCGGATGGCCTTAAATCAGATGTTTAAAATTTTTTGGTAGAATGTTTGGTTTGCCAACAAAATAAAGTTGAAACAATTAGGACCCCAAATCTATTACAACATTTATCCATTCCAATCTAATGTTGGGAGGGGGTTTCAATGCAGTTTATCATAGGTTTACCCAAGTTCGAAGGAAAGAGTGTCATCATGGTGGTAGTTGACAGACTTACCAAGTATGCACACTTTTTTGCATTATCACATCCATTTAAAGCCACTACAGTTTCTACTGCATTTATGGAAACAATTCAAAAGCTACATGGAAACCCAAAGATTAGTGTAAGTGATAGAGATCCCATTTTCACTAGAAATTTTTGGACAAAATTATTTTCTTGTCTTGGTAATCAGTTAACTCATAGCTCATCTTATCATCCTCAATCTGATGGGTAAACTGAGATAGTATACAAATGTTTGGAAGGATATCTTCATTGCTTTGTATATGATAAATAGACACAATGGGTCAAGTGGTTGCCTCTGGCTAAATAGTGGTATAACACTTCCTTCCATACTGTAGCAAAAATGACCCCATTTATGGCACTTTATGGATATCATCCACCATCCATCACATCATATTTAAGAGAAAATTCTAATGTTCAAGTAGTGGAACATCACATCGAGAATCAACAACAAGTTCTCCATCTCTTAAAGGATAACCTCGCATTGGCGCAGAATAGAACGAAACAATAGGCAGATCAACATCGCAATGAAAGAAGTTTTGATGTAGGTGAGTGGGTATTCCTACGGCTACAAGAATATAAACAAATTTCCCTCAAGCAAGCTAAGAAGGATAATAAATTATCACCAAAGTATTATGGTCTATACAAGGTGTTGCAAAAGATTGGTACTATGGCATACAAATTGGATCTTCCTGCAGCTTCCTGACTACACCTAGTTTTCCATGTTTCATGTTTAAATAAGGTTATAGGTGACAAGCTCCTAGTTCAAACAATATCACCAGAACTTGACAAGGAAGGAAAAATCATATTCGAACTGGAAGCAGTCACAGAAACAAGAACTCGACACCTACGAATTCAATCAATTTCGGAGTATATCATCAAATGGAAGAACTTATCTGCTGAAGATTCAACATGGAAGGATGAGAATTTTATGCAAAACCATCCAGAACTACTCAAGCATTGAGGACAACATTTTTCGAAAGGAGAGGGGCATGTTAGCCCCCTATAATACTAGTGATTCCCCCATTAATATTGTCATTGTATCCCTTATTGTTATTATTGTGCCCCTATTGTCCCCATATTGTTATTAGTATGCCCCATAGAAATCCACTATTGTTATTTTTGTGCCTTTATGTTATTACTGTTATGTCGGCTTGATTATATTGTGACCCCTTAGACTCCTATATATAGAAGGGAGGTTTAATAATTTGTATCATCCAAGAATTGTTCATTTGTGTAATGTAAAGGAGGTTTCCCCCTCAAAGAGGATCGATTCTAAGGCGTTGATCTATCTTTCTATCTTTTTGTGAGCTGGTTTCCTAACAGGTTGAAGAAAAGGAATATGCAAACAAATGGTAGCAAGGAGAATGAAAAGAATTTGGTTGATCATCATAA